>OX457104.1:13428336-14894440 GCA_949752805.1 Deilephila elpenor | reverse complement strand
AAAATATAACAATGAATACTAAACTGTGCGTATTTTGATACACAGGTAGTTGGTGTTTCTGATTAAATATATAATACGATAGGTGCTATCGATCTAAGGAGTGTATCGTTAGATGCTACCGATTTATATCCTGATTATCGGCTGGTAAATACTTGGTACATTGCCACAGATATATTCAATATCAGTTTCCTTCAGATAGACTTTATAGCAATATATTGCAGTTGGAAGATACCTACAACCCGCGTTAAAATGGAACTTCGAATGGAAAAGTGTTTAATACTGACACTTCATGAAGCTTTATTTATTTATTTATTGAATTAAGGTTCTCCCACAGTATATACGAGTACATTATCACAATTCATTCAATTCTTAGCTAGTTACGTTCTCGTTCCGATGCATATACCACTTACAATTGAATTACTCATGCTTTACTTCATGATAGGTATGTGATACCGGATACGAAGAACAAAATGCATAAATCCCAGGATTTACTATCTCTATTCAAGTCCTTGAAGCAAATACCGTGAGTTCTACGATATGTGACAGCAATTTATACGGTCCTTCAAACATTGTAGACACAACAATAGTGGGGCTCGGTTCAAAACGATGTGATAATTTAATACCTAATGCTTAGTCTGTCTCCCACATGGGACGGCGTTGAGTGAGGATCCATGTACATCGCTCATGTCAGCTTCAGAAAGTCATATATCTACGTACATCTTTGTACTAATGTATTCCGTAGTTATGAACTGCAATAGAAGTTCCTATTGAGAAAAACATTTATTACGATTTGAAAATAACACGCAGGGCGGGCGGCGGGCGGCGCGTCGCTAATACGCATTACTTATAGTTCGCTATCGAACAAGCATCTCCAATTAGTCGATATGCATCGCGGTAATTATATTAGCGAACAACACAAGCGCGTCTATCAACGAGGGGCAATCTGCCGACATCGACCACCGCGCGCACCACACTACCCAGACACTGCAACACATCATCATCATTTACTTAATTATTTCCCTGGCATTGTAAGGGACTTATAAGGGAATTTCTAAGAAAGACTTTCAAAAAATATTCATAATTTGACGTTATTGATTATTATTCCCATAAATGGCTTGGTACGTGTCATAGTTTGTTCGAAGACTATCCTAGGCGACGGCAGATTATTGAGTCCCTTAAATATTCTCCACCCTTGGTACATTAGTTTGTATTCAATTTTATATTTTACACTGATTTACATATTGAATAGGCAGGCAATATTGTTATGTTATATCGCCAGTCAATTTTCAGATATTAGAAAGAGATAAATTAGACCAGTTTCTTTTGTAGCAAACAAAACTTATCAGAAATTTTATCAGTAATAAATTGTCTGGATATTTATCCTGATATATCTTTATGTACATGAGCAGCGGGAATAACAGAATGAGGCACTAGTAGGTATGGATCGAAGTTAACTGCCACCCAGCAAAGTCAACCAAGGTTCTATGTTTCTACGAATGTTATCTTTAGACAAACAATTTCTATTATACAGAGTTTATAATAAGGTTTGAATCAAAAGTAAGAGAAAGATAAATAAATAATTTAGTAAAGAAATGATTAGTCGTCAATTCTTGTCAGAGGAATAGCAAAAACCAAATAAGCCCAAATGTTGTAACACGCTTTTTATGTAGTCACTAGTTAGCGAATATTCATCAAATGTGAAGGCTACGAGTAAAGCTCTCGACACCTCCGCCACGGCTAGAACATTGATAAAGCAATGAATAATATCTCAGAAAGAATTTAAATCTATCAGTGATAACGGAGTGTATTGAAAATGCGATGTAAATCCAATTAGAGCGTTGATGCCGATCAACCGATACAATCTCACTAATTGAACCAAATAATTATATTATTTGTGTATCACTGAGCTCACTCCCTTATCCGCTTTGCTTAACTATCGTAAATAATGGCCGTTATATGCCGTGCGGGTTTACTTGATTTTAGGTAATTTAACTACGTTTGAAAATTCCAAGACAAACGCCAATTAGATTTTTTTTATTTAGGCTAAGCACAGGAATACCAATAAGGGGTTATTTTAATAACGGTTGAACTGTTCATGACCAACAACACATGAGGTATCGTAGATATATTCCTGTTTTACGAGGTAAAGTGGTGCGAGAGGACAGGAGTAAAGATAATTTGGCTGATTTTGTAGAACGTGTCCACTACATGCGAGCTAGTGATTCGCCACTAGTTGACACGGCTATTACATATTATGTAGGAATATTTTAATTCGAATTAATCTGACCATCTTTCCTACTCTTGTACAATGATTTCATTATAATTCAGTATTCGTCACCACAAATAAGGCAAATAGGGTAAAATCAGGCAAATAGGGTCCCTGTATATAATTACTTCTTCAGTACTGTCTCTGTGAGGCAGGGAGGTGTTCAGTCGTTGATTTGATATTTTTCCAAAAAGCTATTGGTCTTGAAGTTTTAAAAGTGGTCCCCGTCCTAGTTTTACAACTATGTGTATAATATTTTAAAAACCTACAATCGTAAAAGTGTCAAAAACAGGTTTCACTGAATCTCTTAAGTTAGGTATAGTTTTGCCATGTTTGGCTTTGGACGCAAGACATTTGATCTAATACATGTGTATTGTGTACCTACTGATCACAGTCATGAAATGTCGGCTTAGTGTAATTGATGCTTTAACGATGAAATCTAAAGCAGGTGTTTACCGAACTGAACATTTTGTTTGTGTCATTGTAAGATCTGTATAAAAGATAAAAGCAAAAGTCCGGAATGCGCAAAAGCGAAATAAACAGTGGGATGTAATTTACAAGATTACGTCAATATTAATATGATTAACAACATTACATGCGCGTCGCAGCAGACAGCGAGGCGGTGCAGCGACGCGCCGGAACATTCTTGTACCGATTATAATTGACACCAATATTATTACAATGCAATCTTATTAGTGACCGCAGTGCTAAACAAAAACAAAAACGTCTGTAACTCATACGTAGGAATTTACTTGATAAACTTAATGTTCTTTGTGTCAGTAAAATATTGGTGTTTTACAACAATTAATTATTAGTTGATGAAATGTAGATTCAGATATGAAATCGTATCATTGCAGTAAATTCTCCACATGTGGGCACATGAGTACGTGTGGGCTGTGAACAGCGAAGTTGTACTCTCAATTACTAGTTCAGACTACCCGTTACGTGTTTTTTGGTCTGAAAAGACTCTTTTCAATTGCCCAGTGAGTGACATTGAGCTCGTTGTCGCGATGTGCTTGTCTGGATCTTGGATGATAATAAGTTTGACGGACCGTGGGTGACTGTGTGTAAGACCTAGATCTTGTAACACGATGCTTATATGCCGGTGGGGACGCAAAGAGTCCTTGTCTCGTCACTCGAACACTCCTCAGAGATAAGCAAGGAAACGAAAGTCGTGATGACGTTGTGTGTGTGCAAGTTGCAATGCGTTGTCATGGACAGAAAATGTCCCTGAAGACAAATTGTTTTTAAATTTAATTTTATTAGTAGGTACCTATATAATTTGTACCAATATATTTTGTTTATAAGTACGTATTTTTATACCTAGTCAACTACAAGATGATAGTAATAAGCCAAGCACGCTGTTAGCCGATAATGTTTGGACGCCGACAAAATCAGTGTCACTAATTGGCCGAAATAATTACAAATCAAAGAAAGACACTCAGTTTATCTGTATCAGCACTTTATCGTGATATCGAAACAATTCTCAGAAAAATGATATAATTACTATTATAGGAACAAATTCTTGGAATGCTAAACGGATTAGTTGTCGACGTGAATGATTTGAGTAAAATCATGTGCTTATGGCACCAACTACCAAGTTTCAATGAATGTATCTGCGATGCTCGTGACGTGCATCTTGTAAAATTACTCTTTTGTTATTGCTGGTGATAAAGTATTCAGTTATATTTTGTAATCCAAGCAGGCGAAATTATATCGAGCCGATAAATTGTCTATGCTTTTGATACAAGTCATTGTGATATTTAAAGATATTGCAACCCACATTTATGATAGAAAATCTTAAACCTACTATTCGAGGTGTTTTCAATTATGAACAAAAGTATCTGTATTGAAAATTACAACAATTTATTGAATCCATAAAACCAGTTTACAATAAAGCGACTATTAAAAAATATTGCA
Source organism: Deilephila elpenor (assembly GCA_949752805.1). Lineage (NCBI taxonomy): Eukaryota > Metazoa > Arthropoda > Insecta > Lepidoptera > Sphingidae > Deilephila > Deilephila elpenor. Next base: position 14,890,254 of record OX457104.1, on the reverse strand, counting down.
AACTTAATCTAAGCTTTGGTACACAAAATAGCAACGGCGATACAACCAGTAGCTCATTTAGCAGACGTAGAGCCACTAAGTGCCAGTGCATCCCGGGATATTGACTTACTCTAGGATCTCGTAGTTACGGAGCCAGTGACAGTAACGCCTGAATACTCAAACGCCACTTAAATATTAAGTTACATTTAAGTACGCAAGTCCCGCTTAAATGTACTGACTAAATGGGATGTGGGTAGTTAAGTGCAACTTAATAATTAAATGGTGTTTGGGTATTCGGGCATATATCTGATTAATTATAAGCAGTTCGTGTGACAATATCGAATCATTGCAACTTCATTCTGTATACCTGATAACCTAATCACCGCGACTCTCAACCGGTAAATAAAATTTCCTTTCGGGGGTTTTTTGGCAAAGGTTTATGAAAATGAAATGAAATGAAAATAATTTATTGAATCCATTAAAATGTTCAACATTGTTTAGATTCAGTCATTTTTTGAACTACCACCCGGTTCGGAAAGCGGTTTTCACTAGAGAAGAACGGGCAAGAAACTCTAGTGTTGCTCTTTTCAAAACCAGTTTACAATGTATGATTATTACAAAAATTACAAGTTGGTTTAAATCAGAGCAGTTCATTAATAACTTGTTATGATTTGCAAGTAGGATATAGTTGAATACGAATAAGTTTACTTTATATTTAATATGGCTGAGAGAAACGAAACGAAGTAACCCATAACGAAGAATCAGTATACTCTGTTTTGCCAACGCAATAAATAATTATAAAAGCGTTAAGTAATCTATTTATCAATTACAAAGTAAGCAAATCGGACAGACCAGTCCACACAAGCAGCACCCGTTCACGAGTATGACGCATGTGCCAGCCATCGGCCTCCTCAACCATGCTACAGGGAAGTGACCGACCCGGCACACGACGCCACCGCAAGCACAGACTTTTAAGCGAGCATGACTTATCCAATCGCTTACAAAGCAAAACAAAATAGTTTAAGTTACTTAATATAAATGAAATTATACAGAGCACACTAATACCTCCGCTCCAAGATACTATATATTTAATTAATTTTATACTATACTATTCCCAAGCCTTATTATCATCTAGATATTCTGAAATTTTATAATAAGCTTTATTGCATAATTTTTGCTTGATAGTAGCTTTGAATTTTTCAATACTTAAGGCTTTAATATGAGTGGGAACTTTGTTATAAAAGTGTATACAGTAACCCTTAAAAGACTTGCTGATCCTGTGGAGTCTGGTCTTATGAGTAGCTAAATTGTTCTTATTTCTAGTATTTTTATTGTGAATATCGCTAATCTTTCGAAAGTTTTCTTTATTTTTATGGACATACATTAAATTTTCAAAAATATATTGTGATGCCACTGTCATTATATTTATTTCTTTAAATTTTTCTCTAAGAGAATATCTGGACCCTAGCGAATAAATTGATCTTATAGCTCGCTTTTGGAGAACAAAGATGGTATTAATGTCAGCAGCACCACCCCACAGTAAAATTCCATAACTCATCAGACTATGAAAGTAGGCAAAATATACCAATCGAGCTGTATCAATATCAGTCAATTGACGTATCTTACCCACCGCGTAGACTGCGGCGCTCAGCTTTTTAGCTAAAGCGACTATATGAGGACCCCATTGAAGTTTGGGATCTAATGTAAATTAAATCCTTGTACACCTTGAAGGCTTTGAGAATAGGTATTCTTATATTTATCGATTTCTGTGGTATCGACCAATTTACTCAGAAGATACTTTTAACTTTAATCCTTGATACAAGTAATTAAATAGTATATCCGTATGACCAATAGATAGGTACCTACTTAGATTCAATTTGACAAGCTCCATGGCACAATTGGTTATGAATTTTTTTGTAGAACCAGATGTCGACAGTTCAACCCTCAGACCGAGATATTTGATTAACCACAAATTTGTTTTGGTCCGGGTGTTGTGAGCCCCAAAAAGTCTCTCGTAGTTTCTAATACCCACAAATTCATCTTGCTTAGTGACAGAACCATGGGTGATTGTCAGGTGTGTGTATTTATTATTGTTTCGCCTAATCTTTAGTGGTTTTTGTAATCGCAATTATAAACTAACGGATGAAGTCATCACTGCGCGTCATGTGTAACTTAAGCAAGCGTAAAAAATCGTGTGTTTGTGCGTGCGGCTGTTAACTTCCGTCTGCTGTATTTCCGGGGCAAACTGACTTAGGGACCTTTCACGTCGAGACAATTTATTACTCCAAATGGTGGATGATATCCAAACTTCCAAGGCAACGTGATTGTCCATGGACTGCGATTATTATTTACAATCTATTGACACTCACAATCGGTAGTCTCTCTTCAAAACTACCTACGCTCGCTGTCCTTTGAGCGGCCTTTAAATTTTCTATATCTCGTTGTGGTAACATTTTGCAGTATCAGAGTAATTTCTTAAGTGATTTCTTTTTGTTACAATTTTATCTTTTTTTTCACTATTTATAGCATCAATTTATACGTGTTACAACGACTGGTTATGTATTGAAGCAGAACATGTACACGAAGCATGCATGTAAATGTACCAAGCAATGTGTTTATCATATGGAGCTTGGATCAATGTGACTGCGTAGTATTCGTGTATTTTCTAGATCACAATCGCTTGATCAATATCATGTTATTTGGTCCCTAAGCCTATTAAGTATATATATTTTTCACTACAACATTGCGACACTAACATGTACCTGTGCAATGTATAAATAAATAGGTAAACAAAGCCAAGCTTTCTTTAAAATATGGATGACACGTAATGATTCAGTTATATAACGATTGCCTTCCTGTTATCGAATTTAATCAATCTATAAAATCAAATTAAATTAAATCAGATTTTTACCGGAATGGGATTACATAAATTAACATAAGTTTACGACTATATGGTCGAAGGGGAGTAGGCAGATCTGCCACTAATGTGATCTTCACTTTGCCTAGGATTTCATTCCAAAATGTCACAGAGATCGAGCTCATCACCACGCCGGGCAGAAATTTCAATTCTGGTCACCTAATGATTATCGAATTACAAAGCAAAAACGGGTTTCTTAGGAATCAAACTCAAGACCTAACTGATCCCATCTTATTGACACTACATCTATCATGTGACTATTACTATGTGCGTATTAATTGCCGACTTTACATCAGCATTATTTCTGTCCACTGCTGGTCAATAGTTCATTAGTACGAAAACAGATACCTACAACATATTTGGATTTTGAGCTTTATTTAAGGTCTATTTCGTACAGTCTATTCATACATACATACATACATACATAAACTTAGGCCTTTGTCACAGAAGGAGTAGGCAGAGGCGTTCCTTTTACATTTCTTATAAAATACACACGCTGTAACAGTTTATTAAGTTGTATACCGTGTTCGGAGCTACTTTTTGCCTTACTGAAAACTATAGGTGTATTCATAAAATGGAACATTCGAGTAGATATTAATTTTCTTATTTAATCTAGCTTTTGCCTGTTATCTTCATCTGCGTAATTAACTTTATTTGGAATTTCCCATCCTGTTCCGTTATATCCCACCCGTCTAATTCTCACTCAAGCCATGTAACCTAGTCCCATCCCAATCCTTGGAGTGTAAAAGCGTAACAAACATATCGGAATTCCTTCCTCATCCCACGGGAACACAATTTTTTCGGGATAAAAAGTATTAATCCTAAATATTAATCCAGGCTGTCAGCTACCTCCATACCAAATTTCATGGAAATCCGTTAAGCCGTTTCTGAGTTCATCGCGCAGGCAAAGATTCTAGAAATCATTGTTTTGGGTTCTAATACGTTAATAGAGGCCTCCATATTAGTTTTTCTCATTTATCTTCCATGCACAGATCGATCGGTTACAAATTTATTATATGTAATTTGTATAGATAGGTACGCGGAGTAATAGGATAATGAAAAACTCAGGGAGTGAGGCGAGCAGGGCCGCGCGGCGGAAGCGTCTCATTCAAGTGCCTATTGCTGATAAACCCATCTGTAGATTAACGGATAAGCCTGCAAATCGAATTAAATTAATTAATATTGATTGGATCGGATATACGATAATATGATACACGAAGAATTGTCGATATAACTGTGAGGTATGTCACCGCCTTGTAGTAGCCCCCACACATATGTAACTTCTAGTTGTACGCGTACTGCGTCGTGTATCTTAAAGCTGAATATACATTGCGAAAGTATTCTTATGAGTGGAGAAATTAATTTATTGAAACTAGCTGCAGTAGTCGATTAGTCATCTACAACACATCAGAAGCTCTACGGCCGGTCGGCGAACATGGCTCACAGTCCACTAAAACACAAGTCTTCTGTCGTGGGCAACAGAAACTCTGAGACTTTCTAGTCTTACAAACATCCAGACCCGAAATAATCACTTGTGGATCCCACTAACATTTGTCTCGGTGCGAGGGTCCTAGCCGACGCCTCTTGTTTCAATGTCTGCGAAGGGGCTGATTCCACCGGGCGGAATCATAGTCTGATATAAAACCGACATTTTGTTCAGTCTCTAAGGTTACACACGATGAGAAATGCCTTGGGTTTCCTTCCTTTTATATTTTGCTGCCCGCTTGTACCGAGTATTTTTTAATAATAATCAGCAATATTAAAATGTATATTAGATAGAACATCAAGACTTGTTTTTTTTTTTTTTTTTTTTTTTATTGCCGTTATAGGCAGACGAGCTAGCGGCCCGCCTAATGGTAAGCGGCTACCGCTGCCCAGAGAACTTCGCAGTGCCAGGGGTCCAGCACAACAAAATCGCTGCCTACCTTAAGGAGAGTACTCTCTTTAAGCCTCTTTTGAAGAAGGACAGGTCATAGCGCTCAGGGAACACCGATGCAGGGAGTTCATTCCAGAGCTTGCACGTACGTGGTAAGAAAGAACGCTGAAAACGTACCGTTCGGGAGCGGTACGCTTCCAGGTGGTAGGAATGAACTCTGCTGCGGTGACGGGTGGTGCGATGGTAGAAGGGCGACGTTGGTACCATCTCAAACAATTCCTCGGAGCACTCCCCATGGAACAGACGATAGAACACACAGAGAGACCCGAAGTCTCTCCGCAGTCCTAACGGTTCCAATTTGTCCGTAAGATTGGGATCATCGACTATTCGACAAGCTCGTCGCTGTAAGGAGTCAAGTGGGTTGAGCTGGTATTTTGGGGCACCTGCCCAGAGGTGAGAGCAGTACTCCACGTGGGGCCGGATTTGTGCTTTGTAGAGCGTCAATCTGTGACCCGACGTGAAGTACCGCTTGGCTCTGTTCAGGATACCCAACTTTCTGCTCGCCAGTTTGGCTTTGTCCTCCAAATGACTCCTAAAGTCGACATTGCTTGATATTTCGACGCCGAGGATCCCAATACTTTCGGATCTTTGGAGAGTAACTCCTTGGAATTGCGGCGCCATGACAAAAGGGTCCTTCTTCGCAGTGAATGCGCAAACTTGTGTCTTCGAGGGGTTAAATTGAACTAAGTTCAATTCACCCCATTCGGAGACCCGCCCCAGAGATCTCTCGACTTCAGACACAAGTTGAGACCGTCTTTCCTCAATGGAATCTCGAGAGAGACTCTGATGGCCGATGTATCGCGCGTCACACGTACTATCATCCGCATAACAATGCATGCTGTCGGTAGACAACATGTCATTGATATGCAGGATGAAGAGTGTAGGCGATAGCACCGATCCTTGTGGAACACCAGCGTTAATGGTCTTGGTCTCGGAGCAACAGCCGTCCACTACGACTTTTATGCTCCGACCATCCAAAAAGCTGGCGATCCACTTGCAGAGTCCCTCAGGGATACCATACGCAGGTAGCTTCGCTAGAAGGGCGCCATGCCACACTCGATCGAACGCCTTCGCTATGTCAAGGCCGACCGCAATCGCCTCACCCCCACTCTCCAAAGCCTCCGCCCAACGGTGCGTGAGGTACACGAGGAGGTCACCAGCTGAACGACCGTGACGGAAACCGTACTGGCGGTCACTAATCAGCTGGCGGTCCTCAAGATACCTCAGGAGCTGAGTGTTTATAACTCGCTCCAAGACCTTGGAGAGTAAGGATGTGACAGCAATCGGCCTGTAGCACAAAGGGTCCGATCGATCACCCTTTTTGGGTACTGGGTGGACATGGGCGACCTTCCACGAAGCCGGAACCCGGTTGGTTTTGTAGGAAAGACGGTAAAGGCGCGTTAGCACGGGGGTCAACTCAGGGGCGCACGTCTTAAGAACCACTGCGGGGATACAGTCTGGCCCACTCGACTTATGGATGTCGAGAGCCATGAGCTCCCGTCTGACAGCACGCTGGGTGATTTTAATATCAGACAGGAGACTCTCACACCAAGGGATGTTCGGCGGTGTGGCTCCCCCGTCATCCAAAGTCGAGTTCGAGGCAAAGAATTGGGCCAAGAGATCGGCCTTCTCCTTTGCACTATGGGCCAAACTGTTATCAGGTTTACGCAGTGGTGGGAGACTGGATAGGCAGAAATTGCCCTCCACAGCCTTAGCGAGCGACCAAAAAGCACGGCTCCCAGAGGGATATCTTTGGAGCCGCTCGCCAATTCTGCGGATGTGCTCCGCCTTGGCCTTAGCTAAGGCTCTTTTGTTGGATCTAGAGGCGGCATTAAACTTCAGTTTCTCCTCCTTCGAATTTGGATCCCGACGCCTCCTGGCGTCTTGCCACGCCGCGTATGCGGACTGCTTGAGGCGCGCAGCAGCAGCGCAGGCACGATTGTACCACGGCTTGCTGCGACGCCCTGCGGGTATTTTTGAGCTGGGTATGAATGTCTCCATACCCAAGCTAATTGTCTCCGCGACACAGTTCGCACAGGCGTCAGGATCATCAGAGGAGAAGCAAAGCCGCCTCCATGGGTAGGACGCGAAGAATTCTCGGAGTCCGTCCCAATCTGCTGACGAATACCGCCAAACCGTGCGAGTTCCAGTTATTGAAGAACGACTGGAACTCGCTGCAGGGGCCCACGAACGGACCAGGCAGTGGTCAGAAGATCCCAGTGGAGCATCAACCACTATCCTGTATCCGTTCGGGTGTGTCGTCAGCAGAAGATCCAACATAGAGGGCTCATGGCTCTCAACATCTGGAACACGGGTGGGCTGTGTTACCAGCTGCGAGAGACCATAAGCCAAGGCCATCTCGTAAACAGCCCGACCGGGGAGATCAGTGGTCCTGGATCCCAACCACTCTTTGTGATGAGCGTTGAAATCACCGAGGACCACCACCTCCGCGGATGGGAACTGCTCGAGAATCCGGTCAGTCCCCACTTGGACGCTCTCAAATAATTGAGTTGATCCCGTATCACTGCCGTGGGACCTGTACAGGCATGCGTAGACTCGGGTCTTACCCTTGAATACTACCCGCAGCCATAATAAGGACAGGTCCCGACGCTCGAAGCCCCGAAGGCGGTGACAACAGATATCACCCCTGACGAAGACGCACACCCCGGCTTTACGTAAGAATTGATGTTCCAACACGTAACCGGGGTAATTTAAGTACGATACATCGTCAGGGGTGGATATTTGCGTCTCCGTTAAAAAGAGCAGGGCAGGCCGCGCCGTCTCTAGATGGTGGTGGACGGCGTCGAGGTTGCTGTGTAGACCCCTGACATTGCAGAAGTCCACAGAAAATGTGGATGCATTTCCCGCCGTGGAGAGCCTTCTTTTGCTTGTCCTTCGCATAGTATATATATATATTTTTTTTAAGAGAGTGGGATAGGGATAGGAGAAAGCGTGGTTGACCCAGGACGATACCCGAGAAAGGGAGGATATAGTGCGAGACGGGCATACGGCAATAGGAGGAGCCAGCGAGAAGCACGGAAGGGCCCCCGGTGCCCCCCCGCGTGCAGTCGCCGGGATCCACTCCAGTCTCCCACTCTGGCACGACGACTGCATGACGGGACAGCTTCCCGGGGAGGGAGTTTGATAATAGTGGGCCCCCGGGTTCAGGTCCCCTACTGACCGGCAGGCGGCCGGCGGTGACCGTTCCCACCGGGTCTCCCTGTACTTCACACCAGCGTCCCCCAGCCTAATGCCCACCCCGACACCCAACCACATAAACGAGCATCGCCTGGATCTACCAACACCAGCAGAAGGTTGGGAACGGATGAGGGAACGGCTATCCAGCCCTTCTACCGGAACGCATTTCTACTTAGCGGCAGAAAAAGACCGGACGGTGGTACCAACCCGCTTGGATTTGGCATTGAGTAAAAAGTAGAACTCAACCCCAAACCCTACCACCAGTGATGGGGGTGGGGGGGGGGGGGGGGGACACCAAAGCCGCGGATTGGGAAGTGGAATGCGGCAATGGTGGCTCGAGGGGCCGGGAGTGCGTGCCCGTGCCATTCTGAAAGACAGCCGGACAGGTTGCCAGAAGAATGACCCTCTGACCTAAAAATATAAATATACTTAATATCGTACAGTTTTCCTACTACATATATCTTACACTGGTTCATTGGAAAGCGTTAAACTTATAATATTCTTTTCATACTCCCTTACGTTTTCCGTCCTACTCAGAGGCGCACAGGATTTTGGTTTGTATGCCGGTGTAAAACTTCGTCAAGGCCCTACCTCGCCAGCCGCCTGGATGAGAACATCATTCTTGGGCGGCTTATCGTCGGATTGTAAGACCGGTGAACCCAACATAGCCGGCATGTAAAGTCTATAAACCCGCATACAGAACTGTTTGTGCTCTATAAGACTTATTTTAAAGAATATGCTAATTATTTTTACATTACAATTATATGGTAATAATGATAGCAAGTCATATTGCGAGGACATCATGTAAATGTGGCATGAGGGCTGGCAGAAAAGCGTATGACATGAAATCTATTATCCATTATGATTCAGTTCATAGTCGTATTCAATTTGACCAAAACATTCGCTCGGACCAATACATTAATGAGTCGATGAAAGTTAATAACCCTACACTGATTTGTGGTAGGATACAGAGTGTGTGATGTGTAGTTATTTCATGTGCAAATTAATCAATACCATCCACAAATTGGCATTACATTCTTATTTTACCACATCATGAAACGATGAACTCGCGTGGTCTGAGCGATGACAAAAAGGGCAGTGAGGGTGATAGCGTCTGTTTATATACGGCTACGACGACCCGCGCCGAGGACATATTTTGGCAGTTTTCCGGATATTTCGCTGTTCGGTGATTCAGTACATGTTTCTCATTATCTGTACATTAATCGTTAATATTTATGCATGTTTGTTTAATCAGATCCGATCGTTTCCACGAACACCGCCATGCCTTGTCCAATTATGTACAACTGTTGTTTTAATTGTTCCTTATTGGCTGATCAATTGATAATCATATTCGCAAACGATTTAGTTTTTCTCCACTATTTTCCGCCCTCAGACTAGACAATAGTCCAAGCTCATAGGCTTAAGTCGAGATGTTATCATGTGATAATTTATTTATTTTTCAGAAATTATTTTGGTTTCCGTGGTAATAAAAAGAAAAGCTGTAACGATGAAATTGTTAGATTTTAAAAAACAAAAAAGACCGTTTTAACTGACAACCAAGCTCATTGTGCTAGGCATTAAAAGGCTTTACATTAAAAGTATTTACTTAAAAGCACGTTGTTGCACATATCGCTATGTTTATATAAATAGCTTTACTATATAACTGGGTTGTACTGTGTAAAGGACTCCTACCAACGTGTTATGAGGCTCATACCAACTTTAGCTGCACGGATTGCGACCTGCAATTTGACAGGGTGGTAATTGCAAAGCGTGTTGACCTGAAATGAACGAACCGCGGCTAAGATTTACAAGTTGGAAACTGATGGAAGTTTGAAACTAGCCTTACTGTGGACAATCTATGCTCATGAACAGTCTATGTTCAAGTATCTAGTATGAATGAACCGACTCGAACTAGGTGGTGTCTAACAGAATACGTGATGTAACCCTACTATCGTCTACGTTTTCTAAAACTTGCTATTACTAGATGAGAGTATTTAAGAACCAACAATTGTGGGACTAACAAAATGAGCAGTAACCATGTAGGTGTATTTCACTATATTATGCAAAAAAATCCTGGTAGCGCCTCTGCCTATCCCTTTTAGAAAAAGGCGTCAGTTTATATCTGTATGTAAGATGTAATAGGACGCTAGCTCATCGACATACCACATCCTGGATTTAAAAAAATATATTCTAAAACTGAAAGTATAATTAACAAATGATAGAGAAAACTGTTCACAAAGTGAAATCTTAAATAAGTATTAGAAAAATCATTATTCCCACCAGGGCTATTTAGCTGCTATTGGAATTGAAATCAATGCCAAGTCGCGTGCCAATAATTCGTCCTTGTCGTGAAGGTCACATTATCATTGACATTGTACACATTATGCCTAATGTTTTAACTTCAATAGAATATACTTTTGGTGTAAAGATAACAATCTTAACTTGTAATCAGTTTGACAGGAACACGTGTTAATTGCGACTACTAATGTAACTACGGTCTGTCGGTATGTAAGTTGGTTGAAGTACCGAACTATATGCATTATTTGTCAATCGTTGACTGGGGGTTATACACCGGTATATCTTGTGTTGGGCGTCTACCTACAAGATATATGACAACCTGCCAAATATCACTGAATGCAAGCGGCTTTCGTGCCGTTCAGCTGAGCTGATGGTAATTCAAAGATAGGCGTTACAGTCCTTATTTATTTTCCCGGCAATAAAAATGGATCATCTCAAATTTATTATAGTAGGTATACCAGTTTTGTAATTTGTATGCACACAATTTTGCTTAGTCATTAGTACGTACGTATGAAATATTGGACAAGTTGTATGCAAGGTCGTAACGTTTTCAAATTAAGTTTGAAGATACAATCGTTAAATAAGATAATAATATGGCGGGGTGCAATAGGGTAGTAAGATTTATACGGAGAAAACACAAATTAAATAAATAAATAAAACACATTCTATTGGCGGAATAATCAAACCCGGTAGAATTACTCTGTTTTATAGTTGCACTTACAACGGAGTATTTTATTACATCGGCGAAGCCGGGCAGCTATACAAGTTAAATATTTATAAAGCTATGCTCACATGGAATTGGCAAGTGTATGAGGAAAATACTCCATAAACTACGTACGTGCGGAAAGATAGGCCTATCAGCCCGGCATGCTCGCGGATATTGCGGCCGGGTCTCGACCCGGGACTCATCCTTAACGAAATTCCTATGCCCGCAAACCGATTAAAACCCCTAAGTGAGAAGCACACGCATTAAAGGCGGAACCGAACGGCGTGGCGCGGGGCCAGGTGCACGATACATTCTTTACGTTGCTTCTTACGACTAGCCGGAGATGCCGTGGTGCTGTTCTTACGCTCCCTAACAACGGCGGATTACCAATACAACTGCTGTAATTACTCGAAAATAACATGAATAGTGATAATGAAAACCATAGCCTTGTATACGCTGCTACACTAATACATCCAGTGGGTGTGTATTTCGTATCTCTGTTACACATTCAAGTTTAAGAACATTTTACTGACAGATATATGGTTTACTTCCTACGATAATAAGAACATATGAATATAATGATTATGTAACGGTCGCAACAGAAGTTTATTATAACAATATCTACATGCAAATCCATGAAAGAAAGTAAATTTACCAATGTATGTGTATGTTACTCACCCTAGTTCTGTTCCCGAAGCTGGACAGTCGGTGCCGAAGACAGTGGGGTCCTGTTGTAACACTAAACACTAGCATAGGAGTATTAACCAAGTTTCCGCGACGTGGGACAGAACTAGCGCAGCAGCGGAGGTCACGCCGCGCGCTGCGCTTACTAAAACGAGCACAACTAAACTACCCTCCTCACTATTATATTCACTATACAATAAAAAACGGGACCCAAATGTAGTTACTATGTAATTGATGCTGTCGATTTGAAATGTTTGTGTTTTTAACTTATCTGCAACAAAAGTAAAACAACTTCTTTATTATTCTGGATCGGCTAATTATCTGCACTGCACATGAAAGCACAGCGCTTCCCAGATAAAATGTCTCACGTCGGTAGTCATTACTCTTGTCATTCGATCTGATTATGACGGCCTATTTAATTGATCATCCACACCCACTCTATGAGTTATGGAATGGTAGAGTTCGGACCGAGACAATTTAGACTGCAAATCTCATACATCGCACGCCAGGACGTATGGTACATATAGTTATGTTGAGGAAAGGCGTGTGTGGTACAAGAGTACTCAATTCTTTCGAGCACTCAACATACATACATTATAAACTTTGTTGATGGTACCTACCTGTGCAAGAAGGGATTCTTGTAGTAACAGGATGAGTTCGTAGATCATTTTAATTTCATATTATCACATCGTTTAAAAGGTTATGTTTTATGAAAGAAAGAAAGAAAGAAAGAAAGAAAGAAAAGCAGTTTTATTGGTCACAACCACACACAATGAATACAAAACATACACATGCAAAACAAATATAATATAATTATGACACTAATAGCAGAGAGACAGTCATTATCTGTAACAATTTTTTTACTTATTATATTGTGATTGAATAAAAGCTCGCATGGTGCAGCTACTACCCTGAATTGTTATCAACATTATTTTCATACACGCTCAGTTATGCAACTATCTATCATAAATCTATGATATCTTGTCCCCATAGACATTTTTCGGGTACAATAAATAAAAATGAAAAGGAATGTGATGCAGTGTCCTCAGAGCTTAGCAATTAATATGTTTATTGTAGCACTTCCGCTAGAAAAACATGAAATATGTAATCAGATCGGTCGCAATCTAAAGAACATTTTGACGTTGTAGATTTTAACGATAATGTGTTTTGATTTAGATAAATGATAGATATATTACGTGCGGCGCGCACCGCCCTTTGTCTTACAATAACTTCGTAATAGTCAGAGTTGAGTGACAAGTGCAAGGAAAACTGTTGTGAATCCAATACGAAAGAAAACACGCGATCCGACGACGCCAGTGAGCTGCTGCTCCTACACGAGTTATTGTTTGAACAATATCTTTAAGTAGTGGTAAATATTTTACTATTTTAAAACATCGTAGAGAATAGACACGAAAGAACTAATTGTTAAATTAATTTGAATTTAAAAAATTATTGCATCATTTTTAGGTGAGTAAATTGGTGTGGGTGCTGTTTAAAGTGGTTTTTGCTATTAAATAAGCGAGAGATTAAATTTTTTTTCAACTAAAATTTTCATTAAAAATATACATTTGCGCCCCAATAAAACTAATAAAAATCTTTTTGTATGGTGTTATTTAAATGAAATGAATGTGATTGGGACTTATCACGACGTGCCAAAAACAAAGTTATTATTTTTACCAAGCCGTGAGTTTATTTAATTTACTTGCGGATATGCTGAAAAATATTTTTATGAAAAGTTTCAGCATTATCAGTAGGTACGTACACAATATATCGCAAATAAAGTCCAGCCCATTGCTCAGTGTGTGTAGTGTGTACCTACTTTTATTACATAATTATTTCAATCGTTATTTAATGTAATGAAAAAACTATAATTATATTGAAAATTCCGCTTAACATTGGGATATAATGAAGGATTTATTCCTTCGAAACGTGGAAATTGTGAAGCAAGAAACAAGATGGCGGCTTATTAAATTAACCATTATTTTGATATTTGCTTAATGCACTGTTTAAGAGTGATTCTACTTAAATAGTTAAATGTGTTTTTCACTAATAACCTGTAATTGAAAATATCTAGCTGTACAATAATGTTGTGCATATTGACAGACGTGACTTACAGCCGATGCCAACAATCAATCAAAAATTTTAGATTGAAGTCAATCCGGATTGGTTTCTACTTTTCGATTGGTCGAATATCTTGTTGCCAATAAACAAAACAGGCGACAGTCGATTGCCTCTGTTGATAGATTGAAAAAAATCGGTTCCCTCTTGACAATTTAGTTTGACGCAGAATATTTCATTGCATATTTATGCACTTTCAGCATTTTGTAAATAAATAATTTGTGAAAAACAAAAATTAACGTTAGAAATAATAATAATTGCAATAAAAACAATTCAATTTGTCCCAATTATATAGATTTTTACAGAATTGTTGTGTTTCTGGCCACTGAAAAATAATATATCCAGTAAACAATGACTTATCACTTGTCATTCCAATAGAAATATTATGAGAATATTGTGGAGAAAATTGCGAAATGTGATTGAACATTTCCGTGGAAAGTGATCACTGCCGCCCATGAACATCCACTACAATTGAATCATGGCTGTGTTTCCGGCCCATCAAATCGGGAGGAGAGCGAGAAGGCCATAGCCTGCCCATTCATACTGAGTCATGGCTGATAGCAGCGTGGCTCTACAACTTCCCATGATCAAAATTTGATTCCCTTTTCTATTATTTTTATTCTTTCTATTATTGTTGTAAATTGTGAGTAATAAAGAATATTTCATTATAAATGTTTTTTTCACAAACACACTGAACAATTAAATAAAAATACAACTATGAAATTAAGAAACATATCATAACAGAAATCATATTTATCAAAGTAAAACAAAAAGTATCAATTCGTTCAAGATAAAATATACACAACAATACAATAATTTAGATCTAACTGAAGAAATCGTTAATCAATGTTGTGTCATCTTCATCTACATTCGTTTCTACTTTCTAGTTTCATTGCTGCTGGCAAATCTGCATGAATAATCCGTGGAAATTCTCGGATTGCAATATTGGATTGTTTTGAACAATCCATCCAAACGTCAACACTGATAATTGTTTATTGGCAAGCCTAAACTGTCATTTTCATACAGAGGACAATCCACAAGCAGGGATTGGCCCTCCCAAAAGTAGATTGATTTTTTAGATAGTTTTTTCCCTACTGAGATTGATTATTGGCAAGCTATAATCAGAAAAAAGATTGAGCTGTCAATGTCAAACAGCAAATTTTGGTTTGGGATTGATTGTTGGCATCGGCTGTTAGTAATTCGGGATGGGAAGTGTTGCAATATATTACGGTGGAACATAACACTGAGCTTAAAACTTCGGATAGCTCTATTCCGTGGCGCTGTATGGTATTATATTTAAAAAAAAGTTTGTGGTGTGGCTGTAGTATACTATATGTATATGTATAAGCCATTATTATACGGACAAAACCGTTCAGTAGAGTAAATAAAGGCGCTAAAATTGTCACTTGATGTACAAATTAGAATTTTCCAAGTGTATTACTTTGTTGAAAATAAATGCACAAATCAAGATGGCCGTAATTCTCGATGAAATATAAAAAAATAACAAAAAGCAATACAGAAGCTCCGCGTTTTGGTATCATAATTTGAGTCATGTTTTGACATGACTCATCCGAATTCGACAATACAAGTAGCACAAAGATAACAAAACTTACTACGCAACATGAAGAATTTAACTAATTAATTAATGCCACGTAGTCGACTACCAAATTTTTAGCAGTGGTGAACCACATAGAATATACCCTAAACAAGGGTACGGTCAGAAGTACCTGAGCTGTAGGGAATGCATGATAACATTGCTAAAAGTGGATGAAGCGAAAGTGATATGTAAGGGTCGAGAAAGGTGGAGGTCTATAGTCCTCGCCTATGGTATGCAGGTGTGAGGGCTTTGTATACTTACACTCGTATGTGAATCATAGAACTTGCGACCTTTACACATCTGCCTGTCAAACCTTGTTCAGAGTAACAAAATACAAATATTTTAGCCGATTTGGCATTCGGTCCTAGACCCTCAATTCCTTCGTTTCAATATATCTACTTTGAGCCCGAAGATAGTACTTACGAATCAGCACCTCCACACCACGCGCTTTTATTATATTTAAGTTATGTAATTGAGTTAAGATCGTCACTATTATTACATAAAAATAATAAATCGAAATTAATCAACTAATTCTATATCTTTGAAGTTTGCTTCTAGTGTCTTAATAGTGGTTTTTCTTTTCAGACGTATAATGTATAAGGCCGTGATATTCCTGACGATAATAGCTGCGTCTTCAGCCCAGTACTTGCCGAACGGCTGTCCATCAAACTTCCACATACACCTCTTGCTGCCTCACGAGACAGATTGCAATAGCTACTATGAGTGCAGCAATGGTATTCGAATACAGAGAAGTTGCGGCCCGGGGACACAATTCAATCCCGAGTTGCAGGTAGAACAACTTTTCATATCATAATCCAACCCGCATAAGTCCCACGAGTCTGCTCTACAACAGAGAGCTGTATTAAGAGGAAATAGGCTTAATCCACCTTGATGGCTAACTGCGGGTTGGTGAACTAAACTTACCATAGAAATTCTTGTAAATAGACGTTTCGTTATAATGTTTTCTTTTACCTTCAGTTCACTAATAATGGTGGGACACGTAACTAACGGGCCTATAATACACTTAAAATGTACACCATGTATTCGTGGTGCTGCCTTCATCAATCAATATTTTATTTTTAAAGATTTGCGATACGTCGGAAAACGTGAAATGCGGGAAGCCTCCAGAGCTAATGGAGACACCGGAGACAGAGAGTGAGAATGCGGCAGCGACGGAGCGGAGCTTCTTGCCCAACGGCTGCCCGGCCAACTGGCACGAGCACCACCTGCTGCCGCACGAGTGGGATTGCACCAAATTCTACCAGTGCGTGCACGGCAACAAAGTGCTCATGAGCTGCGCGCCCGGCACTCACTTCGACTCTATCCTACAGGTTAATAACCACTCTCTACAATATTTGGCCAGCATGCAACATGTATATTGTATACATATGAATGTGGCATCAGAGCTTACGTGTGAAAATTTAATTTAATTTTATGCACTAATTTCTAAAGACGTGAGCATATATATTATGTACTTGTATACATATTTTGTTAGTGCAAAACTAACTATGCAAATAATAGACATCACAGAGCTATACTGATTAAAACATATACTCGTACTTCTATAGAGGCTTTTTTTAGGCTAGTTCTGTTAGCACACATGAAGCGCCGCCATTAAAGAATTTCTCAATATGAACAATATAGCAAATAGCGTAATGGTTGTTACAGGTGTGTGTGTGGCCGTTCATGTCCAACTGCAACCCGGACCAGGGATCGACCAGCACCACTGCGCCCGCGACCACCACCACACGAACAACGACCACTCGCACTACTACTACCGCTACACCTACAACTACCACGAGCCCCACGGCCGCCACCCTCACCACGCCGGCGCCCACTCAGTCGACCACCTCGACGCCAGAAGGTGGCTTCCTGCCCAACGGATGTCCCGCAGACTTCAACGTGCATCTCCTGCTGCCGCACGAGTGGGATTGCTCCAAGTTCTACGAGTGCACGCACGGCGAGAAAGCGCTCATGAGTTGCGCGCCCGGCACCTGGTTTGACTTCCAATTGCAGGTGAGTGTGTCTCAGCGTACGTGGCATCATCCTGCGCGACAGATCGCTCACTACTAACTTTTCACCATAGCGGTACAATTTTACTTTAAGTGTTTAATTATGGTCT
Source organism: Deilephila elpenor (assembly GCA_949752805.1). Classification (NCBI taxonomy): domain Eukaryota; kingdom Metazoa; phylum Arthropoda; class Insecta; order Lepidoptera; family Sphingidae; genus Deilephila; species Deilephila elpenor. Next base: position 14,872,699 of record OX457104.1, on the reverse strand, counting down.
ATGTGAGGTTTACAAGAAAGAGTATGAATAAATTAGTCAAGAATTCAGAAGAAAACTCGGAAGGTTTATAGACATCAAAAAATATCATGTTTTGCATAGCGACCTATCAGAAGCAAACTTTAAAATAATCAAATCTCCATTGTAACAGTGCCGCGTATCACAAATCAGATTACTAATTAAATTAGGCAAACAGATTACCGAAATCAGTAATTTATTTGATAACAATCAGGAGCTTGTAGAATAGTAGAACATTAAGTATGGCACAATGCACTGGAGTATTGTTAACGTCGAGTCCGATATGGATATCAATCACATTTTGTGCCAAATTTCAAATATCAACTCCTAGCACAGCCTATATCTATCAACGTTCTTTGTCAATAGAAACAGTCTTTAACGTAATTGAGAACGAGGTATTTTATGTCATCAATATGGTGATATGCAGCAGTCCAGCAAATCAAAAGATTACCCTACGTCTAACTATGTTAAAAACGTCTATTTACCTTCTAACACGCATGCATGTCCAGAGTCGAGACATAAGACAAAAATCATTAAAACATCATGAATAATTCTGTTACAGGGGTGCAATTGGCCTTTTTTGGTTAATTGTTCTGCGGAACCTGTCGCAACAGCCGACCCCAGTACGTCACCGCCGACTACAGAATCAGTGACTACACCTTCCACCACTACAGAAGGAACTACGACAACCGAGGAACCTGTTGTTACAGCTTATCCCACTATACCAGAAACCTCATCAACGGAGCCTTCTTCTACGACAATTTCCTCGACAACAGAACCTGTGACGACGGATACAGCTACGACAGGTTCCCCCACGACCGAGGAAAATGTAATAACAGCCTACCCCACTTCCCAACAACCTGTAACAGAAGTTACTTCTACGACAGTCTCCCCAACAACTCAAGAACCTCTCACAACAGAAACTACTTCTACGACAGTTTCACCGACAACACAACAACCTGATACAACAGAAGCTACTTCTACGACTGTTACACCGACAACACAAGATCCCGAGACGACAGCAGAATCTACAACAGGGTTCCCGTCGACTGAGGAATCGGAGACAACAGCCTTCCCCACCACACAAGAACCTTCAACAACAGAGGGTCCTTCTACGACAGTATCTGCAACAACCCAGGAACCAGTGACGACGGAGGAACCTACGCCATCCATCTGTCCGCCAGGCTTCTATGGTACCATTGCGCACCCCGATCTCTGCGACGCGTTCTACCTGTGCCGAGGAGGAAAAGCAATACTGCACTTCTGTTTGGATGGATTTGAATTCGACCCAGTGAGAGAGGTAAATATTGCGCCCTCAGTACGTCATAATAAATGCTGATCAATCCGTACGTAGTGAAAATTAACAAGATGATTAGTGATTTGCCATACCATATATCTGGGAATTTGGAAATGTATTTTTGATCACAAGCCTATGGGGATTATTTAAAGGGTATTTCAATTTTATATGATATTCGCCCCCTGCCTGAATTGAGATGCCTATGGCCTCTAGTAATTTCTCAGCCTGTGGGATTAGTATCAATTATTTTATGAAAAAATTAGCAATGACAGTGAGCGAAAAAAAAAAAGATAAATATATGTTCGAGCAGTATGTTACATATTGATTTATTACAACTATATCAATATTTACAGTGTCATCAGATAAATGCCCCAGTCCTTTAAATTGTTTCAAACAGCTGTTATAAACTATCAGTTAACAAAAACATAGAAAAAAAATTGTTTTTGTCCAGGCTTGTGTCATAATAGCAGAAGGCGGCTGCACACTAGGTCCCAGCACGGGGCCAACCACTACTGACGGCACAACTGGCTACCCAACGACCCTGGAACCTGTCCAAACAACGGAAACTCCAACAGAGTACCCAACGACACAGGAATCTGTTCCAACTGTGACACCTACGACCGACTATCCGACAACACAAGAGCCTGTGACGACGGAGGAACCTACGCCATCCATCTGCCCGCCAGGTTTCGACGGTACCATCGCGCACCCCAAGCGCTGCGATGCCTTCTACCTGTGCTATGAAGGAACAGCAGTACTGCTTACTTGTTTGGATGGCTTTGAATTTGATCCGGAGAAAGAGGTAAATATTGCGCCCTCAGTACTTGATAATAAAAGCTAAGCACGCTGTTTGTGGTACAAAGCAATAAGCTAATTAGTGTTTGTCTATTCCATCTTTTTTGTAGTAAAGATATGTATATTTAATCAAATGGTTGAAAAGGGTTACAGTTACTAGGATGGGATATTTCTCGTTTTTACCGATCTCAGCACGTGGCTCGAAGTGGGATTCGTATGGTCTATAGTTATTTCTCGGCGTATGCGGTTTATATCAATTCTTTATTTGTAGACGTAGGTTTCATATGTGCGGTAACAAAAAAAAAGAAAACAATGTTACCTACGGGTTTTAAGATACATTTTAGATTTAGTTAATATTATATTTCTATGTAAAGTGTCATCAGACAAATGCTGCGATACTTTAAATATTTTTAAAATACCATTTATAAATCATCGGTAATTAACAACTTAGTTAAAATGTTCTATTTTTCAGGCATGTGTCGTAATAGCAGAAGGCGGCTGCACACTAGGTCCCAGCACGAGTCCAACAACTACTGAAGGCACAACTGGCTACCCAACGACCTTGGAACCTGTGCAAACAACAGAACCTCCGACAGAATATCCCACAACGCAGGAATCTGTTCCGACAGACCCACCTACGACCGACTCCCCGACAACACAAGAGCCTGTGACGTCAGAGGAACCTACAACAGAGTACCCAACAACACAGGAATCTGTTCCAACAGACACACCTACGACCGACTCCCCGACAACACAAGAACCTGTGACGTCAGAGGAACCTACAACGGACTATCCCACAACGCAGGAATCTGTTTCGACAGACACACCTACGACTGACTATCCGACTACACAAGAGCCTGTGACGACGGAGGAACCTACAACAGAGTACCCAACAACACAGGAATCTGTTCCAACAGACACACCTACGACCGACTCCCCGACAACACAAGAACCTGTGACGTCAGAGGAACCTACAACGGACTATCCTACAACGCAGGAATCTGTTTCGACAGACACACCTACGACTGACTATCCGACTACACAAGAGCCTGTGACGACGGAGGAACCTACGCCGTCTATCTGCCCGCCAGGCTTCTATGGTACCATTGCGCACCCCGATGTCTGCGACGCGTTCTACCTGTGCCGAGGAGGAAAAGCAATACTGCACTTCTGTTTGGATGGATTTGAATTCGACCCAGTGAGAGAGGTAAATATTGCGCCCTCAGTACGTCATAATAAATGCTGATCAATCCGTACGTAGTGAAAATTAACAAGATGATTAGTGATTTGCCATACCATATATCTGGGAATTTGGAAATGTATTTTTGATCACAAGCCTATGGGGATTATTTAAAGGGTATTTCAATTTTATATGATATTCGCCCCCTGCCTGAATTGAGATGCCTATGGCCTCTAGTAATTTCTCAGCCTGTGGGATTAGTATCAATTATTTGTTTGAAAAAATTAGCAATGACAATGTGCGAAAAAAAAAGATAAATATATGTCCGAGCAGTATGTTACATATTGATTTATTACAACTATGTATATCAATATTTACAGTGTCATCAGATAAATGCCCCAGTCCTTTAAATTGTTTCAAACAGCTGTTATAAACCATCAGTTAACAAAAACATAGATTTTTTTTTGTTTTTGTCCAGGCTTGTGTCATAATAGCAGAAGGCGGCTGCACACTAGGTCCCAGCACGGGGCCAACCACTACTGACGGCACAACTGGCTACCCAACGACCCTGGAACCTGTCCAAACAACGGAAACTCCAACAGACTACCCAACAACACAAGAATCTGTTCCGACTGTGACACCTACGACCGACTATCCGACAACACAAGAGCCTGTGACGACGGAGGAACCTACGCCATCCATCTGCCCGCCAGGTTTCGACGGTACCATCGCGCACCCCGAGCGCTGCGATGCCTTCTACCTCTGCTATGAAGGAACAGCAGTACTGCTTACTTGTTTGGATGGCTTTGAATTTGATCCAGAGAAGGAGGTAAATATTACGCCCTCAGTACTTGATAATAAAAGCTAAGCACGCTGTTTGTGGTACAAAGCAATAAGCTAATTAGTGTTTGTCTATTCCATCTTTTTTGTAGTAAAGAAATGTATATTTAATCAAATGGTTGAAAAGGGTTACAGTTACTAGGATGGGATATTTCTCGTTTTTACCGATCTCAGCACGTGGCTCGAAGTGGGATTCGTATGGTCTATAGTTATTTCTCGGCGTATGCGGTTTATATCAATTCTTTATTTGTAGACGTAGGTTTCATATGTGCGGTAACAAAAAAAAAGAAAACAATGTTACCTACGGGTTTTAAGATACATTTTAGATTTAGTTAATATTATATTTCTATGTAAAGTGTCATCAGACAAATGCTGCGATACTTTAAATATTTTTAAAATACCATTTATAAATCATCGGTAATTAACAACTTAGTTAAAATGTTCTATTTTTCAGGCATGTGTCGTAATAGCAGAAGGCGGCTGCACACTAGGTCCCAGCACGAGTCCAACAACTACTGAAGGCACAACTGGCTACCCAACGACCTTGGAACCTGTGCAAACAACAGAACCTCCGACAGAATATCCCACAACGCAGGAATCTGTTCCGACAGACCCACCTACGACCGACTCCCCGACAACACAAGAGCCTGTGACGTCAGAGGAACCTACAACAGAGTACCCAACAACACAGGAATCTGTTCCAACAGACACACCTACGACCGACTCCCCGACAACACAAGAGCCTGTGACGTCAGAGGAACCTACAACGGACTATCCCACAACGCAGGAGTCTGTTTCGACAGACACACCTACGACTGACTATCCGACTACACAAGAGCCTGTGACGACGGAGGAACCTACGCCGTCTATCTGCCCGCCAGGCTTCTATGGTACCATTGCGCACCCCGATCTCTGCGACGCTTTCTACCTGTGCCATGGAGGAAAAGCAATACTGCACTTCTGTTTGGATGGATTTGAATTCGATCCAGTGAGAGAGGTAAATATTGCGCATTCAGTATTTGATAAATGATTGCTAATAAATTCATTCGTAGTGTAAATTAACAAGATGATCAGTGATTCCCCATACAATCTATCTGGGAATTTGGAAATGTGGATATATTTGATGGAATTGCTGTAAGGATATAATTATAACAGCATTCTCCGTGGCGTAGTTGGTTAAGATGTCGGCTATGGAACGACGAGCCGCGGGATGGATCACCGCACCTGGGTCTGGGTGTTTATGACACCGAAAAGTCTTATGTATTTTCTGATATCTACGGCACAAGAATAAATTAATCTTAATGTGAGGTCAGGACTATGTATGTTATTATTGGTTTTATTTTTTTATTATTAAATTACATAGCTGGAGTTTTAATTTTATACGATCTTCGCGCGCGGCCCGAATTGAGATTCGTATGGCCCCTAGTTATTTCTTGGCGTATGGGGTCTCTACGAGTTGTTTGTATGTAAACATAGCAATGACAATGGTATATGTGTGACAAAAAAAGACAATGATATCTCCGAGCATTATGTTAAATATTGATTTTTTACAACTATACTACTATTAACAGTGTTATCATATAAGTGCCACAGTAATTTAAATAGTTTAAAACACCAGTTATAAATCATCAGGTAACAAAAGCATAAAAAATTGTTTTGTTTTGTCCAGGCTTGTGTCATAATAGCAGAAGGCGGCTGCACATTAGGTCCTAGCACGGGGCCAACCACTACTGACGGCACAACTGGCTACCCAACGACCCTAGAACCTGTCCAAACAACGGAAACTCCAACAGAGTACCCAACGACACAGGAATCTGTTCCGACTGTGACACCTACGACCGACTATCCGACCACACAAGAACCCGTAACGACGGAGGAACCTACGCCATCCATCTGCCCGCCAGGCTTCGACGGTACCATCGCGCACCCCGAGCGCTGCGATGCCTTCTATCTGTGCTATGAAGGCACAGCAGTACTGCTCACCTGTTTAGATGGCTTTGAATTTGATCCGGAGAAAGAGGTAAATATTGTGCCCTCAGTATTTGATGATACAAGCTAATGAACCCGTTGGTGGTGTAAAGTAACAAGCTGATAATTATTAGTGATTCTTTATTCCATCTTTTTAGGAATTTGGAAATATACAAACATATATTTAATCAAATGGTGGTAGGTCTCTCATATGTGAGAGGCCGCCTGGGTAGGTACCACCGCAATGTCTATTTCTCCCGCCAAACAGCAGTGTAAATGCACTGTTGTGTTCCGGTTTGAAGGACATTGTAGCCAGAGTATCTACTGGACATATTGAGACTTAACATCTTATGTCTCAGGATGGCGAGCGCAGTGGAATGCCAAACATTACTTTGGAATTCATGGTGTTGTTTGGTTTTGCTACTGTCCATGAGCGGTCGTATTGCTTACCATCAAGCAAATTGCATGCTCGTCTCGCTATTCATTGCAATAAAAAAAATAAAAAAAATTGTTGCAGGGATGCTATTACTATAATATGATATGTCTTATTTTTAACGATCTCTACACGCGGTCCGAAGTGAGATTCGTATATATCTTACTCAGTATATCGCCGTCCACTGCTGGACGTAAGCCTCCTCAAGTACACGCCAACCATTCCGGTCTTGAGCGGCCCTCATCCATCCGCAACCCGCCTCCCTTTTCAAGTTGTTGCGTCGGTCCATCGTGCTGCAGGACGTCCTACACAACATTTGCGTTTACGTATACTAGATTAATATAGCTTATAATGATTTCTCGGCGTATAGGGTTTAAATCAATTCTTTTGTATAGACGTGTTTGTGTTTAATGTGTGCGGTAACAAAAAAAAAAAACAATTTTACCTCCGAGCATAACGATACATTATTGATTTAATTACAATTATATTACTTTGTGCATTGTACAGTGTGATTAGATTCATACTCCAGTATTTAAAATATTGTAACACACCTGTTAAAAATAAACAAAAAGAACAACTTAGTAAAAGTATTCTATTTTTCAGGCATGTGTCGTAATAGCAGAAGGCGGCTGCACACTAGGTCCCAGCACGACGCCAACAATTACCGAAGGCACAACTGGCTACCCAACGACCCTGGAACCTGTCCAAACAACGGAACCTCCAACAGACAACCCAACAACACAAGAGCCTGTGACGTCAGAAGAACCTACAACAGAGTACCCAACAACGCAGGAATCTGTTCCGACAGACACACCTACAACTGACTATCCGACTACACAAGAGCCTGTGACGACGGAGGAACCTACAACAGAATACCCAACAACTCAGGAATCTGTTCCGACAGACACACCTACGACTGACTATCCGACTACACAAGAGCCTATGACGACGGAGGAACCTACGCCATCAATCTGCCCGCAAGACTTCTACGGTACCATTGCGCACCCGGATCGTTGCGACGCCTTCTACCTCTGCCAAGGTGGACAGGAAGTACTAATCAGCTGTTTGGATGGCTTTGAATTTGATCCGGAGAGAGAGGTAAAAATTGATCCCTCAGTACTTTATAATACAAGCTAATTCGTTTGTAGTGTTAGTAACAAGCTAATTAGTTATTCGCCATACGAACTACCTGGGAATTTGGAAATGTATATTTCATCAATTGTCAGTATGGATACAATTATATAATAGTAAATTTGAACTTAATATGATTTTCGTACGCGGTCCAAATTTATATTCGTATGATTTCAAGTTATTTCTTAGCGTATGGAGTTCATATGGGTTTTTTGTTAGTAAACTTAGCAATGACAAGGCTTTATGTGAAAAATTAAAACAAATTTACCACCAGGCAATACCTTATAAATTGATATACATAATTTTAATTAAAGTACTATTTACAGTAAATGCTTCAATACTTAAAATATTTTAAAACACCCGTTAAAATAGACGGACAGACTTAGTGGCTCAATTGGTTAGACGCCGACTGTGAATCGAGATGCCGCGGATTCGATACCCGCACCAAGGCGAATATTTGTGTGAGACAAATGTATCTGATTCAGGTCTGGGTATCTGTAACACCGAAAAGTCGGTCGTAGTTCGTAATATCCACGACACAAGACTTAATTGATCTTACGGGTCAGGACTATGTATGTGACTGTTAAGTGTATTTATTAATTTATTATAAATCATGGATCATAAACAACATAAATAAAATGTTCTATTTTTCAGGCATGTGTTCTAATAGCAGAAGGCGGCTGCACACTAGGTCCCAGCACGGGGCCAACCACTACTGACGGCACAACGACCCTGGAACCTGTCCAAACAACGGAACCTTCAACAGACTACCCAACAACACAAGAATCTGTTCCGACAGACGCACCTACGACCGACTTCCCGACAACACAAGAGCCTGTGACCTCCGAGGAACCTACAACGGAGTACCCAACAACGCAGGAATCTGTTCCAACAGACACACCTACGACTGACTCCCCGACAACACAAGAGCCTGTGACATCAGAAGAACCTACAACGGAGTACCCAACAACGCAGGAATCTGTTCCAACAGACACACCTACGACTGACTCCCCGACAACACAAGAGCCTGTGACCTCAGAAGTACCTACAACGGAGTACCCAACAACGCAGGAATCTGTTCCGACAGACACACCTACGACCGACTCCTCGACTACACAAGAGCCTGTGACGACGGAGGAACCAACAGATTACCCAACAACTCAGGAATCTGTTTCGACAGACACACCTACTACTGACTATCCGACTACACAAGAGCCTGTGACGACGGAGGAACCTACGCCATCAATCTGCCCGCAAGACTTCTACGGTACCATTGCGCACCCGGATCGTTGCGACGCCTTCTACCTCTGCCAAGGTGGACAGGAAGTACTAATCACCTGTTTGGATGGCTTTGAATTTGATCCGGAGAGAGAGGTAAAAATAGCTCGCTCAGTACTTGATAATAAAAGCTAATAATTAATCCGTTCGTGGTGTAAAGTAACAACCTGATTAGTGATTCTCTATACCATCTAATCGTTTCAATTATATAATGAGAAATTCAGCTTTATACGAATTCCGTACGTGGCCCAAACTGACATTCGTGTGGCCTCTGGTAATTTTTGGTGTATGGGGCTCATATCAGTTGTTTGTTTGTAAACTTAGGAATAACGAGGCTTCATGTACTAAAAACTTTAACTTCGACCAGGTTACATATTGGGTCTTTACAAATATAATACTATTTACAGTGCAGTCATCAGGTAAATGTTTCAGCGTTTTGAACATGATAAACACATGTTCTAAATCGTGAGTTGAGAAGAATTCAGTTAAAATCTCCTATTTTTCAGGTATGCGTCGTAATAGCCGAAGGCGGCTGCACTCTAGGTCCTAACACGAGGCCAACAACTACTGAAGGCACAACTGGCGACCCGACGACCCTGGAACCTGTCCATACAACGGAACCTTCAACAGAAATTCCGACCACTTCTGATAGCTCAAGTCCGACTGTATCTACAACTTCAGAGGCAACTCCTACATCGGAAGCCAGTGAAATAACCACTAGCACCACTGAATATCAGCCCACTGACGTTACCACTGATCCTACAATGACTACTGAGTTATCAAGCACCACAGAAGGCTTTGATACAACATCAACGCCTGAGGAGCCAATTATACCATCCATTTGTCCGCCCGGCTTTGATGGTACCCTCGCGCACCCCGATCGCTGTGACGCCTTCTACCTGTGCCAAGGAGGAGAAGAAATACTGCTATTCTGTTTAGATGGCTTTGAGTTTGATCCCGAGAAAGAGGTAAATATCATGGCTTTAGTTTTTCATAATGATACAAGATAAACCGTTCCTAATGTAAAGAACCAAGACAATTGTGGGTCTGAACACCATCTATCTGGGAATTTGGAAATATACAGAAATAAAATCAAATGGTTGCACGGATAGTTACTATAATGGGATATTTTTCCTTTTTAACGATCTTCGCATGGGGCCCGAATTGACATTCGTATGGCCTATAGTTGTTTCTCGGTGTGTAAGAATGATTGTAAGTTCATTGTTTGTAAACGTAGCAATGACAATAGAATAGTATTATGTGCGGCAAAGAAATTGGCAAACTTTTGTGGGTCAGGCCGAGATAGTTTAATTATTTTTATTATATTACTTCTTACAGAATCTTAGGCTAAATGCACCAGTACTTTGAATATTTTTAAACACCTGCTATGAATCATGAGTTATGATGTTCATATTATGCTGAAATAAAATGTTCTATTTCTCAGGTATGTGTCAGAATAGCAGAAGGCGGCTGTACACTAGGTCCTAGCACGGGGCCAACAACTACTGAGGGCACAACTGGCTACCCAACGACCCTGGAACCTGTCCAAACAACAGAACCTTCAACAGAATATCCTACAACGCAGGAATCTGTTCCGACAGACACACCTACGACTGACTCCCCAACAACACAAGAGCCTGTGACGTCAGAAGAACCTACAACAGAGTACCCAACAACGCAGGAATCTGTATCGACAGACACACCTACGACCGACTCCCCGACAACACAAGAGCCTGTGACGTCAGAGGAACCTACAACAGAGTACCCAACAACACAGGAATCTGTTTCCACAGACACACCTACGACCGACGCCCCGACGACACAAGAGCCTGTGACGTCAGAGGAACCTACAACAGAGTACCCAACAACACAGGAATCTGTTCCCACTGACACACCTACGACCGACGCTCCGACAACACAAGAGCCTGTGACGTCAGAAGAACCTACAACAGAGAACCCAACAACGCAGGAATCTGTTTCCACAGACTCACCTACGACGGACTCCCCGACAACACAAGAGCCTGTGACGTCAGAAGAACCTACAACAGAGTACCCAACAACACAGGAATCTGTTTCCACTGACACACCTACGACCGACGCTCCGACAACACAAGAGCCAGTGACGTCAGAAGAACCTACAACAGAGTACCCAACAACGCAGGAATCCGTTTCCACAGACGAACCTACGACCGACTCCCCGACAACACAAGAGCCTGTGACGTCAGAAGCACCTACAACAGAGTACCCAACAACACAGGAATCTGTTTCCACTGACACACCTACGACCGACGCTCCGACAACACAAGAGCCTGTGACGTCAGAAGAACCTACAACAGAGTACCCAACAACGCAGGAATCTGTTTCCACAGACTCACCTACGACCGACGCTCCGACAACACAAGAGCCTGTGACGTCAGAAGAACCTACAACAGAGTACCCAACAACACAGGAATCTGTTTCCACTGACACACCAACGACCGACGCTCCGACAACACAAGAGCCTGTGACGTCGGAGGAACCTTCAACAAGCTATCCAACCACTCAGGACACCACTACCGACACAGACTGGTCTACATCTGAGCCTTCCACTGCTTCTACGGATCAAGATGCCTCCACGTCTAGCACTGAGAGTGAAACTACTCCATTCGACACTACAACGGCCACAGCACCGACCACCGCGGCGCCCATCTGTCCTCCTGGCTTCTTCGGCAACGTTGCGCACCCTGATCGATGCGACGCTTACTTCATGTGTGTTTCCGGAAACGCTTTCGAGCTGTTCTGTCCCGAGGGATTCGAGTACGACCCTGAATCTGCTGTAAGTACTTTGTAAATTCAAACAACAAGCACTAGCCAGGTAAAAGGCCATAAAATGAATTTTTACATATTTAGTAGTTTAATAGATTTAGTTATTTAAATAAAACTAATTTTTTACGGATTTTATCGCGATTTGGTTTAATTTCTACATTTTTTAACTTCCCGACGTTTCGATTGCTTTTCAGCTTTCGTGGTGACAGGGCTGACCAACCAAATCGCGATATAATCCGTAAAAATTAGTTTTATTTATGATATTTTTTTTGAGTAAAACGAAATTTTGAGTGTGAAAAGTTTCTTGGATGGAAAGCGGGACACAATACAACAAACATGAATATAACCTTTAGGGGCGGCTGAATTACGACTTCTGTGCATTAGTACGTATTTACTACGAACTAAACTTCATAATCATAATTAAAACGCTTCTAATGCTGGTTGTGGTATTTTCACCTACTATGAGCGGGTATTTCGATTTTAAGAGCAATAGGATATTTTCGAAATAAACGATTTTGTATGCCAGTTGCAATTTCATAATTAAAACATAAAGAAATGCATTAGGAGGTCTCGCATATATCGATTTTCAATACAATCGAATAACTAATTACTGGTGGTAGGTCTCTCATATGTGAGAGGCCATCTGGGTAGGTACCACCGCAATGTCTATTTCTCCCGTGAAACAACACTGCGTAAATGCATTGTTGTGTTTCGGATTGAAGGACATTGTAGCCAGAGTAACTACTGGACATATTGAGACTTTACATCTTATGTCTCAGGATTGCGAGCGCAGTGGAATGTTGCTACTGTTTATGAGCGGTCGTATCGCTTACCATCAGGCAAACGGCTTGCTCGTCTCGTCATTCACTGCAATAAAAAAAAAAAAAAAAAAAAAAACACTCAAGTTTGAATGGCCACAACAAATCACGAATCCAATTACGGCACTTGAATTTTCGGAGCAAAGGGGTCCTCAAACATTCATTTGAGAATAACGGAATTAGATCAATAACGAAAATGTTTAGGTACTATGGCAGCAACTAGTTTCGTTCTTATTTATGAAATATTCTCAATGGAGCACTCATACTCTCAGATACTGAATTTGAAAGCATTCGCTTAAATTAATTCTTTAAAAATCAACATTGCGGCTCCATTTGAAAATGTATACTTTTCACCGGTGTATCTAATAACGCGTAGCTATATGAATTATTATTTTAGGATACAAAAATTCAAGAAAATATGCTATTCTTTATATGTTAATGAGTTAACATAGGTAATATTGATATAATAAAAAAACTACGTTTAAAAACTGATATCAAACGTCCCCTAAAAAGCAAAAAATGAAAAATACCACTACAAAGTAAGAAATAATATCTATTTTATTGCAGATTTGTGTGGAGATTGCGGAAGGTGGATGCACGCTAGGAGGCACCAGACCTCCTAGCACCACCACCACCGTCACGTCAACTGACATGTCTACGGATGCTGTTACTGCCACTACTGGCTTCACATCCACCGAAGACGACGTCGTAACAACCGAACCTCCAACACCCCAACCTACAACACTGGAAACTGGTACACCTGATGAGATTACAACAGGAGTCCCGACAACGGAGCAACCTGCGACGTCGGAGGAACCTTCAACAAGCTACCCAACCACTCAGGACACCACTACCGACACAGACTGGTCTACATCTGAGCCTTCCACTGCTTCTACGGATCAAGATATCTCCACGTCTAGCACAGAGAGTGAAACTACTCCGGTCGACACTACAACGGCCACAGCGCCGACCACCGCGGCGCCCATCTGTCCTCCAGGCTTCTTCGGCAACGTGGCGCACCCTGATCGATGCGACGCTTACTTCATGTGCGTTTCCGGAAACGCTTTCGAGCTGTTCTGTCCCGAGGGATTCGAGTACGACCCTGAATCTACTGTGAGTACTTAGTGAATTCAAACAACAAGCGCTAGTCAGGTAAAAAGCCTTTAAAATCATTGCCAGATATTTTTCGAAGGTAGGATATACTTAAATAAGAATGAAGGCTTGAAATCTCTCCGGGCGGTTTAGGTACACGTAATAAGTTTGTGTCATTGTCCGTATGCTTAGTGAACCGAAATGTTTATTCATAATTAAAACGTTTTCAATGGTGATAGGTGGCACTGTCTTTTGCTATGAGTATGAAATTAGATTTTAAGCTTACAAATAAAATCAGCCTTCGACTATGGATGATGAGAAGATATTCAGATTCACCCGGAAAGTGACGACCGTACATGGTGATTAGATTAATCCTATTTTATGATTAATCCGATACAGGTTAATCCTGTATATATTCGGATACATGGTAGTTAGAGACCCACCATAATGTTCTACAGAAGAGTGTCGCGTTTCAGGTTAATCCTGTATATAACCTGATATAATCAGCCCGGCATAATTGTATGGACCGGCGAGAGATAAATATCTCACGCCAGTTGATAATCCATCTGGATTGCACTGCGCTAACTATTAGGCACATTCTAGTAAATGTCATGTATGAAGAAACATGGCGAATAGAGTATTTACCAAAAACATTTTAAACAATTAAACCAAAAATCAATTATTTTTATAAAAATAGAGAAATAGAACTAATCTTTAAATAAATCTAAAATACCAAAATATGCCAAGGATATAAACATATCACTTACAGAGAAGTTTGTAAAGGCCACCATATTATTGTCATCCGATTAAAAGTGTGTATTTAATAAGCATATTATGGGTCCTCAAATATTGAATTTTAAAGTAATTATAGCCATAAATAAAGTACTGAAAATAACTGATACAATTTTCGGTCCAAATTACAAGTATTATCGCATCATAGCGCTTCCCATAATGATTTTAACAACGATTGTATTAATAAAAATAGTTTAAGATGTAGAGAAAAAAATATGTAATTAATAACCGCCTCCGTGACGCAGTTGGTTAGACGCCGGTTGTGAAACGAGAGGCCGCGGGTTCGATCTTCACGCTAAGACAAATGTTTTCGGGGCCCACAAGCATTTGTCTCGAGTCTAGGTGTTTGTGAGACCGAAAAGTCTCTTGTAGTTTCTGATACCCATGGTACAAGACTTCATTGATCTTAACGTGGGGTCAGAACTATGTATGTGGCTGGTGGGTGTATTTATTTATTATTAAGGGAGTAGTGTTATTGGACCATACAGGTTCGTAGATATTGATTTTGAAAATGATCGAATGTTTAAAATATGTAAAGATTTGCTTAATGGCTATATGAACAAGTTAATTATTTATAAAACACTGAAGATTCCACCGTCGACAAGGCGACAGTAATAAGAAATTAGCGTGTCCCATGCGAGATAAACGAAATAATGACGGCTGGCAACGCACATCCGAACACTAAATCTAACACTTATCACATACACACCAGTATTATCATTTCTTATCTTTGCAGATTTGTGTGGAGATTGCGGAGGGTGGATGCACGCTCGGAGGCACCAGACCTCCTAGCACCACCACCACCCTCACGTCAACTGACATCACTACGGATGCTGTTACTGCCACTACTGGCTTTACATCCACCGAAGAAGACGTCGTAACAACCGAACCTCCAACGCCCCAACCTACAACACTGGAAACTGGTACACCCGATGAAATTCCAACAGGAGTCCCGACAACACTTGAACCTGTAACATCAGAAGAACCTACAACAGAGTACTCAACAACGCAGGAATCTGTTTCCACAGACACACCTACGACCGACTCCCCGACAACACAAGAGCCTGTGACGTCAGAAGAACCTACAACAGAGTACTCAACAACTCAGGAGTCTGTTTCGACGGACGCACCTACGACCGACTCCCCGACAACACAGGAACCTGTGACGTCAGAAGAACCTACAACAGAGTACTCAACAACGCAGGAATCTGTTTCGACAGACTCACCTACGACCGACTCCCCGACAACACAAGAGCCTGTGACGTCAGAAGAACCTACAACAGAGTACTCAACAACTCAGGAGTCTGTTTCGACGGACGCACCTACGACCGACTCCCCGACAACACAGGAAATTGTGACGTCGGAGGAACCTTCAACAAGCTACCCAACCACTCAGGACACCACTACCGACACAGACTGGTCTACATCTGAGCCTTCCACCGCTTCTACGGATCAAGATATCTCCACGTCTAGCACAGAGAGTGAAACTACTCCGGTCGACACTACAACGGCCACAGTACCGACCACCGCGGCGCCCGTCTGTCCTCCTGGCTTCTTCGGCAATGTCGCGCACCCTGATCGATGCGACGCTTACTTCATGTGTGTTTCCGGAAACGCTTTCGAGCTGTTCTGCCCCGAGGGATTCGAATACGACCCTGAATCTACTGTGAGTACTTAGTGAATTCAAACTACAAGCGCTAGGCACGATATATATGTACATGCTTTTTTCTAGAATTTCCAGATATTTTTTGAAATTGAATTGCTAGATTGTTTTTGGTAATACGCAATTTAAAATGTCAGTAGCAAGGAAGTTTCTCATCGAATTTAAAGAAATATGAATGTGTGGGACATGGCTTACGATTTTTATTCTGATACGTGAATGCACTGCACCTGATGGTAAGCGCAATGCCGTTCAGAAAGTGCGCTGAATGGTATAAGACGATGGTCTCCTGCCACACGACATAATTATACTGGTCCACAGTGCTGCTTTTACACGCTACGGCACAAGTACCCAGGATTATAGGAAGGAAGGAAAACGTGTAACGATAAAACAATAACATAGTTAGACAGTGAAAAAAAAATTAGCAATCCTCTTGGTTTGGGCCGAAATGGTTTACGTTAAAGGACGGGGAGGAAGGGATCAAATTAAATAATTCTTCATAGCATCAGCCATAATACAAACGGTAGAACACGCTTATAGAGGCGACATCTCTCCGCAACTGTAGCGACTCCTGTTCGTAACGTCTGCATCATTCACTATGAGGATGGCCCACCCGTGCAATCATTCGAAGGCTTCGAGAAAGCTTTGAGCGGAACAGACCTGGGTCCGATATGGGTACGAACAGTATTCCATAGCCGCCCATACTTAGTTTATACAAGCTAAGCGGCATAGTTGACAAAGCTCTAAAACCCCACGCACCTTCTTCGGAATGCCAACTTTGCGTGATGTGGCAGATATTATATACTTTTATTTCCTATACACAGATTACAGTGGATATCCATGTCAGGTATAATCAGACCATTCCGCATTAAAAGGGGAACACTTTGACAATTGGAGAGGAGAGAGAAGGGGATTTATTGCATGTGAACCCACTCGCCAGTATTTTCATTGACATTAAACTTAACCACATTCTTTGGACCCTATGTAGAAATGAGGTCCAAGATCCGGTTGAGCTCAATGACAAGATCTTCATGCCTTCTCACTGTGCCCATCCGGCAACTTGAGGTTTTATAGAAGTATCGCCCATGAACCGTGTTTTCGTCTGTATAGCAACGAATGTTACCAACGACAGCATATCACTGATATGCAGAAGAAACATGGTGGGCAATAGCAACGAACCCCTATCAACTCCGATATTTACTGACACGGTGCCGAAGCGAGTTCATTAACGACATAACGCTTTCTACGCCCAGACAGAAAGCCAGAAATGCGCGTGCACAAGTTGTTGGGCAGACCGTTTGCCGGTAGCTTGAAAAGGGGATCATGGTGCCAAATCCTATTGATCAAAGATTCATCCTGGATGATCTTACACATCACTGTGGTGATAGATTTAGTAACCAAAGATTTACTTATTTATATTTCTCTAAAAAAATTACAGTAGACTAGTACCCAGAAATGGGAATTTAGCGTGTCCCATGCGAGACAAACAAAATAAGGAGGGCTGGCAACGCAGATCCTAACACATCACATACACACGAGTATTAGCATTTCTTATCTTTGCAGATTTGTGTGGAGATCGCGGAGGGTGGATGCACGCTCGGAGGCACCAGACCTCCTAGCACCACCACCACCCCCACGTCAACTGACATTACTACGGATGCTGTTACTGCCACTACTGGCTTCACATCCACCGAAGATGACGTCGTAACAACCGAACCTCCAACGCCCCAACCTACAACACTGGAAACTGGTACACCTGATGAGATTACAACAGGAGTCCCGACAACGGAGCAACCTGCGACGTCGGAGGAACCTTCAACAAGCTACCCAACCACTCAGGACACCACTACCGACACAGACTGGTCTACATCGGAGCCTTCCACCGCTTCTACGGATCAAGATATCTCCACGTCTAGCACAGAGAGTGAAACTACTCCGGTCGACACTACAACGGCCACAGCACCGACCACCGCGGCACCCATTTGTCTTCCAGGCGTCGTCGGCAACGTGCCGCACCCTGATCGTTGCGATGTTTACTACATGTGTATTGCCGGAAACGCTTTCGAGCTCTTCTGTCCTTACGGATTTGAGTTCGACCCTGTATCTGCTGTAAGTAATTTACTGCTTTCATAAATTAGGCACTTGTCACATCCGCTTTAACCAGAATCGATGATTTATTTAGGACGAAGCAATATTTTGCACTTCTTTTTACCTCAGTAACTCATAGAGGTAAAGCCTTTTTGCGGGTTGTTAAATCATCGGTACAGCTGGGTTGGCTCGACCGATACCACTGTCTCAAAATTATCAAAACCAGTTCATCGAAGTGATAGACACACACACAAACATTAAACCAGCGAAATTTATAACCTTTTTCTAATTGAAGTCCTTTTTAAAAACAGGATAATTTCATCGTAGGTGATATATTAGTTGAAAAGAGTTAAATACGGGTATTTTTCATATTACTTCCTTTTATTTTAGTTTCAAATTAATTTTGCAATAATAAAAGCCGTATGAAAAATTTTGCAATAATGAGAATATGTTACTATACTAATAAGAAATATAATCAGGGAATATTTATTGAGCGTATGCTCATACATACGAGTATACATACATATCGTTACGACTGCATCCCATAGGTGTTGGCAGTCGATCTTGACATACCACTCTCATAAATCTGTTAACACATTCTCTTCGGTTTAGGCTAATTTTGACCCGACCCTTGTTCAGGGTATCATCAATTTGGTTGAAGATTTTTTCATCCACACTCGTTTCATGATCTGTTTCGTCAATCGCCTTTTATCCATCCTCTCTACTTGGCCAATATTGAATAATATGAGCAATGAGCAATTCGGAGGAATAAATGAAATACTTGATACATTACCAATTCACTAATTGATATTAATTCTATGTAGATTCCGTCAACCATTATTCCTCAAATAGTCCAGCGTGAGACATATTTTTAAAAAGAATACACATGACGAGTATTAACACTTCTAATCTTTGCAGATTTGTGTTGAGATTGCTGAAGGAGGATGCACTCTCGGAGGCGCCACTTTCCCTAGTAGCACCACCACCACCACAACAACCGAGAGGTCTACCACATCTGGCTTTACATGGACCGAAGATTCTGTCTTAACGACGGATCCTTCAACACCCCACCCTACGATAGAGGGAAGCACGTATACTACACTTAGTGTAACTCCTACGATCGAGGCCTCAACGACGCCAGCGCCGACCACCACGGCGCCTATCTGTCCTCCTGGTTTCTTCGGCAACTTGCCCCATCCTGAGCGATGTGACGCTTACTACATGTGTGTTGCCGGAAACGCTCTCGAGTTGTTCTGTCCTGAAGGATTCGAGTTCGAAATTCAGAGTAGTGTAAGTGTTTTAAGTTATAAAAATATAGATACGTAATTCATACATCACATGTAATTTTTATTTTTTGTTTTGCAGAACTGTACGATTATCGCCGAAGGCGGTTGTACGTTGGGTCAAGGCTCCGTTACAGGCGTCGTGGACATTACTTCAACGCCGTCGCCTGATGACACTGCCAGCACTGAGACCGCTTCTGCAATTACTACGGAGAGCTCAGAGACGACGACACCGCCTATTTGCCCGCCAGGGTCGTTTGGTTCCAAACCACACCCATACCTATGCGACGCTTTCTACATGTGTTCGGCGGGAACACCTATCCCACTCTTCTGCAGTGAAGGTTTTGAATTCGATCCAACGGTAGAAGTAAGTGTTGTTTACATATGAACTTTTATTACCTGTGTCGCAAATTGTAATATAATGTATTAATTATTATTTACAGAATTGTGTCCTAATAGCTGAAGGAGGATGTACTCTGGGCAAGAGAACAACGCCTGCCGAAGAAGTATCGAGCACAGTGGAGCCCTCGACACCAAGTGTAGAGGATGAAGGCAATTCAGAAGAGCAGCTGACGCCTAACATATGTCCGTCGCAAGAGTTCAGCTTCGAGCCCAGCCCCGAGCGCTGCGACGCCTACTACATGTGCTCCGGAGGAATGGCCGTACCACTCTTCTGCGGAGACGGCTACGAATTCGATCCGCAATTGAGGGTAAAACATTTATATTCCATCAATATAAAACTCAGTAAAAATATACTGAGATCAAGAAGTAGATAGTTCTTTTCTTAGAAGTGGGCTAATATATGTACATACATAAATACTTGACAAGATAAAGTGAACTCAATGCATCTGATGGCAAGTGCAGTACAACGAAATTAAGCTTATACCATAGTGTGAGATACCGTGCATTATGTCGGCCTACTCTTAACCTGACATTCAAATGATATATATATAATAATATAATATATACACCCAACAGTCACATATAAAAATATGACCCACCATTCTGGATAACTGTTACAAGTTTTCTAAAAACAAACAAATCCTTGAGTTTTCTTTTCCTGGGACCATAATTGTTTAGCCACAGTAAGTCCGCACTGAACGTAGTCCTCCGGCATGGGCTGGAATCGAGTTTCGCCCAGCGACTCCATGACGTCGTCTGTCCACGTCGTAGCTCCATGTGCATGTGACGGAACGATTGTAACGTTGGTTGTGATTATCAGATGTGCGTGGTGATCGCGGAGGGCGGCTGCACGGAGCGGATGCGGCGCGCGCGGCGCTCGGCGGAGGGCGCGGGGGACGCGGGCGGCGCGGGGGGCTGCGCGGGCGCGCGCGGGCTGGTGGCGCACCCGCAGCGCTGCGACTCCTTCTACATGTGCACGCCTGACGAGCAGATCACACTCCACTGCAACATCGGCTACGAGTTCGACCCTATTTCTAAGGTAAATATAAATTCTGTTTCTGTCTCTGTTTTTTCTGCGTCCCTGTTATCCGCCAAAACCGAAAAACACGCAAAAAGTGTAGAGTTCAGTCCATAATTTGGATCTATGCACTCATCGGTTACCAACTAAAATACGCAGACAGTAAATGTGGTGTTAGTCTACCCTCATGAGCTTAATAATGTCCAGATTTCATGAATACAATGTGAGGTGACAATCTTCCGTTGGTCAGAGTAAGGCCTTAAACCATAATAGCTTAAAACTGATATACACAAGCTACACTAGCTATACAAACTTTTGTGGGTATGTTTGTGTATGTTGGTGACTGGTACCCGGCCGAATAGGAACATGCTGCGACAAGTTTATGTACAGGGTTGTTAGCGATCATAGCTCATGAAAGTTAGCACCAAACTATATTAACGAAAAGTAACATCTTTGTTTTGTTACAGAAATGCATAATTATCTCTGACAATGGATGCACGGCTAATCGACAGCAATGAAAAGCGGAATATATTGAAAAAATGACGTCAAGCAGCGTATAATGTCACGCATCGAGCACCACGTTGTTTATTTATATTGTTTGTTATTCATTGTTAATTAATATTATTTAGAAGCCAAATAAGTGACGCTTTACTGAAGTAAAGACTGTTAAACGCGATTAATAAATCGATTATGGGCTGAAATTATTCAGCGATTGTAATCGATATCCAACCCTGAAATGAACTACCATATTAAGGCAAATATGTGCGTGTCATTAAATGTTCGACATGGTGTATCCTGGGGATGTCTTGGCAGCTGCCTGAGGATTAAGATCGTTGGCTAATGTCGTCTTATAATAGATAACGATGAACGTGCTACATTATTCGCTGTAAAACACAATTACCTGATTTGTAAGTATTATATTGTAATATATTTTTGGCATTGTGTGTTTTAAAATAAAATAATATTGAATTTATTCATATTTTTTATTTTATTGTCTTCAAATGTCCATCCGCAAATTCACGTAACACATTAATGTCCTCGAACATTACCAACGCTATCTTGAAAATATAACCCTTACTCGTCCATAACAATAAAAAATAGTAAAAGCGGCACTAAAAATATATGTTGCTCATTTGTTCGTTCGTTGGCAGTCAGCTACCTCACAAACTTAATTTACTTTTACTGATGTATACTGAACCACTTTAAAAGAAAATTGGTATGAATATTCAGAATTATTGACATGATGACATCCTTACTATCACTCGAAGTAAGGCACATTTATTAAATACCTAGTACAGCTTACAAACTACTATCTAATTGAACGTGATGCAAAAATGCATATGATTGTACTTGTCCTATGTAAAGCCATCGAAAAATATATGTATACAGCTAACTTACTCACTAGTTCGTGAAATGCGAGTCAAAAGGAACAATCGCTTACAAGACTGTATTGAACACCAAGCGAACAGGGCCTTTCTATACCGTGGAGCAGAAAACTAAGAGACAATTACACAAACTAACTTTGCCCTTATCTTTGACTTTGAAGACGTCATTCCCATATATTAGCAATGTCAAATACGTCACAAATTTAAGGCAAATTGTTAGTCAAAGATAAGGGCAAAGTTAATTTGTGCAACTAAGTCTAGTCATTTTTTAAAATATACGACAAACGTAATAAATAAAAAATATAAAAATCATAAAGTGTTGTAATATTCTACTTTAACACAAAAGTCAAATGAGATTAATTAATATTGTGAAATTGCAAGAAAAATAAGAAACTCTTCAAACAATACCACAAAATGAAACATGTTACATTGCCTTCGTCATGCCGTAGACATAACATCTAAACGAGATGAATAGAAATGCACATTTAAGATGAACATGGCTTCTTTTGTTATAAATCTTCTATATATATATATAAAAGAAAGTCGTGTTAGTTACACTATTTATAACTCAAGAACGGCTTTACCGATATGGCTGAAAATTGGTGAGGAGGTAGCTTAGAGCCAGAAGACGGACATAGGATACTATTTATTCCGTTCCCGTGGAACGTGACAATAAATAAAAATAAAATATTTTCCCATACAAAATGTTCATAGGTTTCGTAACTGTCAAACATTTAATGTTCATCCTGTCGATACAGTAAACTCTTCCCTCAAATTAAAGAACGTATTTAAATAAATGTTTTGAATCGACAACATATATCCACAATATTCGGATAATGGCGTATTTTTTATTTTAAATATGTAGAATAATGTCACTAATGATTATAGGATTGACATTTAAATTGGTTGTCAAATATTTATGCGTGAGTTCAGAAATTTAGTTTGTTTAAAGGCTAAACTAAACTTCTTTTTAAGATCAAAAGTAATTTTATCACAATTTTGTACAATGTCCTATCCTTCACCTGCGAGTATCATTTAAAATCACCCATTATCATAATCTCCGGAACTACTAAATCGATTTTAAAAAAACACCGTTAGAAAGGTATGACATCCCTGAGTGTCATAGGCTATAATTTTTCCAAAGGGGTTGAAAAAAGGGTTTGAATGTTGTATCGAAAATCGAAATCACTTCAGTTAGTTCTATGAAACATTATATTTCAGCTCTTTATTACAAACGAAAAATAATGGCGATCAACAATTTTGGAAAATAACATTATGCAGCTGAAATAAGGGATGACATATTGTATGGAAACCAAAATTTCTGGAGCACCCGTATTACTGATCCGATTTCGCTAATCCGCAATCGCTGAAGTTTTTAATGTCGAAAAATCGTAAGGCACACTATTATTAGAGAGATGGGATAGAATAGAGTAAGAGGGACGGTATAGGACTGGGATAGTTGACAGATTTCATTTGATGGGATAGGACAAAATGTAAAGGCACGGGATGAGACCGGATGGATAATGAAGAGAAAGAACGGGACGGATCAGTGACTTGACAGACGGGACGGGATGGTATTGAGGCGGACAGGTTATAGTTTGAAGAAAAAGCGACAGTAGAATAGCTTCGTCGAGTTTAGGTTTCAAAAGGTTTAGGTATACAAGAGTTTGTACGAAAAATAACATCTATCTGATGTGGATTGGAATCAAAAGATATATGCACCCAGGCGAAGCTGGGACGGGCCGCTAGTTACAAATAACATTCTTATGAATTTGGTAAAACACAAATGTAATATTTCTAATGTAAAAGTATTGTAAATTCTTTCCTTTCCTTAACAGAACCACGCGTGCTGACTTGCGGAGCCATAGCTGGACTGTTCAATCCATTTCGGCGCGAAACAAAAGGTTCTCTAATTATTTTATCTGCCATACAGTCAAGCTGTGGAACGGTTTGCCATCACACGTGTTCCCTCCTTCCTATAATCCTGGGTCCTTCCGCCGTAGCGTGAAGAGGCATCTCAGCGGGCCGGCATGGTTGTATCGAATGGTATGAGACTACTGTCTGATACCATTCGATACTCTATCTGGACGGCATTAGCACTTACCGTCAGGTGCAAAGCAGTCACTATGCCGTGCCAGTTAAAAAAAAATGTTTTATAGTTTTGTTCTAATTCTACACTTGCGTTCCGATTGACCCCGGATCAGTAAGTGATTCGTACGCGGCGCGTAATTGGCAGCCACGCGTGGCCATTGACCTCTAGTATCGGCTGATTTTGCATAAGCACTACATTGCGTCATCTTTAAATATCCAAATAATGACCGGGATTGTATGTGGAATTTATCTGTTATAAACAGTATTACCACTTACCTTATTTCTTGGTAATTTGTGAATACTTTTAATTAAGTTTTGTATCTCTCTCCACGTGGTATTGAAAGACCCTGTTAAAACTACAACTACTTATTATTTAAGGCACTTACATACAAGTTTTACAACTGCTCACTTTTTTATCCGATAGGAAGTCGTTGGCTTTCTCAATTTAAGATTGTACTTAAAAAGAAAATCTTTAGTAACTAGAATAAAAATAGGGATTTTATCACTGGTACATCTCAAATGCTACCTAATATGAAGTAAATACAATACTTGAATTAGAAAAAGAGATACCAAAATATTGCCAGATTTGGCATTTGAACACTAATATGTGGCAATAGGCCAGTAACTAAGCAATAACTAACTCCAACACTAACTACTGTCTAAACTTAACATATTCTTAACACACTTTTGAATACAGCCAAGTAGAAGTATAACCAACCATACATCATTGACAAATCTTTAAAAATCAATTTTTAAATCAATGCCATGCATAAACTCACAACATTTTCCCAGAGGGGGTAGGCAGAGGTGCTATTGGGCACAAATTTCCAACCCCGCTCTGATAATGTAATAGTAAAGTCCAAAATCACAGCTCGAACCCGAGACCTCAGCGTTATAATCGTACCGTGGTACAACTGCGCCAACAAGGCACAAGTGTAACCACTTTAAAACTAAAACAAATGAATATTTTTTGTTCTGCCAATGAAATTGTTATTCAGTCTTGAATATTTTCACCACAAAATACCTTGTGATGAGTTGTTTCTGCGTACAAAAGGTTGTGTCTAACATATAGATCGATTGGACATGCACTGGCTGATGTAAATTCATAAAAACAGTAATTAAAGTAGTTTTGCACCTCCAACATCCAAGCTACAACTAACTACTCCGACAATGTGAGTAGTAGATCACAAATAAAGAGGTCCTGTCATCTCGCTCCCCGCGCCTTGTGTGCTCGGCGGTGCGCCGGCGCGTCTACGTGAGCGGCTCTTCAGTGAAGTACGGGTGCTCCAGGCAATCCATCGCCGTGAGTCTCTTCGAAGGGTCGAATACCAACATACCCTGCGAATATAACATGGCAAGTTTGTATTCTCAACAGTTCAAGCGCTTGTAATAGGCTTTATGGTCCCACAATGCACACATAAATATTTATATGGTTTGAACATACATATTCATTTAGTAGCTGAGATTCAGCCGAAATATTACACTTAAGACATAAATTGTTAATATATTAGTTAATATAAGTGCATAGACATAAATTATTAATATATTGAAAATGTTGGGTTTATGTTAAGACTCGATAAATTCAAGCCTGTGGACGGACAATCTGGTTCAAGTTGCAGGAAGTTACTGGATGCAGGCCGTTGTCAAAAAGTCACTGTGGAGATCCTTGGGGGAGGCCTATGTCCAGCAGTGGGCTTCCTGGTTCGTGGTACCTGGATGAGGTGCAGCGCGTGCGGATGCGCGCGCGGCAGCAGCAGCGCCAGGTCCTGCGGCGCGCTGGCGGGGAAGCTGTCGATCACCACCGACACGTTGTCGGGCCACTGCTCCCGCGCCGGCCGCCCGATCAACCTGCACGGACAATGCTTATGGTCAGTATGGTCTCTACAGCCCGTATGAATGTGTTCATTTAATGATACGTTGACGCTCATGGTGACATGAGCTATGACACCAGGCCTCGCATTATGCCGTCCATTTCAAAGTCACATTTCCAGCTTCGAGCCGAATCAACAGTGGTCGTGCAATCCACGACTTCTTCTTAAATGGCGGCGAAAGGTGAGATCGTACTGCTCACGATCCCGTTCCACGCTCTTGTTCCGTGAGATGAAGTCCCAGCAGAGTTCGGCATGTGCCACGACCATGGAGGTAATCGTAGCGCCTACCCAACGATAGTCTGGGATAGGACGCACTGCCCTATTACCCAATGAGCCAGCCCTGGGATTGTCCAGCTTGTGTTCTAGCCCTCCGAAAAAGCCATGCGGAAGAAAGCGTCAAGTGTCCTATGGAAGGGATCGGGCCAACACGCAGGTGACCTCGTAGGAAGTGGTAGATGTCCGACGGTACGTAGACAGCAGTAGTGCGCGTACCGGAAGATGCGGTGCAGCTGGTCGGTGTCGGAGGCGCCGGGCAGCAGCGGCGCGCGCGTGTGCAGCTGCGCCAGCACGCAGCCGCACGACCACACGTCCACCGCCGTGTTGTACGACGCGCCCAGCAACACCTCGGGCGGCCGGTACCACAGCGTCACCACCTGCACGCCACACACAAATACACACACTTATAATGATCCAAACTTCCACCACGTATCCCAAGACTTGGCCGCTAGCCACGCTGGTGCGTCGCAAGTTGCGTATGCGCCCGCAGCGTGCACGGTCAGGCGACTGTAAGCAGCGGAGGATTAGTGCGCGCAAATGCGACTGTATCTGTAACAGCCCATATGCGTCCCACTGCAGAGCACGGGCCTCCTCTATAATCGAAAGTACGATTGAGAGTGATTAGGCCATATGGTCCACCACGCTGACCTAGTGCGGGTTGACGGACTTTACATACCGTAGAAATTCACGCGTGAACTTTTATTTGATTGGCATTAAATAAATACGTTATGCACACAAAAATATATCTAGATTATGCATGTGTTTTTGTTTAGTATCTTTATGTTAACATTGCTTTAAGTTACACCAAAAATAAAAACAGTATAAGTTCCTTATTGAAGACAAAATATGACTCACCACACTGGTGAGTTTCATTTCCGTGTCGTAAGTCTTGGCGAGTCCGAAGTCGGCCAGCTTGACGCGGCCGTTGGAGGTGACGAGCAGGTTGTGCGGCTTGAGGTCGCGGTGCACGATGCGGTGCGAGTGCAGGAAGTCGATGCCCGACAATATGTCGAACGACATGCACTGCAACATCACGACATACAGAACATATAGTATCTCATATTAAACACTCAAACTTGTAACTAAATAATTGGTAGATATTTGATGAGATTTTAAGCATAAAATCCATTCAGAAGATGTAATATTGCGCAATGTCTTACCGTCGGGGTTTGTAGGGATATTGTCTGAAGTGTATTGTTTATAATGAAACACATGACTTAGGAAAGTATTAATGATTACAATGGTATACCCTTATCCTATTTTCCGAGAGTGGTCCAGTGGCCCGACTCAGGAAGGAGTCCAGGTCTTGCTCCACGTGTTCAAACACCAGGAACAACACGAGCTGCTGCTCGCGCTCCATCGACTGACCCCCGTGACACACGTCCAGGAGTCTACAAACAATCGTGAATATGCGGAATGGTCACATTGATGTCATGTACAGGATCTTTACATCTTTATTTTATTCATACTTTGTTTATTTTTTATTGAATAGGTCTGGCAAAAGAGCAAGCAGATCATCTGATGGTAAGTCACTGCCGCCCGAATGTGTTGCCTGACCATCAAATTGGGAGGGGAGCGAGAAGGAAAATCGTTGGAAGAGGAATGGGATATTGGGCATCCAGCAATCTTACTCACCAAACTACATGCGACAGCAAAGCTGTCACTTCACATCTGGGGTGAGCATGCCCATTCATGCTAAGTCATGACTGACAACAGCATGGCTTCACCACTTATCAAAATGAGTAATTTAGGCTTTTAACACAGGGAATCTATGTATTAATTCAATATATACTGAAATAATTTAATAGAAGATGGTTTATGGAAAAGAATGCAATAAGCCATAATTTAACTGAATACCAAATGCTTGACTAAATAATTTAGCAAAAATAAGTGTTCATTCAAAATTACAAAAGTATAAATATGGCTCTTACCTTACAATATTAGGATGTCTGTAAGCTTCTAACTGTCTCAGTAATGCAATTTCTCTGACTGTGGACAATGGTATACCATCCTCTGTGAGGGGGACTTTGACTTTCTTCATGGCGACAATTTGTCCTGCATTGTGGAGGTCACGGGCTTTGTATACCGTACCATATGCACCTGCAATAGAGTACCATATATTGTAGGTGTAACAAAAAAGGAACTTCTAGCATAGGGACCACCTCATAGGACATAAAAATAAGTTTTTTCAGACTTTACTTTGGTAAATGCAAACACCATACAAGTCTCCGTTAAATTTAAAACTGTATATTAAAGGTGTATGTTCAATATAAAAAGATCCCACTGTGGACATAGAAGTATGTTCATAATAGGAATGGTGGTATGACAACAATATTGTGTTATTTTAGATTCTTTCTCAGAAAATTTCCATGGTTGTCTAAAATGATAAATGCATACATTAACACACTTTTTTTTCCCAGAAGGGGTAGGCAGAGGTGCTACCAAGACACCCACATTTCGCATTGTATGTTCTGTCCCATAATATGATAGGGGGCGAGCTTATCCCTTTATCCATACTGATACCACTTACTTACTGACCCGGGATTCGAACCCAAGACCTCAGCCTTGTAATAGTACTCAATACAACTACGTCACCATGGCAGTCTAAAATTACACACAAAATACTAAATAAATAAATACACCCAACAGTCAAAAACATATTATTATGTATGGCATTATCTAAACAATTATTTATCAATATTAATGTGGAGTTACAAAGTTGCAAATTATTGAGATTTGTAGTATAAATCTATATTATAAATCTGTATTTGTACTACTATTTATTTTACTTTTTGATCTTATCTCATAATGTTCAGAATTTAAGGTCAATTTTGCCAATGTTTATAGTTCTATAGTGTTTTTCAATGTTTGTATAAAGAATTTACATGTAATTCAAATAATTGCTTATGCTCCATACGCATAAAATGAATTAATTGTACAAGCATAGTAAAAATTTAATGAGTAGTGTTCTCAAACAGATAATTATGGCACCAGTTTCTACTGAGGTCTTATTTGGCTTCTCGACGCATGATAAGTCAAATATTTATTTAGAGATTCATACTTATGCTCATATCACGATGATAATAATGATCTCGCAATAATTAATTGACAAAAAAGAAAAATTATGATATGAAACATTTGTAACTTGTTGACAGCGGTAAATGAAAATGTAAACAAAATAAAATGCGCGAAACGATCAATTACCGGCACATGGTAAGTAAGGTTATTACGGAGGTGGATGGTGTAAATACCTGTTCCAATAACATTTAATTCTTCGTATTTCTTTGCGGTTTGAATTAGAGCACTGACATCGCTGATGGAAGCCACTGCAGGTGGACTTTGTGAAGTACTGGCTCCAGACATGTTTACACTTCGGCCTAGACTAACGCTTAAAAACACTACATAAATACAATCAGAATCAGACAAGTTTACACACAGATCGTTTATAATGTCTAAAAGTTCATATTATTTTATATCTTTTCGTCTGTAGAAAAACCAGTTCCTTTAAACTTAAAACAGCTTTACCATGTCCACAGACACCGAGTCCTCGGTCCAATGAACTGAAAAACCACCTGTCGTATTAACTGACTAATTTTGGTAGACTGTTTAGAAAAGCGTTAGCCTTTAAGAATAACTACGACGGTATTTTGACGGGTAATAATTTAATGTTTGTTACATACTGACATCTAGCGGCAATTAATGAATAACTAGTAAAAATAATTGTCGGTTATTAAATCTATTTCACGCCATCTAGTACTGGATTGAAATATAACTAGATTGTTACCTAAATCTATACTTCGTTGCTTTATATTAAGTACGTTCTACACACAAAAAATTAAATACTTTCTTGTGTTATTCGATTTATTGATTTTAAACGAGATTTACAGGTATTTCTAAGTCAGGTGTATTGGTACAATGTATAAAAAACATGTATTCACACATTACAGCCTCGGGCTCGTCCGGGATTTGAACCCGGGACCTCTCGCACCCGAAGCGAGAATCATACCCCTAGACCAACGAGCCTTGGTGCAGGAAGGCGAATTTACAATTTATTTAACTAGTTAGTCACACAGATAAGGGATGTAATATTCTGAAAATTAGATCAAAGTATCGTGTATATTTAATGCATTTAAAACAACAAAACACCAAAATTAATGTTAGTCCGAAATCAAACTAATTTTCTAATACCAATGGGCTTTTTAAAAAAAATGTGTGTGTGTATTAGTGTACACACGTAAGAAGTGAAACTTCTTTATGACATCATTTTTCGAAAAATGATCTACTATTTACAAATTTACAGAATTGGTAAAATAAAGCTAAATTAAATAAAGTTTAAGTTTAGGAGGGGGGAAATTTTTGAGGGAATTAGGGATTTCTATCGGGGCCAATTTGTAGCCCTCACCGAGACGGTTCCGAGGATACCAAGCTCGGTGGGTCCACGACCTTTATTGGCCGAGATAGGTTTAGGGGGGGTGAGGTAAAAATTGTAGGTGGGGGTAGGGGCGGGGGGGGGTTAGGTTTCGTGGGGGGGCTATTGGGCACCTTAAAATATTTTTGGGTGGGGAAAGTTGTGGAGGGGGAATTCGGGAATTCTGTTGGGGCAGGATTGTAGGCCTCACCGAGCCGGTTGTAATGAACCCAGGGTCGATGGGTCTACGATGGATATTGGCGGAGAGAGGAATAGGGGGGGTGAGGTAAAAAATTTAGGTGGGGGTAGGGGCGGGGGGGGTTTTGGTTAGGTTCCGTGGGGAGGCTATTGGGCACCTTAAAATATTTTTGGGTGGGGAAAGTTGTGGAGGGGGAATTCGGGAATTCTGTTGGGGCAGGATTGTAGCCCTCACCGAGCCGGTTCCAATGAACCCAAGGTCGGTGGGTCTACGATGGATAATGCCGGAGATATGAGTAGGGGGGGGTGAGGTAAAATTTTTAGGGTGGGGGTAAGCGGGGGGGGGGGAGGTTTCGTGGGGAGGCTATTGGGCACTGTTTTGGATTTAGGGTGGGGGAAGGCCAGAGGGGGGGTAAGGATCAAATTACAAAAAAGTGGGTGGGACTTAAAATTTTGGGTGGGGCTTGGAAACGGTTGGGGGTGTGGCTTACTGAAGTGGGTACTAATTTACTAAATAAAAAAAGATGGCGCGTAACGGAAGAATGTGACGCGTAACGAAAAATTTTTTCCAACCCCGATAAAGAAGTTTCACTTCAAAAAATAATTAATGAAATACCTCCCAACCAAAACATCGAGCTCCATAGAGACGATTTAGAAAGTTGACGCGGGAAAGGCGACAAAAAATTACCGCTACACGACACCCTATATCTGCTTCTTTCTATCTCGTTTAAAACATATCTCCCACCTCGCTCTTACATATGCATTCGATAGAATTTGCTGCGTCGCGGCAGTTGAAAACAGACGTTTCTGCGCGCGCATGTTTAAACTGTTTTGGCGGAGCTTTCGAGTGAAATAAAAAGTGAAATATATTTTTTATTGTAAAAAAAGTTTGTATCAAAATTATTGAAGTGGAATCGTAAAAAAATCCTGTTAAATTTGTATAATAAATGAATCGCGTGTGGGTAAGCAAGTGACTAGGTATAAAATGTGAAAGTTTGTTCATGTTGAAGAAAACTGTGTGCGATCTTTTTTGCCATTTTAATTCTATATAGATATTGTGTTTGGACATTTTTTTCCCCTTTTGAACGGTAAGTAACTTCATTTTAATTATGTCCTCAAATTTTATAGGACGTTAAACGAAATGTTTTAATAAGCAGTAGTATCAATACCTCCGTAAAAAATGTGTAATCAGAGAAAGTTGTGTTATGACTAGTTTTATGCTTACATACGATTAAAATGTAACTGTGAAACACTTTTCTAAATTCCATAACACGGTTTTCTTAAAAAAATATTAGGATTAATTCTTTAAAGTCTGATTATAATGAAGTGAAGCATTGGAAGAAGTGAAAGAAATTAATTGTGTTTCCGAATACAGCGTACAAAATATTTTTTCAAATATATTTTATTAGGCATACTCGTATATGTACTTTGAGCTTTATGGAGGGGTAGAAGGGTGAGGCACCATCATAGTACGACGAAATAAATCTAATCATGTTCCTTTTAGAATCTAGACGAATTCATGTATGTATTACCTGTCGGAAATATGTGTGGACCTGACTAATTGACGTCATTGGAACATAAGTTCAGGAAATTCAAAATATAGGTTAAACAAATTGAATTAAAATGGAAAAAAGAATAAAAAATAGATTCGCATCCATCTCGAAACGTTATTCATGTAAAATAACATAGTAGACAGCGGAACACAAAAAAATGAAATGTGAACCGCATTCCAGCTAGGTTCACAGATATTTCCGACAGTTAATAAGCACATAAATTTAATGTGTCATCAATCTGTTGCATGACGCTTAACTTTACACTGCATCTTGTAGATTGTAGAATATAGAAGGACGGTCGATACCACGTCAAAACACATAATTTGCTTACTCATTCCTTCCCACAAAATGGGCACGGATGATGTTAAACGATTCTTCGATATATTGTACACGCGAGTATTCCAAAGTTGTAAAGATGATAGTTTGGATATTCAATATTTGACTACTTATAGGGTATCAGTGTAAACCAATGTGTTGAGACTTTGTAAGTAGTGCGTAGCTAGGGCAAAGGCCGAGTGGCGCTGACCATCTGGTCGGACCATGGACACCTGACGTCTATCAAGAGCGCGTGGTGTTGGTGAAGCAACTGGTTTTAAACTTACTTTGTTGTGTAGTTAATTAACACATTGCAACATTCGCGATAACTTAAACGTTGCTAGTGCGGGCATTCATTGGGCATGTCAAATTTAAGGGATACACAGTTATTATGAAAGTCATCAGTCACTTATGCAACTGAGCCCAGAGGCCAGAGTCATATTATGTTATTACAGACGTTCGCAGTATGTATGTGACGTCTAGCGTCCTCTCATTGGTTAATTTGCATTCTTCAGTGAGATACTGTTGATGACATTGTGATTGACTGACAAATATTCTACCCATAGCCCAGATGATGCCGGATCATTCAGTATTAGTCACAAAGTTGACGTGTTGATAGATTTTGGCTTGACGTATGAAATGAAAAGTGATTGGTAACGCGTCCCACATTTGGACTTCCATCGCGTGTCTAAGAATTCGGCAAATTGGAGAAATTTATTCTTTCGTAAATAATTTTCTGTGGATATTGTGTTGTGTAACAAAGATTTTCGTACTCATTTTACTTGGACTTTGTGGATAATAGATTTGACACAGTTTTTGATTGAGAATCCTTTCTTCTTGTTTTATTATGACGTCATTTCATTGTCTCTGAGAGTGTTAGTGGGTACACACAATTTCTTAAAGTTGAATGTTATTGATAAAATAATCGAAATTTTCATGAAAACGCTACGTTTTCTGTAATAATCCGTCATTCATTACATAATAATTGTCAAGACACGAACTGGGATGCCATAAATGTCTTAACGGATACACGTGCCTTAGAAATAAATCTGTAATGACTACTTACTAAACAAAACCTTAAATATGGGATTAAGTTACTACGATACATTGTAGCCCCAATTCCTTTATTATCTTAATCCCAATTCCTTCCTTGGCATCAGGCCTTAATGATGTTGATGTGATTAGCACTTGCTAATGCGTCATGTTCCAATCTCCATGGCATAGCAAGTGCTCGGAGCCGCTTGAATTGGCGTTAACAATTTGTAACTGTATGTTCACGCTAGTGGCCACGTGTCCGCGGGCAGTGGGGTGTGGAGCCCCGGTCCCGTTGTGTGCAGTTCCGTTCGAATAAGTAGCCGCTAAGGGGGCTCCCATGTCGTTTCGGAGTGCTCCGTGCGAGCGTTGTGGGTTCGAATCTTAAAATTAACATTCGTCATTCTAAATAAAATTTGTATCATTTATTTGCTTATTGAATTTGTATTTTCCTTATCTAAATCTGGTATAGGGCCGAAATACCGCAAGATGATCTTACAAATATTTTTGAGAACGGAAAGAAGGCATTATGATCAGAAACTTTTCGGCAATAAGTATTAATTAAGTAAAGTAATTTATGGAAAAGAAAAATGCATGTATATGAATAAAGTCGCTGGATGCAGGCCGCTCCCAACAGGTATATGCGATCTATGGGGGAGGCCTATGTTAAGCAGGGGACTTCCTGTGGCTGAAGAGAGAGAGAGAGAGTATATGAAATACCCCAACTTTACTCTTCCATACTATATTCGCGTGACGCTAAATATCTACGTAAAACACGCACTTATTTAATGCCTGTATCCTGACAATGACTATAATATTATACAATATATGACATCATTTTAATAATTGAGTGTATGTAGGCAGAATTGAAGGTGGTAGTAAATTTGAGATGTTCTATAAAGGAGGCAGGTAAGCATTAACCAGTAACCAGGTAACAGTGACCCAAAAAGCGTGTGTTACGTAAACCGGTTGCTCCGTGGCCCGCTGACCGCACCGCTGCGGCACCGCGCCGGCGAGGGTCTGCCTACACACCGCAATAAGCTTATGATTAATTCACACACCACTAAATATATTATTATTTATATCAATAAGTTGAGGAACGCAAGATTAAGCAATGTGTCTTTTGTCCCAATCTGCAATGGTTATCTTTGCAGACGCCGGTTAATCTAACATTAAGATTGCGAGTTGGATCTGAGGTCCAAAAATCAATTGCTGAATCATGTATGTAGGTCTTGCACGAGAATAGGCAATTCGGCAACTTCTTGCAACCTTTATTAGTTTGTCTGTCCATCTTGTGTGTGGAACTCCGACGCAGCGTTTGACGGTTGCCACTTGCAGTTACGCGGTGTCCACTTGAGAACTTTCAGGACGTTACAAATCCTTATTCATAAATGAAGCAAATCATAATATAAGAAATAAAACAATGGACTGGGTTGCAATAATATGCAAATATGTTGGAGTGCATATGCACGGTCCTTAGCAAATACAAACAGGTTCCGGCGCGGCTGGTGTTTAGCGTGGCCGCATTCACCGCTGAAGGACGACTCAATGTAATCATGTCGTCCGTCGTTTCTGACAACACTAATATTATACTAATTACAAGACTGGACCCCTTAATTCTATAATCCGGTTCACGTTAATGAAAAGATTGGTAGATGTGTAACGGGGTGGCCTAATGGTTTGTATTTGAAAACATCTAGAAGGGTTGTGAGATCTATAAGTTGTGTCTGATAATCACGACACACACTCTCTATCTCTATCTTCAGCCACAGGTAGTCCACTGTTGAACATTGGCCTCCCCCAAGGATCTCCACATCACGATACTAAAGTTTTACACATACCTACCGAGTAAATCCAGATTGCGACAGCCGATAACGAAGCCAGGTGGTAGTTTTAGTGGTTACAGACACAATGCAGCTAAAAATTTCGCAAAAATTGCCACAGTTTTTTTTTTTAGTTTTTTTAATGTCATTGTGTTTGGGTGGTAAATACCTAGTTTTTGTAATAATAGTAATTTAAACGGTTACGGACCATTGCGTCTTTAAATATAAAAAGGTGTACATTATTGTAGCAACACTATCCCCCTTATTCCTGTATATGTATAACAATGCCATGTTACATAAATACACACATGCTCCATGTCTTCTACTCCGTAAAACCATCCGCGTTAAAGTGAAGAAGCAATCAAGCAGGCCAACACAATTGTATCAATTGGCGAAAGTTCACACTCGCGTCATCATTGGGGATACCTTCAGGTGCATTGCTCTCAGTTTTCCAACCTAGTGTAAAAGAAGCAAGTATAAACAGCTTTTAATGGGGATATCTGTTTAAAGTCGTACACTAGGCCAATAACAAACAATAATGAAACCAAAACATAGACATAGCGGTCTCTATAATATAAAATTAAAGGTACAGTTGTGCAAAAACATATCCCGTATGACGACTGGCATGTGGCAACCTCGCTTTGACATGTCATTTTTATGACATGTGGGTCGGTGTAGTAGTTATCAGCACTAAAGTACCTGTCTAGAACCCGTACTCCGTAGTGGCGTGCAGTTTACTAACGTGGTTGTTTTCTCTTTATACGTATTTACTTCAATATCTTTGTGAGGAGATTACATCTTTTGGATTTGTTGCTCAATCATATTGAAGGACTCAGAAGGAGAAATCTAGGAATGATTACTTTTCTACGTGATTTACCTGTACCGAAATATGGTAAGTATAGATTATAGAAAATAAATAATCCTGAACTTTTAATCTGTCTCACTATTTGTCGCATTGTCTCAGGGCTATTCTGCCGTAGGCTCACTTTCTGGGCTCACTTTCACTGAATTTATTGCTAGACATTATTGATGAATCTCCATTTTATTAATACAATATGCCTTACCCCAATAAGTACTAAGTACCCTGTTCTTATGATAGAATTAATAAAGTTTAAGAGTATATTGCTAGCGTCTATAATACTATACCATTAGGTGCGTCAACCTGTCAGGTGCAGATCTTATTTAACGCTAAATTATTGTTGACAAAGCATTTATTTATAGGTGTCAAGGACCACTCGTAGCGGTGTATCAAACGAGTCTACTGCTCGCAACATGGTGGTTAAAACGCCAGCTGAAATGAGGGTCAATTTGTACAATTTTATTTTGGCCAAGTGTTGTGAATGCGAAATGTTCTTTGTAGTTTCTGATTGCTACTATACAACGCTTGTGTCGTAACGTAGTGTAGGGAAAATAATGATAAATTAAATAAGTTTGTGTCTGCGTCCCGAAGGAATTGATAGGGGAGCTAGAGCATGCACAGCCCGCCATGTCTACTTCCGTCCCGAGATGTGATAGTTAGCGTACCAAGGCACAAAAATGTATTCATTAAAAGATAAAGTAAGTGTATTCGTGTAACCTTGAAGCCAATTTTTTTGTCAACTTTAGCCCAACAATATAATATATTTCGTGGAAGTTTCGGAATGCTTAATGGTACGACCAGTTCCAACATACAGCTATGTAACTGTACGAACGTCGTATACTTTACATCGCGTCTGTGAGAGCCGCTTGTGACCCACTAGTATATGCACCTGCTCTAGTGTGCAAGCTATCCTTTAATGTCCTGTCCATGGTGATTGGTGGGTATAGGGTGCTTGACAGTTCTAGGGAGGCGTCTAAACAAATAAATTCACTCATAGTATTTGATTAACTGGTTTAGACAACGATAATTCTAGCCGATGAAATTGGTAATGTGTAGCTTTATGGCCATGATTAATAAACGATCTTCGTTTCTATCTAAAGATCGATCGTGAAAATAAACCAATGGGCTCAAGGTATTGCCGACACGCTCACATTTGATGTGTTCTGATTGGTCTATTTTCCGGATCGATCCTTAGATAGGGATTGGGATTGCTTATTAATTTTGTGTGTTAGTGTATTATATTTTTATACCGACACGACAAATTGACGACATAATAACAGTTGGGATCACCCTTTCAAGAGGCTACTATTGAAATCCCATGCCACCAGTAGAGTAATGAGTGCTTGAAGATGTTAATAACGAGTAAAGCAGAATATGAATGCATGTCATTGTCAAAGAAAATAAGATTAGCCAATTAACTATTTGACATCCAAATGAGACACGTAATGATCATTGTTCATTGTTTGTCATTCATCTGTTTGTTTTATTTTTATTAGTGCATTTCAATTGTATTTCATACTTACTTTCATTAAATTATATAATATTAATGTTTACACATTGTGTACATTATATAAAATATTTATAGAAACACAAATTTAAAACATGTTATTGTCCTTACTTCCCGGCTTTATACTTTCGTCAGAACCGGAAATATCTTTAAAAAAACGAAACATCTACTATACCCTGAAATGGAATCAGAGATCAAAAATGTAAACAGAAGGGCTACCACTACAATAAAATAAATTGCCATGGTAGTTTGTCGACAACCGTTAAAATGATAGGTTAGAATTATTCTCATCCGTTATACAAGTATAAAACATAGCCGAAATAAAATTCTTTGGTATAATATTTACATAAAATACAATTTCAACATTTTTTTAAATGATGTGATAAAAATGGTACGAAATTATGTTATGCTGCTGGCAATAAGTAGAAATTCCTAACATTTGGCTCACTGAAATAAAACTTTATTATATTTAGCCTCTCCAATTACGGAAAAATATTAGTTATGCAGAAAACATGATTAATGAAGATGGTTTACAAGAAGTGACACCGCGGTGGTGGAACGGATGTGTCAAACATGTAATAAAGGAAGAAAAACGTGCAAATTAGACCACCTGATTAATATAGTGCCAGAACAATTTATAATAAATGTTACTGATTCTGACATCAACGAGTTCGTCTCATTCAAGTGATATTGAAGGCTTGTGAACTGATAAGTGTGTGATTGATAAAATACTTTTTTAAATAACAAACTAAATATATTTCGTTTTTTTTGGTGCTTTTCATTTATACCATGTCAATCTAAAGGAAATTCTAAAACACAATACTCGCAACATTTGAATTTTTATTAGAAAATGTTTCCTAGCCCTGAAATGTCACTTTCACAATGACATTTGTTTGTTTACATTTTTGATCTCGGATTCGATTTCAGGGTATAGACACAAAACGTGGCTCATATTAAAAATAGTAGAAAAAGATTTTGTGATACTTGGCCTGAGTGGTATGAATACATATTAAGTTCAAGTTCACCACTACTATTTTACAAACCACTCAAGACATGAAAATTGGAGATGTAAAAGATTTTTTTAAATTATATTTCAGTTATGTTGATTGCGATAATACATTTAAAAAATTTATCAAAATTATGGAATTGTGTTTTTTCCTGATTTTATACAAAGAAAAGCATTCCGAATCTTACTATTATTCTGTTACGTTATGTTTATATTATAACGCGTAACTATCCATACATTTAAAGCAAGTCAAAACTGGAGAAGCATACATGATGTACATAAATCTATTTTTGCTTTGGGAATTTCGTCTGTAATATTGACAAGAATTCTATTTTTATAATGATATTGGAAACGTAAAAAGTTATTTTTTCGTCTCTTCAGTGAACAATAAATTGAGAAACAGTCGATGACAAAGATCCCGTCTCGCCAACACGGCGATGCCGTAAGATCGTTCACATCCAACGGTTTTCCACACAAATGTTTGTCGATGTTAATTTCGGTTTAGCATCGTTCGCCCATTTGTATATTAAAGTGGCTGAGTTATGTAGCGTTCCGTTATGTGTGCTACACCCATTTTTCTTTTATTATGCGTTTATTGACACCGAAATTCTTTATTTTGGTGAGACAATGTATCTGATATATAAAATTATTACCGTTAGCCTTGAAGACCCATCCCGCCACGGTATTCTATTATGCTGTCCACAAAGTCGCAACATGGCAGGTGCTTTTACCATCAATAGCTTGAATGAAGTATTTTTTCAAATTCACAAATAGGCGTAGGTAAATTATTAACATCTAGAAAGTTTTATGGATTAGGACTCCACCAGGGTAAGCCGTCAGAGCGATTGGTTTGAATATGCTATAAGACTACTCTTGACTAATCTCTTGTACCGTAATGGGACTATTGTAGTAACGGGTTTGTCTTGGCTGGGGTGGTACCACCATGACGCAGAAAAACTAACACATTGCTGTCGTGTTTCATTAGGGCAATGAGATAGCTGAAAGCCCAATATCCTATTGTCTTATGAACCTATGCAATAAAAAATACCAGTGAATCAAGTCGCAAGTTACACGCATGTGGTACTCAAGTGTGGCGAGATTGACTAGTGAGTGAGGCAGTAGGCACGCAACTATGTGGGTCACGCGGCTCCACCTGCGCCTTAACCACCGTTACACCACGCGAGCATACGGATACTCGGCCCATGTACTCGTCAATTGATGTTTAAACTGTGGGATTTTGAATGGCAGTTGTCTTAGAACTATGGTCGAAGTTTGAAGCTTGCCATATTTGTACTTTTCCAATACACATCTGAATTCGGATCCGTGATTTTACTACACATGATCTCGGGCATCAGATGTTTTTATTGTAATTTGTTGGTGTTGGGAACGGGCAGAAGTCACGCATATATGTAGATATCCACTCTATGCGTAAGCAGTTTTCGCACCATGCGTGACTGACGAGCAGATCTGCCGGGTTATGTTTTGTAATGGCATCTTCAAAATTACTTCAAAATATAAACAGTGCTGACAGTTTGTCAAGCCTGACTTCTAATGCTGAGTTTCATTACATATAGCCCCTTGGTTATTTTCCAATCTATTATATATTTATCCAATGTCCTTATAAATGTCCTATAACCAGCCTGACATCACTTATTTTCTAAGAAACAATATGTGTGATAAAAAATGTCGAATATCCGTAAATTGGTCACCGGCACAAGCTAACGCATATACACGTACAATGTACATCCAAAGTACATAAATGATAAAACATGCCAACACTATTCAGTCGCACACATTTTGTTTCTCGGCAAATTGTTAATGGGACTAGAATTTTGCTCTATTAGGAAATGTATTTAATATCCTAATACATAAAAGTGACTGGAATGTTATAATGATAGACCCTTTCACATCACCCATTCTACACACTTGCATAGGAAATTCTTTTCATCGGAATAGATGTAGCCCCGCAACTTTAATGACATCAGTATAGTTGTTATCTTTCATTTTGATAGCTATAAAATATGGAAAATGTTATTGAGAAAGAAATGCGTGGCTGACGGAAATACCGAAATCTTATGTTGATAATATTAGTTATGGTCGTTTTCTTGAACTCAAAAACCATCCTCCTTATGTATCTGATTGATTATTTACTTGCCGGTGTAAAGACAGTGTTGGCTGTAAATACTTAAGTACTGGATTCGAATTCAATGACCAAAAAAAAATCATATCTCTCAACTGATGACGAAACTGTGTTAATCTACCGGACACCGGATTTTCACAGACAAATCCTAAACGCGACTACCGCGA
The DNA here is from genome assembly GCA_949752805.1 of Deilephila elpenor. Taxonomy (NCBI): domain Eukaryota; kingdom Metazoa; phylum Arthropoda; class Insecta; order Lepidoptera; family Sphingidae; genus Deilephila; species Deilephila elpenor. The sequence continues at coordinate 14,831,173 of OX457104.1, read as the reverse complement.
CACACTTGCGTGTGTTTACGATGGTGGATTTTCCAGCATTGTCTTCGTTGATCGCTATCCTAACACCAGCAGCTTCAACAATATTTGAGTGTGTAATTAACTACTGCAAGCATCTTTGGATGCACCGACATAGATGTGAACGTTTGTCTGAAGTTTTTATTCACTTCTCGCGTTAAATTGCCTCGTATACTGCCGAGAAGTCGAGTGCAATGAATGGTGACTTGCGTGTTTTTGTACGGCTTCAAGACGAGTAAGGAAACTTTATTAGCTCCATATGGTATTTGAATTCGATGATATCAGATGTTTGTACACATTGTAGATGAGTTATCAGACAACGGTTCATAGGGTTTAAAAGACTTCCGGATACTTTTTTGTAAATCAAGCTGTTGCTTTATTTAGATTTTGTGTTTAAATTAATAGTACATCCCGAGCAAGTTAATTTGTGAAAATTAAATAAATATATCCAGGTCTGAATATTATTTAATATTAAAGTAAGTACTGCGATCAGTAATGCTTTTCCCTTAGATAATTTCTGAGATCTTAGACTGTTAATATTATGTTCTGTAACATCTAAAGTAGTCGTGGTGTTGTTGAAACGTTACGTTGTGCTGATTCACCGCGCATCAGGATGTCTTGCGCCAAAGAGTGTTACACAATGGAGTCGGTCGGTGGTCGCCGAGTGCGTCACCACTCACCAGCCACTACTGTCACCGCTCGTGTGGGGAACCACGACGTTTCGCAATGGCGGACGCCCCGACACGCTGCTTGTGCCACTTTTACTGACGCCGGCTTAATGACGTTAGGGTGTACGACATCACTCTGTCGTGAACTACATGTGGATTTCTTGCGCATTGTTAGTAAATACAGAGATTCTTACATTGGTTGTGATTGTTTGTGTGAACCCATTCTTAGCATAACTACATTGTTAATAAACAACACGTTATTTGTAAATAGATTTTATTACTCTAAGGAATATATACTATGAACTATTTTCCGTTTATCCCGCTAGTAAACACGCAGCTATTTCTTGAGGTTTTATCCATGACCTCTGGTTTGATCCGCTCCTAACTGGCTTGCCCCTAGTTGGAATACCAAAAATGATCGAAAAGGAAGTTTTTTGATACAGTCTTTGGGCTTGACCTATATTCAGCAATTGGCTTCCCGCACTGAATGATTATTACGAAAAAATCGGAATTACAGCGATGGAATTCAACGTAGAATACAAAATGAGTATTGTTTGCAGCGAGCATTGCATTATGTATTTGTATCGTGTTAGTCGGTTGTTAGCTGAGCGATTTCAAACAATTCATTACTACGCCATAAATGCTAATGTGCATAGCTTACTGATTTTCTATCTCATAGCTTATAAATCAGGATGTAAAGATGGTAAAATAATCTTGCTATTCGCAAGCGTGTAGGTTCTAATGCTTGTGTTTTTACCTTTTTCGGCCTGCCTGAAGGTACTGCAATAGAAATCAATAACTGCCGTACTGTTCTTGGACCCTTAAGGACTCCCGTTGTCACCCAAAGGCATTATTTTCATTCTCCATCCACTCCACATACATGAAACACCCCTAAAATTTGTGAAATGTAGATGTTCATAAGCGGCTTTGGTCAATTTTCTACGAATAATCTGCATTTCCGTATGCTCTGCGATGAATCTTTGGTAGTCTATGTAGCATCGCTGTACATTTACGTCTTCCAATCGTGGATGTATATGTATATTAGTAGCCCACGACGCATCTGTATCAACTGAATCTTGTATCACTTTTGCCATTTCTCTACTAAAAAACTAAATCCAATACAAACAGCAGACCGAAAGAATTTTAAACGTATGATTAGCGTTGCGGAAATATGTAGGTCGCATCGCAAACATTGGGTCTGCTGGCACCAATACGCGAATGTTTGAACAACGCAGATCCGCTAGTGGTGCGTCGCGGCGCGCCTCGAATACATAATTCTGCGTGCTTTGTACCATTGGTTATAGAGATGTAGATAACATGAATTGAATATATCGCATAGCATCATCAGCCATAGGATATCCGCTGTTGAACATATGCCTTCCCAAGATTTGCATTGCGACCTGTTGAATCAGCCTGCATACCAAGATTTCTTACGGTCTTATCAGGTTGTCGTTTTTTGAACAAAATTTACCTAGTAGTTAAAAAAAGTGTAAATAACAGTATTCTTTTAGGAGGGTAGAATTGTGTGAAGAATAATATCAGGTATAGTGTTTCCATTACAATCGGTATTATTACCTTATTCATCATCATCATCATCATCATCAGCCCGTTGCAGTCCACTGCTGGACATAGGCCTCTCCCAAAGTACCCACAGAGCCCGATCTGCTGCTTTACGCATCCAGTCGCTGCCGGCCCTTTTATGCAAGTCGTCCCGCCATCTGGCCAGAGGACGTCCCACGCTACGTTTTCCAAGACGCGGTCTCCACTCCAGAACACGCTTACTCCAGCGGTTATCCATTCTGCGACATATGTGGCCAGCCCATTGCCACTTCAACATACTAACTTTCAGAGCTATGTCGGTCACCATGGTTCTCTGGCCTATTACCTTATTACACATTTTTAATTAATTTATCGTCCATTTTAATAAATAAAAATAGTAAACAAAACCAAAAATATTTTTCGTCTAGTTCCTAATTTCTCGCTAAACACAGTAAACATCGTAGTTTTCAACGAACTTAAATGAAAAGCCCATTAGTGGTTTTTTATTCCCATCGCGTCACATCATAAAATGTAGTAACATGCCGTAACACATTTCAAAGAATATTGAATAATAATAAGGGTTACGGTAATTTTATTCCGTAAAGTCAAACAATGATGGGAGTCGATAACAGGACCTATACTTTTATTACACTGGTAGATATACCAGATATACCTTTTGATAAAAAGGGAGAGGTTTTAACTCGCAAGTCTAGATTATAGATGATACCAATCATATAAAAATAACATAATATTACTATGCAATTGATCGTGCCGGCGAAATATAACAATCTCTCACGCCTATGTTTTCGAAGGACTACTCACTGAGGTACATACTGCCTAGTGCCTACTAGTTCCTCCCACAGTTTGCTGATTTCTGAAGTGATCAGAGGTAGTCTTATTGATTGGACAGCCTCCGTGGCGCAGTTGGTTAGACGCCGCCTGTGAAACGAGAGGCCGCGGGTTCGATCCCCGCACCGAGACAAATGATTGTGAGAATCACAAGTATTTGTTTCGGGTGTGGGTGTTTGTGAGACCGAAAAGTCTCTCTATTGTACAATACTTGTTGCACACGTCTTCACCTTGTACCTACACATAGTAACATGTTCGTACTGACTCTCTTATTTTTGACTTGGGTGATTTTCGGAACTCGATAGGTCCACGTTTAGCCCTCGACAATCTCACTTACCACACGCAAATCAATGAATCTGTTGAAGTCAAAATTCTGTGGTTGGTTGGTTGAAATAAATTATATTGTAAAGTTGTCTGAATCGATAGCCTTGTACATATATGGTGGTCTGGCAGCGGCGGTCGCGTGGCGTGCCATAACTCGGCTGGACCAAATAAGCGGCGTAAAACTGTTACGTGGTTGTTATTCTAGGCGCACGTCCGTTTGGCACACATCGAGTGTTGCCGCCAGGTCGCCTGGCGGCCGTCGCCATAACCCTTGCGAACCAATGCGAGTACGAACAGTTATGCAAGGCGATTGACAACTCAATCCAGCCTCGAAATTACATGAGCATAAGTTGTATGTGATCAAAATACTGAAACTCTTTTATTTGGTAAAAGAGTGGTAAATAATATAACCTGTAATAAGTAAAGTTTTTGGTCTTATTATTATATCGACTCATCATTGGCTATTTACATCTGCGTAAGATGATTAAATAGCGTTTGTTATGTGTTTGTTGGAGATGTTAGATTTGAACAGTGCACCTACGCTTGTGACTTATTTAGACCCATTCGTGCGTCACATGAGTGTCCTGTAATAATTCTCTGTCGCAATTTTTTTTTGTTGGAATATTATTACTAATTCAATACTGACCAACGCATTAGTCAACACAGTCATGTATTGACCCAAAATAATAGTCTGCGTAAAAGTAACATTAATTTCATACCGCAAGAAAGCTATGAGGCATTGTTTTTATTAGAGAAACGCTAATTGCGTATGGCCTATTTTATAACTATATCTGTGCCAGCCTGTGCACTATGTTAATAATATGCCCTATTGAGGCTAGGTTACCAAAAAGTTCCTGAAAGAGCTTGTAGGGAAGCTTGTAATGTCTTCAATCACTAAATTGGGCGAAATTGTATTTTGTTGTGTGTAATTGAGGCTGTTTAAATAGCTCATCTAAAGCTGAGTATACCTAAACTTAGTACTCGTTCTATGGAGCTGGCTTCATTGCTTTTAGACTACAGCGTGTCCGCACCATTTACATACTTACCTAATTATTTCTTTTTTTGTTCCAGATCTTGGAGCCAAATGTGATAAAACATTAAAATCATGACAAGGACTATAAACCTAACGAGTGTTTAATAATAATGTGATTGTTGCGGGACGGATGGACAGTGAGTTCGACAGTTTCCCGCCCAAACGAAATGGCCGCCGCGAAAGTAAAATGGCGGACGCGGAGATGGCTCGGCGTCGTGTGCTTAGTGACGCTCATGCACGCTGCTAACGGTGAGTTTCTTTACTATGTTGTAGGATGATAATATTACCAGAATGCATGTTCCTTATATGGACGATCTCCGTGGTGCAGTTGAATAGAGGCCGGCTGTGAAACGATAGGCCGCAGGTTCGATTCCTGCACCAAGACAAATGTTTGTGTGAACCACAAGTAGGTATTTGTTTTGAGTCTGGGTGTTTGTAAAACCGAAATATCACTCGTAGTTTCTGATACTCACGACACAAGAATCGATCTTAGTGTTGGGTAAAGTCTATGTATGTGACTGTGGGGTTTACTTATTTATTTAAGTATAAAAAAACTAACATCTGACCTAGTTGCCACATCTGAATTTCGACAGCAAAGAAAAGAATGATACAAATTTTCCAAAATGCACGACCAACGAATGTAGACAAGCAACTTTTACAAGAGCGCTACCAACCACGATGCAAGTATGATAATGTAGATTATGATGACAATATACCTACATAAAACTTTAGAGAAACTCAGTAAAGTTGGATAGGGCGTTCAAAAATTACCTCAAGTTTGGACGAACGTAGTAGCACAGTAGTGGGTAAAGAGCACCCGGAAAATAATAAAAAATAATTATAATAAAGTTCTTTATTCCAATAATTTCGTTTATAATTAGATAAGATTATTTTTAAGACAATATATAATTAAACAAATAAAAATGTTCTTATGTCAAGTGTTACATCAAGGTAGTGCGGCTGCAGCGGTCACAAATCTATTACGTAAATAAGAAATCGCCATAACAGCGAGGATACAGTGAGCAGTTGAAGGCAACCTTACTCTTTAAATAATTCCAATTGGTCTAAAATTCTAAATTAGGTATAGCTAACACTTGTTTGCCGAAGTAAACACCTCTTTCATGAATTCTTTGTCGATTCCAGAAAACCTGTGGTAACTACCTAACAATAGTTATAATACCACGAACTCTGCTTTAAAACCTCATCCAACAGCCAAACAAAAACGATTCTCGCCTAAAAAGTAGTAAAAAGTGTCCGAAGATTGATGGGTAATTTGTAAATAGAAAAAGTGTAGCCGGGCAAACGACCTCGCGTCCTTGAGTGGACCGCCACGAGCGCCGCTCACAAGCACATCACAAGTTAGTTACTCCAGCTGGACACGTGTGCTTAGGATGCCGACCGCGACATTCTAATGTGGAACGTCGCAGAGTTTTTTCTCACGAGATTTCTCTTTAGCCGCCTCATTGGTTTATGTAGCATTTGCGGGCTTTGAAATGTTAGGTTCTAGAGTCGGGTATTTAGAGAAACAATGAGTTCTTGGGTCTAAAATACTTTTCAGATCGGAATTACTCATCAATATGATATGTACGGAACCAGCTAGTGAGTAATACTCGCGCTTGTCCGATTATTATTTATTTAATGGCTACCTAAAATCATGGCTTTAAAGGAAACTTGTTTTTGGACTACAGAGTACAGAATTATAAAAAACTATCAAAAGTATTTTTGATCAAAGGCATCTTAAACAGTAAACATGACTATGGAAACACGTATATTTGTTGTTGCTTTGTGGTTATGTATTGTTGTTGCTTATTGTGATGTCTTTACAAAGAGACCATACTAGTTTCCGACCGAGACAGAGTTTACGTTAGGTACAAACAAAAAACAATTCAGTTCGAAATTATTCAATTATTAACTTTAATTCAGGAATCAAACTGAAGATTTGACACTGTCATAATAGAGACAGCTGCTCTTTAGCTACGGCTGCGGCGTGGCGCGGCGCGGCGTTGCGTCGCTATCATAAAATAATGTTGGTTACTTTCACTACTCCACATCCGCGTGTTGGGTTTATCTCACTTCCCTGCGCTCGGTGCAGTCACGCCTACGCTGCAACTTCACGCTCAACTCGCAGTTTCTCTCGCACTTCGCACTGATAAAAGTGTATGGACTTTGGAAGAGATAGTAACGTTTCATCCTTACTTTAAAAGTTTCCAGCGAGAACATTGGTTTAATTACGACATTGTAAAAGAGCGATTATAGACAACGTCCTCCGTCCAACAACGTCCTATGTGCTGGAACTGTAACTTATGAATTCTCTGACGACTTAAGAATCAGCAGTTGTTATGTAAGAAATTAAGCGCTTTTGAAAGTATCGCGGAGACGAGCGATTAAACAGAATCTTTAATCAACAATAATAACAAATTGGAAGTAAATTCATTCTAGCTACGAGTAAGTACTGATAGATTTTATATGTAAAAATGTATTTTACTTTTGTTGTTTAACTGTGTTGTAATAAGTACAGTGCAATTTGAATAGAGTATTTATTATACAGCAGAGAAATAATAGCAGCGAAAGATAGTAATGAACCATTCCAACTGAATTTTTTAACCACAGGCTTTTGTCGTAATTGTAGTATTGGAACTTGTCAGACAAATAATAGTTTAATTGAATCGCGCGTGCAGCATACTCGTATTTCTGGGTAATCGTACACTTTATTAACAAGCGGATGAATGAGATGTTAGTTATCGAAAGCAATGGAAAGTGGAGCAATATTTAGATGTGCTAACTATAATTAGCGTTGCACGGAATTCAGGAAAGACGTCATGGCGATGAAACAACCAGCGCTAGTGAAATAAATAAATATAACCATAGTTACAACATGGTGGAAACGTGATATTACAAACACGATCGCTATGGTCAAGCAAAATTATTTAAAATGAATTTTTACTAAAAACAGATCTACTAGCGACGAATCTACCACGTTGTATATTTAAATTGGCTCTAGTATTATTTGGATAAGTATTGAGAAACAGTTAGCATGTAATTATTGTCAAAAAGAGATCATTCAAAACCATAAAACGATCGGCAAAATACAAACTGATAGACTGGTATCGAATGATATTTTAATTTCCTATGGATTTACCATAAATCTCATACGGAATAGCGTCAATACAACAGCAATCAGTATCGCTTTGATAACGCTTTCTCAGCCATCCGACTTGTGTCTTTGCGTGACAGTATGCGGCTCGAATAGTGTATAAACAGAGTGGACATTGTAGTAAATGTTAAAATGCAGGAAAGCGGAAGATCGAGAGTTTCTGGAACTACTTGTGTTGTCAGTTTCACTTACTGCCGAGCACGTTTTGAGACAATAAATCTCTATGATGTAAAAAATTTCAAAAATGCACTTGCAAATGTAAATTTTCACTTACAATATTTTGAAAAAAAAATAGATAATAACGGTAAATCGGACATTATATTAATAAAAACAACTGTTGTTAGAACAATGGGATTAAACTACGGGTAGATGAAATTATAGGATTACTAACCGTTTGTCAAATGAGCAGCTGGTAGATATCGGTGTGAGATGCGGATACTTCGCGACGTGGTACTATGGCTGTAGATACGAGCCGAGACGGGAGCGCTATGGGTTCCCAAGAGTCATCTCCCATGCAAACGTACACGTGTCCAAAAATCAGAAACCAACTAATAAAATAAATAAACTGGTCATTTTGTTCTTGTGCAATGTGTATAGACGTTTATCAATTATCCAATATCTTTACAGGTACATACCCAATACGATATTGTCGCTATTAACTGAAGTAACTATTTATATGGCACAATGCTCTTATTATATTTAAGAGCAGAATCTCAGCCCCGCTGGAGCCAACTGGCGACTTGTGCAAGGGTTTCTTACTTTGTGTGAAATGATGTTATATGTCAATATAAAAAAATATTCTTATGTATTGAGAGTTATAAAATAACTATTCTGTTTCAGGTTATGAAGAAACATACACAATATCTCAACTATCACCAAAGTCAGGCACCATCGACAGGTCCACGCACAACATCGTGCTGCAGACGAGCACGGTGCAAGACCTGCCCTTTAGGATAGAACCCAGCGTCAAACACGAAGAAGATGTCACACACGACGGCGACACCGAAAGTGACCACGTCATCGTGGAGAGATCTGCAGATATCGTAGTCAGAGAATCTAGATCAATTAACGACGACATACCATCATCTAACAACGAGATCGACTCGGAATTGGAAGTGCATAATAAAAGGAAATACTACGACATACATCCGACAAAAACTGTAGATTACTACCACAGTGAAGATGGCGCCATTCTCCCGTCAGAGCGGTTCGGAGACAGGCTCGAATTTAGGTTTCCGGGGGAAGGGCAGCGGGTTCCGAAGGCGCGGGCACTGGCGCCGACGGGACCCCGAATTCGGCCTACTGCAGTGCAGCCGATCTTTGCTACGGCCAACCCTAGAGATGAGGGTCGGCAAAATACGGACATTCAGAACATAATTACGGGTATAGTGAAGTTGCTGAATGGCAATGTCAATGTGCAGGCTAATTCTCAGCTTCTAAATGGGAGACCCGGGAGACCGGTGGCTTCCAGAATTAACAATCGTGGTCCCCCTAGGATAACAGACGTCCCACCCGATTTCGATAAGATCACCCCACCTCCTCACCCTTTTATACCTACGAAAACACCTCCGCCTTACCCATTCGATCGACCTCCTCATCATGGGGTCAATTTACCTGAGCAAATTGTGCCTCCATTGAATCGACCAGGGCTACACCGACCGTTGCCTCCGTGGCAGCGGCCGAGGCCACGGCCACCCAATAGACGACCCAACCCTGGCCTTCCTATGTACAAGCCGGTGCCTATCCACCAAGACCCTGTGGAAACTTCTCAAGAAGTAAACGAAAATGAAACTACACACTCTGAGAACAATATACATCAAGATGAAATGCCTTTGATTAATCTCCCAGATCTTAATACAACGGAGGCTCCAGAGAAAGAAGATGTTAAAACTACTACTGAAACTGCTACTAGCACCACAGAGACAACCACATCGACTACTACAACTACTACTACTGAAAAACCGACGACAACATCTACAACTACTACAACAACAACGACGACAACGACAACGGAAAAACCGACAACAACTAAGAAACCAACCACGACAACAACAACGGAGAAACCAACTACAGAAACAACAACGACAGAAAAACAAACAACGACGGAAAAACTAACGACATCAGAGAAACCAAAGACTGAGAAACCAACCAAAATGGAAAAAGATAAAAAGAAAGACAGCACGGCTGTTGTAGAGAAGAAGCATAAAGTTAGTGAAGATAAACTGGCTAACAAGACGTCTAAGAATGAGAGTATAGAGCAGATCATACAGCCGTCAATTGCGGAGAGCAGACCGCAATTCACCCCTACATCCGCGACTCCGACGCCTACTGAAGGCTTGTTGGCGTATGTACCCTCGTCTATAGAATCCAGTTTGCCCATAGAAACGTCTACTATAAATCAACAGCCTCTACCAAGTGAGTGCCAAACTTTCATTTACTTTTCTCTATAAGTTTGCCTTGTCTGAGGTAATTAAATTATGATAGTAGCTATATTCAGAACGATCTAGTTAATGTTACTATTAATATTACTCACTTATATCCAAAGTAACTTTTGGTTCATCTTATTTGGTTCGCTGTATGAGCTTGTTTGAGTTCTAATAACATTCACGCTATCTGAGTAAAGCTAACTTACTGAAGTAATTAGTTTTTTGCTCTTTTTATTTTAGTCCAAGTCCGAATCTCTGAAAATGTGACCCGGTATTACTATATAGTTACCAAAGCTTTTCTCCAAATTTAGTTATGCAGCTGTAGAATCGAATAAAATACGAAAATCTATCTAAATTTCATGTCAGATTGATTACCTGCTTCCAGCGTCGCAAGGCATCCCGCACCTCCCCTACCGCCCCCGCCCGGGCATCGTGCTGGACGACACGGACTTCAAGCCGCATGGCTCGCGCTACCGGCCGGAGCGGCCCGACGCGCCCGTCATCACCGCGCCCGACACCAGGCTGCCGGGATATGGAGAGATCTTTGATGTTACTGTCTCCGCTATACAGGGACCAGGCGAGGCCGGTGGGGGATCGGGTGAGGATATTGCTTTTATTAGATGATGAAGAAAGCCGTGGATATCCACAAGTCAGGAGAATTTTTAGAAGTTAAATGATTTGTACTTTTCTTTATACGTTTCTAAATTATATCAATTTAGTCCGGTATAAAATAAATCCTCATATCTATAGACCATTGTTGACACCACATTTCCACGATATTCAATGTACAATGTACATTTCCTGTTTAGGTAGGACTGCAAATATCTCCCTGTTCTCTAATTACAATTTATAAAGCAAGTCGTCCAACACTGTCCCTGTAACAACACAAAGCAAAAGCCAATAGTATAATGTCAATGTCACTTTACATATTTCAGTGCACATCGAGCACATTAGCCCCGTGGGCGGCGAGCACGACGACATCATCGTGTCGGCGTCGGGCTCACAGGGGTTCGTGTCCATTGATGGCAAGCGCACCTACCTCAACCTCTTCGACAGCTCCACCCCCACGCTCCCTGCGCACCCCACGCCCACCCGTGTGCACACGCCGCCGCAACACTCCGGTGAGGACACACTACATCTTGACTTTTAGACACGTTTAATTGTTTTATAGTGGAGAGTAGAGTTGCAGGCGACGGAGCTGAGGTTGCAGAAAGTCGCTGGATGCAAACGGCTTTGCTATGAAATAGTTGGGAGAGTTATATTCTGTAGTGGAATTCTGAGCCTATTTGAGTTTCACTCATGCAATAGTTTTACTATCCAGGATTCTCTGCATAATTTGAAATGAGTAATGAAGTAGCTTAAGTTCTTCTTCCGTTACCAAACTGCCTCTTTGCCACATTTTATTACGATCGAATCCTGACTTTAAACAAATAGGGTATGTTCGTGAATAGCTTTTAGGAGAGTTACTTCTGTCTTCATACTTTAGTGTCGCTAAAACGCTTCGAAAGATGATTGAAATCTTCCATGTTTAAAACGTCTTGAACTAACACAAAGTCGTAACTTTACAGCAGCGGTACCACCCATCGCAGCGCCCACACACGGCACGCCACTAGGTACGGCAGTAGCCATACCCGCTGATGATGTCCCACAGCCGCCGGTCAGACGACCCACACATCATCCCCAGCCGCATCGCCCACAGCAGGGGTACAGGAGACCCCAGCCTACCGTCAGGTATGTATGATCTTCCTATGACTTGGTAGCAAGTGGTGCTGTAGCTGACAGAGAACATCCAACGCGTTATCTGAGGATAGTTTTCGTGGTTTTATGAGCTTATCTTGTGTGTGTTTAATGATCTTTATCGTTAGAAGCCTAGTAGATGGATTTTACTTAATTTGTGAGTCGTTATGGTGTAGTTGATATAAGAAATCTAATCTTTGTATCCTGACTTCCATGCTCAATTTATATTGGATGTTAAGTGATCAGCTTACGGTTTATACTTGACAGGATCGACACGTGTATCGTCGGTGATGACTCCACGTGCGACCAGTCACAGAACGAGAAATGTCGGACGGAGGCTGGTGAGTGATTTAACTTGTCATATGCTCTTCAAAACTCTGTGTATTAAACATGTGTAGCGAGGTCAATATGCACGATAGGTTAATGGAAAGACTAAAAGACATACTCTTTGATTTGCAGGTATATCGAGCTGCCAGTGCCGTCCAGGTTACGCCAGGCGGGTTCATCGAGACCCTTGTCGAAGAGTAGTGGCTCTCATACTCAACCTCAGGGTCGATAGACTTTACGACAGAAAGGTAAGTCGCACCGTTATTTTGGATACAGTAGCTAACTATCTACTACTTTTTCAACGAGTTGTTGTAGCATTTGCTCTGAATCCACTATCACTAAGCCATGATTATTTCTGTGGAAGGAACACTCTGGAATCGAGTTCTAATCAATGATACCTACGTCTAGTTTATTACGATATTAAGTGGTTTTAATTGTGACTTTGCAGGTGGCGTGGGATCCAAAGTTGGCAGACAAAGACTCGGAGCCGTACCAACAGTTGAGCTACGAAGCTGTCAGAGCTGTGAGTTATAGCTATTACACCAAAGAATTGTCACTGTTTCAACGACCAACGCACAAAATAATTAAAACAGATACCGTCTTGGTAACTCATAAAATGTATAGTTATAGAGTATGAGCCGGTTTATTTAACCACAATCGCACAGCAAACATGCCACGGCAGTGAAATCTTGAAACAGTAAAACATACAGAATGAACCGGTTTATGAAAGTGTACGTCAGGTTTGAGTAATGAGATATCAAAATGACTTGTGTTTGTGTGTGGGTATTGTTGATGTGTATGGGGGAGCCCTGGACTATGTACAAGGTAGTAGCATGTGTTCTGAGCACGATGTGTGATGTGAATGAAACGAGAGGCCGCGGTTTCGATTCCCGCACCGAGACAAATGTTTGTGCAAACCACAAGTATTTGTTTCGGGTCTGGGTTTGGTTTGTGAGACCTAAAAGTCTCTTGTAGTTTCTGTTACCCACGACACAAGACTCGATCTTAGTGTGGGGTCAGGACTATATATGTGACTGTTGGGTGTATTTATGTGTGTGTGTTGCAGATCGACTCAGCGTTCTCGATGACGCCGTTCTCGGACGACTTCGTGAGCGGCTCCGTGAACGCCGTGCACCGCGGAGACCAACACAACGAGGGCGTGTTCGTCAACTACACCATACTCGTGAGCTTTATAATGCTACTTTTTCTTTTAGCTTTAAGTTTTGCTCTTGTAACTTCACTAATTTTGAGAATGAATATGATAATTATGTAATTATGTCTGCGTGATAGATTGGCCTGTAACACACCAATACGATCTTGGTTTATTGAATAACCTCTTATTTACCTCCTTTTACTTATTGTGTGCGTATGTGAGGTCTAAACACAGTGACCTAATTGGTTATTGGCCTCTTGGTAATCTTAGACTGCCTCGGTGGCGTAGTTGTATTACGGTACGGTTATAAAGCTGAGGCCTCGGGTTCGTGTCCCGGGTCGGGCAAAGTGATATTGGATTTTTCTATTCATTATCAGTCCGGAATCAGGAATTTGTGCTCGATATGGCGATAGGCTCGCCACCTATCACATCGTGGGACGGAACATACAAGGCGAAATGTGGGTGTCCTGGTGACGATTCAATGTATATATTTAGTTATCTATACTGAGCATACAATTTGTGTGTTCAGATGCAGGAGACGGCAGAGACGGTGCGTTCAGCCGTGGGCTCGGAGATCCAGAAGCACGTGCTGGGCGTGATCCGGCGCCGCTCCAACAACGTGGGCGCCTCCGCGCTCTGGGTCACCTCGCCCGCCGGCAGCGTGCTGCCGCTCACCGGTACCACCACCACCACCACCCATCACCACCATATCATCGCATCTGTCTTCATGTCTAATGCCTTCTGATTTTTATACCTTTCCCACTATCTACCTATCAGACTGCCTACCACCGCTACTCGCACTATCACTGACACCATCCTATCTTTCACCATTTCAAATGCTAATTTCTCGCTTAGAAATTACAGTTATTTTTTGTATTGTTGTAGATGTGGACGAGTGCTCATCTCCAGATCTGAACGACTGTCACGAGCTGGCCACCTGCACCAACACCTGGGGAGGATTCAAGTGAGTACATTCATTCTGGATAGTTCTCGGGTAGATGTCATAAATTGCCAAGTGCCGTGTTGGCTGTTCGACCTTCAGGTGGACAGACGATGTGTAGGTTACCATGAATCATTTTGGTGGAGGCCTAATGTTTGATAGTGGGTTTTATAAGACGTGTGTATGTGTAGATGCGCGTGCCCGGCGTGGACGCTGGACGCGGCGGCGGGGGTGGCGGGCGCGGCGGGGCGGCGCTGCGCGGAGTGCTCGGCGGCGCACTGCAGCGAGCGCGGCCAGTGCCGCTACAGCCGCGGACAACCCTACTGCACGTGCGTACCACTATGCTCGTTTGCCCTATTGTATGAAAAATACACGACTCGATCTTAGTGTGGTGTCAGGACTATATTGTATAGTGCATGAAATGAGTATGTTGACAGCCTCCGTGGCGCAGTTGTCTAGACGCTGGCTGTGAAACGTGAGGCAACGAAACAAATATATGTATCAACCACAGGTTTTGTTACGGGTCTGGGTGTCGGTGAGACCGAAAAGTCTCTCGTAGTTTCTGATACCCACGACACAAGAGTCGATGTCAGTGTGGTGTCAGGAGCATGTACGTGATAGTTGTGTGTGTGTGCAGTTGCGCGGCGGGGTACTACGGGTCGGCGTGCGAGGTGGACGGCGAGGTGGTGTGGGTGTCGGTGGGCGCGTCGCTGGCCGCCGCGCTCGTCATCGCGCTCACGCTCGCCGCGCTGCTCGCCTGGAGGTACGCGCAGACACACACGGGGACGCACCCGTGCGCCCGTGCTCATACACTAACTATTTTATGAAATATACAACACTTTACTGAACTTTATAACTTTGAACAAATGTATACATCGACTTTTCATTAATAGAATTTACACTCTTAATTTTAAATAATGCATAATAACTAATGTAAATTATAAAAAAAAACAATTCGCAAAATTATAAATGAAGGTCGTATTTGCAGTATTTTACATTACATATAACATTCTGCTTTGTTTTCATCACTTGTACGTGACGTGTACGTTGCAGTCGCAAGTGGTCCCGCGAGCAGAAGGCGCGCGGGCTGGGCTCGCCGGTGTTCAGCTACATGGCGGCCAACACCATCAAGACGCCGCCCGTGGGACAACCGCCGTACCAGGTCACTATACAGTATACATACTCATACACGGGCTGATAACGCGACAGACTTCCAAAATTTTTGAGTCACATTAAAGTTCCTATCCCACAAAAAAGCTGCGGTTTTATCATCATCAAACTCTACAAATGAACTGCTGAACAAAGGTCTTTAAAGTGTTTCTACAGGCTACAGTGTTCTGTTCCAAGAGGCTTTCATCCAGCGATTTCCAGCAACCTTTATTTACGAGGATCAAGTGGTACACGAGATTTTTATAACTGAACGAGGTTAATTAAAAGTTAAATACGAAACTGCATAGTTTGATTGCGTTGTACAGAGTGCATTGAACCAATAGAGTTATGAATATTAAGTATGTCATGTGTGTGTCAGGTGACGTTGGAGGAGCGCATGCGGTGGGCGCAGATAGCCGAGGCCATGGTGCAGGCCAACCATTACGCTGTGAGTAACACTGTACTGAATACAGACCGTGACTGCCCCACTGCTGGGGATCCATGCTGTTCCATATCACAAATATTATTTGTATTCACTTCTATGCGATTGAGAGTGTGATAGATCGATGTTTGTGTTGCAGCCGGACGCGCAGAGCATGGCGACGCGGCCGTCGTCCGCGATGTTCGGCGGATACCCCACACTACCTCCAGTGCCCTTACCTAGGTATGTGATCTATAATTCTCTACATTATTTCCTGTGGCACGTTGTCTATGTTGTTTATTTGAATAAATAAACAAGGACACAGATAAACAGTTTCAGTAATAAAGTATGTTTGCGTGCAGGATGTGCATGGGCGGGAACCCGCACACGGGCACTCTCAACACCGTGACGTCACGCGCCAACACCGCCGCCTCGCACCACAACATCTACGGTAACTACACCTCCAATTACATCAATCATTCATTACTTTTTCTAGGAAATTCTGTTTTTGATGTAAGCACGAGTTAAAAGCTAGTTTTGATAAATTTTGTTCCGTAGCAATGTGGATACTAAGTAGAAATTTAATAAAAGCTGAAGCTGTCGGATTTTGATACAAATTGCATTTTAGCAAATTTTGAAGCCAATGATTTTTTTATAATAGTTTAGATCAAATTCTGAAGTAGTACAAGTAGTACTTGCGTTCTAAAGCGCTCGTGTGGTGCTCCCTGCAGGGTACGGCGCGCGCGCGGAGTCCAGCAGCTCGGAGGCGTCGAGCCACGCGCAGGACCGCGCCGACCTGCTCGTGCCGCGCCCCAAGTCCCGCGCCAGGAACATGCACGTGCGTACACGACACTACTAACTAGTTACACGCCACCAGCGGCATTACCTGCACCACCCACACTATGATCATCATCATCATCAGCCCTTCTCCGTCCACTACCGGACATAGGCCTTCATGATAATACGTATAAAGTTGCGGTCGCAATGCATAAAGAGATTGATGAAAGTACACAAAACAAAAGTGGTATGATAAGGATGGAGCAAACTGACGATACATCGTCGCTGCCTGCACCTATGGGATACAGATTACAGGCGTGACGATATATATTTATGTATGTACTATGTATAGTCGCACAGGTAGTACAGGCAGTAATATGCGCAATACTTTCATCACACTATACCATAGGATTACCACTAAATACTTCTACTACCCTTATCGATTGCGTTACCTTCAATATTCAGACTGCTTAATCTGCGCTCACTACCTGCACACATATTTATTTTAAAAGTCCGTTAATTTAGTCTTTATTAGAAAGTAAACATTAATACTTTCCTGATTTCCGTTGATAGAACCAGACCGGCATCTACTACGACGTGGACTACGAGAACGCCCCGGAGACTATCTACGGCACCAAGGGCATCCCGCTCTCCACCTACACCGTCAGCCGCGGACCACCCTTCTACAGATCGTAGTCACTACACTACATGCTATGAGGACTTGTACTCACTACACTACGAAATATGCCAACGTGTAGTCATTACATTGTGTATTATGTGAACTTGGAGTCACTACACTACATACCATGTGGGCTTGTAGTCATTTTACTTTCTACTAAGTAATACATAAGTATGCCTGTCATAACCTAGGTTGGCTTGATGACTATAGGAAAGCTAATGTGAAGAAAGTGCTTCGATGTGGCTCATGTGTCATAGATACAGATGCCTTTCTTGGAAGCTTCCCCACAAAAAAGGTATGTTTATATGACATGTTTAAATATGTTTATCAGCTCATGATAGGTTATAGGACTATAAAAAAAATGTAAAATTGAATTTATCCACTGCGCCAAAATAATTTACTCCATGCTGGCAACAATAAATTTTATGGCAGTACATTATTACTCGACGGCAAAATGTTTTAAAAAATATAAAATTATATTCGGCCTTATTAGAGATGACCCGGGGTACCTCAACGGACTTGCGTCGTATTGTAAATAATTTATTTTAAAGCCTCAATACTTATAATAAAAACTAAAAGTATGGGTGGTATAAAAAGTTTATATTCAAAATCATAATTTATGAGCGAAGTGAAAAATATGACAATATCTATTTTTTTATTTCGTTGAAAAATATTAAGTTTAAAATCTAGATTCTAGATATTATACGAGTAAGTGTAAATATTATATTTTATCAATTACCCACGTTATCCCTTCCAATTTGTTTTCGACCTAGTCACGCTATTTTAAAATAATAAAAAAAACTTATACCTAACATCGAAAAAATCTCTCATTAAATTGTGTATTTTTATAATAATTTTAAAATGATGTTTGTGTGTATGTTTGCGTGTTTTTTAAGTTTACTTAGACTCTTGGTAGATGGCGGTTTTATTAGAAGTTTACCCGTAATGTCGCTAGATGGTGTTAACGAATTATTGAGCAACGAATGTCCTCGGAATTATAATCATACTCTCAATAATAAATCATAAATAAACTGTCTAAAACTATTCCCAAATGATGGCCTAATTAGGGAATAAAAATTAAAGACTTAGTTTACAAACAGGTATGAATAATAAATATGTGTTTTATTAAAAATTCTCACACATAGTGCTGCCCTCACATTAAGGACCAATTCTTGTGTCGTGGGTATCAGAAACTACGACTTCAAACTTATATCAGAAACAGTCAGTGATTCACACAAAATATTTGTCTCATAGTCGCCTTCATAATCAACCGCAAAAAATTACTTCAAAAACATACTGTAAATAATGCAGTGTTTTGCACTGAACTAGTGATAATATAAGGTGAATATGGTCAATGCATTTATTTCATAATTTCATTTGTAACTCGTTTATTATTGATAGATCGTTTATTATTGATTGATCTGATGTTAAGTGAAATAGTTGTAAGTTATATATTTAGATTAAAATGCATTTATTGTACATTTGGATTAATATACGGCATATATATACAGAGTTTTATATGATTATTTTTAATAGAAATATTAAACTATCGATAAGGATATCTGTTTTATTTTTCATATTTTCCCACTGAGCGGAAGAACGCGTAAACTTAGTTGCAGTCATGAATTTATATTTCTTTACATTTTGTAATTTTTTTCCTCTCGTGGGTTGAATTCCTAAAAAAGCCAAAAATATGTTTTTATAGTATCAAAATAAATTATTCTGGGAATAAAATAAAAATGAGCTGTACTAATTTCAGTACTAATTAGGCCGCCATCTTTCTAATTTTCAAGATAAATTTCGTCTTAATATTAATTTATTATTTTATTAGTTTATTAATCTCCAGAATTTTTGTTACCTCTTTGCTTAAAATCATCACTATAAGTTCTATGATGTATCGTGAAAGGCGGCAAACAGGCTTATTTGTTACTTGTCTTGTCTTGGCTTAGATTAAAAATATTTGTTGGCTGGATTAGTAACCGACTTCCTGGTTACAGCCTACAGGTATTATTTTTTGCGAAATAACTCTACCATTCTTTTCCCTTCTTAAAAATAAATGTAGTAACTTTCATTAATATATTTAGTAATAAAATTATCCTATTTATCTTCTTTGTAAGGTTTTTTGAGATAGTTCACTGTTTGTCAATAACAAATCGTATTGGCGCGTGGCGGCTACTTTGGCGCCGTGTTGTCTGGACTCTGGGTGCGCGCGGCGCAGTGAGTCCCGTGTGCGCTTCCGCAAGCGTGGTGCGTCCTGCCATCGTGGAACTATTCGCGCCATTACGCGGTATATTGGCTCAGTTCTCGTACCAGATGTGTTTAATGTACGTAGAATATGTTAAAAGTAATATGTAGTGCAAGTACATAAGTATCTAGTAGGGCAAGGGCTGAAATGTTGCGGAATGGAGGCTTCATACAGCCAAGCGAAGTGTCGGACGCCCGCCCACAAGGTGAACGGATGACCAGGTTAAGGTTGCAGGAAGTCGCTGGATGCAAACCGCTTCCAACAGGTCGATGTGGAGATCCATGGGGGAGGCCTATGTTCAGCAGTGCACTTCCTGTGGCTAAAGGGAGAGAGAGGGCAAGTAATAATACGTGTGTCATAATATTATGATGGCGCAGTGTGTGCCCACGCAAGTGCGCCGAGTGTCGGGTCTGTGTCATCGGCTTTGGGTTTGTTCGCATAACAGTGTTGACTAGCGAGATATCAGCATCTCTTCCCAGGGGTCAGTGTAGTGGTCAGTTGCAGTGTTGTCAACTTGTCGTGCCAGTATTAAGGTGTACGAGTGCTAGTAGTGTTTGGTGCAAGTGAAGTGTCGTGCGAATGGTATGTGGTCAGTGGTGTGTAGTGCTTCAGTCGGTCACCCGGCTCGTCGGCGCCGACCATCCGGCTCCGGGAGCGGCGGTCACGTGAGTAGGTCAGAATATAATATTATATTTTTCTTTTGATTTGTTTTTTTGTTGTGTTGCTTTTGGGCATAAGGATTTGTGGTGTGAATAAATCAAAACTACTAAAAATAATTACTTAAATAATTTACTTTTTATTGAAGAAATATACTAAAGAATAATAATATAATCTGCATCAGATTGTTCACTTAAAACTATAAATGCATTTCATTTCATTACTAAAATTAAATAATAAATTATTTGAAATGAGTAAGTCTTGTCGGTACCTACTGTAAAATAAATAAAATTTACTAGGGGTTTAATCTTGTCCAAACGAAGCAAACTAAGCAACGGCGCGTGTACATTTCACTAAGAGAGGGTAGTCTAGTAAACTAGTAGTTACGAACTGTTTTGTACATTATAAAAAACATTGCTAATTATAATCTACGTTCAAACTATACCTACTACAGCGAAGTATAGATGGCTTTTGATAAATCAGACTTACCAAATATTGGTATCAGTAATCAATAAATAATTTCCCAGTTGAAAATTCTACTCCTCTACCATCAAAGATTATGTACTCAAATATGCCATGTTTCTTTCACCATTACTTCTGCACATTGTGAGTGTCAATACTGGCACATTTACATGTTATATTCCTTCGGGGATCACCCATAATCATTGACATATTTTAAATTGGTTTAAAATGACATATTTTGAATCGAGGTGGTGCGTAAACTCGTGTATAATCCGCTCAGTGTGGACAAGATGAAGTGTGAAGAGATCATTTCTTGAGATGGCAGTTGTTGAGCACGTTGTAGTTGAAGCGGTAGCCCGACTCGGAGATGTCGTCCGACACCAGGTTGTCGCTGTGGAAGTGCACGGACAGCGGCCCGGGGGGAGTCGCTGGGGGAAAACATATTGTATCAAAACGTAACATTCAAGTTATTTATATGTATTTTGATTAGGCGAAACCTGACTAGCTGCGTCGTTATATTTTAACGACCTTATTCATAGACAAATTTAAAACCTATTTTAGTTATCGAATGTTTTGTCTCTTTTGAACGACTTTAGAATTCACTTTGAGCGAAGAAGACAAAACATTCGATAGCTAAAATAGATTTTAAATCTGTCTATATGATTAAGGTCGTAAGCCTACAACTATCACTTGCTTTAAAACATTGCTACTTACAAGCAATAATCTGGCTGGAGGCGCTGGAGCCGCAGAACTTGGAGCCGCGCAGTCCGTCGGCGGTCTCGGCGTCGGGGATGAACAGGTAGTCCTCGGACTGCGCCGCGCCCGGCGTCACCGGGTTCACCTGGCAGTCCGTGTCCAGGTGCAGGTTCGAGTCGTCGCGGTACGCCATGTCGAAACTCGCCGCGGTTAACCTGCGGAAATTGAATAGACTTTCAATAGACCGGTCCGATTGTCAAATGAGGAAATATAGTCTGTCATTTTTTGGTACTCTATCTAGATGGCATTGTAGTAGCGTTCAGTTGCAATGTGGTATAGGCAGTCGCATTGAAATGGTAGTACGTAACTCTAGTCAATATGTCTTATTACTTATGCCAGTAAAACCATTACATACCTACGTGGTAGCCTTGTAGGGAAGTATCGTGGTCAGCTGTGGGTCAATAGGAGTAATACAAAGATAAAGGTGGGACACTTACTTGACGCCGCAAACATCAGAGGTCCTCTTGAAGCAGGTAGCATAGGCGAGGTTGGCGATGTAGGGGCCGGCGCCGCGGTTGTAGTTGAACGACTCGAACGCGCCCGCGCGGTCCGGGTAGTACTGCAGACAGCCCGGCGGCGCTGCGGAATAACACAAACTCTTTATTGTAAACCAAAACATATTTGGTACATACAGGCCTTTATGTCTTAGAATCCTTAATATCTGATAGTGTCTAAGAACTATCAAGGGTAAATGGAAGTGAATTACGTACCAATGAGATATTCGTCTCTGTCGGCGGAGGAGCTGAGCGGCGTCGAGGGCAGGGACGATGTGATCGCCTCGAAGATGCCGTCGCGGTATTTGCTGCAAACATTTTTACAGTATTACCTACACGTGTGTTACAGAAAAGTAACACAATAATATATTAGCCTTATATCACAAATGTGCTATAACTTAATAAAAGTGCAGTTAACTGGTGAGATGGAGACCGCGGGTTTGAATTCAAGACGACTTGACCTCATAGTCGATCACATTCTTGTCTCATGGGTATCATGGGTACGAGAGACTTTTCGTTATCCCGACACCCAGACCCGAAAGCAATATTTCAATTGTGGAACACACAAACATTTATCCCAGTACGGGATCGATTGTATTACAACCAATAGCGCCACAAAAGCTATTATCCAATATACCTATATATTGCTCTTACCCCAGAGTGTTGAAGCACTCGAGCTGCGTGACCTTGATCTTCCACGTGGCTTGCGGCAGGTTGGGCTGCGAGCTGCGGTCCGCGATCTTGAAGTTGATGCGGATCGAGCGGCTGTTTATAGACGCGTTCACACGGATGTACACTGAGAAACAATCAATTATTTACTATACACTTCTAAGTACATATCTTTATTTTATAATGTATCCTAACTCATAATTGCATTTGATGAGGTGACTGTTAGGCTCTTATTAAGGTGTTAAAAGATACCCCGGTGTCGTTGACCTGCCAGCCCGCATCGCTTGCGGCTAAGGGTTGGTTCCGCAATAACCAAAACCCCACGACTGGTTTTCTACCCGATTACTACTTTAGGTCGCTTATTACGGACCGGTGGTCAGTACCCTCATACCCTGGCAGGATTCTTATATCTTCGATCACAGGGCCGAAATGCTCGGCACCAAATAAATATTATTCTCTGTAAGTATAAAAATCTGCAACATTCAGTTGAGAAAGTCAATTTCTTAGTCTCTGTGCAAAATTGATCCTCAAGTGCTTTTAGTAAGATCAAGTTCTTAATTCTAATCACAAAAAGAAACTTACTGTGCTGTCCATTGTTGTCTCCACAGAGGGAAGGTAGCATGTCTGAATTGGCTTGCAAGTTGGTCACTTGGAAGATGTCATTTCTGCAAGTGTAGCCTGGCCGTTGAGTCACATTTTCTACGGGCTCAATCTGTAAAATAGTTTAAAAGCGTCATCTATCGGGAATTAAAGAAAACTATCATAGTTGCGAAATAGTTCATAAGAAAGTACATAGATGGCGCGCTGCAGGAATGCATAAAGATAAATTATGTTTAAGTGGACATCTTTTTACTTCTTATTAACAAACTAGCAAATAGCTCATTAGATGACAAATCCACAGACCCTTGTGCATCACAAGTACCCCATCATCATTTTAGGCCTGAAGTTCTATGGTTTATTCTATGGTATCAGACGAGCCTTAGAGTAAAAACGTCTAATAATGAACAATACCATTATCTATATAAATTCTAATTCCTGAGTACTGACCGTGGTAGGAGGCGCGAGGTTGAAGGTCTCGAAGTCGATGCGCAACTGGCACACGTTGTTGTTGTTGATCTCCACGTTGTAGGAGCACTCCAGCCCCGAGGACTCGCGGTTCAGGGGCGGGTTGATGAACACCGCCACCTTCGTGTTGGTCCTGATGTCGCATGCGTTCACTGCAAATTAAAAATATTTTATGCAAAATTACTTTATAGATATTACGTATTTAAGGTTCCTATTTTAAAATAATTGTTTCAAGTTAAATAAGTTAATGTATATTTAAAAGAGTTACATTACCCACTTTAAGAAATTATTTTATTTTATTTTATTTTATTTATTTATTAGGTCCTTCACAGCTGACAATTTTAAATACATTATAATAATTTTAAGCGAAACAATACGCCAATTACGAAGTAATTGAAGTAATTAAATATTCAATTGAAGTAACCTAAATAATGATCTGATCTGAACAGTTCTAGATACAGATATTTTCATAAACATTGTACACTAATTCATAATTTTAAAAGGATCTAACATCTACATAAATAGACGTGGAAGACACAATTTGAACTCACAACATACTTACTGAATAAAACAAATACCTATTTGAGGATTTTCTCGACGTACTTATCGAAACCTCGTCGCCTCGTTTCACAGCCTGTTTCTAAACCAACGCACTGAGGATCTCGAACATATCCATCCGTATTATCTATCCATATTAAAAATGAACTCACACGAGCAGCAAGTCCCGAACACCCCACAGAAGCCAATAGCCTTCCCGCCCTGCGTGTTGCACTGGTTGCGCGACAGACACACGCCGCCCGTAGAGCGGTCCGAGCCCAGGCACTGCTCGCCGTTACCGATCGTGAAGATGCCCGCCGGGTTCTGTCGCGGAGCTGGGAACAACAGATACGATTATGGCTGGGTACAGATTAGCAGACCATAAGATCCAATAAAAGTTGTAAGAAGTCCCTTTATAAATGCACCCAACAGCCACATACATAGTCCTGACCCCACACTAAGTCTTGTATAGTGGGTAGGTGTTAGAAGTTACGAGAAACTTTTTGATCTCGCAAACACCGAGAACCGAAACAAACACCTGCGTATCACAAAAACATTTGTCTCGATGCGAGCTCGTTTCACAGTCGGCGTCGAACCAACTGCCACGGAGGCTGTCCCAAATGCAGACCGCTTTCAAGAAATCGTATGTGATAATGTTTAAAGTTATAAACTTACTTCTGTTAATGCCGTTCGCGGACCCATAGTGTGCAGTTGCGAACAACAGCAACAGCCTACTTATTGCGTTCACCGCCATCTTGTACTTTGGATCTGAAATAATAATAATATTTGTAGCAATTCGAAAAGCTTTAATAAATAAACGCACATTGCTATTACTATCTTCATCTACTGTGTTAGTAATCACAATACCATCAATTATAAATATTCAATTTGATAAAGGTAGACCGTAGGAATAAATTAAGATAGAAAGAAACCGCTCTATGTATATTTCCGAATTGAAACGATCAGTACTAATAACTTCTGAAGACGCAACAAAGTATTTTCCATACGTCATTAGTTTTAAGCAGCAATCAAGTTCACGTTAGAAATGCGTCACAGTTTCACCGTCTAATATCCTCGGGACCTCAATTATCCGCGGCTGAGATGCTCTCCACCGGCTGGCCGCTGGCACACATCTCGTACGAGCCGCCAGCTTTCTCACCGTTTCTAAATGCATTTTCCTTATAACTATATGGAGGCGTTTTGAGAATATCAATCAGCTGCACGTTTATAAATTATTTGTAATGCTAGATAGATTTCTATGGGTTATTCCTGCTTTTTAATGGCAGCTAGATGGATATTAGTTTACCAGTATAAACAGGTCCGGTCTACGACGAAACCCACGTGCAATGTGATATCTACTTTATATTTTATTTCTTGTAAACAAATTCCTATAGGATATCAATAATTTATGTAACCGCAGACATGGGAATTATTTGATTATGGGTTAAAATAAATGGGTGAATCATTGTTATATTGGCCGTTATATCTACTGAATTTATAATTACATATTTATTTATTTATGTACCTAATTTTCTATCGTATACTCTTTCTAAGGAGAAATGCTGATGTATTAATGGGTGCGTTTACGAGCATAACTTCTCGGACTTTGATCGAAGTGATTAAACCGGTATTCTCTAACACACATTCATCATCTAAGTCGCTGTGCCGATCGATCAATGATTTACTTTCATTCATTTCGAATCTGTCTCGTGGTGGTAACTAATGATTATGTTCTAACTCGTGTCCTGTGTAACGGGCTTGTTTTTGCTGAACACATGTCGGTCCCAATACTGTTAGCAAATGACGAGACTTAGTTTTAATTACACAAACGCCGTTACCCCGACTCGGTTATAATCGGTGGGAGAACATGCTTGAACGGACGTTGCTTATCTCTTCTATCTAATTATTGTTTATTGATGTGTTTCATTTCGGGGATCACGATTTTGACCTACGATCGGTATCTGGGGAAGGCTTGTAACAATTGTTGAATGATTACTGGTGGTAGGTCTCTCACATGTGAGAGGTGCCCTGGGTGGGTATCATCGCAATCTCTATTTCTCCCTGCAAATAGCAATGTAAATTGCACTGTTGTGTTCCGGTTTTGAAGGACATTGTAACTACTGGGCATATTAAGACTTAACATCTTATGTCTCAGGAAAGCGAACGCAGTGAAATGCCAAGCATTGCTTTGTAAATTATGGTGTTGTTTGGTTTTGCTACGGTCCATGAGCGGCTGTAATGCTTGCCATCAAGCGAACTGCATACTCGTCTCATCATTCACAGCGATAATGAAAAAAGATTAACTACAAGGTGTGTTAACTGTAGGGTCTTGTTTAGTAATTTCTCTTTCCATTTTTTTTTCTATGTGATAGAATAATCAACAACGGTTTTACGAACAGTTATTGATAAAGAATTAAGCACTCTAATTGACCATAAGAATACTATGGAAATATCTTGATCTAAATAAAACACAATTTACTATAAATTATTAGTATTAAATTATCTACAACTCCATCTACCGATCATTGTCAATGCACAGCTGACCGGCACTCGAGTATATGAAACAACCGTTCACTGCCGGGAGTTGAACCGGGACCCGCGAGTAACGGACCCGTCACACGATATTAATGTCTCTGATACAATCAGTAAACATTTGACAGATTGATGGCAAGGGCGTGGCGAGCTATTTGTTTTAGATATAACATGCGTCGGTAACTAAGGGAGCGATACATTATTACCAATCGACGATATGGAAATCCAAAACATATCGGTACTTTACGACTTTTGAAGTGTCTTATGTGTGTATTCGATTTTAATTATAATTTACTTCAACTATGAAAAGATCGTAAGTGGTCCGGCATGCCTGAAATTACTCTATAAGATAATCAACCAGGTTGACAACCTCCGTTATCCGTGGGGCAATTAATTTCAACGCATACTGAAACACGAAAGGCCGCTGCTTTGATTCCCGCTCTGAGAAACTTAGTGGCAGCGTGATTTACAATTATTTGTTTCGTGTCTGGGTATTTGTTAGAGGGAAAAGTCTTTCGTTGTTTCTGATACCCACGACACAAAAGTTATATTTTATTGAAGGCTATATGAGCTTGAGATTTTCAAAAGTATGCTAAGTCCACCAACCCGCACTTGGCTAGCATGGGGGACTACGGTCTAAACTCCGAATTTATAGTGACCTGTGACCCCGTACTTCAGTGGGACGTACGTGGGCTGATATGATATGATTAAAATAAGAAGTACCGTTCAGTGAAGCAATATCGCTGATCAGTACCGATTGTACGAACCGGTCGCGAGCCACAACACACAACGGTACACCAGGGCTTCACGCACGCGGAAACTACACTCAATAACCGAAATGCGTTTAAACCTGTACTTAATTAATGATTTTTTGAAATTGGTTCATTATAATAATAATCAGATGGAATCCATAAAAGGTGGGCTGGCATTATTATTGGAACAATTATATCTTCGATAGCAATAGTATAAAATATAATTGAGTTGAAAAACCTTTTTGTTTTTCTATCAAAGTAATTGTTAATATTGTACCACTCTCAATCGATTCTCTCGATTGTAGAGTAGGCCCGTGCCCTGCAGTGGGACGTATATGGGCTGATATAGATAGATAGATAGAATTGTTAATAAACCGCATCAAATCATTATTATTTTATTTTTGCACTAGATAATTAAAAGAAATTAGTCGTGTGTCCGATGCTGATATCCAAATGTACGTATTAGTATGAGGATAAAAAAGTGGCTCTCAGAAACTCGACGAAATAATGATCTTCGCAGAGATTGGTTGGCGAAGAAAGAAAAAAGCTAGAAAAGAGCAATGTTAAGTCAAATACGTTTAGGCAGACCTACTCCTAATATATAGATACATGTCTCAATTCTCAGGCAAGGGATTGAAGCTTATGAGGTAGCTAGCTAGCTGAGCTAGCTAAGATTGGGATGATAAGTCAGGGGAACTCACTAAATAAATACTATTTAAAAAATAAAATGAGAATCTAAAGTCACTATTGAAAAATATTATGCCGAGCTAACCGAATGAGCTTTCGTAAGTTTTCGCGCGCCTAACGGGCCGAGCTTATTGTACGGACCCCATAAAAGCAGCACAAGAAGCTGTAGATTTGTTATGTATGTTGTTATTACTAACTGTGTGCCGTTTGAATATTTATTGATTTTCGCATATACATCAAGTTTAAAGTTCTTTGAAAGCTTAGGTAAAAGAAAGTTGCTATTGTTTACGGAGCTAGTTGTTATACCAATGATTAAAAGACAACATTTTAGAAATATCGAATAAAATTATATTATTTCTAATCTTATTTGTACCTAATTATAATAGCAGTCCTTATCTGACGCGTTACTTTAATTGGCTTTAATTGTGTTTGCACACCGATTTCGTAAGGGTTTGTTGGTCTACCTATGTGAATTTTCGTTTGTAACAACCGTTTAGAAAAATCCAAATTCTCGTTAAGTGAAAATAAATATAAGTCCGCCCCGTGACCACGAAAGCTGTAAAGTAATCGAAACGTCGGGAAGTTAAAAATGTAAAAATTAAACCAAATCGCGATAAAATCCGTATATAATAGTTTTATTTCAATGAAAATACATATATAATCAAGTTTCAGGCTACATATAACTAAACGTATGATAACATTCATATAACTATACAAAATGTATGAGAGTCTACACGACATGACGAACACATCGCGTCGCGCCACTCGTTCACAATATAATTAAGTCCAATTTGCATAGGAATCAATCTCTATCCGGTAACCGCTGCATTACACACGATATGTCTACAATCTACATATTTTTATAATCAACTTATCATAAATAAACTCGCTTTTAGCTGTGGCTTTGTCGATTTTTTATAATTTTGTATTATTTAAAAGTTCCTTCTTATCATTGTCTCTAAGTTCTATACTAAATAGAATATTCAAATGACTGTGACTTGAAGTCCTGGGTTCACTCTCCAAGTTAGGTAATCGATCCAACGATCAACCCCAAATTATTTTGAATTTATTTAATGAAACATAGCTTTGCCTATTACGACATTGGACTTCAATTAACAAATAAACGTGTAACATAAAACCACAAAACGAGATAAGCCCCAGCAAGATATCTCGTGTCCGGGGTTCACTTAGTCAATTTCCACATCACAGGGAAGGTGTAACTGTAAAATTCACGTTAAGCGAATCAAAGCTTTTCGTGTTGGTTCTAATGGACACTCGGACGGACAGACAGACGGTTCGGGCTGATGTTAAGGAGCACGTGAGAGCATTTTGCACGTTCTACATCCAAGTAGGAGCTTAACCGCGAGTGAATCAATTAAATAATTTAGTTCAATCCGAGACTGCTTGTTTTGATGCTGCTCGGATTTAACGCAAAAAATAGGCGATTGAAATATTTATGATAGTTAACATTTTTAAATCTATACCAATATAGCAGAAGAGTTTATTTCAACGCGCTAATGTCAGGCATTATCTGTAAGAATTTAAAATTTATGTTGTGTTGGATACCTTAGTTGTTGAGGAAGCCTAATAATATATAACATCACGCTATGACCAATAGAACATAACATTAATGAAAATGTTGTAAAAACGGTTTCCCTGTCAAAAAGTATCTATCCAGGCGAAGATGGGCCGGGCTGCCATTTTAAGTATTTGAGAATAATTCATTTTTTCGTATTGTGAATGTTGTTTCTAAATCTTGCAAATAGTTCTATTATAATTATATTAAAATTATAGATGTAATAACAACATTTGTAATTTTGTATGTAAATAATCCTCACTCTCTAAACACTATTTGAAATGTTCAAATTAAATAGCATTTGGTGATGCGTGAAATATTATACTTTAATTCACTTCACAGAGTTTGTTTACTAAAAATTTTGCACTCCACTAAAGTTTATTTATTTACAAAAATAAATTAAATTTTAAATAACATTTTGCCACGATATTATATTTTGGTAGCCCATTTTACGCTTCATAATCTATAATAGTTCGCGATATAATTTCGGAGCCTACCTAAACATTGCCGCACAAACAACCCTTTTAAGATCAATTGAAAACAAAAATCAATAGAACCACGTTCGAAGTAATAAAACGCAAAGAGTACGTACGTGCGCTTGCGACGGCGAGTTGCGGCGGAACCACGGCGGTGGTCACCATCTGCGCTTATATACGCACATGACCAGCAGAGACAGTCGCGGGGACAGGCTACCACCATAACGTCCATATCGTCATCTCATTTAGCAGTGGCGTGCCTAGGGTTTTGGAATAGGGCAAGCCCAATATTATTTTAGTTTTAATACATATTTATTTAGAAGGAAAAAAATACTAAGAACGACGAAATCGAATTTACGGCGCGGCGGCAGACCTACCACACTATCTGTACAATATTAGGATTAGGTAATAGAAATATAGATAGCTTATGGTCATGCAACCTTTTAATGCACTAATTACTGAGCACTTTTAATACCCGGCATTACACTAGCACAACGATAGCTACTATGGTCCCGTGTTTGACTGCTCAGTTAACCAAAATTGCGAACAGAAATTGTTATAAATACATTAAGGTTAAGTTTTTACAAGTAATTTTAATTACAAGTAATAGCATGCCTTTTTGAAAGGACCACAAACTTATTGAAATCATTAGAATTAATCCAAACATTCTAATAGGTACACAAATAAGTGTCCCTTGAAAAATATATTATGTAACACGACTGTTTAATAACCTATATGAAGGGGAGCATTTAGAAATCGAATTACGTAGTTTAGTAAACTGAACCGATAAAATGCCTCTTGTGATTTACCACGAACTTAAGAAATGCACAAACTCGGCGTAGTTTTTCAATATAATTGAATTAAATTACCTTTATAACGGCATTGCACACTTTCACCATCACACTAAAACCATCACAGGAAACATTACAAAACATTTTCGTATCAAAAAGTTTAAATAACATTAAAAAACGAATAATTAACCTACAACCGAACAATTTACAATTACACAATGTCAAAAATCAAAATACTTATGAAGTTAGTAGCAACTCGTACAGTATTGCTACTAAACGAAAAAATAAACATTACAACATGCATTTATAATTTATGAAATAAATATAAAAAACTCATTATTTGTATTTAAAAAATGATTAAATAATTTAAAAAAAGAACCAACATATTAATAACAATAAATATAATTTAGTTAACAAATAAAGTTACACATGACGACCTTCAAACGTACGATGTTCACTCAAAACAATTCTGTGGTCAAAAGCTGGGCTTTTGGTTTAGTACTTTATTGCTATATATAAATATCTGTAGCTATAAATTCGTAGTGCCAGAGTGTAGCATTTCACCCGTCAGTGTGAAAGAGATAGCATGCGTTGCCAAAAGCCTCGTAAAAGCACACGAGAGAGAAGAAGGCAGATATATGTTTAGCGTGTACCGTCTTTTAAAAAATGCGTGGAGCTACGTTCAACGTGAGAGGTAAAATTATTGAATGAATTTATTACAAGCGTTCCGCAGCGCGGGCGGCGCGGCGCTTCGGCTCGCCGTCGCAGGCGCTTCATTGAAGAGCGCCATGCCGCGACGGAACGCGGTAAATTCAAAAATGGTAGATGTTTCGTAATTACTGTTTTGTATTGAATGTAATGGTTTCGTTCAGAATTTAGTATATACGTATTAAGTAGGGCAAGCCGGGCTTTTGGGCTTGTATGGAAATACCGCCACTATCATTTAGGTAGAAAACTTGCCCCAAAGATTTTTCACGAAAATATATTGCAAGCGGTCTACATTCAGCCTCTTCCTGTAATATTTATACGTCTGCCCACAAAATATATTGCATTATTTTAGCCGGTAAGTGTATCGCTAATCGACAAAATTATATTCTTGCTCGTTCCATTCACTGCACCTCCAGTTCAGTAGCATCAAATTTCATCAAAGACTTTCAATCTTGATCCGGCCATGTTTGATAGGCATAGGAGTTTTGGATGGATATGGTTCATTAGTTAAGATAAACCGATTGTTGGAAATTAAGCCTAGCCCCTCTATATAGACCTTAAAGCCTTCCAAACTTTGAATCGACCAATAGTCACAAAAAGTAGGGACATCGGGAAAGAGTTGTGATTTCCCTTAGCAGAAGAATTGATAGTATCGGCAATAGTAGAACTAATCGACACACTCCAGAAGACGGGATTAAGAATTTGCAACCAGAAATGAAAGTTTAATGAAGTTAACATAACTGATGAAATGGTGAGAATACTTCATCTAGACAACACTGCTCTTCCTACATGTTACAGTAGTAAAAAGCATTAAATGTCGATAAATGCCTAGCTCCTAGTCAATGATTCTTTCACCCAAGTACACGGTCATTTATTTAAATATATTGCTAAACAATTAAAGCGAGATGTTTGGACTTTTTGTCCGCACATACGCAATCGAAATATCGCTCGACCGGTACTCGGCCATAATGTAAGGGCAAGCAAGTTCAACGAACATAGAAGTGTTTACTGAGTGATCTCTAGTTAAATTAGAAGTAGGAGACAGGTTTACTGGAAGCGAAATACAAGCTTTTAACCGTAACGACTTGGGTTCAATATAGACAATAATTCAATAATTGGGAAGAAATACATATTGACAACATAATTATTTCCCTAAAAGAATACAAACCATAACCTAAATAATTATTTCTGTAGCTCGCGTACAAAAAATTTAAACTTAAAAAATACGATGTAGGGTGACTGCAAGGAATAAAAACTGAGAAAGTACTTTCTACCGACGCGACGGATAAGGCGTATTTGCTATTGGTGAAAACCCAGAACCAGTCCTTTTACTCGTACATCTTGCTGAAAGTGTAAAGGTATTTCCGAATATGAATGATTGTATTTGTATTAGCCCATATAAGTCCCACTGCCGGGACGGCCTATTCTATAATCGAGGGTACGATTGAGAGTGATTAGGCCATATACGCTGGTATAGTGCGGGTTTGAATGAAAATGTTAACGGAAGAGGGCTTAAAGCATTGCTTATTTTCAAGTCAACGTAAACATTAATAAATGAGTTGGTCCAGCACTTTATCTGACAATACCCTCGTTCCAACTTAGAATTTGTAGATTGCGAAATTATAGAATCCAATTGTGTAGGTATAAGCTACTTTGGTACACGCTTCAATCTATTTCGGGCTTCTGATAATTTTGTAAAAAAACAATAACCATTAGAAATCATTTAAAAACAAATCAGGACATTGATAATGAAGCTAGTCATCATGTTAAAACTTATATAATATTCTCGTTCGTTGAAGTTCTGTTAATGGTTCCTTAGATTTACGCGAATGTTACACATTGACATAAAACTATTTTTTACGGATTTTATCGTGGGTTCGGTATAATTGTTACATGTTTTAAATTCCCGACGTTTCGATTACTTTACATCCTTCGTAGTCACGGGTTGGATTGTTCATTAAATTAGTTTTATATCAATTTCAGCTCTTGTTACTTCTCAATTTTTTACTAAGAGGAAAGCGCTTCAGGCTCGCCTCCGGTGGCGCGATAGAGTTCGGCAGGGTTATACCGGGCTGCAATAATCACGACCCTAGCCAATGCCGTTTTTCCACAGACATAATAATTAAGAAGTATATTCTTATGTCTGTGAGCATCCTCTACATTACTTAAAATATACTTCACACGAAAACACCTGGAATTCATAAGTTCTACACACTTGATTTACTTTTAATATTATTTCTATTAAAAATTCCCAAGAAGACAATGTAAATACTCGTATACAAGTATTTGTATAGTGGTATCTCTAATTGAAATAGGCGAGCTTTTTGTACGTAAACAATTTGTCAAGTTTAGCGGTATCACCGATTCTAGTTGTTTATTCTGTATTCTAATGTTTGTATAAAGAAATATTTGGTACTACCTTATATCGTTTAGAAGATATTTATATATTGTAAAGCTAGTTTGATATAGTATTTAGTAAGCTAAAAATAATAATTTACTTTTGGCTCACTGTAACTGTTCAGTGTGAAAGCAAAGTAAATGCAATTAATCAATTACCTTCTATAAAACGTGAGTTTTAAAGTTTATTGGAGAAGTTATAGGTTCGCAATGATAGAATGCATATCTTTAATCATAAACTAAACATGTTTAAAACTTTTGCACAGATGGCGTGACGAACCGAATGAAGAACAGTAGCAATGGATTATATGATTGCTAAAAAGAGTCATGGCGGTGGTTTGCCTTGCAGTGGGCAGTACAAATTAAGCAAAATAGTACATGCCTTTCATATCATTATAAAATTATTACAAACATACTTAATCTACTTAAGTTAACAATCTTATTGACTGCCTCGGTGGCGTAGTTATATAACGGTACGGTTACAAAGCTGAGGTCTCGGGTTCATGTCCCGGGTCGGGCAAAGTGATATTGGATTTTTCTATTCATTATCAGTCCGGAGTCAGGAATTTGTGCCCGATATGGCGATAGGCTCGCCACCTATCACATCGTGGGACGGAACATACAAGGCGAAATGTGGGTGTCCTGGTGGCGCCTCTGCCTACCCCTTCGGGGATAAAGGCGTGAGTTTATGTATGCATGAATTTAAACGCATGAAATACATTTTGAGAATGTATAATTAATTTTTGAAAAAGTTACTGAAAAGTGTGTTTTTTTAACATCTGCTGTAGATTATAGCAAAGACAGGGTAAAATTCAAATCGTAGAGTAGCAGGCTTCCAACAGGTCGATGGAAGATTCTTAGGGGAGGCTTATGTTCAGCAGTGGACTTACTGTGGCTGAAGAAAGAGAAAGAGTAGCAAGGACTGTCCGAATACGGAGTTTTACAGACAGAATGGCAACACAATTTTACGACTCGCCTATTACAACGTAGTTATCAGGCTTTTCGCGTATTAGTGACAACTTCACGTATTTACTGTCTTCGAACCAATTAGTCCATTTTAAGTATGTTTCTCACACATTTCTTCTACAAGCAATTAACAAACATCCGATAGTATCGTCCCACGATTGTAATTAATTACCTCGGATGCATTTTGGAGATGTCTATAAATAACCTTTTTCCCTATTGATGGCGTGAGTGGGTGCTCCGGTGATACAGACGCAGTTGTATAACGGTTTCCTCTTATATCATTGCTCGCTTGTTTGGCAATGACCCAATTAAATGTGGTACGAAGAACACGATTGACTTTATGACGTGTTGATGTTGCTGCCGTTTTTATTACTAAACGGTAAAGGGGTGAGTGATAGCCCAGTCTGGATACTAACAATAACATTCAAGTCATGAGTTCCATTTAAACGAGTATGTTGTGTTATTATTATATGTTCAAGTTAAATATTCTTCGCTTTCATAAATCAGGGAAAAGCCCGCGAGGGCATTTTCATCCCTAAAGATTCTCGACAATGATTTAAAAGGATGTGAAGACTGCTAAGTAGCTTTAAGTCAGTTTGTCGGAGGAAAATCTTTATCTTGTTAGAAGCACTACAGTTTGTAACTTATTGCTAATTGTGGGATTGAAGCCAAGTATACCCACGTCACAAACGAGTTTTGGTAATTTACTATATTATGCATATAGGCTTAAACGTGCGTATTAAGAGGCCTAATGATGGTGGAATGTTCCGTTATAGCGGGCATGCAGTCACAAATTAAAGTTCAACGTACGAGAGACACCACGCTATGAAACGCTTTTAAATATGTCAACACAACTCGATGGACAACGGATTTTTATCGAAACAAATAAGTTCAGACCACATTGGTTTAGTAGCAGTGTGGAGGCTGTGAACCGTGAGTTTCTGAGTTCGATTCTCAGATTGGGCAATCTAGTATGGGACAGTTTTTAGGTTTAATCAACTTTATATCTACTTTTGAGTTGTCTAGGAATGGAACTTATATCCGGTATTCTTAGGTTATCACGTACATACACACACTAACGTCTGTACCCCCGTGTAGGGTAGGCAGAGCAGAGGAACCGTTAGTGCCACTCAAAATTTTCCGACTTTATTTCTGTCCCAACATGTTATAGGTTATTTCGCTTGATTTCCGTTTAGATGGTTTGATCTGTTAGAATTCTGTAATAAAGACTGCCAGTGAATGGGACAGAGAATGAAAGCAGACAGAAACATTATCTTGTCAGAGTACTATTTTGTGACTTAAAGATCGCAGGGAAACAAATATACACTTATGGTCATCGTAAGTTTAGGTTCCTAAGAAATATGTATTCAGCGCCATCTATAAATGAAGGTTATAAAATATGTGATTCCTAGTTCCTAACCCATCTAAGATGTAAGTTCTCCTAAATTTAGTTAGATGGCGTTAAATGAAATTTAAATATAAAACAATATTAAGCGCTACGTTGAAGTACCAAGTAAATATAGGTCCTTTAAGATAACATTCTTTTGGGGGATAATGTTGGCATAGTATGGTGTAAATACTCATAGAAACTTTTGTCTAAAATCGGTTTACATGTAATGCTTATTTTGATGCATATGTTGCCAAAAAAACATACTTGACTAGTTTCCAGACCTTCGCGTTTCCTCCCTTTTATCGGGATTTGCTTAAGCGGAGCATGCAAAAGCAGTTGAACAGGCCGACAAAATTGTGTAGAATGACTAGAGATTATGTGTCGGCACTCGGCAGCCAATACCCCCAATAGTCCGATTTCCAAACCGGACTTATCAGCAGATGCAGTTACTTGTCGAACCGGGAATTGTTAAATCTACGTGATTTCATTTGCAGTTCAATTTATAGGGAGAAATTTGTTTAACCAGTGTCGCAAAGTGAAAAACATTTTACGTTCAAAATAAGGTACTTCAGTGTAGGTTATATTATTATCATTTACCAACAGACATTCGGCTTAGAACCCACGGATCTTAAACAAAATGACCGTTAATTCCACCGTTACCAATAAACTTTTAAGTTCTATCTTTCAAACACCAACAATATATATATCTTAGTAATAAAAGATCAATTCCTTGACCTTTCTGCCTACCCCACAACAGTCGATACACAATAAACATTCTTAAATATAACAAAAGGAGTTTGCGCTGCAACTCGTTAGCAGTATCGCTGGTAGATGGTGGATGGTAGAGTAGGCACCGACTCAATGAAAGAAAACGTACGGCTACAAATGCATATTTTAATCCTTACTTATTACTGCCACTTATTTTATATAGAGATGATGATAGCAACTCTCGTGGGTTTTATTATTTGAGAAGATGGTTACGTCATAACGTGGTGAAGTTTTGATTGTTTGACATCAAACAGTTGTCTCATTATTATCAAATTGTAAGTAAAAACATATTTCATGTGGGTATGAAAAACAAAACGTTGCACCCACTTCGTGTATAATTATGATGAAAGGTTAATCTATTCATATATAAATTTGTTACCGATCGATATTTGTACATGGAAGATAAATGAGAAAAATTAGTATAGGTGGTCCGTATTTACGTTATAGAATTCAAAACAATGATCTTTATAATGTTTGTCTGTCTGATTGTCTGTGCGGTTGTGCGCGATGAACTGAAACGGCTAAATTAATTTCGATGATTTTGGGTATGGAGGTAGCTGACACCCTGGATTAAAACTTACTTTTTATCCCGAAAAATTTAGTGTTCCCGTGGTACGAGGCAGGAATTCCGATATATTTGTTCCTTTTTTATACTCAAATCGATGGGATGGGCTAGAATACATGCCTTGAGTGAGAATGGGATGGAACGGGCGGAATATAACGGGGCGGCAAAAGTAGTACAGAGGATGGCATTAAGTTTGAATATAAAAAAAACAGAACCTACGAGAAATAGTATGCTGCTGCTGTGGACTTGACTTACAAAGTATCTGCACTCGGGTGGAGCTGGGCCGGCCCCTAGTCTGCTATCTGGAATGGCAATATCGCAGTGTCATATAAAATTCTTAATGGTAGCGCGAAAATTCCGGAGCTAAAAAGGTTGCTAATGTTTTAAAAGCTTAAATTCCACAACGATAAACTACGGCTCGAGGCTCGTGTCATAGTTGGCAAAAAACCGCCTGTGAACAGTAGCCGCAGTGACAATTCTCGCAGTGGGACAAATGTTTGTTTGATCCACAGCTATTTTTATGTTATGACATCGAAAAGTCTTCTTAGTTTTTTATACACTCGACATAAGACATGTATCGTAATGTTAGGTCAGGAATATGTCTTATTATCCGCTAAACCGCATTTGCACCTTCGATTAGAATATTGAAATTCACAGAATTAAAACTAAAATAAAGTAAAATATTAGAAGAGTCGGTCGTATCCCCTCTGCATGCGTCTACAAATGCACCCGCGAATGATTCCCACCACTTGCGAGTCAGTCCGCAATAAGTCTGGATTTGTAAGGGACTATCTCTGTCGCATTCAAATTGACTTCAAATGACAATAGCGAAAATGTCTGATTTCTTGCGGACATGGAATATGTTTTTCTATTCTTATTTCTTTTATAAAGAAAATGTAATGTATCTAAGTTGTAGTACTTTAAACTTATGCATGTTGTCATTAGCTTACGCCTGTATTAACGATAGACCAGGTAGAGATTGCATAAGTGGTATCCACAGATAGTCGAGCTTATTTCTGTCCCAAGTTGAAATAAAAAACCTATCATCATACTGGGTACTAATTGCAAGCTAAGATAACTCATATAAGAATTTCTAAGTAGACTCTTTTTGGGCGGTATCACGCTAACCATCAATTTGCCGCGGCGGAATAATAAAAATAGCAAATTTGACTTTCGATTTTCGAATCTAGGACGCGCTGACCCTCCGCCTACATATGCCTACATTCATAAGGTATACATGCTGCCAAAATGTAATATACGGAAAATGAATTAAAATGTTATAAGGGGAAAGATAAACAATTTTTTAAAGTAAATTATGTTGTCTTGATATCTTCACTAATATTAATTGAGACATCAATTCATCTCCTTTAGACGTAATATGATGGATGTATAGCCGTCGATGTACTGAGTCGTATTCGGTTAGTTTGGGCGAAAAAAAAAACAATATATTTATTGACACTGAAATATGCAATTACAGGTAATGTTATCTCACATTTATTCACGTAGGTAATACATATTTGACAGCCTCCGTGGCGCAGTTGGTTAGACGCCGGCTGTGAAACGAGAGGCCGCGGGTTCGATCCCCGCACCGAGACAAATGTTTGTGTGAACCACAAGTATTTGTTTCGGGTCTGGGTGTTTGTGAGACCGAAAAGTCTCTCGTAGTTCCTGATACCCACAACACAAGACTCGATCTTAGTGTGGGGTCAGGACTATGTATGTGACTGTTGGGTGTATTTATTTATTTATTTATTATTGTTGTATGAACACTAATATTAGTTATGTTCTAAAGATCCTAATGATTAAAATATTATTTCAGTACCTAACTACGGTTCTACTACAATTCCAATGAGAATTGCTTTTAGATTAGATAAACAGCTTCTGTATTTCTTTAACGAACCTACATCTAAACTCATTGTTTGAGGTCTATCCCCATAAACTAAGCAGAACTATGCTCAGCACTAGAACAATATATTTTCAGGGTTAATACTAGTATAGTGCATCGTTGCATAGCTACTAAAATATTTAGCCTTTTTAGTAAACTCCCAAATTTAAGCTAGACAGCGACATATCCAGTATTACCACTCATGATCCGGCCATTATTGGAAATGCACATTCTGATCCCACTACAAACAATTTGATGGGCGCACGTTTTGCGTTCTGCGAGAAAAATTATATTCGCTCCAACAAATGAGAGATTTCAACAGTTTCACTCGCTCTTACTCCACTGACTTTCAGGGCTATTCACTATTAGATACAGCTATTATTGTTTGTGGAGATTTTTAAAATAAGAAATGTATTCGTGAGCTTTGAATAGATTTAAATAATCTTCAATGTGTGATTATGAAGTGTCTAGTAACTCATGGGTGAGAGACCACTAGTTTGATCGCCCTGAGACAAATGTTTGTGCGATCCTCATATTAGGCTTAGACCTTGGTCTATCAGCACGCAGGGCTGGTGCTGATTAGCGACCCTCACAAGTAAGTCTACAAGTGTTTCAATTAAAATGCTCTTCATTTTATCGATCCACCAAGACCTCCAAAAGAGTATGTACCTTAAAACGCTAAATCATAAAAACGACTTGGGTGTCTTTTTAATAATAACTTTATAATAGGTACGTATTTTTTGTGCGACGTCGTGTACGTGAACACGTAATTTGTCACGTTCCGTATGCGCGGCCACGCGTAGCACACATGCAGCTTTATCACGCCTTTGATTTCCGACTTGAGGTTCAACCTTGCTTAGCTGAGACTCCACGCTTCTTACTTAGTACTCTTCTACCTTCAGCTCGTCGCTCCACCTGCCTGCGCGTCCTACATCACGCTCCCTGTACATGCTCTCACATCACTCGCTCCTGAGCTCTCATACTCTTCTATACCTCAAGGAGTAAGTAAAAAGTCATTCTGTACTAAAGAGCTCGTCCGGTGGCCTCCATTACTAAATTTACGTCTAATTAATGACCTAAATAAATATAGCGGCAAAAACTTGCGCAAACTTTTTCCATCTTAATCGCGTAACGTCATTTGAGTGCGGGCAGTGGCACCGGAACCTTTAACGTCGGTTTAACTGACCGTAACAGGTTCCTTTATAAGTTAAGAATATAAGGATGTACTCATCGTAAAATCAATTTGTTAAGGTTATTTTGGGTGTCCTTATAAATTATTAAATATTGAAAACACAAGATTCCATTTAGGTACATTTAACAATAAATCGAGTCTACAAAATCCCAGACAGACTTCAAATCCGAATAGTACTTGTACAAATCTCGGCGCGACAACAAACCTAAGGTTTTGATTGCAGCAGTCTATGCACACAGCGGAGAACCTTCATAGATATCGAGTTTTAATCAAACCGGGATTAGGGCGGCGGTGTCGGCGGCCCGCCTCAGGTGTTCTTTAATACGTTGTGAGTGACTTGTCCTTTCCTTGCTAATCGTTGTTTTTGCGTAATACAGTACAGCGGTAATGTAGCCGCTTTAGAGCTTTACAGCGGTTTACAGTTGGGGTAAAGATGGGACAAGTAAATGGAATCGATGATGGACTGTAGAACAAACTAGCTTTTACGAAGTTGTGGCGTAGGGTATTAAAGTAAAGATGGTGTTTTCTTCGGGTGTACGTCGTAGTAATAACATAGGTGGTCATTGGTCAAGCGATAGTGTGTTTGAGTTATAAAATTGTGAAATCCTGGGTTTAAACTTCAGGTGACACAATCCACTTACTGTGAGTTGGTTTCGGGAAATCTTATATCAATTGCCTGGAGCTGTATTGGTGTCCGGCATTGCGATACGCTTTTTTTATTCATCATCTTGTACTGGGAATAAGCTCGACGAGATGTGGGATTGCCACTTGTGGCATCTCTGCTTGCCCAACGAAGGTACAGGTACGTATCTACCCATAACTTCCATCGTGGAAAGCTGACTTCTAAGCCTATAGGTTAATCGGATATTGAATTACCGTCGCTGGTAGATGAGCTACTTACTCGCCATGATTATTGACCACCACCGCACATGGACTTTGGTAATTAAAAAGTCTCGGCCTCTCCTTTCACAACTAGCGTCAGACCAACTACAACACACACTGTCTCATATAAAAGAATATATTGATTGTATGTATTGAAAACATTTCTGTATTAGTAGAGAGCGCATACTCTATGTGGTTAAAGAACTTTATTTCTCAAAAGAAATTTTCATTTCACTTTATGAGATAAGTAGGTACAATAATAATAACTAAAGCTAGCATCAGAACATATATCAAACTATACATCTAATATTAATTCTAATATAATAATATGAACCGTGTGTTGAATACAAAACAAAACAAATTAATAAAGTGGGTTGGAGAAATAAAAAATGGTTAAACTAGCTAAACACTGATCACTGTGGCATTGGTTCGATACCTGCTGCCAGGTCCGTACTCAGTACTTTGATGACAATACAAAGGATTTTAATTTGTTTTTAAAGACATTAAAATTATTTAGTGATTTTATTTCTTTAGGTAATTTATTATACATTTGAGCACCCTCGTAGCGGATACATTTTTTAGCATAATTAGTGCGGGGTGTTAGAAGAGAAATATTATTTGCATTGCGAAGTAAACGTAAGCCTTCTTCCTTTTTAGTTTTAAATTTTATGTTCGAATGAGT
Source organism: Deilephila elpenor (assembly GCA_949752805.1). Lineage (NCBI taxonomy): Eukaryota > Metazoa > Arthropoda > Insecta > Lepidoptera > Sphingidae > Deilephila > Deilephila elpenor. The sequence goes on along the minus strand of OX457104.1, from coordinate 14,788,848 downwards.
TCTATTTTCCATTATTTTTCTTATTAATATACATATACTATATCGGTATAATTTATTTATTGACATTAATTTAGTTTCCGAGTAAATTTTATCTGTTGCAGTATAATAGTCATAGTGAAAAATTAATTTTACTAATTTATTTTGTTTAGTTTGTAACTCTTTCAGTAATGTTTTTGAAGCACTGCCCCATACTTCTATTAGATATGTAAGATATGGTTGAACCAGTGAATAATAAATATTGTAACGAACCGGACGAGGTATACAGTGAACTATTCTATGTAAAACGCCTTGCAGTGATGACAGTTTAGTCCTTATTTTATCTATGTGGGCCTTCCAAGTTAGCTGGCTGTCAAGTATTAAGCCTAAATACTTCTCTTCTGTAGATTTTTTTATTTTAATTTGGTTAATTGTTAAGGGAGCGTGATCATGTATCTTTTTGTTTTTGGCTTTAAAAATTAAATAGCTAGTTTTCTGAGTGTTTACTGTGAGCAGATTATATTGGAACCAGTCATGTAATCTGTTAAGATCTTCTTGAGCCAAATTAAGTATATCGTTAAGAGAGTGTCCAAAATAAAATATACAGGTGTCATCGGCATACAAACTTATCTGACCATGTAATGAAAGTTGGCTTATACAGTTAACGTATACGAGAAACAATAATGGACCCAAGATTGACCCTTGAGGCACACCGCAGTTTATAAATTGTGGAGAACTTTCATGTTTGCCTATTTTAACGATTTGGGCACGATTAGTCAAGTATGATTTAAATATTTTATAAGCCTTACTAGTGATACCTATGTTTTGCAACTTTTTAAGTAAAATCTGGTGGCTTACTGTATCAAATGCCTTTTTTAGATCAATGAAAATTCCGAGTCCAAATTTCTTTGCATCTATATTAACTTTGATTTGGGTAACAAGATCTATTGTAGCGTTTAGGGTGCAAGATTTAGGTCTAAAGCCATATTGGCGATCGAAAAGAAAGTTATTCTGCGTTAAAAAGTTGTCAAGCCTATGATACAGGACTCTCTCAAATATCTTTGAAATGACCGGTAACACCGAAATTGGGCGATAATTTCCAGGATCTGTCTTGGTTCCCCCCTTGAATATTGGCGTGACCTTAGCAATTTTTAATTCATCTGGAAAATTACCATTTTCCAAACTAACATTAATGCAGTCAACTAGTTTTGGAACAAGGTATTGTTTTATGCATTTGACTATTTTTGTACTGATACTATCAATTCCGGAACTACAGCCAATCTCAAGACCATCTATTATTTTTGATATTTCAATTTCATTACAAGGTCTTAATTGTGATAAAGTAAATGCATTAGGGTTAGTGCATGTGTTCACAGAACTATTATGGTATTTACTTGGAATCTGGCTGGCAAGGCTCGAACCAATAGTTGCAAAAAACTCGTTGAAGTGATGACAAATTTGATTTCCATCTTTTATCATTGTTTTATCCACCTTTATTATTGGGGGTTTCACCACAATGTCATTTTTGTTAGTCGATAGAAGATTTACTAATTGCCACATTTTCTTTGGATTCTTCTTGCATTTTGAAAAGGCTTCGTAATAATACCCCTTCTTCGATTTAGCAATTAGTTGTGTTGTATAATTTCTTTGTTTTTTAAAGTCAGCTTGCAGTTTTTTGTCTGTGGGATTTTCTTTAATTTTTTTCCATAATTCATTTCTCAGCGTGATATTTGCGATGATGTTCTTATTTATCCAGTCTTTTTGCGGTTGGTTTAATACTTTTGATTTTTTTATAGTACTTTGTTTCATTATATTTGTAATATATCTCGCTATTGCGTCATAGCTGAGTCCATCGGCGAAATTATGCTGTTCTTCCTTTGCAAGATCGAACAATTTTTGGTAATCAATTCCATTGTAATATGACCGAATTGTTTTATGTTTATAATTTTTAATGCTGAGCAGTATTTGATTGTGATCAGATAAGGATGAATCTGCTGTAGCCAGATGAAATTTTTTATCATTAAGGTTGGTGATTACATGATCTATTATAGATTTTGTCGTAGCTGTACTGCGTGTTGAGTATTCTTCTTCTAATTTGTTTAATATTGTGTAGCCCTTTTCATTTACTATTTCTGTGTATCGTCTGACATTTCTATTATTTACCAACAAGTCTATGTTGAAATCTCCAATAAGAAGTGCACGTTTTCTTTTTTGCAATTGCTTCTCAAAGTCCTCCAAGAACATTTCCATGTTCGAATCTCCAGGCTTATATATTGCCCCTATATCTACATTAAATTTTTCTATATGGATCCATAAATAGTTGATTCCGTTATGATAGTTTTCCTGTTCCAAATTGTTGTCTATATCTTTATGTATAAATATGGAGACCCCTCCGCCAATTTTACCTGTTCGTATATTAAAGTGGTGATCATAATTCGGAATTCGTATAGTATTTGCTTCTTCTTCTGTTTTAATCCAGGTTTCTGTCAGTATGATTATATGTACTAGAATTCCTATTGAATTAATAACACATTGCAGTTCATCGAGTTTACCAGACTTGACAATGCTTCTTATATTAGTATAGAAAATGTTGAGAGATTTTTCATCTGTTTTTAAGCTGTTGTAAGTGTGTAAAACCTGATAGGTATATCTATCGCATTTTATAAAGTACGAGTTCAAATATACATTTTATGACCATGTCATGAGCAATGAGAAAAATTGGCTTATATCTAATTTGCCTAGGTAAGGAGTTATTTAATCATTAATGTTGTCGCCCCATTTGTTCAGTAGCGGAGATACCCGGTAAACCATTATGGTCCGTGATTTTAATAAAGGATTTTTTTATTGACTCAATAAACGGTCAACAATGCAAAATTGGATAGACATTAATTGAATTGTCGCTGTGATGGGTTTTCCACTAACTTATACAGGACAGCCTCCATGGCGCAGATGGTTAGACGCCGGCTGTGAAAGGAGAAGCCGCGGGTTCGATCCCCGCACCGACACACATGTTTATTGTAGACTATTTTTTTTCGTACATGTATTTGCTTCGGGTCTGGGTGTTTGTGAGACCGAAAAGTCTCTCGTAGTTCCTGATACTCACGACACAAGATCCTAGTGTGGGGTTAGTACTATGTATGTGACTGTTGGGTGTATTTGTATTTATTTTATATGGTGGTCGCTGCCAGTACGGGTACTAGGTACAATCATTCCACCAGTAACATTATGCTTTCAATAATCTAACTAGTTTATTGTCAATAATAGGTGGTAAAATATATTTTTTATTCTAAGTGTCAGTGTCGAAACACTACTTTGTCGGGTTTGGTTTGAAATATATTGCAGCCAATGAAACTGAGCATTTAAGTAACTGGGCATTGCTTAACACCTATTATGACGATAGCAACGCACTCCCATGTTTTTAATTATGTTGCTCGTGTTTATGGGCAGGAGACTTTTACTATCACTGCCTACTCTTCTCTTCGCTAACGATAAGAAAATAGTTCTGTATCCTAGGCATAGCTGACAAAGTCAGTAATTCCCACTCTCCCAACACGTAGTATTTCTTTACAAATACATGAATATAGTAGATCAATGAAGTTCCATTGACGAAGCGAGGTCGGAACTCGCCAAGTGTTTGTGAGATGCGAAAATATATGCTAAATAAAAAATACGAAATATAAACAAATAAAATATGATATTTTCGTGTGAATAGTAATATTTCGCGAACGCGGCGCGCGGGTCGAGTGCTAGCGAAAAAAATGTTGTAGTGATGTGCTGTGGACGTCGAGACCGTTGTTGTTTATCAAAATTATCGACTCGACTATGGTGATCTATGCTATTGTGACCTAAATGCAGATCTTCTCGACAAACTCGATCTACTACTTAACAATTGCATTTGTTTCATTTTCTCTTCGTAAGTATTATCATGAAATGGTATATACAGTTGTAATACTGCTATTAATTGTCGCTATGTCTGTCTATAGCTAAATTACAGTAGTCTAGCGGAATTGATTATGTAAATTAATTTAGTGCTAAGGTTCGACCCACTCCAAATTTCCTCGTCAGCCTTAAGACTCTCAGCATAAATGAACGAGGAAGGTCGATGCCCTGACGTATGCGTATACGAGAAGGTGCAGGTTTGAGTCCCTGGTCAAAATTTTTTAGTAATAAACTGAGCGCGATCTGCCAAAACGGTGCTCGCGGGTTCAAATCCTAGGACAAATCTCTGATTTTGAGAAGTCGCGTGCATTGATATTCAATTGCCACTAACTTCAACACAGAAAAAGAACGTCTTGAGGAGACCTGCATAATTTCTATGAGATAATATTAGGTCCGCAAATCTGCAATACTCCAGTTGGCTATGGCCTAAAACTTCTCGGTCGAACTCTCGATTGCAAAAGAGTTCAGCAGTTTTCCATCGCGTCCTTTTACCGTGTGTCGTGGGTGTTTATGGGTAACGACGAAGTTTTCAGGTCAGACAGTTTAGTCGAGACGGTATTTCAATAAAAATATAGTTGTTTAGCGGGATCTACGCTAATGTTTTCCTGGTGTAGGTATTCAAGCAAACACGAATTCCAAGACTGAATAAAAATATTATATTAAAGTCCACAACCATGTTAGTCAGTACACACAGAGGTAACAATGCGGGTTAGTAAAAACATGCACATGCAAGTATAGCAAAAGACTCGCGACGCGCTCGGGCGGCCTCTCGCGCTTGAAGTCCTGGCGCGACTGGGACGACTCCCGCGCCGTCGGCGGGGGAGCGTTAGAGCGGGACGGAGGATCGGTGCGTTCCCAACCACGCATAAATATGTAACCCGGTTTTAGCCCCGGGAAGTATGTTTGCGTTACAACCTAGACAACGCGCCCCGCGACTAGGTTAGCTAATGTTTTCTCGGCCTACCACGCCTACGCTTCTCATTGAGGGGTAACTGGACCTCCCCAATGTACGGAGTCAATTGTGATACATGATATTTTCCTAGGATTTCCCCACTACGCACGCCCTCTACTATGTAAGTCGTGGGACTTGCGGCTTCCCGCACTCGGTACGGTCCATCCCGTCTGGGTATGAACTTCGGTGTTTGTCCTGGGCCAGCGTCGTTACTTCCTTGAGTTTTCATCATAACGAGGTCACCTCGTGAGTATACCGGACCTGGTTGTCGTCCCTCATCAGCCTGATGCTTCTGGCTAGATTGAGCTTTCTCATGGACGTCTCTGGCATCGCATAACACTGCAGATAGGCGCCGCAGGTAAGGTGTAAGACTGGTAATGGCGTTGTCTTTCTCGACAATACCGCGCATGTCAGTGATGACGTCAGCAGGAGCGCGTATTTCGCGACCGAATGTCAGATAAGCTGGAGTGTAACCAGTGCTCGACGTAGTCGCAGAATTCATTGCGAACCGTATCGCAGGTAAGTGCTGGTCCCAAGTCTTATGATCGGTACCCACTAAGATCGCGAGCTGCGGTTTGAGATCCCGATTCTTCCTCTCCACCGGGTTTGCTTGTGGATGATACTTCGGTGTGAGTGACTGGCTGATGCCAAAAGTATGGCATACCTGCTGCATAGCGTCGCTTATAAATTGCGCTCCGTTGTCGCTTATGACATGCCTAGGTACTCCATATCTTAAAAATACTTCTTCGATCAATATTTTGGCACATTCTGAACTGGTGGCCTTCTGTAATGCAAACAATTCTATCCACCGTGAACAAGTGTCTTCTACTATTAGAACCCATTTGTTCTTGTTGGTCGTCTCTGGCAAAGGGCCAAAAAGATCCACAGCCATAACCTCAAACCGTCGGTTCGTCGCTGGAGTCTGCAGTAGGCCAGCTGGCTTCCTATTGTCAGCCTTGTACCTCTGGCACTCGACACACTTTCTGATGTGCGTAGTAACGGTTTGCCTCATGCCAGGCCAATAATACCTTGACCTAATTCTGTTGAGGGTTCTTTCAACTCCGAAATGCCCAGCTGTGGGGGCATCGTGATATTCGGCTAATACTCGTGGTCTTTCTTGCTCTGGTACTACTAAGCATGCAGTTTCCTCTTCCGTCTCTTCTGGTGCGTATCTGTATAGCACCCCGTCGGAAATAACGTATCCCCGATCTGCCCACACTCTCCCCCTAAATGGATCGTGGTCAGATTCAAGGTCGTCAACAATCTTACGGACCTCGGGATCCTTGAGTTGGTTTTCTCGAACCTCCTTGGGGTCTCTCGACGGCAAGTCCACTTCGGCGTACCGGACGTCACATTCCGGGTCCTCTGTACTAAGTGGCCTGGAAAGAGTATCCGCTATTACGTTAGCTTCGCCAGGAGTATATTCGATCCTCAAATTATATTCTTGAAGCGTAAGGGCCCATCTTGCCAATCGACCGCTTGGTGATTTGATGGTCATAAGCCATCGCAGTGGCTGATGATCGCTCTTTATTACCACATCCGACCCTTCGATGTAGCCGCGGAATTTTGTTACGGCCCAGACCACTGCGAGGGCCTCTCTCTCGGTAGTGTTATAGTTCCTCTCCGCGCTATTCAAAAGTCGGCTGGCATACTCCACGGGCCGTTCATCTGGACCCTCCCCCTGTAGTAAAACAGCTCCAAGGCAATAGCCACTGCTGTCAGTCCTCAACGTGAATGGCTTTGACTCGTCCGCCTGACGAAGGATAGGAGCTGTAACAAGGAGCTGCTTAATATGCTCAAATGCGACTTGTTGCGTCGATGACCATACCCACTTGCTGTCTTTCTTCAGAAGAGTCGTCAGAGGTCTGGCAACATCGGCGTAGTTTGGTATAAACCGCCGGAACCAGCTGGACGTTTGTAAGAATGTCTTCAGTTGCTTCGCAGTCTTTGGTGGACTCATAGCAGATATAGCTGACGTTTTTTCAGGATCTGGTTTCACTCCTCCAGGGACAATGACATGTCCCAGAAATTTCACAGATTCTCGCGCGAAATAACTTTTCTCGCGGTTTATTCGAAGCTTGTACATTTCGAGTCTGTCAAATACCGCATTCAAATCGGCCAAGTGTTGCGAGAAAGACTCGGATAGGACGATTACGTCGTCCAGGTACGTCAATAGGCTGATGCCTGCCAAGTCTTTACCGGTTTTAAATCGGTCAATGAGCCTTTGGAAAGTAGCTCCGGAGTTTCGCAATCCCGTAGGCATCCGTTTAAATCTGTAAGTACCAACAGGAGTTACAAACGCCGTCTTATCCCGATCCTCGGGTTCTACGCCTATCTGGTAGTACCCAGATCGAAGGTCACATGTTGTCATGTAGTTGGTGTTTTTAGCAGCGTGCAGTACATCCTCGATGCGAGGCAGAGGATAACGGTCTGCTTCGGTCACGACGTTCAACTTCCTATAATCCACGCAGAGGCGTACGCCACCATTCTTCTTCGTGACGAGGACGACATTGGCAGCCCATGGAGATTCGCATTCTTCTATCACGTCGTCATCTAGGAGCTTTTGCAATTCCTGAACAAGGAGTTCCTTCTTCCCTTCGGACAAACGGTATGGCGGTGAAGCAATGGGTTCCTGATTCACATCAGTTTTTATGCGGTGCGATGCAAAATCGGTTGGTACTCCTTTCTTCGCGAAAAGGTGCGCTCTTTTTATGAGCGAGGCGTCTAGTTGAGCCTTCTGGCTTGATGTCAAATTAGTACCTTCATCAGCCCTCAGGGTCACCATGGAAGAGGATACTTTCATGATCTCCAACGTCTCAGTGACAGGTAACGAATACTGAGTGATAAAGGGATACCAAAGTCGCGTATCACGATTAAAACTCCAACGCTTCTGAGGTATATCTAGTATGATCTTCGCTTTTGTGATGAAATCCCTGCCTAATAGTGTCCGCGTTTCTGCTTCAGGTAGTATAATAAAGGTGGTGAGTATGCTGGATCTCTCGAGTGTAACGGGGACATCGCATTCCAACACGGCGTGCATCTGCTGTGAGCCGTCAGCAAGGGTTAAACAACGTGACCCTTGTGTGAAATTAACGCCAGCGTCTCTAAGAATACGGTACAGCATAGGACCCGCAATAGAGTGCGTAGCTCCAGTGTCTAAAATGGCAACCCCTTCGTGTCCTAAGACATAGACTTTTACTAAAGGGCGTGCGTCTTCACCACTATTACTGATTTGAATGCTTTGAAAATCGGAGGTTCTGGTGCTTTGGGTACCCCTACAATTATCACATTTAGACCGTATAACACCTAATTGACCACAACCATAACACTGTACTTGCGTATTACTGTCTGATTTACTTATAACATTGCTACTATATTTAATATTTTTCTTACGACAATCACTAATTGTATGCCCAAAAAGTTTGCAATAATTGCATTTCGGTCGTGTGCGTTTACCATCATCGACCTTTGGCGTCCGCGGGTGGTCGTCAAAGGTTGCACTCGCCAAATCCCCTTTCTTTACTATATCGAAGTTGTTCGACACCGGCACGGAAGGGTTAACTGTACTATACGTGACCATTTTAGGGTTAATATCGCCGGGGCCGACACACGGGTTAACACGCGATAAATTCGAGGGACTCTGGGTGAGGTTATACCTATGCGTGGTATTGGGACTTATGGAAGATGCACTTACCTCCGCCCACGACTCCTCCACCGCCCTTACCTTAACGATGAGTTGCTCGAGGTTGACAACCGCGTCGCGAGACAATCTTTCTCTTATTCTATAGCTTAACAATCCATAAATAATGTCCACTTTCATCACCTCGACTAGGTCGTATGGCAACTTTGCCAGTAACGCACGCACTTTGCACACAAACACATCAGCTCTTTCACTATCTTGTCTTCTCTCGAAGATGTCCGTGAAGATCTTGTACGCGGGACGCGGCGCGCCGTACATCCCTCGCAGACGCTGCAGCGCGTCGCTCCACGACGCGACGGACGACTTCACACCTTGCCACCAAATGGCGGCATCGCCAACCAGCAGCATAGGTAGCCCCCTCAGGGCATGCTCGTCGCTGACGCACGTGCATTCTTTGAAGATCTCGACGGCGTCTATGAACGCGTCCACTTCCTCGGCACTTGCCGGTGAGCCGCCGAAGCGCGCCGTGCACTTCGACAGGTTTCCCTCGCGCCGTAAAAGGTTTCGAAGCATGTCTTCAGACATGACGATCGTGGACGGCGTCGAAGTTTGGACGGGCTTCTCGTCGTCGGAATGGTCATCTTCATTTTGATCTCCTCGTCTCTTTGGTGGCATTTTGATCCGTGTAAAAACGGTGCGCTTCCAGCAGGCGAGTTATCGGATAGATCAGTTTTCTAAGTTAAAAGCGCGCCGACCGCGTGGCGCGTAAAAATGGACTCGCCCAAGATGGCGCGTAGAATGGACTCGCCCTGTGTGTTGCTTCTTGGATTCGGCCGCAAGTTGGGCGTCAGTTTAGCGGGATCTACGCTAATGTTTTCCTGGTGTAGGTATTCAAGCAAACACGAATTCCAAGACTGAATAAAAATATTATATTAAAGTCCACAACCATGTTAGTCAGTACACACAGAGGTAACAATGTTAACGGGTTAGTAAAAACATGCACATGCAAGTATAGCAAAAGACTCGCGACGCGCTCGGGCGGCCTCTCGCGCTTGAAGTCCTGGCGCGACTGGGACGACTCCCGCGCCGTCGGCGGGGGAGCGTTAGAGCGGGACGGAGGATCGGTGCGTTCCCAACCACGCATAAATATGTAACCCGGTTTTAGCCCCGGGAAGTATGTTTGCGTTACAGTTGTTAATTGTTAATTGTTAATTTTATTGTTAATTGGGTTGCGTTCGAACCGCCGAACGAGTAACTTGTGTTGTTTTATTCCGTAAAATATCCACATAATATTTAAAAATAAAGAAACGTCTTTGTATTTGAACAAAGTTTAGTGTATAGTGTTTTGTGTAAAAGTGTATAATGGACGTTGCGGAGGATGAACCACCGGATGGAGGAGGGGGCACTGTGCCCATGGAGATTTTTACCAATCCCTCCCTACCCTCTTCCTCTAAAAAAGCCCAAAAAAGACCTTTAGAAGATCCTAATACCTTATCAGGCCCGAAAAAAAATAATTCTCCAGCCACGTCAGTCCAAGATATGTATACATGCCCAGAATATGATAATAAGTTTTTATATCTACCCTCCGATTGTTCCCCTTTTATAGTACACATTTCCTCAAAATTAAACTCTGATATTCAAACTTTAAAATTAGCTAAGATTTTGCATCACAACCAGGTGCCTGGCATTGTTCAGGGGAGTATAAAGCCAGCCGGTCGTGGAAAAATTACTTTGGCATTTGACACCGCAACCGCGGCAAATAACTTCTTAAAATCTCCTACTGTCGAAAATAATAACCTAAATGCTACCATACCCAAATTCCATATCTCCCGTATGGGGGTAATTAGAAATATACCACCTGAGTGGTCATTAGATGACCTTATCTCAGGTTTGCAATATCCCGAACACTGCGGACAGGTGGTTAAAGCCCGCCGTCTCAATAAGAAAGTTATAAATAATGGCACTACAGAGTGGATCCCATCGACTACTGTTGTACTAACATTCCGAGGCCGACACCTCCCTGAAAGAGTGTTTTGTTACAATTCTTCCTTACCAGTATTCTTATATAAATTACCAACAATACAGTGCCGACAGTGTTGTCGCTTTGGACACGTCACATCACAGTGCAGGTCCCAGCCTCGATGTTATCGCTGTGCCCAACAGCACAGAGGTAATACTTGCAATATATTGGAAAGAGATGCAACTTGTTTATTATGTACTGGTACCCATATGGCCACTTACCCTAATTGCCCCGAGCACAACAGACAAAAAGCGATAAAACTGGTGATGACTGAAGAAAATATTTCATTCACTGAAGCATCTCTGAGATTTCGTCCCGTACGAAAATCTTACGTAGATGCTACAAAAAACTCTTCCAACTCCCACCAAAATCCTTCTACCCCCCAAGCTCCTTCTTATCATCACAGTTCTTCTCTTCAATCCCAAAATAAAACCATTACTATCAATCGTCGCCCGTCCCCCACCGTTAGTAAAGGGTATGATACTCATTCCCATTCTATCATCACTCAAAACCCCAAACCCTCTTTACCCAATGGCTGTGGCCTTCCCCCATCAAGTGCTGCTACCTCAAATAACTCATGGTCGTCTCCATCTCCCAACGACGACATCATAGGATTGCTATTGTCTACACTTTTAAATATCACCTGTAATTTTAGTAACGCCCTTCACCCTAAGGTCTCTTCTCTGCTTAACCATCTCCTTAATGAACTTAATAACCACAATGGATCTCAGATTCCTCCAGTGGAATTGCAGGAGCATTAGAAATAAAAAACATGATATAATCTATCTGCTCAACAGCCACTCCCCTACCGTCTTTGCCGTCTCTGAGACCTGGCTGAAGCCTGGCCTCCCCTTCAGAGTACCTGGCTATTGCTGCCTTAGGGACGACAGAGATGACGGACGGGCCGGCTGCGTCCTTTTAATTAAAAGAACCGTTACATACTCTCAAATTCATCTCCCTCCCCACAATCCGTCTTTTCACATAGTTGCTGCTAGAACTCTTAATATTTCTTTTGTATCCATCTATATTCCGCACCCTAATACATCTATCATTTTAGAACTTCGCAGAATTTTAATGTCTATCCCTCATCCTTTACTAATTATGGGAGACTTCAATTCCCACCACGTTATATGGGGTTCTCACAATATCGACTCTGTTGCACGTCTACTTCTTGATATATTCGATGATCTCAATGTATGTATCCTCAACGATGGATCCCCTACCAGACGGGTCTCACCCCTACAAAATCCCAGCTCTGTTGACTTGACATTAGCCTCTCCTAGTTTAGCTACGTCCATATCTTGGTCTGTTCTTCCATTTTCTTATAATAGTGATCACTTTCCCCTACTATCCATTTGGGATCATACTTTGTCACCGAGCCCTATTGCCATTCCTCTCTTGAAATATAGACTATCTAAAGCTGACTGGGACAAATATTGTGATAATTTAGATATTAATTTATCAGCAATCCAGTTTATTTATGACAATCCAGTCTCGTCCTATAACGACCTCCACACTGCAATTATTGACGCTGCTGACTCATCTATTCCCCTTAAAAACTCCGTCACTGGCAAAATTCCTTCTCCCCCTTGGTGGGATGCTGACTGTACAGAAGCTGTTCATATGCGCAATCATGCGGAAACTAAATATCTTAAAGACCTTACTATGCAGAACTTCGTAAATTATAAAAAAATATCAGCTAAATGCAAGAGACTTTTATCAAAAAAGAAATCCCAAGGCTGGATTAATTTCTGTGAATCCCTCTCTCCTCGTTCTCCTCCTTCTCTCATTTGGAAAAGATTGAAAACTTATCGTAGATCTCAGTCTACCCAATCCAACAACGCTTCTAATGATTTTAATCACTGGCTTCCTGAATTCATTAATAATATAGCCCCTGATTATGTACCTAATAATGACTGCTTTCCTACATTTCTTCCTTCCCATTCCTCTGATAATATGAACGGCCCATTTACCGTTGCAGAACTTCAATGTGCTCTTTCCAACCTTAAAGACTCCTCTCCTGGTGTGGATGGTATCCCTTATTCATTTATATCAAAAGGTTCTAGTTCCGCTAAATTACATTTTCTAAACATTATAAACTCCATTTATGTTACCGGATCACTACCTGAAAGTTGGAAAACTCAAATCATCATCCCTATCCATAAACCTGGCAAAGACCTAAACTTAGCCTCCTCCTATAGACCCATTGCTCTCTCATCGACCTTTTGTAAAATATTAGAAATTCTTATCAAAAATAGATTGGACTGGATTTTAGAAAGTAGGAATATCCTCCCAAAGTCTCAATTTGGATTTCGGCGTGGTATGAGCACATTAGATAACCTGAGTATATTTTCATCTGATATACGCTCAGCACTATCCCAACAAGAAAACCTGATAGCTGTTTTCTTAGACATCTCCTCTGCATATGACAGTGTTCATCTCCCATTACTCAGGCAAAAACTGCTTTATCTGAGTATTCCGCCGAGAATGATAAACTTCATTTGCACCCTCTACATGGGCCGCTCAGTTTTATTCCGCGTTAACAATTCCAACCTTTTTCCGAGAACCATCTATAAGGGCCTTCCTCAAGGTTCGGTCCTCAGCCCAATCTTATACAATATCTATACCTCAGATCTTGAACTATCCGTGACCTCCTTTACTAACATCCTACAATATGCCGACGACATAGTTTTATATACCTCAAATAAATCACATGAGATTGCTTCCAATAGATTGAATACAGCTCTCTCTTATTTAAATAATTGGTTAACGGATCATCATCTCTCTCTATCCCCCAGTAAATGTAAAGCAGTAATTTTCAGTAGGAAAAGATCCATCCCCACTATTACACTGACTATTCAGGGCCATCAAATTATGACTGTAAAAGATTTTAAATTTTTGGGTATTACTTTCGACTCCAAAATGACTGGCATCCCTCACTTGAAAAATATATCCGACAAATGCGAAAAAGGAATAAATGTAATTAGAGCACTTTCTGGGGTGAGGTGGGGTGCACACCCATACAATCAAAAGCTTATTTATAATGCAATTATACGTAGCCACTTTGATTATGGTTGCTTTATTTTAGAACCCTGTAATAAACTAGCCCTAACTACATTAGATAAGATACAATCCAAATGTCTACGAATCATTACAGGGGCAATGAAATCCTCTCCTGTGAATGCATTACAATTAGAATGCCTTGAATCGCCGCTCTCTCTTCGTAGACAATATCTCTGTGATCGCTTCTTTCTCAACTGCCTGCAAAAATCTTCGCATCCTCTTCTCAATAAACTTCACTCTCTCTCCCGCTTGGTTCAACAACCAGGATACTGGTCTAACAAACCTACTCCTCCACTAATTAAATCTTTTCAAAAATTCTACAATACATCTCTAAATGTACATAAAACAGAAATAAATTGCCTTTACACGTTTCATTATACCTCCTTAATTTTCCAACCTAAAGTAATCCTTAACTTTGGAATATTTAAAACTGATATTGAAGCCCAAACTAAATTCAATAGCATTCTCTTGGAGTCATGGCATGATTGGACCCCCATATTTACTGACGCTTCCAAACTTACTGATAGGGATTATGTTGGTGCTGCTGTATGGATACCGAAATGTAAAATAATCTTAGATCTTAAGTGTCCCCCCGTAACCTCTATATTCACAGGAGAGTCTATTGCAGTTCTAGAAGCCATCAAATTTGCTCAATCACACAGAATCGACCGAAGCATTATTTTCTCAGACTCACGTAGTTTATTACAGGATCTTCTTAAATCTCCTTTTCACAGCGGCTCGTTTTATATCTCCCTAAAAATAAAAGACATTCTTCGCCAATGCCAGATGTCAGGTATAGATATAGTTTTAGCATGGATCCCTAGCCATTGTGGCATAAATGGAAATGAGACGGTTGATTATTATGCCCGTAACGCCATTTCGAATTCTAACATCTACCATAACTATTGTTATACCAGAGATTTGAAGTACACTACTAAACCAGACCTAATGAATGCATGGAACAACAGCTGGCAGTTAAGCAAATTGACCAAAGGCTTCCATTATGCGTCTATCCAACCCTTGATTCCCCTAAAACCTTGGTTCTTCAAGTATAGAAACCTCAATAAAAAAATAACATCAACCATTATTCGCCTTCGTTTAGGCCACGTTTGCTCCCCTGTTTTTCTAGCAAAAATCCGTGTGCGCGACCACTCATTGTGCGAGTGCGGCTTGGCTGAAGGAACTTTAGAACATATTTTTTTCGAATGCCCCAGAACTTCACACACTATATATGACATCCTCCCCCATAAATTTGCCCGCCCTGTCAATGTCAAAACACTTCTAACATGTGATTCCCCACAAAATATTATCTTATTAGCAAAATTTCTAAAGGCCAATAATTTGTGTCTATGATCCCAATGTCATTCCTTGAATTTAAGCATAATTTATCCCTTCCTTTACTTCCTGTGTTTCCCAAAAACACCAGACCCAAAGCTGCCATTTGCACTGACTAAACAATATCTACCTACTTAACCTGACTATTACCCTCACCATACCAACATGACATTGGCAAAATCACCGATGAAACGGTGGAGCCAAACTACAGCTGAAAAGAAGAAGAAGAAGAAGTTGTTAATTAATTAGTTTTATATTTTAAATTGTGGAAATCATTGGGAGAGGCCTATGTTCAGCAGTGGACGTCCTTTGGCTGATGGATGGATGGATGGATATTTTAAATAACTTAAACATGTCTACTACGAATATGCCGCAATATTTCGCGCAGAAAGTCAACTGCTCATCCGTTGCACGAAACTTATGTTATTTTTACAAAAAATATTTTCCTACATCACATATAGTTTTTTTTTGTAAATTGGAGGTTTTTATCGATAAATTGGCCTCGACACTCTCCCCTCCCCACTCTAATATGAAGTGAATGCCCAAAGTTTGCATACCTATTTGTAGATTTTCCGCCAGGGGGCTTTTTATGCTATTGCATTTTAACTGCAACTTTTTCACTAACAGTCAGTTAAAATATATACGCCCGCTCTACATTAAAACTGTAAAGTGAAGAAAAGTACACACAAAATTCGGTTATGAATTGTGAAGTACCTGTCTGATACTAAAGTACGGGCGGAGAAACCCTTGAGCTAGTTCCATGAATAAAGGACTGAATTACACGACGTTATGAGACCGACGAAACCGTTATACAAATGATGAAATAGAAGCGTTGGTACATGTCACATACTTAGTCGAACTATCGAACATAATATGCTACTCCAAGAATGCACAAAAGCTTATTTAGTCTTACTTATACGTAGATGTAGACCGCGAAAAATTAAAAAAACATTAAAATGAAAACAAAATTCAAGAATGCTTACATAACATACTAACAACTTAAATGGAGATGGACAGGGCACATGATAAGAGAGAAGATAGAAAAATGGACAAGACTAACAACAGAATGGTGTCCACTAGATAGCAAGAGAAACAGAGGCAGACAAACTAAGAGATGGGAGGACGATTTAAAGAAAGCAGCAGGTCCAACGTGGATCCGTATAGCGACGAACAGGACAATATGGAGATCTTTAGAGGAGGCCTTTGTCGGAAGACAAGTTGTATCAGAATAACAATCCGCTTGCCACTATTAAATTATGTAATTCAATAAATTGTAAGTTAAGTTTAAAGATAAAAAATAATAATAATTTAGTAGGTAAGTTTTGGCATAATACAAACTAAGTTGTACATCAATTTATACATCAATAAAGGCTTTTTATTTTTTTTATTTTATTTATTTATTTTTATACGTAGATGTCGCGTAAGATACGAAACAGCCCAGCAATGTGTAAATAACAATGTAATCGACTGAACCCGGGTGACATCGCTGTCTCAAAAATTGACGTGAAGCGACAGCTTTGCTTTTGCGATTCGTTCGGTGAGTAAGACTGCCAGAGAGCAGCGTACTCTTAGTGGTGAGCAAAACATTCGTATCTGCAGAAATGAGACCATCATACACGACAGGGGAAATCTTCGTAGTAAGACGCAAGTGTGGCTAATGTGGGTGTCCTGGTGGCGCCTCTGCCTATCCCTTCTTGGATAAAGGCGTGAGTTTATGTCTGTACGTATTGTATTAATGTTAAAAAAACCCTGAACGTATATATTTAACTGTGTCGATATATTTAACTACATAGTTATATTTTTAACAGTGAAAGTAGAATAAGACAGTGTCACACATAGAATGCTTTTCCATTTCCTAGCGACTGACGTTTATAGACACGAAGTCAAAGGGCACCGGGGCAAAAATTGCATTTCATTAAAGTACATAAATAGTTTAGTATATTTATAAACTCAAGAAGAACTGATAAATTTTAAATAATTGGCCTTTCAGAATTGGTAGTCACACTGTAGCTGTAGTAAAGTTGCGATTATAATAAGTCATCATCCGGGATGGTATCACTGTGAGGTGAAACTTTGACATAACTATTTGCATTTCGGTGGGTGGCGTTGCCGGTGACTATAGCTGGTAAATTTGAAAGAATTTGTATTCAACCGGATAGCGAACACCGTACAAAATGGAAGAAACCCCGTCATGAGCTCTGACGGGATATTATATCTAGCTGGTGGATATTCTATTTAAAATGCACTGCCTTATCATCAGAGAATATCACCAACTTTTTGGTACTTATTAACAAAACATTCCGTAGCTAAGTGCTTCGAAACACTGCGGGTTTTTACGCAAGACACGTGTATGTTGGCGATTTGTGATGCTAACTCTACCTACCCTTTAGGCGCACAGTCGTGAGCTCACATTATTTTAGCGGTAGAAATATGTGGTGATCGTGATTGATAATCCGCGTCACCTGCGCTGTGGTCGCGTGTAATTGGGAATTAATGTCGCAAATAAAACGCCGGTGTTGGCCCGCGGCGCCGCGCCGGACATAGAAACCCACTATCAGCTCCACGAGCATCAGTATGTGATAATGGGCTTTTATAATAATGGTTAATATGTGAATTAAAAAACTTTATTGGATAATTATAAATGTGTTTCCTATTATAAACGATACATAGTTCAGACCTCACATTAATAATAAATAAATATATACACCCAACAGTCATATACATAGTCCTGACCTCACATTAAGATCAATTAAGTCTCGTGTCGCAGGTATCAGAACTACGAGAGACTTTTCGGTCTCACAAACCCCCAGACCCAAAATAAATTTTTGTGGGCCGCACAAACATTTCTTTTGGTGCGGGGATCGAACCTGCGGCCTCCCGTTTCACAGCCAGCGTCGAACCAACTGTGCCACGGAGGCTGTCAAGATAATGATTAGGAATTACGAAAGACTTATTAACCTCACAGCGCCTAGACCCGGAGAAAATACAAGTAGGCTATACATATGACGTGGGTCATGAAGTCCCGACACTAACCCAGACGTACCACCGCTAATGTCATACAATGTAATGTTACAATGTTTTTACTGGTGGTAGGTCTCTCATAATATGTGAGAGGCGGTCTGGGTAGATACCACCGCAATGCTTTCTTCTCCCGCTTAACAGCAATGTAAATGCACTGTTGTGTTCCGGTTTGAAGGACATTGTAGCCAGACCATTGGACCTAAAGAGACTTACGCCCGAATACTGGAACGACATTCAAATAATAAGTTGCTCTTAACAGCGCACGGCTCACTTAGCCAGTACATTTAATCGGGATTAACGTAGTTAAGCGCAAGTTATATTTAAGTTGCGTTCCAGTATTTGGGCGTTAACATCTTATGTGTCAGAATGGCGAACGCAGTGGAATGCAAAACATTTGCTTTGTAATTCATGCTGTTGTTTGATTTTGCTACTGGCCATGAGCGGTCATGACGCTTACCATCAGATGAATGGCATGCTCATCTTGCTACACCCCACACATGACGTTCCGGTTGGATTCCCAGGTCGTATTACTTTGTATGAGTTTTTCATTTTGAAAGATCGATCCCATACCGGATGTTTCAAAGATATCGGGATAGAAATCATTCATAAAATCATAAGCCAAAATTTTCTGTTACTTTAACTTCGCCTCAATAAATTATGATACTTAGTGAAAAGCAGTATTATTTATTTTTCACAGCATAACTGAAAGCTAATTAAATGAAAAAGGAAAGGAACGAGCATGAAACCTATATGTGGCAACTAGCAAGTCGCAGCTTTGAACTAAATTCCGCGGAACGTAAATAGGAATAACATGAAAAGATTTACGACAAAACTGCTTCGACAACAGCACTGATGTACACGAGAAACTAGTTTTATTTTAAAATGCAGTTAGAATTTAATATTATTGTAAAATTGTTTTATAATAAATGAAAAATACTTAGATTTGTTAGCAGGCGGCATCATACAACATTAATCGTAATGTCCTTTATATCTATCGATATCTTTAAAAGTAAATGTCTGGGCGGTTAATTTGTTTATGTTTCATAACAGTTTTAAATTGCACAGAATGCACAACAATTTTTTAAAACATGTAAACACAGGCAAAAGAACTTGTGTGTGTATTAAATTCACAAAAATATACGAAAATATACGATTTTCTTGTTTGCAAAGTTATTACGTTCCACTAAGTTTAATCCTGACTCATGAAAACTATAATGCACCTATATAGTACATAAAAATAAGTGAGATGCCGTCAAATGAATATTGATTGGCGACAAACTATGATCTCTCGCGATTCAAAACAATTAAGCCAGTCCGTTTTATAACTACGGCTATCTCTCATGCCTCCTTCGATTACCTACAGATTAGGACACCAAGAGTTCCCCGGATAGGTTTCGGCTGAGCCAGCGTGGCGTGCATTATGTGCAGAAGGAGAATATTTATATATGTAGTAAGGGTGGATTTGTCATGTCTACAATGGGGGTTGGTGCGGATGTCGCTAATTGGTACGCCCGAAGCTACCTCGCGTAAACGGATGCACGATGCGCGATTCAAAAGTATACGTATAGACGGAAAAGTTCTTGTAGTTATTTTGTTAGGCTTAAAAATAACTTTGGATTCTTCACAGATGGCCTAGGGCTCGATCGGGTTTAGTGGGGTCGGGACTTTTGTCAGTTTTCTGTGAATATTTTGCAGTTTTCAGCAAATGTTTTCTGTCGGCGCGTTCGGTGTCCCACAGTACTTTCCAACCCTGAGATGTTGAAGGATGTTATTCTCCTTAATACGTGTACCTAAAGAAGTTGCCTAGAAACTTTTTAGATAGTTTGAACATACATTTTGAATAACGTTGTAATTTTAGGCGAATGTTACAATATTTTTTATGACAGCCTCCGTGGCGCAGTTGGTTAGACGCCGGCCTGTGAAACGAGAGGCCGCGGGTTCGATCCCCGCACCGAAACAAATATTTGTGTGATCCACAGGTATTTGTTTCGGGTCTGGGTGTTTGTGAGACCGAAAAGTCTCTCGTAGTTTCTGATACCCACGACACAAGACTCGATCTTAGTGTGGGATCTATGTATGTGACTGTTGGGTGTATTATTTATTTGAATATACAATCTCTAGTATTTTAAAATATGTAGTTTAAATTTACATTTTGAAAGCTACAATGTGTATATAATCTAAGGCTACAATGCCTTCCTTAATCCTTATCATTATTTTGTAGTGGTAATTAAATAATTACTAATCAATCATTACGTGTCATAATATCTACATGCAATTCCTACCTACAATCCAGTCAAAAACATTCATTTCGCGTGCGCAGCGAAACACAGAGCGATACAAACATAAAATTGAAAAGGTAGGCGGGGTTGTTGTACTTTTTAATTATCGGTTGCGAGGGTAAGTAAGGGCTGCAATTGATCAGCTCTTACCCTTCCCTCACACGTCAGTGGTGCGACGCCCCCGATCCAATCGTGTCCTGGTCTCTATGGCGACAGGCCCTGAACTACGACAAATTAGTAGGCTTAAGACTAGTAACGAGGGAAAGATTGGGAAGGAGTTTTTGGGCAGTTTGAGGTAGGAAATTAAATGGTGTTGGTTTTAGAGGCGGGTCGAAGTAGAGTCGTGTTATATACTATGGAAAATAATCTAACACATTGGTTTTACTATTGTACCTACATACAAATTAATAATCTAATTAATAATTTTCATTATTGATGTCAAAGGTCAATGTTCTTTAAATAGGTCTTGGCATATTGAAGCAGTTAAGATTTAAAAATAAAGCCTTCACACTTGTCCTACAGTTATACTGGCAACAGAAACCATTGGCATAAAGACATGTAGGTAGGTACTGAAGAAGTCTAAAACAATATACTTCAATATTAAGTAGTAGGTATATGAACCCCATAAACAAAATGAACGGCATACATTATATTCGAGGTATCTTATGTGATTTGAATGGTGTTGTGGTCGTGGTCACCATAGAAACCATCAGGCCACGCCTTAGATGACAGTGCTGTAGGAGTGGCTTGTATTTTCTACCGTTAATAAGCAGGGTTATGTAATATTCAAAACCATCGATAAGAAACAGTTGAAATTAGTACACCATTCAGGAAGCGTAATATATCGTCATACGCCACAACATGATATCCATTGCTAAATGTAAACTGCTCCGAAACACTTCTAGAACCTTTTCTAAAGCTGAAAACCCCTAATTAACCTTATGATTACATGTCCGTTAAGTGTAAGTAAGTACCTAGGTACCAAAAAAGATGGTAGAGTCAAGTTTCAATTATTTAATTGTCCGCTAATTAGCCGGTTAATAACTAAATCATATTGTAATCAAAACCCAAAAACAAGTGCCAAGCAATACTTAGATCAGTACTTATCGCCGAGTGAGCGTGGACTGAGCAAAAGTCTAATCAGTGATATCCAGTATATTATGTAGAATCCGAGACTTATAAACCTTATACTACTTGGGAATATATTAACATTATGTAGGAACGTATATTTTCTGTGTATTGTAAATGGAATTAGGTAAATTGACAAAGGTAGGTGTATCACTTAATATTTTTATATAAATGATATCGATGTGTTCATTGATGAGTGGCGCATATATCCGGATAATTAACTAACATTGAATTTATTATTTATCTTTCTCATACTTAAGTAAGAGTAATGCCTAGTAACTCCTTTCAATCGTACTCTCGATTCTAGAGGAGGTCTGTACCCTGCAGAGGGCCGGACATGGGCTGATACAGTACAGTACAATGTCTAGTAAACTTGATCAGCATAGTTACATATTCTCCCTGTCCAGGAAGTCATACATTTGGCTCAAGTCAATACTCTTGCGTATTTACAATAATAAAGTTTAATCTGTTTTAGCTTTCTAGGTTGATGGGCTCTTTTATATGGGTTCCATTATAAACTCGTTTTAATATGAAAATAACACGCAGATAGGTAATTGAATAAGGTCGTCGTTAATAAGGTAATCTTAGTAATTTTATGTCGTCTTATAAGAAATTTTTTTTTCATTTGTTATCTCTTTTATTGTTAATTTAATACATTGCTTGGTTCCTAAAATACATGCTTGCCTAATGCCTAGTTTGGGGCCAATAGATTTATGAATAATTCAATAATATAATCTCTATTTAATATGAATAAAATTAAGTTTACTTTACTATTAGTTCAGATATTATCTATCTTCTTTTAAGTAACACATCACGAAGTTATGTAAATAAAATATTGCTAAAGAGAGAGCTTATTCTTATAAACTGCAGCAGGCATCCGCATTGTTTTTGAACATTAATCCAGTTGACGATCCAGTTTAGTTTCATATTACATTTTTTCATGTAGTTGAGAAATAGGAGTAGGTACCTAAATAAATAACGTACAGGTAAACAGTATGACCAGCAAAACAAACTGAAGTTTAAAGTTGCACATCTAACCTAATTAGCTGGATAGACTAATTTTACCTAAACTAAGGTATAGTTTTAGATCAGGGCGTTGTTCTATCGTCTTTGGATTTCTTAGGTAACGTGTATGTTCAATTTTGTACCTACAGCGGTTAATTAGCTAATATACAATGAATACTGGTGCTTCATATTCACATAGATTGTCTGACTACATGGTATCATGTCATGAGCAAGCATAACTAATGTACCCCAGGTGAAGTTTGATTCCCGCGGCGGTACTTCATTTGGCAGGTTCATAAATGTTTAAGAGTGTAAGTTGCATGGCCCAGTTGTCTAACATTATCATAGGAAATGTTGCTGAGTAAATAACTATGGGGGCTAGATTAACTATATGATGTAGTAATGAAGAAATAACAATGCTTTGCTATTACCGTCTGATGCCATTCGATACTCTGTCTGGACGGCATTAGCACTTACCACCAGGCGCAATGCAGTCACGTGCCGTGCCAGAATAAACAAAAACAAACAATGTGACTATGTGTTTATTATTGAGCTAATTCTTTTATTTACCTACAGGTTTTTTTTTATAATAATAATTATTATAATATCCCTAGAACTAAGCAATTAACGTCAAACAATCAAGACGTAAAATCATGAGTCCGAATCTTTCTTCCACGTGCTAATGCTTTGTGATGTTATCATAATAATAGGTACAAGTTTAATCAGGACCTACTTACTTATTTAAATAGCATCATATTCACGTCATATTTTTGGCTATATGTAATCATTTTTTAGTATAGTTTGTTATCTGCGCAAGGATAATAAATTACATAGAAGATTATAACTGCAAATCTTCCATTTTTTAAAATGTATTTAAAATGTTTTAATAGGTTACTAGGTACACGATGATAAAAAAACTAGTTGCTTCAGAAACAGTTTCTTGCTTGCTTTCACCGCAGGTTTTTTTTGCTGTTCCAACTGGTCCCGAAGCCGTGGTAGCACTAATTAACGATTGACATCTAAAAGCTGATTATTTCGATTTTTACTATTTGTTTCCAGAAGAGAAATGGAAGTACTTTTTAAACTTTTCTTGTGAGTAAGCCTGCTACATTGAGGATTAATTGTATTATTAAAAAGGCGTATATTTACGGTATGTAGGTATTAGTGTGTTGTTTTGCTAGCTGGACGAGGCACCTTTATATATTCTGGTTTGTTATGAAAATCTTATAGTGAATAATAGGTATGGTAGCTTTGTTATGGTTCCTCTATTATTTTAGGTTAAGTTTTGTGTTACTGGCTGTATATTATTGTAGGCGAAAGCTCGGAGCTTCGGTTGTTAAAGGTGCTATAAAGTGTGAACTTAAACTTCTGATTATTTTTGGTTTATTAGGCGATGCGGAATTTTTTGAGAATATTGATATTTGTACGAAATATTACGTAGAGCCCTATATTACGGTGTAATCATCTACGTTAGTAACAATTCTAGTAGTTTTATAATTAGACTGTTCGTGTAGATGTTGTAGGAATATTACCAAAATATTCAAGACGGGTAAATTGTGTGTTGGAGTATTGAGGAGTGTAAAGGTATTTTAAATTAAATCTATATTTCATAAATAATTAGGGGAATTTTTCGCAATTGTTAAAGCGCACTTTATATCTCTGTTTATAGTAGGTACCTATTACTTTCTTGTGGATATATCATTTTTATATGAAGTGTTTCTGTAAATAAAACCACTGAAATGATTATAATTCATTTATTTTCTATAAGCATTCCTATTAACTATATATTATCCAATTTATGTCATTAAAAAGTACATAAATTAACATGAAATAATTTTACAATTCGTTTACATCGTACAGAAAGTAGGTAGGCATCGTTTATTTTACACGGTTATAAAAACACCACATTTTATAAAACTTCTTTATTTATATTTTATATTCTAAAAGACATACACAAAGATATACACATATTATATAAGACAAAGCAACGATAAATTCCAGTTTAAAATTTCCAACGCGATCCAATTTGTCTAAGGATAGATGAAAAACTCAGCAATTGTAATCCCTATGTCGGCCTACAACGTGAAGAAACATGTATATAGCCAACTAGGGTTACACAACTGCGGTGAGCGCATATACTGGATATGGCCGCCAAAACATTTCTTCAATACAATCCAAAAACAATAACACGAATGTGGTTCTGGAGAAAAATCAATGGTATGTAAGTTACTTTTTACATTACGGTTTCGACCTATCTCGAGTTGAATGGATTATCAGGTAAATAGCTGTCATGCTTGCACCTCAAAGAGGTAGACAGAAACGAAAGTTTTTAATTTCCTTCCATCCTACCACTTTAGCTTCATCAAGTGTTTAATGGTTTCTTAGATTTACGCGAATGTTACACATTGAAATAAAACTCGAAATCGAAATTTCGGGAACTAAAAAATTTAAAAAAATTAAACCAAATCGCGATAAAATCCGTAAGAATTAGTTTTATTTCAATTCATCAAGTGTTATCAATCTCACTATAAAATGCTGTTCAATTTAAATACATCTAGTTGCCATATAACTAATATTATACAGTTAGGGGTACAGTGGATAGATTTTAGACTACATTTCCCAACTTAAAGCCTATAAAATAGTTGCATTAAACTAGTGGAAGACCTCGATGTGTATATTTCAGCTTATAAAATTAGTCGCCAGGGATTTCAAAATTGTGTCCGATCCTCCTATAGCGCCCACTATGTCTTGGGACTGAAATAGCATTTGCGAACTAGGGTTGACTTCTGCCTACAAATTTAATAATACATGAAAGTGTAAAATAAGGTTTCAGAACCTTTTTAGATCCACCATCTGTGTAAATTCATATTTTACGAAAAAAAAGACAAAATGTTGACAACTTAAATTAACAAAGGAATTAAATACGAGTCATATTGTCGGTATCTTCAAGTGATGTAAGTGTAAAGGTCATGCCCTTATCAGTTCTCCGTCCAGTAGTATAAACACACAGGCAAGAAGAATGACAAGGGCACGACACAGTACATTAAAGTCTTCATATCCCACGGTGCCATCTAGCGGTGAGTAGCCGATAGCTTCAACGCCATCTTGTGTTTAGTAGCGGAGTCGTGTTGCTTCTACTCGCCGACGGGTAGCGTTGCTATAACTATGCAAGGCAACTTTAATGTAGAGTCAAGATACAATATTATTTTAATGAAATCCTGTGAAGCAAAAAAATATGGTCATTAATTGTTGCCTATCATTTGATCTATTTCTCTTAATATTTTAGCCGCAGCTATTTTAGGCACAATAGGTAAATGTTCTATAATTACAATAAATAAGGTCTTTTGTATAATATCTGGGGCTTTTCTAGGATAATAAAACATTTAAATGTTACCCACAGTTGTTAACAAACATATCTACAGCAAATGTAATAAACAAAATTCACTATTTTTAGGTTATAAACATAGGTTATAAAAATAAATATAGGTTTAAACTATGTTTCAATTTTTTTTAACAATAGTTTAAAAAGTAGAAATATTAATTATATTAATTTGCCTACATTTTTTAATTGAAGCTTATATACTTCTTAATAAAAGCAGCTATGTTTTTACCACCAGGAACCACTTATGATTTTGACGGAATGTCGCTGGCGTTGTCCGCACAAGTACCTGCAAAAAACAATCATTATTAATTATCTTTTCTAAAGATAAGGAAAAAGATGTCGCTGAGAAGACAACAGGGGAATATTTTTATTGTTAGCCGAGTGTTTTGTCCTCCTTTGTTGACATTCCAGGCGCTTATAAATAAATGTGTGGTCCTTTCATTCCGTATCAATTATAAAACTCTTGAATTACTAATTTATAAACGTAATTAATGAATTTCTGACGCAGTGACGCAATTATGGTTAGAGAATCTATAAGCATACTTATACGGACTAGTAATAAGGCTTAAGTTTCAAAATCATTCAATCATCATTGCGGTGTGACACTCACACCGACCACGCCTCCCTTTCGCTTAGATACGTATAAATATTTCATGATAAGATGTACCCAGCCACTAGGCTCTATTCTGACATCTACTATATGTCATTATGTCCAGTATTTACTTTGGCCACAATGTCCTTCAAACCGAAACACAACAGTGCATTAACACTGCTGATACACCAAGATGTCCGTTATTACAACTACCCTTAATTCTATAAAAGTACAGAAATATTGAACACGTGGCAATGTCCCTTGTAGCCACAGTTTCTCCATCAAAATCCTTGGCATCAATCTAAATTCACCATTAATATGAATTAAATAAAAACGAGGAAATGATACGTATGCGTTGCGATTTGTCTTCCGTTTGTTGAGGGGCGGCCCCCAGCCCAGCGGCGCGAATATTAGAAAAATAATCGAATGAGTTCCCACGGGAAGCGGTCGGGATGAATGTCCGACGTATGTGATGGTCAAAACGTGTTCCCTACTATTTTCGGCGGTTTAATGGGACTGTGAAAAAGTTGTGCAATCAGTTAGTTACCGCAAACTTTGGGAGATACTCCGGATTTTGTATGTCAGTAATTACTGGAGTCAGAAGTTAAAGTAACGGTAATAGCGACCGTGGAGAAGAATGAATACAGGCAGGCGCTGGTCTGATACCAAGTTTATATCTAACTACAAATTATTTCGTATGTTTCTAACTCAAGTATTCTTCTGTTCCAAAATAATAACCAAACCCATATACACCGACAAAACGCGTGTAATATCGCAGATGAGAAACAACGTAAAACAATAAAGGGGATGTGGGTTGTGGAGTATGGACTGTCGACTGTTCACAGTATTGTTTCTTTACAAAATGTTCGATTACTAACAGTAAAAAAGTCCGGCGCATGCAACCGTACAGCGGCGGGCGGATCAAATGGACCCGGTGCAGATTTACGAGCGCGGCCGCGACGTGCGCTGGACAAATCGCCCGTCACCGCCCGCCTGCTCTAATCGACCGCGAACACACTTATTCCAATATTTCTCTTTATTAAATTGATTTTTTACCCTTGTTTTTCGGACGTTAGAAACGGAACGGTCAGTGCGGATAACTGATGAAAAATGTTGGTGTAAAATGTCAAGGAGTTCGTGTTTTGTTTTCCCTGTAGAAATGAAATAAGTACATTAATAACAATGTAACTGATACAACACACCTGAAGACGTATTCACAATAGATAAAGCCACGGTATCACAATTGTTCAAATAAAAAATCTAGAAAATAAACCTTATTTTCTCTTACGGTCCTTATTAATCACGCGAAACGGTTAGCGGGCGACAGAAAAGGTCATAAGTGGCCGTTTATAACAACTAATGACTCCGAGCCACTCATTAAGCCTTGCTATTGGCACCGGCGCACTTCTAAATCATTTTTTAATTTGTCCACCGTACGAGACGAGACTTTTTATTAATTTAGGTAAATTATAACTTTAAGTCCACTGGGACGTATTGAGTCGCTAAGTGTTTTTGTGTTAGAGGGTATGTTGTACCATGTGACCTTTATTAGCGAGGTTTAGCGGAAATGGTTGAAAATCTCATCGCAAAAATAAAAATAGTCTTGAATGTAATAATAACCGATGATTTCTTTAAGACTGGAAAAATAAATTTCAAAATGTTTATTTCAAGTATTGTTGCTTGTTTCTACAATAGTTCTCTAGTACGAGTAGTAGTTAGTCTGAAAATAAAATCAACCAATTGATCCGACTGAATCCAAACGTATATTGTACACCACTCTTCGCCAACCATTGTTCGATTTTAATTGAAAAACACTTGTAAGTTTTAAAATTGGCGAAATAGAGTGTTGACCTTTTGGAAACAACCGCGAGTCAAATAATGACAAACGAGTGACTAATGAGTGAGTCAAGAGTCAGAACACGTAGCGTGGAGCGCTTGACGAGGGTTTACGGGCGCTGTCAATTATTTCTTTATTAGGGTAACCGGTTTAAACTGTTTTCTGAACGTTGTAATATTTAAACAACGGGTTAAGGGAGCTAAATATGAGGATAGTTTATGATTTATAATGATAATTTCAATATACATATTTTGAGAGCTAAATCTATTTTTTATCTACGTATGGATCAAACTTGTATTTTCTATTCAGTCCTATATTATATATCCGCCTATAATTGTTCACTCCTGAATCAATAGTTGGATTGAGAGAGTTTTTGCCATAGTCTGCCATGCTGCCCTATTACGGGTTGGCTATCGAGTCCAAGGCAAACTTTCTGAATTTCAGACAATCAAACCTTTTGCCTTAAAAAATCATTGACATGAAATAAGTATCCGCGGCAGTTATCACTATACACATAATTTAACATTTACTCGGCAAACGATATTGCACGAGAAGCGCTAACACAGCACCCATTAACATAAAAATAACAAATTCAAAGCAATAAAATCATTTTTATAGCGTTAAATGAGTTATAAACGAGTGCTGCATGCATTAAATGCGATAATTTGCTTTCTGATTAAACTTTATTACTGTTGATGTGAGGCGAGTACAGTGGGGAAGATGTATCTTGGAGAAAAGAACCGATTACTAAAGACTTAGAAAGTATTGGTAAGATCAAATAGAAATATAATATAAAGTGAGCTGTTTATTATGATGTCTGTGTTTATTATAGTGAATGACTACGAAAAATAAAAGATGGACTATCGCAACTGGAATTCGAAGTATTGCTACTCGAAGTTGATTATAATTATCAATGTTATGAACGATAACGTTTTTAAAGTTTTAAACTGTGGTAACGTTATATTTGAAATTTTCCTAAACCGACATTTAAAAAATCCGCAATTTTTCTTTCCCACCTACTACCGGAATTGAAAGAAAGAAAATGGAATCCCGTAACAAAGCGTTCTTTTGTTTTTCAAAAATCGAACGCATTCCGCGTTTAAAAAAATTCGCAGCATTTTCTTTCATCGCAATCGGCAATGAAAACGAAAGATACAGCCTTTCATGTAACAGATACCGTTTCTTTTTTTTTATCACGGTTGTGATTTTTTAGCGAATGAAAAAATGCTTTTTCAGCTCGCCCCTCCATCCGTTTTTAGTTCTTTTCATCGTCTGAGCCGCGATCGGTGTTTCGTGCATCCAGTAATGAGATTGCGTACAGCGCACTCTAGTGTCGAGTGGCAGAATTAATTTTTATCTTTATTTTTGGAGGCTCGTTTTTAATTTGCTGCGAAGTACGGTTATAATTATATTTCTTAAACAAATTGTATATTTTATTAAACATCCAGAATTACGTAACGAAGGGTGTTGAACCCGAGTAAGTAGTGCATTTGCAGGTTAATATGCTGGGTACTCAAACAAACATATACGAAAGCAATTTCCATTTTGAGTATTATATTTCGTTAAGTAAGCTGCGTTATTCTGTAGCGGCGCGCCCATAGAGATACTAAACATAAACCTAAATCAATATTTAATTCACATGAAAACTTGATGAAGTTTGCCGTACAAACTACCGGCATCTATCACCGAGTAGCAACAACACTCAAACTCCTTGATTCCTCCAGAGATGGCGCTGAACACAATAAACGACACGTCAATACTCTCGCCATGCATAGTTTATCGCTAATGCAAGGGGCATCATAACACTCCCCGAGCTGCGTATATTACCAAATTGCTATCTCCGCGCCACGGAATGGCTTGTAAAATATTCAGAGACACGGTAACTGCTTTTGTTTCGGACGTAAATGAACTATGGGCGGCGTGTTAGGCGTTTATTTTGGCGGGCGTTTCATTTTTTTTCTTTATTAGGTTGGCAATCATGGCGATTGACGTTTGCGTTGGTACGCGCGGGACGGCGCCCTTTGGGAAATCGACGAGTAGAAACCCAAGTACATTCTTCAAGCTTCGTTAAAGAGGAAATTAAAAGAACAGAACTTGTTTTATTATTTACTTGATGCGATATTATTTAAAGCTATGTATTGTATAAAGGGATCGGCGGAACAATACATTATGGGATGTAAACGGAGAAATAGCTTTTATGTGCACAATACAGAGATTCGCATATGAACGTTCGAATAACAGTTTCGAAACACGGCGAGCAAATCAAATTATTGTGTTCACATTGAAGGGGATTTAGGCCGCAATCCACGCGGAGTGAAGACTAAAATTAGTGGTCAGATCAATACGGGACTTTTAGCGCTTACCGAATCGGTTTACTAACTTTTACTTGTTCTCCCTGGTACTAATGGTTGTGGCATCATTACTGAGAGTTTTATAACTAGTATAACATCAAATTACTTCAATATTATAGCCAAAAAGGTTGTATATTCTGCGGTATTTTTGTAAAATGTATTACTAAATTCTTACTTCCTAGGATTTCATATCTACTCTTTGTATTTGTCAACAATTTTAGTGCTTCTTATTACGTCCAATGTTTTTAATTCCTTATATCTATTTTATTGCAAACCAAACATACTATTTCAAGACACACTACCCACAAATTTCCAGTTCCAACAGTCCTCACCGAAATCGCAATTCCAGTACTATTTTCAATCCACAAATTTCGTCGGCTTAATGGCCATGTAAACTTGATCTGGCTTAGCGTGGTTTTGGCCTAAACTATCGGCCAGCGACGTGTGGCGGTGTATGGCCATTAATTCAGGGGTGCCACACGCACGGCCCGTGCAGAGCCTGCGTTCAACACTGGACATGTCACTTTATTGCCTGTTTGGATAATGATCGTAGCGGACAGCGGTACTTCGGATTATCTGTATTCTGTAGTTGCTACATCATCGTTTGGTATAATGTGACGTGATATTGTGTGAGATGGGTAGTCGGGTATGACTTGATGAATTTGTAACGTGGCTACGGGTTAGGTTGTGTTAGAATTTTTAAAAGGTGGAATAGGATTCTTGACTAGACGTCCGTAAACTACTAGAATGACTAATGATTCGAGCTCGCGTGGTTTTGCTAGCTGTGGGATATTCATATCCGCTCTGATCGTGGTACACTATAGCTACCTATGCTAGTTTCAAGTTTTTGAATTATTGTTTCATAACTGTGTTGACTAGCGAGGAAGTCTTCGGGCAATGCTTCATTGCTTCATCAGGAGAAAAGCATCGAAATAGTCCCTACTCTATCGTACTTACTTCTTCCAGTATAAATATGGTTTAAAACTGGCCATTAAAATTTTATTCATGTAGAACATAGCGAATATTCAATGCAGAAATCTAGACAATACCACACTTGTTATGAAGTAGATTTTTGCTAACCGACCCAACTTCGTCCTACCCAAGTTGAAGACAAACACAGTTGTCAGTAATACAGGACAGCAAACATCTGAGGCGAGTCTTTGTGATTGTATAATTGTTATTTTATTTTGTCTCGTGTTGCGGGCTTTGCGGGCGTCACATAATTAGAGGCCTGGAGAGGTCCATTTATGTGGTTACACCTGCCCGCTGAGCCCTAAGCCTCTTTACACATGTCGCGACACTTTCATTGTCCTTTATATCGCTGTTAAATTAAATCACGTATGGTTTTACGAATTTGAAAGGATTTTTGAGTCATCTGGCATCGCAAATTTGATATTGTTTCCAAGTGATTTGAGGTAAGATACTGTAACGGTGAAGGAAAACACCGAGAAGAAAACTAGGTACATTAAAGAATTGTCTACAACAATTAAAAAATATCTTGGACCCATATGGTGGACTAAAGAAATCCATTCCCGAAAGAGTTGGTGTCAGATGAGCAACGGGTAGTTAAGTTTTAAATAAAATTATTATATTTACAATATAGAAAAATGAGATCGTGTTACGCTATCTTCTAGTGGTAAATAGACCGGCAAGGACAATATTTTACAAGATATTGAAGCGATAAAACGTACCGAACATCCAAGAATAGAAGTATTTTACGTCTAAAAATAGCGATTAAAAGCGGCTTTTTTAATCTGAATATTTTTTGGCAGGGTGCCACCGTTTTACCATCTGTCAAAGCTAGGAAAGCCATCAAGGGCTGACAAAAGTCCATCAGAATACTTCTCCGAGGTTATTTTTATGTTGAAATGCGTGGTTAATTAAACAGAATTTATCATGTACTATTGTAGGACAATACACGCTAATTTTGAAGAATGTCTTACAAACCAAACATTGGAACGTATTGTGAAGAAGAAACTCCCTTAGCAACCACAACTGTTTCTTTACCTGTTTCAATTTATTTTTAAATCTACTACGTAACACACATTATCATCACTATTTTAATATTCACCTCTAATTTCACTTTGAAAACCTCAAAGTACTCATGTTTTTAAAGTCGGTTAAGCTCCATTTGAGGCTGCGCCGTGTGGGCAGTGCCTTAGTTGTGAAACGTTAATCGCAAATGTATTTGCACAGGACGAGGTTGGCTCAGCACTTTGTAATTACCGTGTTTTGGCGACTGTTTGCGCAGTACACAGCGGCCGAGGCGAGGGTGAGTTGGGACATCGGGTTTTTTCCACTCCACTAATATACTGAGGCTTACTGTTGCTTAGTAGATTTGTGTTGGATAAAATATTTTTTTATTCGTTCTGTAACCATTGAGTCCTTCTGTGGTTTTTATTAAGGACAGACCTTGGTGCAAATGGAGGATGGAACTTTTGTTTGTATAAGAGATGATAAGGGGTGACCCCTATCAAATCAGCTAAACAATCTGAATGATTCTCTAGCGAACTTTATTCCTTCAGAGGTAAAACTGCGTCCCCTTGTTTGAGCAGTCTGTTATATTGCCATGCACTCTGTAACCCAGTCACTTCCTAATTCAATAATTACCGTAAGATACTAAAACCAAAGTCCATAGAGGGCATTTAACTCGCTCTCAGAGACAAAACAATTCAACAAACACCGTTGCACAACCAAAAATACCCCGAAAATATGAGAGAAAAAATATCGCAAAATTATTTGGTGTTCAACCCTTGAATTTGTCGCTTTACTTGCCCGGGGGCGGTAGCGAGCGATCCCTAGCCGATGGGGGGAGAAAAATTACGCCTCCTACTACAAATTGAAAAGTTTGGCGGGAAATTTCGCCTATTCTACACGTTTTTGTCTTAAAATACCGCGCCGTATAGTTAAATGCTGTGTTTTTTGGGTATATTTTCAAACGATTACCGAGAACTTAGAGGTGAGGCAACGTTTACTTAGTCGAGATAAAATGATACAAAAAATCTAGGTGAGGGTAGTTTAAAAATTGCGGTAGGGTAAACTGTAAGTACTCGCATATTTTGCTTTATCTGGGTTTAGGTTATCTTATTTAACTGGCTACGACAGACTACATTTTAGTAAGGTTTCATTTTACCAATAATAATAATGCTAGACCTCTTCACCAGCCCTGCTCACTGCTAATCTTAAACGCCTATTAGAAGCGGCTTGCATTTAGCGTTTTTCTAGAAAAATGTGAATTAGCAGCGTATCGCTATTTTTATCAAATATGATATTCTTATTTGTGATTTGGCAGTTACTATTCTTTAAAGTCAATGGGTCATTGTCATTGATTTGCATTTGGAAAGTCAATGTATCAGTAACTCCTCCCAAAATGCAATGAGTCACGTAACGCAATCCAATGTAATTGTTTAACTGACGCTCGCCATCTGTTGGACGGCACCCTTGCACTTCTATTTTAATGGGGTTACGACCCTTCATCTACGGGGGATGATTTTTATCCAAATTAGACGATATGGGTAGTTCTTGCCATGAATTTTGAAATTTTGTGTTTGCCTAGAGATCCGTAGATTCAGTGATTTAAATCTATTATTGTATGCATTCAAAGGTAGCTAGTGTAATCCGAATCTCTATTACAAAATGCCCAAGTAAATGTAAAATAATCTTAAGATTTAGATGAAGTTTAATTATTAATTGTTAAAACAAACAATAGAGAGAATTTGACTCTTACAATTGACTCAAATCCTAACTAAATGAAACGACTGCCAAGTAAAAATGATAGTCATTGAAGTATAAGTTAAGCTATTAAAAATATTTTAGATCAATCGTACAAATAGGATGGATGCAAATCGCTTCCATCAGATCTGTTTGCAGGTAGATCTCTATCTTTAGCAGTGAACTGTGAACTTCCTGATCAATTTTAAACATGTCTTCAATATTCATCTTCCACTTTATGCTCAAAAGCAATTCAAAGACCACACAAGTTTATCACTTCCCAAGACAACAAGGCATTCCTAAGCCTCAATACCCAGATACCAATATCTCAAAGCAAGTTCAGGGCAATAAGACAGGCCAAAGAAGCTCCCGAATATCTAGACTTCAATATTGCTAGATGTGAAAATGCCATGGCGATACAAATTCGCTTACAAGACGTTACACGTCAATGAATTAATAAGTTGAGGTGAGGCAAGCCATCAGGTTGCTATGTGGGGTGGAAAGCAATCAACGATCCGGGTAAACGTCACGCCGCCTATATTGGAGACAGGAATTAAGCTTTAATCACCGCCTGTCTACCTTACAGCATTACACGTTTACCAGCGGATAAATTATATTTTGGTGAAGGAAATGTTGTTATACATCTTTATAAAAATTCATTGCAATAAACAAAAAATCTGATCTCTCTGAAAATCTGATCTCTAATGGTATTGCTCTTGAAGAGTGGGTGCGTGTTTTAAAGACAATTTTTTAAAGTATTAATATCAGTCCTATGATTATCATTCATAGGCATTCTAAAGATCAAATTCGTTACGTCTTTCAATTAACTTTTTAGTTCTGCATTAATTGGTCTTGTAATCTATCGGTTAAACTACAAAATTAAAATGGCGTTTTTCTTTAGAAACTGCTTTTAAATGTATTTTACTCTTAACCAAAATTATTATCTACATCGCTTCACATTTCGACAACCGTTTTTTCTGCGTTACCATCGATCAGATCGCGATTGGAAGGCTGGGTACATACAATGGCGCAGTAAAGCAAGGGGTAACACAAACATCTCACCCTCATCTTGATGTAACGCGATCCCTGCAGCTGCCGTCTGGAGCAACGCACGTGCAACGGCACAGCATCTGGAACAAACAAATCAATATTTAAATATTGAATAATATTCGAATAGCACCCGCATTGTCTATGACACAGCAATTTCAGAGATACGAGCTTTACTCGGTTTTATATTTGTTATGTGACGCATTTAAGAATAGATTGAAATTTTGAAAAGATAAATAAAAATCTAAATTTAAGTACACGGACCATAACAATTTAGGAAAGAGCAAACGACTACCTCCGCATTCAAACAAACATGACGTAACCGCCGCATTCGACATTCAAAATATTCAACGACAAAAAACATTTTTTTAAAACCACCGCGCACTTTTAAATACGGGCCGAAAATTCGCATAATCACCCGAGTACCTTGCCATTGCTTTATGGCATAAAAAAGAAAAAAGTAAATAAAGAGGTCGCGAAACGACAAAGCGATGATATCGCGAGAATGCCCGCCCTTTTAATTAAAAAAAAACTAATTTCAAAAATGGAACGGGCGAACGGAATTCAAATTCGTACTCCGTCTCTTTTCGTGGTATTTGTTTTGATGTTGTGTAAGTGAGATGGATGGATGTTTATTAGTATGGCGACGGTAGACAAATGATAATTAAGATTTTGAAAATGGAACGGAGGCTGAATGAGTGTCATAGACGAGCCGTATTGTGTTGGTTCGGTTGGCGAGCCTACCGTCTGACAGGCTATGGGCAGATCTCTTTGATTGTAGACCGTACTCATTTATATGAAAAGTAGAATTTGTTATTTCGGAAAAGAATATTCTCAGATATAAATTCCTGGTATATTTTTCATTGCAAGTTGTAACTCGCTATTTATTGCAAGCTCCCATTCTGGCCCCAACATCGGCTAATAATAACCCGTAAAGATTAATTAAATTGAATGATAAACCTCATTAACTCGAATTATTTGTAATGAAACTTAGCCGATCAAATGTCTAAAAATATACCAAGATTAAACTGTCGTTCCGCCAGAGCATTACAAAACACTGAAACGATTAAAAATCCCGAGCAGTGTTCGCGGCCAGTAACATAACATTGGAGAATCAACCTATTTAAATTGGAACGAAGTCAAACAGACATTGTTGGTCAGACGGCCAATGAAAAACAATCGATCTTAATTCGTATTATTGAAACGGGCACAACTTTACAACTTTGTATTTCCTTACCGAATACAGTTTGCCCTTTGAACACTCTGGTGTACCACGTTGGGTATAATCTTCGGCGTATTTCATCTAACGATATTTGATTCTCTGTCTGATTGCGAAATTGATATTTCAGGAAGACTCAGCAATATCAAGGTAGCTAGCTTTCTCTACGAAGTTCTGATATTAGATTGGCAATAAGGGACGTGTATTTTATTTTAGTAACTTTTACTATAAGACAACAATTTGCAGCAGTGGTGACAAAAGTTAAAAAAGCATTTAATTTTATATTTTTTAAAACGCTGTCTTTCAAGTTTATGCTACAAAGGGTAAAAATTAAGAATAATTTAATAATTGTCAGAAAAACAAACCTGGTTAATTCGGAAATATCCTAATTTATTATTGTACACGATAAAATTGATTTCTATGGTTCTTAATTCAAACTGAAAGACCGTTATCAAATTTAAATATGGAACGAAATCAAACTCGAACGGTTGGCAGCGCGGCGCGGCGGACGTCCGTACGTTCAATTTGCGGCAGGATGCGGCCAATCGCGCTCGTTCCCGCGCCGCGCCGCGCCGTGCGACCGCGCACGCGCACACACGCTTCATATCCACACTACACATTTGACATTACACACTACAGAGTACATACACGCGACGCTACTTTTCTGCTCATGGTAATATGAAGGTTTTCGGGGCAGATTTAGGCGCGGAGAATGTCCTTACAATTTATAGAGGTCCTGACAAACTGATATTTTATATATATACTAGCTTCTGCCCGCTAACTTCGTCTGCGTGATTAACTTTGTTTTAAAAAATATACATGTATAGATTATTTGGTATTTCTCATCCCGTCCCGTCTCGTCCCGTTATATCCCGCTCGTCCTATCTCATTCTCACTCAAGGTATGTAATCCACGCCCATCGCATCCCTTTGAGTATAAAAAGTAACAAATATATCGGATTTCCGTCCTCATCCCACGGGAACACTTAATTTATCTGGATAAAATGTAGCCTAAGTGTTAATACAGTGTTAATATGGGGAAATATTCGTTTTTCTCATTTATCTTCCATAATACAAAGAAACACCCTGTATGTAAATAAGACATTTACCAGTTTTTAAGTTAGACCTGCACCAACATAACTGTGAAAATTGCGGTAGTTTTTGAGTAATGTGCAAGCAAACAAAAAGAAACATCCTGTATATAAATGTAACATATACCAGTTTTAAGTGTAACCTGCAGCAATACAACTGTGAAAAGCACTTCTCATTTGGTGCAATAGTTTTTGCGTAATGCGCAAGTAAATAAAAAGAAACATCCTGTATGCAAATAAAATATATACCAGTTTTCAAGTTGGACCTGCACCAATACAACTGTAAAAATTTTATCTCGTTTCATGCGATAGTTTTTGAGTAATGTGCAAGCAAACAAAAAGAAACACCCTGTATGCAAATGCAACATATACCAGTTTTTAAGTTGAACCTGCAGCAATATAATTGTGAAAATCGCATCTCATTTGGTGCAGTAGTTTTTGCGTGATGCGCAAGCAAACATACAGACAGACAGACAGACAGACAGACAGACAAAAATTCTAAAAAAAATTGTTTTGGATTCTGTTGCTGTTATAAAGACCCCCGTTGAAATTTCTTAAATATCTTCCATGTACAGACATCGACCATTTACATTTTTATTATATGTATAGAATAGATTCTTTATTGTACACCACGGAAAAAAGACAGAGATAATAACAAAGCTAAACAATAAGTACAATCGGCGGCCTTATTGCACAAGGCAATCTCTTCCAGGCA
The DNA here is from genome assembly GCA_949752805.1 of Deilephila elpenor. Taxonomy (NCBI): domain Eukaryota; kingdom Metazoa; phylum Arthropoda; class Insecta; order Lepidoptera; family Sphingidae; genus Deilephila; species Deilephila elpenor. The sequence goes on along the minus strand of OX457104.1, from coordinate 14,750,546 downwards.
ACCTTAGGATGGACATAGAAGAAAGGAGAGAGATAGGGCAGTCTAGGGTGTATAGTGACATAAATATTATATTTTATTTTGTGCCGATTTTGGATACTATGGAGTGTGATTAAACAGTTTAGAATGAACGAGGTAAATTTTTGAAAGTGGCTACATTGGCTTGATTTTTGGTGGTATGTCCTATTTTGAATTTGTCTAATGTAACATACACATCAAAATATTTACTTAGGTATGATCCTTTACAAGAACTGTATAAATATTCGACTAATTCTCTATACTAAATTTGACTAATTTATTCCTAAAAAACTTCAGTATAAGTACTACTTCCAGCAAATTATCATAAGGTAAAAAACACCATACGATTCACACGCATAAAAACTCCATTGAAACCAGAAAGAATCAATTTGGTAACATCCAGGTCAAAGAGAAACCTTTATACTAGTAATGTATGCAAACCCAACAAAGGCCCTTCATTTGAATGTTAGAATTCTTTGATTGACTGATGTTTATCACGAGGCGATCAAAATCTATGATACAAAAACCACATTATCCTACCGAATGCATACAAACAGCAAATTATTCAAAAAAACTAGGCCACCGGTTTTACAATTCAAAAACCAGATCCATTTTAAAATTCCATAAACTATTTTGTACTCTACATACGTGATGTCGGGGTCGACAACTACAAAGATTTTTCAGAGGCAAGGCATTTAAATAATTTGAGATGAATCCTTAAAACTTATAATTTAAAGCCAAACATGTTGTAATAATTGTCATCATTTTAAGTGTCACGTTGATTTAATTTCTTCAGGTATGTTCACAATTAAAATAAATACTTTTAGCAAAATTCTATTTCTGAAATACTATCATTCATGTGTCCTTAAAAAACTATACATAGATAATGCAAACACATCCAAAAAATCCCAAAAAGTTCCACTTCGCACTCGCGAGCACTATTACGATTCACGTTTTAAGTCTATAGTCTATGGAGCGGCGGTTGGATTCGAAATTTAAATTTCAAATATGGAACGATGTCGTCATAGATAAAGCAAGAGCGTTATTGTCGTTGCACAAACTTATCGATACGCGTGGCAAAGTTCGACGATTTGTAAAAGTTTGCTTTAAAATTGATATTTCTTTGTGAATACGTCGGAGGTATAAAGATTATAAACGAGAACATGTATTAGAGTTCGGCGTTAGTGCAATGTCGACTAAACGATGTATTTTAGTTTTTGATGTTACAATGCAAGTAAAAGTCATTACAACTTTTGTGTAAGTTTTTTTTTTATTATTGCATTGAATGGCGAGACGAGCTTCCCATTCGTTTGATGGTAAGCGATACGATCGCTCGTGGACAGTAGTAAAACCAAACAACACTATGAATTACAAAGCAATGCTTGGGATTCCACTGCGCTCAAGTCGAAGCGATGTCAAGTCACATTACTCTGGCTACAATGTCCAACCGAGACACATTTTACAAATAAAATGTTTTATTAATTGCACGGGAAATATGGAATGGAGTGTTGCCTGAATTGTAAAGTAAAGGCAAATAGATCTACCAATGGACATTATTTCAATATTCCCCATCACATGTATAGAAGTGGAAGTAAGCACAGCGAATTGTGGGTGGCAATAGTGATAGGTGCTTCTGTCTACACCTTCGAAATTTCACGCGTGAGTTTATGCGTGGATGTTATTACACTAACATTAAGACTTTTATGTCGTGTTAGGATACAGAATACAGAGACAGATTGATAGCACCCCAGGTCGCATCAACGTGTGATAATCATTAGATAAAATAGGGTTTGTTAGACTTTCCTCATGTTCAGCTGAAGTCAAGCATGCATGCAGTAGTGAATGAAGCAAATCTTTGTAAAATACAAAATGAATATAATATTTCTAAGAATTCACATAACAGCGAAATAAAGGGCTGCACGTGGAGAGGTTAAAGCTCACAAGGAGCTTAAGCGAAGAGAAAAGATGAAATTAAACCATTTTTATGGATTCCAACGTTTAAACGTGAGAGTCATGTTCTTTCTTCTTTTAATCCGGATATAATGCGTAGGAAATGGGATTCTTACATGGCACAGCAGTGCACTTAAAGGTATCGATACAATGGGTATCGAATATTGAATGAAAATTATTCCAGAGCAATCAACTGACATTCAATCGATTCACTTTTTTATGTGTCTTATATGAACTTAGATTTTAGGCAACTAGCTGGGCCACAAAGATGTTCTTAATCCTTAGGACTATCTAGTCTGCAACGTTCAATACTATATTTGTATTGTACTTACCATCAGTTGCAATACAACCGTCTTGTAGTATCAGTATAAAAAATTCATGAAAGAGGTTAAAAGAAATAAGTTTTAACAACAGCAAAACTAACTTGGCCAAGACTACAATCGCGTATTGAACCGATTCCTTCAAACGCAGTGTTTCTATAGCATATCTGAATAATGAATAGTATTTCAAATTGTAATGTGTTCTCTAAACACTTGTAGATATTTACCTATCGACTACTGATACTGTTTTTACGCTTGGCGTTCATGGTAGAGTAAAAGAGTCTACACGTGATAAAGCAATTGACCAATGATGGTGGGATAATAAGACTCATAAGTTTCAAGCTTCTTGGATTTTCATCATCAACTACCTTTGTTTAGTTTATTCTTGTACAGCTTGTAATCTATCACTGTGAATACGTTTCTAATAGAACTGGCACAAAATGTATACAAAAATATGATCCGATATCTAAATTTTAGGAAATTCCTTGTTACTTTTACATGCCCCTTTAATTTTAATATTTGCCAATTTGAGTCCTTTTTAATGTTTGTAATACGCATAATCATAGTTTTAAGCAGAGACAGACAAATTGGTATTTACTTAGTCTTTGAAAACCTATGCAATATTTGTTAAAGTATAACATTCCAGTATAAATGTAAACCTGAAGTTATATTTAACTTTTCACAATCAAGTGGCCTCTCGCTAGTTACAAATAGTTGACGTCACAAAGTACGCGTTATATTTAAATTGTAAATATATGAAAATGCAGAGTCGTGTGTTTCACCTCGGCACAAATCAAATTCAAATTACATTCAAAAGCCCGAAGCGGAGGGTTTCGAGTGGTCTCAATGCCTCGTTGGCGACGGTTAAATCGCAGTATTTTAATATCTTGCAATCACAAAGACATCATTTCATCACTGTTTTTAAAATTTAATTATTGTCAGCTTTTGTGATGCAGTTGGTTAAGATTCTGGCTGTTAATTAGAGGATTTAAATCTCGGACTGAGACATATTATGTTTGTGAGATCTATAAATGTGGCTCGGCTCTGGGTGTTACGAGTTTGAAAAGTCTCATACTTCATAGGACTTAAATCTTGTGGGGTCACCTCTACCCACCTCGTGGATTTTAGTCGCAAGCTTATGAAAAAATATAAATAATATCACGCTGAGTTATTCCTTTTTGTCGGATTTCCAGACGCATTAATTAAATAGTTTGCAACGTAGCTTTGCGTTTTAGGTATTTTAAAACTGTAATCCAAATATGCATTTGAATGCTTTGTCTGTTTCTGTGGGATTATACACACATGTGGACCGATTTAATGCGGTTTTTGACGTTTATATATGTTTAATGAAAGTGTGTCTAGTTGTACAGATCATAATTTTTCTATTTTTTTTATTTTGGTAACCGCTTATCATGCACTTTTATGGGGAAGGGATGCCAGCGTGGTGGACATTGTCCGTAGCACTTTCCATTGCAGTTTGAGCCATAGATTATAGAATTTCATGTTTAGCAGTGTGCGTATGGACTAATATTGAAACATACATTCATGGTAATAGACGAATACGCATAAAAAAATTGTCATCTATTAAGAACCTACTTCTCAGTATTATGTTGTGTCTCATAATTTAAATTATGGTAACTACGAAAGCAATTTGCTAGTCAGCTGTTCGGATATCCGTCTACCGGGTCAAGAGGCAGGCCGGATATTTTTATCCGGCACTTAGCCAAATCGATGTCGAATATTTAAGTAGATTATGCCGACATCGATAATATTCAGTAATTACTGGTCGCATATTTTAGGGGCAAAAACATCGTGGTTCGTGAGAAAACTTACAGGACCTGAGAATACGATTTTTAAAGCCACGGAAATTGAGTAAATTAAAATGGGCCAGTGTGGTAGATTAATAAAGCCTTTATTAACTCTTCTTAATTGTAAGCGAGAGACCTGATTTCCAAGTGGAACATCTAAGTACTATATTATTATACCCGATAATCGAAGAATTTCTTTCGATTTTTAAACTCAAATCGATATCGTGGAGCCTAAGCAAACAGCGCCATCCGGCCGATACAAGCTTGTGAAAAAAAAATATATATTTCAAAATTTAGAACGGGAAGCGACGGTATCGATAGGAAGGGCTGACCCCGGCGCGATAACCGCTTACAATTGACTTCGCTGTAGTGACGTTGTATTATCGATGTTTCTGATACACACACAGTACACACACACATATACACATGTGTTCTATGTAACTGAATGCATACTGCATAGTGCTTAAGCGCGGAATCTTTGTGCCGTGTTAAATGTGGACTTTAATTCCAGTAGTCGTAATGAGCAGAAATCGAAGTTCGTTGTATTGATTACTACAGTTAAGATAATCTTCCGGAATAATTTTGCGTCAATGACTAGACAGACACCTATAAATTACGTTCAAAAGAGATTGATGTAGGTATAAAGTTTTTCTCTTAAGTATTTCTGATTCTATCCCCAACAAAACGTCACAGATCGGCAATGTATCGACGATTCTTTTGGTGTCGCAGATTCACGACACTTTTGCTTGAGTTACGCTCAAATACTGGAACGCAACTTAAATATAACTTGCGCTTAACTACGTTAATCCCGATTAAATGTACTGGCTAAGTGAGCCGTGCGCTGTTAAGAGCAACTTATTATTTGAATGCCGTTCCAGTATTCGGGCGTTAGTATTTAGATCACTCGTTCCCTATTAACCTTCGCTAGTTTTTAAATGTCGATTATGTATATCCTTCGCGCTTCAAACAAGACTAAACAAGCAAGATATTCTACTATAAGCTTCTCATATGTCTTCTTATGAATACAGACTAGCTGTCAAGCACACGACCCAACTTTCTGATAGTGTATCGTGTACAATCTGGGAGCCCTGAATTAAACCATATATTATTCTGAGCCTATATTTTTGATGTTAAAATACTACATACTATTCTTTGGGTTCTATGCATGTTCTATTGGTATAATTTAGGAATAACGAGACATAGTATTGTTGTGTTAGATAAATTATTATACAAGCCCATCATTGTCTATAAATAAGAAGGAACCTCCTGAGTTGAGTTGGCAGAAAATAATTATGTATTTGTAATAAAACTATTTTATACGGATTTTAAAAAATCCGTATAAAATAGTTTTATTTCAATGTGTAAATATTCGCGTAAATCTAAGAAACCATTAATTATGTATTTGATTCCTAAGAATCAATGCAGCAATTACAAAAGTAAAATAATTATCATTATTCACTAATAAACCCCACACCAGACGATCAATTAAAAATTACCCTTAAAAAGCTACTACAAAATCCTGCAACCTCGCGCCATTAACAAATACGTGCAATTTTTCCTTGCGTCAGCCACACACATCGCCACAATTCCGATAAGTGAACTAATTCCGGATATTTAAGCTAAGAGCCGGTTATTCTGTCCGATTGTTCGGGTACCCGGCTCCACCGCCGGCCTGTCCGCGGCATCCCGGCGACTTATCTCGCGCGCCTCAGATAAGACGACACTAGCAGGCTACTATCAATTTGTCCGTTTGTACGTCGGACAAATGAGGTTACACTCGCGTGTGGTTTGTTTAGGGTTCCCAATGGACTTTGTACTGTGTTTTGTGACTATGGTCTTGGGAGAAATTCGTTTTGGATATTACTTCGATTCATTTTATATAGGTGTATTATAGCACGTTTTAAAATGTACAGAAAAACATATGTAATTAGCGACTCTTTCTATTGATTTGTGAAGCTTAAAATTACATGCCACTTATATACACTATATTATCCAGAATGTTATAGACTTAAAATCTCATAAATACGCCATATTTGCAGGACTCCCAAAAAATGTCGACACGGGAATCGAACCTGCGAACTTTCGTACCAACTTCTTGTGTCTGATCTCTTGCTCATGATTTTACAACCGACTCCGCCAATAGGAGACATTGCCACGTACCGAGCTGTGACGTCAGCCGCCGATGTAATGAACATGGCATGGTGGCTGCGGAATTGAGGTCAATTGGTGCGAGTCCGCCGGCTCGTTACTGCGGCACAAACACTCGTATTTGGGGGACTGATTTTATACTAAGTACAATGCATCTGAGGGTATGTACTAATTTCAGTGTTTTATATTGGAACAAAGTACCTATATTGCATCTGATGATACATGCAATCGTAAGGGCAGTCTAGAGTATTAGGGCGGTCTCTCTAGATTCGACACTTAAGCCTGATGGTATCGTGTCTATGACCTTTATACAGGATGTCCCACGGCGATGCCACATAGAGGGGAAGTATCTTAAATAATATTATAGATATACAATGTTACTGAAACAAAACAATTCTAACTGCATTTAAAGATTGTTCAATTCGTTTCCTGTTTATTGTATATTCAGCGAATATTTTAACGAAAATATTATTTTTAGAATAGCATTATCGCGTACTCGTATAATTATTTCGTACAAAAACCTTTATCACGGTTAATTGTTAATTAACTGTCCGCTGTAATATGTTGGCTCGTAGGTTTGCACGTTGCACTATACCCGTAAAAATAGCTCTTTTTAAAGCTTACTGTCAGTCTTTTTACACGTGTGGCCTATGGGTTACTTACGTGCAGCGGGCATTCAGCGATCTGCGCGTTCAATATAATAATGCTTTTAGGACGTTGTTGGGGCTACCGTGGAGATGTAGTGCTTCTAACATGTTTACACAGATGCACACTGATGGTTTCATGGCCATCATGAGAAAAAGGAGTGCTTCGCTTCTTTCACGTCTCCGCGCTAGCACCAACAGCATCCTGCAGATTTTTTCGGACCGCTGGAGTATTCAATTGTTACAAAGGTGCATTCAGCGGCACATTGAATAACCGATTGTATTGACTAGTGACAAATCAAATATATTCCTGTATTATACTAACGTAGTTTTTAAGTAATCATTGTAACTAACAATTATATGGAATTTTATTCTGAAATAAATATTTAAATTAAAATTAATTAAAAATTAAGAGAAACTTATTAACACGAGGAAAAATATTTCATTAACATTTATTTATCCTTAGGGAATTTTATTGTAGATTATCCTGTTATACTATGTGAAATAATGTTAGGGTCATGTTTAAAACGTGGTTTAATGTACGCAATTTAATAAATACAAGCGCTCCAAATGATATCGTCATAGCTTTAGTCCTGACACCAAAGACAATACCAAGTCTCGCATCGTGCGGGAATCGAACCCGCGGTTTCTGAAACCACAATGGGCTCAACCAGCTGCGCAGGAAAGATCACAACGATCGCAATAAAGAATCGCATGTGAAAATTGTCACCATCGGTCAGTTTAACTGCGAACCGGCCGGAGCCGCTCGACAATACCCAATCAACAACTGAAATCTACTATACAAATTAAACTCCAAAATTCCATACCCCCTATTGTCGATAACCGGTAAGAACATTCCATATTCAAACGAAAGCTGGACCCGAAAGCATTGTGTTCTTGCGAAAGGGGAGATGCTTTGTGGGAATGAAATTGCAATTTTTTTTTTAAATTTAATTGTGAAGTTACTGGTGGGGCGTGAGTAGTGCCGTTTGTATCCCGGGTAGTAACAGCCCGATTTTTTTTATTGACCCCTATGACCGGAATGGTCAAATGTGGCCATTATATTATAAAGTTGGGGTGAGCTTGACGATAATGAAACCAATTGTTATGTGGATGGTTTTACTTTCCGGGAAAGTTCAATGAACTTACAAAGCACTTAATAGAGAAACATGGAAAGAATAGTTTATTCCATAGGCTTCTGGTAATTAATAATAGGAATTTGTAACGACGACGGTTAGCGATTTATTAACGAAGTTAACAACTATCAAGCACACATTTTTATAATATAAGTTTAATGTCTTAGTATGGGAATGGCTAGGAACCATCTAGCACAGATGGCAAGAGTGACGTCACCGCCGCCAGCCGCGCGACTAATCATAACATTATTAAACAACGCTTACTCACCAACTTACTATGTACAATGTTAAGCTTCATTTTTCATTGAAAAAGTACTCATCCTTGTTCCTTTTCAGATATGCAGCATATCAATAACATATTATAGTTAAAACAATATCTTGCTTTTTTTAAGGCCGTCAAAATCAACAAAAGGTATTGACAAAAATGTTTTTAATATATTTGGTTCTAAAATTATTGGCAGGAAATGAAAAAAATAAATTGATTCGAAATTAAAAACGATGAATTTCGGAACGCATTGTATTTAAAAAAGGAACGCGCATTTATATACATGAAAGAACGTGTAAAATTCAAAAAAGGAGACGCCACTCGAGGACTTAGTCGAATGAATCTATTTCGGCGTCGGGGCTAAGCCGAAGCGAGTGGTGCTCGAATTCGGTCAACTGATGAGAGGGGATTGGCGCCTTTGTGTCGTTCGAGATTTTTTGGATTTCAGGCACTATCTAAAAGTGTGTAATATTCAAATGTCGCCTTTATTGGATGGATGTAAGGTCGCTATTCGTGCCACAACATTGTTAGAAGAATAATAACATTTTAAATATTTTGATACTTTCTTTCACAGGACAAAGAAAGCGATTTTTGAAATAAAGTTCATAAACTAAGATATTAATATTTTGTTTCAGTACAAAAAAAATCTAATAATTTAGCTAAATGCTGCTGAATTTGAATGTCATTTTTTGAAATAGTAACACAAATTGAATTACTTTATCACATAGCATTACCAAGACAAAGAACCCATAACACTGATAGTCCCATTAATTAATTCTATTTGCGTAAAATGTTTTAATGTGATCAGCACTCAATTTATACTACCCAACACGATGTACCAGCGCAGTGTGACCAGCCAGTGACAATCAACTACGACATTTGACAACGCTGGGTCGTTATCAGCTCGTATCAGTGCGTTATCAGCGCTCGAAGGCCAACTGTTATCGCGAGCACATCCACATATCAAACGATTTCATGTATTTATTCAAATTATTGTATTGGAGTTTAAAAACTTACTATCTGACCGTCTGGTGTGCAACATTTATCTCGTTTTACAGCCAAAATATTCACTTCGAAACCAAGAATTATACAATTGAATGTTAAATGATTATTGGGTCATTTATTAATTAATTCTGAATTTATTACTATAAAAACTTATATGCGCGTGATTAAAAAAACATTCACACACTGGCCATGAACAAATTCAAAAACAAAACATCATAGGTGGCGCGCTTTTTGACGAAAAAGAATTTAATAAATATGGCGGACGGCTTCATACCGTTTGACGAACTATTAAATCTATGTTATTACTATGTGATATTGTTTATTAAGGCCCAGCATGCATTAAGGCAGCGTGGTGGCCTAAAAGGTCTATTCTCGAAGGAGTTAATGTCTATGCGGCTGGTCGTAAAATAGCCAAATCATTCTGCAACATGGATATAAGTGAGGAATAAGGGCCGGCAGAAGACTGGTCTATGATGTTGTTAATTATTATAATCCTAAGTCCTATAGGGCAGAAGATAAGTGTCTATTGCCAATCGGTACATTGCGCTTAACATCAGGTGCAGACTGCAGTCCATGCACTCGCCGCACCAAGATAAAAATACAACAACACAAATAGGTTCTATTTTCTACAACTATTAGGCGTTGTAAGCTTACCAAAACCCTTCAAATTACTAACATTTTAGTGCCAAATGTTTTAAGGCAACATATCTATGGAACTAATTCGATATACATTAGCTTAGAACGCCAGTCCCGTCTGGCAAAATATGGTTTTAATCATCATTCTACACGGCTTTTGTTACAATTTCAAAGCTATTAGCGTAATGGATTGCCTTAATATTTTGGCAAGAGCCGCGACACACAATTTTCGATTCTTATGAAGCGTGGAAAACTTAACATTAGTAAAATACATTTTTTTTTTCAATTTTATAAAATACCAGTTATCTTCGCCCGAGTAGAATTTATTAAAGTGGAGTAATTAAATTTTCTTCGAACGAAGTCTTAATAGTGAAGCAAGACAGTTTAAATTGCAAAAATCGTTGCAACTAATATTTAAAAAATATATATAATTAAAAGCATTCGTTTTTTTTAAACAATATAAGAGTATATGTGAGAATCCTTCATTGGCTTATTCACAATAACTGTGCTAACTATCAATAATGCATTAAAAGAATTAGTTAAAAAACATTCATTTTAAAAATGAAGTTGGTAGAAAAATATGACGTACGATTTCAATTTGAAAATTGAGAGAAACTGTCCTAACTCATAGTTTTAAAAGGAAATATATTAGCTATCGGAGAAGACGTATTGCCATTTGCCAGACGGTCGGACGGTGCCAGTTGCCAGGTGGTGAAATGGCAATAGTTCCACGTTCAATGCCAAAGTTGACACAAAAGTGGACCCTCCCAATACTACGGTATCGATCCTGCCTTATAATGGAGCGACACAAGACGTGAGAACTCGCGACTAAGAAATATTACGAGAATTTACTTTGATAATTTATAATATTGGATTAAAATTGATTTAGCAATTAATCTTGTATCAATATGGAATACATATTTATGGTATTTGTTGTTGAATTGTATTTGAATAAAACAAGGTAAAAGTCACAGTTAAATAAGTGGTACGTCACACCCATATGACACAAATTCCCATTTTAGTAATGGTGACCACTATTTGCACGGCTTGATGACATAAACGACGTTTGGATTGAAATTGATTCCAACAAAATTCTTTCTATTGGCTGTTATTACTTTGGATGTATACAAGATTTTACTCTTCAGCAACGGTAACTATAACTCGTTTTAACACGAGATTTTAGTATTTATTACGGAAAAAGGCGTCGTAGAAACGACCAAGTTTAGAATGTTATAGTTTATTGACTGAAGGGCATGATAGAGAAACTGAGAACCGATCGAAAAGATCAATACTTATTTGTACTTACCACATCAGTATCTTCAGAGCAATGTCAGTGATCTGAAATTAAAGAAAAAAAAAATACATTAGAACCAAATAGTAAAAACTTACTATTTAAAATTTTGTAATAAACATACAGTATAAAAATCACAATGCACGTTTCCTCTAAAGGCATTTTACATAAAAAATAGTGTAACATATTTTCAAATCGCTAAATCTCGTCGTCGACGCCGGGGCAGGGCGTGGTAGTACAGAACCTATACATTAGGCACTTAAACGTTGATTAATTAAAAACAACGCGCGACCCATCGTACTACATTGCCCAATTCTCACGTATATTGCGTACGAGCTTCTAGTTATTTGATATAGCCCGTGGCGAATTAACGGTGGAGGATAATATCTTGAGGTGCCAGATATCTTAAGAAGATTTCTATATGATGTCAGGAATAGGCCAGCGGTGGACTATGGTATAAGCTTTCTGAATGGAACTCTCGATTGTGGAGGTGTGTGTTTAGCAGTATATGGGTTGATATGCCTATGCATTTGAGAGTTATGAATTTTATAGTTCGGTATTTGAGACATTGTTACTAAAGAAGTTGAGCAAAGTCATGAGATTTCTAGTGGAAGAAATTCAACCACTTGGTTATGCCAAAAACTAAAAATTTTAGATATTTACTGATAAGAGTAGTTAAACTGGATTTTTACACATATATATTATTTCTAAAGCATAAAGTCACCGGACCGGATCTGTGTGTAGTATACATGTGGAAAAAACCAAATGTCACATAATTTAGATTCAAAATTATTTAGGCGGGAAGATTAATACCCAGTTTAATACAGTTCAAGGTATATTTATGTTACATAATATTTTAAATATTTGTACGCCCAAAAACAGAAACGTGGAAGGCGTGCTTTCTGCTTGTCGCACTGAGGGCAGCTGGGTGCAGGAATAATACGCGTTTGTATTGAATAGTAAGTTTTAGCAGAGGTCCGCACAATGAGGCCGGATGCTGATCGCATCTGCTCGCAGACGTGTTGCTAGTACACTACGGCGACCATCAACACGGAAGACAAGGTACAATCCCGGGTTGGGAAGTTTTTTAAGGAACAAAACGTTGACTATGAGAAGGCAAAGGTATATAGATATTCTTGTAAGGTTTTAATGAAATATCAATTATAAAGTTTATTGATATATGGATGTTTGTAGCTCTTTCTCACAATAACTATTAAATTAATTTTGATGAGACCTTCAATTATTATAGATTAGACATGCTAAGAACATATGGGGTGTAAATTATCAGACGAGGTCGGGTCGCTAATAAGCAAAAATAAACTTATTTTTAATATTACACCGTATTAATAATGTCATAAATTCAGCATTATTTTATTATTTACATAAGTAAATATTTTTTTTTGTGAGTTGTAGTCACAATTTTTACGTATTTTTTTCGAAAAACCTAACCAATTCCAATACATCACAAAAAAAATCCCGCCAAACACGAAAACCATGGGCACCCTGACAAAAACGTTGGAACAAAAACAAATCCATGGGCTCTGGGCCATGTGCGACGCACGTGGTCCACATTTTGGACAATGCGTCCCTGGGAACGATGCGGGCGTCACAATGGACCAATCGGGACAGGGGCGAGGGCCCGGGAATTCGCTAATTTGTGTTTAGAGCGAGCAGATGTGCCGCGTACGCTTTCGATGCTGTATTGATTTTTAAAATTAAATTTTTGAGCAGCTGCAAGCGCTGGATTGTAATAATACTTAAATCTTTTGTTAAATAATTGAATGTACGTTGAGTTTAAATTGTTCAATGCAGCTTTGAACGAGATTAGTGTGTTAAAAATTTAAAATTGCGAATTCAAAATCAGTCCGAAGTTAAGCATTTATTTATTCTATGATCATGAATTTTAAACTTTAACCAATAGAGGAATCATCTAATAACATATTGTACAAATAAACAGCCGAAATTCGAATTAGTTTCTTAATTTTTAGTTAGAGAACACTCGTGTTAAGCGATATGACCAAGCATGCACCACAATTAGTTTTGTTGAGTTGATAATTGTTACCACGTGGTAAAATGATGGAATAAGGACTATGTCTGAAACACGTGGACGTCGGTTAATTTGCTAATAAATCAACTGTAAATTAAACTTTATTACCGCTCAATAGTAACGTACAGTCCCGATGACATAATATGTTAAATCCTTACGTCGTGGATATTCGAAGCAATGAGGACCATTAAATCGTATCACCCAATCCGAAACAAAATTGATTAGAATATGACCAAACTCAATATTTCATTTAAAATGTTTATCTCAAATCAGGGTTCTTACTAATACGGGTTTCAATAACTTTCTGATAATATCCCCACAGCTCCCTGGTTAGATAAAGAAATTGTCCCAATTTCTAACATATCTGGATTCGCATATATGCCAAATCCCAGAGCCCTATACATCGCGGGCGGTCAGTTTGCACGCGTCACAACTCTCATATTACATTAGTCAGGCGCCATTTTTCTTAGAATTCATCTAGTCAGCCTTTTCAACTGTATGTTGTGTTACAATGTTGCTGTTCTGGAATTCCGTTACAATTGACGGGTACTTCCCTAGGATTAATAAGCAACCGCAATGTTGCCCACATTTTGAAAGACTTTTATAATTACGTATTACCAGTTAAGTCTAATAAAAGTCTGTCGTAGTTCCTGATACCCAAGACACAAGACTCAATCTTAGTGTGGGATCAGGACTATGTATGGGACTGTTCAGTGTATTTATAAATTTATTTTGTATTGGAATTGAATAATAATCGTAAATGTACAGTGGTGTTGAGTAAGGCTATCCAATATAAAGGAAAGTCTTTCAATCTGAAGAACTGAAATCAAAATCCGAAAGTTAAATTGTAGGGCGGATCGAACTAGCCTAGTTGGTAGAGGCGTGAATCACTGACCTCGTGGCTATTGGGTCCTCATGTTGAGCCGGAAGGTGCAGTTAAAAGAGTCGGATGTCCTGATATATGTGGATTGTGGGACGACGTGTATTCAGAACACGTGTTTGAATCAAATCCGTTTTATTATTATAGGGATGTGTTTTATGGATGTTCTTCTGTCATGATGGCGTGATGGTATACATTTTTATTATAATGATTGTTAATACAGAGGTGCTACATGCATAGGACTAGTATATGGGCCGGTATAGATACATGCATATGATTTCTTTCAAAATAACGCTGGATATCATTGCACCGTGTGAGAGATATCAACCCAAAAAGAGGGGAAAGACGTTAGGATATGGCTAGTAACTACTTTTTATATTTGCATAGTACGTAATCGGTACCAAGCACCATTGTAAGTACTCTCCAAAAACTGGACTGGAAAGAAGCTGGCAACGTAACCGTGTCGCATGTATCTCTTCTCTATTCGACGTGGTCCTAGGCCTAAGAAGAAGCCGACATCAACTTCTCAATCAGACGCTCGTGCTCAATAGTGGATCTTTCGCTGAAAAAGCTCATGAATACCATAGTCTACCAGACTGGCTTAGTACGGCTTGGCAGACTCAACAACTACATAATTTATACGACAGACTTGTAAACGATATCGAGTAGAACGAGCAATGTACTACAGATAAGTGGCACAATTGTTTATTTGCTGAAGATTGCGTTGCTAGCCGCCAGCAAATCAAGCCGATTATTTTTATTTGAACAATGACAACGGCTATTGCTCGGCAAACATGTACTAATGAACTGATTAGTTATAAATTATTTCTTATTTATGAAAATATCGTTATGAAAATTGTTAACGTCGATTTCATGCCTGTATGCCTGAAATGGTAGGCAAATCTGCTACTAATGCTACCTACAATAGTTGGAGCTTATTTGAGGCCCAAAAATATGTCACGGGATAAACGTGTCAGCATGCCAGGCACAAATTAGATCTGCGTCATTATAGTAACGCTGAAATTTTGAGGATTAAAAATCTAATATGCGTAGCCGATCCAATATAAGATCGAAAATCCTCCAGGCACAAAAAAGATATACATGATCTCTGAAATGACCACGCTTTCCCGCAAAACTAATATAGTTATGAAACCATAAGCATGAAACATATTGACATGAACCTTTCTTTCGTTAATGTTTTCCTTTTAATTTATAGGAAAAATGTAGTAACAATACATCCAGTGGTCTTCAGTGCCTAAGACACTTACGAGGGAACTAGGAATACACGTTAGCAATTATGGGGCAATGGAATTGTGGCATTACGATCGCGTCGCTGGCTGATGCCGTCGGCGCAACGTGTGCCGTCAGGCGGGAACTGCCAGATTCCAGCCATTACCGACAGCTTCCAACCAATATTCAAACTTTATTATGCCACTCGTGTAAGCATTTGATGTTGTCAAGTGCTAGATGCTAAAATGTTGTATTTGCTTTATAAAGTCTTATGGAATCAATTGAAGTTCTTCGAAAAGATCGTGATCACAAATTCCTTGATTACTTAAAAAATACTGCTATAATTATGACAAAATTTACATTGAATAATAGTTAAGACTCTAAGCAACAACATGGAATACATTTAATTTTAGAATAAGCCAGAGTTCCCCAAGGGTTAGGCCCCAAAGGGGAGGACTCGGCCACTTATTCGCGCGTCGCTTCCGCGTCGTCGATAAAAACCATGATTCATTAAACTAAATATAAAGTACTCATATTAAACACACAATTCAAGAGCAAAATATTATAAATAACTCACCGTAATTTTCCTTCTATTTCATAGTTGATAAACAACACGAAAATATCATAACACTCCGCCATTTTTTCGCAAAACGTGCATCGGTTTTGAACGCGGAAAATATTAAAAATAAACATCTCGTCAATGATCCTTGACACGAGTGCGTTTTACGTGGTCTATATTTGAATTCACGGCTTTATTCTGTTGATTTTATTTTTTATTACGCAGAGCGGCGACGCGCTTAGCCTCCACCGCAGCGTGGACTGTACTGAAGTAACAGATATAATTTGAATGGAGTAGTGAATGACTATTTCAAATAGTTGAAGGGACGAATCGTGCGTTCTGCTACTTGAAGCAGTAAAGCGCTTTCATTTACTTCAGCGTCTGCAGACATTTTATAATATACCGGGTGGTCTTTTGGTTTGTACTCGTACAATTTAAATGTAAGCCAGTTAGTGGTAAGCTTTTGAATTTTTTTAAATTGAATATTTATAATTCTCAACATGTATTTCTAATGCCATAATGTAATGGAATTTCGTCATAATATTCAATGAAATGATAAATAATATACTAAAAAAGCTAGCCTATGTTACTATTTAAAGGTATTGAAAATACATATTATTAAAAACGAATTGTTAAAGTTAACGTTATATTACAAAAAATACTCATCAAATTACACAGTAAAGACATAAACCAATTTTGCGTTATTTTACAATATTCACTGTTGATAAAGCGCTAAATCCGCTGCAAGATGCAGCGTCCGTAGCGAGCAGTCGTAATGGGCTCGTAGCGGGTTGACCAATGGCGTGGCAGCCCGCAGACTCCAATAATCGCGCTTCACAACGAAGTACGAACTGGTACGAACTCAGTTCCTCAAACTTTTCATTGTTAGTTACAGTAATGCTAAACTATGAAATAATTTGTCGTAAACCTACAGAAGGTATATTTTGTAAATTATTTAAAATATATTTTCGTTTCTCAAGAAATTGAATTGTATTGTTAAATCAACAGCTAACACTTGTTTTCAGTGATAAATTAGATAATAAATTTTTAAACATCAAGTAACTTTAATAACGTATGATTGTAGACATAACTATTAACCTTGTGCAAAGCTGTGTTGTACTAACTCACAATATTAAAAAACAAACTTAACCGAGTGATAATTAATTATGATAAAATATTACGACATAAATAGCTTTTTAAAATTGTCGCGTACACTCCAACATAAAATTTAAAGTACATTAAGTGGCGCCGGGTTGTTATAACTCGGAATCTCCCGAGAAAATGTTTTCAAATATTTAATGTCAATTTGTACCGTATAGAGAGATATTCCGGGAAATTCTTTTACATGTGGGGAATTTATCAAAATGAAGGATTTCTTATGAAACATGGAGACAATGTCTGAATATTTTTGCAAAGGAAGTTGTTTTGTGAGGAATTTTGCTGAAAGATGTTTTCGGCCCTTTAAGGGGCTGTGTGACACTCTTTGACGAGACATTTAGACGACATACTTATTTCTTTTGATGTTCTTATTGGCCTAATCGCTGGGATTGGGCGGGAATGTCCTGAGTCGGATACCCACGTAAGAAATATTATTTAGCACAATTATTAAAGAATTTGTCGAAATGATTTGCTTGTATTATGAACCGTTAACAAGTTGAGAATCATCAGCCTCTGATCACTCTTAAAGAGGCCTAAAAATTTTCATTTTAGGGCAACGAATCTAAATCGTTTCTTTTATTTATTCCTCGTTGATAGCCACGCGAAGTCGGCAGCAATGTTACTGCAAAAAAGGGAAGCAAAGTGTTGAAATACTTAAAACATTTCAAAGTAACTTCTCCGCTGAACTCAGAAACCACGACACAAGAACTGTTTTAGATGTAGCAAAAAGTTCTGCAACTTTGTACCGAACTTTTTACTGTGATCTGTAGGCTGTGACGTCGATATTACTAAACATGAGTTAATCTATGAGAAAACTAAAAACCCAAGGTTATGAATAGGGACTTAAAATATTTGGCTTTATCTCTAACAAAGGCGAGGTCTATTAGGTATCCATATAGTTGATAATAACTATGGTTATAAATATGAATATCGCTGTTTATAAACGCCTTCAAAAAAAAAGGAGAAGGTTCTCAATTCAACTATGTTTTTTTAACTCAATTTTTGTTTGAGGTCAAAAGAACATTGCATTGACTTTACAAATATAAAGTATCAAAATCATTTTCGGCGTAGAGACTATATCAGTCACATACTCAACCGTGCAATTTCTAAATGCTCGGTTGCAATCCACTTAGTGTGCGTTTTTACGATTGAATTATGTCATGCTGAATCCCTGAGATTAGAACTCGTGCCCGACATTACGACTAAGCTCTTATGAAATCTTTTGAGAGAATTGTATTCCGTATAACATGAGTAGCATTGACAGTACTGCCTACCGTTCAGGTGCTACAGGCATAAGCTAATATATATAGAAATCCTAGAGTAAATATGTCGATATTCTGTCTCACGCTCCCAATAGACAATAATATTGTATTCCGTATTGTTATAATTATGGCATCCGGTAACGGATATTTCTCATTCGTCTAGAGGTCTGTGCGTTTTGGTTTTGAACAGACGGACCAAGCAAAGCTATCGACATCTCGCTCTGTTATATAGAAAATTAATACGATAGAGCAGTATAAAACAACAATCACAACGATAAATGATTGTACTAATCATGGATTTGAACTACAAAATGGCTGTACATGTACTGCCCGGTCTAGAAATTCACGGGATTTTTGACTGGCAACAGATATTTTGGCAATCGATATAATGTTACCACTTTAATTGATCGCATGTTTAAGCTAAATGACCCAAGAATTTATAAAGTTTGCTCTACAGCTTGATATACGAGTAGTAGCTGAAAGATACGACGAATGACTGCATGAAATTACTACACGAAATTACTGCTTGCAATTAACAGGATTCAGCAATTCGTCAGAGCATAGACCATAGTGCCGAATAATCGAATGCCATCTAGTGGTCGCGACAAGCATTAAGAGGCCATGTGGGCGAGTATGTGAGAAAGCATATTTTTCACCATTAAGGTGTAGTGGAGGCCGTGCAAATTCCACGATAATGCAAATGCTGTGTTGGCAGGCAAAGAGCCGCCGTAATTATTCTCTCGGGTAGAATCACTGGATGCGCCCACGGAACATGGGAGGAAGCGGGCATTTCAGCACTTTTAGAGATTTTAGTGGCGAGGTTGGACATGTATGTTATGTTTGTTTGGGCTGCTCTTGCAAATCTTTGACTCATAAACAAGCTAACACATGAAGAGATTTATGAAAGTGGACGAAGCGAAGTGATACCTATGTTAAGAACTAGCAACTCGGAGATCTATATTTTCTGTCTATACTTATGTGAGTACGTTACTAGTTGCATTCAATAATTACCATTAATGAGAAGAATCAAACTAAGTTCCGTTTCAAAGCGTGTTGTAGAATATCTGCTCATTATACGGATAGGATTTTATGTGATTGATTTTTAATCAATCGTATTATAACTATGGGTTGTATTGATAAAAACAAAGAGAGGTGTTTCTTTGGCGTTATGCCGGTCAGTGCCAGGGTCCGTTGGACTGCCGGACCCTTCCTTACAATTAGGAGATACATCCAGGTTAGGCCTTGCAAATTCTAAAACTCGTTTCTATCAATATGCAATTAGACCGACAGTCAATGCTTTCCCGCTGTCGTCTATCACCAAGTGTAGCCCGACCTACATCGCGTCGTTTTGAGGCACGCTCTGTCTGCTCCGTGCGTTGTGCATTTACTACTAATAAACATGCCCCGGGTTTGTTTTGTCGCGTGTTACAATGTACTCCAATCTTCACGGGCCTTCAGTCATCGTGGATTGACTTTTACACTCTATGTGCAAAATTGCTGGGGTTTTTATCGTGATCTTCTGGATTTCTAACGATTTATTTTATTGTTCTGATGATTAGAGACTGTCCCGCCCTCACACCCGCCACTGCAACTCCTGTAAGCCAGGATCAACAGTGGCACGCATTTTAATGACACTGAACAGTGAAGCTCAGCGCGTCTCTGGGAATGTCTAACTTGTCTTTAACCCGCAACGAAATCAATCAAAAAAGTTAAATTAATAGGAGGAGTTGGAAATAAATTATTGTCCACTTCCCTCCCTAATAAAGCGGGTGACAAAAAACAATGAACTAAAGAGGTAAATAACCTCGCATAAAGACGTTTACAGCCAAAGAAGCCAGCTGTAAAGCACCACGGATTAGTCATTATAACATTTAAATGGGACCTATCATGTAAGCTGTTATACTTGATTCCAATAATAGGTATGGCAAAATCGCCGGAAAGCACGGAAATTCTTCCTAGTCTCCACAAGGTCCGTGTAGTATACAACTCCAGATGTTATTTGCATACTATCTAGCATGGTTTTACGCTCATTCTGCCAAAGACTACACTCCCACAGTATATGATGCGCGGACTGCTCATATTCGCAATAAGGTGTTGAACATGAGCACGCAGGCGAATCAACGAGCTTAAATGAGTACAGTTTAGACTTAAAGTTACCATGTCCCGTAAGAAACTGTGATACGTAATAATCGATATCTAGCCAAGTCTTAGTCAAACGATCACGCACGCATGGAAAATATTGGTATAGATGCCGACCCTTCAAAGATACTTCCCATCTATTTTGCCATTCATCTATTAGTTCGTTATATACAACTGAGAGCGGCTTAAATAATCTGTCTACTTTTAAAAGTTCACGTGAATTTAAGAATCTTTTGTCCATATTCTCTCTAGTTGAGTAATACATCGCGGCGCGACGTTGTACCTCCAGGTCGACTGGAAGTACACCCGCCAGGACTGGCAAAGCTTCGGTACTAACAGTTCTATACGCCTTACACAAGAATATCAACGCCAAACGTTGGCTCTGGAGCAATTTCCGTCGCACAGCACCGATAGTGGCCCTATCAGCCCATACGGGGGATCCGTAAGTAATACATCCTAAGTAAGTCGCTCCATAGATGGTTTTTAAAGTATTGAAAGATAGCCCCCACGTTGACTTCGATATTCTTGTCAAAGCAAAAAAGTTATTTTTCGATTTTTCTCCGACTTTCTTAATATGTTCAAGAAAGGAAAAATTCCTTTCCAAAATTAGACCAAGATAACAAACTGATTCTTTTTTCTTTACGGTGATATTATTAAATTTAATTCGCGGCGGTGATTTTAAAATTCCTTTTAGAAGTAATTGGAACGTTTTATGTGGTGCGAACTGTAAGCGATTTCGATCGCCCCAATCAGATATTAATTTTAAACACGTGTCTGCCATATTTTCGAGTCCCGACCTACTGTTTGACTCAATAAGCAAGAGGCCATCGTCCGCATATCCAATCAAAGAACACCCCGACGATAAGGGAATTGTAAGAAAATCGTCGAAGCCTAAATTCCATAAATAAGGACCCAAGACCGAGCCCTGTGGACAGCCCATCGACAGTGGCTTCGACACGGCATGGTGTCCAAGTTTAAGTTTTGTTGTTCCGTGCGAGAAATACGAGTATATAAGTGAATATATATTTTTAAAGCAACCTCGCAATTTTAACTTAAGAAGCAGCATTGGCCACCAGGCATTGTCGAAAGCACCGGAGATGTCCAGGAAAATACCGAGTACATATTTGCGTATCGATGTACTTACTCTTCTTCTAACCGAAATTGCCGCGTCAATAGTCGACCTACCCTTAGTAAAACCGAACTGTTTTTCATGGAATATTGGTCCACCTGGTAGCAATCGAGGGACGGTAAGACGTTTGTTCGGATTGACGGTTGTTCTGATGATGTGGGTTTTAAATGGGAAGTAGTGCTGACGTCTTCTCTCTATGTCAGCTCAAGCCCGTAGCTCTAATGCGATAGTCGATATGTCCCTAGTGTCTCTAAGTTTCTTGAGCGTATTTGATTTTAAGAAAAGGATACGGTGTTGGCTTTGCTCATTTATCAATATGTGAATAAACTTAGCTTGCAAATGCTAGAATACACTCCTCGACTATCAATATTTACAATCATTCTCAATGATCCAGATCAACCAATCACTTAAAATCGTCTTGAACAAATTAGCATTCTCATACAAGTAAATCAGGTTAACAGCGCAATGGCAGGTACCTTCCATAAAGCCCCCATTACTGAGGGGGTGGGTAGGGAATTTCATTACATCCCCAGGAATTTCTTAGTGAGGCAACTCCATAATCTGGCCCATAACACCGTGGCATATAAAATAAACGCTTTACCCGCTTTTTTTTTCTAACAAAATTAAATTTGACGATAATTAAACGAGATCTTATCCTTTTATTGGGGTTGGAAATCCTTTCTTATTAAATCGTGTTCGGGTGGGTTTTGGGGCTGTCTGAACATTTAAAGGATCAGTAGGCTTACAATGCTTTTAAAAGAATCAAGTTATTAAATTGATATTAGGTATTATCAATTATTATTAGAGCAAAAGTCATTATAAATTAAATAACATGGACAATGTTCTATAATTGTAATAAATGTCTTGTATTTTATCAAGGATCTACGAGTATATTTGTATTTACTTATAACATTCACCCATTGGTTTTTTCTACTTCTAAATTAAAATTAAGGTCTTATTTCTTAACAACTTATTACAATATGTACACTTTTTAGTCTTAATGATCAGTTATTACCAGAATTGAACTTTTAACGTTGCTAATAAGAACAAGAAACCTTCGGCCCGAGAAATAAAATTCTGCTTGGCCGCGATGTTAAATAATCTGAGATTTTAAGACTGTTTTATTTACATTTTAACTGTTTGCATTAACAACATCACAGTATTGTTAGCAAATACAAACCACAAGAAACTAAAACTAAACAAAACCCAACCTGGCAAAGGAAACTAGACCGCACAGCCAATACAAAATACACACGATATTTAAACGTTATCTGTACAACGTGTTACACCGAAACTTAACGGTCCCTACCCGGTGATCCGTGCCCACATCCGGTCAACCCCGGGTACAGAAACATAGGAGTTTATCCGGGCAATATCCGCACCCAGGTAACGGTCTAAATAAGCATTAGGTGGTAATGAACAGGTGGGCTGATAAGGTAAATCGATACTAATCCACTTTTTAGCAACATGTTGAATTAACTTTTAGCCAAATGGTAATATTGGGGTGAGAGGATTTTTAAAGCTCGCAATATTACTCGAGCCTTGCAATATAGGTTAGGTTAAACGTTTAACAATTTATTATTTAGTCTTGTTTCCCCTTTTTCTTTGTTGTTGAGGTTGAAGGCGAAAACTTTACAAATTTTATTTAGGTTAATAGAAATGTTGTATCACGTATGGAACAAAATGATCAGATTAAATTGTTTATAGTTACCTATGTTGCTACAATATCCATAATTTTATATTTATCCTCATCATTAGATGATCATAAAATCATTACTGGATTTATTTCCAAAATCATATTTTTTTAGTTATAAAGTTACCCACATTTTAAATTCTTTTCTTAATCCTTCCCTATCAGCTCCACTCTAAATACTCCCTGTTTTTAAAACTCCCACAAAACCGGGTAAATAAAAAGCGATAGAAAATGCATAAACTCACCGTCCGGATGATCCGGCGCGCTCCGTGCGGTCGCCGCCTGTAACCAACACATCCGGGTGAAATACGGATAGAAATGTTTTAGGTATTTTGGGCTTTGTGCACTCGTGTTTTAATTCAATTTGTGCCTTTCTATATTAATTGTTTTTAGATATAGGTGTGTTGTGAGAGCACGTGCGAAATTCTGGTTTTAGTCGTTGTAATTGAATTCATCAGTTACCGGCATACGTTAATATATCTATTATCTAAGGTGTAAGTTTTCCAAAAAGTATACGTATTTTTATTTTACGTTTATGTTAATTTGTGTACTTGTGTTAATCTTATATAGTATTACACATAGATAAATATGTAACATGCTTGCGAGCAATGACATGGTAGCAACATTGAGCTTTCGAGTGACATTGCTATGTTGTTCAGTAAGGAGACAATGTTCTCAACGGTAGATTCAATATATTAACATCAAAAACAACATATCTAGTTACAACTCTTTGTGAATACACTATTCAAATAATCTTCTTTCAGAACTAAATTGAATAATAAAGAAATTTTTGAGCAGAATTTATCAAATTATTTTTCTTGTATTCAAATCTCAGTCTGTCCTAGCTAAATTTTCTATAACCTTTATTTTATTACACCACTGTATTTTTTCAACTGTAATGTGTTTATACTTTACGCAAATTAATCCAAATCGTAAGTATGTATATATCAAAGGTCAATGACAAAATAAATCCAATAGAAATCTCGTACGGTATTTAAAATTAAAACGCCGTGATTAGTACGGTGTGCATTCCTAACCCACGGCAAAAAATTGCCAAAGCATTATCCACAAACAATCAAACGACCCCTACGTTAACCGTCCCTATTAACCCCATTGTCCCACCCCAATCGGAATGCCTGGACATCATAACGCGGTCAGCGGATCCGGTTATAGCCAGTTTTAACCGGCTCCGTACTTTGATGTACTTTAAAGTACTTTTGATAAGACGCGTTTGCGGTTTGCCCGTTTTTGATTTTCCTGTTTTGTATATGTTTTAGAGGCTTTGTTTGTTATTTATTTAAGTATTTTCTGTTATACAAACTTACTGTTTAGGATTTCTCGTTTGTAATAACTATTGCGGGCGGCAAATTTGTGCCCGGTATGAGGATAGGCTCATCATACCCTTTGATGTTTTGTGACGGAAATATTCTAGGTAAGCTATGAATGGCACTACTGCCTACTTCTTTGGGGAGATAGGCGTCACATGGGTTGTAATGTAAGTCTAAACAACTAGCAATAACAATAGATTTGCCAGCTCGATGTAAATTACAACAATCTTTTGATCATTGACAACTTTCAAATAAATAAGGAATTCGAAAGTTGAAGGAACTCAAAAAATCTGAGACTACTCGGAATATTGTTAAGCGCCTGCCGTCTAAGCTACAGGTAATATTTCTATATCTTTAATTAAAAGTTGACAATAACCCGTAGCTTTGCAAATTTCCCTCCATTTTTGTAGACCGGCGACTCTCCAGCTACAGCGGTCCGGGTATACCCGTTTTTAACCAGCTAACGAACACCACAAGTGGTTATTCGGAACGGAACGCTATTTTTATTTTTTTTAATCTGTCGCCAATTAGGCCCCGACAACTTGGAGTTTTATTATTAATTAATGGCTGAGATTTTCGATAAACTTTCGCGAATTTTGTGCACAGTTCAAAACGAGTTTCAACGTTTAATTTTGTGCTCAGTTTACACGGTAGTTAACGCTTTGTTATTTACGAATAATGTTTTAAAATTGTTTCCGAACGGACGCCATGGTCGAGTTTCCAAAGCCATGTCATTTGACGGAATTAAAAAAGTTTTAATGTTTACAATTAATGCTTAGTTGTGATAAATTCGAATATTTCCAAGGGATACTAGTACATACTTTGATTTAAAATTAACTGTTTGTAATAGAGTATAGGCTATATTATAACATCATAAAATCGTAGTAATAGTGTAAAATTTTCAAAAAACTTTAGTTAAATGTTAATCTTAAAAAGGTCTAAAAAATTTATATCTTTCTTTATAAGCTGGCTTACTATAACCTTTTTGATGTTAATAAGATTTGTTTTAAAATAATGCATTATTGCGAATAGGTTTTTATTCTCATGGTATTAATCCTTATCCAAATAAAAATATATTCATTACAAGTATTAATTTTTAATGATGTTGTCGTTTAATGTCGTTGTCGTTTAATTCATCATCATCATCATTCATCATCAATCATTTAATTTCAAAGAAAATTTTAGATTTGCTTTAAAATATCTCCGCAGCAGAATGTTTAAGTATCGTGTACGCATTTTTAATATGATAAGTGAAAAATACGGGACAGAACGGGATGTAATGGGACGGGACAGGAAAAGCAGTAGATATTGAGAACGGTAGTCACGTTGAGTTTAAATAAAAATCAGTTAGTTACTAAAAATATTTATACTAGGGTTGTCAAGCTGAATCGCTATGTTTAATAAAACTATAGAACTATTTCGCCATTACAGTCATCAGGGGGCGTAGCTCAGATGGTAGAGCGCTCGCTTAGCATGCGAGAGGTACCGGGATCGATACCCGGCGCCTCCAAGTTTTATTTTTGCATTTTATTCTTCATTCATAAAACTAATTCACATTCAAATATTTATAATAATGTAAATCTCAAGTCGTATTTATTGAGACGTTAATAATTTTGAATCGTGAACACGTAATCTATGCACACGACGCGGTTGTTGGAGTGTGCAGCCGATATGAAGAATGTATGATTGGGAAAGTTGCGCGCTATCCGATAATAGATGGCGCTACGTGATTAAAATTGTTATTCGAGTTTTGATGTTAGGGCGAAATATTGCTGCGAATATTCTTAATGCATTATGAATATAATATTTTAATCACACGCTTCAATATTAGTTGTAGAAAGTTAAGCTAGAAGAAAGAAAATTACGGCGTTTTTATGACAACAAAGACTACAATTTTCGGGAAATACAACGTCGTGCTCCTACAAAATAATTAAATCCCAGAACTTTATGGTACACGTTGGATTTTTAAAATGTGAGAGAAAATATGATCATTGCACAAAAAAGGCAATAAAACGATCCTTTTATCTGGAAACCATAAAACATGATCGAAAGGTGTTACATCTGAGATTTACGCGAGGTGTTAGCGCCTTTGTGCGGTTTTACATGACAAGGTTATTTCTAAGTGTGGCAAAGAAGAACGGATAATACATGAAGACTATCCTTAGTTAATACTATTTGGAAACTGGGAATTCTTGTTACTAAAGGGACACGCTAAAAGAGCTCTAGTTTCTTTTTAAGAAATCCCATGATCATTATATTGCATACATACATAAACTCACGCCTTTATCCCCGAAGGGGTAGGCAGAGGTGCCACTAGGACACCCACATTTCGCCTTGCATGTTCCGTCCCACGATGTGATAGGGGGCGAGCCTATCGCCATATCGGGCACAAATTCTTGACTCCGGGCTGATAATGAATAGAAAAATCCAATATCACTTTGCCCGACCCGGGATTCGAACCCGAGACCTCAGCTTTGTAACCGTACCGTAATACAACTACGCCACCGAGGCAGTCATTATATTGTGTTGATTAAATTTACTGCAAGATTTTTAGAGCATAGAAATCCTAAATACGTGGTGTGCCTTTTCAAAAACTGTAAGCAAAGATACTTTTTCCTGCGAAAAGGATTCAGTATTCACAAAACACATTCAATTTATGTCCTTTAAAATGTTATGGCTATGTGTTTTTTTTTAAATAGAAATTAAACTATCAGTAAAGTTATATCTTCTATCATTATAAAATATACCGGTATATCAAGACTGCGACCGAATACGTGGCCAGGTAGTAGTTTTACTGGTTACCGACACAATGCAATTAAAATTTTCATAAAAAAGCAAACGATTTTTTTGAAATTTTTATGAAACCATCGTAATCATCATCGTAAATACCTAGTTTATCCGATAGTAGTAATTCAAACTCTTACGTGCCATTGCGTCTTTAAAAATAAAAAAGGTGTACATCATTATTTTAGGCAAACTCAAAAAATATATAGACCATTTTTGCATTGCGTCTGAAGTCACTAATACTACCACCTGGCTTCGTTTTCGGTCGCAGTCTTAATATACCCTGTATAAAATTCAGCGTAAGTTAAAACGAAAAGAATTGACAAATGTAAAAATCTTCCCAACCGTTTAAAGAATTCTCAAAAGTATCTGAAATCAGTTTATCTGTTGGATTAATCTGGTAATAGCTGTGGGTTGTCCTCACAGAGTTGTCCTGCACGCTCGATTAGCCGATCATCCCCGTTTCACGCCGCCATATTGGCACTTTCGGCGGGAAATGTGACAAGTGACGTTAAGATTCTTTAGATTTCAAATACATTGCGTGTTGCGAACATAGATGTTGTGAAATTAAGGAAAAACATATATAAACTAACTGTATAGAGAAGGAAAATTGGGAAAATTGTTTTCGTGTTGTTCAATGTATGAAATTTGCTCTACTTATAGTTATAATCACGTGCATTGCTGAAGTGACTATAGGATTTGAATAACATCCATTACTCTATTCAGTATAAGGTGCGGGAGACCGATATTGTTTGCTGCAATCTGTAAATTATTACACTATAAATTATGAGGCCAATCACGGTATTTTATCGAAATATTCCAAATCGAGTTCTAAAACGCGCGGGTAGATGGCGCTGCAGCTAAAATTCCCGCGCGAACTATTCAGAGCCGCATAGTTCACATCGCAAGTACCGGAGCCCGGCGGAGCCCAAGTTTGAATTTATGCCGAAATATAGACATTTTAGACAGGCAAACTTCGAGTTTGGGGGCTGTAGATTAGAGCAGCATTGTCTAAAATAAGCTTTCTTGGAAACTGGTGCGTTTGATATCAAGAATAATTGTGTAACCTCTTGCAATTTGCACGGGAGACGCCATTTTGAAAAACTTAATGGCGGTTGACTTGTTGGAATTGCTTCAGAACCAGTTGGTGCAGTTTAATTCGCAGAACTCAGTTACATGAATTATTAATAGATTCTTAATATTATTACAAAATCTTATTTGAACGTTATTTAGCGCAATAAATTTATAAAACCTGCGTTACATTTTCTATTTAGTTCAACTGAATACAGCACAGTTAAAAAGTTACAATAAAACATGATTTTACGCGTGCTATTTGTACATTTCAATTGGCATTTTGAAATGCCACAGTTTCACCTATAAAACGAGAGGGTTCCGGCATTTGGTAAAGGGCGCGGCATTCACGGTACATCCATCCCTAATAAGGCACCTCTCTTGGGATTTGGACAAAGTTTTCTATTACATCATAACATGGCTAGTTTCAAAGCACTCTAATATGTATTATTTTCTGATTTAATTATGATGCGAATCTGTTGTGATATGCTTTTGGCGTGTTATATTATACCTAAATATTATGGTTGATGATATTGTTGCCTGTATTCTTCTTGATTTTTTATTCAACAGTTTTTAATACAATGCATAATGCCAAAATATTTTTCCACTAGCTAAACTTCAGGTAATGCAGAAATTAATTAATAAGACTCATAATGAAAAAGACATCGGTGTAATACTTACATAATATACATATTCATTTATAAATACAAGTAGTTGTTCTACATTTTACACCCTCACAGTTATGTTACACCCAGGCGGGAAGAATCAATGCCTGTCGCCGCAGGGCTATGCAATGATTCGTCGATTTACATATTATTTAGACGAAAAATTGCGTTTTTGGTTTCACTTTCTATTCATGGATGGTAAAAGTGAAAAACGATTCGGTTATAAAAGGAGTTATTATTATCTCCGTCCATGTTTTCAATGGCTTCGCGTGATGGCGTATTTTTGAGTAATTAAATATGCATTAGATATCAATCATTGGGATGAAAAGTGCGAATCAATCACTACAGGCAGGTGTGAGTTTAAGGAAAGGTTTTGCCGTTTTAATATCTGATAAAGTATTTTTTTCAAATGAAATTGCTACCGTTTGGTGCAACTTTTTGCGAATTTGCGAAAAGCACAGGGACAAGATGCAAATAAAACTTTGGAAAATGTTTTATACCAAAAATGTCATTCCATAATGGCTTTTGTCACTCAGTGTAGACAGTAAAAGATATTTTTAGTGAAATTGAGAGGTAGAGTCGGTTGGATCTTAAGTTTTCTTATAGAAATCAAATAGAGGAATTGGTTGTGAAATGTCAATTAATGAGTGTTCGTAAGCACAGAGCATGTATTAAGATTAATGACAGTTGGTGAAGCGAGAGAGGTTTTGGTCTAGCATTTGCCGCTCTGTAGTCTGCCTGCCCCCGTGGGACAGAGGCCTCTGTTTATAATATTAAATATGATATATATGATATAATATATACAATAAGAATGATTGCTAGTGTGATTACTATATATATCTACTGATCTTTCTATTCTTTGTAGGTAAATTAACGTAACTGTAGATGGGGTTTCAAATTATGTCCCCATCGCTAATTTGAGGGTGCGTGACAGAAAAATCCCTAATGATGACTTATAAAAGAACTTTCTTTTCTCGCGGATAAATTACTTGTCAAGGGAGGTAGGTATCAATTTATACTTATTACTTATTATGACATGTCTGTAATTTACATTACTTGCTTGTAATAAACGTGGTTTGTATCGTGATTTCATAATATTATATGATTAAATGAAATAATATTATTTGATGGATATAAAATCATGTTTTTATAAGTCAATTAATAATGAAGGTGTCACCTAATAAGTCGACATTGGCTTTGACGACATTATCAAGTAGTGATCATTTTTTTAATACGTTCTAAATAACGTGGCTAATCTGTATTTTGTAAATGTATTCTTAACTAATGTGTAATCTGCTTTACACAAGTTTTTTAAAGTGATTCGTATTTTGTGTAGAATAACGTGTGTTCAAATTAGAGTTAATGAATGAGTAAACGAGCAAACTTTCAGATTTGCTCCGGTATGAATACGTTATGGAGTATTTTGCCATGTTTTTCATCAGAAACCGAGTGTTAATCAATTATTTACTCCAGGGTGCTAAGAGCGGGCGAGGGGGCGTGGGGGGCGTCGAGGGGGATACCTAACCCCTCTCCGCCCCTCAATTTGCTGGCACTTTGAGTCGGAGATAACTCGGATATTTTGTTAAATTTCTATAGGTATATGCAACGTCTGTGTTTTGAGGTGGCTTGTGTAGTGGACAGATTATAATCATATTTTTGGTAGAATATATGTTGGGTGTAGGTAGACTGTGAGCTGTAATACGATGTATTTTGTTAATTAGAAAAAACCGCAATTATGTGAGTAAAGTAGCAGTTAAAGACTAAATAAAAAAATGTAAGTTACAGCTCAATTTAATTTAAAAACATCAATTTTTTGGGAGTTATTGTTTGAGTATTATTTTAAAAGCTTCTCTAATTTTTAGCTTTCTTTATTATGTTATATCTTCTACGTATATTAAAAACACGGCTAAGTAACTACACTTAACCTGATGATAAAACCAATTCCCCCGGTTAATTTATCAATTTGCGAGACCCGATTATCTTATGCCCGTCTGCTTAATTGACTCTTCATTTATTCTGGGTTCACTAAATGCTGTCTAAAAATGCTGGGTGTATTCAGACTGCGACCGAAAACGAAACCAGATGGTAGTTTTACTGTCTTTAGACACAATGCAACTGATTTTTTTAAAACGGTATAGCCAAACTACTGTTGAAAAGAAGAACAAGAAAAAGAACATCTTTTTAAAAGAAATGCGACTAAGTTTAGCGAAGACTATGTTTTTACCAACCAAACACGACACGTAAAAAAATATTGTCGTTGTTTTTGAGAATTTTAGTGGCGTCGTTTTCAATCGCAGTCTGGATACACCGGTATGAACACTGAGCAGTGCGATATTATTTTGATTTACACGTTTAGTATAATGTTTGTTTATACTCTTAGGAGGGGTTAATATCAAAGGCATTCTCTGCAAGCCAACCGTACCGCGATGTAGAAATGTTATAAGGATGCATAAATACATATTATCACCCGGGAAGTTACTCGCATTAGTTATGGCACCGCTAAAATATAATGTAGCTAAGTATGAAGAAAAATAACATTAATTATTGTGTGGTTTGATGGTATGTAAAGTCCGCCAATGCACACTAGGCCATGCAAAATATATGGCCTAACCCTTCCTTATCGAACTCTCGATTGTATAGGAGGCCCATGCCCTGCAGTGAAGCTTTTCGGGCTGATACAGATACAGATTGTGCTAAGTGGATGGAACAGACAGCGCGTAGCTTCTAAGACTAGAATCGTTTTGATACATCGAAATATATTAAAGCAAATTATTATTTTAAAAGTTATTTATATGCTTCAATTTTTCGATAGCTATAATTTGATTTTTACGATAAAAAAAAAATTAAGCTTTACGGTGATTAAATATAATATCTAACTACAAACATGGACTATAAATACACACAATGTTTTTTACTCTGGTGAACCAAGTACACCCACTGCTGAACTGGACCCTCTACCATCGAAAATTCCTTTAAGAGGGCTGAAAAATACTATTTTTGCCATTTCCATAGAGTTTATTTTTCAATCGATTTGATCATAATCTTATCTTTGCGACACTATTCTTTCATAGCCATATTTTTCAATAAGAGTTAACTCCTTGGCCGCGATAACCAGTGCGGTAATTTGCAAGGTGTAAGTGCCCCCCGTTGCCCCCCAGGACCCCCAGACCCCCCAGTGCCCTGTGAGCCCCTAATGATATTGACTACTATGATAAATGAAAGCCCCTCGCACGCACACTGCCTCGGTATGCATGCGTAGTGGAGGGGCGATAGTGGCGCGCCCTGTCGATAAGTAAACTATCGATAGTTTTGTACCAACTGTTATTGTTTTATTTTTGAAAAATAATGGAAAAAGGTGCTGAGATCGATTAGCGGATTAGTGAAGAGTGGCAGTGGGTAAGACACATTGAGACTGAAGATAATTATAATGATGTCATAAGTTACCCACCTTTGGATACTAATACGAAAAGTGAGGGAAAGCAGGAATGGTCGCTCTCTGCAAAGCATATTTATAAATGACGTCACGACACTACAATCATTTCTGAATAATAATAAAATATCAAGTAATTAAAGTTACTTATAAAATTCTAGGTCAATAACATCCCTTTTTGACGCTTCTATCTCTTTTCAATACATAAACATTATTAAAAGTATAATGAGCTATTAACTGGAATAATTCTTAGAATAACTATTAAATTCTGTTTCTCGACGGTGTTTATTGTAAAGTTTCTTGAGTACAAGTGCTTGGAATTGAAGCTTGGAATTCTAAATATTTTCGAGAATGTCTGGTACATGAAAAACTAATTAGAATGTTCTTAGAAATTAATACTGTTGCAAACCATTTATAATTCTAAGAAGACCAGCATGATAGACTGAGAATTGATCTGATATACATAGTTAAGTAAATATAGATTTTATTAAATCTCCTTCAACTCATGCTATACTTTCAGTATTAACAAAATTATGATTTAATTTGAAATAATTTAACAGCTTTTGAAAAGGGTTAATGCAATCTAATGGAACGCTGTGTTCCCCAATTAACGGACTGACAATTGATTTGAAAAGGCTTTTCCGGAAAATAGTAATACGATGGTAGCACAGGATGATGATATTCTAAAACATGTTGCAGATGAAAGAGAAAGACTTGGTATGGAAGATATTACATTCACTTTTTTAAGTTTAACACATTATTACTTTAGTGGTATTGAACATAGAGTGTAAAATAACACAAGCTTGATTTCGTAGACTGGTAATCACTAGTGAAGACTCAACAAATCGACAAAGATAATTGATTGTCAGATCGTCATTTTCCCTGAGAATGATCGGTACCAACCAGTCTTGGGGAAGTTAGTCGAAGATATGGTTCAAACTATGTGGTATCGATCTTATGAACAAAGGGTATGTCAATAAAGAATTGAATTTCAAGTGAAAGTAGGACATATTTAGAGTTATTTGTAAAAACAATTATTCTATACTAAGAACTAAGATGAATGCTAAATAAATTTCACTTGAAATATACGGTTTACATAAATACCTCGTTATTTTAGCTCATAGACAGTGGGATGTAGATATAAGATTTCCAACGCAATAGAAATTTCCAAGTACACGCATAAATTGTTAAGTGGGCGAAGATTGAGCTATTTTTGTATATGTCAACATAAAGTCAAGTATTTTTATAGTAAAAGGTGGGAGAGACCTGGTGGAAAAGGATAACCACCGCCCATGAACATCCACAACACCTGAGGAATTGTAGTCAACTGTTGAAAAAGAAATACGAAAGAAATGCGTAGTATGTGATTACAAATATGTCACGTCATGCTATTTTTTTTTCAACCAATTGTACCACCCTTTAAGGCAATGATAATAATAATTGGTTTCTTTAATGGGGACATTTAAAACCCAAACTATACTTATTATTCGTATTGTCTCAATAATGCTACAAGACTGAAAGACTCTTTGATAACAGATTTTATCAGTATCAAGATTTTTTCTCTTGCAAATCCTAACACTTCCAAATTCTAATATTAAATTCATTCAACAACAAATGTAATTAAATCAATTTGATAGCGCGATTCTCCTAAACTGCTACGTAATATTCATTCCGAGCTATGTTCGTATGTTTTCTAATCTATTCATGCGGGAGGCGTATAGGCATTATTGAACTATTCCTGTGTTTCGTACAGGCGACGCTGCTTTGACACAGCTGTGGTTTAGTAATCAACTTGCGGCTTCGTGTTAGCAAAAATTCCAATATCTACCTTAGTTTATGTTCAATCATAAGCTACGTCGAAACAATATATAACATCACATGAATCTGTAACAAGATATTTTTTGTCTTCCTCAGAACAATTTTGATCCTAATGCGTTTTGCATATTAAATCACCAAGGACCACTTAACCGTTAATAAACACCGCACATAATCCCGACAGTTTAGATTTAACCTTTAAATAATTAACTAGAACGTTAACTGGACTCCATCAAGCTGTTTAATAACTTGAAAATTGTGGTTGCCACAGATAATTTGTTTACGTTCGAAGGAAGCGGTCGCCGCGCTATCGATCTTCACTTCGGGCTTAAGTTTCAAATCCTTCGGGTACATATTTCGGCCCGAAAGTATCCTGTGTGGTAGATAAAAGTTTCGGCTATTTAACATGGAAAGTTTGGTTGGAATTGGTTGAGCCGTTTTTGCGGTGTGCCCGGATGAATTAGGGTCAAGTACATTTTTAATAAGGAAATATGGGGAGATCGTGGTTGGTTCAATATAGTACTTGATTTTTGGTAATATTTACAAACAAATATATTCTGCCTTCAGTTTCGCTTGCTTGGCATTAGATATCGTAACTTCTAATTTAAATTTTCTCCGATTTGGATGATAGTTTTAAATTGATTTCATTTACAAAGCATCCAAATATTGCATTCGCATTTTTATATTAGTACATTTAAGAAATGTTAGGACTAAGTCTTTTCCATATTTGCATTTTTTTCTTTTAGCTTTAGAAACACACATCACAACTAAACCGCATACTATAGTGCAAGCAAAACGACGCTAGAGGCATTAAAAAAAAACAAAATGTGTGAAAATCCTTAAATATATCCTGAGGGACCCAGTTATTGAATAATTGTAAAGATCTCATGGTATATATATCTCATAGTAGTAATTGATAATCTAATACACTATTTCAATGTAAAATAACAAACCCTATTTTTAACAATGGTTTTAAAACATCGAGTATCGATAAAGAGTGGCCGCGTCACTAGCCCACAGACGTCCCTATTGATCCAGCATCCGGCGCTCGTGGCGTGTAGCACCTTTTTCCACCAATAAATAAGTCGGACAATGACCTTTTAACCCTTTCCATATAAAAAAACCGATTTACCCACACTGGACATACGTCGTGACAGACGATTCCGAGAATGCAATTAAAAATTTAAAATATTTGTGTTCATTATTAGTGTATAGTTAAATCAAAGTAAGAAAGTTAAATTATTAAAGTTTATTTTCTTATTAATTCAATTGATTTATTTATTATGGCTGTTAATGAGATTTAATAACGGGAAAGGAGGGCGAGCAGACTGTAATTTGGTTCCATGTCTTATTGAATTATCAATGATGGGTATACAAATGTATATTTTAAATTGTCGTTGAAATAATGTATCTATTGATTTTAGTTATATTTTTGAACAATTTTGAAAATGCACGTCATCATATAATGTTGAATCTAACTAGTAACTATCTACTTTTCTGTTTACTAAAATGAATATTTATGAAATGGAACAATATTGTGAATTCAAAGAAGAAATTATTGTACACATTTTTATTAGAGCTGGACATAAAAAAGTCCCTCATAACATTTAATAAGAATACGACAAAGTATAAGTATGTATTCATTCTATTTAATGTATCATTACACTGTCTCAACTATTATTACTTTTCGTCAACTAAATAAAAATGTAAAAACATTTTGACATCAAAATGCCATAAGTTTCATTTCTTTTTTCTCTTAATCAAACTTCCATTTATGAACGAATTACCAATATTTCCGCATCCAATACTTAAAGCTCAAAACCGGAGTTCTTTAAAAATATCCTGTCTTAAGCTAGCGCGGATTAGACCCAGCTATTAATCGTAGATAATACCCAATAGTGGTATATGTACTAATACCTAATATATACATATATGTATTTAGATAGGCTTTTGAAAACCCTGTCTGGCCCAAACATCCCGGAATAGGTAATATAGTGAAAGCTTTCGAGTGTACTACAAACACGACGTGATTGAAAGAATTTTACAGTGACACTAAACGCAACCCGTGGTTTCGTTTGCCCTCGCAGAATATTTGATTTGTTTCGAGTTTTTGGAAATTTCCAATACATCGCGGAAATTGAATCAGCTGAATTTATATGATTGATTCAATTCCGTTATTATTTTTTGGTAATGTTATGATGTACTAGCTTCTTAATGGCTTCTTTACATTAATGTTAATTACATAAATGGTTATTGAGATTTTTTTTGAGAAAAAGTATGGTGTTACTATACTGCCTCACCAAAATCCTGAATCGAACTAAGAATCTTAAGGATTTGAGCACATGTCCATTGTAATGCCATGTGAAGTGGGTAATTTAATGGTCATATCATTTGATATATTTTAAATGACCTTTTATATATTAACAAGTTTTGAACTTTTTAGTAAGCTGTATCAATGTTTTACTTGCCTTACTGGATTAGAGTCAAAGCGAGTAGAGAATAATATGAAATTTGATTAAATCGTCAGATCTCTCAATTATATTCACATTAATTTATAATTCAATGCCAAAAAAATAATTTTGGATTGTATTCATTTCTGAAACAACCATTGGCTGACGCGTTACTTACACAACTAGCTAATCTTAAATAAAGGCTTTAATACCACCTATAAAATATTCAATTGAAGTTAAAATACAGCGATGAAAATCCAAGATATTTTATGATAAACGCGAAGTCGAGCGCCGTAAACGAATGACATCTTTGTCACCGCTGATAGGAAATGCACTATGCCCTTCTATTTATAGATCCACTCTCGAGAAATATTGCATTTTAAAATGCAACCAGTTATCTCCGAAGACTCTTGGACTATTTCAAAATATTAAAATTAAGTTTTTGGGATGCTTAAGATAGGAACATTGAGAAGATTGACTAGGTGGTTCTTGGCATCAGTTAAAATCTGCCAGCTTTAGATTAGCTTTTAGTTGTTGATTTCTAATCTCCATCGATGGTAAAATTGCCATTAATAATAATTATATAACACGTTTTAATATATTTTCATATATTTTATACCTTTAGTTTATGGTTTACAATTTAATAAAATAGTTCAACCCAGGTGATCCAAAATGTTAATAAATGATTAAATATTGGCAATTTTATTCGCAATTAAGAATGCGCAGCAATTGAATTTAATCAAACAAAGTTACCAATTAATATTCTAATAGATCATAATAATATTAGATACTAGCTTCTGCCCGCAAACTTCGTCAGCGTGATTAACTTTATTTGGTATTTCTCATCCCGTCCCGTCCTGTTCCGTTATATCCCCCGTCCTGTCTTATTCTCACTCAAAGCATGTAATACAGTTCCATCCTAGCTTTTAGAGTATAAAAAAAATTCGGAATTCCTCATCCCATAGGAGCACTACATTTTTCGGGACAAAAATTCTAAAAATCATAGTTTTGGTTTCTGTTATTTTGATACAGACCCCCCATATTAGTTTTTCTCGTTTATCTTCCATAATACAAAGAAACACCCTGTATGTAAATAAGAACTGTACCAATTTTTAAGTTGAACCTGCAGCAATACAATTGTGAAAAGCGCATCTCATTTCGTGCAGTAGTTTTTGAGTAATGTGCAAGCATACAAAAAGAAACACCCTGTATATGAATGAAATATATACCAGTTTTTAAGTTGAACCTGCAGCAATACAACTGTAAAAACCGCATCTCATTTCGTGCGGTAGTTTCTGGGTAATGTGCAAGCAAACGAAAAGAAACACCCTGTATGTAAATTAAATATAAAACACTTTTTAAGTTGGACCTGCACCAATATAACTGTGGAAACTGGATTTCATTTCGTGCGGTAGTTTTAGAGTAATGTGCAAGCAAACAAAAAGAAACACCCTGTATGTAAATGCAACATATACCAGTTTTTAAGTTGAACCTACAGCAATACAACTGTGAAAACCGCATCTCATTTGGTGCAGTAGTTTTCGCGTGATGCGCAAGCAAACATACAGACAGACAGACAGACAGACAGACAAAAATTCTAAAAAAAATTGTTTTGGATTCTGTTACTGTTATAAAGACCCCCCGCGTTAAAATTTCTTAAATATCTTCCATGTACAGACATCGACCATTTACATTTTTATTATATGTATAGATTATGTCAAATAATGGTTCAAAATTAATATTGATTAAACCGAAACAATTAACAGCGAAGGAGAACATTATAAAATAGTCTGCACAACTAAAAATGTAAAACTAGAATTTCAAAAGTACGAAATTCTACTAAATTTCATTATGGTAGCGTAGTAGACTTAAATCAATCTGCTCTTAATCCCAGAACTGGCTCATGCCCTGAAGCGAGATTTATATGGGCTGACAGATAGACAGAAGCTAAAATGATTGCTACTGACAACCTAAACTGAATTGTTACAGTCACTTAGGCAAACAGGTCAGCAAGCATGATACTGAAGTTTAGAAAACCGAGGCAAATTTTATGTACCTCCGGTTTAGGTGGAATTAAATAACCATTTATTACAATTCCTTAATTACTGTACCAAAGTTAATTGTAACCTTCATAGTATAGTCATCCAATAAGGTTAATTGATATGGCAGGTGGTCTGCCAAAGAAGATATGAATACCCCGTTTGACTCAGTGAACGATTTGAAACTAGGTCTTCTATTCTGATTAGAAAACTAAGAACAAGACTTGTTATGGTACGGCTAAGGAATAAGAATTCTATTCCATGCTTACTGTTATTGTACCGAAATAAGAAGACTTTGAATATGTACCAATTTACAAGTTTATGATTAATGATCTTGGAAGTGAGAATATTAGAAAACAATTGAAGTGGAGTTCAGAGAAATGGAACTCCGCAGCGGTCAGAATGAAGCCAGGTAAAATACTGGTCCGCAAGTTGATTAATTTCAAGATTTAAGAATGTTTAAAATGCAAGTCACAGCTCATGATAATGTACCCAATATTGCCCGCGAACCGAAAGAGAGGGAAAAACATGTCTTAAAACTGGAAGGCTGCAGACCTTATGTTGAAAAGATTGCAGAGACAAATGTTGTATCGAACAGTGTTTTTGAATTGGCGGTAGAGCCCGATTGGTAAAATATTGTAACCGTGTGAATTTAAAGTATCTGCTGCTTTATTTATCTGCTTTATTTGGTATGATGTCTGGCAGAAGAAAACTCTGGTACTTCTGAGGATGCAAAGACGAGAACCCTCAAATATGGCGAAGCAAGATAAGGTGCTTCGTATATCTGCTAAATTGATAGAAGACGTAAATGGTCAGCTTGGTCCCTTGGATTCCTTTGCGCTTCGAGAGCAAATAAAGCCGTCGCACCGATTGTAATTTCAAAAGCGTTAATGCTTTAAATGCCGACATAAGTAGCTTTAAAAATGGTTATCTTATTTCAGATAAGAAGGTTTTACGAGCGCGGAAAAGCAGTTTAAAAGAAGGCAACATTTAATTGAAAAAAATATGTAGGCAACTTATAGCAGTTGTAGTAAGGTTGATGTTTTAATTCTTCATTCGATCCCGCGTTATGGTAATTCAAAAACCGTAATGACTTTAAAAAGATCCTTAATTTTGTAATACTTAAACAGGAATTGTAGCCGTTTTGATTCTATCACACAAACCGAACCTCATGAATACTAAAGCCAAAAACGCCCACCCAAGTTGCCGCGGGTCCCTCGTCTAGATTCTCTTAGAATTCTTATTTCCTGTCTGGCGCGCGCCCTATTCTTGCTCCTGAGGCTTAATTACAAAAAAATGGTATTGTATACCACTGGGACATTACTTTAAATTATGCTTGTCGCGAGATTCCATACACTCGATGAATAAGGTTGCAAGTGGCCGAGCGCGCGCGGGATCTCAGACCTTATTGCGATACGTATAAAGTATATTTTGCCTCAACGACGGCGAGATGAAACGATCTATTTTTACACCTATCGCATCTGCAGTGATCGATAACCAGAAAATTCGCACGTGGTCCCTAAATAACGACGGAACGGTCGAATATAGTTTAAGAACTTACCTTGGCGGCGGCGGCAACACACGTTCACAGCAAGATGTCGAAGAAACGAAGTAAAATAAAATAAAACCAAAAAAAACATAAAAAATAAATAGAAATGTTTATTTTGAAGGTGAGCGGCAACAGAAAAACAGTTTTTAGTTGGTAAATAGAGGAAAATAAAACGGAAATTAAATGTCGAAGTGTGTCGAAATTAAAATACTGTGTGGGAGAGCACGCGCTCTCGCCGCAAACGGTACTGGTGCTCTGGCTACGACACGTCCGGGGCGCGTTTATATACCCGCGGCGGGGGCGGGCGGGGAGTCCGCCGGCCATTTTGCACGGTTGCCATGGCAACGAGGAGATGGCCTATTACAGGAGGGTGGTGAAGATTAGTTGTACCGATAGCAGGCGCGGGGAGGAAAATAAAACAAGGTTTAATTACTATGGCGATGACTGAGGGTATGCAGGTACCCACAATAATGTTCAGGTTTGCATGAACTTAAATGACCACTGTTATTTATATGAGACATCTGATTCGAGAATTGTCCTTTTGCGTAATGGTAAAATATCACAAAACTACTTATGTTGTGGGCGGCTGGAAGGTAAGTCCTTTAATTAGTTGCGTTATGATAATAGATCAAGTGAAAAACATGTTTGGTGACTAAAAATCGATTAGAAGTCATGTAGTTTACAAAATATTTTGCGGCCTATATGTGATAATGAGTACAGTGATCTATGTTATCAATCATTTTCTGCTTGACGGTGAGATAAAAAGTATACGCTTTGGGTTAACGCGGCACCATGTTGGGCGCCAACAGACAACTTATTAACTTTAGTACATTTTAATTATTATATTCTTCTGAAAGCGAGGGGTTAACATTGAATAATATTGCAAGAACAATAACGTATAGTGAGTTTAGTGTAATTTCAGTGTTTACATTTAACTGCATACATCCAAACGCAGACTAGAAAAGTATCATTACATTTATAATACTTGAAATCGTTGTCATGTTGAAATTCATTGATGCATTTCGAATTGATGTGCATGCAAAACACATGTATTTTCATTTGTGTTTCGAAATACATATTATTTTGCTTATGTAAATTGTTACTTTGATTACGTTATTTGGTTAGTAGTACGACTATCTAACAGAAAACGAACGAGAAGTAGATTTACTCTTGTGAAAAAGTGCAACTCACAGAAACCTAGAACGATCATTTCCAAAACTGATTATAAAACCATGCACGTAATAATAAGGCTTAGTAGAAGGGTGGTTTACATGGCAAAACCATTTCATTCATAAAAAGTATACTTTTCTGATTTCACTTAGCTGGGTTAATAGTATTAAAATCTTCAATTAAAATGTTATTAAATTTTTAAGCGAGATGAATTCGGCTGCTGTCGGTACGCCCAGCGTGTCCGCTTCAACCCTCCGCACTCACACCGAGGCGCGCAGCATCGCCCTCGTCTGCACGCGGCACACTCAAACAAAATACACGGCTTTCCAACTGCGCCACACAGCAAACACAGTGCTCAACATCCCCACGCAAATATCCACTGTGCTCCACCGTGCTCCCAGACCAACCAGCCCATTGTTTCACACAGCCAAATGCCACTATATCGATGTACGCCCGTCTCCCTCACTCACTATAGGGTTCAAAACGGCAGAAGCATATCTCTTCTTGCATAGTGTATGACGGATGTAGAATTTTCCGGAAAAAAATCGATTTTTTTCCCAGCGGCTAAGTATTGATTTTGTTATTTTTTAACGTTATTGTGGGGGCTTTGAGCTCTTCTATTAATAACTAGTGCATCGGCTACGAGTATTCAAGAATATGTATAGTACATGACGTAAAATAATTTACCGACTGAGCCAAAGTTGTTCTATCAAGGAAAACGATACGTGTTATTTCGGCCCACCGGCTGCTTTCTGAATATTTTAGTGCTGTTATTCCTTTCTAAACATAACATCTAAATTGTAAGCCTTATTTACAATTGAATAGGCTTGATTTTCGTGTAAACACGCCCCTATTTGTAATGTTGTAACTTTTTGCCCGCGTTAAATATTTTATTACAAGGTTGTTGTGGCTATTCGTGTCCAGATGGCGCTAGCTAACTATTAAAATGGATATTTATTTTGACAAAAAACATAAAATATATATAAATAGAAACCCAAAATCGTAGTAAATATAACACAACTAATGATTTTCGTTAAAACTACGTAATAAAAATTTGTTTAGTTCCGCTACTCGACGACAGATGTCGCTGTTCTAAACATGTATTACTCCTAACGCACAGCAGACAAATAGCGCATTTTCCTGTTAAAAAAAGCACAATGCAGTTAAACGGCCATATCAAAAGTGCTCCATACTCGCTCGTACAACGGCTGCATACTTTCGCAATGAGTTTTCACAATTTTTTCCCCACATACCGGCAAAATGGATGGGTTTATTAAAAAACTTAGGCGCGGTATGCCGAGATAAAAACATTTCAACTGGAAAACACACAGAGCAATGTTACGTGGAGTACAAACGTATGGATACATCGTACACATATTTACGTAAATGCCTGCAACAATACTTTACAATCGTGTTTATGGATTTGAAATTGTTTTACAGAACCGATACCATTCCTAGTTTCGGCGTCGACTCACATTTTTTTACCGGGAATTCGAACTGTAACTATCCTTGTTATTTCAATCTGGTTAGATCACTATGCTAGGCTGATTGCTAAAGGACTTGGTTACTGTAAATTTCATGAAATTCCGTTGTATTGGAATCTTAGAGTTCTATTTGTAAATTTTAAGGCGGACTATAGTATTATGATAATTTTCGCAAAGTTACGTAATTAGTAGGTATTTAAATGAAGCATAAGATGTCGTTTTTAACATATTTCTATTTGGTTGGTTGAACGCCTATTTGTGATATTTTGGACATTTAGTTCAGTTTCAGTAAGAAAAAGTCAACGTTTGAGATGAAAATGTTGCTAACTAACTTAACCAACTAATGGGTAGATAATATAATATGTTGCATAGAAAATAAGACTTTATAAGGAACTCTTGGGCGTATATTTCATTTTAGGAAGTTTACATTAAAAAATTGGTCGTGTTTTGAATATTCTAACATCAGAGCAGAGCCAAATAAGTTTTGGAACCAACATAATCATTAAGGTTAATTATTCTTTGATTATCTCAGATTTCATAATTTTTTGCACTAGACGCTGATACGTACAGACACTGCAATTGACTCATTGTCATAGAAATTCATTGATGTATCACATTTACCTAGTACTCAAGCTCCATTTACACGGGGACTGTTTCTCACATCGAAGATACGATTATAATCGTACGGATATAAAAAAGTTGCATCGTGTAAACACTTGTCCGAACACGATAATCTATGGCGGTTATGTCATGCGATAATCGCATACGATTCTTGGTACGAGAAACTCTCCTTGTGTGAATGGCGTCGAATCAAATGTTTTGTACTAATTCTAAGAATGCTGGTGTAAAAACTATTTACAGAATGTA
Organism: Deilephila elpenor; assembly: GCA_949752805.1. Lineage (NCBI taxonomy): Eukaryota > Metazoa > Arthropoda > Insecta > Lepidoptera > Sphingidae > Deilephila > Deilephila elpenor. Next base: position 14,706,579 of record OX457104.1, on the reverse strand, counting down.
CATTTATGGCTAAGAATAATATATAATAAGCCCATATACGTCCCACCGATGGATAGGTCTCCCTTACGATTGAGGGATGTTTAGTTGGCCTTGTGCGGGTTTGTAGACATCTCTTAGAAACTCTTCGAGGAACTCGCAGTTACGCAGGTAATCTCTTGATAATTTCCTTTGTTGTTAAAATACCGAAAATTAATTGCCAATACCTAACCTATAATTTGCCGGTCCTCTAATAAATAAGTTACCTATAGCTTTATAAAACTTAAAAACTTTAAGAACATAATATGACATAGTCGCAATTTTTTGAGATGTGAATCGCTAACAAAGCATGTTAAATAATGATGGAATATGGTTTTCAAAGAAAATGTGATTGAGCGCTAATCAGAACTTATTATATTTTCGCAAACACATATTAAAATAATTTTGGTAGCTAAACAACTTCCGCTAAACTCTGACCGTTGCCTCAATCCTGTTTCTGCGTAAGTTGGTCCCAAGGATAAGGTCGGATAAAAACTCGCTTTCATAAACATAATCAAATTACGGAGTAACGAACTCTAATACTTTCCCGGATTCCGGGGATATTTATGTTTTAATATCAGATTTTTAATTCGGGCTTATTTACAATAATTTATAATTAGACAATGTTTTTGGGTATATTTATAAATTATCAAGGCCGAAAAGTGTTATGAAAATATTAACGTTTATGTTACTGAAGTAAATGAGCCGCGTAGTCTCCTAGTTTCTTTGTATAAGGCCGATAATGAACACCCCATTTATTAAGTGTTGGTGTAGAGACCTTCTAGGGGTAGGGATTGCCATTTTAAAGAAATAAGTTAATCTTAAAGTGATAGTTGAAGGAATATTTTTGTTACACAAAGAGGGATCTTATTTTTGGTAGAGTATTTATTTCATGCATATGACTATTTTATATGATATCTTGTTTACTAGAATAATTTTTTGGGTTTGTATCCTTAATATTCAAAGAGTTCCGAAGCAAATTAAGGGCCAGTCGAAAGACTTGTAATTAATTACCTACTTCGTATATAGTTATTATTAACATAGCTAATATTTCCACTTTATCTCAACTCTGCACTTCCCAAAGGTTGACTGATAGAGAATGCCTATGGCATTAAGCCTGCCTATATACAATTGTTTGTAAAGTTTAAAAATAAAAATTCCCGTCAAATTGCATTTTTTCCAATAAATCTTGTAACAGCCACTAATTATTACAGTTGTTCTCATTAGAATTGAGTGCAATCATACGTCCAACGTTTACCCCTTTACATATCATTCCAACGAAGAGACCTGTGGCTACTATGGTGCTTATTAGATTTGTCGGTAATTCCAGGCTTGTAGCTTGTCAAAGTCCTAAGCCAGTGTAATAGAGTGGTTCCAGCAGAGGTACAAAACAAACGCGAGTGTCGAGGGGCGCGAGCTCTCAGTTATCGTTTTACGTCTAACTCTAAACTCTGTTAATGAACATTTTTGCGATTTTCGCGACGTATGGGCGCAAGCCAGTTTGGTTCTTAGGAAAGAATGGATAATAAATGCGTCTTTATGATTTAACTGAAAGATTATAGTCGCTTACAGTGGCTACTAGACATAGTATAGAGTAATTTATTAAGAGAACTTAAAAAACAATTACATTTTTTTTTCTATTTTATACTTTATATGTATACAATAGTATACCAGCGGACTATGACATAGGCATTTTATTGTTTTTACGTGTAGCGTTAATTTCAAGAGAAAAAGAAAGAAATGCTCGATATTGTGTCATGCGTCGTGGATTATAATACATATAGACATCAGAAAATACGATAGACTTAGCTTCACAACACCCAGACTCGTAACAATCGAATGTTCGTCTTACCCAACGTTTTTGTCTGTCGATTTAATATTCATATAAATTATTTTTCTGCGATATTAGCCAGTATCCGAGTTGCCCTCCCGAGGTGCCCAGTAATGAAGTGTAGCGTCATTTGTCCGGCGGGCTGTCCGTCCGTCCGCGCGAATCTGTAGCGCGTCAGTTAAATTACACGAAAATATTCATTTCGCTTAATTACTTTGTTCCTGCACGGTGCAGTGTAAAAACACTTGACTGCCGAGTTATGCCCGCTTGTATAATTGTTCAGTGTAGTTGAACGTTTAAATGCTTCCTTGCAGAGCAACAGTTTTGTGGTCCCATCCATCTCGGACCGGACTATGAGTTTTTTTTTGTTTCGTTTATAGCTCATGTAGGCAATTAGATTGCTCTTATGACAAGTCAATACACAAACACATATTATTTATATTAAATTTACTTGTTTTTCGGTGGTCTTATGGAATAATATTTATTACTATTCTATATTTTTATTTCAAGGAAATTTATTATATACGTTGATCAATGTCTTAGTTGACCGTGAGTAGTATTAAAACAACGCGTAGCGGTTTAATGTTACCACCAGTTCCACCGCGGTCCTGCCTGAGAAGACCCAGCGAAACAAACAAATAAAAAAAAATGCAGTTAGGATTTCTGATACTAAATAATATTTTGTTTCATAGTCTCACGGCCAATTTTATCCTTATTCACACCTACCTCCCAATTTACCACGTTGTGCGGTAGTCTCGGACATGGTAGAGAAAACGTATATAACTTCTGTACCTATTCATACGCGGCATCTCTTTTTTCTGTCAATAGATTTTAATATTCCGATACCCAATCCTAACCGGCAGCATATTAATATCCAACAATGCAAGTTAGTGTATTAACTTGCCAAATTCAGAAGTATATCGATACTCGTCTGGGCTCTGTAACAGACAGTTCAATTTGGTAGGCTTATCTTGTGCGTCCGCATCGATGGCTGTATTCCGATCTCATGCAGTTTGCAGTCTGATTTAAACTTCAGATGTGATTTATAAGTTAGTGTTGGTTTGTTCTAGGATCGCAAACGCTGAAAATCTAGTCTTTATTGGTAATTATTGCATTTTATTGTCCGTTTTTGATTTGGCCCATAGTGGGTTTTCGTGGAACTGAATTTGATTCTAAAATTTTGATTGTAGACTGTAAATTGCGAATATATGGAGTTTAATAAATATGAGGATAGTTATATGAATGGGTTGTCTAATAAAGGTCGATAGCAAAGGTGGTTACTATATTCATATTTTCTAAAATATCTAAATTTGAACTGAACGTCCACTGATGCTCGTATTATAACCCATTATGCAACCTTTGTTTGGCAGTGATCAAACTATGAACCTCACGTATTGTTTATTGAAGAAATAAAATATAACATACATCAGAGCCAATCTATAATTACAGACAACAAATTTAATAATTATACACGCAAGTAAATACAGAATACACAGCACAAACAGTATTATAACAGCTCCTACATCGTCGCCCTCCCGCGCCTCCTTATGGTCGAAGCACCTCGTATCCAACAACGAGCATTGTATCAAATATCTTGTGCAGAATATAAATAAAGATGCCATGTGAATCGCTTTTATGATTAAATATATGTTTATTATCATCAGCTTCTTGAAGTAGCAACCTATTAGCAAGGCTATGTACGTGAAGAAGAGATACCACATCGTTATCATTATGAAGAGCAGGAATATGGCGTAGTCTTTCTCTGTGTCGAATAGGTGTTCTAGATCGAAATTTGGTCCTGAAAAAGGCACAGAAATAAATTAGGCTTTTTGGGAGAGACACTAAGTACCTCAACATAATTTGTGTTGAGCCAACTTTCTGTCCTCTTCCATGCTGTGTGTTATGTGATAATTGAACTAAAGACTAACGGCCTTTTTATTAGACGATTTTAAAACCTATTTTAGTTTTCGAATGTTTATTTTATTCTATTTTATTTATTTAAGGACCTCCAACGAAGTATACACGACATATAATGACTACAATGGTGTAGCGTTATTCTAGTTTACATTGTGACGTGATCTTCAATTACAGGAGACCACAGCATGCAAATTTAAATATAATATATACAATGGCAAAAAAATATATAATAATTTGTTTGTTATGTTTTGTCCTCTTCGTTCAAATTGAATTCAAAAGTCGTTCGAAAGGGACAAAACATTCGATAACTAAGGGGTTCTAAAACTGTCTATGAATAAGGCCGCATAACTGTAACTCATTCAAGTTTCTACACCAAAGAAGCTAGTAGATCATCGAGTTATCAAAACAGCATATACGAGCTGTGAACCGCTTTAGACCTGGGTTTGGATACTGGTCAAATATATTTCTACTTTGCGTGAGTTTTCATTGGGAGAGTCCTTGGACATTTGCGAAAGAAATAAGCACGACGGCTTTAGGGTGGCATTAGTATCACTTTTACCCACTGATATATGGAAATGGCCGTGAAAGTATACATGTTTTTAAGATAGACTAGAAATCTTCAACAGTAAATAACAGGCTAATATTGAACTCTAACCTGATATATAGTACACGGTATGCATAGGTCCGAAAAAAAATGTAATAATGATGTAAACACAACATATCATCAGACACGCCACGCGCCATGTCCACGTCTCAAAAGCTTTGCACATTTTTACGATATAATTCAATTTACATTCAATGTGTGTACAAAATGACGCAACGACATTGACATACTTTTATTTTCTTTTTTAAAAATAATCATGACTAGAGGTATTTGAGAGCATGCAGCCTTCATTTCATTCTATAGGTTAACGCCGGGGATGCTGAGATGTCCATTCCTACCTCAGTCTTAGCTGTACCGAAGCTCTACAGCTTTTAACAAATATTTTCTAAAAGTTAATTTATATCTACATAAAAATAAAATAGTAACCCCTGTAGAAAGCAAGTCTATAGGTGTCAGCAGAAATTATGTAATAAATTAATATGATCTCAACGTATAAGATCCAAACCAATCGAAATCCAAGTAGGTATTATAAATCCGAAACTGTTTTCTATTGTAATGATTTGACGTCACAACTACATAACCAACGTTATAAAATTTTGTATAAATAAGATAAGTAGGTATGTGGTATAATTGTTTCATATTGATTTACGAATGTTACACACATTCGCGTAAATCTATGAAACACAAAGATTGAAATGAAACTACACAGGGCGAACTACGTGACCACGAAAGCTGTAAAGTTTTTAAAAACTAAAAATCAAACCAAATCCGCCATAAAATCTGAAAAAAATAGTTTAATTTCAAGGTATAGGCGCAGAGTATAGGGTACTTGTCATTCAGAAAACAAGTACCTACTGTTCTGGAGGGAAACAAAAATAACAATTATAGTCCATCTAAACTAACAGGTTCCATTTGACGTTTCATACTTTTAACGTAAATTACTTTGTGCAGACGTAACCCACACAATTTCAATAACACTTTCCGTAAATCCATGGAATTATGAAGCTATTCTTATTTTATCACTAGACTTACAATCCATAATCACTAAATTTAAACTAGAATCCTTTAAATAAAGCAAAATAACCATTTTAAACAACATATTTTTTTTCTAGACGTCATTACAAAGTCACCTCGTTAGGTCTTTTACCGGTAGAGTCGAGACTATTCAAACGCATTTGTATACGCATAATCGGTAAAAAAATTTAAATAATTGAGCAGATATAAAACAGTTGTTTTAATTTTTAAAAATACTAAACTTGCAGTTAATAATAGGTATGCTGTCAACGAACATACTTATATAAATAATGAAATAATAATATTAATATAAGTTAATTTATTATTAAATAATAGATTTGGATATTACAATGGAAATGAAGGCAGTATTGTAGGATACGACACACATAGTGAGGAGGTAACTCACTTTGGATTATATGTATTGTATTGTATGTATGTATCATATGTTCATAAGCATGTGCGTGATGTAGACTGGACTCAAAAAGTGTCTGCACCCGGGTGAAGCCGGGCCGGGCCGCTAGTAATAGATAAATCACTCCTTTTGTTCCTAAATAGTAAAGTGACTATGCAATTGTGGATGACTCATTAGAATAAAAATGTTCATAAAAAGAAAAACGAAATAATGTAAACTAAAAATATAAACTGTAATCGATTAAGAAATACAAACAAATATTATCGATATCTCTATATAATCGGAAATTGTAAGAACCGATTTATTTGATAGCATCCCTATTTCCCAATGTCAAATGGAACTTTTTAGTTTAGATAGGGTATAGACATTTGTCTGAATAAAATCTGATAGTCCCACATACAGATTATACGCGGCCTACGGACATGAACAAACTGCACTTTAATGACTTAATGAAACAAATAGTATTTTTTGGTAATTGAGATGACAATCTTACATCTACAATATTTTGTTTCCGAGTTATTTTATGTACGCCTGCGTAGCCACGACTAAAATGTAGCAAAACCATTCTTAGTTCGAATTTTTTAATTATATTTCATCTTGTGAGTTAATACGGTTTTAGTATTAATCAAATACACATGTAATTAGATACGTGGGTTGTGTAGTGTCTAGTAACAGGCGGCGGCAGCGCGTGTGTTGGGAACTACGGCGAGTTTAACTTATTCATTTGTTGTTAACTGCCACTGCGCCGCGGTTACTTGTTGCTTCGGCTGGGGTTACTGGGGACTTAAGACATTTTATGGTTAAATATCTTTTTCGGAGGTTTCCAACAGTAAAACGTACTACATACATAAACTCACGCCTTCCCCCAGAAGGGGGAGGTAAAGGTGCAACCAGGGCACCTACGTTTCGCCTTGTATTTTCCGTCCCACGATGTGATAGGGGGCGAGTCTATCGCCGTATTGGGCACAAATTCGTGACTCCGGGCTGATGGTAATAAATAGAAAATCCAATATCACTTTGTCCAACCCGGGATTCGATCCCGAGTCGTCAGCTTTGTAATTCTACCGTGGTACAACTGCGCCACCGAGGCAGTCTTGGTACTAAAAGGTACAATTGGGAAATAATTCGTGTGCAGATATTTTTGGACTTTGTAGTAGATTAAGAAACATAAATAAAATTTGTAATTGGCAGACTCTTGATGTATATGGTTAAAACTAAAATATAAATAGGTTGATCCGAAAAGGGCTGCGGAGAGAAGTGGATAATTATTTCAAACTCCTCATATTAGTTTTTTCTTTCTGAATAATTTCGGTGCGGGTTGAAGATAAGCTAGTATCCCTTAGAGACTCGTCGAGCTCCGGGGTTCGGTGCCAATTCTTTTGCGTGCAACTGTTAATCACTCCTGTAATCATGTCATGACAGGAGTTGCAGTGGTGTGTGGGCGGAAAAGCCCCCAAGAATTTTCACAGCGCCAAAAGCAGAATTCCTCACTAATGTTTAATTCTAATATATTAGTTCCTTTATGTTTAATAGATATTAGTTCAGTCCACAGTTTTAGTGAAAACTAAGCGTAAAATGTTGAAAATTCAATTTCCACGTGGCATTGTGGCGACTCCGACAGACGCGGCGACGGCGCACTCCCGATACCGTAACCCCCCGGACCCCCCGGACCCCCCAGACTCCCGCCTATAACACTACTTAATTTACTACACATGTTACGGTGAGATGGGAATATTAGGTGCAAATTGATAATTACCTAATAAAACTGTTTAGGTTAAATTGCTTAAAAACGCACCCGCTGTTATGCACGGGACTTTTCTATTATGAAGAGTTCGATTAAGAGGGCTAGAACCATATTCCACTACACTGATCTGTTGAAGGTTGGGTGACTCCAAGGAACCTGCAAGTTTTTTGTAAAAATCACTATAAGATGCAAGACACGATGTTAACCTATACCGATTAAAGCTTCATAATATGCACACTTAATTTCAATAACTCATCAGTGTAACTTGGGTTCGAACCCTGAACTCGTTTTGTTAGTCCAGATCGCTCTCGACTAGGCTTTTAAACGATTTTTTAACTGACTTAAAAGAAGAGTTTTATGTTCGATTGTATGGAATCTGTTTCTTAATACTTCTGTTTACCACATTACACCACACTAGTTCTAAAAAAAGTTGTCATGAGTACAGACTGGCCATTGGATATTTTTGTCTATTATGTACAATGACAGTAACATGCATTGGTTGCAGATCACCGGCTTTTGTGAATGGCACGAAGTTTTAACAACTATTTAAAAGCAGGAAATACTAAGAAATGTATCAGAATACTCAGACGTCCTTATTAAAAACTTGTCCATTGCTTAAAGAAATACTGGAGGTTGTATTTAAACCTAGAATTTAATAGGTGGTGAATGTGTATTTAGATTTATTCAAATCCGTGATTGAATGAAACTACGTGAAAAATATCGCGTTAACAATTCGTAAATAAGTGCGTCGTGGCCTGTTGGTAAACGGATTAGACGCGGCTGCCAACATGTTCACGGTGCTCGCGGTTAAAATCCCAGGGCACACCTCTAACTTTTCGGAGTCATGTCATTGAAAGTCAATCAATCACCACACACTACAACGGTGAAGGAAAACATCGTGAGGAAACCTGCATACCATAGCGACACGTACTTTCTATAGTATGTAAAGTTCGCCAACCCGCACGAGGCCAGTGTGGTCGACTATATGGCCTAACCCCCTCTCAATCGTACCCTCGATTGTAGAGGAGGCCTGTGCCCTGCAGTGGGACGTATATGGGCTGATACAATAAAGTACAGTAATTCGTAAATAAATTTCGTTTTTATTTAATTTTATTGCTGAATTACTTAAGAAAATGTCGAAAACAATAATAAAGGTTTGTGACTGCGCAACTCAAATCAGACTTTTTTAAATATTCGAAAAATCGGCTTAAATCTAAACTGTCAAGCCTTACAATGTTTGTATCGCCAGCGGCTACGAGACACCTTCAGTGAGAGGAAATCGCAATAAACTGGTTTCTGTACCAATGTTTGCAGTCCAGTGTACACACAGATTTTCAATATCTTGTTTTAAGGTCACCTAAATGAGAGGTTTTATTTGTATTCCTGCAAGAAAAAAATCTAGTCTTTTTTGAGTCGAAACATCATAGGTAATGGAAAATTTGAATTTTCACAGAAGGAGAAATATATATTTTTGTACAATACTGGAATGTTGAAATGGATACTTTTATGTTATCGTGCTTAAACGGAAAGCTAACAGATTGAGAGATTAGGAACAAAACATGTTTTTTGCGCTTACGATGTTTATCCTAAAAAGACTTGAAATGTTGGTGTTATCCATTAATATTTCAGTAATATTTGGTTGGAAAACAGCTCTTTATCAGTCTGGTATCATGTAGCCTTCATGTTACCAAATAGATGTAAGTATACATATTGCGTAGTGGTAGCAAATAACGTAGGCGTCAGTTTATCAATTTCCGCACAAACTGTAGCTGGTCGACACGTCCGTCGCTAACAAAAGTCTGCGGCGGAATGAGATATCGGTTTCGAAATTCAAATTTAACGGTTGACCGGAAATGCCGCGTCCGGCACGTCCGGCGGCTGCGTTCCGTTTCACGCTGCGTTTAGGAGTTTGGGACGTAGCTAGATAGTGTTTCGAATATGTCTGTGGACTGGGAGTTGCGTTCCTTTGTATATCAAGATCTGAACGTAGCATGTTATACATGTTTGCTATGCTATTTGTGAATAGTTATTTAAGAAAGTATATTTAAAGAAAAAATAAAAAAATGAATACACCCAACAGTCACATACATTGTCCTGACCCCACAATGAGATCGAATCTTGTGTTATGGGTATCAGGAACTACGAGAGACTTTTTTGTCTCGCAAACATCCAGACCTTAAACAAATACTTGTGGTTCTCACAAACATTTGTCTCGTTGCGGGGATCGAACCTGCGGCCTCTCGTTTCACAGCCGGCGTCTAACCAACTGCGCCACGAAGCTGTCTAGTAAATGTCTAGTAGTCTCCAAGTTTATAATTTCTTACAAAGATCAAAAACTATATTTTGTGTGGTAAATCAGTATAAGCTTTCAGTTATTTAAAAATGTGCGATTAAACACTATATTTAAAACGAACTTTGCTAATGATTACAAATAATTTTCGGATTAAATGATATTTCTGTTAAAAAAACGGACTCGCATAAAAATATTGATTGATGTGCCCTACATTTTGCAGATCATAAACGCCCTTATAATTATTACATGACCCATATTTACCGCCACATTCAGCATGTAATGACGGAATTTAAACGTAAACTTATAATGAAACACGCGTCATGCTGCGTGTATAGAAACGTGAACGACACACGTCACTTCCGACATTTTGCCGGCATTTTGTTGTTTTGACGTTTCAAAATCACGCTACTGTTTGTTCTCGATGCAGTTTTCGACACGATTGGTGACTTCGAAGTCACACTTTATTACTTTATAATTATTGTCTGATGAAGGATTGATCTAGCTTATTTACCCTTATAACGTCATCTATATTATCTTTATCCTATCATATCATTATCCTGTTTAACTTGTGTATCAGACACTTCGAGACCCCTTTCTGTCTAACAGACACCCAGACCGGGGACAAATACCTGTGTATCATTCAAAAATATTTTGTCTCGATGCGCGATTGATCCCGCGGACTTTCGTTTCACAAACAACGTTAACCAACTGCGCTCCGGAGGCTGTGCGTTGACTATTAAATTCACTAATAGCAAGTCGCAATTCAAGGAACTCAAATTCGATTCCAAATCACTTTCGAGCCGCATCTCAGTTCATTCTAGTTCTCGTAGTTACGCCACTCCTCATGACAGTATCGCGCGCGCGTCCGGTCGATCTCGTTTTGTTTGGAGTCCATTGAAACTACCCTCCCCCACCCTTAGCTTTTGTCTCAGCGTGTCGCGCGTTGTGATTTAAATTCTGAGGGAAATGTGATCTCTAAGCACACGCTATTTTTGGACCTATTGTTTAGAATGTTGAGGCTTTTTGATGAAATGGCATATGGCGTATTTATAAATCTATACATATAATACATTTGTGACTGATCGATGTCTGTCCATGGAAAATAAATGAAAAAAAAAAACAAATATCCCCCATATTTGTTTTTGCCTGTATTAACGTAATAGAACCAAAATGATGATTTTTAGAGTTTTTGTCTGTTTGTCTTTGCGGTTGTGTGCGATGAACTCAGAAACGGCTTAACGGATTTCGATACGATTTCGAATGGAGGTAGCTGGCACCCTGGATTAAAACTTAGGCAACTTTTTATCCGTAAAAATTTAGTGTATGACGAAGGAATTCCGATATAATTGTTACTTTTTATACTCAACGGGGTGGGATGGTACTGAATGCCTTGAATGGGAATGAGACAGGACGGACGGGATATAACGGGACGGGAAGTTCCAAATAAAGATAATTTCAAATAAAGTTAATTACGCAGACGAAGTTTGCTGGCAGAAGCTAGTAGATGAATAAATAGCTAAATGAAACTATTATAATTTCGTGCAATTACAGTGAAACCTGGTTAAGTGAGACATCAAGGGACCTGCAATGTCGTTTCACTTATAGAGGTATTCCACTTACCCAGTGTCTCAGATATACAGGTATAAATAAATATCTGTCTCATTTACAGAGGGTTCCATTAACATTGTGATTCAATTTTATGTTTACTCTGAATTATTCTACAAAGAGTAGATTTTGGCACATTAAATTCGGCACAAACTTCTTCGCGTGTCTTCCCACTTTCATAAACGGATATTAACTTCATAGTCCGGGAGCCAGCGACAGATTCTCATGACCAAGTTCCTCTCAAGCGGTAATTAGTAAAATGCATCAGAGTATAGTATTATGAAGCCTCGTGAACGTCAGCTGGCACTCGGTTGGGAGGATGAGCGGTTGTAGCCTTCCACGCACGATGAAAAAAAAAATACATTCACTCATTTCCTCTCAGCTAAAAATTTGTCAAATTGTAGCTTATCTAATATCTCAACGAAAAAAAATAATCAGCTGGTTCCAACATAGTGTATTGTACGTCAGCTGGTGTCTCGAACATAAATTTTTATTTTTTATTTTCAGTGATTTCCTCTCAAACAAAAATTTACCTGATGATAGCTTATATGTAACTGTGGATAAATATATAGGTCAGCTGGCTGTATCTTGGTGGAAAAACCGTCAGCTGATACTTTGAAAGTTATTACATAGGAGTTAGACAGGAGCATCTACAGTCAATTTAAATGCATCAGCTGACTAGCTTTTCCTCGACTTATTGCTAGCTGATTTTTTTTATTTATCGCATCAGTATATTAACAATCAGCTCACAAATTTTCATCTGGGAGGAAATGACGCATCTTTAATTATTCGACATAGCGCTGCTTCAATATGAGATTTGAGTTGAAATAAATATTCCGTATCAATGTTTTTGAAACGAATAAGTATGTAATCAAATGATATTAGATATATTTAAATAATTAAATAAACAATTAGCTTAGTATAAATTAACGAGTTACTCGATAAATAATATTTATTATATAAACGTGATGAAAAATGACAATGAGAATAACAATGTGATTTATTCATTTTCGTTTTCGCTCTGGCTTGAGTCACTTTCTTCTCTTTCCGATTCATCGTCAGAGTCGCTGTCAGAGCTGTCTGCTGTTATGTCTTCATTGTCATCACCTGTACAAAAATTTAAAAAAATATTAGGATGCGTATTTTAGCATAACATAATCAAAATGATAAAAAAAGTTACCTTTTTCAGGCTGAATAGTGATTTCATTAATCGATGATGGTAACTGACTTCCAGAAAACCAGATGAATTCATACTTGTTATCGATTTCTGCCCAACCATAATCTACAGGATCATCAGAAGTTGGAACCTTCAGGTGTGCATGTGACCAAATTTGAGCAATGTAACATGCTCTTAAAAATTGCTGATATAGCTCTGATCTGAATGGTGGTAAAGAAGAGCCATCAATATTTTTGATAACTTGAAAGTTTCAGTATCCAAAAATTTATATGTTTTTTCAAACGACGCTACTCTTGCCTCATTGATCTTTTTTAGACGATTAAATCCATACATATGGCAAACAAACTCTTCTATCTTCTCAAAAATATTTTCTCTATTTTCTGATGGTTTTGACATTTGGATGAAACACTCGATGAAACTTTTCAATTTAGCCATTATTGAAAAAGGACGCTTTTTTCCTTTTCGAAAAAAGGCCGGGTTAAAATCACACCCTGTGAACGCGTGAAATGCCGCGAGTGCTGCGCTCAAATCAGATCCTAAAGCTTCATATAATTGAGTAACTTTGATAAATCTTTGATTTTTTGAGATTTTCCCTTATCTATGGAATGTAGCTAAAAAGTACTTGCCAACAGGGCTTGAAATACCGGTAAAAGTTTGGTATCGTTAATGGAGCTAGAAGCAGGTATCGGTAAATTCATAAGTAACGATACCCAAGTTAACGTTATTTTAACGTTACATATAAATACCGGTACTACCAAACTTACCGATACTTTTAACGTTATGAGTGTATTTCGTTACCTTCGCTTAAACTTACCGATACTTTTAACGTTATGAGTGTATTTCGTTACCTTCGCTACCGGCAACTCGCAACGTTTGCCAACCAACCACCTTCATGCGAAGAGCGTGGCGGCAGTCGGCACGCGTTTGTGATTAAATAAGCACCAAATAAATAACGGGCAGTCTTTACAATTTAAACTACAAGCAACGTCGCATAAAGTAATGATACGAAATTACCGATATTTTTAACGTTATCTACGTAAAAAAATATCGATAATTGTTAACGTTATGGTATCATAACGATTGTGTTTCGTTACGATACTCAATTACCGTTACTTAATTTTAACGATACACAGGTATCTTTATGAAAATACCGGTATTTACCGATACTTTTAATGTGAATTGGTATCGTTTACAAGCCCTGCTTGCCAATAGTTGCAACTTCTGAACCCTGCGAACGGTTATTTTCAGTAGATGCTCCTGCCTAACTCCTATGTAATAACTTTCAAAGTATCAGCTGACGGTTTTTCCACCAAGATACAGCCAGCTGACCTATATATTTATCCACAGTTACATATAAGCTATCATCAGGTAAATTTTTGTTTGAGAGGAAATCAATGAAAATAAAAAATAAAAATTCATGTTCGAGACACCAGCTGACGTACAATACACTATGTTGGAACCAGCTGATTATTTTTTTTCGTTGAGATATTAGATAAGCTACAATTTGACAATTTTTTAGCTGGGAGGAAATGAGTGAATGTATTTTTTTTTTCTTCGTGCGTGGGAGGCTACAACCGCTCATCCCCCCAACCGAGTGCCAGCTGACGTTCACGAGGCTTTATAATACTATACTCTGATGCGTCTCACGAATTATCTCTTGAGAGGAAATAATTGACCAAATTTGCACCTGGCTCACGGACTATCAGTTTTTCACGTAATGATAACGATTGTAGCTTTCGTTTTGACATTTTTCAAATAAACATCTGTATGATAGTAAAGCGAAACTAAAACTGAAGGTAATTGAAGCTCAAAATTTACTTACGTACTTGGAATTACGTGTGGAATTTGTGGGTAGAATAAGAATGAGTAAACAAACAATGTTATCTATGATGATAAATCGAAAGAACAAATCCCAGATATAGAGGTTTACCTCGTCCCACTAACAGAGGTAATTCAGTGCCAAAGTGTTGGGACCTCAGCATGAGTTCCAGTTATGGAGGTTTCTCACTTATCCAGGTCCCACTTAACCAAGTTTCACTGTATTTGCACTGAATTTTTTAATTATTTCTTTTTGGAAATGTTGATATACCTATTTTATTGTATTGTATATAGGAATGGAAAACTAGGAAGTAGCTCATCTGTTTACCACTATCCAGCCTTTTTTTTTTCAATAAAAAATATCCTGTTGTGGAAGCATGTTGTAACGCGTGAGCAGTAGAATCAACAAGTATGGCGATGTGCAATTTGTAGGCGAGGGGTGCGCGGGGTGGACACCCCTCTTATTTTTATCCAGACGTCTGTGCTTTTAATGTCGCTCGACGATCGGTTAGGAAGGATGCGATTTAATATTTCATTAATATACATATTATATTGCTATTGGTAATATTTCTACTACTCAAGTAATAAACTGCCTCGGTGGCGCAGTTGTTCATACCGTAGTACGATAGGTATGATTGCAAAGCTGAGGTCTCTGGTTCGAGTCTCGGGTCGGGCAGAGTGATATTCGATTTTTCTATTCATTACACTGGTCAACAAAAAAAATAAAATCGTTTGTTTCCTTTAATTTTTTTTTGTTTCTATCTCAAACTAACGCGTATTTTTTAAATATGGTAACAGTTTTTCTCTCACAGCTTTTGTTTTTGAGTTACAGCTAACTACTCTCCATTACTATTTTTACTTATAGTTGCGTTTTTTATTGGACATTGAAATATATTTTGTTGTTATTTTCGATATGGCTTCGTCAAGAAGGTGTTGTGTACTTAATTCTGATTCTTTTTGCTACATTTGTGGTGAATATGTATTTGCAAAATGTCGAAAACCTATATCGGACTTTGTAAAAACTGCGTATCAACAATACTTTATCAATACAAATTAAAAGCTGGTATTTTTGATGGGCCACAGATTAGGCAACTCGTGAAAGATCCTAATTTTGTCAAATCGATGACTGAAGTCGAATCCAAAGCTTGGAAGTCATTCGTTTTGGTGATGAGTAATTTCCTAGGCAAAAAGAAATCTGACGACCACGTAGAGCTTGTTGAGTCCATGCTATCGAACTTGCAAGAGTTAGGGTGCTACATGAGCATAAAAATCCACTTCCTGCACTCACATTTAGACCGATTTCCACAAAATCTAGGTGATTTTAGTGAGGAGCAGGGTGAAAGATTCCATCAGGATCTTCGAACAATGGAAGAGCGGTATCGGGGGCGGTGGGACTCACATATGATGGCAGACTACTGCTGGAGTTTGCAACGTGATCTACCTAAAGTCGTTCATTCAAGAAAATCGTTTAAAAGATCATTTGATAGTGTTCAATAGAAATTTTGTTAACATCATTTATTAATTTTCTGTACTTTTTTATCAAAATAATAAAACTCTATATTTCAAAAACTGAAGCTGTTAGCAATCTTCCAGTATTTTTTTCATACTCAGGGCCATAGAAATACCCAATAACAGAAAAAAAAATAAAGGAAACAAGACTTGTGTTGACCAGTGTTATTAGCCCGGAGTCAGGAATTTGTGCCCGAAATGGCGATAGGCTCCCCCTATCACATTGTGGGACGGAAATGCAAGATTAAACTTGGGTGTGGTTGCAACTCTACCTACCCCTTCTGGAAAAAGGCGTGAGTTTATGTATGTACGTCAAGTAATAAAGAGTGAAACAAGTTGCATACTGGTTCATGTAATGGTTTTATTGAAAAAGGGAACTCTTTTTTGCTAGCTATACCCGTCTGTTTAGTTCTATAATGGTCTTCTGGAAGTTTATCATTAATACCGTTATTGTTCTTCCCTTTCGATTTATCTTTCTGCATTAAGAACGTATAAGGGATAGATTTTAACATAGTAATTAAATTAAAGTTAGCAAAACGATTCTATTAATGGTCTACACTTATATTTTAACAAAACTCTTGCCAGTTTCCTTTTAAACATAGTTATTAACATTAATAGCATCACATTAATTGCAATTTCGTACTTACTAGAAGTCACACCTAATATCTTATGTCTCAGGATGTCGAGCGCAGTGGAATGCCAAGCATTGTATTGTAATTCATGGTGTTTGATTTTGCTCCTGTCCATGAGCGGTCGTATCGCTTACCATCAGGTGAACGGCATGCTCATCTCGCCATTCATCGCAATAAAAAATCTAGATTTAGGTCCAAGTTAAAAAAAATAAAGAAAAAGGGACATTCTTGTTAACAATGTTTATGTAAACAGTCGTATCCGTGCTAATGCGATGGTGCGTGCACCGGCAGCTCGCCTGAACATCTGTATAAAATATCAATTATTCGTCGTTACTCGTCACGAATCAGAATACTCCGCTGCGTAATGCAGTATGCTAATGACTTTAAATAAATTCCTAAATGTTTCTCCTTCATTTCATTCGCTATTTGTTTTTAATTTCCACATAATATTTTCCACTTCATTATCTTTGTCACTTTGCTTACGAGTACGTAATGCAGTTCTGTTTCTGCGAACGAATAGAAACATTATTTAAATCATTTGTGAATTTAGAAAAGTTTTTGAAGTAATTGAATTGAAATTACAATGACAGCCTCCGCGGCGCAGTTGGTTAGACGCCGGCTGTAAAGCGAGTGGCCGCGGGTTCGATCCCCGCACCGAGACAAATGTTTGTGTGAACCACAAATATTTGTTTCTTGTCTGGGTGTTTGTGAGACCGAAAAGTCTCTCGTAGTGTCTGATACTTACGACACAAGACTCGATCTTAGTGTGGGGTCAGGACTTTGTATGTGACTGTTGGTTGTATTTATTTATTTTATTATTTTACCGAATAAACAATCCATAGTCTAAGTATAACTTCGATCGTTATGACCAATAGTCAAATCATAAGCTATTCATTTTCCAATGGCATTACGGACCACGTGTATGTATCTTTCTACGTAGCGTTATAATTTCAAACTTCCTCATTCGACTATGTGTCGAGCTCAGATGGTCGCGCTTATTTCTGACTCAGTTATAACTTATAGCAGGGGCAAGCCAATTAACATGCAGGGTAAATTCTGGGACAGGGCACCTCGACATTGGAGACGTATTTATGCCACTAAAAAAATCACACAAAATGAATTGCCAAACTTAGAATCCAATTATTGGCTTATATTCTACCGAAATCCAATCAAATTTCATACATGCTGGCATTATAACAACAAGGCGACTTTTTAACACGATACACAAACAATCTTTTGATCTTTTGAAACATAAAAATCGTATTCAGTGTTCAAGTCACGTTCGGAATCTCAGACGGAAACAGTTACTAGTTTAAGGTTTTAATAAACTATTATAAAGAAATGTTAATGTCCCACCGAAACTGCATACTAATGCGCCGCCGGCCACAGATTTTTTTCGTTTTACTGCTCTGCAGAAATAATTACATCAACATTTGTAAGAATAATTAAATCGACTATTTGCATATCACTGACATTTTGCAGCAGTTTTATACTGCAGGGGCAAATTAATTGCAATTTGCAAGCTTTTTGCATACGACTCGTAGTTTGTAGTGATTCCCGCTGTTCATAAACATTGTGTGTGCTTTATTTGTACTCAGTTTAGCGATAAGCTCTTTCCTTATTAATTTTGGGACGGAAATGATCGAAGCACTGTGGGTCGCAGTATTCGCACCACTGCCCTTCCTGTCAGTGATATAGACTTGAGCCACAGATCACTTGAGCTAATGTACATATATACATAAACTGACGCCTTTATCTCCGAAGGGGTAGGCAGAGGCGCCACTAGGACACCCACATTTCGCCTTGCATGTTCCGTCCCATGATGTTATAAGGGGCGAGCCTATCGCCATATCGGGCACAAATTCCTGACTCTGGGCTGATAATGAACAGAAAAATCCAATATCACTTTGCCCGACCCGGGATTCGAACCCGAGACCTCAGCTTTGTAGTCGTACCGCAGTACAACCACGCCACCGAGGCAGTGAGCTATTGTATGACCTTGTAAAAATGGTTATTCTTCTAGTGTTTCCTTAAACACGAAAATTCTCAAGTCTCTGTAACACCAGGTAGGTATTGCATCGATTACGTTTTTTAGTCTGGTAGAAAACATTGCATTTGAAAATATACGCAATACAGAGTGTGCAGTCGAGACAAATACAGGTTGCGTCGCGCAGTTGGTCGAGATTATTGAGTTGAATGTGTAACAAGAAGCCTCGGATGCGATCCCTGCCCCGAGACAAAAGTTTCTGTAGCCCACATATTTGTTTTGGTTCTGTTGTGAGACCAAAAAGACTCGATTGTGTTACTCTAGACATAAAATGAATGGCGAAACGAGCAAGCTATTCGCCTGATGGTAACGCCTATTAATGGTAACCGCTCATGGAAGTAAAATCAAACAATACCATGACTTACAAATCAATGTTTGGCATTCCACTGCGCTCGCCATTCTGAGACATAAGATGTTAAGTCTCATTATGTCCATTGTTACTCTGGTTACAATGTCCTTCAGACCGAAACACAACAGTGCATTTACACTGTTTGGGCGAAATAGACATTGCGGTGGTATGTATGCCTCTCACATATGAGAGACCTACCACCAGGGAAATCTTTCTGTGTGGTCAGGGCTATGTGTCACCGTAGGGAATATTAATGTATCTATTAAAATTAAACCGAAACCGTGTAGCTATATTCACGATAAATCCGATATGCGACACCCTTGCGTGGGACTATGACGGTGTTTTCCACCTGACAAGTGGGAGCCAACCAGACCAATATTTGTCCGCCACGCATTTATATCACACGATAATGACAACATTTTCGGAATCCTAGTTCTGATAAATTACTTTTCTTAAATGAAGAAACTTAAACCGGATTGTCCCAGTATCGGGAGTCCTATTGTAACTGAGGCAAGAGGCATTACATTTGCATTTAATTACAATAAATTCTGATTAAATTATACCGTTTCTTTTTTATATTACTTTGGAATGGTATATTTTGTTTAGTGTTTTGTTGGAATACCTGTGTTTACTTTGCATTTTTTTATTACATAAGTAGGAAAATACACTAACTTGATGGTAATTACCCCATGAACCTCTACGAGGCCTGTTCCGTAGGTGCGTTCTGGGCTTCAATAAGGGAGGGGGGAGGGGAATGACTGTCGGTTCACCGGCAATTTTACTCACCTAAAACAACACAACTCATTTTTCTGTTTGGCAGTGGTAGTCGAGCCGACAAAGGGTTGGCCAATATTAGACATGTCTAAATAGGCTAGGCATTTGGAGTCTAGCGGTCTTATTCATAGACAGATTAAAACCTATTTTAGTTATCGAATGTTTTGTCTTCTTCGCTCAAACTGAATTCTTAAGTCGTTCGAAAGGGACAAATCATTCGATAACAAAAATAGATTTAAAACTGTCTTTAAATAAGGCCGTTAGTGACAATGTGGATCTACCGCTTTAAAACATATTATCAACGTAAAAAACATAATCTATTCGTAGAACTCCATGTCTACTGGGGTCTAGTAGGGCCCGCTTGAGATCAAAGATAAGTATGTTCTTTGCGCCTTCTCTTAGTTTCCACGAACTAAGAGGCTGGCTAAAGTATTGCCTATTACATTGAACCGTGCTCTTGTCTGTATAACAATGAGTGGTAATAACAAAAAATATATTGGGCTTTACGTCGAGAGGCGAGAAAAACAGTAATTTGGGTTTGGTAGACTCTTATTTGCACATATCACCAGGTGAAATGCAATCACTTCGTCGTACCACTATAATAAATAAAACGAAATCTGAAATAAGCTATTAAGGTTGGAGTTGTTAAACCGTTGTCTACAATTCCAATCATTTATTTACAGAACTTAGACGACAGAATTTTCTCTTCGGCCGTCGGTATTTCAAAATGTTGAAGTGACGAAGTATCTAGCAGATTCTGCGGAAAGATTTCTTTGTTCACTGACTTGCAGCGATCTTTATCAAGTCGTCCATCCAGGTTATGGATATGAAAGCCATCGTTTACGGTTTTTGAATTCGTGATAAGGACTGGCTTTTCACCATCTCTCTCAGAAAACGATCTCTCAACTCCTTGAATACGCTGTTTTTTCCCATCCTTTTTTTATGAAACAGCGAAAACGCTTCAAAATCTTCAAAAAACTCCTACCAATAACCTATCCTGTCATATCGATAATACCTCATTTTCTTTCAGCAACACAAGATCGAGTGTGAACCCGACAAAAGCGTAAGTCCTAAATTCCCTAACGAGATAAACCTGTCGTGGCTGAAGGTATTTTTTCCTCAGCAATAAAAGAGGAAACTTACTGCAGTCTGTATGAAACATTCATAAAATCTCGCTGGCTTCGGTATTGATTTTTGCGGTGGGCGTGGCTCGCCAATGAGCACCGCAATGCACGCCTACTGAGCGCAGACGAGGATGTGGGAAACAATTGAGCAGAGTTAGTCTGCTCAGTACTTGGTTAGCCTTCATGGCGCAGTTGGTTAGACGCCGCCTGTGAAACGAGAGGCCGCGGGTTCGATCCCCGCACCGAAACAAATATTTGTGTGATCCACAGGTATTTGTTTCGGGTCTGGGTGTTTGTGAGACCGAAAAGTCTCTCGTAGCTTCTGATACCCACGACACAAGACTCGATCTTAGTGTGGGTCAGGACTATGTATGTGACTGTTGGGTGTATTTATTATTTATTTATTGGTACTTGGTAGTTGAAAATTTGTTGTAGATAGAATGAGGTGTGTTTTGGTAATCATTGACGCATAATTTGGAAATATTACGTGACTTTTGGAAAACCATGTGATTTAATAATGTACGGAAGATTATACGAGTACTTACATTGTTGTAACGGAATTCAGGAACTGATTTACTAGTATTTAATATAATAGATTTTTATGCGAGTTTGGCATAATATTATATATTGTTGTTCTAATGGACACTTTAACAGATAGATACATATCATTAAAAAATATGTTCTCAAAACAGTTTTTTAACGATTTTTTTTCATAGTGTTTATTTTTGGTGAAACTTAAATCCAGTATTGCATCAATAAAAGACTCATTTATTAAATAAATACAAACAATATGTGAATTCGAAACCCCCATTTATAGTCATTTAAAATGGTAGTAATTGTACCGTTCACTTAAAATGATAGTAGTCGTACCGCTCCATGTTCACAACAACCTGTACACCATTATCTATTAGCAGTCACTAATTCTGTATCCACATTATAACACGAAACAAAGACTCAAAAAACACAGTCAACTGCTCTTAAAATACCCCACATCCAAACATTAACACCTCACGGAATCTATTTCGCCACGCCCACCCAGCTCTCCGCCCACCGGCCCGGGCGTGCCACTCACCATACACCATAAATACGCGATAGAGACCCTTTGTCTATGCCCAACAACTTTCCACAGCACTGTCATTGTTTACGGTTACTAGTTTTTCACTACCTACCTGAATGTACCTGCATTGTTTTAAACAATTATGTAGATGTACCTTAGGTAGATGTTCGTTTGTTTTAGGTAATGCCAGGGTCCGCCTTTGAGGACAGTCTCTCAGTTGGCCTGACATGAATTGTCTTCGGGTGTCAGACCATTGACACTCGTCTTCAGGACATCAAGCTAAATCAGTCTATTCCATTTGGCCTAAATTGAAGCGTCCTCAGTTTTAAGATCTTTGACTCTTAAGTTACTTGATATCAAATCAGTTCTTTTTGGTCCAGTAATTAGTAAAAGTCCCCGCTAAGTTGAAGATGGTCCGCCTTTCAGCCCAGTCTCTTCCACTTGGTCTGATCTTTGCCGTCCTTGTATGTATGTTGTAAGATTAACTTATATTTTTTTGACATCGAATCAGCGTTTTTTTCTTTGTTATCGAAGACTAGACTATACTAATTTGAGGCGTATGGATAAAACTTTACCGACGCGACGGACGCCTGTGGTTTCTCTGTGACTTTAACTTTCGCAAACGTGAACAATAGTCAATACAAACATCCTACAACTCGACGGTGAATCGTGGTAGCAGAAAAGGGGGAACCAGCAACTTTTTTGATACTGAGTGACCAGAAGCCAAGACAAAGTGTGAGTCCAAAAGGATCTTAAAACGGCCGTAGTATTAAAGAATTGTTTATTCCCTATTCTTAAAGGTATTTAATCGTATATCATTTCGGAGTGCTGTAAAGACGGCGGTCTTACGAGAAAATACCAGTCTGCTATTTTTAAAACGAATGCCTGATGATTATTGTTTAATAGTAAGGGCCATGTTGATTGGAAAGTTTCGTGATATCAAAGGATTATCTGTTAACTTATACATAATTATACCTAGTTCTTATAAAGAATTTCCTTAGGTATGTTTGTGAAGATGGATTGATTTTGTTATGGTTGTAGGAAATATTTGGATGCAAGTTGCTTTATAAGAAACAGTGGAAATAATAAGGGCAGGTCTATGATTATCACTAGAATACTAATTGTGGTTCTTGATAATTATTACAATGTGAAGTTTCCGTATGATTGAGCTAGGCCACGGGAAATGTCCTGAACTTTTTAGTTATTCTCTGTCGTTTTTGCAATAGCCGGAATGTTTCTAAAATATCTGTATTGCGGCGTTACAAATGATTAAGACACTATTTGCCTACTTTTCCATCAATTTCGAACTTGTTCCGAACCAAATTGATTCCAAGATGTTGCGCCAATAAAAGTCCGTTGCAGGATAAATAAAATATGACGCTCGCTGGCCACCCCTCGTGGCGAGTCGTAAACATGCTGTAATGCCACCGACCCGGCCACATTATCCAATGTGCTGCACGAAATGTCTTCTTCACATGCCTCGGTGTAAAGAAAAGACGGGCCTTTTAACTGATTTAAACGGCATTAGAAACTTGTGTGCATTGAACGGTATGTCGTTAAATATAAAAAAATCCCACATCAAATTTTGTAAAAAACACTAACAATATCGTTATAAATTGGGAAGTGAAAAAAAAACATTAACGAAGTCCGAGATTTAGGTGTTGTTTTAGATGACAGGCTAAAATTCGCTTCCCATATTGATGCACTAAAAAGGCAGCGCGAATGCTTGGTTTTATATACCGCAAGACGAGGGGTTTCAAGTTGTCGCGAACCGATATATTATTATTTAATTCTCCGTTTCGCGGGCATTTGGAATTTGCAAGTGTAGTATGGAACCTAGTGAACAGTGTACATTTGCAACACGTGGAGAATATCCAACGGATCACCGAATTTAATATGATAACTTTGTATGTTCATTAAAAAGTCCAAGATGTCTTATATCTCCAAGATGTCATGAATACTATATTATTTTCTGCTTTAACTAATACGAAATTATTTAATTTTGTATATTGGTATGGAGCCTATTGCAATCTTTTAAATATCTTTGATTTAACTTGTAGCGATGGTTTTAAAATTTGGTAATGTCATGTTTTCATTCTACGTCTTAAAAGAGTGAACATTTAAATTACCAATAATATAAAATCTCTTTGGAAAATAGCATAGCCGTATTTACATACTTCCTTCTAAACAATCCCTTATAAAAGCCCCAAGTATTTTATTAGTTAAGTAAGACAATCAAAGTAATATTATACAAGTGCAGTTTGAACACGGACGCCACATGGGGTCCGAACCCGGGAACTTTGTAAATAAATATAACTTTCTGCTTCATATAATCCTACTTTGAACGGTTTTTTATTTTTACTTAGTTGCTTATTTTTATCAATGATTTTAATTAACAAAGTTATTTAAGATGGAAGTTGGGTCTTATTTTGACGCTGGGTGGGATTGTAATATGTTTTCATATCTTTGCAAGTTATTTTATATTATATTAGATAAATAGCCTTAGATCTGCTTGCTTAAGAGCGTAGAGATGCTGCTAGTGGCACTTCTTCCCTTATTATATACGAGTACCTACAGTTCTCAGAGTCAGTTTGTGTAAACGTTTTGTTCGTAAATGTATTATTTAACAACAAATTGTGAAGTGCGTGGTGGCCTGTTAGTAACGGATCAGATGCTGCTAACATGGTCACGGTTGTCGCGGGTTCAAACGCCAGGGCACACTTTTGACTTGACGGAGTCATGTATTGTTAGTCACCACACACGATGATACAGTACAGACAAGGGGACGGTACGGGTAGTAAATCGTACGGGAAATAATCGAAAATGAAAATTACACGGGGAGAGTTTCTCGCACCGAGAATCGTATGCGAATATCGCATGACATAATCGCCATAGATTATCGTGTTCTGAGTTCTGACAAATGTTTACACGATGCAACTTTTTTATATTCTTACGATAATCGTATCTTCGAGGCGAGAAACTCTCCCCGTGTGAATTGGGCTTAAGGCGAATGGCATGCTCGTCCCGCCATCCATGGCAATAAAAAGAAATGACTGAATATGACCATGTTGATGATAGAATTAATACGAAAGACTCACCCTGAAAACTTGTACAATCTCCTACACAAGTATATAGAAATATATAATGTTCTGTATAAAGAGAAATTTACCAAAGAAGGAAGATATACCAGTACTTAAGGATAAAATGTACAAGCGCTTATAAGACGAGCAAATGGAGGTAAATATAATAGTGATTGAACTCGGATTGGTATAAAACGCTTACCGGTACCCGGTATCCATCACGCTTGAAGGACTGGATACCGAGCAGAATAAAAACGTTTTAAATGCTGGCTTACATGTTGCTAAAATTATTTTTATAATCATCTTTTCATTTTTCGGATGTAAATTAATTTTGTAGGATTGAGGATATTAGGTTTCGTGTATAAAGTTTTGGTGACATTAACTGTTATCAATATTGTAGTCTCGTAATATCTTAAATTAGGTAGGGTGGCCAATAAACTTTCTAGGATTTACTCGAGCGCGTCAGATAATAATAATAAAATAAATCAGTCCTCTGCCTGCCCCTGCTGAGAGAAAGGCGTGAGTTTATGTATGCGGGCTTATCGCCATGTGGGGCACAAATTCCTGACTCCGGGTTGATAATGAATAGAAAATTCCAATACCACTTTGCCCAGGCCGTGATTCGAACCCGAGACCTTAGCGTTGTAATCGTACCGTAGCATAACTGCTAGACCGAGGCAGTCTATAGATATTTTCTTTGTAAAATGACTGATTAAGCTGACATTTCTATATAAATATCTGACGCGCTCGAGTATTCCAAGATACCGGCAAGGGATATTTATCATTTTGGTGTACACTGCTATTAACATCGGTTAATTGCAGTCATTTACTTTAAAAAAAAAACAGACAATGGTGAATAGTAAGCGCCATGTGACCAGCGCGATTCTAGCCAAATATTCCGCGCACGTACAGAGCACCTCAGTGGCGGTACATAAATACAGGTGGAGCGGGGCGCGGCGCGCGCTGCGCGGCAGACTGTACGCCGTACAGCCAGCGTCAAATTTAAATATACATACCGTACATGTTCTCTCAATACTGGGGATACAGGGTGCTCTATACTATACTAGGTGATGTGTTCTATAGTAGGATTGTTTGTTTAGTGGTATGGAAAGTTAGGAATATTTAAATATTATATGTGTTTAGGTATTCATAATTTAAAATAATACATCTTGGTTCTTATAAGCAAGGCGTGGGGAAGCGTTTGAGTAAGTCTACAAAATTATGCAAGAAGCCAAGAAATCATTCTTAATGTATTAAAAGCTAAAGGTCGAGTAATTAGCTATCCATGAAAAATACTATGAACTTAAGCTCTCTCGTCTATGATAAGTTCATTCGCCCTATACCTCACCTATTAGAAAGGAAGTACTTATCGGCTGGCCATGATCATTATAACTCATTATTGAGTAGTTTTAATACGGAATATAATCAGACTTCTGTTTAATATCTGAATGTCCCTCAACATTTTGATCCAGAAACTTGTTGAAAGTGAAACATCCTGTATTCATGAGCGCACGAGCTGGTATCGAAAGTATCCGAGGAGGTAAAGTGCTGTATTTTGTACCAAAATTATAGCATTGGTTCGCGATAGGGATGGGCAAATACCACTGCACTGTTATCGATGTCTACGTATATAAAAATAGGAAAAAATAATTGCAGATAACATTGCCATCTTAATAAAATGCTGATAATAATAAAAAATGTGAAAAGGCAAATTAAAAATTGTAAAAACTGTGCAATGAAATATAGATATAGTTTGAAGTAAATTATAGCCAGTGATTACTAGTTATTATTACTAGTGGGGTGAGTCTTTACTCGTCATCCCGAAATGTTAGGTGTGTACTGTTACCGTATCATGCACTGCGGATTAAATTTTATTCTGACTTATGTTGATATTGTTTATAGGCAGTTATGATACTTAGCTTCAAAGAAACGACCTGCTTTTCTTCTCATACTGTCTAATGAAAAACTTGCTAAACTTTACGTCCAAAACCGAAACACGTTTTTATTAATCCTACAAGCTATATAATATTTACTAATTTTCAGTCGTATATATCCACACAGCGTCAGTACAAAATTATTATTCTGATTTTGATAAATATCGACAACTCAAAAAGCCATCAACGAGTTCACAACCCTAGCGTAATAGTCGACGTAGAGTGCAGTCTCGGCATCATAATGTCGATAATGTACAGCACTAATTATCGTACACAACTGTTAACGATGTATCGATAACACATTTTGTTCACATCACTATTCTATTACGGCGAGACGGCTTGAGGCTTTAAAGCCGCAGCCGATAAATTATTTAACATTATGTCTTATTGGATGTCTTTTGGGACAAATTAGTGTATTACATCCCACGAGCTCGGAGGCTCAGTGAGTAGGAATATGTCTGTGAAATAAAACCCAGGGGTTCAATCCCAGGCTGGAAGTTTGGTAACACCGGCAGACTTAACTTAAGGGATGCAGGAGAGCTGGGCTGCTCATTTCCACTGGTCAGGGAAGTGGCAAATTTGCATTAAATAGTAAGTGCAGTTCTTTACATTTCGACATCGAAAATGACTACTGGCTAATAATATTCACCTGCCTTAAATCAAAACAATACTGTGGGCTTGGTGGAAATATGCGCAAGGCCACCCCGAGCGTAGGACTTAGTATTATGTAGTTTAAGTTAAAAATGTCAAAAATCAAACTAAATCCGCGATAAAATCCGTAAATAATAGTTATATTAGTTCAGGTTTTGTTTAGATCCCGAGATCGCTATCCGAATGGTAATATGTGATGAATGTCACCCACAATTCAAACATCTACTTGTATCCAAATATGAAGGAAAGAACTTATTGCAAAGCTAGATAAAAAATCCAGTATTGAGCAACTCATAAATACATTTTTTTAGCTCAAATCCCAGTTCCGGGAAACCCTTATAACATTTTTCAAAACAAAAATAAATAAATAAATACACCCAACAGTCACATACATAGTCCTGACCCCACATTAAGATCAATTAAGTATTGTGTCGCAGGTATCAGAACTACGAGAGACTTTTCGGTCTCACAAACACCCAGACCCAAAATAAATATTTGTGGGCCGCACAGACATTTCTCTTGGTGCGGGGATCGAACCCGCGGTTTCTCGTTTCACAGCCGGCGTCTAAACAACTGCGCCACGGAGGCTGTCAAACACAAGGCGTATTACTTAGCTTCAGATTTAAACGTAGGTCCTCGCGATTCAGACCTCTATTAGCTGCCACTAGAAGCCTAATGAGGCTTAGATCCCTAGAACAAGTATAGGAATAGAAAAGTATAGAAACAAGTATATCAGTAACGGTTGTTTGTGTAGCAGATTAAAAATGAATGGATATAGCCTGCCCCGGCGGAGTCGCCGTCGCGTGCTGGTTTACTATAACCGTTTGTCAAGCTGAGGTAATACAGCAACCATGTCTTAGGGGGCAATTGAGACAGCTGTCTCTTTTAAATTCGAGACCAAGTTAAATGAAAATGTAAATAAAATAGCATTTGTATTGCCTCGTGCGCTCGCAACATAGAAGACAAAGACGAACTTCTAATTGTATGTCCTTCCTATGAATCAAGTTTATAGTTTTTCCTTGTTCCTATGTATAAACGGTAGTATTTTTTTCTGCTGCATGACCGCGGGCTGCGTAGACTCCATGCCCTCCACGAAGATACCGCCGCACTTGCCCAGCGAAAACGTGAGTGTTTATAATGTTCTATTCTTCAGACTAACAAGAAACAAAAAGGCATAGTTTATTATTTTTCAAACACTTCACTAATTTCCACGCACGTAAGTAGCATTTCTGGTTTATCCGGTTGCAAGAAAAATACAAAAGATAGCTTTATCTTACCGACGCAATGGATACGTATGTCGATTTGTATCTTACCACTAGTGGTATGGTAGTGCTTTGTGCCAGCAAAAAAACCAAGGAATTACGTAATCATGGTCACCCTGCTCACCAAACAATGACAGCCAGTTAATGTAGAATTTGAGTGCAAAAATAGCGCATTAACTCGACACACGGCCGGCACGCTGTTTGTGCCATTTAGAAATCTATTAGACTAAATCTCTCGAATCACCTTTTGTTCATACAATCTAGACTTTAAATTGAAAATACAGGCGATGAGAAATGGCTTAGACGGGTTCACCATTTAAAATACTCTCTTTTCTCGACTATTATTCCCACATGATGGCGAGGTCAGATTTCTTCCCACTATTCTTCCATTTCGCCTGATCCATGACATCGCCTTCAGAAACATTGCATGTTGTCTCTCACTTGAAACTAAAATACTGTTTACTAATACTAAAATATTTGGCACTTTAATTTTTATATCATGACGCAGAATGGTGTAATCTTAAAAACCTTCTGCCCTGAGTTGGACCGATGCAGGGAGAAAATATTCTGTGTTGTCGAGTCCAGAAGCGATATTTATCTACGTTGTTATTAAAAAGCTGTGACCTTTGTGATTTTATGTAGGCGTCGTGTATTTCTATTCTTTTTCTTCGACGCAGACTGTATTGAAGATGTTTGTGTTTTGTTCGCTTTGCAACAGTCGTAGGCATATGATCTGGGATATTTTGTATTTTATTCTCTTAACAATGGCTGTAGTATCGATTCATATGGTTTGAGATGAACATAACCTATTGGATTAGTTAAATATAAATGTTCCATGGGTATTATGGGAGCAAAGAGTTTCTCGTAGCTTCATATACCCCGGATACAATGCTTAGTATCTGACCATGGGGTCGGAACTATGAAATCCACTAGTATTAATTGAAATAGATGAATAATTTATTTATCTTTATCTTTTAAATAAATGCAATAGTTCCTCTTAATGTATAAAACTAAGCGTTTTAGTGATAAAATTATCTATTTGCGGGAAACCGCTATAAGGTTTAACTATGTTTTGAAAAATTTGATAACTCTTTCTTAATCGAACAATAGCCGCCAAAAAAGGCGAAATACGGCTAAACGAAACATCTTTAAAGCAAAATAAGCACTGTTGGGACATGTGAAGCGTAGATACTAGCGATATCTATTTCGATATGAGGTAGATTCATGTCTGTGTGTGTGTTAAGTACCACTATGTGTACTTAAGTAATTTCCAAAACTCCAAGGATTAGCAGTCCAGACGATTGGTCTCGTTAATAATCCAGCGCTGCGCTTTACAGCGCGTGCTGCAGACGCTATATAATATTTAGCCAATGCTTTTATACCCTTGCATTTTATTGCAGGGGGAATAGAGGAGATGCGGGGAAGGGGGAGGAACAGTTTTATAACTCACTATACTTGTTTTCTATTAGCCCGGGTACCGTAGCGTGTAAATCCTTCATGTCTTTCTACTTGATAAATGGTTTTGTGTGCAATTTTGGTTGAGGATTAAAATTACTGAGGTTTGTGAAGTGTGGGTTCAATTCTTTGTGTTTTTATTTTCGTCTGATAGCTAATAGGTAATCACTAGCTACAAAGTCCGTCAAAAAGGAATATAACTGAGTATACAAAATGGAGGTGACAGAAATACACATGGTCAGGTATTTACTATTTACGCAAACGACTTTGCATATGAGGAAACTCCCGGCTATGAATAAAGGATTGAAACTATGCTCAATTTTATACATTTTGTACATGAGAGGAATTAATTTTAAAACATTTCTGTCACCGCATTAAAACAGATTGTAAAATGAGTACGCCTCTCGTACGCCCGAGGTGTAATAATGGCTGTGACGTCACCGCGTGCGATGCGCATCCTTTTACTTTGATTTCACTATTATTTCTCATTAGCAAATTATATAAAATTTCTAACTTGTTTATTATGAAATGAATGAATTTAATTCTGTCAGATTTTAAACGAAATCCAATAAATAAAAAAATAAAACTTGTACCTGTTTTATTTTGTCTCGTCACAATATATAGTTTAATTAAATAAAATAAAAGGTTAAAAACCAATTACTTTATTCTCATAAGAAACCTACATACAAATAATTAAAACAAAAACATAACTTTAGAAAGACATCTTAACAAATCGCGACACCATTTGAAAATGGCAACTAAAGGTCACTAAGAATTCAGAAAATAAAACTACTATATCTGTTCAAGTGAAATAATACACTCATTCATATTACACGTATTTCACGTGAATGGATATGCCTTTTATGTACATATTATTGACTCATAGAAATCATCCTGTGTTTACTATTCGGTGAGGGCATTTTCGGAATATAATACTATGTTATATCCAGCAGTGGGCAGATATAGGTCGATGATAATGATTGATGCCATGAAAAAACGTGCCCTTTAATAGGTTAAAAACCTCACCTAGAAATACGTCACAAAACACAATCGCCAATCAGACCCTATATCCTTTTATATTAAACTTTACTATGGACATTCAACTAGAAACAGTCTTAACTGTTGCGTTTGTCAGGTTAATAAAGTATGTTTGTATTTATAATGCATCAAAATGGAATCAAATATCACTTTAATGCATTGTAAACGATATGAAATTTCATTAATAAAGAAGCATTTTCTTTGAATGCTTACACTCTAAAACAAAATAGGGGTAAATCAGCTTTTCAATATTTGTCTAAACTTTTAATTGTACTTTTCTTCGCGTCAGCCACTGCTTTGAAGTAAACATCTTTGAGGTTCCTTTTATTTTGCACTGACGCATTTGACTCCATGTCTGTTTCAAATGTATTAACGTAACCTTTGGTAACTTTCTTCCTAGTTTCTTGGCGGCTTACTTTCGTAGTTTTTGTGAAGCTAGTTTTCGTGGTTTTCGCATGCTTTTTCTTGTTGAATTTTAGAATGTTTTTCATTCTTCGTCTAATTTTACTCTCTTTGTTTGTGTTGTTTCGTTTCTCATTATTCGTTTTTCGCCCAAAGGCGTGTCTTTTGTATCTCAGCGGGAAGTCCCTTTTTTGGTTTACCTGTAATAAGTAACTTTTTAGAAATAGTAGATATGTCTTTAAAGATATGTATGTAATTATAATGAATTAAAATTATCTTACAGTAATGTCATCGACGGAAACTATATATTTTTCTAAATAATCCAATTGATTGTCCAAATATTCTTTGACGCCGACCATTTTGCTCTGAAAATATAAATATTACCACGGTAAAGAACAAAACGATTTACAAAGCTTAATATTTTCTTAATTTTTATAGCATAAATCCTGCTCATCAGTTCATAATATGGTAATTATAAAATTCCAAAGAATGGAAGTGAGAATAGAGACGAAGTAAAATTACAGGAACAAACTGTATTAACCGTGATATTGTCTTCTCATGCTCTATGGATTCCCTCAATAGATAAGCTTTTCCTTCGTTCCTGCGTTGTCTTTCTCCCTCAGCAGAAAAGAGAGTTAATGCGACATACCTTGTCTTCTTCACTGAGCTCTTCAAACTGGAAGATGAGGTCCTGGACAGCGCGCAGAGTGCCGAGACAGTCGGACCTCTCCTCAGGGTGCACCTCCTCCCTCTCGCTTGTGGTGGGAGTGATCATGTCCATCCCTAAATATCGCTCCGTGGCCTTTTCTGCTGAAGAAAGTCGAGACATTGGACTACTGGCATGTATGATTAGTTAAGCAGTACACTTTATTAAATTGATGTAAAATACCTCAGAACTTGAATTTTAGTCTAGCTTGTAAAGACAAACCGATAAAGAAAGAGAACAAAACAGGGATACCACTCGGGTTAGAACGTTGCATTCATATTCTATCTCAACTAGTTGCAGCAAGGGTTTGTGACTTCAATAATTATAATAAAAAAAATACAGAACTACAAATATACATTAAAATTGATCTAAAAGTTGGTCAAGTATTTGTATGTGCATGGTAGGTAATACCTTCTTTTATATCAGTGTCCAGATCAGTCATCAAGTCATCTTCTTGAAAGCCTCTTTTGTTGCTAATGTCTGCGGAATTATCCTGGTCCGGCTCCGTCAGCCATTCCAGGAAAGAATGAAGATCAGAAGGTAATTCTAAAAGGAATATTATAATGAAAAGTTGAAAGATAGTTTGTAATACTGATTCATAATATTTTTTGTGTGTTTATAATAGTCACTTCAGATTTCGCAAATAGCTCCTTTAGCCTTATTAAGAAATTAAAAACCAAGCAAACAGTTACAAATATACAGACGATACAGTCGTCAGGTAAGCGGTTAAAAATGATAAGATGAAATATGATTCTGAACAAAATTCTTACGTCGACGTTACAAAGTTAGGTAGAAGCATATTAAGCTATATACTAACGAAGACACGTCTTCTGCTGGACCTGGTAGTCGACGAGATCAGTCATTAGCTTCACCAACTGTTGCATGAGTGATGTGGCTGCTGTCGATTCCTTCGCATCTTCCTTCACTGTTAGCCAATCAATATTTTATAGCGTGTTTGAATAATTAGACTTCTTGTTTATGTTTTGCTATTCTACATTATATTGTGCGAAGTTGTAGTCTTTTTAACTCATCCGTTCTTGCTGAGCATTAGCTTCGGTATTTAGTAGTTATGTGAGTAATTTTATAAAGTGTTTAATATTATTGCTCGTTTACAGTAAAAGACAAAAAACTACACTATTAAATTCTAAATCTGAATTGGCTCTTAGTTGCCAATTACCTTCTAATTTCTTTGTTTGCTGCACAGCTCTCGCTGCTTTTCTACAGATTTTCTTCATATTAGCATTAAGGGTAGAGAAGCTTTGGTCAGGTTGAAACTCCTCCTGGGAAAACATAAAATCTCAAAAATATTTCTTCAAATAAAAACAATCTCAAAGAAGGTTAGTTCGTCTGAATTGAACTTACATTTTCCAGTAATTTCAAATCCTTTTGATTCAGTGTCTCAGAACTGTCTTCATTACCGTGTGAGGATTTTCTACAATACGAATAAATAGTAAATCTTTATAATTATTTGGTTTGTATTATTACAATACGCATAAATCTCTTAACAATATTAATCCATTCTACAAGTCTATTAGTCGGACCACATTTCGCATTTCTATTGACTACTTAATAAATACTACAACTTTTTTTATACACCTTAATTCAGGAATGTCTCTTGAAATTCTTGTCTTTTCAGTATTCTTGTCTGGTTGCTTACGCAAGTTATCAGCAAGCCTCCTTAATTTATCCTTGAACCAAGCGCTAGAACTTTTTGGAGCAGAATGCTTGTCTCTTACAGTATCTTCTGGTTCTATATTAACTCCATATTCATCGTCGTATATATCGTTCCAAAATATTAGATTTGAATCGTCTGCGTTTCTTTTTACTAGAGTTTTGTTTTTTGGACCCTTTAAGGTTTTTGATGCGACATCAACTACATTTCCATTAGTATCTAGTTTTGTGTAGTTCGCACCAACTTTGAGTATTGTAGAGTTTATTATTTTATTTACTTTAGCTGTGTCTGCAAAAGAAACTTTATTTAAAAAGCATTCGTTTAAGCAAGACTTTTCTGTGAAGTCGATCATAAACAGCCAACACTTTCCATAAATTGACAACGCACTGACTATGTGGATGTTCATCGGCAGCGTGACATTTTATCTAATTTCATCATTATTCATAAATAGAAGTGACAAGGAAGCTATACTAATAATTACCAGTAACTTCAATGTTTTGTTCTTTAGCAGTAGCTTCATGTTGTTTGGTTTCCATTTTCATACTCTCGTTCACAGACAACAAGACTCTGGATCTATAGCCAATATTAGTAATCGGCGGCGACTCGGATATAGGATGGTAATTTGACGCGTTGGTGAAACTGGTATTAGCATTGTCACTTGTCCTTATTATTGTATACGGGTTCAGGCTAAAAGGAATTTTAAGTACCCATTACTTTGATATATTATTCGTAGAATGAATTCTATTGTTTTTGCATTTTCGTTCCACCTGTGTGAAAGTGTTCGTCTAAGTGAAATATAGGAATCAATTATTGTGCATTGTATAAATTAAGTCATTGGAACTAAATGAACCAACAATAATAGAAAGTTGAAGTTAGCTCCATTGTTTAAAATCTAGACTAGTTTTAGATAAAAAATAATTATAACAGTTTGGTAAACTATCAAATTATTAAACCAGTTAATTACATGCAACAAATGTATAAAGAAAATAAAGATTATCTTATCTAATAAATGATGAATTACTTACCTTGCATTCGGCTTCATCACTAAATCAAGATAATCCAAGAAGCTGAAGAAATTAGACAACATCATAAATAAATCACTAGTACTGTTTTCTGCAAGTGTGGTGGTATTGAAGACATTCCTATTATATTCCTCACTTTCATTCTCGTTCGCTTCATTTGTTAATGTATATTTCAAATTCAGACTACTATTAGCCGGGTTAGCATTTCTGTCTGATCGTGGTTCGGTACTATTGTCTTTATTGTGGTCAATAAATATGAAAGTAACGTTAGCGTTCGTGTTTTCAATCCCTTCAATGGATTGTTTGATGTTATCTTTATCGCTATTATCTCCAAAATTTACATATTTCTTCACGTTTATCCCTTTTGCATCTAAACTATGCCTATGAGGGTTAGTTTCTTTTGAAGGATCAAATATGACTCCCGTTACTCCTTCATTTATTACATCTATATTATTTTGTTCATCAGACACTTCAATGTTAGTTAACGTATCACTATAACTTTCGATTGAATCTTCATTATCTTCAAAAGATTTTAACGATCTCCGGTTTTTGTTAATACTAAACGCAACTCCGTGATCATTGTCATATTTATATTCTTTCGATTTAACGCTGTCGTCTACGTGCTTATCATATTTGGTGGAGGTGAACATGAAGTCTATTTCAGGATTCATTGGCATCATGGAGGTGGTTGTACCGTGATGGGCACTTGCCGGAGCAATGTGTTCGTCGGATATTCGCACATGTTTGTGCAAAAGCTTGGACATGCCTATTGGTGTATCTTCTCGGGAAGGTGCAGTTGGTCGCAGTTCAAACCGAATGCCCTCTGATGGTGTACCTGATGTAAAATACTAGTTAATTGAAAGATTTTCATAGCATAGTATGATTAACCACAATATTAGATGAGGCGTAGATATATTTCAAATGTATGAGGGAACAAAAGAATAAAGAATTAATAAGCCTCTAGCAATTCACTAACTCTAGTATACCTTACAAAAAGCAATCAATTCAGTAATGTTAGAGATATCAGAACTATTGGATAATATTTTTGAATTTACAATTTTTGAGTCGACTTAAAAAAAAAAGGAGATTTTCAATTCGACCTGCATGTATGTCCTGTCGGAAATATCTGTCGACTTAAAAAAAAAAGGAGATTTTCAATTCGACCTGCATGTATGTCCTGTCGGAAATATCTGTGGCCTAGCTGGGATGCGGTTCACGTTTCATTTTTTTGTGTTCTCCTATCTACTATGTTATTTTACATTAAAAACGTTTTGAGATGAATGCGGATTCTATTTTTTATTCGTTTTTCTATTTTAATTCAATTTGTTTAACCTATATTTTGAATTTGCTGAACTTATGTTCCAATGACGTTAATTATTCAGGTCCACAGATATTTCCGACGGGTAATAATTAGCTATAGTATGCATGTACCTTTTTTCAGCCTTCCAAACAATCTTTCTCCAAAACGAGGTCCATCTGCAGACAACTTTACCCTGTGCTCTAGTGCCTTCTCCGATCCCGATTTTTCGGTTCCTACTCCATTTCGTTTACCATCTAGAACTCCATAATCGCTATACGCTTGCGCCATGTGTACCAATCCCTTGTATTTACTGTTAAAATACTCTTCAATGTACTGCACATCGTTTCCTCCTTCGGCTTCTGAAGTTTCTTTAGCTGAGAATTCATCTTTACCATTTTTATTATTAAAGAATACGAATTTGTTAGCGTTCATCGCCGCCTGTTTGATCATGGAGTTAACTTCATCAGGATAGAGGGGCATGGCTCCTTTCCAGTTTGGGTTGTTGACGCCGGGTGGGTTTGGTATGTTCGGTGCTTGAGGAAACGGGTTTGCATCCTGCTAAAACATTTTAAATTGTGAAGTCAAATCCTTAATCGAATTGAAAACTACCTATATTACAATTTCATTAAAGTTAAGGAGCAGGTTTTTATGCGACTTTATTTTAAAAGCTATAATAGGAATTAGGCATCCCGGCTCGATCCACGTACCGAGATTAAGTTTATGTGATCCACAAATCTCCGTTTCGGTATGGATGTAGTGAGACCGAAAATTCTGTCGTGATTTCTTATGATAGATACCTAGATCAAGACTACCTATATCATGTGTGATTGTTGGGTGTATTTATTAAGAATTATAACAACCAAATCATACGGTTGTATTTTGTTATAATTTAAACATTTTAATCTCCAATTTGTCTTTGAGTCTATTATATCCAACAGTTTTTACAACCAGAAATAATCTTTGTTCAATAGTCAACCAAACGTTACCTCTCTCTTCTTTCGGTCGCCATGAGAATCCCTCTCATCGTGAGCCTCTAAGTCTTCAGCTAGCACCTCGTTCAGATCCTCGTAACCAATGCTTTCATCATCCTCTTCTTCCATTTGCATCAGCTTGCGGAAAATATAATTTCTTTCAAAAGGCATTGGCGTTGTGATCATATGGAACTCTGGGCTCCTGAAATAGTATATTACTAGGTAATGTCAGGCAGTTAGAGTTGAAGACCTATTGAGTAATGGTAATCCAGCTTCATATTCGTCTTCGCTAAAAACACACATGAGATTCCTCAATCATACGTAAACAGGTCACCTGTTGGTAAGTGATAACTGCCGCTAATTAACAACCACTACGCTGGATCATGGATGTGTTGCCGGCGCATCAAATTGGGAAGAGTGGGAACGATAGGATGGGAAGTGGAAAGCGGTGTTGGGCATCCGGCAACCTCACTCAGCCCACGAAACGAGACACCGAAGCTATCGCTATATATCGATTTCCCATCCATTCATACTGACTCATATGATTGACAACAGGTTGGCTCTACCACTTCCATAAAATTTGGCGTAATAATTCATTTTTATTGATTAGATAGCGTGAGCGACTATTTAAGACAGATATGTAGGTTAGGTTACTGTGTTTCACATTAATCAAGTTATACTAATACCTCATATGCCTAGTTATGCATCCATTTAACAAGAATTAATCGTATCGTATCGAATTAACTATATACATCCTACTGCAGGGCACGAGTACGATTGTGAGGGATTAGGCCATATAGTCCACCACGCTGGCTTAGTGCGGGTTGGCGGATTTTACACACCATAGAAATTCTTGCAAATTGCTACGGTATGCAGGTTTTCTCACGATGTTTTCCTTATCCGTTATAGTGCGTGGTGATTGATTATCAATACACACATGACTTCGAAAAGTCAGAGGTGTGCCCCGGGATTTGAACCCGCAACCACCGTGAACATGTTGGCAGCCGCGTCTGGTCCGTTACCAGCAGGCCACCACGCACTTGGCTTTATATGAAAAGCTATATCAGGGTAGTGAAATTAAATGACTAATATATCGATACAAACGGTACTCACAGCACAGTCGCTATGCTCAAAATTAAATCATATTCTTCAGTTAGCGCTTTAGTTCCAATTTTCTCCTTGGGTATTGCTGTTTCTAATTTTTTGACACCTTTTTCTAGTTCTTTGCTCGTATCCAGTGGCTGTAGTAACTTCCTTATTTCTTCATCTGATATTTTTTGTTTATCTAATATCAGTTTAGGGGCTGGGTGTGATTTTATCTTTGGTTTGGCAGTTTTATCATTTTTGGACGTGTTTTTATTTGATTTACTATTTTGAGGAGAATCCGTGTTTTTGTTTGGGTGCTTACATTTTTCTTTTTTCTTTTTCATCAGAAGATCAAGGGCGTAGGGATTTTCTAGGATCTCGTTGAAGTTGTTGGCTGTAAATTGATCTAACAGTTCGTCTAGTCTCTGTGTGTTTTTGTAGAACGGGTGTTTCAGTAGTTTTTCATGCGATTTGGATTCTTTCGCTGAGTGCGAGCATTTGGGTATTTTCCTAGTTTCTAAAATTGGCACGTACTGAACCAACATTTCTTTCTTTTCTATATAAAAACCGGTAGGTTCAGTGTCGTTGAAGAATCTTTTGTTCCGAGCAGTTTTGTTGTTGCCACGTTTCAGGATATATAATGGGCGATGTATGTTTTTGCTCTTCAGGCTGTTTTTTTCTTTACCGCTTCCTAGTTTCTTCATGTGGCTAAGTTTGGTGCGGTTAAACTTGATTGACCGTTTCGATCTGTCCAAGAGGGTTTTCAATGTCTTTTCGCTCTCGTATGTCGAAATACCCGGGTCTCGCAAGCCTTTCTTGAGGAGGCGGATCTGCGCGTCAGTCTGGGCTAGCTTTTTAAAGAAATCTGTAACCCCATTGTGAATTGTAGGAATTTATAATATTTAGGGTTGAAATAGTTTAAAATTATACATTTATTTTAGATTCGTGGAAAATTGGATGAATACAATGAAAATAATAAAACCTGCTTTTAATAGTAAGAACCTAAATCAGATTGATTGTACGCACCTCTCAATTTATCGTTATTGTTAAATTCTTCAAGTTTCTCTGCGTCCAGAATGTTTTGTAAATCAGATTTCTCGTTTCCTTCGATACTAACCTGAAACAAACGTAGAATTGTATACATAACCCACAAACCTGTATCCGATAGGGTTAGGCAGAGACTATGGATCCCCTCTTGCACGATCCTAACATAAAACTTGCTTCATCCACTTTTATCTATCTCTTAATGCATTTTCGGTCGTTCAAACTTCAAGGTATTTTTGATATGACCCTTATTTAAGGCAATTTATTTGGCTGGTATAGATTCTGAGATATAATTTTTCATTTGTACAGGTGTTCTACATACACGCATAGTCACATAAGCTCACGCCTGTTCTTCAAAAGGGCAGGCAAAGATGCTACCAAGACACCTACGTTTCGCCTTGTGTGTTACGTCTCACGATGTAATAGAGAGCTAGCCTATCGTCGTACCGGGCACAATTTTTTATTTTTTTTATTTCAATGAGTGGCTACACGGGCATACCATTCGCCTGATAGTAAGCGATACAACCGCTCATGGACAGTAGCATAACCAAACAACACCGTGAATTACAAGGCAATGCTTGGAATTCCGCTGCGCTCGCCATCCTGAGACATAAGATGTTAAGTCTCAATATGTCCAGTAGTTACTCTGGCTACAATGAATAACACCGGACTAATAATAATTTATAGCAAAATATTGAATTGATTCCTGACTCGGGATTCGAACCCCAGACTTCAGCGTTGTAACCATACCGTAGTACAACTACGCCACCGAGGCAGTCAAAAGATACAATCCCGAAATCATGAAGTAGCGTAATATTTGTTTGTGCATCACTCAAACATTTGTCTCGGCGAGGGAATTGACCACGCCGTCTCTCTTTTCACAATCCGCTTCTAAGCTACGAGTACATACGTCATATAAATCGTCTAATACTATATACACTTCAATTTTACTTCACAGATGAAAACCCACCGCTTTGCCTATCCTAAGCACAAGCCTAGTGCCTTCAAAACATCTTAACAAAGACATCAACCACATTTCCACAGCTCACTTTCAACAATAAAATGAATAAACCAGTCCGTTTTCTTGGTGCCAAATTGCTTTGTAATTAATGCCGCCATTAGTCGTAGAGTGGGGGTTCATTTTGGCCCCATTTTGTATATTAACCCCGGACAATAAATATGTCTAAAGGGTTTATGTAAAAGTGCCCAGGTGTACGGAGCAACTAATTTAGCCTCCCACTTTGCACTCAAACGGGCCGGTGGAAAATTAAAATTTTTCGCAACAATTCTAGCGTAATTTTCGATATAAATATTTGATTGACTTAGCGATAGATTAGACGGGAGCGGGCTGCTAACATGGAGGTGGCAGGCTCGAATCCACACACTTAGATTAAAAAGTTACAGCCTCCGTGGTGCAGTTGGTTAGGTAGGTGCTCAAGCAAATGTATGTGTGATCCACAGGTATTTGTTTCGGGTCTGGGTGTTTGTGAGATCGAAAAAGTTTCTCGTAGTTCCTGATGCCCACGACACAAGACTCGATCTTAGGGTCAGGACTATGTATGTGACTGTTGTGTTATTATTTATTTTATTTTTTACGCGTGTATTTATCGTTGAAGGCAAATAACTTAAGAACGATTGCATATTTTAGAGACATCCATTAGAATTGAAAAGGTATATAAAGTCTATCAACGGCATGACCAGCGTGGTTCATTTCAATAAAGTATTGAGTATTAAAATTAATTTCCAAAAGGACTGAAGTCAGGCAGGCACTCGTAAAATTCAATTGTGTGGCCTGGGTTTCAACTTATGACCTTATTGTTCGACTATCCGGCCCACTACACTTCGCCTTGACCATAAATACCATTAATATTATCAATAACGTAACAAACGCGTGTTCGTATCGCGCCCTGAAATTTTGTGAAATAATTTAATTTCAATAAATTGTCGAGTACCGTGGAAGTTGTGCCATTGGATTGTTGACCCGAAACTTGTCGAATTAAAACTTTAACACCATAAACATATTATGTTCAACTCACGCCTTTGCTGTTAAGGGTTAGATGTATTGAGTTTTAAGCAGTGACGTCATTGGATTAAAGATTTGCGTATCATATTTCTTTCATCTGAATGACGATGTTTTTCATTGCGTAGGTCCGACTAATAAGCAAACAGGTCAATTGATGGTAAGTTGATCACTGCCGCCCATGAATATCCATGGACCATCCATGAACATGTTCCGGTCCTTGAAATCAGGACGCAAGCGGGAAGGAAAAAGGATGGGGAGAGGAGAGGAGTATCTGGCATTCTCACTCACTGAAAGAAACGTGACAGCAAAGTCGTCACTTCACGTCGATTTCCTAAGACAGTGGTATCCCCCGGGCGAGCCTGCTCATTCATGCTGAGTCATAACCCAACAGCGTGGATCAAATTAAGCTAGCCCAAAGCTAGACAGGAGCAATACTGTTTGTAACTTAAGATTATTTAGCACAATTGTCAACAGGCACTGGTCTGCACACGGGACGCCGAGACAAAAGGGGAGGTTCGTCTCTTTATTTAGTATTCACTAACTACAATGTCTGTCTGTGCTTACATACATTTGGTTGGCGTCAGATATTGACAATTCTGCAGTTTTTAAAATCAGAACATACACCCATAATTGATTGTTAACTTGGGAATCAAACCTAAAACCTCGCAGCTCACAGCACACACCTACGTGTTAAAACTACAGCGTACTAACGTAACTATTTTAATTTATTTTAATTCTCTATTAAAAAAAACATCAAACAAAATGTACTACACTAATTTATTTATGACGCAACTAACCCTTAACGCAGGCGACAATATTAAGACGTCATTAGTAACATGTGACGTGTGCGTTTCTAAATCAGCACCCGTCTCCCTCCCTCCCATACATGGAGAGAGGGACGGCCGATCCCCGTACGGAGTTCGGGCCCTCTGTGAGCAAAATATTGATATTGCGATCTTGTGAATGATTGTTTCTTTTGTGGCTCGTGTCGTTGAACTGCAGGCCGGCATAATGATTGCAATGTTTTTGCCGCTGATTAGTATCATGATTATTATAATTAGTGCTGTTTTATGGGTTTTTCATAGTCATCATCATTGCGTATGGCATTCATCCTGCGTGGATCAAACCTCCATGTCCAGGTTCTTCAGCCAGCTTGCTGCATCAGGAGTGTATTTGTGAAGTCCCTGTCCCATGTCGTAAACGAATGCCCACTTCGCTGTTTCCCCGGTGGAATCTTGGTTTTTCATAGTGTGTAGTAAGTATTAAAAATGTTTGGTTAGTAATAGGTACTGCTGTCACTTTACCGTGCCAGTAAGGAGAAAACATCTATGAAGGATAAAATACATAAGTTCAAAGCAGTATAGTCCCGACGAGCAAGCAGAGGTGTTAATAGTGCTACCCACATATCGACATACTTATTTTCATCGTAAATATCATAGGCTCAACCCTATTACCATCTATCTATCTATATCAGCCCATGTACGTCCCACTGCAGGGCACGGGCCTACTCTACAATCGAGAGAATTGATTGAGAGTGGTTACGCCATATAGTCCAGCACGCTGGCCTAGTGCGGGTTGGCGGACTTACATACCGTAGAAATTCTTTAAAACGCTACATTATTACCATGCTGGACTTAAATCCACTACAACTTTTTGTGCAATCAAGAAATCAACCCGTTCTAATATACGCATAACAGCAGTAATAATATAATCACCAAACTATGTCGAGTTATTTACTGTTTCCAATTGAAACGATTTATCCGTATTCGCAACCGCCCTCGGGTTCAAACAATATAGCCAAATGAAAACACAGTCGCGCACTTCGCCTTGTAAATGAACGACTTCAATAAAATATAAAATAACATTTAAAAATAATTGAAAAGGTTCGCAAAAATGTATATACCGTCCATATCACTGTACCGGGATTTTATACTATGCCAGTAAAAATTGATAATTCATATTCAATACAGTCACATACATAATTCTATTCCCATAATATTATTAATCAAATTTTGTGCTGTGGGTATCAAAAACTTTGTGTGACTTTCCAGTCTCACAAATATCGAGATCCGAATACACAAAAACCTATGGAATCTCACACAAATATTTGTCTCGGTGCGGGAATCAATCGCGAGGTTTTGATATCACAGAACGGCGTCTAACCAATCGCGCCACGGCCCACAAACACCCTGTATTACCGAATAATTGTCCACTGCTGGTGGTACGAAATTTGTATAAATATTATTACCACTATACACATTACGCAGTAGTCATAAATAAATACACCCAACAGTCACATACATAGTCCTGACCCCACATTAAGATCAATTAAGTCTTGTGTCGTGTGTATCAGAAGCTACGACAGACTTTTTAGTCTCAAAGACACCCAGACCAGAGACAGATACTTGAGGGCCTCACTAATAGGGTGCGGTGATTGGATTTGCGGCTCCTCGTTTCACAGCTGACGTCTAACCAACTGCGCCACGGAGGCTGTCAAAACAGAACAGAATCTAGAACCAATCATCTTGAACCACATAAGTGTGTCGCATTTTAGACTCATCTGTGTATCTGGACCCAAACATCCTATCTTAATTGTATCTTCTGACAAGAAAAAAACCTTACTTTATCGAAAATATATTTCATAATACTCTCGTTAATTTAAAAGAGGCACGAGCAACGTCGCGGGTCGAGTCTAGTACACCGGCGCGGACAGACAGCACATTACGCCGCGTTCAAGTTATTTAAAAAGCAATATAGGCGAGTATTTTTAAGAGTTCAGAATGGTTAAATAAAAGCATGTCTGGCGCGACCGAAAACTTGCTTTTTTTGTTGGTTTCATTTTAATGTTCGCTGTTTAGGAGCTAGGGAACGTTATTTTCTGTAGAATGGTTGATGATTTTTATTATTTGTGAATCATTAATGGTAGCGGGATACTGTAAGCTTGTTACATTGAGGCACCACTGGGAAAGTACCAATACTTTATACACATAGTAGGTGAGGTAACAACACTGATGTATTTTCTTTTATAAAGGAGTTTGCTGGAGTATTAAAAGCT
Organism: Deilephila elpenor; assembly: GCA_949752805.1. Classification (NCBI taxonomy): domain Eukaryota; kingdom Metazoa; phylum Arthropoda; class Insecta; order Lepidoptera; family Sphingidae; genus Deilephila; species Deilephila elpenor. Next base: position 14,661,956 of record OX457104.1, on the reverse strand, counting down.
GGTAGTACTTTCAGTTTTATCCTTATAAAATAAATATATTCTGCCAAAAGTCACCTACATAGTTCTGGTCCCACAGTAATATAACAAGGATCTTTTCGCGGGTATTAAAAGCTACGAGATGTTTTTGAATTGTTGTGGTTGATACGACATATTTTGTTTTGGCGTGGGGATTCGAACCGCAATCTCTGAGTTCGCTCTACGGAGGCTGCTACGAAGGCTGTAAGTGTCAAAATATAAACTGTAAATAAAAACTAAAGTCGCGGACTTCAAAATACAAAAATAAATACACCCAACAGTCACATACATAGTCCTGACGCCACACTGAGATCGAGTCTTGTGTCGTGGGAATCAATAACTACGAGAGACTCTTCGGTCTCACAAACCTAATGTCTAATAAAGTTATGCCTGAAGTATTAAAATCATCAATCAACCGAGTGATGTTTTCACTATGTTTCTGGTCTCCGAGCCTACGCCCGCTGATTGTCCCACTACGTAGCCGGTCCACGGCGGTTACTACCTCTGCAAATGCAGATATTCTATGTTTTTATACCCCGACAGGCCCTTTGTGCTTTGTCGCCATGGCTTCAGGGTCTGCTGCACTTTATCAGTTTGGGAGCTCGTTTTGTGTATCTTTCTATCTTGTTGGTAATGTGTTACCATCACTGTCTAGTTTTGTAGTTTGTTTTTGTTTTTTTTTTGACTATTTTATAGTTTAGGTTCCTCATCATTCTGGGACAGATTTGTTCATAATTGGGCTATTCAGACATACGAGCTAGCGATCGGCGCATTATGGTCATCAGTTCAAATATTCATGTTTACTCATTTTAAACGTGCGTAAAATCAGATACACTCAGTGAACCCTTTCAGAAACCATGCCCTTTAATTGAAATTATATCCAAGTGAAAAACAGCTGAGTGATATAGCGGTTGAATGACCTAGATCCTGTAGGGTGAGCATACGTGAGACTCAGTATTCATTAGTGTATAATAATCTAATTCAAATTTACTATACTATCTTCAATCTCTACACAATACATAAACATGTATTCTATTAAAACATTAACCAAAAAAAACAGTATTTCCACTACAGATGGCGTTAATATCAAACGGAGACAGTTCACAGCGATTCCATTTTTGACGCACGCACCGCGCCTTTGTATAGATACACCGAATAATATCTCATAGTTGCCAGCATTTTTAATCTGGAGCCAGCCCGCGGGATCGCTATTGTTCTGGACAGACAGACGGACCGGTCTTTTGTCGTATCTTTGTGTATACCGTTGTTATTATGGTTTCGCTTGGGCTTCAGTGCAAGACGCAGCCTCTTTTGGTAATAGCTGTTTCAAGATTAGCTATTGCAGAACGTTGATGGATTGTAAAGTAGATAATAGATGTTTTTATTATTTATGATTTATTTGAATCTTAGGTATTTTTGTACTGATTAAATAAATTAATTAATACACCCAACAGTCACATACATAGTCCTGACCCCACACTAACATTGAGTGTTGTGTCGTGGGTATCAAAAACTACGAGAGACTTTTCGGTCTCACAAATTAATTGTATTCTTGATAGTTGTAACTAGACAGATGGTTTTTAGATTTTTTTTAGAAGTATATTGCCGTAATCTGTGTCTTTTTAGTGACAAATATCATAGCTTTTTTAATCCCACTCAATTGAATTTTTGTACTTCAATAGACACAATTTATGTAGCATAATCAATTCAGCGCGGGACATTGACTTGGTTTCAAATAATCTTGGTCTCGAATCCGCACTGAAAACATTTCTCCATTACGGATATTAATAGAAATGATTGCAATTTTCAAATCAAGATATGATATCGATCACTGAAATATTTCCCTCAGTATCTTACAGGTCTAATAGTTAAATTATCATAGTCATGTTTGTTACTCAATAATATTTAATAAAAAATATGTTTCATCTGGTTATCAGCTGGGTGAAGGTCGATCTATCACGACTCCTCCCCTATAATGGTATCTTGCGTTCTACAATTGATTGACACCTACACCTTACAAAACGTAATTATCTTCACGATTTGAAGGCCACATTACCATCACAAAGCCGCGCATAACTTACTGAGCCAAAAATCCATTTACAATGCAATAAAAAGGAAACTATACCAACTTGTTGCGTTTGAACAAATTAAAATGTTACGCGAAAATGATATTATAAAAGCATTCATTTCTCTGAATGTAATGTACTTTTCTACTTTCTAGTGTTGTGCTGTTTATTCCAAGTCGATTTTAGTGGATTTTAATTAAGCTGGACTTAAGGACTTCTTGTTTTGTAGAATATATGGGTATGGTTAGAATATACGAACAGGATTTCATAACGTCTGTGTTAGTTGTAACTGATAGATTGAGAATTTTGTCAGCAAACTACATCGACATTTTTATGTAAATTTCTGTAAACTTCTTTGTTTATTCTTTTTATTTCTTTAAACTGGATTTTCTCGAGCTAAGCGCAAAAAGCGATACACTTCTTGTGGATTTATATGAAAGGTTTTTCACTATTATGTAACAATGTACGGTGGTCATTATTCGAGCGAACACGATTATCCTACTATCAGACAAAATTACAGCGACACTTCATTCATATAATGGTTTATCTCATGGGTATTGAGCTCACATCCTATCGATACTACACCTCAACAATCAATTATGTAAACCAAATCATTCATGATTCAGCCATTCAATTCCACATCCATAACCAACCAACCATACAATCTCAATAAAAATCACAGTCCGACTTACTGTCCCAACACTACAATATTTACAAAAACAAAAGTATATTCACAAGCCTGGGTCTAAGACAAATCACTTAGGACCCCGCCAAGAGACTTGCACATAATACGCGGCCTAAGCCGCCTTGTCGTATGATGTACAGCCCCCTTAACATGTACAGTGTGATCCGAAAACTTTTAAAAATATTTATCACTCCCTAGAGGGCGGGATTTTTGTGTTTGAGTGTGTTTTATTGCTGTGAAATTATTGCCTTTGGGGAATTTCAAGATGGCGGATGTTTTTGTCGAGGCGAAGGATGGCGGGTACAGCCTTAAATGTCATTTGACAGGTGATATATCTTAATTTTTCTATTTTTGAACATGTTTTTGCGTCAAAATTTATTTTATTTTTAGTAATTTCCATCAAATACGTGGACACTAACGAAGTTGCAAGCGTTACATTTGAATGTTTGGTTAAAGAGAGCGAAGCTAAACATTATTAATCCCCGACACACAAAACTATCTTGGCGTGGAGATCGCAATTTCTCACAGCCGAAATCTTAACCAAGTGCACCAAACTCTATCATTTTCATTAGATACGTTTTTGTAACCCACTTTAGAGACAATAATATACAATTACAAGCACCCTGTATAAGTGTAGTCGCATTCAATCGAGTACCGTTGCACCTAAGAAAATAATACTTTGTTATTTATCGTTTGTTGTCCCGGGCGAATCGTTTTATAATTATAACACGGAATCCTAATTTATTTGCCTAGAGTTTTTACACGCGGTACCGGACAGACATGGAATATTAAATATATGATTTATAACGAAATTAAACACACCGGTATAATTATGACGCATAGAGAGATAATTGTCTTTCGCTAGGACATTGTAGTTGGCATTAAAATTGTCATCGAGGTCAAGCTTAGTCACTTTGCTCAGTCAGTAAAAAAATGTATTCACCAACAGTCATTAGATGTAGTACCGAAGGGGGCGGACGACCTATTAAATGTTGCATGAACTCGTGGGATTTAGGTGGATTCTGAAAAAGGTGAAATTTTTTGAAAGCAGTCTATGTGCACCATTGGATTTTTCAGAAAAGATAAAAATAATGAAGAAATGTATTTTATAACACAACCTAACTGAACAACCTTATGAAAATGGTTATTGGCAGTAACAAGTCTTGTGTCAGCATTTAAGAATAAATCAGGAAAAGAGAATTTGAGTTTCTCTTTCCAAGTAGAACCCTTTTTACAATAGGAGGGAAATCTGACAGTCAAACTTCTGAAAATAGAAAAGCAGACTACGGACCTAGCCCAACGCCCGCGGTGAACTTTGTCATCAGAAAAAAAAACAAACAATACGTCAAAGGGTATGATTACCGCGAGGGTGCCTGTCTACCCCGCGAGGGAAGTCGTGAAGCTGTGCTCGCCTGTAATACATCACTGTGAAACAAACGCGCTGTGGGACAGTTGGTTATGGGCAAAGAAATAATGGCGCCGTGCCGGGCCTGCTGACGGATACTCGGGGGAGAGTGTGTTGGCCTTTGTGCGTCGAAACTCGAAAGATAACAATGATAGATACAAACATATAAAGATGTTGCAGGAAAAGATAGAGTTGGTGTAGATCATGTAATAGGTAAAACAAAAAGAAAATATACATATGTGGAGAGGTAATTAAAAGTAATCGTTTTAAAATCGATTGTCTATAAGGCCAATACATATGAAACTTGGCTATTTTTTGTGTTTTGGCACTGACAAAGGGGCTACAATGCGTATATTAGCATATATACACAAAGTTAACATGAAACGTGACTAAACTTACAAAGGTCATTACAAGTTTTCCACCATAGTCTATGATGGTCGCTATCCGGGTGGAAACGAATATCCTGCACCCAACTACATTTTATTATTTTTTGGCTTAATTGGCCCGTATCAAAACTATGTTCATTAAACGCTTACCATTTTGGATCGTTCAAAATCTTTAAATTAGTGTATTTTTCATTTGTTTATGATGAAACTAGAGTTTGGGCCCAGCTTATGTAAATTTGAATTGGATTTCTGGCTCATCCCACGGGAACACTACATTTTATCAGGATAAAAAAATAGCCTATATCCGTCTCCATGGTCTAAAATATCTCTATGTTAAATTTCAACAAAATCGGTTCAGCCGTGTTAGCGTGAAAACGGAACATACATACACACTTTCGCATTTATAAGGATAAACCAACAGCCAATACTATTCATATTGTCTGTACGTATAACAGACTGTCCCGTACAATCCTATACTTTGTGTTAAAGGGACAGGACGTCCCCTACTGCGTGTACTCGAAGCAATGCATTAACGAGTCGGCTATTAATTGAAATACTAGAGATTGTTAAGTGAGTGCTGAGTGGACAATGGAGCGAGTAGGGAATAGAAGAGAACAGTTAAATTCGGGTTATAGATGATGTAAATACTTTTTATGATAATATATTTTACCGTGGAGGGAGTAGGGGTGGAGTCGATATATATTAAGTATCTTAGGTTTTATCATGATTGTCCTATAGGAGAGAAAATATGATTTGTTAAATTATCGTATTATTATAATACTTTACAAAAATTATAATGGAATTGAAAATATCAATGGTGTCGACTATTTGTTATAAAGTTGCTGTTATATTTAATCGACTTGCAAAATAAGATTAGGATTACACATTTTTGCTGATGTATATTTTATTCATAATCATGTATATACCATAATTAACTATCACTCAAAATATAAAATACCATTCACTCAATCCATGAAATTCGCAGTCAAAATCCATTCGAGAACCAAAAGTAACATCAAACAAGAAGATATTGATAAAAATCACAGCCGACGCACTTGCGGGCGTCTTCGAGACCTTGGGTCCTGAGGGAGCCGTTTCACCACGTTACAGGACTCCAGGATAGGCTGCCTTTATCACACTTTACTGCCAGGTGTATGGAGACCTGATTTTTTACACCAGGTGGCAAACAACCAACCCGTATCAGGCCAGCGTGGTGGACTATATGGCCTTGTCAATCGTACTCTTGATTGTAGAGGAGGCCCGTGCCCTGCAGTGGGACGTATATGGGCTGATACAAATCCAAATACAAGGAGACAAACAACCTTGAAACCAGCCTGGTGGTAAGCAGTTACCAAAGGCTATGGACTTCTGCAACCCTATAGGCGCCACTCGCTAAAGTGGTGCTGTCTAAGAGTATCCATGATTATTATAGTCCGTTAGAAGCTCAAATTCCCAATAGTTGAACAGCATATGAAAGTCAATACGGATTTCAGGGCATAGGAATTGTGCAACAACAGTATGTTGACTCACCATATCATTTAGTCCGGAGCGACCGAAATCTGTGAACAATATTTTGAGTTAACTTTGAGTTCGTTAATAGGGATGTTTAATTTGAGGCTAAAATGGAAAAATAAAATTAGTGGTTGAGGCTTGTGGTCAACAGTTGACTTCATGTGGTTAAAAATAAAGAACGAAAAAGACACAATTTAAGTTAAAGTTATTTCTCGATTTGCAGGATGTTAATTCGAAATGCCATTAATATTGAGTTTGTCGCTTATTTTACCAGATCCAATTTTTTTTTGTTTGGTTTTGACTACCTATAAGTAATTTTATTACTTCGATAAGCCTCTGTTCTCTAAATAAATATAATGCTCAGCTGGATTCATCGGTATAATTTATATATTTTGCTGTATACCTGTTCTAGTCAGAGGTGATTGTCCATCTAAATGTTTCCACACCGTGTTGTCCCACTCCCTCCTGAAAAGGACATAACTTTTTTTAAATTTGTATTTAATTACATCTAAAATATAATTGAATGCATCAAAAACTGTCCCAAGTACGAAATTCTGAACAAGGTGCGCCGCTTTTCACACTCGGTGACCGTCATCAAGGCTGTTTTTCAGTCAGTATCAATTATTTTTTAATTATACCAAAACTGCTGACGTTTTACCAACGACAGGCGAGATGTAAGCATTTTTCACTTACCTTACCACCAGATGTAAAGCAATAATTGGCTAGCAACTATGAAACCACGGTAAAAATAAATCCTTCACTAACTTTTCCCGCGAATCAGCCGTCAATCCATATTTCTTCTTCTTTTCGTTAAGTGCGTCCATCTTCCGTCTGAGTAGGTCGCTGTCGAACGTGCGGCTCGCAGTTGTAGGCGTCATGTCGGCCGAGATGGTCGGCACGCTCCTGAACACCAGCAGGAAAGCCACACCCACTGACACAGCGAAGATCAGGAGCAGACAGCCCACGCAGAAGTACTCTGAACCGCCGAGCTTCTTCAGGCTGTGAGAGGATTTGGAGATGAAAAATACACCAAAAGACAAGACTATATGCAGAATAGATTATTATAGGATGATCTTAGATACTTTGTCGAGTTCTCATCATGCTACAATGTTGTAGGTTTGGACCATTCAAATGGACGAAAGCAGCGGCTAATTTGTGCCCCTGTCTCTGTCTGCTCGTCTGTTTTCGCAGTCAATAATAAAATGGTATGCCCAGAGATAGAATTAATGATATAAATGTGAATAAATGAATTATATTTATAGAGTTGGTACTCACACACAGGACACGCACGAACGGGTGTCACGGTTGGAATTTTTCTCTCCCTGAAAGAGTATAGACATGAACACCATGTGCTGGTTTGCACCATGCACTAAAAACCTATCGAAACAAACATATATTTTTCCCTTCATATATTTTCCATAGTTAAGATATCGACGAACTTTTCTCTCAAATTCTTTTATTTTGACTGCCTCTGTGGCGTTGTTGTACTTCAGTGCGATTACAAAACTTAGGTTTCAGGTTTGAATCCCGGGTCGGACAGTGTTCTTGGATTTTTCTGTTTATTATTAGACCGAAATCAGAGATTTGAACCCGATATGGCGATAAGCTCGCCCCCTATCACATCGTGGGACGGAACATGCAAGGCGAAATGTGAGTATCCTGGTAGCACCTCTGCCTACCCCTTCTCGGAAAAAGGCGTGAGTCTATGTATGTGTTTTGACTTTTATTTCCATTTCAGCAGTATGTAAACGTATTGATTAGATAAATACCACTCACCCAAAACCACCAACTTTCCTTCCTATCGCCTTGGAAAGGCTGAAAAGAGTAAATAAAGTTGCATACATCCTTCAAGGAGTTTGGTAGTAGCTATATACAATTATACATAGCGGTAATTATATCTGTCACACGTTTACTAATGGTAGAGCATTCTTGGCGGATAAAGGCTTTCGCACATTGTGTAAAAACCCGTCACTTTGAACCATACAAACATGTCTTCATCCAACATCAACAGCCTATAGCAGACACCAGCTTTTCACAAATACATTAAGTAAAATAGCTAAAAGGCAACTTATATTACTGGGTTTGTGAGGAGAAATAAAGTTTATTATAATTGGGTATTTGACTATCATAGAATTTTTGTATTATTTTGCAGACAAACACAAGTGCCAGTAAAACCAAACATTTTTGTGAATACAGTGATAAAGTAGCTTGTAACATGAGGCAAATAAATTAGTATTTTAAATGAAAGAGTGGGGACGTAGTGGGGACATGTTACCGTCTCTTTCACACCCGCACACTATAATGCATATTAAGAATAGTGACGTCACTAATTTTGTTTTGCATCTCTTTGCTTTTACCCCCACTACAAGATTTAAAACGTTTCTAACTTTTTAAATTCTGAATGGATATACAAAATTCTTTGTTTGCTAGATTTCGGATATGGATACTTTTTGACAAATACAATAAAAAATGAGTCAAATACCCAATTGTAATTCTGGGCGGCCAGCACAATTCTGTCGTCAGATAATTATCTCTCGTTGTCGGATACTCCGTCCAAACTCGACTGCACTACTTGAAAGTCAGGCGCATTGTTGTACACCCTTCCTTCTTCCATTGCTGGATAAGTAATTTGTATTTCCTAGTGCTTATTAGAACTGTTAGTCACTCACCGTACTTCGTGGTCGGCACTGCTCATATTCCAAATTCCTGGCCTCCTGCGACTTATAGGAAACCGTTTTTCGCGATCGATCTGTACTGCTTGTCTCGGTTTTCTGAAAATGAGTAGAATTTTGAACTTTATTATTATTATTTTATTACATGCTTAAAAAACAATACATCTTTTTAGTAGATAACATTGAGAAACCATTAAAGTTTGTTTTTATGTTATTAGAGTTGACAATGAGGTTATAATAAGACATTACTAACTATTATTTGACCCCTGTTATTCACACACCAATTATCGTGTTGGCAGTTGGCACAATGCAAATGGTGGAATACGCGTCATGAAGATTACGCAAGTGTAGCATTTTTCGGGATTTCAAGTAGACCAACATAGTTATTTTCCTTTCCTTTCTTAGATTTTATTGCATATCGAATCACATCACGTGTATTTTTATTACACTGATAGTATAAAAAACCTGATGTTTAAAGCAATAATAATCACTAGATAACGGTGGGAGACCCAATGATTATATGAATATGATTTTTAACGTCGTCCAACAAACGATTGTTTTTTGAAATATACATACGTACATACATACATAAACTCACGCCTTTATCCCAGAAGGGGTAGGCAGAGGCGCTACCAGGACACCCACATTTCGCCTTGGATGTTCCATTCCACGATGTATTGTATTTTTAAATATATATATATGTGTTTTAATTTTGTATCCGTCTTAGTATCTTTTCATCGGTTAAAAATGTTTCGAAACGATGCTAATATGTGACGATACGACTGCATAAGGAATATTTTTATTTCATTTAGTACACAGGACTCCACTCACATGAGCTGCTTTGGGTTTTGAGGTCGTGTAATGCCTTTTCTTTCTCTCTTCGTAGTTATCTTTTAATAGATTGGTCTTTTCAGGGTCCCTGCAGATAAATTTACCATCATAATATTCTATGCACACACATTGCGTCTAATTTTAAGTCACATTTTAATAAAAATTATACTTTTTTTTTTCAAATACGTTCTGATTTTGAAAGTGTCGTAAAATATGAATACATATGTCATATTTTTATTGTGGGAAGTGCGTGGTGGCCTGTTAGTAACGGACCAGACACGGCTACTGAAATGTTCATGGTTCACGGTGGTCGTGGGCTAAGTCCCAAGCACACCTGACTTGTGTGTATTGATAGTCAATCACCATGCACTTTAACGGTAAAGGAAAACATTGTGAGGAAACCTGCATACCGCATTAGGCCAGCGTGGTGGACTATATGGCCTAACCCCTCACAATCGTTCTCTCGTTTGTAGAGGAGGCCCGTACCCTGCAGTGGGACTTATATGGGTTGATATAAATACAGATACAGATTGTGGTAAGATCACTATTACTAAAAATGTCTATTAGGCATTTATTAGGTAATTAACGAAACTAGAAAAAAATACATAAATTTAGTTGTTTAATAATAAATGTGGATTAATACCTAGTGACAAGTTGCTAAAATATTTATATTAAATTCAATATTTCTGCTTAAAAATACAACTTACTTGTCCCGTTGCATGATGTCTTTAAATATTTTCAGCATTGGCGATTGTGTTTCTTGATCTGTTTTCCTTCCATGACTGCAAAAATACAAACAATCTGTACTGAACCACAAACACGACCGTAACTATGTACAACCATATTATAGTACAGTACAGCAGGGAATTTGTGCCCGATAAATTTGTTTATTATCAGACCGAAATCAGGAATTTGCGCCCGATATGGCGATAGGCTCACCCCTATCACATCGTGGGACGGAACATACAACGCGAAATGGGTGTCCTAATAGCACCTCTACCTACCCCTTCTGGAAATAAGGCGTGATTTTTTTGTATGTATTACTGAAGGTATTTTCTTTAAAAGTTTGCTCTATATTTGTAGCGTAGTTATATGAAAATTTGTCTGTAGCCACTGTCTTCCTATATAGAATATTGGTAATTTCTTCCTATATAAAGTATTGCCAATAATATATCTTAGGTTACAAGACTAAAGTTTGCCTATCCTTCTATAATAGAGCTAAAATATTAATCAAAATTACTCGTCCTGTAGTCAACAGCCGTCGAACTAATGCGTCAGACTCTTGAGTACTTTATCATTTCAAAAATTACTTTTCATTTATTTCCACTCAATAAATACACTTTTGACACAAGATAAACCTTTGAATCCCATAGGACAACGATAGGAATACAACCAAAAGTAAAAAATACCACAGCAATGTTACGTTACCTTTTTCTACTCATTCTCATGTTTTCATGGATGACACTAAATGCTTGTCTATAATATAAATTGTTTCTGTCACTTATTTTATGATCAAATTAACTGACATTTAAGAAGAAGTTTGTATTTATTGTATTAGCCCATATACATCCCACTGCAAGGCACGGGCCTCCTCTATAATCGAGAAAACGGTTGAGAGGGTTTAGGCCGTCCACCACGCTGGCCTAATGCGGGTTGGCGGACTTGACATACCATAGAAATTCTTCTGAATCGCTATAGTGTGCAGGCTTCCTCACAATGTTTTCACCGTTATAGAACTTCACCGTTTGTATACAAGTAAGTTAAACTAACCGGTGCTTGCTTTAACAATGATGATAAAAATTCAATGGAAACTCGCAAGCGTACCTCAAAATAGTATTAACTGTCGGAGATATCTGTGCACCTGGCTAATTGACGTCATTGGAACTTAGAGTCAGCAAATTCAAAATATAGAGGTTAAAAAAACTGAATTAATGTGGGTAATATATTTCGCCTCCATCTCAATTTTTTTTTGTGTAAATATCATAGTGGATATATATTCCAGCCTTGTCCACAGATATTTCCGACAGATTATACTAAAAAAGCTTTGTGAAGTCTTCCGACTCGCATTAGAACAGTGGGACTAATATGCATATTTTCGAAAGGATTGATGACACAAGAAGTAATGTATAGCAATGTATGCTTAATCATCACGATATATGATTAGCTATGAAAGATTTGGCACCCACCCTACATACCAAACTGTAATTTGAGATATAAGGCCAGGTAGATAAGAGCTAAGTTTTTTTTTTATTTTTTTTTTATTGCAAATGTCTGGCGAGACGAGCATGCCATTCGCCTGATGGTAAGCGATACGACCGCTCATGGACAGTAGCAAAACCAAACAACACCATGAATTACAAGGCAATGCTTGGCATTCCACTGCGCTCGCCATCCTGAGACATAAGATGTTAAGTCTCAATATGTCCAGTAGTTACTCTGGCTACAATGTCCTTCAAACCGGAACACAACAGCGCATTTACACTGCTGTTTGGCGGGAGAAATAGACATTGCGGTGGTACCTACCCAGGCGGCCTCTCACATATGAGAGACCTACCACCAGTAAAAAGTTTAATTCGATCGTAATGGTTTCTTAGATTTCCGCAAATGTTACACATTAAAATAAAACTATTTTTTACGGATTTTAACGCGCATTTGGTTTAATTTGACATTTTTAATTCTTCCCGACGCGACGTTTCGATTGCTTTCCAGCTTTCGTAGCGACGGGGCGGACTGACTGAAAATTAAACCAAATCGGCGGTAAAATTCGTAAAAATAGTTTTATTCAACTAATTCGTTGTGTTAAAAATGATGAATATAATAATGTAGGTATACATCTCTCAATGTCAGCGACGCATTTATGAACAAGTCTAGTAGGGTTTAAGAATTGATGAGAGTTATTTACCAACGTATCACCCGATCGTGTAAACAAGGACTTTATTCCTATTTCAATGCCAAATTTTACGGAAAACGAATAATTGGATAAACACTAGGGGCTATGTCCTACGTGAAGGCATAAATTATGTCGGAAATATGTCGTGTTATGCTTATTATATTTATAGGATATATATGTATGTAGATGTACTCACAAAGTATGTATACTAAAAATTGGAATGATCGTGAATACTTGAATACGTTTATACAGCTATTTGTACTCATGTTTATCTGTGTGTAAACTTTTAGAGAACTATATTAAAATACAAGTATAAACTTTGGTTTTTAATTTTAACATTTAGTTTTTTCATTCTTTTAAATACTTTGTAGCATGGCATAGGGTCCTCATAAAGATACAGTGAGCTGGTAAAAACGCCCTGCATCCTTGCAACTTCCATTATCTTTGTTTTACGTAGTCTGTCAATATGTTAAACATTAAATAATTTAAAAGTATTTTTTCAAAAACGTATGTCTTTACAAGGATCGTCACGCGTGCCTCCTAGTCCCTCATAACTTAAGTAACACTCACAGAAATTACATATAAAAATATGGCGACGGAGAAGCAATAAAAATATATTTGATATAACTGCGCGGGCTGACATTAGGGCCGGCCTGGGAATAGCGGCCCACCCCGAGCCGTCGGATAAGTGATCTTTCAATTTCCTATCAATATATCTAGTGGTTAATAAAAAAAAACTGGTCCTAATTATTTTAACTTTACTAATTACTGTTTTATTAATGTCTGCGGGTTAAAGACAAGTGAGATATAGATTTGCTAAGCTTCAATGCTCGGTGTTATTAAAATATATATTAAGTCATAAAACAAGATAAAATATCATGTTGCGTCATCATCATCATCATCAGCCTTTTATTGTCCACTGCTGCACATAGGCCTCCTCCAAATTATATTTATAATTTTATATTTATGCCACGTTAAATTTATGACAACGGTGATTTTTTTATGGCGTTGTATGGCGAGACGAGCATGCCATTCGCCTGATGTTAGCGCTAAGACAGGGCATGGACAGTAGACAACCAAACAACACCATGAATTACAAAGCATTGCTTGGCTTTACACTGAGATCGCCATCCTGAGACATAAGATGTCAAGTCTCATTATGTCCAGTTATTACTCTGGGTACAATGTCCTTCAAACCGGAACATAAAAGTGCATTTACACTGCTATTTAATAAAATAAAAAAAATAAAAATAAAATTAGAATTAAATAAGATCTGTATTTTCTTAAATATCGAAGATAAGGAGAATGTTTAATTAAATATTATTACGATGCGAATCTGATCTAGGTATCGCAATCATACATTTAAACATTTTAGCGCAAACCACAAAAAAACGCCTAACAATCGCTACTGTCCCTTTACAAAAATATTAAAAAACAATTCAATAATTTAATCATTAATGTGACCCCAAAACACGTTTAGTTACCCCACCCGTTACCCCGATCCCACCTATCGATAGATTGTGATTAGGGCGGGTCCCGGCGCAGCCCCGGAACGAGTCCTGCGGGACCCCCTGTCCTCATAAACCTGTTTACTTTACTTTGTCTAGCTTTGCCCGTGGTTAAATTGATAAATTTAAGGTTCCGCAAGCTAATGTACTGAAATGAAGGGTTTATTATTTGTAACTATTTTACAAACCGTGAGACCGAAAAGTCTCTCGTAGTTCTTGATACCCACGACACAAGACTCGATCTTAGTGTGGGGTCAGGACTATGTATGTGACTGTTGGGTGTATTTAAACATGAATAAACTCACGCTTTTTTCCCAGGGTAGGCAGGAACAGGTGCCACCAGGACACCACGTTTCGCCTTGTATTTTCCGTCCTACGATGTGATAGGCTTATGTCCAGCGGTGGGCTGCAACGGGCTTAGGTTGATGATGATGATAATTATGATGATAATGATGAAGATAATGATAATGATGTGATAGGGGGCGAGGCTATCACCATATCGACATGCTATATAATATATGCATATTGCTATTTAAACGTGGATATCATTTTCCTTGGCATCAATACAATAATCAAATGTAAGCAGAGCTACAATTTTCACATTGTGAGTTGATGGTAAAATGTCTGGGGTAACATCAAGTACCTTATTAGTAGTTTTAAAATACCTCTTCAGGCACATGAAGTCCACTGCTGAACATAGGCATCCCCAAGAATGGCCAGACGTGTTGGAGGCGGCCTGCATAATGCATATTCCGCACGTGCAGCTTGTATATTCACGTCCTATGCTTATTACATTAGTACATAAGGGTACTACTGTACGCAGAGGCTAGTTCGAACGGGATGATACAGCATCTTATATCAATTTAACATGAAGCGATCTTCTCCTTTTCTCCTCTCATTTTGAAATGCGAACACTGTCCTTACTATCTAAATGCGGTACATGTTTATAAGATGTATTATAATAGCTTTTTGTGTATTTGTCGATACCTAACGTAAGTATATAAAAGTCGAAGATATTGATGTTATTTACAATCAATTCTTAAAGGTAAACTTTTAGGGTACAGCGGTGGGTAAACATACCATAAAATAAGATGTAAGGTGCAATAAAAAGCTACGGAACCCGGTGTCGTAAGGGATGTAATTGGGCAACCCTTGATCTGTCCGCCCGCGGGTGACGCGTGTTATTTATGACCCCCTGTCACTCACATATTAGCCAATAGGGTTGTTACTCTATGTCGTACTTTTTTTTGCGATGAGTGACGAGACGATCATGCCATTCGCCTGATGGCAAGCGATATGGCCGCTCATTGATTAGATAGTAAGCGATATAACTGCTCATGGACAGTAGCAAAACAAACAACAAAATGAATTACAAAGCAATTATTGGTAGTTCACTGCGCTCGCCATCCATATGATGTTAAGTCTCATTATCTGCTGCAGTACCTCTGGCTATAATGTCCTTCACACCGGAATACAACCATGCATTTCCACTGCAGTTTGGCGGAAGAAATAGACATCGCGGCGGTACTACCTACTAATAAATGTTTAGCCACCGACTAGTATCCACACTAATACTCATACGCATTGAAGTATGCATATCAAAAACCATGCTAAAGCTAACCATAACCCAGAATCTTTCCCAATTTCCTGTACATTTCCTTCATATTTTCTTTAAGATATAAAATCACATATTTTAAATTAACCGGGGCAGGCCCTTGACGAGGTGTACCGACGACCTGGTCCACGTGGCGGGGAGGAGCTGGATGAGGACTGCCCAGGACCGAACAACCTGGCGTGCATTAGAAGAGGCCTACACTCAGCATTGGGTGGATACATAGGCTGAAGAAGAAGAAGAAGAAGAATTTTAAATTATCTAAATTCTTTTCTACAAAACCTCAATCTCAACCACTCAACCCCCAATTTCCGTCACCACTCGCCAACCCTACGCGTTGTTTGCGCGAAGCACCTCGCAGTTTAACCTCTTTCTTTATTTATCAGAGTATGGATCACGTGCCGCATCCTGCACAACTCCACATGTACCTGCATATCCTTGAATTCACATCTTTTATTCAATATTATGAGTTTATACTTTATCTTAGATAGTACAATGCTGACAAGTCAAGAAAGAAGAAGCTGATTACCTCAGACCTCTGGCTGGTTGGTAATTATGCCTGATTGTATCTAGATATACATTGAGAATAAAGCTAAGTAGCATTAGGTCAGTGTGATGGACTATTCCTTAATCTCTTTAAAATTTTGAGAATGTCCGTTTCCTGCAGTGGGTTATGATTGGGCTGGATTATAAATTATCTTCTTAGGGTCGAATTGTATCTGGTAGTTATTATAATTTAATGGGCGATGTTATCTCTGTAAAATAAATATTCAAAATTAATAACCAAAAATATCATACAACATACAAGTTGAAATATACATTAATAAGAAAAATGTATATAATAGTAGGTGCTTTAGTTACAAAAAGAGGTGGTTGAGAAAACATTTTTTAATAAAATTACAACCTTACTTCGTGAAGTTTTTACGCGTAGCTATCTTGTTTTCAGTTACACCGGAGCCATTCGATAAGCTATTAGGGGCGAAAAAATTCAATTACAAGTCACATAGGAGGTTATTTGCGGGACCCGACATCACCGGCCGTAAACCGAGTGCTAAACTCGGCCCAACACCTACGTACCAATATTGGTGGCATTACCGGCAGACGCGGTGCAAGCGGCGGGCGACCACGGATTTATATTTAAATTATTTTGATTTTATGAACAAAGAAACATAATAATAGTCAGTTAAGGTTTTTAAAAATGTGAGTGTAGGGATTTAAAAAAAAATCGCAGAATGGTCTACAACAGCGTATCTGTTTAAAATTTTAAAAATAAGCGGTATTTGCTAATGTGGTAATAAGGACTCCTTCCTTTTTAGTTTATGTATTATGTAAAATCGCCACATTTACCAAATATCGCTATGTGGGATGCCGTCCATATATAGTATTGATTGGCAACATACAGTTATCCTTCGCCATTTGACATATTGTTCCCGGAAAACTTCTTTGTCACGGAACGAAGAAGGACTTAATATGGAGAGGAGAAAACACGTATTGTAATAATTGTACGGAAAAAAAATATTTTCTGATTGAAATAACTTTTACGGATTTTATCGCGATTTGGTTTAATTTTTACATTTTTTAACTTCCCGACGTTTCGTGTGCCTTACAGCTTTCGTGGTCACGGGGCGGACACGATAAATGTAAAAATTTAACCAAACCGCGGTAAAATCCGTAAAAAATAGTTTTATTTCAATGTGTAACATTCGCGTAAATCTAAGAAACCATTATGATTTTCTGACTTTGTACTGTTGTGTTTACTTATCAAAAGAGATAACTTAAACCGCCGTAAGCCGATGACTTGGGCTGCTATAAATAGATCGAAATATCGATGCGCGGAGTCGGACCGTCGCCGACGTGAAACAACACCGCACTTTTACGATTGTGGCTTTCTGTATGTCATTCAGGGTAAGCATGAGCTGTCTTGGCCTCTGCTATATTATTTGTAAAAATGAGGTGATTTTGGCAAAGGAAAAAAGTGATAGAGCGACGCTGTTGTTAGTTATGACTGCATGAATGGGCAGACTGGTCCGGGGCGGTATCACTGTCTCACAGGAGATCGACGTGGAGCAACAGCTTTGCTGTCGCGTTTCGTTCAGTTAGTAAGATTGCTGGATACCCCTTTCTTTTCCCATCCTTTTTATTTTTCGTTCATCTTCCAATTAAATGGTCCGGCAACTCATCTATAATGCTGCCGCAGTGATCTCAGGTCCTGTGTGTCCTGAGAGGCTGGGCTATAATAACAGTATTCATTGTCCGTCTCTACCCTTACTTTTTAAAATGTATTGTATTGTTTGCATGTTGTGTTTGCTTGTAAGTGGTTGTGCAACATGCATAATATTTGTTTATGTGTTATAAGATCTCATAAATGTATTATTGTAACAACTGTTAGCAAACCTTAATAAATAAAATAAAATAAAAATAAAAAATAATCCCAGCGTTGTGGATGTTTATGCGGCAGTGAACACTTACCATCAGGCGACCTGTTTGCTCGTTTGTGGGACTTATTGTATACAAAACAATTGTAATAAATGGATCTCTATCAGATAGATCACGAATATAGTACCGCATGCTTTTGGGGATCAAGCGATCTCGCTGACAGAACTAAACGCAACAGCGTTGCAGTTAGATGAGAACAATGATGATAAATAGTGTCGAACAAAGTTGCGGAAGACAGCTACTAACAACGGTGAGATGAAAATGCAAAAAGGTCTTAAAGTATAAGGTCACCGTAAACAGAATGTGTGCTGCAATGGAAGAACAAAAGCTGATGTATAGATATCAAAAATTTAAAACAACGGCCAATACAAAACACGTTGATTGTAAGTTGTCGGTTGTAATTCTAACAGGCCCACATGGGTGCGAAGCCGCGGATCTCCCGGCCTATTCCACATACACTATCCTGTTATGTACGACACTGTTTATGGCTAACTCGAACACCTGACATCACCTATTATATGAATTCTTATACAAGACATTTGTATCTCCTCTGTTAGTTTTTGTGTAAGCAATCTCCGACAGTCTATTTGGCTTAGGTAATTAAAAAGCTAGTTGAGAAACGAAATGTCGTGGTTTTGATTCCTCGTACTGAAATAGAGGTTTTTCATACGCAATTTTTTTTTAATTAAACTATAATCAATTAGTGTGCTTACAGTATTATGCCTAAAACGTAATCATAAAATATTACCAACGACTAGGATCATAGACAACAATTTTCAGTGCTCCTATATTTTTAATACAGATTTCCTTTAATCTCAAGCAGACAGATGGATCAAATGCTACACATTCGAGACACAATATGCAAAACTGCAACATTCAAACAGACTACAATACAAAGCGCACAATAGACTCTGTAAGCTAGAATATCTGCGCGTCACTGCTCGGTAACGTAGGCCGATCGCGATGAGCATTCGATATATTCTCTGGCGGGCCCGCGCAGACGTGCCGTGAAGATATCCGTCACGAATCCATCCGTTCCCCCATCTTTGTAGTCACGCTCTAATTGCGCGGGGCCTGCGAGCGCGGACCACTCATACTGTACTGAACCAACACACTATTCAATAGCTAGGGATATTAGGAAGAAAAGCACCGTCTGGATATCGGTATAGTAGAGCCGCCCAAGATTGTACCATTATTTAACCTTAGTATAATCTTGGGATCTGGGACTATGGAGTTGAGACTGTATGTGTGGCAAGTGTAGTGTAATCTTTATCTCATGACAAATTTATCGTCACAGAAAAGCTGTAATTCAACGAAAATTTTCTATGAGGCAGCGGTACCACCGGTCGATCTGTTTTTTACTACCATTAACAGTTTGTTTTAGTTTCTGTAGTTTGGAAGTAATCAAGTTTTATCGTATTGTATTTGATGAATGAGATTTATGCAATAAATAAAATTGTAAATTAAAATAGTACATACAAGAACAGTTTGAATTGTCTTTAGATTCTGATGACACCGTGACGTTAATCCCAAAAGCGTTTGAATAAGCTATAAAGCTGCTACATTGTTGCACGATGCCATCCAGCCGCATTGCCGTGTAACATACAACGCTTTTAAATTCCATTTAACGCTTACTGCGACAACACTAAGGATATAAATATAATGTAAACATTAAATCTCTCCTTACAATTAAACCTAACTCGTAACAGACTGATGTTTTGACTCTGCTTCACCAGGAACATACGAGACACTTAAATATATTCTAAAGATGCAACATTGCCTTTCAAAACTTTAGTCTGAAACATTTTATTGAGATCTAAAAAATGTAGTTTTTTGCATTATAATTTGCTGTACATATTTATTTTTTATGAATAATATTATGTTATTATTACTCATTATTGATATTATGTGCTGTAATTCTTGTAGCATTAGTCATTGGTTTTTTTATAACTGGTTTAAATTGTGTTTTTGAGCTCTTGAGCCGACTGTGGGACAGCCTCTGTGGCCCAGTTAGTTGGAAGCCAGCTGTGAAGCGAGAAGCTGTGAGTTTGATCTCTGCACCGAAACAATTACTTATGTGATTCCCAAGTATGTGATTACAGCTTCTGTAGGGTAGTTGTATTACGGTACGATGACAAAACTGAGGTCTTGGGTTCGAGTCCCGGGTCGGGCAAGGTGATATTGGATTTTTATATTAATTATCTGTCCGAAGTCAGTAATTTGTGTCCGATATGGCGATAGGCTCGCCCCCTTCACATCACATCATATGGGTGTTGTAAGACCGAAAAATCTCGCGTAGTTTCTGAAGACTACGCCGCAGGAATTATATCTTATTATATCGTTGTGTGTTTTTATTATTCAATTATGTTTTCTGATGTTTATTTATTAGTTAAATTGCAGAAGGCAGAGAGATTACTGTAAGTAGAATTACGAGTATATTAATAAGAAACCCACCCTTCTTAAATAAAGGCGGGATGAATGTCCAAATCTGTTTGTTATCCGCGTTTTGTCGCGGTAGGGTAAATGTGACATTACGAGACATTGCATAAAATACTCATAAATTAATACCTGGAGTATCCCAATCTCGTATTTCTAATATCTAACTTTATTTTTTCTTTTTGAACATTTTTCATGGGACAGTTTGGTACTAACTTACAGGACATGCAGAGGTGTGTGAGTGTGGGATAGTCTGTAAAAAATCCGATTTTAAAAACAATACAATAATAAATAAATAAATAAATAAATACACCCAACAGTCACATACATAGTCCTGACCCCACACTAAGATCGAGTCTTGTGTCGTGGGTATCAGAAACTACGAGAGACTTTTCGGTCTCACAATATGCATATAGAGTATAAAGTAACACTTATTTTACCATTCCTTACTGATCAACACAATTCTTCGGACTCCCGAACAAGTTGGTAAATTTTTCAAACTATTGAGGTTCTTGTGGAAATCTGTCTAGTATACAGGTTCTTTAACGTTATTTTTTCTCGTTTGTATACTAACGCCCGAATACTCAAACGCCATTTAAATAATAATTTGTACTTAACTACCCACGTCCCACTTAATCAGTACATTTAAGCAGGACTTTCGTAGTTAAGTGCAACATAATATTTAAGTGGGGTTTGAGTATTCGGGCGTAAGTGACATTTTTCTACAAAATACCTTTGAACTAAAATTCAAAACTCACGGCATGTAGTCAGAAAACTAAAAAACTTTAGCAAAATTATGAAGTGTCAGCAACAGCGTCGCCTACCCGTTGTTTATAATGAGATTCGGCTGTAAACATCTGTCTGCGATTGGATTATGTTATTCCGGTGGGTGACCGCTCTTCAACCCCCCCTCACCTCCCACCCCTCCGTCTCCGTCTCAAACCCAACGCGGCACGAATAGATAATTCCCCTTGTTCCTAATTATTAATATACATTCAACGAGTTGAAAACAGAAAAGAAATAAAAATGTTTCATTTAATCGTGGTTGTAGCGTCTTCAGTGCATTCGACTTACTCAAAGCTGGTGGAAGGATGTTCGCTTCCGGCTCGATATCAAACGCTATACTCGGTGAAAACCATCGTAGTAACAGAGTAACAGAAGTGTGTAGCGTCTTGGGTTCATCTTGTGTATACGGGTTTAGAACATACGTAATAATAATATTTTAACCGTACCATTTGGTGAACCTAAACTGTGAGTTCTTGGAATTTTCCTCTTGCACATCCTTATAGAACCTGATTCTTTCGTAGATTTCCAGCCCAATATAATCTTCAAAAAAACAGTCTACACCTTAATTAATAATCGGCAGGGCACCGATAATTTTACTTGGGTTGCAAATATTCGTGAGCGGTGATTACCTACCTCTTAATATCAAAAGGACCGTCGGCTTATTAAGCTCCTATTCCATAAAAAATACCGTTACATATTATGGCTTTAAACTAAAGAATTAAAATAGCAAACAATAAAAATGATTGCGAAGGCGATGTGATTCCAAATGTGGATACCGAGTCAGCATGATTTCTGTCTGATTTATTTCAGCGATGCCTGCGAAGTGATGGCATTGCGCCTGCAAGACTAGCGTAGCTATGTAGTGCATAGATAATCAATAAATTATGAGCTGCAATTTGGGTCCAATAACGTAATAACTCTTATGTGACGTATTAAATACAAAAATAATTGATATAAAAATAATATGGGCGAGCTAAAATTGAATCATTAAAATATATTTTTCTGTTAAAATAGAAAGTATTATTTTAGTTTTAATTGAAAAGGAACAACTGACTTAAGTATCCGCAGCGACGGAGGTATATTATTCCAACATTTAGTAGCCGCATAGCGAAAACTTATAACCAACACTACGGAAAATGGTCGTCCGATGCTGTAGAACTATGAGCATTAGTTGTATTGTCAGCTCATCATTGTCCACTGGGAGTGGTAGTAACGCCAAAACTTACGCTCTGGGCCTACGTTTCACTCTCATGAAACGATAGAGTTTGGAAGTTGGGCTATAGCGCTATTCCTGTCATTTTAGTTTGCCTACGACCCAGTGGCGAAGGGTGACTTTTTTCAAAAGGGAAGCCGATACTTCTGGTGACTAGTTTTATTAAATTAACAAGTACTCATACTTATATTTTTACTCCGTTATGTACGTAAGATATTGAGCGACATATTTGCTTAGTAATACTTACTATATTTTCATACAACACTTGCACGGAATAGCACTGTGCCCGTTAGCTGCTTTTTTTAACGTTTTTAAAGTAAATTTCGATTCAATGCAAAAGACAACATTACCCTGTTTTGAAATTGATCGACAATAAAATTTCAAACGTTCCTTATATATAAAAAAAAGATGAAGAGATTGATGTAAGTGGACGAAAGTAACTATGCCAGTATAGAGCTAACTGGAGATCTATCGAATCTGGCAACCCTCATGGGATGCAGGCGTGGGTTATGTTTGTATGTCCTATTTTGAATCAACGCTAACAAAAATACGGCATTACAATATTTATTAAATAATTAAAACTTGTCAGTTGCCGTTCTTTCTCTGGTACTCAAATGTATTATCAAATTTAATATAATTTCCAGTGCGTTTTTTAATTACGTAAATGCAGCATTTTTAAAATTACCTCTTAATAATGCAATTCATGAGATAAAACGATACATACGACACTATCAAGTTTCATTCATCATTAAAGTTTTTCTAAATAGATAGATCTGTTTGCACTTCGAAACCAGTAAAATTTCATAAATTACCCACTAATTATATACAAACCTAAAAATAGACACCGCATTATACATATACACTGAAACAACACAGTAGTAAATAATATTTTCTAATTATAAACACGAAATAAAAGAGGCGCGAACTGGCAAATTACTTTATAAGCCGTAGGCCCACCGGCATATTCACAAGCGAATACCGTCGTATTTCTACAAATAAATTTAGACCTTAAAAGCTGTAAGTTTTAAGGTGCAATTTTGCATGCAGTTCTGAGCAACAAACGTGTAACAGAGATGGCAAATAATGCGTTGGAAATGAGCGCGAGAGCAACGGGAACTCGTGCTGTGTCCTTGTAGCCTGACGTGACGTCATCGGGATCTAGGCGGCCGCGTGTTTCGTATGCATGTACTTACGTTGAACATCGCGCAATGCGTTTGTCGTTGTGTTATTAATTGATCGATAATATTTTGTTTATTAATATTGAATAACATTTGTTTATTGTTTATATTTATTTTAATATTGTTTATTATTTGATTATTTTCTTCATATAACTTGTTTAAAAAAATGTAAATAATTAATAATTTCCTTTAAATTATAAGGCGTGCTGTTAGGAATCGGCTTGTAAGAACCCTTCGCCACTGCTACGACCGTTATGGAAAATAGTCAAACCAAACAACATCATGAGTCCACAGGAATGCTTGACATTCCACTGCGCTCGCGATCCTGAGACATAAGATGTTGAGTCTCATTATGTCCAGTAGTAACTTGCTACAAACAATGTCCTTCGAACCGGATACAACAGTGCATTTACGCTGCTGTTTGGGGGAAGAAATAGACATTACGGTGGTACATGCCCAGGCGGCCTCTCACATATGAGAGACCTACCACCAGTAAATAGTGTATACTGTATTTATTTAATAATCTTAAAATCTCATCCAATATTACCAGCTATTCGCTTGATGTCTCCAGCCTATCTGGCGGGAGGTCGGTCAGCGCTCAAGTTGGCCTCGATAGCCATTCAGAGAGCTACACTCCATCTTTTTTCGTCGTATCGTGCAACGTGTCCTGTCCAGTGGCATTTTACCTTCGCAATCCTAGAGACGATTTTTTAAAGTTTGAGTAGTCTTCGCATCTCAGTATTACAAGATAGGTTAATGAAATTTAAATTATTTGCATGACGATATTCAACACCAAATTGTTTCGTTATATTTGAAGTAACATTTTGGTATTTGGAAATAAATGCTCAGGCGTCTGCCTTTTTTGTTTTGGTGAAGAGAAATTTTATAAGACTCCCTTACTATTATTATAAAACATAACAACTATTCGTTTGCGAATAGTATGTAAAAGTTTAAATTAAAGTTTGAATGAATCTCAAACGTACGCTTTTTTCGAGTAATGGTTGATATAATCTTTTAAACAAAACATCATAAAATTTATTGATGCATACTTTATAAGTGAAAATTTCGTTCCTAGAAAATTAAATAATACAAAAAAAGTAACTTTGAAAACTCGTGTTAGTCTATATTAGTAGCGACACCTGTTGCCGGGTAGGAAAATTGGACAATTTAATTCATTTTAAAATTTAATTATGAGGTAATATGATACCAAAAATGGTAATGAAATCATCTCTTATAGGTAATCTAAGTTTATTATAAGTGTAGTAAAAATTAATATTTATAACTAAAACTTTATTAGATATCAACCATGATTGAGTGATAATTGATGTGAAACAAGTAATGGATTGAATCTTATCAAATTGATAACATTATTGATCGAATCAGATAAATAAAGTTAATTAATAATTTATTTAATAATTTGATAATTCATTCTCAGAACAGCACAACTGTCTCCATCTGTTATCACGAGTTCAAAACAATACTTAGAAAGCCTTTCTTCTCGAGCAAATATTATGTTAAAATTGCTTAAGATGTCGCTTTTCTTAGCCGAATTATGGTTGCAGAAACCTGCATCCCCCTAGATGAATTGATACGTAGAGGTCAAAAGGGATGAAATCATTCCTCTAATGTAACCGTATCACACTGAAGGATATTTTAACTCACTCTCTCTCTCTCTCTTCAGCCACAGGAAGTCCACTGCTGGACATAGGCCTCCCCCATGGATGTCCACATAGACCTGTTGGAAGCAGCCTGCATCCAGCGTCTTCCTGCAACTTTAACCAGGTCGTCCATCCACCTTGTGGGTGGGCGTCCGACACTGCGCTTGCTTGTACGTTTTTTTTACTGCACTTTAATTATTATAATGTAAATTGCAGTCACATTGCCAGTATAAAGATTTACAACTCAATAGGTCATAAATTAATGAAACAATAAATTATAATCTTCATCAAACACGCCGATGTTTCTTCGGATTACTGCATTTAATGCTACAACGCGCCGCGAAGTAAATTGAATCGATAAACATCATTATTATTAAGTGGTATACCGATAGCGTTTATATTGGTAAAGCCACACAGTAACTTAGAAACTTAACCGGGATGGGCCTTAACTGAGGTACCACTATTTCACGAAAACGGACGTAAGCCGATGGTTTTGATGTCAAGTTTCGAGCGATATTTTCGCACGCCTTTCCACTTACTACTATTTTAAAAAGCTGGCCACACATTGACCATCCTAGTATAGTCAATGGGCAGTGGTAATCACTTATCATCATGAGCCGTTTGCTCGTTTGACCATACCGGACCTATGAATTAAAAAAGTCTAGTGGCTAGCCAACCGAATTGAGGTCTATGGTTCGAGACCTGGGCACACGCCTTTGAATTTTCATGATAGAAATAACATACGATTTAGTTATCTTGATAATATAATTGAATTAAAAATATTTTTGGAGGTTGCGATCTCTTTCGACAAATATTTGAAGCCCTTATTCCTAACTGTCCGGATAGTAAAGTACCGATGGTGGAAAGGCCTAACCACAGAGGCCTAGCTAATTATTCACGCTCGTGTGCCGCTTGACAGGTTCAGTTTGTATCTACCTGGTTTCGTCCAGGCCGGCAAAATTATGCCGAGATAACCATTTCTTACCACTGTATACTTTATTTTGGATATCACTGCATTTACCGTCAAATCAATAAATACAACAGTCACATACGAGTACATAGTCCTGTACATTATTTAGAAAATCAAATAACTAAGCAAAACGAACACAGACTATTTTATTATAAGCTGATTAAGATATTAATGTGTTTGCGTGACAAAAAGGATATGATTCACATTTTATTCATAAAAATGTATCATCTGTTATTAACTTTTATCAAATTCCACTGAATTTTATAGTAAATGCCTCAATGGCGCAGTTGTTTAATAGCGGGCTTTGTAACAAGCAGCAGCTGTATCTAGTTCCATACTGAATTTATTAATGTTTTACATAAATATTTGTTTAGTGTTTTGGTGCTGTAAGACCAAAAAGTCTCTCGTAGTTTCAGATAGTTACGACACATCACATGAATGTCTTTTTTGTCGAGAGTAACACTGTTAAGCTCCCATATCGGAACCTCGGAGGAGGCTGGAAGGGCTATGCTGGTGTCTTTGGCCTTCCAACCAAGCAGGCTTGGGGATATTGCGGCTAGGCCCTGGCGGGGTCGGGGTCGCTAATAGTAAACAGATCCTACGCCAGCATATCAACTACAACCCATAGGTGACCGTTTTGCGCAATACGGGGGCACTGGAAAAACTTGATATCCCAGGACAAAAAGTACCTTGATTTATTTTTCATCCTATTTTTAAATATTTTTACTATCAAATATGTTTGAATTGTTATAAAAGAGTTTTGTTTAATGTCTTCTTTAAGCTGGAATTATTATCTAAATACAAGATTTCAAAAAAGATATTACCTATGTCAAATCAATAAGATTTAATTTTTAATTTAATTAAATGATCCGTTGTTTTTTATCTATCTTAAAGATTCGTATCTAAATTATCTTCTGTAGTCAGGAGTTGATTGCGATAATTGTTACTAAGGCAATCTTAAAACGTAATTTTAGTTTTTTTTTGTATTTTTTGTCATTTAGACTTTGCACTTCTTCGTCTACAACCACAGAAGGTCCACTGTTAAACAGATATTTAAAGAAAAAAGTAAATAATGACTTGCAAATGATTAAATCAGCTGATCTTAATTGAACCAAGTTGTGATTTTGGTTCTAATCACAGCATTTTGAATTAAAACTGCTTCTTCACTGGTTAAAACTTTGTCCCGAACGAGGAAGTTGAAAAAAATGCATGGATTTAAGTAATGTAAAACAGTTTATGGATTCAATCATTTTTTTTTACTTGCGAGGATAGGCCTCCCCCTAGAGTTTCCAGTGCACTTTTTGGAAGTGGCCTACATCCTAGAAGAGCTATCACAGCTACTTCCTGCAACCATTATCATGTCGCCTGTCCTTATAAGTGAACGACCAACGCTGCGTTCTTCATTTGGACTTTGTACATTGAACCGTAATTTCCTCAGATTTAAAAAAAAAAATATTATACTGCAGGAAAAGCGTTATCGTTATCTGATGTTTTAGGCAACAAATTACATGAATAAAATATTTTTAATGACTGATCTTATTAATTACTTAAAGCATGATATGTTTCGCAAAGGGACGTATATCAGCTGTAGTAGCATTTACAACGAATATTACAACTTAAAAATATAATTATGTTATCATAATCTCGGAAGGGGATTTTTTTAACAAGATTAAATGAATTTATGCGATTCACAGAACAACTATAGTGTTTATCGAATTTAATTTCCGTAGCGTGTTATCTCATTGTTAATTCCGCGGAATGCAGTCAATTCCTGTGAAATACTTAAAATATTTCTGCAAATACCTATCCTTCATATGGATTGGTTCCGCAGATTAATATTTATTACTTAATTTCAATTCTGGAATGGAGTTCTGCCCTAGTGATGGGCAGACGATTACATGTAGTTGCCGAGAGGTCGCTGGATGCGCTTCGTTAGCAGATGATGAAGGAGATCAAGTAAATATATTTAGTAATTATTTTCCTGATCATAGACGTGGTTTACCATAGATCAGTGATTCCCAAAGTGGTCCATGTGGACCCCCAGGGGTCCACGGGAGACTTGCTGGGGGTCTACGTAGGCGTGAACAAAAAATGGGGGTCCATAAGATGTTACTGGGGGTCCACGAAAATTTATCTGCTTTTGATAGTAAAGAGCAAAAATGTAAGCATAGTTTTTCTAAGGGCCTACCTACATTGTTTTAAGTACCTAACTAAGCGGATAATATTTTAATAAGGCAAGCGACTGTTACTTGTCCAAACTTGCGTATTCGATATTACGTACAATTTCGTGTACAGACTTGCAAAGCGATACCGCCCGACAATGCTTAATGCTTGTTCAGACTTGAACTTGATCACCACTATAAATACTTGACGCCAAAGGCAAACTCATTCATTTGTTTCCGTAATTTGGAAAAAAAGGTGTGAGAAAATTTATGTCAGTGTTTGCTAGTGCCGGAGAAAAGTAAGTACCTACCTTTTTTTGTTATAGTACTTAAGTATTTTGTTTACGTGTACTAGTCGGTTGATCACAACTGCTTGTATAGATAGGTAGCCTAGTAACTTACAGATATTTTAATTGTCCTCTTTCGATTTGAAGACAAACACCGCACGTTTTATTCAATTGTTTTTTCAAAAGAGAAGCACTGCCTCTATAAGAAGTCCGAATAAGCAATATTGCAGAGCAATGAATTTTGTAATTTTTCTTGCAAATAACTACTAATTTTATAAAACAGTAATTTCACAATCATTTTATATTGATTTTGAAGTAACTATTTTATCAAAACTATTCCTTTTCGGAAAGAGCGAGCGGTGCGCGGGCGACGCGTACGGGAAAAGGGCGGGGCTTGAGCTTCGATGCCAGTTTGTCACGTTTTAATGTGCGTTTTAACAATGAAGCCGCAGACAAAAAATACGCAAATACACGGAGCGCGTGAACTCATTGATTTGATGAAATGTTAGTTATCGTTTTTATGGAATTTTGGGATTTCGACTTTTATTTTTTCCTACACAAATATGATCAGTATTCGATACTGAGTACACCAATTTTTATTTGTACTATTAAAAATTAGTGGTAAATTAGGTACTTTAAAATTGATACCGTTTTGTGAAAACGTCTGTATTTGTCTTCGCGGTTTATTAGATGGTCCCTTTACAATCCGTAATTCTATTTCCGCGTGCTGACAAAGGCTGCGGTGTGATACCTATATTCAGAAAAAAACTTGGTTACCAAAACATTTTTTTCCTACAGGTAAGGTAACTGACACGAAACATGGCTACAGCAAAGAAAAAATGTCGACAATATAGTGTCGATTATTTGAAATATGGTTTTGTTCCATCAGAGGCATACAAACAATTGCCCATGTGCCTATTATGCAACAAAGTTTTGAGCAATGACTCTATGAAACCATCAAAGCTCGAAGATCATCTAAAAAGGTGTCATACTGATAAAATAGGTAAAGATTTAAAATATTTTCAAACATTAAAGGCAAAATATGAAAAGAGACCCATCATGCACAGTATGTTCGCTTCAACATCTCAAAGTAACGATGATGGCTTGCGGGCATCTTACAATATCTCATTACTTATAGCAAAATCTGGAAAATCGCACACTATCGGAGAACAATTAATTTTACCCGCTGTTGAAGAGGGTTTTAAAAACTGTTTTGCACAAATCTCCATTTGACGTACTAAAAATAATTCCATTAAGTAACAATACTGTACAAAGACGCATTGATGAAATGAGCTCTGATATCGAAAGTTTTTTGTGCAATCATCTGCAAAAAACTATTTTTTCTATACAACTGGACGAGTCAACGTTACCCCGTAATGAAGCATTATTAATGGCATATGTCCGATTTATTATGGAGGAAGAAATTCACGAAGAATTGCTTTTTGCCGGAACTTTGGAGACTGATACTAAAGGCGAATCAATATTTAATGACCTGAGTAATTTTTTTACGGAAAAATCGATTCCATTTACAAACATTATTTCAGTGGCAACAGACGGAGCTCCTGCAATGGTCGGGCGATATCATGGGTTTATAAGTCATCTCAAAAAAAATATACGAGGACTTACAGCTATTCATTGCGTAATCCACCGACAACATCTTGTGGCAAAACTATTAAGTGACAGGTTGAACCAATCTCTTCATTTTGTAATAAAAGCTGTTAACAAAATCAGAAGCAATGCATTGAATACGCGTTTATTTGCTCAATTGTGCGACGAAAATGATGAAGACTTCCAACGACTGCTCTTACTTACTGAAGTACGCTCGTTGTCGAAAGGTGCATGCTTAACGAGATTTTACTCTGTTTTCGATTCCGTATTAGAGTTCCTAGAAAGTAGAGATCTAGATTTAAATAAAAACTTGATCAAATCCAAAGCAGACATTGCGTATTTGACAGATTTGGTTAAAAAATTTAATGATATCAACTTGCAGTTACAAGGGGACAGCCTGAATTTAATAAAAACAAAGGGGATCATTTCGGGTTTTCTTGGGAAATTGAAATTTATGAAGCAAAACATTAGGCGGCGCGAATTCTCTCAATTTCCAAACTTGTCGCAGGTAGAATGTATTGATGAGGATATCTATACCTAGAGTCAACATTTAAGTGCCCTGCATGATGACTTCAAAACCAGGTTTGAAGATATGCTGACGATGGATATACCACCATAGATCATAAATTCATTTGATGAAACGGAAGTGGCCAATGTTGTATTACAAGAGGAGCTGCTCGAGATAAGCACCAATGAGGAGCTGAAGGTGAAATTTAGAAAAGGCTACCAAACATTTTGGCTGCAAGTAGAAATACCCGAAAAATATCCTGGACTGTGGGAAATCGCAAGGAAATTTTTAATATCTTTTCCCTCGTCATACCTTGTCGAAAGGAATTTAGTGCCGTTACAAACCTCTTAACAAAAAAAAGAGCAAATTAAACATCACAGAGCGGGGGGATTTGCGGTTATTGCTCACAAAAATAAAGCCAAACATTGATCGTTTGCTGACACTCCATCAAATACATCCTTCCCATTAGTTAAAATTATGACCTGAACCTATATTTACCTTATTAATTTTTTCTTGTAATTCTATTCTCTTAATAAATAAAGTGTTATAAAATGTACCATTTTTCGTTTTTATTTTACCTATCGGAATATAAGGACAGAACTCAGAAGCGACACAAATTTTATTTTTTGGCGACTTTAAGAATGTGGTAGAAATGAGGCAGCAGGGGGTCCACCGAAACCAATAAAATTTTGAAAGTGGTCCACGAGAAAAATAAGTTTGGGAACTACTGCCATAGATATACTAAATCTTTCCGGAGCGATAAACACGTGTCTTGAACCGTGGTAATCAGAAATTTAGAGGATTATTTCTATCATAGGTAAACTTGATAAAATTGATTACAAATTCTTTGACTTTGACTTTGACACCGAACCATCTTCCGTCCTTCTCAGAAAACTGCCAACACTATCTTTACTGCCTACTGGCATATTTATTAGTTACTCATCTGTAATTGTCTTACGCCGATTAAAAACTGGCAAATATCGATAACAGTAGAGCTGATAGCTTTGCGATTAACATCTAAATTGTTGTGCAATAATCAAATTCGGTAGCTTCGTGGAATACGCAAAGCGCTTTTACTTTCATAAAGCCATTTTTATTATTTTTGGGAAGAATGATCTAAGCTGGAGGTTGCCAAACATTGCTGTTTTTTTCAGCTGAGCTCCTTGGGATATAATAGCTTTTTTTACTGCCTTCTGGTGTGAGTACGTTTTGTGGGGTTTGTCATTAAAGATAATCTGATTTTGTTAAAGATATTTTATTCGTAAATAAGAAACGGCGCAAGGAACTGTAACTGTCTTCTTTTTATTTTCTTCAGTTTGGAAGATAATTCTTTGAATAACTTTATTCACACCAAAAATCATCGTGTCAATTGGAGAGATAAAGGACATAGCTAGCTCATGTAGTGTCGATCGCTATCAATTATCAGATACCATCGATTTAATTTGCGATAAATGTTTAACATTATAAAGCATGTTATCAAAATTGATTTGATTCAAGATAATTTTCGATATGTGACACTAAACTCCTGGATTACACGCACACGTCATGATTAATTATAGGTTATGGCTTGGTAAATTCAGTTGGTGATATAAATGTACTGAAGTCACGCTGGATGCAGGCCACTTCCAACATCTCAATGTGAAGATCCATGGGGGAGGCCTATGTTCAGCAGTGGACTTCCTATGGCTGAAAAGAAATAAGAAAAAGGAAAGAAGTTACGTTGTTTCGGAGTTTGTAAGAGTCTGTTTCTTTTTATATTGATCCGACAAACGAGCAAACAGGTCCCCTAATGTAAAATGATCACTGCGGCCTATGAACATCAACAACGCTGGGATTATAGATGTTGCCGGCCCATCTAATCTTGAACATAAAATCTGTTTGCTTTTTTATAACTTTTAAACCTTGAAGGTAATAATTGCTGAGGATAGTAGTGGATGGATGGTTGGGATGCAGGCCGCTACAAACAGGTCTACGTGGCGATCTTTAGGGGAGGCCTATGTTCAGCAGTGGACTGTGGCTGAAAAGAAGAATAGTGTCTTTACACTGGCAAAACAAATAAGCTACAATGCTCGTGGTGGTACGAGCAGTGCAGTCCAGATGGAGTATCCACCGGTGCGAGATGGCTTTCTATTATTAGTCGACACCGTTAACCCTTACCTGTCGCAAATAAAGGCTAACAATCGCCTTCGGAGTTCGGGGTCACTGATTTTTGTAAGAAGTCCTGATCGGTGTCGACCGTGGGCGCCCAAAAGTTATCGGACTATGTGTCATGGAAACACCAGAAGTTACGGAAAAATAGCCATTGTTAGGTTTTGGTCGGTACACTGACGTAAGGTTGCCTTATAAACACTACCTGGCATCAAAATCTGCGTATTAATAGTACTACACGTCTCGTATAAGGCGAAACCTGGGGATGAAAATGAGGTGATTTTTTTTTCCTCAAAAAACCACAAATCCATTGCAATAAAAATTTAGCACTAAGAAGCAATTGTCTAAAAATCAGATGATAAATGAAAAACAACGATTATAAACCACAGTAACAGTTAAAAATGCTGCATCGTAGGATTATATTATAATAAGTTCAGTTATTTTAAGTGCGGTATGATGTTTGTCAACGGATAGTTATGATCCAAAACAACATATATTTATTTATTAAGTATTTCCTCATTATCTTATATCTCTTTGAAGTTATACTTCTTCTGGGACGTTTGGAAAGGGGCATGCTCAAAATTTTTTTTTTTTTTAAATCGCAACTCATGTCGCAATATATAGAGAGTTATTGCAGTATTCGTTTATTGAAATGCTCCGGGAATAAAAATTTATCAAATTCCCGGGAATTTTATCAAATTCCCACTCAGTGAAATAATTAAAAAGCAGATATGAAATCAGTGAACGACTTTTTATATATTCACTTTTAAAAAAGCTGCAAAGATTACTCAAAACCACCCTTACCAGTCATTTTACTCCATCAATCCGCCACTGAACCCAAAAACAGTACAATAAAATCGCGATGTTTACAATTATTAATTTTATCTACATAATCTACACGCCAATCGATCAATGACGATAAATATATACTTATATAAGAAATTGTGCCCCGGGGCAGTCGTTCATTCTACAGTCTTTGTTCATAGCTGCTATAATTGAACCACAAGTGATAAGTGCGTCATCGAACGTGGAATGCTAGGTATGTGATTTTAATATTTGTGATTAAGTGATTAATATGGTTACAAATATTTGTTTCGGTGCGGGGATCGAACCCGCGGCGTCACGTTCCACAGGCGGCGTCTAACCAACTGCGCCACGGAGGCTGTCAAAGTAGTAGTACTGTGATGGTAGGCCAGTCCAGAGATATAACATATATTTTTCGGAACCAGATGTAAGCAGGATGTGTCCAAAACCGGACGCTATTGTCTTGGACACTGAGACGTGTTTTCAACTAGTAAAGTGGTTGCCATTTAGACCGACATGAAAGTTATACCAAGGATTTCTGGCAATCCCACTCACTAGTTGAAACGTCAATCACCTCGCACGTGACAAAGAAAAACATCGTGAGGAAACCTGCATACCGCAGAGATCTTAATAAGTTTTTCTATGGTATGTGTAGTCCATCAAAATATACTACGCCAGCGTGTAGGAATAGTATAAAGGCAGGCGTCCACATATTCGGATCGTACGTAACGGACGGGTCGCATTGCAATGCGACCACAATATCAGCAGCGACCGGAATTGCCGACATTTTTATCTCAATGGTGTGAACAATCCGTCCGATGCGATGCGTCCTATGCGTACGGTGCAGATGTGTGGATGCCTTCATTATGCCATCTTTATCGAACATTCGTTCGTAGGAAGTTCTGTGCTCAATAGCGAGCGATTACGGGCCGATACAGTATACTACAGGATAAAATTCATGAAACAGTGGTGGCCTAGTCGAGGCTATCCATTCTGTAGCTTTAACCATCTCTCGGCTCTACCATTTCTACTATTTACCTCAATATGACGTCAAATGACATGTTGTGCCACTAGAAATTCCCATGGTGTAATCTTTTATATATTTTGTTAATCATTTTTATATCAGAATAAAAATGATTAACAATCAGCTATGATTGTTATGAGACATATTCACGACATTAACTCTACGGCGTTTTGATAGAAAAAATCTAAATTAATTCGTTCTGGTTCCAAATTTATTATCTACAGCCCTAGGAAATCTATTGCTAATCATAGACCTGCGTCCGTAACAAACACAGTGATTGGATTCTTCAACTTCTATTTGCTAATCTGTTGGACTATGTGCAATATAGAGTACACAATATAGAGTGCACATGGATCTTCGTGTCTGTATTTACTTTAATTGTAGTATTTAGGTAAATAAATCATTATTTCACTTGGCAAATATGTAATCGTGTCCTTTCCGGCACACATCCTCATCATACAGGAATTCCTTTTGTTAAATCAGTAATATTCTATTCTTTTATTTATATATTCTTTATTGTATAGATAGATAGATTTAAAAAAGTACAATCGGCGGTGTAGTATTATTAACAATAATCTGTTAATCTATACAAAAATAAATTGTTTACCTTCACATTAATTTGCATTCAATGACAAATCGGAAATTCATTAACAAAATAAAATGCAATATGTCTGGCGTTGCGATAAGCACGCCGCCTATCACATCAATAAGAAATAATTATGATACCACTCACATCATTATAGCGACCTCTGCCCACCCGTTTAGGGTTGTAAGTGTAATCTTATGAATTTATTTAATAATAGGGGCGGATCCGGTTCGGCCCGGGTGCAGATACATTTTGAGTCCAGTCCACGTCAGCAGTGCCCCTAGCCGGAACATTTTGAAGTATCGTATAGTAATTCTCGTATAGTAAAGTAAACGTTTCCCGCTATTAAATTTTAGTTCCAAATACGCTCACAATGGCGCTGTTTAAATTCCCATACAAAATCTTACTATTCTATTACGATACTGCAAAATGTTCCGGCTAGGGGCACAGCATTTTATTTCCCCTACTGTTATATTTATATTCAAACTCAATGCCGTCCTCTATATTGCTTTTCCAGCCCCGACCTATCCCGTTATATCCCGCCCTGTACCGTCTTATTCTCACTCAAGGCATGTAATCCTATCTCATTCGAGTTTAAAAAAGTAACAAATATATTACAATTATTTGCTCATCCCGCAGGAACACTATATTTTTTGGAATTATTAAGTTTTAGGGCATCGTTCACCATCTAGGTTAGGTAGGTAGTAAACTGTTGATTAGGCTAGTCATCAGTTAAAGTCACCCGTAGCATCTCGTGTCGATTTCACGATGCTCCAGTAACTAATTCTATGTTTACACTAATCAGTAATTTACTTGCTACATCATCTGCCAATTAGTGTATTTACTTGATGGTTAAAAACTCGACATCCTTTTTTATTTTTAATAAATATAAGAAAATACTCGTTGGTACATCAGCGGGGAGCAGGGCGGGAACATTTGACAAATGATTAAATAATAAAATTCCAATTCCAATGATTAAATAACAATAATAATTGCATTTGACGCAATATTAAACGAATGATTCGTTCAATTTCTTATGTCATTCACTTAATCAGCACATCACTTTATTTTCACTTGTGAAATCGACGGAAGATACTCTGCACATTTACATCGCAATTAACGTTAATCAAAAAGTAACTAATCAACGCTTTACTTGAAGATGGTGAACGATGCCCTTAATCTTCAATTTTGTATTGTTCTACATCCCAGGAAATAGTAATCAGATTATTATCAGATAATACATTGAGTCATGTTTGATGAGCGCTCATTTAATCTGTAAGTGTAAACATCTTAGTCATTAATGAATGACTATAGTCTATAGTATGCGGTGCTCTTAAAATACACAATGTTATGAAATGGGATGAAACTCCTTTCTTGTTGACCAACATGTCTATTTAGGACAATTAGACCTAAAAGACAGATTCGACTTCGAGTGGGAAGTCAATCGTCGACTCCTCATCGAATGTGTACAGTTCAGGAAAATACTTGAAGACTTCTCGTCCTTAATACCTGGCCTTAGGCACTGGCCTAAAGACGAAGGTCGTCAACTGTTGTGCGTTGCGATGTGGCATCGAAACGTGGCTTTTCACTGTAAATCTCATAAGAAGGCTTATGGTCACTGAAAGAGCCTGGATAGCGCCTTTTACCGATTCGAGACCGAATCAGAAATGAGGAGATTAGTAGTAAACCAAAAGTTATCAACATGCCAACGCATTAACAAGTTGAAGTCGCTATGGGCTAGGTCCAAAACGCATAACTCGAATTTATTGAATACTAGCTTCTGCCCGCAAGCTTCTTCTGCGTGATAAACTTTACTTGGAATTTTCCATCCAGTTCCGTCCCGTCCCGTTATATCCCGCCCGCCCCGTCTCGTTCTCACTCAAGGCATGTAATCCAGTCTCATCCCCATCCCATTGAGTATAAAAAAGTAACAAAAATATCGGAATTCCTTCCTCGCCCTACGGAAACACTAAATTTTTCAGGGTAAAAAGTAGCCTAAGTGTTAATCCGGGGTGCCAGCTACCTTTAAACGAAATTGGTTCTGGAATTTTTGAGATTAGCGTGCATAAAGGCACAAATAAATAGACAAAAATTCTAAAAAACATTGTTTTGGGTTCTATTACGTTAATCAGACCTCCCATATTAGTTTTTCTCATTTATCTTCCATGTACAGACATCGATCGGTTACAAATTTAATACAATATGTATTGATGTATAGATACCCTTTTATTAAAACCCAGCAACACTCAAAAATAACAAAGGAAAATAATAACACAACTAATAACTTTTACAATATTTCGGATTATGTATTATCAGTGTAATTCAGTAGTAACATTCAATAAATAAGCAACATGTTATCGCTCCAAGCAGGTAATAATCCATGTATTTTTTTCAATAATGCAAACATTACAGTAATTACATATCGATACTGATCTTTAACGTGCAATCTCTGTATAATAAAGTGTAACAGGAAACCATTCAATAAAGCAGACATTAAACAATAGGTCAACAGAATATATTTTTAATGAAGTGTTTTTAAAACTGCATTGTCTGATAACGTCAATACTACTTAATATTTTGATGTTGTAGGTTTCAAAAGGAACCTTGCTTTTCATTTTTTTAATTTACGTTCCTCATACTCGATAGGCTCACTTCCTATATCTCCCTTCAGTTAAGTAAATTTTACCGGGCACGTACAAAAAAATGTAGATTTTTCCACAAGCACAAACCGTATATAGTCTATTTTGCGACCTGGTTGTGCTAGACCCCTGGCACTGCGAAGGTCCATGAGTAACGGTGACCGCTTACCACCAAGTGGACCGCAATCTTGTCTGTCTGCGAAGTCAAATAAAAGAAGACTGATGCATCTGAAAAGTCCAGTGCTGTTCAGATAGAATATCCATCGACGCGAGGTGGCTGTCCTTCGCCAGTCGACAAAATCACAATAATGCCGGCCTGATCGTATCCGGTTGACGTATATGGTTGACGACTTTATCTTGCATATCTTGGGATTTGGCCTATCCACCAGCACGTAGCTTTGTTAACTAATTTTATCAAACATCGTTATCAGAAATCTAATGCACGAATAATTCTATTAATCCGTTCAGAATTAAGCAAATTATAAGCTTAAGAAACTGAGTTTAACAGTATTTAAGCGTATAGCACGCTTTGACTTCACCGCTAATGCGTTGTTACACTCCCACTTAATTGCATACCAATTTCTAACTTATTGTACAATCTATTTCAATTAATGGTATTAATTGTTCTTGTGTATAAACTAATATCTAAAAATAACTCTTACAAAGTATTCTATGCTAGATTTTATATTCAAAACTACATCATCAACTTGATAATGGGTAAATACCCGAAAAACTTGACGTCAAACAATCAGCTACTTGTAAAATTATATTATCCTGAATATTTTTACAACATGTAATATAATTTTGTTTCCACCTCGCCCAACTTTTAGATAATATTGCAACTGTTGTTGATTGCAAAGCAGTCCAATATACATATTTTAGTACTGGATGAATCTGGGACGCGATTCGTACCCGGTTTTATAAGACTACGCCATTTTAAGATAACATTAAAGATTTATTTATTTATAAATGTACTTAGAACTATCTTAATTAACCCAAAAATAATAGATACATATGCAAATTACATTATTGATATGCTTAATCTCGTGAGGAACCTGCATACCATAGAATAATTTGTATTCGGATTCACCCTGAACTTATCCGATTTCGACTCGGCCGGGATAATTTTTGCACTCATTGTCAGGTGCATTTTGGTCTCTTTATCTTATCAATAAAAAAAAGTGGCTTTCACATCATCATTTTTATCTCTGCATCGTCAACATCCTTTAGGTACATATTGGTGAATTACTCAATGGTAATAAACTGTATCCTTATTTTAAAAGAGCCGTAAACAAATAACCCAACAGTAGGTCTTCTATATTTTATAGTTATATTAAACAATATAAAGAAATGTGTTAAATTATCAGCGATTTAAATCACTTATGTCGGTTCCGCTACCGTGCGGCCAACGATAGCGAAATTATCGTTACCGTGGACTTTATTGGAACAATAACCTGTATTTACAACACAGACTTTGAAATCTTTATCAAGGAATACATTGTTACATCATAAAATTTAATTAAAAATAACTCAATATACATCCGGGTATTGGGAATAATCATTAAAAACACATGATAGATTTGCATTCAACCAATTTCATATTACGATACTTAGTAAAAACTTATGATCTCTAAGTTTACTTAAATTTTTACCTAATTCATGCGATGGCAATCAAAACTAAACCAGATTTTCTTTAATTTCAGGAAAGTTTCTACTTTTGGCGGTCCTGGCTTCGGCCCAGGGCATGCCTTTTGAACCCACTGACATCCATGTGTGGTCTGATCTCTGCATTCCCGACGAACATCACCTTCTAGCCCACGAATACGACTGCACCAAGTTCTACTACTGCGAGTACGGATGGAGACATAGAGAACCGACCGACTGTTCGCCGGGAACTGAGTTCTCCTATAGGCTTCAGGTAAGAGTGTAGACAATAAACTTAAACTTATTTAATCCCGCGCTTGTATCACTAACTAATTAATTTACCATTAGCGCTATTGATTGTTCGGGGATCTGATTACCATTTAAAAATTTGATAGTAGGCACGACTATCAGTGGAAATTCAGGGATTAGGCAACACAAAACTTGCACGGCTTTATCTCATAGGTAGATAGTATCTCGATCACTTTGGCTCCATATTAGCACGATCAAGCGAACACCTTCACCAGATGAAATGTGATTTGCAATCTAAATTGGATATCTAAAATTGCATCCGCCCGTTAACACAATTATATTAGCTGACTTGAAACTTGTACCAGATACACTTTGCATAATGGTTTCATAGATTTACGCGAATGTTACACTGAAATAAAACTACTTTTGACGGATTTTATCGCGATTTGGTTAAATTTTTACATTTTTTAACTTCCCGACGTTTCGATTGTTTTCCAGCTCTCGTGGTCACGGGGCGGACTGAAGTATTAGTCATCCGCTGAGTGACTGTTACAATTAAAATACCCTTAAATTGAAAAGCTGGAAAGCAATCGAAACGTCGGGAAGTTAAAAAATGTAAAAATTAAACCAAATCGCGATAAAAATTAGTTTTATTTCAAGATACACTTTGTCTCAAACTGAAATGCGGTACAGATACGATGCGGTACGAAACTTCTTCTACAAATCATTTTTCATACGTCCTCATCGGTAAATAATAGGGATATATGTTTAGGATGCTTCTGACTTAATTCTTACTCGAAGTGTCGGTAGTATTAGAAAATTATGAACATACGCTACGTGCAATAACAATGAATTTAGAGTAAGTTCAAGTAATTTTCAGAATTTTACTGTGAAAATCTTTAGGTGTTTAAGTTTAGCAATGAATTTATCGAGGCTGAGGAGGATAATGATGGATAAAACTAGATCTTTTTTAAAAATAATTTACCTTAGTATTTAATTAGAACAAAAATGCATAAAGAAGACCTATAATAGAAGACATAATTTGTAGCACTTTTAAGGGCATTATTTCAATTTAACAATATATATCTTCATCATCAAAATGATCGCAAATGAATATATTTCAAAAAGTGGTACTTTGACATTATCTAAGTGATGGAATCAAATAACTCGGCAGTTTGTTTAGACATACGATTTTTTTACAGACTTGTGTCCATCCGATATTTGCTCAATGTAATTTGCCCGGGGTGCCACCAGCTACAACTACGACTACAGCTCCTACAACAACTACTACCACTACAGCTCCTACAACGACTACTACTACTACGGCTCCTACTACAACAACAACAACTGCAGCTCCTACAACAACGACTACAACGGCTCCTACTACTACTACAACAACTACAGCCCCTACAACAACGACTACTACTACAACAACAACTACAGCCCCTACAACAACTACTACTACTACCGCTCCTACTACAACAACAACAACTACAGCCCCTACAACAACAACAACTACAGCCCCTACAACAACTACTACTACTACCGCTCCTACTACAACAACAACAACTCCTACAACAACGACTACTACCACGGCTCCTACTACTACTACTACCACCACTACTGCCCCTACAACTACAACAACAATTGCATCCACTACTACCGCCGCGCCTTGTGATACTCAGCCACCGATCCTAGATAATGGTTGTCCCTCGGATTTCCATGTGCATAAACTCTTGCCTCATGAGACTAACTGTAGTCGCTTCTACTATTGTTCCTTCGGAGAGAAGGTTGAGAGGGATTGTGCTCCCGGGACTTACTTCAACTATGAAATTCAGGTTAGTATTTTAGTTCTAGTTATTAGTGATGTTTGTTAACCCGTAACAAACTTAGATTACGCCTAAGCTTTTTCAATTGAATATATACAGACGTAAACCTAGATATTAAAATCTGGAATAATATAAGGAAAACGGATAAACGTATTGTAATCTCTTAGCAAACACGTAATGCTATGCTTGTATAACAATATTTTGCAAAGAATACGATCTACAAGCAAGTCAAATCTGCATTGAAATGCTTTAGGTATTTTGGAGTAATAGTCTTAATTTTCACAAGGTTTTAACATTGCAAATTCAAGGATTTTAAAAAACAAGGCTCAATCGCGTTAATGGCCTTAGTTCGATGGATTAAGATACGCTAATCCAACATACGCGGAAAATATTAATTTTTCAGCAGCTAGTAGACGTTTTCTTCAATTTATCGCAAATTATCTTGTACCGCGATGCATTCTTGTTTTCTTTTTATTTCTTATCACGACGTAAGTTTCCTCAATAATCAACTGCTGATTAAAATGACACAGATTATTTTAATACACGTGTAAGTTGGCGATTTTAATTAAATTATAGAGATTAAGGGATTAGCGCTTCGTATCGCATTACGTATGTTTTAGAAAATTTGATTATTAAAGACTGTTTAAGCAATTTGCCCACTGGGCTCTAAAAACTGTACTGTATTGTATCAGCCTACTATCACCTACCGCAGACTACGAAACACCTCTAAGATCGAATTTGTTTTTGAGAGCTTAGGCCATATACAGGGTATATCAAGACCCCGACCGAAAACTAGGCCAGGTGGTAGTTTTAGCGGCTACAGACATAATGCAACTAAAAATATTGCAAAATAAGCGACGGATTTTTTTTTACAATTTTTTAAAAATCATCGTTTTTGAGGGGTAAAAACCTAGTTTTTGCAAAAATAGTAATTTAAACCCTTACGTACCATTGCGTGTTTAAAAATTAAGCGATATACGTCATTATTTTAGAAAAACTATGTTTAATCACTCAAATACGACGATACGTAAAAAAACAAAAAAAAAATTGACGATTTTTTTTGTAAAATTTTTACTTGCATTGTGTTTGATATCACTAATACTACCTCCTGGCTTCATTTTCGGTCGCGGTCTTGATATACCCTGTATATAAAATACGCTGGATAAATCTAATGCGCGAATCAATTAATTGCAGGTCTGTGACTGGCCCTGGAACGTGAACTGTTCAAACTCTGAGGGTGGATCCGGCACAACCACGCCTTCGCCAGGCAGTAGCAGCTCCAGTGGAACTACTGCTACGCCAGGAGAAACTCTCCCCAATGGCTGCCCAGCTGACTTCCACGAGCATCTGTTGCTGCCTCACGCGACCAACTGCAGCAGATTCTACTACTGCGTATTTGGAGAAAAAGTCGAAAGGGAATGCGCTCCTGGAACTCACTTCAATCCCGTGCTTCAAGTTTGCGACTGGCCCTGGAGTGCTGGATGCGAATCAAACGACTCTGGCGGTGGCGGCTGTGGATCTGGTGGCACGACTTGCGCACCAGATGGTGGATCAGGTGGAACTACTGTTTCTCCAGGTGATGGGGGCTCCAGCGGAACTACTGCCTCCCCAGGAGATAACGGCTGCTCGGGTGGCAGCACATGTGGAAGCGGTGGTGGAACCCTGCCCAACGGCTGCCCAGCTAACTTCCACGAACATCTCCTACTTCCCCACGAGACCAACTGCAGCCGTTTCTATTACTGCGTCTTCGGAGAGAAGGTTGAGAGAGAATGTGCACCAGGCACTCATTTTAACCCTGTTATCCAGGTCTGTGACTGGCCCTGGAACGTGAACTGTACCCTAGAAGACAACGGAACCGGCGGAGATTGCAACGACATCGGATCTGGTACTACTGCGTCTCCTGAAGAAGGAGGATGCTCAGGGGGAAGTACATGTCCGCCAGGAGACAGCAGTACTGTTAGCACCACCGCAGATCCAGGAAGCAGTAGCTCTAGCAGCACCACCACTACGCCAGGGGGAGGTGGACCCTGCGGCGACAATGGTTCTGGTGTAACAACTTGCCCGCCAATAGATGGCAGCTCCACCACCACTACTTCAACCCCTGGTGGTGGGGGAGAAATCCTTCCTAATGGCTGCCCAGCTGACTTCCACGAACATCTTTTGTTGCCTCATGAGACCAACTGCAGCCGATTCTACTACTGCGTCTTAGGGGAAAAGATCGAGAGAGAATGTGCACCATGCACCCATTTCAACCCTGAGATCCAGGTCTGTGACTGGCCCTGGAACGTGAATTGTACCCTACAGGACAATGAAATCAGTGAAGAGTGCGACAATAACGGACCTGCAACTAGCCCCTGTCCCGAAGATGGTGGTGGCTGCCCGGGTGGAGCTACCTGCCCACCAGGAGACAGCAGTACTGCTAGCACCACCACAGATCCAGGAAGCAGTAGCTCTAGCAGCACCACCACTACGCCAGGGGGAGGTGGACCCTGCGGCGACAATGGTTCTGGTGTAACAACTTGCCCGCCAGTAGATGGTAGCTCTACCACCACTACTACAACCCCTGGTGGTGGGGGAGAAATCCTCCCCAATGGCTGCCCAGCTGACTTCCACGAACATTTCTTACTTCCCCATGAGACCAATTGCAGCCGCTTTTACTACTGCGTCTTTGGAGAAAAGGTCGAGAGGGAATGTGCACCATGCACCCATTTCAACCCTGAGATCCAGGTTTGTGACTGGCCCTGGAACGTAAACTGTACCTTACAGGACAATGAAATCAGTGAAGAGTGTAACAATAACGAACCTGGAACTAGCCCCTGTCCCGAAGATGGCGGTGGCTGCCCGGGTGGAGCAACCTGCCCGCCAGGAGAAAGCAGTACTACAGAAGCGCCAGGAGGCAGCAGTTCCAGTGGAACTACGCCTGCACCAGGAGGCAGCAGTTCCAGTGGAACTACGCCTGCACCAGGAGGCAGCAGTTCCAGTGGAACTACGCCTGCACCAGGAGGCAGCAGTTCCAGTGGAACTACGCCTGCACCA
The DNA here is from genome assembly GCA_949752805.1 of Deilephila elpenor. Taxonomy (NCBI): domain Eukaryota; kingdom Metazoa; phylum Arthropoda; class Insecta; order Lepidoptera; family Sphingidae; genus Deilephila; species Deilephila elpenor. The sequence goes on along the minus strand of OX457104.1, from coordinate 14,617,173 downwards.
GGAGGCAGCAGTTCCAGTGGAACTACGCCTGCACCTGGAGGCAGCAGTTCCAGTGGAACTACGCCTGCACCTGGAGGCAGTAGTTCTAGCGGAACTACAGCTTCAACAGGCGGGTCAAGCACCACCACGCCTTCGCCAGGTGGATGTAACAACTGCCCTACGACTCCAAGTACGAACCCTTGCTTGAACGAATGCAACATCCTGCCTTGGGCCCATGAGACCGACTGCGACAAGTTCTGGAGGTGTGAAGGCAGCGTGGCGGTCGTGGTGACTTGCGCGGAAGGCCTTCATTTTAACCCGGTCACAGCCACCTGCGACTTCGCCTGCAACGCCAACTGCGTAAGGGACGACGTCCAGGCCACCGTAGGGTCCGATGGCCTGAAGCTCTTCGTTCCCTGGGACCAAATTGACGACGACATGCAACAGCTCATAAACAAAGCGACGCACCATTAATTCATTTGTAACAACATCACGATATTTTCTCTTAGAATCAATTACAATTCTAATGGTGAGGAATTCATATTGCATTTCAAATTCTGGACATTAATTTCAGTAAGCGCTAATATAACGAATATGACTAATATGAATGCGATACTAAAGTTTATTTAAAAGGTTTTTCGAAACAAAGAGAATCATTTAATTTAAAAATATCAAAATTATATATGTGAAGAAAATGTGTTAAAGATATAATTATTTGTAAATAAATATATAAACCAATATAAATGTGATAATTTCTTGTCACGTATAAGACTTAGTTATAATCTCTTAGAAGTATTGTAATATAAGTTATTCTTTAATAAAAATATTAATATGAATTGAAAGATAATGACAGTCTCTTGTCCTTACACAATTATTAAGCTAACCCCTTCCATATAAAAGAGCATGATCCACGCTATTGTAATAAATTACCTTCACCATCCCAATCGTTTTCAGCCACAGGCAGCCCACTGCAAAATAGCCCTCCCCCATGATTTCCACAGCGATTTCTTGGAAGCAGCAGCATAAGCAGCTACACTATGAATTCAGATATCATTCATTATGTTATTTAACTTCTACATTTGTATCTGATGGGATTTTCCATAAACAATATCTTAAAAGCCTTTAAATAACTATTACATAAACTTCTAGCTTAAGAAACCTCCATACTTTTACTTTTATACTTTTTTGTACGCAATATTTATAATCTATATGGGATTCAGTTTCTAAAACGATTTTATAACTCTTGAGTATGTTTTTAACAAGCTTATGCTGCGAGGTGTCTGCCAGTTTTAGAGTTTTAGTAACGAGATTTACAATAACATTTCCTAATTGCCTATTTGAATCATAACATATAGTATTCCAAATACGACTTAATCTTTCGTATTGCTTAAACCTTAGAGCTAATAATATTCTCATAACAGCTAGGGTATTCTACATACATACATAATCTTACGCATTTTCCCCCTTCTGGGAAGTAGGCAGAGGTGCTACCAGGACCCCTTGTGTGTTCCGTCCTACGATGTGATAGAGCCTTGGGTATTCTATGCAGTATAAAAATATCCTTTAAATTAAACCATAGTTTACACGCTCATAAACTTCCATATTTGTCACTAGGTAACAATAGTGGTATCAATCATCTTCATATTGTTCTTTAAACAAAACCATCAGACGACCCAACGGTTCATCTGGAAGTTTATTAAGTCCCTCGTTTGCGAGAGACTGTGTGGGTAGACGCTTTCTTTTTTATTACCACAAAGATATGAGTAAGCACTGTAGAATTTTAGAATTAAGGGCATTGTACCCAGCAACTGTGGGGTCTTACTCTTTATACCTATTGCATCGCAGAACAGTGCTATGTAGTGCTTAATAACGATTGATAATATTAGTTTTGAATCGTATTGCTTTTGTTTTTTGGCAGGCGTGATAAGTATAGTCGAACGAATGACCTGCATGTCTCATTATTCTCACTAAAAATAAAAAAGAGATAGAAATTATATGTATCGTGTCTAGGAGAATGAAAAGGATCAAAGACGAAATACAAAAATTCGTTAGCTCTCTGACAATGTTATTAACCAAACGGAACCGCCAGAAAAGCTATTTAAAGTTTTCTGAACGACGAGCGCAATGTCCCAGCCTGATCGAAATACTGTAGTTAATTACAGATTGACTACACAATCAACATAATATTGTGTTTCAGAAAAAAATAATGTTATATTATATTATCGAAAAGATATAATATTATAATCTGTAAAACTTCTATGTATATTAGCCCACGTCAACCCATTGCTACGTATAGGCCTCTTCATGTGCACTTTAAACTGTCCCCGTAAAACTTAGAAGCTTGAAAGCAACTTGAGTTCTCTTCAACCGAAAGTTTGATTGAGTAGGTTTAGGCCATGTTCAACCACGGCAACCTTTTGAGGGTTGGCGGACTTCAAATATGAAATGAAAATAATTTATTGAATCCATTAAAATGTTCAACAGTGTTTAGATTCAGACATTTTTTGAACTACCACCCGGTTCGGAAAGCGGTTTTCACTAGAGAAGAACGGGCAAGAAACTCTAGTGTTGCTCTTTTCAAAACCAGTTTACAATGTAGTGATTATTACAAAAATTACAAGTTGGTTTAATCAGAGCAGCTCATTAATAACTTGTTATGATTTCCAAGTAAGATATATTTATACCATACCATAGAAAATAGAAATTCTTGTCAAAATATCTATTATTATTTCAATATAGATATTATTTCAATATCTAAGAAAAATTTTTACGATATTTTTCTTCATTGTAAAATTGCGTGGTAATTCATGGCAGGGTAGGTTTTAGTTCAAATTATAGATCGTATTAATAATAAACTTTTATTATACTTAAATTAATGTTCTTATTAAAGTATTCTGTTCACTACATAGTCCGTCCATACATACATAAACTCACGCCTTTATCCCCGAAGGGGTAGGCAGAGGCGCCACCAGGACAGTCATATTACGCCTTGTATGTTTCGTCCCACGATGTGATGGGGGCGAGCCTATCGCCGTAGATACAATATGTAGATATTTTTGAAAATTGATTAACTAAAATATAAATCGGGCATTTAAAAAGACGTTGTTACACAAGAGCTTCCTATTTTTCATACTCTCTTGCTTGTGAAAGATGAAGCGTTTCCATACTCCGATACAGCGAATTGTAATACAAAGAGGCGTAGATGGAGCATCAAATAGCAGCTATACTGCGTCTCTGAATAGACTATGGGTACTTATTATTTCTCAACAACAATTAGGTTTTTAAAATATACCACACATTTTATTTACATGGATGTTTCTTTATAAAAAATATCAAATCGCTTTTAATCTTTTCTTTAATATACATAAACTTTAGAACTATAAAAATATATTACATTAAGTTAAATATCTAGTGTTGATTGAGTCTATGTTGGCCAGCTGGAATGTTTCGACTTTCGAGGCTTCACTTCCTATTGGCTGTCAGCTGAACTGTTTGCTTCCAGAACCTGGAAACAATTGAGAAGAAAACTCAGACACTTCGAACAATTCTGCCAACAAGCAGCAGTAGTAACACTGTTCTATTTAGGTTTAAAGGACATTGTAGCTGGTGATTATCGGGGATCAATAGACATAGCATTTAATATCTATGGTCGACATGCCAGCCTCCTAATATCAGTACCATGCAATGCTTAATAATAAATTCCCAGTGGTATTGCTCTTATTTATGGGTAGGCGAGATTCTCATCAACAGGCGAACATCACATTCGTCTCATCATCCTGGATATGAAGACAATTCCTTACCCGTTTGACCTTTTTCCCGTACATGCTCCAGAACGTAACGTTGACTTGCGTGGGCTTCCCCGTCCGGGCATCGAACACGCGGCAGCTGTCGAAGGGGGGACAGTAGAGGTGGAGGGACACGGCACCGTCCACGTGCGACGGGTTCTCCATGCGGTGAAGACCTAGGGCATCTGGAATTGACAAAATATATCTAATAAATATCTCTCATGATGATAGGAAGGAAATCGCAATAGTGTTAGGGTATTTATATCCGTTTCTATAGTGACCACCGTATATGAAGTAGGAAGCCGTTCTTTATTGTCTACGCAAGTAGGGAGAAAAGTACGCAAGTTTGTCCGGTTTTGGATTCAGTCTTTATTTTCCGGTCTCACATTGAAGACATGGGTTTCGAGGCGCCCGCGGACACTGGCGACGATGAGAGCATGTCGGTATGGAGTGGTCTACATGATTGTAGTTAGATCTATATCAGGTTCGAGAGATCGTCTCTTTCCGGCCGGAACTCTATCTGAACGCCATTTAAAGTCAGGTGCGTTGTAGCCACCTTATTGAGTCAGCATATAAAAACTAAATGAACTAAAAAATCAAGCAGAGGGCTGATTGTAATCATAAACTAAATAATTCTGCGTCATAGCCCACCTTAGATATGCCGCCTAATTATGGACTCTACAATACTGTAGGACAATAGAAGAGATCTTACCATTAATATAACAAACATCGTTAACTTCAAGTCTTGTTCGCCCGATCTCTTCCATGTCTTTGATCCGGTACTCGTCTCCCTCCCTACTGCCGTCGTGTTTGTCCCTCTGTTCGTTCTCATAGTTGTCCTTATGGCAGCAAGTCTCGTTGGACATGTTGATGCACGGACAACTATCGGTCTTAGTGTTGTTGTTGTGCTTGTTCAGGACTTTGAACACCTCTGGCTGGACGTTGGACGGCCAGTCGTATCTGGAACGGAAGGGAAGAAAATATATTTAGCTATACATTCATATAGCAGATATTGTATGTGTATTGATAAATCAAGTACCATGCATTTTAAAGGTGAATGAAAAACCTATGATGCCGGTTGCTTACCATAGAGGTATTTAATATAAAAATATGTATGGTGTGTAAAGTCTGTCAACTCGCAATGGGTCAGCGTGGTGAACTACAGTCTAAGCTCTCTCAATCGAACCTTCGATTTTAACGGAGTCTCAGGTTCAGAAATGACCAATTCTGGGTTGGATGTTTGGTTCATTGAGTGGGTAAACAGAAAAAACCTATGAAAATGCAACTTTGCAGGTCGGTGATAGTTGGGTATGCAAACGTTGTAAGACTTTATTCTAATATAAATTATAATATTGAAAGTGATAAACTTTTGATGATATTGACGTGTGGCATAAAAATTGTTTGAGTAACAAGTCGCATGTAGAGGAGATATATCTCGTGCTTTCGATACCTCTCGTGATATACGCAGGAACACTTACTGATAACTAAGTTCAACGAGCTATCACAAATTGAGGACGGTCAAAACGGTTGCCAGCTTCCAGTGTAAACAAAAATTTGGAACTCCTCGTAATATTAGTCAAGTCATTTGATACTAGTCTTGTAAATAATATAAAAGTAGAAGTATATGCAGTTGTAGACGATGTGGAAGATATCTCAGAAGTTAGTATCGATTGCGAAGTTAACGTGGAGTCATTTTATGCGTTATTAAAAATTATTTAAGGTTTTATAGTTATGTTTAGGTGCAGAATTCATGTCGCTATTACTAAATTGATTACATTCCTGTTGATTAAGTCTATACACTATATATTGCACATTCTCTAATTGCTTCAGATTATCATAATGATAATAGTAAGTGCGTGGTGGCCTGTTGGTAACGGACCAGACGCGGCTGCCTACATGTTCACGGTGGTCGCGGGTTCAAATCCCAGGGCACACCTCTGACTTTTCGGAGTTATGTGTGTATTGATAGTCAATCACCACGCACTTTAACGGTGAAGGAAAACATCGTGAGGAAACCTGCATACCGTAGCGATTTTAAAGAATTTCTACGGTATGTAAGTCCGCCAACCCGCACTAGGCCAGCGTGGTGGACTATATGGCCTAACCACTCTCAATCGATTCTCTCGATTGTAGAGTAGGCCCGTGCCCTGCAGTGGGACGTATATGGGCTGATATATATATAGAATAGTAGAATATCCGATCTGTCCAAAAATCTATAATTATGTATACTCGTATCCCAATAACATTTTATGCTCAATAAAATAAGTGCCTAGAAGTCTTCCCAAGAATTTCAATGATACATGTCAACCCGCATAAGGCCAGTGTGGTGGGCTAAACCTTTTCAATCAAACTCCATTGTTGAACAGTCCAGTGATCGGCGGTCCGCGACTATGACGGAACAAAGTTTATTGCGTAGCTTGTTTTGGGACCGCAAAGCCTCATAATCTCCTAGTAAATGACAGTCATGACAAAAATCATAAATTACTCGTATCTTTATTGAACGATGTTATTGTTGATGTGGGGTCGTGATAAGGCGTGTGAATGTGAATGTATTTGTTTATCACACAAATGCAATTATTTTAGATCCCACTATCTTAATTTAATATTGAAACATTTCTACTTTGTTAGCTTTGGTGTTAAAAGTCTAAATAACATATTATTGTTGAACAATGACGTAATGAAGCATACAGTTACGACTGGGAAAGTACCTTTGATAACATTTAGTAATCAACATTAGGATCATAACTTGTTATTGCTGGTTAATACAACGCATAATATTCTGCAATAATAACCTATTGATAACATTATTAATTCCTCGAATTCATTCCAGAGCACAAGCCAAATTATTATGCAATATTAATTTATAAAACATGTGGAATTGAACCAATGTAAGTGATGTTGGTAAAGTATGTAAGGAAGGTAAACAAGTTACCTGATTAAAAATATTCTAGGAGCTTTTCATTGCTTTGATGTTTTCGCCTAGAAATATACTGAAAAAGCTAGTTAACCCGTTTTTACGATGACTACTTACTCAACCAAAGAGGCTTGAAAATCACATGAAATTTAAATATATGAAAACTCGTGCTTATTAGCCGTTCAAGTATAGAATAAGCTGTAATTTATTTAGTAGCAATATCATCTCTAAGCTTCGTCACATTGGGCGATCTCTATGTAAGTCATAGCAGCAAGAATGCCAATTAGCTAATTTATTTCATTTACTTAATTTCAAGTCAATTTTCAAACAACAAAACGGAATCGAATTTATTCCTCCGCCTAGAATCATCTGTGTCACACATAAGTTTTATATTAGTCATTCACACGTTATTATAACATAAATTAAAAATGCAATTAAAATACAGCTCCCACCCTATTCTATTTTACAGTAGATGCAACGTTGTTTGAAAACAAGTGACGCAATCTAAACTATTAGTTTCCATTTATTAAACGCAACAAATATTATTTTAAGATAGTAATAATATTGACACGAGAACGAGTTATCTTATCACTTCAATGATAACATCCAGATGTTACCGATTCTTCCTGCTAGCTTCCGTTACAATACAATATGTAACTGCCTTTCACAGTCCCAGAGTGTGAAATAGAAAAGAAATAGCACAAGACGTTTACCTAAAAGTAGACCTGCGATAAAGTGATTGTCACTGCTATGAGCGCAGAAACTATAGGAATTCTAGCTGCATTGGATGATGGGGGTGGAAGAAGACTGAAAAATGAAAAAAATTGTAGGCTTTCTTTTACTATATTGTGGTAATGTGACGTACAGAGCTTAAAAGATTAAAATCTATTGTCTAAGCAAAAAATGTCAAATGTATCTACGATCTTCTGCCACCGATAGCGATGCTGTCATAATAATACTTGAATAGTTTTTCTCTCTTTTCACATTTCATTAAATTGGACATGTTAATACTATTACATTACGAATATAGACGCTTTTATTTGTAGTTTCGAATTTCACCACACGCCAATAGATTTCGATGATCTGTAGTTTCACTTTAAGAATACTCTTTACTCTCTTTAGAATATGATGTGCCTAGTAACTGCAAGCTGCATGCATCACCGCGGCCGTCAAACCCCATTATCAGTTTCTCGAACTTTTTATATCACAACAATATGTTACGTCAACACCGGGTTGTTTGTATGAGAGACCGCTCCGAAGATAATCGTGACAGGGGTCAAGCGGGCTACTGGAACCTTTGTTTGAAATTCGATCGGTTTCATTGTGTTCATACTTCATAACGCTATCGGAGTATCCAAGAGTCCTTGTGAACTGGATAAGAATGAAGAACGGAAAGGGAATAAATATATTTGTAGTATGAATGTCAAAAGACTAAAAATTATACCAGATGTCTTGAAATCAATAACTAGCTGTTTTGTCGGACTTAATCCTTTAAAAGGGAGACAAGAGAGAGATAAAGTCGGAACCTCACCTGACTTCTTCCAGGCTTCCTCCGAGGAGTTTCATGAAACAGTGCGAGTCGGCGTGATCGTGGATGGCGGACGCGTGGCCCGGGCCCCAGCACAGGATCATGATGTTGAACAGGCCGTTCCCGGCGTCTACTAGGTTCCGAGTGTACCTGAGGACAACGATAGTAGGGTGGATATTTAATACAATGATGATGAAAGAAATCCTATAGATGAAAATAAAATAAATATAAGTATATCTGCAAAATAATACACAAGTGTATGGTTGTGGTTTGTTTATATCCGATGGTAACCATCGTGGTTAGGTTATGGTCTCGGTGATTTTAAATACTGCTAAAGTACTCCCTTTGGATACTGTTTAATTTGAACGTGAATGGCAATAAAATAGGTAACTACAAGCAGATTTAAACTACAGCATATATTTAAGATAAAAAGGATTTGGATTAATAAATAAGGGGCTCAGTAGAGAGTGTTCAAAATTGTTTGTACATGACTATTCTCACTAATCCAAAAATGAGTTCGTAATTACGTCTTTAAGCCTTGACTACTTTACCGATAATCATAGAATTTTGCATACCTACATCTTATTACGGGTACAGAAAAGGTTTTAAGATAATCTCCACCCAGAAACAAGCACCGTTCCCGATTAATTGAAACATATTGAAACCACTATGCATTAATAATTGTGTCGGCATTGGCTAATCTCTGGGCCGGCATAATTGTGTCGAATGGATTGGGACTGACGTCTGATGCAATTCGACATCTGATAAACGGTATTGCGTTTATCGTCAGGTGCAGTGAACTCACTTGGCATGCCAGAATAAAAAAAATTGTAAGTCTGTCTTCCGAAAAATAATTCGATAGTTTAACGTAAAAGGCGACTTGCCGACATGAATAAATTACAATTTAATGAATAACCGAAATAGGATTTTGTGGCAACTTGGAAAAATACTGAAATCTAAAAACAAAATCTAATTCACAGTTATCTAATGGCAAAATCCAGCAGACAGTAAAATATCGCACACAGATAATTTATCGACACCTATTATAATTGATAATGAGCGAAATATTATTTGTCAAAGTATTTATTACTCTTAATCATATTATTATAATCTGCGCAAAAGCTTATGTATATCATAAATAATTAAGGTTTATTATATAAAATATATGTTTATCACCTGAATCTGTCAAATTTGGCGAATTTCCTCCAGTCTTTGGGATCCGATTTGTATCCTGCCATCAGTTTCTGCACATCCTGTATGTTGACGTGGTTGTTTGAGAACACCCTGTGCAGCTCTTCTACTAATTTCTCTAGCCCTGTGATTTCCCTGTGGAAAAAAAGTAAAGTAGGTATGTATATTGTATACAGCATATAGCGATAATGGATGATAAAGGCAACAGTTAATATCTAAGCGAGTAAACTGCTTTGAATCCAAAAACTGTAGGTTCAATTTAGTAACCAACAAAATTTACTGCTTGAATAAAATTTTTTTTTACATGAAATCAAAAATTATGACTGTTTGGCTACCTTCCCTCATGAGACACGAACGTGTGTGGATGTATGAATTAATAATTAAAAATCAATATTTTTAAACCAATTAAACGGTTAAACAATGTATGCATGCTGTATTACATTTCCATTGTTGAAATAAAAAAGATAATGCCTGATGTTGGTGAATTCGCGCTCTTACACTTTATAACACAATCGCAGGAGTGTTGTGTAAACCAATTAATGTTATTGTTACGAACGAACGCACGCATAATGCAGAATTGAAGTACAAATTAAACATCGATTGAGATATTTTTAAAATAAATAAATTATATACGTAATTTCACACTTTCTATCGTATTGTTATGCATTAATAATAATTTACCTCGTCAGTTTAATCTATACTAATATTATAAACAGGAAAGATTTGATTGTATGTTGGCATTGAAAAGGCTCCGAAACTACTGAACCGATCTGAAAAATTATTTCACTGTTGGGAAACTACACTATCCCCAAATGACATAGGCTATATAATATTTGGTAAAAATTAGGGATCCTTACTAAAACTCCAACCCTATGTGTAAAAAAATTACCCTTAAATATTCTTTACGTCGCGTGCGCTGCGAGAACTATAAACTATATGCACCCAGGCGCAGCTGGGCTAAGCCGCTAGCATATTATAATAAATGGTAACATTGGTTGCCACAAACATCATCTCACCCCAAACGCAATTTAAACCTTATACTAATCGTAGTAGGTATATAAATCGTGTTCGCCTTTATAGCGACCAACCTTACACAGCCGTAGCTTTCAGAGTGTCAGGCAGCTCATGAGTTATTTAGAAGCTATTTTCCTATACCTATAATGGGAACTAGATCGAGGGGTGGTAATATAACTTACTGGTCAATTTTGATCGGTCTCTCGATGGTAAGCTGTTCCATGTCAGTGCATTGCGACACCTTCACCTTGCAGTTGGCGTTGTCGATGTCCATCTTGCCTCAGCTGAACTGCAAGGAAATACAAATTGTCAGAATGGCTTTTAACTAAGCAAAGTCTCTTATAATGTAGGAGATTCGGTAACAACAAAGGCTATAATAATGTATATGACGAGCTTATTGCTAAACCAACCACGCATCTCAAAAGGTCGGTTATGTTCTTCGAATTGAAGGGTTACCTTGAGTTTATTACCTGACCTACCGGACATGGGTGACACGGATCCAAAGTGTATTATAATATTAAACTGATTATATTTTTAAATTAATTACTATTGTATCACCCCATATACGTCCCACTGCAGGGCACGGGCCTACTCTACAATCGAGGGTATGATTGAGAGGGGTTAGGCCATATAGTCCAAATAAATTACTATTTAGTCAGAAACATTACATGACAAGGCAGTGCCACAATATTACAGCTGTTTTTCCGCAGACTGCGATAATCTGCATATATCTAGACGAATCTAAAAAATACTGAGCGCTTTATCACATAAAATAAACTATACGCATTTTTATCGCTTCTTTTGCTGTTATAAATAAGTCGTAAATAAATATTTCTAATCGCGCCCTAATAATCTTTAATAACTTGAAAAAATCGGTTACATCCAGTGACCCACCACAAATAACACGCGTCGGTGACCCACAGTTCAAAACAAAAACACGTCACTGATAAAGAAGTAAACCAAGAGATTACATGTAAGTGCCATCGGCCAAATAATTCATTTTTTAATACTAGCAACTGGCAAGAAAATTAATACACACAACAGTCACATACATATTTCAGACCCCACACTAAGATCGAGTCTTGTGTCGTGGGTATCAGGAACCGAGAGACTTTTCGGTCTCACCAACACCCAGACCCGAAACAAATACTTGTGGTTCACACAAACATTTGTCTCGGTGCGGGGATCGAACCCGCGGCCTCTTGTTTCACAGCCAGCGTCTAGCCAACTGCGCCGCGGAGGCTGTCATAGTTGCGTTGCACTTAATTGTAGGTGCAGTCAAGGGTGGATGAAATATCCACTGGTGATACAAAGCCATCTCTCCCTTATCTGCCTTCTTCTTATCTGCCTTCCTATTGAGCCAGCCTGGTTAGGACTGGATGTACTCTACTAAACCTGGAACTCGTCACGATTTGTCTCACTATTACGTTTCTATCAGGCGAATATTAACTTGCTTCCGCCAGCACATCTTATGTCCGGTATTTTTTTCATAAATGTAGATTTAGCTACTAATATGTAATTTCTATGGTATGTAAAGTCCGCCAACCCGCACTAGGCCAGCATGATGGACTATATGGCCTAACCCCTCTCAATCGTACCCTCGATGGTAGAGTAGGCAGTGGGACATATATGGGCTGATACAATACAATATAAAGCTCAAGATTTTGTTTGTTTGAACGCGCTAGTCTCAAGAACTATTGATTCGAATTAAAACATATTTCGGTGTTGGATAGGGCATTTATCGAAGATAGCTATAGGCTGTATAACATCGCGCTGTGGCCAATAGGAATTAGGAGCGGAGTATTAATGAAAAATGTACCGAAAACGGTTACTCCGTCAAAAAGTATCTACATCCGGCTGAAGTCGGGCCGTGGACTAGTTACTGTTGAGCAATAAAATCAAGTGTGCGACGTTGGGCAACAATGTAATGCTTAATAAATTAATGTTGTATCAATTAACTAATTAATGATACGGTTCAACAGTTTATCAATAATTATTTCTATTTATAGGCTTAAACAGGGGAATATACAATTTTAGTGGGAATAAATATATATTTATACAATAGTATTTTGACCTGATTGTTATTCAGCAAAACTACGGCACGGACAGGTCGTTTGCCTGATAGTAGGCGTCGCTCCGGTATAAAAACTTTTCAACACTAGTCAGAATATTATGTTAATAAGCACTAAATATACCACCGCAGTGTCCATTTCTCCCGCCAGGGTAAATGCACTGTTGTCTTCCGGTTTAAAGGACATTGTTGCTAAAGTAATTACTGGACATAATGAGACTTAATATCTTAAGTCTCAGGATGGCGAGCGCCGTAGAATTCCAAGCATTGCTTTGAAATTCACGGGGTTTGTTTGGTTTTACTGTCCATTTGCGGTCATCAGGCTGATGGCATGCACCTCTCGCCATTCATTGCACTAATAAAACTGTAGGCACAAGAATAATTGACTATATGTAATATAGATACCTTAGATTGAATAGTATAAAGCAGATGAGCAAACTACAAGTAATAACCGGTAACGCGAGAACAGCGGGTCACGCATGCCTTGCGGTTTGAACTTGTGGCGCAACACGATTGTAAACATTTGTTATGATAGTTCTTACTATTGTAGAAAATAAAGGGCGTCTACTTAACCAATATTATCATTATTTCACTAATTACTAATTCTACAATTCGTCGCACAGCTAAAGTAAATGATAACAAATAAATACACCCAATTTTCACATATATTGTTACAGCCTAGTAAGATACGTATTCATGGGTATATTTTGTTGGGTGAATTAAAAACTACAAGAGAAAGTGAGCCAAAAGTAATTACATAGTTGATAACAATTAAAACGATTCGTAACGCAAACCTACTACATTTTTTTTTAAACTTGCACGATAATGTCACACCGGAACAATCCAAGTATCTTTCGCTAGGCAATACAATTACTTTTGCTAACACATGGATGCTTCTTCTGCGTAGGTCATCACGAGCTATAAAGCTCACGCTTATATGCTCAAAGGTGTAAGCACGAGGTAGAGGTGACCGCAGAGCCTCATATAATACACCACGTTTTTACCCCTATCAAATTATCTTCGAATACCTCACCGAGGAGACCAGAAGGACTTTATAATTTAAATTACCTATAAACTTTAACAAATACAAACGTATGAGAGTTAAAACAACTACCATTAGGTGCGTAGTCATTTTCTCACGCCAGTATAAAAATAACATGTAAGTTATGGTCATACTCGTTGTAACTCGTCTATGATGTGATGTAGTTGTGGGCAATTTTCTCGACATTACGCAGTTGTGGCGCTATTTCCCTTCACTGTGCTGCAATTTATAAATTCTCTATATTTATCAACTAGTTATGATGGCAGGGCGCGGCAATTTGCAAGACCACGTATCGGATTTGCAAACTATTTTCTTTAACTCTGGAGGATTCATACTAAGAATTTATATGTAGGTATACCCATAAGGTACCCCTTCACGATGCACATAGTATAAACAATAAATAAATACATACAGTTGCTGATAGTCGAGATCTTTCAATTAAATACAACTTTCGTATCTTGTGTTTCAGAAACAACTAGGGCTTTTCGATCCCACCTGTCTGTCGATAAATACCAGAAACTAATATGACCAGATATTTTTTTCTCCTGCAGTGGAAATATTTTTAACGGCCCCGCGTTTCACAACGATCTGTCAACACAAAGCCTGACGCAATACTGGTATAGTAAAGCTCATTGAAGAATTTCCGACTTCACCTTATTAGTCATGAACCCTGCGTATCGGAAAAATTCCAATAATGTATAAATACAGGAAAAAGGAACTGAAGTTCTAGATTGAATGTTTTACGCAAATGTTTAATAGAAACAGATGTACGTAATTTAGTGAATGATCGCCAAGTCGGGAGAGACGAGAGACTTTTTGTACATCTTGAACAGCCTCAAAACATGTATTTGTTGGTCACACACATTGGTAGGCTCCGGCTTGTCTGTGTCCCTGGCATTGTAGAGTCCAAGAGCAGCGGTAGCCGCTTACCATAAGACAGACTAGCTCGTCTGTCTACGACGGTTATAAAAAAGCACAGTTTTTCTTACCAGGAATGAACTCGCCACCTCTCATTTCACAAACTCATTATTAACTGCGCCACGGAATCCGTTAATAATGAACAGCTATCGTAACTACATTACAATACATTACTCGAAGAAGTGACATGAAGGCGCGTTATCGGAGCTAAAATTAGCGAACAAGGATGCTTATTTTAATCCAATTAAACAATAACATTTTTAGACTCTCGGCACAGTTGAAAGGGTAGGCAGAAGAATTTTTTTATTGCAATGAATGGCGAGACGAACATGCCATTCGCCTGATGGTAAGCGATACGACCGCTCATGGACAGTAGCAAAACCAAACAACACCATGAATTATAAGGCAATGCATGGCATCCCACTGCGCTCGCCATCCTGAGACGTGAGATGTTAAGTCTCAATATGTCCAGTCGTTACTCTGGTTACAATGTCCTTCAAACCGGAACACAACAGGGCATTTACACTGCTGTTTGGCGGGAGTTATAGACATGTAATAATGAGTAGTAATATAAGTGTCAGAAAGACATCAGAAGTCAATGATCTGGCTCCCATCCAAAGATTTGATACGATGAGAGCATATTGCTATTCCAGCCGTATACTAAGCACGGGACTTCTGTACCACTAAGAGTTCGATTGATAGGCCTTAGGCCATGCCAACACGCTTGGCTGACTTCACATAATAGAAAATCTTGTTTGGATTTCCATAGTATGCATGACGCAGGTTTTCTCACGATGTTTCCCTTCACTGTTAAAGGACTTGGTAATTGACTATTAACGTACATACTCTGAAAAGCCAGAGGTCCGCCCTGGAATTCGAATCCACGACCACCGTCTCGGTAGTCGCGTCGGGTCCGTTACCAACTACGCACAATCAACGCAATAAATAATTAAATTATCCATAAACAGGATATCGGCTGTCAAGAATTTTATGAGTATTACATTCAACATTTTAAGAATTTGCGATTAGAAGAGGCGTAAATGGCGTCGCGTGACTATGGATACATTATATCATACTTTGATAAGAGTTCGCAATTAATTTGCTATTTATTATTAATGAGGTCACAAATATGTAGTATACATTAATTACCTCTCGCTTGAATAATGAAGTAAAACGTGATAGAAAGCAACATAATTGGAACGTAATTTACCAGCATTTCGGAGGTATGTAAAGTGTGCAAAACGCATTTTCGGTGTCACATACAGCCAGACCCGAAACAAATACTTGTGGAGCTCACAAATATTTGCGGGGTTCGTATAAGTCACTATCTGTTTCAAAATTGATATGTCCTGTCTCGATATGTCCGACATAATTGTGTTGAATACTGAGACACAATCGCTCACTCGTACCTAGTAAATCTTTGATTTCCACTTCTTCGTGAAGGTGCATTCGGCTATTGTTCCAAGAAGCTTGCCACTGTTTTCTACCAATCTAGCGTTAATGGTAACTAGCGGCCTGGCCCAACTGCACCTGGGTGCCGGAGCCAACCATAAAAGACAGACATATTATATGCTATCGCAGATTTTTTGAGATTTATTTAAGAGGAACAATTCCGTCATTTATGATTGCTTGCGTAACTTTAACGTTTACACACTGCATGCAACGTAAGCTCTGAAAAGGAAGAAATTTTCTCCGTTTTTGCAACATTCTCCGTGACAGCCTCCGTGGCGCAGTTGGTTTGACGCCGCCTGTGAAACGAGAGGCCGCGGGTTCGATCCCCGCACCGAAACAAATATTTGTGTGATCCACAGGTATTTGTTTCGGGTCTGGGTGTTTGTGAGACCGAAAAGTCTCTCGTAGCTTCTGATACCCACGACACAAGACTCGATCTTAGTGTGGGGTCAGGAATATGTATGTGACTGTTGGGTGTATTTATTTATTTATTTATTCTCATTGCTGCTCCGCTCCTATTGATCATAGCGTAACGTTATATAGGCTAGCCAATACTACAATATTTTTTCAATTCAAATTAGTATCTCCAGAGATTAGCGCGTTCAAACAAACAAACATACATAAATACAAACTCTCCAGCTTTATGTATTTGTATAGATATAGATAAGTATTACGTGATAGCCTGCGTGTCCATGTCTTTACAGCGCTAATTTAGTAGATTCGAATTCGGACGGATGAAATAGAGGACAGTCGGACGTCCCAAGTCGAAACGGGCTCAGTGGTTCCCAATAAAGAAAGGTCATTAAAGGTGTGATATACATACACAGGACACTGCTTTAAATTAGATAAATGATTGATTGTTCTCAGAGACCCTTAACAAATAAACTACGCATGCAATTCGACGATTTTTAAACTTAACTTGATTGTAAATATTGCAATCGTTTTTTATTGGCCGTTTAGAATGCTTTTAAAAGTGTCATAACATTAGGACCTTTATGTTTGAAGCCATCGATGAATATAGGTCATGGATGTGCTAACTCTCTTAGAGGGTCGGGAAGAGAAATTATTAATTCGTCCTTTCTTTCATTGCATAAGTATGTCAATCGAGCAAACTGCTTTGTTGATGTTCAATTATTAGGTACCCTTGCCCAAGAACAGGTAATAGGACGCCAAGCCACAATGTTTATATGTGGCTCTATAAAATTAGACGTCCATTATCCATGAGACGAAGCGTTCCTAGATGAACTGCGAGGTCCAAGTCCATTATCGCCTTCTCTCTAGATAACAGCACGAATATCGACAAAATGTCGATTACATCTGTAATGGCACAATCATCATTTTATTATTTTTGTTGTATGCAAAACAAGTTATCGCTACTTTGGAGGGATAGGTATGTCTAATCACCGATAATACGACCTAGCATTTGTCGCCAAGTGCCGCGGGAGCGATGTCAAAAATTACCGCTGGGCCAAGTGCTAAAAATCCACCAAACTTCACTAATTCAAACTCTGATGTAAATCTCGTGTATTGCTAACGAGTTTAGTTGGCCCAGGCTTAAAGCAATTTGGCTTGTGAAGAATGAAGAAAGAATAAAGAAAAGAAAGAAAGACGGATTTATTGTTGTTACAAAAAGCACAAATGAGAACAGAAACAAAAAAAAAAACATTCCAACAAAAGAAAAAAGAAAATATAACATAAAAAAATATTATATAGAAGACAATAACAAATAATCTCTACAGTTATAACTGATAAGAATATTTTCTCTTACTAATTTTGCCAACAGCAGGAACCCTCATTCAGCTTATTACTGCAGTACAGCTGAAGCAGTACCATAGCGCCGATTTCAATGAGGGATCTAGGTGACAGCCGGGCACATGGCAGGGTTCTTTGATGTACCTAAAGGCTACTCAGAGATCTTAGACTGCATGTCGGCGTGAGATATTGGTTAAAGACCCATCACCACCGCAACGTCTGCGCGATGCGGACAGGTCCCCATGTGCCAGGCTGGAAGATCGAAGACCCCGACATCCCCCTTTTGATCTCCCCCTAGGCACCGGAAGGGGAACTTAGGACGCTCTACTCTTGTCAAAAAAAAGGTACATGGATTTCATCGCAATTCTTTTCCCTCCTTTTATTTCCTCATTGTTTTGTTTCAAAATTCAAACACATTTACGTTCTGCGATAAACTAATAACATGTATCGAGAATAATAAATAATTTACAACAGAATATTTCTACATAGATAATAAGCTTACTTTAAAGTAATTTCAATAAATTGACAATTAAGAACAACACGATAAAGTGAAAAGATGTCACAGAAAATATTTTTTATTTAAAAACATTAAGTGATTAGCGAATGCACCCAATATAAATGTCGCGATCCTCACCCCTAAATTCTAACCCCTAATTCAACCCCATCTTTACATCCACAGATAATCGATTACTCAGTTGTCAAATGGAACTAATAATAGTGAGACTAAGCCGAAGCGAACGTACGGCTACATAAAATATATTATAAATTATTCAAACAATCAATTTATTCATTTTAAAGTTTTGACTTTAAAATAAATTTAAAAGATCTACATTTTACATTTTCTTTAATGTAATTATCCAACCAATTAAAACACATAGAGATAAAAGTAAATAAACATAGCAGCCGAAAGAAATAAAATAAAATTCGTTTGCACTACAACCGTTGTTAAAGATCCAAAATCTTGCACAAAAAAGTTAACTGAAAAAACCCTCATACCTTTTATCAAAAGGTCTGGAATGCGTCCGATAATACCACTGTAACTTTAATTCACTCCACACACGACACAAATATTTTAAACTTTACGTAAAGATCCGAGCGCAGTGTTGTAGCATCAGCGAGCAAACTTATAATGACACCAACTTTCCCGCCTCTTTACTTTTATTTGACAGTTCGAAAGTTTTTTACTTGGTAGGGATGCGGCGGAATCGCGGTGAGCTATCGATGTATCGATAAAGGCTCAATGTTTACGATCTGTTGTTTTGAGGCCGAAAACTCGCGGCGTACTGACGCGGAGTACGTGTTATGTCGATTATTCGCATAATTACACGCAGCGGTCATTAGGCCCTGCAAGTAGATTGGCACAAGGCTAAAATCGAATCGACTTAGATTTATATTGTGCAAGGGTAATGTATTACTGCTTAAAACCTTAAACACGCACATATGTCCTATATCGACGTGTTATTTATTTGTTTACAATAGGAACTATGCCGCATTAAGAAGAATATGTGAAAATACCAAGACGTAATATTTGTAAATATTTTAAACACATTAAGGTAAAAAATACTAAAACGAGTTTCCTTTCTGGTAATTTCTTATTGGTAAACACACATTCTGAACAGCAAATAATCCATCCTACAATCCTGGGTCTGAGTGGGTCACCATAATTGTGTCGAGTTGTATGAGACCACCATCTGATGCCATTCGATGCTCTATCTGGACGGCATTGCGCTTACCGATCTATGGGTCGGCCCAACCAGGGAAATCTCACTGACTTGAATAAACAGCTTTATTTTAGTATATACATTTTAGATACATTATATAAATCTTAAAAAAAACATCCTTCAAAGTCTGATAATAATATCTTTGCAGAAAAATTGCCGTTTATCAACAAGCATAATTTGAAGATAAGATCACATGATTAGTAATATTATTTATTGACTTTTTATTGTATTATTATTTGATATGATCACGAATACACCCGACGATAAGTATCGACATTATTATGCCGGCAAGCTCAATACTGGTTATGTACAGGTTGTACCCAAAGGTCACTATTCTATAAGTCATTTTCGGATAAGACAACTGAGTTTATACGTAATATATCGATATCGGATACGATCCTACCACCAGTATTTACACTAACTTAATTGCAACTGCTATTATAGATGTCCAGAAAAAATTACAGTAGTTACTTCGTATTGTAAAATAAAATTACTTTTATTTAGATCAACATGTTTAATCAGTCTTTTAGATCTTACATTACCCATATTATCATAAGCACAATTTATGATCTAAGTTTATGATAATAATAATTAAAATTAGCAAAAAAAACCTTTTTGTAAAATTTTTCTTACATCAATTTTTTTCGTTCTTGTATTTGGATTTCAAGCATGTGTGGAGCATCCGTTTGTTGCTGTTTTCGAGCATCATTCCTGTTCATCATTTTTGTTTGACACCTAACTATTACTATCTACTTGTAAATTGTAAAAGATACTGACGAATTGAGAACCTCCTCCTCTTTTTTAATTCGGTTAAAAACCAAAAAAATGCTTTAGAATATTACGATCATATCCTACATATTAATTAACCCGATTTCGAGAAAGTATTAGACGCTATGTTATTCATGCCAATTAAACAAACCAATTCGAACTTTAACACGCCACATTAAACCTACCATAATAAAATAAAATAAATAAGTTTGTTCAGATAACATTCTTTTTCACAAATTTATTTATTTCAATCATCCCGGATAACTTTGGTACCTGGTCTCCCCTATTAATAAAAAAATCCACTAAAGGATTAAATATGAATCTCTTAAAAACATGTTATTTAATCAATGATTATGTGGGATTAAAGAGGAATTAAGTTACTAATCTATCTTAGTCATCTGATTATACTACATAATGTTATTGATATAATATTGAATTTATTGTTACTAAGGGTTGAGAGGTTCTTTATTGTATTTTTTTTAATATAGTTATTCAGCCGCCGCTCCAAGTCGTTTATAAACAATTTTACCCCTTTGTCACTAAACTTTATAATGATTTTCATGCTGCCCTAATTCATTTGTGTCTGCCAATATTATCGACAACATTTTTTGATTATCACAAAATGGTTACATTTTCTCTGAGATAGTTGGACTTTTTCGTTAAAGCAGGCCTAAGTATGCCACAGTCATCTTTCGATCGAATCAATCCAATCGAATTCATCCAAATTATCTTTCCACCTCTTTTTAGATTACTGTTTTTTTTTTGTATTTTATACAATAGGTTAATATAAGCGATCACTGTCGCCCAGTAACAACCACAACGATGAAACAATTAAATGGCTATTGGGTACCCGGCAATCTCAAACTATTTTATTATTTTAACGATAAATAATTAATATCAGGGATAACAATATTCCCTTTATCGAGAGTTGTAAGCTCGTCCCTATTTATACCTAACGCCTGCCGATGAAAATGGAAGTCGTTTGTACAGCCTATTACTGGTGTTACGCGGGCTTGTGGCATCGTCGCGGCTAGAGATTTTTCCACACATTCTCGTATGGTCTGCTAATAATATTGTACAAGTAATAAATTGTTTACACAACGGTACTGCACTGTTCACTTATGCATTGCTTCGTGTAAAGAGTACAAATAAGAGTTAACTAGGAAATCTTTCATAACAAATCACAAAAAAATAAACTTATCTGACATAATATAAACTTCGGACTGTGAAAATTAAATAGGTGCCCCGCCTGCTTCTTTATTATGTTATGGTGCGAGCTTACCAATATATCGTTTCTTAACTGTTTTTTTTTTAATTTAGAAGAGAGTGAGACGTCATCTCTTTGCAATTAAAGCGACTCCAAAATCCAAATTGCTCGTTGTCATGAAACTGTGCCCTGCAAAGATAATTATAATTATCATAACATTCACTACTTTATTTACTTAATTCAATAGACCTTTATGTAATTACTGTCACGACGCGCAGGCATGTCAGTCGATATGGAGATAGTAATATCTAGAAGTAATAAAAACACCTAACAATCACACACAAGGTCGTCCTACAAGATACACGTTTTGTGTCTTGGATAACGAAGGCAGACATTTGCTCTCAAAAACACCCAGACACGAAATAAATAGTTACTTGTCTTATCTCTCTCTCTCTCTCTCTCTCTCTCTCTCTCTCTCTCTCTCTCTCTCTCTCGTCTCTTGTCTTGGCTTATCTATATAAAATTATCTCGATAAGGAGATTGAATCTGCGGCCTTTCGTCGTAGGTACATCCTATGGCATGGGGGCTGTAAAATTAATAGGCAGAATATCTTTGTCTCTATTTATGGGCAGTAAAATACTAAAATAATGAATACTCTGATAATTATGATGTTTTTATTAAAGAAAAATCCTTTAGGAAAAACTCACAAAAAAATATTTAAAGAAATAAATGGAACATTTTTTCGCTAAGATAACTTAGGTCACAGCCATAAGTAGAGCATTCTCCCCAATTAACAATTTTATGGGGTTTTCACAGAAATCGATGTGAAGTGTTAATTTTGCTGCCGATTTTTCAGGTGATTTGTATATCTAGTCAAGGAAAACTCACCACAATTATGCGTAGGTTAATTGTGCGTTTAACAGACTTTGTTTAACAAATTTAAATCCTTTTTAGGATTAAATTTGAGAAATTTCGTCTAATTGTCAGCTGATTCCGCGGAACAGGCGAATGTCGCGTGATTGTGGCAAACACTAGATAATATTTTTGTTATTCGATAAATAAGTGTTTGATAATATTTTGTAAACATCAGTGGACACGGAGTCTGCACTTTAACAATTTTGACTATATTTTTAAACATACACACATAAACTCACGCCTTTTTCCAGGAAGGGGTAGAGGGTTGTAATTAGTTAGTTGTTGCAGCAACCAGGACACCCACGTTTCGCCTTGCATTTTCCGACCCACGATATGATAGGGGGCGAGCCTATCGCCATATCAGGCACAAGTTCCTGACTCCGGGTTGATAATTAATAAATAAATCCAATATCACTTTGCCCAACCCGGGATTCAAACTCGTGACCGCAGCTTTGCAATCATACCGTAGTACAACTGCGCCACCGAGGCAGTCCATTTTTATAGCATACAACCAACAGAATAGAAAGGAAAGGAGCAAATGTCTCAGTACAGCCACCCATCATCGCCTATCACAATCACAATTCTGAAGCCGCGTGGCCGTCATCACACAATTCTGCAGAAATTGTATCTGGGTGGAGTCGGATCAAACCACTACTAGTAGTTGTGAATTTTTCTCTCTTTGTCTCGCTTTCGGAAAAGTAATACATACAGATCCTAGTAGAATAATTGATGTTACGCTTATGATAGAGGCTATATAAAGACACAAATAATACATAATTTTCCTGTCGTTACAATAACAGAGGTTTGTCGCTGTGTGCTGATTAGATAAGAGTTTCACGTGGGAGCATTGTCGTCTTACTGCCATTCATCGTCATTATCAACCTTCAGAAGCTCAATCCGTAGTTAGCAGTCACTCACTGAAAACATCCTTTCTCCATAAAATTCATCTCCTGCCTGCATCTCTTAAAGAGTAGTTGAAGTAGAAGTAGCTGAAGAAGCTAAGAACCTTACGCAGGTCGCGGAATTTTACCCTAACTTGCTACAGATTCCTGGCAATTGTAAACCACTGCTAAGCCACTTTGTTTTTAAAATGAAAAATAACACAAAGATTCCTGGCTTGAGAATCGAAAAGACCTCACGGTTGATAGCCCATGCGTATTATTATTAAAACAATGTCACTTTCATATACTATTCTAACGGCTTGTGAAAAGCACGTTATAATCGCAAATATAATCATAATATTTTCCTTTTTACTACATTTTAATGGTAGTGGTTGCGGATATCGACTCCTATAATAAAGAAAGATACAAGTACTCCCTTTGATTAGGTCGCTGGTCGCTCAGGATCTTATAAACACCTGTAATACTACTAGAAAGGTAAGGAGATTTTCTTAAGTTACTAGAAATAAGGCTGAAAATCCTTCGCCAAATATTGTTCTAGAAATAAAAGTATTTATCCAATCGTGTTTAGGTTGGTGCTTTCAATTGCCGCAATTAAATAGTGATGTGATCAATTTTGCAAATATCGATAATATATTTTAATGTTGTTCGTAACTTCGTAGACAATTATAGCTTATTATATATGTATAGTAAAAGAAAACATCAAGATGTATAATGTAGACTGGGGTGTTCTCCACAACTGATTCAAAGGAAAGAAAAGTTTTTCAGTGACATACATGTATCAGCAAACGCAACGTCCGATGCCCACCTGCAATATAGAAAAGAAACAGAAAAGGTGATAGAATAGAAGATATATAGAGGAAGAGGAACTTGACAAAGATTGTAGAAACAGGCCGCTTGCAATAGCTGACTTTGTGTATTGGAGTCCAAAGTCCACCATTGGTTCTTCATGCGGCTGAAAATGATGTTTACGAACCCACATGGACTAAACCCGACATTCTTGGTTGATAAATGATTGATAAAATTAAACAAATTGATTATTCTCGTACAAATAATATGACGCATTGAGTTCAAGAAAACATGTTTGTATCACGCGCAATTATGACGCTTGATTAAAGATAGATATGCCAGAAAGGCCTAGTTCTATATCTGATCACAAATACAATAAGGACGGTTGAACGCGAGCATCCTTAATTCACAGTACACTGTCAAAAGAGAACAGTTTTAAATCAATTACGAGTAGATGTATAATCTAGCGAGTATAGTCTAACAATTTCCTGCGTATCTCTCCTGCGCAACTA
The DNA here is from genome assembly GCA_949752805.1 of Deilephila elpenor. NCBI lineage: Eukaryota > Metazoa > Arthropoda > Insecta > Lepidoptera > Sphingidae > Deilephila > Deilephila elpenor. The sequence continues at coordinate 14,592,716 of OX457104.1, read as the reverse complement.
AACACTGAAGGAAACTATATCTTAATATTGTAGACTAATGTCTCTACTTATCCAGGATAATTGAGGTAATCCTCAAGTATCGTGAAGCGTAGCTTGAAATTAAGTGTCGCTAATCACTTTCGTATGACGAACGATGTTTGTTGCCTTAAGCCCCACACCTCCTCCTTTTTTCAACGTGAATTTCGTGAACATTTCTCTCTGTGTGCTACAGTTTTGGATATATCACTATCGGAAATTACTCAAATTTGCCGTTAAGTGCCTTAACCAGTGCATCTAGTTATGTGGTAAGTAGTAATTAACTAATTCAAAACGTGTAATTATCAATGGCTAATTACGACGATGTTACTGTCGCGATTCATTTTGTGCCAGATATTCGCTTCCCGTCATTTTCTTCCTTTTCCTCTCCCCCTTTGAGGAGAAGTTCATGGGCGGTAATTTTACGTATCATCAGGTGTTCCATTTGCTGGTTTGCTGTACCATCATTAAAAATAAGCTTCTTTTATATTGATGTTATTTTGATATTATATCTCTTTGTATATAAATTTTCAAATAATTTGCGAGTTCCTTAACTAAACTGTTAATGCGCAATCTGTTATTGAGAACAACAAAAATGTAGAAGGAGGAGGCTAGGCGTGTCGTTTGATAATAACCCCACTGCGAAATCATATTATTGATATATGAACACAGATTAGCTCATTGATTTTATCTTTGTTAGGCTTATACAGGTCTTATAAAAATAATGAGATCGGAACTCGTGATCCGGAAGAAAAGTTTTAGTAGTGGTGAAACCATGCTGTGATTAATGTAAATAATTCTGCATACATTAATTGCCCCGCTCGACTAAGGAGACGCTATCTAACAAGATATTACTTTAATATTTCCTCTCATATTTCCTATTCTTCCCCTCCTTTGATATCTATGATTATTAATATCAAGTTCTTCAACCACTAAAGTTCGCTACTGAACATTAAACCTCACTCAATAATTTCCAAAGCGAGTTGAAACTTTAATTAATTCATGTCTAGACATTTAAATAAAAAATCCTTTACCCGCTAATTTTTATTGTACCTACGTTACTTTAGAGCAGGATTTTTTTAAATATTAGATATTTGAAATGCAGTTCACGAATTGAATTGATTACATAGGCTTGTTTACAAGTGACACATTCCGTGAATATTCAATAAGCATAGAACGCCCTAACCTTATATTAGAGACGTCATCGTACTGCGCTTATTGATTTCTTAAAGTGCAATGACATCTACTAATATTTAACTAATACTAAAAGAACTGAATGTAACTGATATTTAAGCTTTTTAACTGTCAATAACAAGAGACAATATCAAATATGCAGAATCTAATAATTTAGCAGTATCTAAGATATGAGATCTTTGTTTCCTAAAACAGAATAAGTGTGTAAGATACATTTACCATTCGATTTTTTCATGTTCAGTGTTAACTACAATTGAAAATCTTCGGAATCAAGAAATGGTGGTAAACCACAATGTTCGCATTGACATGGTCCCCTCACTAGACGTGTAAGGTGGCCAACCTGTTACGCAGTTACAAATCCAGTTAAACGAAATAAAAAACCACTAAACCCGATCCTTCGATGTGAACCGGGCGTGATTTGTAACTACAGTTTTCGAAAACACCCAACAGATGGCGTTATCTAGATTTTATATAGGGCTAACCCTATTGTCTACTAACCTAAAGTATTTTTGTGGAAATATTTTCTATTAACTTAGGTATCTAAAAAATAACAATGGTAAATAACGGTATTTTGAACTAAAAATCGTATTCATTAATTATTAACATAATGTAATATGTTATGTTATGAATAAGATACATAGAATAAAATTTATTTGTATTTGTTGTGAAGGTATTTCCGCTATTTTTCTAGATTTATGTATGACTATAAATCAATGCGTCGCATTGTTGTGCGAAGGTCTGCGGCTTATAGTTTCTTGTTTCCTACAATCATTATTTTACCTTTCATTCTAACAAAAACAGAGTTACCTAAACTAATGTTATAAAGTATATAAATAAAATAAAGAGGAACGTATTGATTGTTAGTTTTCATTAAATAGACTCTGAAACTACTGGACCGATTTGAAAAAATCTTTCAGCATTATAATTCTACATTATCCCTAATTAACATATGCGGTAGAATATTAAAAAAAAGAGTTTCTGCACCCGGGCGGAGCCGGGCAAAGCCGCTAGTAAATTATAAAAGCTTGTTGAGATAAATCTTAAAAGAACATTTTATAGTGTCCAGGTGGAATTTTAATCTCTCTACATATCTCTCTCTCAGGCCCAGAAATTCACTGCTGAAAATAGACTTAAGAATTTCCACAGTGACTTGTTTAAAGCGGCCTGCAATTGCGACTTCAATGACACGAACATACCTCTTTCAGGCTGTCCCAAGACACTGAAAGGGAACGTTAGAGTTTTCCAACAACGGATGGTCATCTTTCCGCAAACATATACATTTCAATAAAGGGGATAAAATGATTTAATCGGAAGCTTCACGGCCTATATACAGTAGTAGCCCAATATGGCGATAGTGCGATTAAACGTGCATGGCCTTATTTAACTGCGTATAATCGATGTACATAGGGTAACAGTGTGTCTTGCGCCGCACATTTCGATATCACAACCTTGTGCTAATCGCCATATTATGATACCAGCGGTATATCAATAATGTCATCATTCAAAGGAAAATTTTAGAGATACAGAAGAGCTGATTAGTTGGTTGAATAAATATTTGCATAACTACAAAGATGCCCAATACCCTTTTCCTCTTTTCGTCCTATTTCCTTCCCCCTCTCGGCTCTTCTCCTGATCTGATGGGCCGGCAACTCATCTTTAATCCCTGCGTTGAAGATGTTCAAGGCGCACCTGATTGCTCGTTTGCCGGACCTTTTGTTTAAAAAAGGTGTTTTATATCACGATATACCAGCGAGCGATGTTTAGTCTTTCGCCGTCGCGTCGTGCTACCCATTCCTGCTATAGTCCAAGGCAACCCTAGTGTAGCTCTACCACTTTAAAAAACCTTTCAGATTCATTTTTCTTCACTCTTTTTCCTGCTCTTGCATGTGTGAGAAGCATGATTTAATGTTAGTTAAATGATCTGCAATCTACCATAAGTACATAGGTACACATAAGTATATATGTTTTTGAAGTGCTTTCTATTGTACCTAACCAATTACGTAATGAATTATAATTCATCAACATTCTCTGCTGGAGGTGTACATAATATTTTCAAGATAATACTTATCAACACATTCATAACATAATAAGATAATTGTTGTCACTTGAATTGCCACCTGCGACGAAGCAGCCTTTGTTTTTCCATTGTGATAGCGTTCTTTGAAACAAACAGTAAACATAATTTGCGCAGATAAGGCGGAATTCAGAACCAAAGTCATAGACATAGCACATAGGATTAGCAAGCTGAAGTGGCAGTGGGCTGGCCACATTTGTCGAAGAACCGACTACCGCTGGAGTAAACGTGTTCTTGAGTGGAGACCGCGCCTTGGCAAGCGTAGTGTAGGACGCCCTCCAGCTAGGTGGAGTGACGATTTGCGAAAGGTCGCTGGTAGATGTTGGATGCGACAAGCCGAAGACAGGGTGAAATGGCGCATTTTTGAGGAGGCCTATGTCCAGCAGTGGACTAGTATGGGCTGATGATGATGATGATGATGAAGGCGGAATTTAACACACAAAATTATTTAGACATCATAAATTAGCGACTGCCGCGGTAGCGTAGTTGTATAACGGTACGATTATAAAAACTGAGGTTTCGAGTTCGAGTCCCGAGTCGGGCAAGGTGATATTGGATTTTGCTATTCATTATCAGCCTGGAGTCAGGAATTCGTGCCCGATATGGCAATAGGCTCGCGCCTCGCCCCGTATCACATTGTGGGGCGGGACATACAAGGCGAAATGTGGGTGTCCTGGTAGCACTTCTGCCTGCACCTTCTAGGAAAAAGACGTGAATTTGAGTATGTATGCATAAATTAGTGGTTTTACCAGTAGGTAGTAGCTCTTCGTGTCGAATATTTGTAATATAGTGAGGATACGGTATACAAAATGTCTATAACAGGAAACTGCGGTACAGTAATAAGTGTTGTCTCAGTCACGCATACGCAGTTACGCTGTCTTATTTTTTTATTCAATATGTCTGGCAAACGAGCAAACGAGTCACCTGATGGTACGTGGTCACTGCACATGAACATCCACAACGCTTGGACCATAGATGAGTTGCCGGACCATCAAATCGGGTAGAGAGCGGGAAGGAAAAAGGATGGGAAGAGAAGAGGGGTATCTAGCAATCTTCTGTGAGACAGTGGAACCCCCGTGCGAGCCTGCCCATTCATACTGAGTCATGACAACAGCGTGGCACACGTAGCTACCTGTAATATCTTCACTACATCTTCCTTCACAGCCTCATTGAATCCCCGCGTGTCTGTTATCGCGCAAGCTTGGCTCTTTTTAATGTTAATATTTAAACTAATATTTTAAAGAGGAAACATTTGATTGTTTGTTTGCATTGAATTGGCTCTGAAACTACTGGACTCATTTGAAAAATGCTTTCAGCATTTGAACGTAGGATACAATATCCCTTATGAAAATAGGCGATAGAAATTAGAGTATTTAAAAAAAAAATGTTCTCTGCACCCGGGCGATGCTGGGCCGGGCCACTAGTTTATTAAACATCGAACAGTAGTATTATACCTGATTGGTTTAAATGGTAATGGCCAATCAGTCATTTTAATTGTATCGAACTATCTGAGTTGCACTTCTCTTATTATCAGGTCCAATAAACTCATGCTAGTACAAAAATGACATCAAATCCTTTAACTCTCCTTCATAGGGATTAAATTCGCAAACAATTCGCGATCGCATTAAAAAATCAAATTAATTCTTTAAACGTATTTTTCTATGTTAACCCATATAGCGGGACGACATTTGAATTTATAATCTACGACCGCTATTAGCTTTACTTCCAAAACAGCGTATCATTTAACAACTTACGATCACATAAGACATTCTTAAAAGTAAATTCGAAAAATAGTATACTACTTTTTCAACAAAATCTCTTAATTTTAAAAGGGCTTATCTTAGTTGCTTTTAAGCAAAAGTTTAGTCTTTTTACGGTCGAATGAATTTTGCACTCGTTTAAAAATGGTATACCACTTTTACAAAGGACAAGTTTTATTTCCAAAAGGGCGTACGTGTGTACTTTGTGTTATCTACAAAGGATTTTTTGTTTTCGTTCACTTATTGTTTTTGGAAAGTATATCAAGAATTTGCACTTTCTTGTACGAGTTCACAATATTTTATATTGTTTTTCATGGAAGAAATCCGGGTTACCACCCTTTTATTTATTCTATACTAGACAAAACAGATTTAATCGCATCGTAAATATTTAGTGCACCTACTTAATAGAAGTAGGGTTGTCATTCAGGGTATTTGTTGACATTCAGGTCCGATTTGTGTATGTATATTAATAACTTACTAGGTGGTTGGCCCCTGGTATGCGAGAGAACCTTAAGGTATGCACAAGACTTATCGCAGTTTGGTGCTAGAAATATGTTGGTTCATGTGATGCATGGGCTTATTTAAGAATATCTGCAAATCTAAATTTGTATTTGAAAAAAAGTAAGTACTTATCTACATCTGTATCAGCCCTAGGTACGTCCCACTGCAGGGTACGGACCTTCTCTACAATAGAGAGTACGATTGAGAGGGGTTAAGTCATATAGTCCACCACGCTGGCCTAATGCAGGATGGGGGACTTCACAAACCATAAAAATTCTCACAAATCCTAATGGTATGCAAGGTTTCCTCACGATGGCTACCTTTATTGTTAAATAACGAAGTGATTGACTATCAAACACAGTTGACTCCGAAAAGTCAGACTTGAGTTCTGGGATTTGAACCCGCGACTAAAATTAACATGTTGGGAGACGCGTCGGTCCATTAACAACAGGCCACCACGCACGAAAAAGAAGTAAAACTATTATTTATCGTAGGTATTATTTGGTGATATTTTGAGTTTTCGGATTTATTCCTGTAGGATCTTATTTCATCCCAGACAAACAGACGAACAAATAAATGGTCGTATAAGGTGTCCGTTTTTCATTTTTTGGATCTGATTACTTTAAGAATAGGTTTTTAATAAAACAATATAATTTAATAAAAGTATCAATATAAGATAATAACTTAATAAAGAATCGGTTTTTAAATAAAATTTTTGGACTTCCATTTTGAAAAACGTTTTAGCGTGTAACGAAACGTAGGTATAACAATTTGACAACAGACAATGACAGCTTTGTAATTTGTCAATAGGTGTATTTTCTCACAATAATAGAGTTATAAGAATAATTATCTGTACAGTATTCTTTTGATATTCATATTAAACAATATTTTGATTTACCAACATGTCTGACGTGGAAGTAGAAATACCAACAACATTTAAAAAGAGAAATTTAAAAAACAGAGGCGGGCGCAAAAGGAAAACATCTAGTTCGGAAGGTAAGCAGCATTATTTTTACTTAAAGTACATCTATTTTTACTGATTTAAGACTTAAAGTTACTATTAGTGTACATAAATTGCATTTTAGATTTTAATGGATTGTTTTTTTCAAAGTATTGATTTCTAACCTGTTCTACTGTTTTGCAAGCTATACCTACAGTGTTTTGTACATACACTCAGATGAAATAAATTCCTAGTTTAACAATATCCTAATGGGATCCATTAGGTTAATTACATGACTGACTATGGCTCACACATTTTGTTTCATGGAGCAATGTGTTCCTTAGTATAGATTCGCTTTGTAAAATCTACACTAAGTAATAATTTAATCGACATTTAATGTCTCTGAGTCAGGCAGTTAGTGGTTGTTTTATCTGGTGATTATTTTTAAAAATCTACCTTTAACTCAAACCAGACAAAACTGACCTTTTTAACCTATTGGATGCTTTTAATAAGCTAGTTAAAAATAAAGTCTGAAAAATACTCCTTGTTTTCAGAAAAAAACAGTTCCGACTCAGATGAACAGACTGTTGTGCAGCCAACCAAAAGACCACAGAAAAATAACCCCAACATACAGACCACAGCCGGACCAAAAAGGCCAAAACCTGAGTTGGAAGTTGATGATGACAGCAATGATGATGAGAAGGTGAGTTTGTAGACTTTGGAATGTGTAGAATGAAAACTACATATTTTCGGGATAAAAAGTAGCCTATCCATGGTCCAATATGTCTCTATGATAAATTTCATTAAAATAAGATCCGCAGAGATCAGCAGAGATCTGGAGAGCATAGAGATATCATTCTTGCCCAGACAAATTTGAATATATTGAGAAATTCTAATATTTTAAACTTGTGAGTTCGCTAAATAATCCACAAATCAATTTATATTCCAGCAAACAGAACGCACAACACTCTCTGTACAGCAACAAAGAGAGAATGCCACTGCCACATATGAATTGGACACTGAAAGGGACCGGGATGCCCAGGCTATATTTGAGAAGGCTCAGAAAATCAATGAAGAGTTAACTGGGCAAGCTGATGACAAGGTACGACTAAACGCCAAATTGTTTTTCCTATTAATAGCAATTTATACACATTAATTCAAATGTTACAAGATCCAGAGGGAAATAGTGAAAATTTCAAGCTTTCAAATTGTTCATAAATAAATATCTGTATAAAGTATTTAATTTTAAGACATTTGATTGCGTTTCGAATATAAGTATAATAGTTTCTTAGATTTACGCGAATGTTACACATTGAAATAAAACTATCTTTTACGGATTTCGTCACGAATTTACTTTAATTTTTCATTTTTTAACTTCCCGATGTTAAGATTGCTTTACAGTACAGTGATTTTCAGTGGACTCCAGTCCGCCCCGTGACCACGCAAGCGATAAAATCCGTAGAAATTACTATTATTTCAATACACAAAGTACCTAATGGCTAATGTTAATGATTGAATGCATTGATCTTAGAATGGAATTTAAAAAAAAAACATCTTAAAATGTAATTGTATCTAATTCCAGTTGTACAGAGGTATCAATAACTATGCACAATACTACAAGAAGCGGGACACAGCGGCAGGCAATGCCAGTTCAGGATTTGTAAGGAAAGGACCCATCAGAGCTCCGGCCAATCTTAGAGCTACTGTCAGGTACGGACAAACTAATATGCTTATTACAATAGTTCCTTGAGATTGCTGTAAAAAAAAAGGTTTGTCAACTTTGATAAAATATATCGAACTTAAATTAAACCATTGTTTTCTTCTTTTTAGATGGGATTATCAGCCTGATATATGCAAGGATTATAAGGAGACAGGGTTCTGTGGTTTTGGAGGTAAGATATTTTTATTTTAACTGCTAAATATTGCAATTTCTTAGATACTAATACATAATGTTGGCTAAGGTACTACAATTTCAGTAATTTAAAAATCGATTTTGTTTTTGTAATTTTATATACACAAGCTCACGCCTTTTTCCGTTAAGGGGTAGGCAGAGGTGCGAACAAGACACCCACATTTCGCCTCGTATGTTTAATGACCATATGAAAGCCAAAAGACGCCGCGGCTTCGATCCCCACACCGAGACAAATGTTTGTGTGAATCACAAGTATTAGTTTTAAGTTTGAGTTTCTCAATGTCTCGTAATTTCTGATACCCACAACACATAACTAACTCGTATATTGACTGCTGGGTGTTTTTGTTTATGTACAGAAACACGCCTATTTCCCCATAAGGGTAGGCAGAGACTATGGATCATGCATTCTCGTCGGTTCATGGTACTCTTGACCTGACCCTTGCTGACGGTATCACCGATTTGGATGATATAGATTCGATAAGGTCGAGAGAGATTTAACTGTTATTAAATCTCTTTATATACGCCCGTTAGTTTCGTGGAGTCCGTATTCTAAATTATGTGAATGTATGTGTAGACTCGTGCAAGTTCCTGCACGACCGCTCGGACTACAAGCACGGCTGGCAGCTGGAGCGCGAGGAGGCGACGGGGGCGGGGCCGGGGGGTAGTGCGGGGGGCGGGGACGGAGACTCCGACTACGAGGTGGACAGCGACGACGACCTGCCCTTCCGCTGCTTCATCTGCCGGAACTCCTTCACTGACCCCGTGGTCACCAAGTCAGTCACAACTTATTGCTATTTCTTTATGCACACAAATATAACAATTTGTACAGAAATAACATAATATAAAAGGACAAATTGGCGGTCAGTTGCTTTAGAGTTTAGATAATCTCGTACTGACTACCATGGGATGGATAAGGGGAAAGAGAGGGCAATACCTTAATACTAGTGTCTGGTCGAAGGATGATTTGTAGCCCAGGCCGGAGATTTTGTAACACTAATTTGAATTCGAATTTGCTTTAACTATAAATTCATTAATAGTTTGCCAACAGTTTAAATAATAGAAAGTTAACCAGATCATACATACATCCATAAACTCACGCCTTTATCCCAAAAAGGTTAGGCAGAGACGCCACCAGGATACCCACATTTCGCCATGTATGTTCCGTCCCATGATGTGATAGGGGGCGAGCCTATCGCCATATCGGGCACAAATTCTTGACTCCGGGCTGATAATGAATAGAAAAACCCAATATCACTGCCCGACGCGGGATTCGAACCCGAGACCTCAGCTTTGTACTCGTACCGTAGTATAACTACGCCACCGAGGCAGTCGAGATCACTTTAATTAAATTTCTTCTTTACTTCAAAATTCTTAAAAAGACCATGCTTAACCTATTTGTAATAGATATTATACAGCGACCAACGCGAGCATAATGTGAATAACAAAAAAAAAACAACATGTACATCTATATTCGTCTCTGTCACTCCTATACAGTAACAATATTTTCCTTTTCACTTTAATGGATTCCCGCGCTCTTGGTAGGTAGGTATGGAGTGCACATAGATTTTGTGAAACTCTAGTATTGCAATGCTTATAGATATTTTATTTTCCAGGTGCAAACATTACTTTTGCGAGAAATGCGCCCTGGCTCAATACAAGAAGTCGACTCGGTGCTACATCTGCAACGCGCAGACTAGTGGCATGTTCAACCCCGCCAAAGAGCTGGAAGGCAGGCTCAAGAAGAACGATGATGATGAACGTGATGATGATGATGACGATTGATGCTTGTAAATAAATATTATAAGTGTTGATGTTGTTTTTCTCTGGACATGTGTTGTATTAATGAGGAATTTATCCCAATGTTATAGTATACTGATTCGAGAATTATATTATCACGAACAAAACCAAACTCGCGAGGTATTAGTAGGTTACAGGAGATGGTGTGACTGCGTGCGTGTGATAGAAAAAAAGTCATGTTACGCCGCCCAATGTAAGTCATGCGATAACCTATGCGTCATACGATAAGGACCAGCAGAATAAAACAAATAGTTGTTCCAAAACTGCTATCGTCATATAATTCTTAAAATAGCACTTAATTATTTAAATTAGGTGCTCACTTCGCATGGACCAACCAGGGTAGGGAAAACTTAGCAGAGCGAGAAAGAAGATAGTGTCACTGCGTATTAGTGAGTGACAGAAATAGCGGTACTTCTATCGTTTATTTTGTTACACGCATTTTGTGTTATATCTTAATGCATATTGAACAAGTTTTCCACTCCAAGTTCTGCGTATTCACCGTGAAAACTGAAAGTAATTATAATCGTAACGCCATTGTAATTCGAAGTGGACACGTGCTATGACGACTTGATTACGCAAGTGCAACCGCGAGGGTGAAATGAGAAATCCCATGGTGGCTCGGATACGTATAATGGATAACTTGGGGCTGAAGGATATCTAAAGCGAGCTGTCGGAAAAGGCCTGAAACAGCTTCCTACAATTTTGTTTTAGGTCGTCTCGAAGTCCAAACATTGGACTTGCTAGTACGTAACCTTTATTAAAAACCTTTAAAAATAGTTATTAAAAAAATAAAGAGAAATATTTTGCAATTATATAATATCCGAATTATATCTTTTTTAATTTCAATTAAAACCTACATGTTTACTTCACTTGCAAGCCTGGCTATGATATACTACAGCTACAGTATAGAATTCTAGTTTTCGGAACAAATTTGTCTATATTAATATAGGTATATTATTGCACACTACTCATTAGTCTTTCACTTTAAAATAAAATCAGTACCGGTACGCACACCAGAACTAAGCTAATAGAGATTACATCATAGTACTCAACTATATTAGGTATAACTTTAAATTGTATGTATGTTTGTTAACTGTGAGCTATAGGTTAAAGCTGTCTAAATCGTGGAAGAGGTCTACCCTGCAAAGAAACGCATATTATGGACTAATGTATTGTTTATTCAAAATGTCCCTTGGTTTGTATTAGTTGCAATGATTCCGTGAGCCATTTTAAAGAAACAAATTTGTTGATTTCGTTTACACACATTATCCTGACTTTACATTAGGATATTAGTCTTGTATGGGTATCAGAATTTAAGAGTACTTTCCATCGCACCACATTGAAGACATCTGTGGGTCGCATAAAAAATAGTCTCGGTATGGGAATTGATACGGCGGCCTCTCGTTTCACAGACTACTTCTTTAAAAACTACACCATTGACGCTGCCTAGGCAGTTCTGTTCTATAAATTGAGGCCCAATAAACCTTATGCTCTCCGAGCCCTTGTTTTTTCCATCTCTCATCAAACGTGAAGCTAGAAACATATCTACTTTGCTAATGTCTTCGATTTTGATAGGCGGTGGAAATCATTTTTTGCCGTTTCTCCATTTGCTGGACTTACACAAACAAAACAAAAAAATATTTCATTTATTTAATAAACACCCCTGTAAACTGTTATTCTAAATGTAATCTTAAACTACCTATGTACTTAATATAGTTAATTAAACTTTGAAAACCTTTTAGAATTCGTAAGCAATCAAAAACATATGTATCAGTATTCAGTATATATCATTATTGTCTTATTTAGTTTAGGCTTCAGCAGGTAAACCAGGTGAACTTATTAGCTAAAGAAAAATGTACCGTAATGTTGAATGGTGGCAAAATTCCACCATGACCAATATACCTTATTACTCATGATACATTTACCTCCATTTTGTAGATAGAAAAATACGTCAACCCTATACATAATTATAACAAGTAAGTAACGCTTTGAATATAATAGTAAATCGATTATTTGTAGATTATTCGTCAATTAGAATTGTATTCGCGATAAACTACGGTCAGAAGTGGAGTTCCAGCGAGTCCGCACAACGGGAGCATGGGTAAGAAACAATAATATATTATTAAATAAGAATAAACGGAATAACAGCAAGTTAATTATCTATATGAAGAGTAGTAGAAAACTATTCCAAGACCTTTATTTTTCTGATTGATTTGGTTATGGAGTATGAACAAGTTTTTCATTAAAAGACTCGTTGAGCTTCAAAGCTTGGTATCAATTTTTTGCGTGCTGTTCATCCTTGTGGAAATTAGTTACAATGGTTGGTGAGTGAGCGGTGTAGTCTATATTGATGAAATAAATTGAAATAAGTTTATTCGTCACATAAGCAAATAATGAGCATTAACAACAAATCGATACAATAACAGGAAACTCAAAATATTATATGATTATCAAAGTATCGGTATGTAAGTTGTAATACATACGAATTCGTAAATAGGTTTGATATTAGATCGTTTTATTATTCAATTTATACAATATTTATTGCATAACACTTAAATCATTATTTATCAATTTATTTAGTTTTATACAATCTTTGTCTCTGACATTAATACAATAAGATTTCGTTCACACAGCTACGCTCTTACAAAATACAGACTAAAATTTATTTTAAAAACATTTATATTAAACGCTAATAACCAATCTAATTTAAACTAGCCTCCACTATCACCCTACTAGGGCGTCGACTGGTGCTGTTATTTGCCCTCATATACTCGGTAAGGGGCAACCCCTGCGAGGGACTGGACAGAACAGCCATTCCTCATCAGACATCATGCAGCAAGTTCATAATGTGTGCTCGAGGCCTGCCGGTTGAATTAAATTGTGGTCACGGGAAACGGTTTGACGTCATAACTAAGGTGAGTGGAGGAGGTCTAAGAAGGGAGTTGCTAAGTATCTATTTATTAATAGTTTGTAGTAATTTTTGGCCAGATAGCGCGAAGAACTGATAGCCGCTGAGGCCGAAAGATTCTGGAGTGGAGGTCACGCCCGCCTACAAGGTGGTCGTCGACCTGGTTAAGATTGCAGGAAGTCGCTGCATGCAGGTTACTTCCAACAGGTCAATGGAGATCCGTGGAAGAGGCCTATGTTCAGCAGTGGACTTCCTATGGCTAAAAAGAGAAGAGAAGAGAGTAATTTTGAAGAGTAACAGTAAATATCTAGTCTTTCATTAGATAGGCGGATAACTCCATTAAGACCGGAAATATTACCAGGGTCTAAAATAGCTTTTTCTCCAGCAATAGCAAATCGTCTTAATCAATAGTTAGAAATATTTCTCTTTATCGATTACAAGTAGTCCGTAGATCAACTTTGTCGTCAGAACTGAACAGAAATCCTGAAATATCTTGAAACAAACTCTAATATTAGTTACTTATAGACGTAGCAGTCATGTCTTTAATCTCTTTGAACCAACACGAGGTTGTGTTTACACACGCTTGGCATAATGATTAGTGCGAGCGGTGCCCGGACCCAAATGGTGTGCAGAAATAACTAAACTAAACCAATTAACTTTTTGAATAAACTTTTTAATTTAATAATTGAAAATTAAAGGTAGTTAAATTGTAACAGTCACTGAGCGGATGACTAATACTTCAGTCCGCCCCGTGTCCACCATAGATAATACACTTATAACTGTCCACGAAAGCTGTAAAGCAATCGAAACGTCGCGTCGGGAAGTAAAAAAATGTAAAAATTAAACCAAATCGCGATAAAATCCGTAAATACTAGTTTTATTTCAATGTGCGTATGTGTAACATTCGCGTTAATCTAAGAAACCATTATCCAAGCTGTGTTGATTAGGGGCGCAGTCATAAAAGCTCGCACGGGGCGTATAAAAGGCTAGATACCATACTGGCCTTGAGGTCTGTGCAGTGCTTTTAAATGACCTCATAGCACGAGACTATTATATCTTGTACTTCTACTTAACTTTCACAGCCTAATCAAATAATTCTTAAAATTTTCTTTAATTCCAGCAATGCCTTCCAAAAAACAAAGCACTGTGCCACACCAAGGAGAAGATTATAGAATCAAATATACACGAATACAAGGAACCATGTCCTATAGTACCAGACAACCATACCGGGATAGTATGTGACAAAGGCATTGACCAATACCGCCTTCCGGATAAGGAAAGCTGTCAGTACTACTATTTATGCTTCAAGGGTTTCCTTATACATGAACGGTGCCCAGGAAACTTTGAATTTAGCCCTATATTGTTGGTAAGTAATATTGATAAAATGTAATATTTTCTTACCTTAAGGAATGAAAATGAATAGCTTTATTAGGCTGCCAACATAAAAACATTTACTGTTTATGTTGGCATCTTGAGCCGGCGATTTATTTAAGGTTCTCTGTCGTAATCGATACCAAATATACTTTATTCATTGCAAAATATGCAACTGTTTGAGATAGATAGCGACGAAGGATGATCATTACAAAAATTCAAAGTTGTATTTTCAATTACATTGTAATCATATTTATTACAGGTCTGTACATTCCCCAATGTAGCACGATGCAGTGTTATTACAACTACTACTACTAAATACACTACGACTTCTCCTGTCACTACGAGCACAGAAGTGCCAACTACAACGCCTGTGACAACGAGCACAAAAGTGCCAACTACAACGCCTGTGACAACGAGCACAGATGTGCCAACTACAACGCCTGTGACAACGAGCACAAAAGTACCAACTACGACGCCTGTGACAACGAGCACAGAAGTCCCAACTACAACGCCTGTGACAACGAGCACAAAAGTGCCAACTACGACGCCTGTGACAAAGAGCACAGATGTGCCAACTACGACGCCTGTGACAACAAGCACAGAAGTCCCAACTACAACGCCTGTGACAACGAGCACAAAAGTGCCAACTACGACGCCTGTGACAACGAGCACAGATGTGCCAACTACGACGCCTGTGACAACAAGCACAGAAGTCCCAACTACAACGCCTATGACAACGAGCACAGAAGTCCCAACTACAACGCCTGTGACAACGAGCACAGAAGTCCCAACTACAACGCCTGTGACAACGAGCACAGATGTGCCAACTACGACGCCTGTGACAACGAGCACAGAAGTCCCAACTACAACGCCTGTGACAACGAGCACAGAAGTCCCAACTACAACGCCTGTGACAACGAGCACAGAAGTCCCAACTACAACGCCTGTGACAACGAGCACAAAAGTGCCAACTACGACGCCTGTGACAACGAGCACAGAAGTCCCAACTACAACGCCTGTGACAACGAGCACAGAAGTCCCAACTACAACGCCTGTGACAACGAGCACAGAAGTCCCAACTACAACGCCTGTGACAACGAGCACAAAAGTGCCAACTACGACGCCTGTGACAACGAGCACAGAAGTGCCAACTACAACGCCTGTGACAACGAGCACAAAAGTGCCAACTACGACGCCTGTGACAACGAGCACAGATGTGCCAACTACGACGCCTGTGACAACAAGCACAGAAGTCCCAACTACAACGCCTGTGACAACGAGCACAGAAGTCCCAACTACAACGCCTGTGACAACGAGCACAGATGTGCCAACTACAACGCCTGTGTCAACGAGCACAAAAGTACCAACTACGACGCCTGTGACAACGAGCACAGAAGTCCCAACTACAACGCCTGTGACAACGAGCACAGAAGTCCCAACTACAACGCCTGTGACAACGAGCACAAAAGTGCCAACTACGACGCCTGTGACAACGAGCACAGAAGTGCCAACTACAACGCCTGTGACAACGAGCACAGAAGTGCCAACTACAACGCCTGTGACAACGAGCACAAAAGTGCCAACTACGACGCCTGTGACAACGAGCACAGAAGTCCCAACTACGACGCCTGTGACAACGAGCACAGAAGTCCCAACTACAACGCCTGTGACAACGAGCACAGAAGTCCCAACTACAACGCCTGTGACAACGAGCACAGATGTGCCAACTACGACGCCTGTGACAACGAGCACAGAAGTCCCAACTACAACGCCTGTGACAACGAGCACAGAAGTCCCAACTACAACGCCTGTGACAACGAGCACAGAAGTCCCAACTACAACGCCTGTGACAACGAGCACAAAAGTGCCAACTACGACGCCTGTGACAACGAGCACAGAAGTGCCAACTACAACGCCTGTGACAACGAGCACAAAAGTGCCAACTACGACGCCTGTGACAACGAGCACAGAAGTCCCAACTACAACGCCTGTGACAACGAGCACAAAAGTGCCAACTACGACGCCTGTGACAACGAGCACAGAAGTGCCAACTACAACGCCTGTGACAACGAGCACAAAAGTCCCAACTACAACGCCTGTGACAACGAGCACAAAAGTGCCAACTACGACGCCTGTGACAACGAGCACAGAAGTGCCAACTACAACGCCTGTGACAACGAGCACAAAAGTGCCAACTACGACGCCTGTGACAACGAGCACAGAAGTCCCAACTACAACGCCTGTGACAACGAGCACAAAAGTACCAACTACGACGCCTGTGACAACGAGCACAGAAGTCCCAACTACAACGCCTGTGACAACGAGCACAGAAGTCCCAACTACAACGCCTGTGACAACGAGCACAAAAGTGCCAACTACGATGCCTGTGACAACGAGCACAGATGTGCCAACTACAACGCCTGTGACAACGAGCACAAAAGTGCCAACTACGACGCCTGTGACAACGAGCACAGAAGTCCCAACTACAACGCCTGTGACAACGAGCACAGAAGTCCCAACTACAACGCCTGTGACAACGAGCACAAAAGTGCCAACTACGACGCCTGTGACAACGAGCACAGAAGTCCCAACTACAACGCCTGTGACAACGAGCACAGAAGTGCCAACTACAACGCCTGTGACAACGAGCACAAAAGTGTCAACTACAACGCCTGTGACAACGAGCACAGAAGTCCCAACTACAACGCCTGTGACAACGAGCACAAAAGTGCCAACTACGACGCCTGTGACAACGAGCACAGATGTGCCAACTACAACGCCTGTGACAACGAGCACAAAAGTGCCAACTACGACGCCTGTGACAACGAGCACAGAAGTGCCAACTACAACGCCTGTGACAACAAGCACAGAAGTGCTAACTACGACTACCGCGGCTACAACAACCACGCAAATGCCGACACCAAGCAGCACGACCACCCGGCGCCCGCACCACTTCACCTGTGCGCGTGCTGATAGTCAATACCTCGTGCCCGACCCAGACGACTGCACATATTACTACGTGTGCGCCTTCGGGGAGTTGATCCACCTGCAGTGCGCGAGACACTACGAATTTGATATGGACAAAATGGTCAGTATTATTTATACAAACATGATTGATGACTCCTTAAGTCTGTTTCGAAATAAATATTTATTTTAATCGCGTGAATACCGCTTTAAGCTCCCTTTGCACATACTCGGAGTTTGGAAGCAGTACATATAGGCGTCTCTGACTTTCCAGACTGGTTAATGGAGGCGACCGTCTGTGCCATGGAAATGGTTTGATCATATCAGCATATCGACTGAAAACTCTTTGTGCCTCTCACGTCCATTATAAGCGGTCGGCGATGTCAATGGAGAAGTCAGAAGTAGTATCATAATGCATTAATTCTCATGACCTTAATGACTAGTTTAGGACCCACAAATCAGCCATAGTCGTTCATCCGGCGCCTCCTTCTTGATTGGCTGTGGCAGGCAGAATTGTTCAGCACACATCCCCACTCCGCGCTATTGAGATAAGCCTCGGAGACGTTGAGCACAATCTACCGTGATATCCGCAATTCAGTTGAGACAAGTGGTCCGCGCCGACAGCTCTACATTTACATATCTTCGCGTCCCTTTTCTTAACCTGACATTCCTAAAGTGTGTGCTGGCCTTATCCTTTACATATTAACATACATAGTATTGACATAGGATGACTTCTATCTAATACTAAATAAAATTTTATATTAACATAAAAATCCAAAAATAAAAATTATTTATCACTCGCCCCAAATGTCAATTAATGTAGTCTTGCCCGGGTCAACCATATGTTATATAAAACTTTATCACGCCATCGCGTCTGCCAAGCCTATGGCCTGCGAAAGGACACAACAATGTGATGGTATAAGCGTCAGTGACTATTCATCCCCTTGTGCCACTTCTCTACAACGGTCAAGCAAGATCAGAAACCCTATCGGCGTCTATCCATCTATTATATCATATCTATCTCTGGTAGGCCTTATATTTTGATGTTATATCAAATTACAAATCATCACTTACGAAATCAACATTTATTTTTCCTAACAGAGATGTGTGCCTCCTGGCGAAGCCCACTGCGCTACTATAATAACTACCACTAGTGGAACGACGACAACGACACAAGTGCCAACTACGACGCCCATGACAACGAGCACAGAAGTGCCCACTACTACGCCCGTCACAACGAGCACAGAAGTGCCAACTACGACACCTGTCACAACGAGCACTAAGGTGCCAACTACGACGCCTGTGACAACGAGCACAGAAATGCCAACTACGACGCCTGTGAAAACGAGCACAGAAGTGCCAACTACGTCGCCTGTCACTACGACCACAGAAGTGCCAACATCAAGCAGCACGACCACCCGGCGCCCGCACCACGTCACCTGCGCCCGTGCTGAAAGACAATATCTCGTACCCGACCCGGATGACTGCACATATTACTACGTGTGCGCCTTCGGAGAACTGATCCACCTTCAGTGCGCGAGACACTATGAATTTGATATGGACAAAATGGTGAGTATTATGGTTAGTTATTGACGAGTTCTTGAGCCCAATCTGACATTTGGATTAAAACGTATTCGTTATACGTACGATATCTTTTTGATATAGGTATATATTTTTATTTCGGTGAATGCCGAAACGAACATGCCATTCGCCTGATGGTAAGTGATACGACTACTCATGGACAATAACATAACTAAACAAACATCACCATAAATTAGTGGCGGTACTTCCATACAAGCCCAAAAGCCCGGCTTGCCCTACATAATACGTATATACTCCATACTGAATACAAACTATTACATTCAATACAACAGTCATTTATTAGAAAACATCTAACATTTAATTTTTTTGAATTTACCGCGCTTCGATTCAATGAAACGCCAGCGCCGAAGCGCCGCGTAATTCCATGCGCGTAATATTCATTCATTAAAACTATATTGAACTTGAAAAGACGGAGCACACAGCACATACATCTATCCTTTTCTCTCTCGTGTGCTTTTACGGGGCTTCTAACAACGCGTGAACTGTATGGGGAAATGATATTACTCGATCGCTACGAATGTATAGCTATAGATATGTTATATAGCAGTTTACTCTAGACGATATGCCCGGCTTCGGCCTTGGTGATGTAAAAACATCGTGCGTTGCATGGTCGTCACGTGATTATTTGTTATATCAATTGTTATTAAATTAAGTTGGTTCCTTTTAGAAATTATATCTAATATTTTTTTTAGAACAAGTAATGAAGTTTTAATATTTCTTTTAATAAATTGTATCTTTTGTATTGTTTATTTCACTTTTACTGGCAATACATCACATATTTCTACTAACTTCATTTGTATTATGATATTTTATGAGTTGTGAATTTGTTTTGTTTAAGGTTAATGTTTAGTTTTTTATGTTATTTAAACTTTTTGATACTATTATGAGTTGTATTGTTTTCTGTGATGGTTTGAGTGCGATTGTGAAAGCGTTCATTGCCGGTAAAAAGGTAAATTCATTCAATTATATTGAAAAATAAACCGGCGCGAAACCTATGCCGTGTTTGTACATTTAATAAGTCGTGATAAATCACAATAGAAATTTCTTCAGTTCAGTTTAATAAACTACGTACTTTTATTACTACATACTCCCTTTAAAGCTATTAAACAATCGTGATTCATATGTTTTTAATCGACACGTCTTGTGTGTTAGATTGTTTGGATTATAATGCTTTAAATTTTCATTAAATTAGGTGGTCCTTTCAAAAGCAATCTATTATTTTAAATTCAGAAAAACATTTAAACATGAATGCGTTAATAATAATTTCTGCTTGCAATTTCGGTAAACCTCGAAGTCGACCACGGCACCACAGAATAGTGACGGCAATAGAAATGTAATGAATAGTTACGGATACATGTTCACAAGTAATCTATAATAATTGTTTTAATCTTAATATTGATTGTGTGGTAGCTTTGCCGACGTATTATAAATTAATTTTCTTCGTTCTTAGTAACTTTGTGTTTCTAAAACAATATAAATTAAACGTAAAAAAATATTCGGCTTGCCCTACTCCAAAACCCTAGGCACGCCACTGCCATAAATTACAAAGCAATGCTTGGCATTCCACTGTACTCGCTATCTTGAGACATAAAATGTTAAATCTCATTATGTCCAGTAGTTACTCTGGCTATGATGTCCTTTAAACCGGAACACAACAGTGCATTTACATCGCTGTTTGCCGGGAGAAATAGAGGTTGCGGCGGTACTTACCCAGGCGGCCTCTCACGTATAAGAGACCCACCACCAGTGAAAATCTCGTAGTATTGTATGAAATCATATTTTCTTATGTAACGATAAATTCTCTTTTTTTACAGAAATGCGTGCCTCCTGGCGAGGCTCACTGCGCCACTATAATAACTACCACCAGTGGAACGACTACGACGACACAATTGCCCACGACTACTCCTGTGACGACAACAAAAGTGCCCACCACTACGCCATTGACTACGACAACAGAAGTGCCCACCACTACCCCGGTGACTACAACAACAGAAGTGCCCACCACTACGCCATTGACTACAACAGAAGTGCCCACCACTACTCCGGTGACTACAACAACAG
Organism: Deilephila elpenor; assembly: GCA_949752805.1. Lineage (NCBI taxonomy): Eukaryota > Metazoa > Arthropoda > Insecta > Lepidoptera > Sphingidae > Deilephila > Deilephila elpenor. The sequence goes on along the minus strand of OX457104.1, from coordinate 14,571,614 downwards.
AAGTCCCCACCACTACACCTGAAACGACGACAACCGAAATGCCCACCACCACCCGGGTGACTACTACAACAGAAGTGCCCACCACTACTCCGGTGACTACAACAACAGAAGTCCCCACCACTACACCTGTAACGACGACAACAGAAGTGCCCACCACTACCCCGGTGACTACAACAACAGAAGTGCCCACCACTACACCTGTAACGACGACAACAGAAGTGCCCACCACTACCCCGGTGACTACAACAACAGAAGTGCCCACCACTACGCCATTGACTACGACAACAGAAGTGCCCACCACTACTCCGGTGACTACAACAACAGAAGTCCCCACCACTACGCCTGTAACGACGACAACAGAAGTGCCCACCACTACTCCGGTGACTACATCAACAGAAGTGCCCACCACTACACCTGTAACGACGACAACAGAAGTGCCCACCACTACACCTGTAACGACGACAACAGAAGTGCCCACCACTACCCCGGTGACTACAACAACAGAAGTGCCCACCACTACTCCGGTGACTACAACAACAGAAGTCCCCACCACTACTCCGGTGACTACAACAACAGAAGTCCCCACCACTACTCCGGTGACTACAACAACAGAAGTCCCCACCACTACGCCTGTAACGACGACAACAGAAGTGCCCACCACTACCCCGGTGACTACGACAACAGAAGTGCCCACCACTACTCCGGTGACTACAACAACAGAAGTCCCCACCACTACGCCTGTAACGACGACAACAGAAGTGCCCACCACTACCCCGGTGACTACAACAACAGAAGTCCCCACCACTACGCCTGTAACGACGACAACAGAAGTGCCCACCACTACCCCGGTGACTACAACAACAGAAGTGCCCATCACTACGCCGGTGACTACAACAACAGAAGTGCCCACCACTACTCCGGTGACTACAACAACAGAAGTCCCCACCACTACACCTATAACGACGACAACAGAAGTGCCCACCACTACCCCGGTGACTACGACAACAGAAGTGCCCACCACTACTCCGGTGACTACAACAACAGAAGTCCCCACCACTACGCCTGTAACGACGACAACAGAAGTGCCCACCACTACCCCGGTGACTACAACAACAGAAGTCCCCACCACTACGCCTGTAACGACGACAACAGAAGTGCCCACCACTACCCCGGTGACTACAACAACAGAAGTGCCCACCACTACACCTGTAACGACGACAACAGAAGTGCCCACCACTACACCTGTAACGACGACAACAGTAGTGCCCACGACTACTCCTGTGACCACGACAACAGAAGAACCAATAAATATCAAATGCACTTTGCCACAAGATTATTACCGCATGTCAGATCCAGAGGATTGTAGATATTATTATTTGTGCTTCTATGGAGTGCCGATACACGAACAATGCCCCTATGATTTTGAATTCAGCCCTTCAATTAAGGTCAGTAGTTTATTACAAAGGTATTCCGCCCTGTGGTTAGGGATGTAAGAATTTTGTCACTATATTCACTGCCCATCGTAAAAGGCGACCTAAAGGAGTCATCGAGGTCGCTGGACACACTGCGGGGATGGTGTGCCCTCACCTAGGTGAGACTGAGATAAGCGACAGAACACGCAGGCTTATATGTGTCGTTGATACCCTTAACATGTTAAAGGGGCGTCCAAAAATAGTTGAAAGCGATGTGTATCCGTGCACCCTCAAATCGAAAGATTAGCAATGTTCATGCTGATGTAAATCAGAATGCTTCTTACCCTGGGCTATCCAGTGCTGCCCAGAATATGTGTGACAGCCACCTAGAGGTCTTATTTGAGTTATTTACAAAATATATTTTTTTATTTTCAGGAATGCCTAGCACCTAGTTTAGCCAGATGCAGTGCCCCTTACAAAGAGACTATTGACGTAAAAATAGTGACTACAATTACTACAACGCCTGCAACTGAATCTCGAAGAGCGATCGAGGACGTATGTCGGGACGCCGGCTATTTCTACAGCGTGGTGCCTGACCCCAGCGACTGTAGCGCATTCTACATCTGCCTGATAGGGCTACCCATTAGAGATAGTTGTGAAGATGGACACCAGTTTGATCCCGCTCTTTTGGTAAGTTCAGTTCCTATAAGATCATTCAGTATCCTGCCTATTGCAGGAAGTTTCAAAGTGCAGGCCGCTTCCGAATGATCTCTATTTAAGTCCTTGGAGGAGGCCTGTGTAGTGGGCTTCCAGTGGTTGAAGAGCCTGTGTAGTGGGCTTCCAGTGGTTGAAGAGAAAGAGAGAGAGAGAGATAAGATCGTTGGACGGCTTTGGGAGTTTAACGGGAATAGAAAAAAACATAAAGAAAATTGAAACTTTAAATCATTTTGCCACAGAAATAATATAGACACATTATTTATAATTACAAGAGTGGTCAAAAGTGGTTAAAAGACTAGACACAGTATCTTGCCCAAAACCAGCACCGTACCTGACTAACCCTTACACAGTCTTTAGTTCACAACAGAGTCGTACGATTTGTCTGTCTATAGGTATCTACCATTGTGAATCAGTACCAGTATGTCAAAATAGCACATATATCGATAAATTCATATTCTGTTAAAGAACGGAGGAATCGTATTGGCGTCAACAAAAATACTAACCTGATTTTCTTTTTCAGAAATGCGCGCCGTCGACACATAAAAAGTGTTAATGTTGAAGTTCCTCACTACGATCCCACAAATATTAGAAATAAGCATTTTATACGTTAGTAATAAGAGATCGATGCCAAAATGTCACCGGATATCTGGACAAAGTGAAACTTGTTTAATATCATTAAGAACAAAAATAAAAGATTCATTAAGTTGATAAAAACGACATTTTCAATCATAAGCAGTTAAATACACCGCCATAAACTGAAATCTATGATTAAATAAATATTATTTGTGTTTGTACAATAATGGCCTTTATCATTAATTGTATAAAATCTATTATCAATCGTTAGAAATTGTGTAATTTATAAAAAATATATAACATTTCTATAGTCTTTCGATAAAATAAAAGTAAATGTAGTATCAATTTGTATATCTAATTAATTACTTAGCACAGTTCTTTAAATAATAATTTAAAAACTAATTAAACGTCTTATCATTTCCAATTTATTTGTTGTGACCTCCAAAGCAGATACGATTGGCTACGATGCACGAGGTCATGGATTCGATTCCCGCTGGCAGACTAACAATTTCTGAGCTACTTTAATGTATTGAATTATGATTTACCTATGACCGTCCATAATAGACATTTATTAAAGAAATAAATCAGAACAACAGAAAGCAACATTTTATTTCAGTGTGTTTGCGGCACTTTAAAGTAAAATATACGACTAATCTGAAAATTTCGAATATGAAGCACAGAGACCTATTTTTCATTGTCCTTTTCCTCCATAAATAGCAATTTTTAGTACAATTATTTAAAAAAGAACATGTTTCGGTGAATCATAAATAAAAACAACATAGTTGGAAATAATATTTTAATGTATAAAAAATACAAAAATATTCAGTCTCTTATTCTAAAAACAACGACACATCAGTACACAGGCACGAATCCAGAAATTCCAGACTGACACAAATGTTGGGAAAAATACATAGGTTTCAAAATGTTTAAATACAAGTTTTATCTCCCACGGATTTAAATAAAAACTGCATTAAGGATATAATATTAGCATGTAAATAAAATAATTGCATTATATCTTTAGTAGATTTTTAAGAAATCTATAACAGGATATAAACAAATCATTCTGTTCCGGTAATTCAGCAACCGTGTGACGTGTATGATATGTATTATTATTGCCAAATCAATAATCATTTTAAATATTTTAAATTTGTTTTATGGTGTCAAGATCTTTTTTTTTTTAAATATTCCTACATAATCTAATTGAAATCTATTAGCTATAGTAAAGTTTAAATTTTACGTTGTGTATTTGATTGATTGATGATTGTATAATTTTTTGCTTGGGAAACTGTATTTATGGTAAGAGAATATCTTTAAAATACATCCATACATATATTGATTTAAATAAATCGAATATACATTTTTAAGTCCTTTCAAGGTAATCCATAAAATCCTTTCAATAATATTTACAAGGTGAACTGACGACATGATAAAACTGCTCGTTAAATCTTTACGGAGACCTATTTTCAGCAATGTAAATTATCATGATAACAGCTTAATGTTTCTGTGAAGTTACATCATTTTAACTAGCTCATTGGTGGGTCTGTGCTCCTTCATAAAATCTAGATCCGTCTCTGGTATTCAGCCTAGTGTAACTGAGACTATCGCATGTCATGTCGCACAAATAACCGCACGCGAAGTCGGCCAGTAACAATATACTTGGAATTCTTTGCACACATAATCAAGGCCGCTTGGAAAGGGCTACTTGAAAACCTTGCGATATGGACGCAAAAATCAAACTTATCTCTTGAAAAAACACTCTTTATACTTTCACGTATCAGGTATTTTACTGTCCCTCAATGAATAAGGGGTAACATAGGGTCATTGGACCTCCGCCAATTTCTGGCATTACAAAGCATGACGATGCGGCGCGGCGTAGCTAACCAATATTGGTATTCTGTAAGACAATGGTATCCAACCGATAGTCCATTGAGATTGTAATCAAAATTGATTCCCAAACATATTACTTATTTATTCAGGACATTTTTAGATGTTTAAAACCATAGCCAAGATTACGTGATTTGCGAAAAATCTATAAAAGTTTTTGTTTTCTAATGATAGAGCTCTTAGTTAGCCTACTACAAAACAAAGTCTTCAATTACTTGCTTAATTTCGTAATCAATGATTTGGCTGAGTAAACAAAATATTGACATACAAATTGCGACCTCGGTAAACCTTTTTGCAAGCTAGCAAATTACGCACTTTAGTCTTTGGCCTACACTTGGCCTGTACGTGGCCTTAAGCCACTTGTTAGTTTTTATTCGAATTTCTCAAGGATCGTTTGCGAACATCAAGATAAGATGACTACGCTAACAATAAAAAATCGGTGACGTAGGGGGTACACTTAGGTAATGTTGTTAAATAATATTTATACTGTACGTGGTAGCGAGTTAAGACTTCAATCATGTATCTGAATCTTAATATGTATGACATTGCATGGGTTCAATAAAATATTTTCATTTCATTTCATTATGAGTACGCGGACCGCGAAGGTACCTGTCTCATAGAAAATCGGCATGAAGTCACTACGCGTTTCGATCGATGAATGAAATTGATTTTAATGTTAAAGGAATAATTTTAATCCTTTATTCATATTATTACACTGCCTATAAAACTACAGTTTTTTTGTAATAAATATATTACAAAAAATAAAAGTTTCCTATAAATAAAGGATAAAGGTTTTCTATTTTCCCGAATGCCGAAGAAATTCTAATGAATTGTTATTCATTAAATAGAAACTATAATTTTGGCTAACAATAATATCAAAACCACTTGATACTGTTTCCCAAGGAGAGTTGTTCTATGAACGAAGCACACTGAGTGTGGCTAATTAATGTTTCAATGGAACTATATGAGAACAGCTTTTATCTGCTTGATTGCATTAATTACATAATACATTCATGTATTACGTGGTATTTAAAAACAGAATTTCTGACCTTACAAGATATGAATCTGGTTATTGTATTCATAAATATATGTTTGGGTATTTGACTTCCAAAACAATGATAATTAATATTAAGTTACAATTATCACATCCATATCGACTTTAGCTAGCAATCTGCATAATATGGATCTTAAACAATACTGGTTAATGCCGTTCATTTTGAAACAGACATTATTATCACTCATGAAATTAAATGTAGACATTTTAATGCACGTAATATTTTAGTTACCAGTGACAAATGGACATTTCCCATAGTCTTTAGCTAATCTATACACTTTTTATATTACACCGCTAACAAAGGCAGAATAGCCTTATTGTCTTCACGCGAGCACATTAAAACAACGATGTGCAGCGATACAGTCAGTTGCTTTATAACCGCTGTATGAATGTAAATTGCCAGCGAAACTACGTATTCGTTCACGGGCAATTAATCACTCTGTAATTTCACCGACATCTTCGCTTTTCTTTTCAGCATTTTTGTAATTAAATATTTTTTCCAAGTTTAACGTGTTTTGGTTGTAAATTGTGTGGTCGGGCGTGTCGCCCCAACTAACAGGGGTCATTCTGCCTTTGGGTTCAGGGTTTTCCATGTTTATTTCGACGCTGGCGACTTCCGGGATGGGATTAAGGGCCGACTCTGATTGTACGCTCGGTGTTCTCACTTCTGGATTCGACATGCCGTCAAAAGACGCGCATCTGTTTAGGAAATTCATCATTCTTTCTTTGTAGAACTCTGAGCTAGTCTCGGTGTTTTGTTTGGCTTTGTTGTTTTGACCTTTTAGGTAGAAGCCACTCTCGCCCTGAGCTAAGAATATCCTCTTTATTTTCTTACTCGGATAGTGCTCGATCAAATCGGGTTTCGGCGGCAATAGTTTACCATTTCTCGGCAGTTTTTTCGTGTTGTTACCTTTAATTTTCGTTACCACAGACACACAGTTCCCTCTTCGATCGTTATTATCTTCTCTATAATCATTTTTCATGCCTTTATAAGAGATTTTAACGCTTAGGATCGACCACAATAGCTCTAGGAATGCGGCAATCATGATGTTTATTGATAGAACATGTTTAGTAAACAAGTGAGAATCTTGAGGCTCTTCTTTTGTAGTGTTCAATGATATTATCATGTGTGAAGAGTTGCTCTCTAAAACATCGGTGTGTTTCACCACCAAGTAATCCTTAAAAGGGACTTTGTCTTTGTAAAATTCAGATATATCGCCTTCAGATGTGGTCACGAACCAGACGACAATCAACATAAAGGATGCAAATGATATGAGCGTCGATAGAGTTGAAATAACGAACAGCCACGTGATGTTGTGGTCGATATACCACTTAACAGATGCCATTATGCTCGCAACGCCGGCCGCCAGACCGAAAACGGTTATCAAACTCGGCGCCAATATTAAAACGTAATCGTTGTTATATGCAACCGTGCTGTTAGCATCCGACTCTGAGTACTCAGTGGAATTTCTGTCGTCGTTTTTTGCTTCATTCGGGCTGACTAACGCCAGACATGCCAGTAAAAACGATGTGGCAGCTAAGGCTATGTGCACCCAGGCCAGCCCGGACACCGTGGACGCCGAGTACCTCCTCTCCGACGGGTAAACATTGCGTTTGTCGGGCTTTGTTTTAACTTTTATGGTAAACACGTCTTCCATTATATCACTTTTTAACAACAGTCACTGAAACTTTCTATGATAAGTTTTGTTTAAAAATATTCGATTAAAACACGTAACAGTCCGAAATTTTAACGTACTTTTTCATTTTAGAACAATTTATAACGGACACGACCTTATCGGGATAGCGTTTGCACCAAACTGAAGTTAGATGCGTACGCGCCACTGGGAGTTAGCTCCGATGTTTGACCACGTCTCATTCAGCCTCTTTTACCATTTTAGACTTTAAAACCTTAGCGATAAGGTGCAAATGTTTTAACTGACCGCAAATACATTTCGTTCAATGTTGTGACGGGTTTGCGGCCGCGAATCAACTGTGAATTTCGATTTCTAAAGTCAGTTACATACATGCCGTTGGAATATTTTTAAATGTTATGTTACGTTTTATTAATTGATCGTTAAAATAAATAGATACAAACAAGTAAAAAGAAATAGTCATACAACAAATATTTAGGTGTGAAGTATGATTATATTTTAATGAAGATTACATGTTACACGTAATGTATTGTATAAAGATAATTTTTATGTACATATCACTACCAAGCACAAGCCAAACTTGTATGTGAAGGCAGAAGGTGCTTCAACATTAGATTAAAACTAAACGAATTTGTAAAAATTATATATTAATTTGCAATTTATTACAATTATTGTCAGTCTATTTTCAGACGTAAAAAAGATAGGAAGATAAAGAGCGGAGTAAAATCTATTTACATTGATAAATTATACCAACCGTAGCCAACGGCTTAACGCAGGTAACTCGAGGAATGTTCGAGTTTTTGCTACCAAACTTGGCAACTTTTTTGTTTTATAACAAAACTATATTCATCATTCTTCAATTGTAATTTTTTCACAGTTCGTTTATTTTATACTAGCTTTCTTTATTCCATATTTAATGATTAGACAATGGAAAAAATCTGCAAATTCACTGTTATTTTTTTATTTTAATCAAGTTAAATAAAGTGGTTCTAAGTAGTCGCGTGTTAATTTTTTATTGTGCTGGTGTGTTCAATCTTTAGAGCAGTGTAGGCGAGTCAAGTTACCAATGTATACACCCGCGGGCGTCTCTGCAGTAGAGCACGGCTGCATTCAGCTGCAATGAGCCCATTTATGTATCATTAAACATGCTTAGATATTCCCATAATACAGGCCAAATTAGTATGTTCATTGCCTATATAACACTGCATAGGACAACAATAGGGGACAGCCGGATAGGTCGTCCCTCGTATTGTTTGTATGGGCATTCAGGTAGTTAGTCTTAGTCTACTAAGGTAACCTAATGTGTTTTCCACGGCTCAAAATAGTTTGTGTTTCAAAAGTGGTAGAGCCACACTGTAGTACACAACAGTAGGAATGCTTCAAACAAACCGACGGCTTTGTAGACATGTATTGTTTGATGAGTGATATTGCCGGAAGTTAGATACCCATAATTCTCCATCTCCTGTCCTTCAAAGCTGCTGAGAAATCCAATTAAAGAAAATGAGCGTGGAGGGCAGCTACTGCTGCCGTAACGTGTAAGGTAATTACCGACAATGAGGGTAACATGAGTAGATGAAGTTAGCTGGGGCCCCAGAAGGTGCTGGCTGGAGCCTCTTACCAGCTTACTGTATCGATATTATAATTGTTAAAATAAGAGAACTACCTAAACGTGATCTATAAATCCTGCCAACTAAAAATATTAGAAGATATGTTAAATTCTCACAATAAAATTGTACCGTAGGCACAAATATTTTATTAAATAACTACAGTATACTTACTCTCTAGTCTTTACTGCTCATTTAGACACTTGCTTTATAATAATGTATAAACAAAAAAGCATGTTAAGCTAACAAATGAACATATTTGCTATTTCATGCAAATTGTTGATGCACGATACAGAAATGAGAGTAAACATTGTTTTTCGGTCACAACGCTTTCCTTGACTGCACGTACGTATGTCCCCGTGCAATAATATAAATCGCGAAATATCATTTCAGTTATTTCCTTCCTAAAGAAAGTCTTATTTATTTAAGAAAGAGTACATACAAGTAAAATACTGACCAGAGATAGACAGTAGTATTTCAACATGCGACATAATTACGACATTTTGACGACTTGCGATAAACCATTTAATTCACAACTTCGCACTTAAACTAAATTATACTAGTAGACAACATTTTGATTATCATTGTTTAGTATATTTCGATATCCGTGTACTTTGTGTATTTATTGAATATTCTGGAGGCTCATCATTGATAAAAAATTTACTCATCCTACACGACACTTACTATAGTATTTGTTGTGTAGTTGAGTGAGATGTCCAGACCCTAATCAATTTTTAAAGGATGACAGTACATCCAAAATACGGTAAATTTCTGGATGTTTTTGTTTCCTGGTCTACAATTTATCTTACTTATCGTCTGGTAGGCCGATTGCCTCTAGCTATAAAAATATCTACAATTCAGGTACAGTGGGCAGTTTGATAATTTTTTATGCTAGTCCGCAGAGCGATAGTGTCGCAACTTAAATCTGTGTTAATGGCGTAAGCCGGGCACCGTGCCCGATTGAAATGTGATGCAGAAATCAAACAGTTATTGTCAATTATTGCCAATACCTCACAATACCTACAGCTCTTAACATACTTCTAATCTGATAACACACGTGTTACTACTACACGTGGCCAGCATTAATAAACATAATCCCGATTTCGCATTAAGACATTTCTCGGTTCGTGGGAACCGTAAGACTTTGCGGCCTCACAACACCTACCGTCAGCATAAATTGTGCACTACACTTTGGTGTTGGTGCGGGAATTGAACACACGGCCATTCGTTTCAAAGACACATGTTAAGCAGCTATTTCGGAGACAATGTACCCTCGCTAAAACCGATTCCAAGAGGAGCGAGCATCCGATATATGCGAGCCCTATGAGTCGCGTCAGTCTACTCACATAAAAAAGTGCAACATACATATCCTTTCCACTTTCCGTCCTAAGGCCCTTAGCTCTAAGCTTTCCATCACGAAATAATTACCAGGGGATTGTGTCAACGGAATAAGAGATAACCCATCTGACATCTCGGTGGACAGTCTAGGCTCCAGAGACTCTCTAGACTTTTGTGAGTCTAGTTTATTCTTTACTTATTGGATTGCACTAGACTTACTGTCGCTCCGTCGTGCCAATATAATCAAATAAAATAATCATCAAACCATCAACCGTCCTTTCCTCGTTATAACTCTGGTCTCGATGTTTAGAGTCCATATAGAGTCATTTTTGTCCATTTAGTCACAAGCTCATTAGCTCAAGGCGAGGTGGACTACAAGGCTGTATTCGCTACAATTACTGCGCCGGCAAAACAAACATATAATTTATCATTCACGCGCTGAGGCGGCCTTACGTTCAATCATACACGTTTTTATTTCATCTTTATGCATAATGATTACATCACGTCTTACAATCGGCCTGTAGTTATTGAATGTTTACCTTTGTTTGAGGAAATAAACAATTATAAGTAAACTTGTTCTGTAGTTCTTTATCGTCCGTATGTCACAGCGTCGATCAGTGAATACCATTCTAGATGGCAAGTGAAAACCCACACCGAAGTGTGACAGAGACAAGACGAATTTGTGGCCAGGACGTAACAGTCTACTGATATCAACAATACAAGTATTATCTTATTCTAGATAGTTTTTATGTTATAAGGCTAATTGTGCATTCCTTCCTTTATGTCATAACCCATTAAGGAGCGTAAGTCTATATAGGTCCACAAGTTCACCTTGTAAACTGCTCCATTTAGCTACATAATCATTACAGCTTTATAAGTCGTGTCAAGGCGTAGGTCAGACCGGGAACGACTCTCCTTTTCCATCTCGTTATTGCCTAAATAAGCAAATAGATTTTAATCTACGCAAATGACTATCAATTAATTGAAATTGCTCGTCGCAGAGGATAATATTACCTATGTTAAATATTAGGGTACACTGCCCTCTAGTGTTGATAGTAATCATTAAAGTGTAACAGACAACACTCATTTTTTAAACACAGCGACATCTATGTCATGGTTCTTACAAGAGTTTTATTTAACGGTCTCAAGGCTTATCAAAATCTAAATAACATCAACTAAGGGTCACCAACGGCCATCGATGTCCTCTAAACATCGTTCTGTTAGTGAATAACATATTTTGTAACGGAAAAATACAATTTTATGAATTGCCGGTCGCGTGATACGAGGGGCTATCTGATGACTGGGAGAAAAGTTACGGGTAATGAAGTGATTGACTTTTTTCCGGGTTTATTAATATTTAGCAGTTGGAACACAAATAACGCCTCCTTAAATATTGTTTTTGGTATAATCATGTACATTGGCGAAAAAATCTCATTGATTTAAGCTTGAATTCCCGCATTAAATATTGGTTTTAAATTATTTATTTATTCAACAATGTGATTAAAAGGTTTCTATATTTCTCCGTTCGTTCTCGCTTCGGTGGAAAAGCAACCTTAGCAGTGTCTGCAAAACAATTTCATAAAATAGGTTGTTCAAGAAGAATTTCCTCAGTATTGTCAACTAATTTAGCATGACATGACAGAGCAGATAATAATGTCAAGTTGTCTATAATTTCTGGGAAATTAAATGAATTTACATAAATAGAAATAAATTATCTGTATGCCATGAATGTATAATATTTGAATGCCTTGTTTCAAGTCAGCAGGTAAGTTTTTATGGACAATATCACCTGTTACACTGTCCCATTCTAACACCTGCGACTGCAACTCTTGTAGACCAGAATCGTCAGTGGTACGCATTCTGAATATCAAGCAGTAAAACTCAGCATCATACTCTGAGAACCATCTGACAACACATCAATGAGAAGACAAAACTATGCCAATATCAAATAAGGTACTTAACAAGTCATACTCGTTTTCATAGAAAAAGCGGCAAAGAAGTTAAAATGTTACGCTTAATTGAATCTACTTGGTGGATATCCTTGGGTAATCGCGTGATTACCCGTGAATTAAACCGACTCGAGCAACCCAAATGTAAGTGTTATGTTTCTAGTCTGCGATGGACGGGGACGGGCAGAGCATGCTGGCGATAGTGCAGAGCCTGCGTGATGCCGGACTCGTGGTCACTGTGGTGGACGGCAAACATTCCAACCACGGCGCCACCGCTTTTCTTGGTAACTGTCTTTATGATTGTGTCTAAATAAACACATGTGATGCTCATAGGTTGTATGAGTTAGGTATAATAGTGTAGACTGTATGGCACAGAAGAAAGCTCAGTTTCTAGTTTCAACTCAGAAAATTTACTTTAAAAGCTTCAATTGCATGCATTTTTTTCCTTAGATCTATAAACTTTGTACATAGACTGATCTTGATCTTAGGATGTCAAATCCTTTTACATTTCAGCGATAAGCACTAATTGCCGGCCACCCGTGCGTCGTCCACTAGAACATCGATCAATGGGCATCAACACCAAGTTCAAATCCTCGTACCACTCCAGCACGCAGGCAAATGACGCGCGGTACGCCAGTGTGTACCAGGTAACTACAGTTTCAACAAATTATAAGAGGTTAATACAAGGGTAGTCTCGATTATTACATGAACCGGTTGGTGCGACATTTACATCTAACCTACGTCTAAAGTGAAATAGTTGCTAGTAGTTTTATTAAGGCTACTTATTTTGCCGGAGACGTAAAGATCTGTTCATCTCTCTCTATCCCCAATCAGTTTCTAAAGACCTACAACATATCAGCGTCATGGGCATTTACGAGAAGGACTTAACGTTTTCAAATAAGCTTTTTATTGGTTTGTCTGATTTATGACGTTAAGAATCGTAATGTCTAAAGACGTAATATGTTTAATTATAACTAGACAATATATTTCTAGTTATCGCACTGCGGTCTGGAGCCGACGTCGCCGCCCGTCCATCTACCAGAGTTCCCTCCTCAGAGAGCGACGCCGCACTTAAGTAAATCAAACTTTACTATAACTTCCCACCTTTTGACACAAAGAACAGATGCTTTGAATTATTAATATATTTAGGGGGATGAATTAAATTTGTATAAACAACGGTACCTTCACGTATTACTATGGATTTTTCTGTCTCTGATACTCTTAAGAAAACACACTCATCCCAGTCGCCCCACTACGTTTCGGGTGGTACACACGCAGTCCGCAGATTTAGTTGCGATATCAGCTTCAACATAATATGTGTTAATAGCTCAATAGCGCGTGCCTGTCTTCCCGCCAATATCTTTTTCTTTACAGCTCCTGGCACAAGGCGTTTCCTACAGCCTTATTTGTTGCAGAGAAACCAACCCCATAATTACATGAAAAATAAAATAAATTAATATTATAATATTACAGTTAGGATAACATGTATATTTATTTCTGTTTCCAGCTGAAGGAAACTTTGAAGTGAGAGGGTGGAGGAATAGCGCGTGCCAGTACACTCCTGTGAGGTCCTCGCACTCCTGCAAGAGTAATCTTCACTGGCATAATAGAGGTACGGTGTAATCTTTTTTAAGGGTAAACTAATAAAACATTACGGGCAATTTATAAAGCAAAGGTTCAGTTAAAGATAACACTGTTACCCTGTAAAACTCTTTTTCTTCTTCGCACTTTAGTCAAAGAAATAAGGTATTTGGAGTTTTTAACATTTTAATATTTGTATGATTAAAGGGCCCTCTTGATTTAAGTCTATTGTGTAGTTGTATCATCATAGTACGTCTATTTTTCTGAAATGATTTGAGGACACCAGGGGATAAAGGAGAAAATGATGTCATACCTAACTCGCAGCTGCGCGTATTTTTCCTTTAACAGTGTTTTCTCGTAGGGTCTGTATATCAACATGCCGACGACACATCAGCCTTCGCCCATTCCCTGCGCAAGTATCCGAAGTTGTCCCCCAACAGATCACTCTCCACGGAGTTGGTCCAGAGGCTGCTGACTTACACGCAGATTAAAAACCGTTAGTATTGTTGTTACCTCCAGTATTTTCTATTTTTCTGTAATCATTAATTTATATTGCCCATTGGTAAATTCCAATATTGTTAATTTAGGTATAGTAAATTGTTTGCTCTCTCTTTGATTTAACTTGAAGCGGAACATTAATGTACTATTTTTCTTTGAAACAGTCGGATATGGCTTAGAACTTCCAACCTACAACTAATGTCTTGGTGATATTGCATGACAAATTAAGTCATAAGAGTCGAATTAATATGCTGTTATTTAAGTGGTGCTACTGCCTTAAAAAACTTTAGATAATTATCGCTAATTAACAGTTTCGAAAAGTTCCTACAACACCAACAATGAACGCGCGTCAGAAACTCCAATACCGAAACCTGAATGCGTTGAGAAAACCTCCAAGAACGTACAGACTTACACGAGGACGAAAAACGAGAGAATCGACAAGGGCATCAACACCACGCACAGCATCAAATGTCAAAGTAAACTGAGCTGTACGCCGGACAAGAGCAGACATAGGTAGGACGATTATATTTTATTTGTTCATTACTCACAACTATAGCCTAAGTTGCACTTTCGACCATAGGTTTTTAGCTGTGTCTGCCGCTGTGCGAATATAAATGGCATACAGCCCTCTGACCTTCATCTTTTCGCTAACTTATACTGTACTTAAGCTTTTTTCTCAATATTTTAAGTCACTCTGCCATCGCATTACACAGTTATTTCTTAATACATATGTATTACAACATATTTTTATTTCGACTCTAAATAGAATATTGCTTATCTCTAATCTATCAGTTCCTAATTGACACTACCTTGCTTTCCAGCTTAAAAGACAAACCACAGAACTACACGTACGACTATTTGAAGAAGTGCAAGCCTCGTGGCTGGAACTCGAGGGGGACTGAAGTTAGGTACCTTACTGACGTCACACGGTGTATAAAGGACGTCATTAGGAACATCTGCGACGAAACTCCTGTGGTGAGGGAAAATTATCTCTTTTTGTATCAGCATAGCATCTCCTATATCGTCTAATTTATCTTTTTGTATTTTTTTTAAGTAAACCGACTATAGAAATTTTAACGAGAATTTTTATGCTATGTGCAATTGGTTCTCAGATGTGTCCGCGAGTACAAAGCCGGTACAGTCAACACAGGAGGCTGCATCATCCGTCCAACGGACATCCATCAGTAAGCCTCACTACTTCCTAAAAGTTATCGTGCTCTCACCTTGAGCTCTCGTTGATTTGTTTTGTTTTCTCTTTCCAGACTTCAATAAACAACGACGGAAATATTAACGGTTAATATTTAGCCCTTTTCACTATTTGTTTAAATAATTGTCATAATTAAGATTTCTTATTTCACTTCTATTTTTGTTATATTTAGAAACTATGGATGAGGATTGTTAGTTATATAAATTCACTACCAATAGTCATAACAAGCTTAACTTTTCGTTTTCTTATGGGAACTGCTTCAGCGTGTATCAGCATCCCTTTTGTGTTTAATTACTTCACTTCATTTTTTACTGAATATTCTTAATTAGAGACTCTTGGCTCTCAAAATATCTTTACCGACAATATTTTCATTGTTAAAATTGACATTTTCTTATTTCTGTTAACAGAACCTTCTACTACCGGCTCCGGGATTTGTGGCATGCCGCGGTGTCCCTCTCCTAATAATGTAAGTGTGTAACTCATGTTTTATTCGATTATAGATTTCAAATATAACTTGTAACCAGGCACTAGTCTAGCTTGTAGCTATACAGGCTGGATTCCTTCGAATGGCCGGAGAAAACACGGAAGACCAAAGATGCGGTGGAACGTCGAGTTGGAGGCATTCAAGCTAAAATGGCAAGAGCTCGCCGAGAACAGGGTCAAGTGGAGAAATAAAGGGGAGACCTTTGCCCAGCAGTGCGACAAAATATAGGATCCAAAAAAACTGAAATGTCATAGACAGCGAAGGCTTTTGAGCTCCTCGATCCTACATTTACGATTATATCCTATAATGAAGACATCGTATTGGCACGATTCATCAAACTTATAAACAAATTAATACACTTTATTTTAATACACCGAACACATTGTGTATATTATAACTCGAGATGACGAGCTCTTTGTACAGCGAGGCGGTCAGAAGCTCAAAATATCTTATTCCTTTGCTAGGTTGATAAGATTAAGTTATTTCCAGGTATGTCCAAGGATCCAAACTCGATACAACCAGCACAAGGGAATACCTGTCATGCAAAAGTCTGTTAGTATGTTTAAAAAATCTTATCGAATTATCTATTTATATTAATCGGTATCTGTGTAGTTATCTTCCTTTTCTGAATACAAATAGACCGCAACTGTCTCGTTTCCAATAATTCACAAATTTTACAAAGGCAAGAAATATTAATGTTTTATAATAAACCAGTTAACTGTACATGTTATTTATAATATTATGCTTATACCGGGTATATCCAGACTGCGACCGAAAGCGAAGCAAGGCATAGTTATTATTTTAGCAGAAAATAAGAATTTCCACACGGAAACACGATGATAGGTAGAACGTATTCTGTGGTAGAACTAAGATTACAAAAACAATTTGTAATTGCATTGTAGTCACTGAAACTACCACCTGGCTTAGTTTTCGGTCGCAGTCCGGATATACCCGGTAATTTATAAAGAAGCACCAAAAAATAGTTACTATTTCATTTATTACAGTGTTCAAATTTGAGCCACATGGAAATTCAAGGTAAATATTATCAATACGTTAGATACAATATGTGACGTTTTATGTATAATTATTTCCAAATCATCCTTATAAAGATACATAGATCTATGTTACTCGTATGTGAAGTCGGAACATTCTTATCAACGTTGCAAAACGAAAGTCCGCATGCGTTCTTTAATCAGGGAGATATTGATTTCGCTACATTACCGAAAACGAGATAATAAAACTGGTTACCCCTCTGTTTGCCTATTAGCATGTCCTCCGCCTGTGGTGCGCGAAGCCAGCGTGATGACAAAATGCGAGTCAGCCGTTTCAGTAAGTCTTTGAGTTCTACGATCAGTTTAATAAATAATGTTTTCGCGTAAGTCGCGCCTGTTTCGTATATTCGTAATATTCTCGTCGTGCTAACATTATTCCGTGCGCAATAATTTACTTAATTATATTGTATTGTTGCAGATGACTCACGTATGCAAAGCACCTGTCAAGACGTGTTGTTTTTGTAAAAAACCTCTGCCCTGCCACTGCAAATTAGAGATGGATCGAAAAATAGAAAAAGAAGTACTCGAATGGATGAAAGAAATACCAGTTTATTCGGACGATACGGCGGATAACAAATGTTTGAGAAATATGCTTGCGAGTCGATTAAGCGAAACATTGCAAAAGATCATAAAAGATGGTGAACTCGGAAAGATAAGGGAAGAAATCGAGAAATGCATAAACGTGTTGCCCATGTGGTGTCCGGAGAATGAACAGGATAAAACTGCGCTCAAAAACCAGATAGCAGAAAATTTAATGAACAGATTAAAGCAGTTTACAGAAAAAGACTTGATCAGAGACCAAATCCTCTCGTGGTTTGAGGAATTACCTTTTAAAGACAAAATAAAACCCGAGGATAAAGACAAATTTATAGACAATCTGATTAACAGACTGAAAGCTGTGGAAAAACTTCCAAACAGTGAGGATTATAAAAGGGCACTAAAAAATGAAATAGTAAGAGCTTTAAGTGAAATACCGGGTATTGCTAAGGATGATATCGAGCGCTTAGCAGAAAAATTAGCTGATAAATTAGTATACAAAAATAATAAAAAAGAAATGGCATGGGATACTAAAATTCATAAAATTATATGTGAATGGATAGATAATAGGCCCGAATTTATCGAAAATGGCTTTGTAACTAAGGATAATGTTCAACTGATAGATAATTTAGCAAAAACGGTGACTGAACATCAAAAAGAGGCAGATGAAGGAAAGATAAAAGAAACGTTAAAAAGCCAAATAGAAAAGTGGATTGAAAACGTTTTAAAAAGTATAGACACTATTTTAGATACACACACTAGAAGTACTATGTCACAGGATTTAATAAACAGATTATATCCAAGAACTCAAGGATTTCATAAATATGTGCCACTTATATTTGAATGGCTTAGAAGTATTCCAGAACTTTCACATTGTCTTGACGACAAAAAAGGAGTTGATCAATTGGCTAAAGAATTACTTCAAATGCAAAAAGAGGGCTATGATGATGAACACTTGTTAGACGCTGTGGTAAACTGGATAAATAACCTTAATAAAAAATATGGTATTTATACCAAACCTGAGATAGTAAAACAGTTCGCTCAAAAATTAATTGACAAATTGAAATTGCGGGAACGTAAACCTATCAAACTTGTAGAAAATTTTAAAGAAACAATCTCAGAGGGTATGTCTCATATACTTAAAGATATCACTGTAAGTGATAAAATTAAGAAAAATTTACAAAAAAAAATGACCGTCATTATGTCTAACACTGTGGAGAATGTATTGTCAAATGATACCGCAAAAGCTAAGAAAGACTTAATGGAATTACTGACACATGAAAGTAATATGACACCGCAGGAAGCCGAAGATCTTGCTACTACTGTAATCGATTCAACTAAAGCAATGCCACTGACAAAGGATTTAAAATCAGGCTTAAATCGTGGTATTGAGGAAATATCTGCCAACTCAATGGAAGACAGTGTTTCTGACTTATTACCGGATGAAATAATTCGAGGTAAGGATACTCAGAGCGTAAGAAATGAAGTTTATCCGTTCTTGGAAGAGTCTAGCACACCTGATGAACGATTAGATAACATAGAACGAGCAAGGAAAATGTCTGTGCCCCCATATCATAGAAGCAGTATAGCAAAACAGCGCAGAAGTTCGATCCTTTCACCGTCAAGAGATACTTTGAAACAAAATATAAAACAAAAAGTTTATGACTTTATTGAAGAAGAATTAGTTCCCCATAGTTCAATGACAGCGGAAGATATGAAAACAGAAGCGAAAGATTTTATTAATAAACTCCCGCAGCTATTGCAGAAAGATGATTTTGAAGAATACGTGCATCAAGAAATTATTGATTATCTAAATAGGCATCACATTTCATCTGATAAAACTAAAAAAGAATTGGCTGATAAATTAGCACATAAATTATTACGTCCAAAATTTGAATCATCTACCCCTCGTAAAGAAAAGATTCAGCCAAGAAGGCTCACTTTTGACTCCTCCATGCCTTCAGTCCATTTCCCGGATGAATCCAAACTTGAGAATTTTCCGGGAACTGAAGAGAGATACACTAAAGATTTAAGTCGAATTGTCAAAAACTGGCTAGACAAAATACCCATCAGTTTAAATGATGAAGACTCCGTGCGTTATAAAGATACTGTGATAAATGATTTAGTAGCGGATATAATAGATCGACAAAAATATTTACAGTTGAACCCAAGCGTGATGACGTCGGATGCAGAAGAATTAGAAAACCTAAAATATCAAGTCTTTCGTTGGTTAAATAAGCTTATGAACCCAAGCGATATTGAGGTTATAATGCCACAAACTGAAGCAATAATTCAATCTGTTAGAGAAATTCCAGTGCCACAGCTAGGGATACCTTCGGGTGGTCGAAGAGATGAAAAACAAGCCCTGGGACAAATAACTCAGCCTGAAGACGCACTGCAGGACGAAATATCTTTATGGGTTGACAGAATTCCAACGCATATGCGACAATTAACGGACCACAATCAGATGATTAGGGAATTAGCCCAAAACATACAACACGCAGACAGCAAAAGCATGGATGACGAAATTAAAAAATGGTTACTAAAAAATTTCAAGTTTTCTAACCAAGACGACATCAATAAAGTAGCCCATGATCTGAAAAGTAAACTTGCAAGGAAAGGCTTTTCTAAGGAAGCTAGTTGGATACTAGAACAAGATTCAGGTGAATTCATTGAAGAAAACCTACAAGGGGGTATATTAGATTGGATGAAAAAATCACCATACTATCAAGCTGCGAGTGCTCAGGACAAAAATACAATAGAAAAGGTAGTTGCAGGAATGGCAAAGGGCATGAAAAACGTTTTTGAATCTGCATTTAATACTACAAAAGATGAAGATACAAACAAGCTCTTTATAGATGAAATAGTAAAGCATATGAAAAAGGTTCCCATGGATCCCAAAAACAGATCAGAAGAAGTAGATTTGATAAATACAGCATCAGAACTTTTACGATATCTTAAACAACTACAAATGTTCCAAAATATATCAGATCGTCGTATTGATGGAGAGACCAGTTTTGAAACCAAAAAATACTCTATGGGATTTGCAGATGTCTTAGATGAAAATTTAACAGAATTCATTGAAAGTCTTCCTATAAAAAAAGGAAAATTTACGAGAGAAAGAGAAGAAGCTGTAAAACATAACATCACTAACAAACTTAGGTATGTAATAGGAGAACTAAATATGAATCCAGAAATACTCAAAGATGATTTTTTATATAATAATATTTTGGAAGATGAACTCGATAGTTTAATAAGTGCATTACCTCTTGATGTAGCAACCGAAGATTCTGTCGATACTGTGAAAAAAAGTTTTATTAATAAAATTAAGAAAGCAAAAGAAACTGCTAGAAACCAAATTGCGGGTCACATTTATAAACAACAACTTAGAGATACCATTTCAAAAACCTTACCGCCTTCTGAAGATTTATCCTATGATGAACAAGCGTCACTAGAGCTATTGAAAGAAAGGTTAGCTGATGCATTTATTAATTTACATTTTAATGGTGCTAATGGAGAAATAAGCAACAAATATAAAAATAAAATTAACAACGAAATTTCAAAATTCTGTGACGATTACCTTAAAAGACATCCATTAACGCCAATAGACAGTAGAAAACTAAATAACAATTTATATGAAATGCTTAAGAATGTTACTGTTTCATCAGAAAACGAAGTTCGTGATGAGGTTGAAGAAACTAAAATTAAAGACTTGATTATTGATTGTGCAAATGAATTGCCTTTAAAGCAAGATACGCAAGCAGAAAAATTGCAAGCATACAAAATACTAACACTTATGTCTAAACGTGTTCATAAATTGGATAAAGATAAAGAATCAATAGAAAATTATGAAAATGTTTTAAAGGGCGAAATTACAAAATGGACTAAAAAGCTTCCTTTAAAGCATAGGCGTGAAGAGAATATAAACGATTTCGCTAATAACTTAGTCAATGAATTAAAAAGATCCAAAAATTCTCGAAGTCTTGATATAAGGACGACGGATACCATCCCTCCAACTGATATTGAAATGCCTAGAATACCCCCAAGCACTCTAAGTCAGCCAGACCGTGACCATCTTGAACAGATAAGGGAGAGAACTGCGTCTAGAAAGTCTAGAAGCATGTCGCCAATTCGAACGAACACAAGCATCAGCTCAACACCAATTGACGCTGGAAGTCAAACAGAGGTAAGACCTTGGGAAAAAGCCGCCATCCCAAAAACTCCATCGAGCGAAGCTGCCACTTCTGTGGAACCTCATGTTTGCCTTTCTCCTACCTGTAGCTTACGTAGAACACGACCTTGTGTTGAATCAGAAAGAACATTTTGCCATATTAAACCAGAATCATGTAGTAGAGAACAAAATTGGTCTAGGCAAGGTCATACAGAGCGTTTGTTGTCCTGTGATTATTTTCCAACGGAAACAGGATCTCGGGATTTAAAATCACCCAGCTGTGAATGTCAGCCGCAGTATATTCAATATAAATTCTCACCGACGCATAGTCGTCCGATGCAGCGGTCTTGTACGCCTCGACCTCGCACACCTAACGTATTTCAATTCCCACAAAAAAATATACCAAACGACACATTTCCAACTCCGAAAAGATGTAAACGAAAAGACCAATCCCCACCTAGACAGGAAGAGAGACCGCAAAAAACTATTCGGTCACGAGCCGCGAGACCCAGACGTACGAATGATGTCCAGGGTATTTGCCCGGAATTAGATACACATGAACATGGTTTAAGAAACTCACCTAAAATGAATTGTAGAAATCATTCGAAGCGTGAATTGTTGATTTCTGATGACGAGTTTGAAGACTACGACCGCAATGAGAAGTTGAAGTGCGATTGCAAGGAGAGAGCTCCGTCCTGCCGCCCGGTGAAGTTCCGAGGTCCTTGCAAAGACGAATGTATCAAACGATGTCTGAAGTGTTGTGGCGTGTGTCCTCACCCGACGAATTTGTTTTTCCGAAATTGAAGTCTGTGCTGTTGTTGTATTGTCGTGTGTGTGAAAGAGTTAATATAAATTACTTATTGTTTCAATTGTAGGTTTTTATTTTAAACTAGCTTCTGCCCGCAAACTTCGTCTGCGTGATTAACTTTATTTGGTATTTCTCAACCCGTCCCGCCTGGTTATATCCCGCTCGTCCCGTCTCATTCTTACTCAAGGCATGTAATCCAGTACCATCCCATCCCTTTGAGTATGAAAAAGTCAAAAATATATCAGAATTCCTTCCTTATCCCAGGGGGACACAAAAAAATTCGGGATAAAAAGTATCCTAAGTGTTAATCCAGGGTGTCAGCTACCTCTATACGAAATCCGTTAAGCCGTTTTTGAGTTCATCACGCACAACCGCACAGACAAACCGACAAACAGATAAAAATCCAAAAAATCATTATTTTGGGTTCTATTACGTTAATACAGACCCCCCATATTAGTTTTTCTAATTTATCTTCCAAGTACGGACATCGATCGTTCACAAATTTATTATAAGTATAGATTATTATTTGTATTAAAATAAAAGCAATATCAATGTATCCTATAGTGTTAGCGCAGTTTGTAATCATCACATGGGTAACAAGTCGGGAAATCTACTTTAAGTAAATTTTCTTTAAATGTTACTTAACTAATAAGACTAGGTCCAGCATTTGTACTCAGCATTGCGATAAGGTCACCTCTTGTCAAATTTATGATTGGCTGCCTACCTGATTTGACTCTTTCTTCAGTCGGCTGTTTAGTCTACCAAGATCATCTAATGTGGGTGTAGGATTTCACATAAATAAATAAATAATAAATAAATACACCCAACAGTCACACACATAGTCCCGACCCCACATTAAGATCAATTAAGTCTTGTGTCGCAGGTATCAGAACTACGAGAGACTTTTCGGTCTCACAAACACCCAGACCCGAAAGAAATATTTGTGGGCCTCACAAACATTGCTTCAAAATCTTATGGAAAACTGTCAAATATTATGTAAGTTTCTTTGGGATGTTTTCCTTTGCCTTCGAAGCGGGCGATAATGTACTGCGGATAATCCCGAAACTTCGACAGCCTCCGTGGCGCAGTTGGTTATACGCCGGCTGTGTAACGAGAGGTCGCGTGTTAGATCCCCGCACCGAAACAAATGTTTGTGTGATTCACAGCTATTTATTTGTGAGACAAATGTATCTCTTAATTTTTGATCACCACAACACAAGACTCGATCTTAGTGTGGGGTCAGGATTATGTATGTGACTGATGGGTGTATTTATTTATTCGAAAAATCACTTCGGAAAATATAACTGTTTTCTCTGTAAATCCGTCATTTACATAAATATTGCTGTTACTTTATGATAACTAAAATCCTTTGACAGCCTCCGTGGCGCAGTTGGTTTGACGCCGCCTGTGAAACGAGAGGCCGCGGGTTCGATCCCCGCACCGAAACAAATATTTGTGTGATCCTCAGGTATTTGTTTCGGGTCTGGGTGTTTGTGAGACCGAGAAGTCTCTCGTAGCTTCTGATACCCACGACACAAGACTCGATCTTAGTGTGGGGTCAGGACTATGTATGTGACTGTTGGGTGTATTTATTTTATTTATTTATTTAATTATGCTTATTACCTTCTATTCCCTACATGCCCTTGTTGTTCATCAGGATGGGAATATTCCCCTCTAGACTCTATACTCTTCTAAACAGTTTTATTAGACCTGCTTGTATTTCGAATAAACAAAAGCAGAAGAAAGAAAAATCTCGTGTCAGATTTGGCATTCAGAAGAAATTCGGCGAAAAGTGAACACCAAAATTCTAAATTGTATTTTATGTTATACTTTTGTAAATTTAAGTGCATCGATTTGAAGCTGCGTGAGTGAACTTTTCAATATTATTACAAAGTAACTATTATTATAATAATTTACTTACTCCCTCCTTTAAGTACAATTTTTTTGTACTCTCAATTCCATGGTCACTTGTGTTAAAAACACTGAATTGGTCCCTTTAGATATGTAACCAGAAATATAACAAAAAAATATTTTTATTCTATTAAAAGCCAACATTTTAGGTGTCTATGTCCTTAAAAATCTTATTAGCAATTCATTGTTGAAAAGTCTGGTACGAAAGTGTTACTATTTAAACAACTGTATTTGAATTTTCAGGTCCATGCCACACGCTGAGGATTGGCAAGCCTGCTACAGGCCGGATTTGTGCTACTCTTTCTTGAGATTGCTTAAAATGACGGTAATATTGACTAAGCATAAAGTAGGTATAGTCGTGAAGGAGTGCTTTTTATAACCTGCCTATCGCTGTATATTGCTAAGCCCGTCCAGCTTCGTGTTCTAGTCCCAAGAAACCGCCAACCATCCAGATCTTTAGCAGGTTGACTCAATTCGCTATCTGCTACCTTTAAGTAGGTACGTCTTGCAGCAGCTAGTCTTACGTTATGTCTGTTTAAGGCACTGTCTCCACTCTAAAACATATTTGCTCCACCGACCCTTAGTCTGTCCGCCAATAGACGCTCCACATACACTTCCAAATGCTAATTATACGAGCAATTAGCGGCTGGTATTCAAAGATTGGTGTGATTCCAGCACATTCCTGTGGACCGCAACTGATTAGCAATGGAGGGGGGCGACGGCATGGTGGCGGTGGTGCGCGGGCTGCGCGACGCGGGGCTGGCCGTGACCCTCCTCGACGGCTGCCGGCGGTACACCCTCGTGCCTAATGCTGGTGTGTTTTATAATACTTAAGTCATACTATGGAAGAATTTTTTTATAAAGCTAAGATGCATGTTAGGAACGCAGACAGTGCGTAGAGCATATCTCTTCGAAAATATGAAGCAACATTTGTAACAATTCAATGTACCTAAGCGTGAGCTTATTACACGTGAAATAATAACATTTATAATATAATTTCCATTGAAATATTATACCATCGCGAACAAAACGTGTACCAAAAACGAGCGGTGTACGTAACGCTATTCTGGCTTTCTCTGTCACTCTAAGCAGTCAAATACTATTTCCCCTCTTGTTCCACTGGGTTTCCGCGGTCTATATAGGTTCAAGCGCAGTTTGCATTTGCTAAATTCTGCTCCAGTATCGATTAACTAATGATAACTTTGATGAATACATTCCAGGCGTGTTCTCCCCGGTGCCACGGTCAACAATGCCCACTCAGGTCCATACGCGGGAGATACCGGAGTGTATGCCCGTGACGTCAGATGTTTGCACGGAGCCAATACTGCGCTGCGAGTCCTCAGCACAGGCCACCGATGGAAGATACGCCAGCGTGTACAAGGTTATTTTCACTTTCAGCTTTGAGCTAGAGACCAATTAGCAATTCACCAACAATTGATTTGTTCTAGACTAGCAGTGAATGGCGTTATTTCCCAATACATTTAAATTTGTAAGTTATAATAGAAACCTTGCGGGAAGGCTTAAATTTAGAGGTGGATATTCCGTGGTGTAAGCCATTACTATTATCCTTAAATAGTGAGGCTGCTTTAAAATTAACGTTTATTCTAACGTACATTTTATGTTAATTTTAATAAGCTACAGACTGTCAATTGTAAATGTAAAATAATTAGGCTTTATATGTGGCATCCTTGCCACACAACACGACGCTTCGGTACCATTTTTGCATTCATTTTTATTAAAGATTCAAACACGTACCAAGCCAGAATACCTATTCAGCACAATTCATTTGATTAACTAAGGAATGTCTTTGTCTAAAAGTAATAATTTACGCCATTGCTTTTAATTCCCGTCAGACTGCCCACTGCAACCTCACTCCGACTTCGCCACCCGTGCAACTAACGGAATTTCCGCCACAGCGCGCCGAGTTGTGTCCAGGTACAAAATATGTAGACAAATACACTCATTGAGCAGGAGATCTGCCCTAGATCAATCTGAACTTGGAAAGGCAATATGGTTCAATCAAAACCTTGACATGGGTTCTGGTCCTTAACCTTTTATTTGTAAAGTAAAGAGGATTTTGCTAGTTATTGATATCAAACATTATTATGAATTATTAATATACGGTGAATGATTCTAGGACACGGAAACTTCGAAGTTGGTGGAACTGGTAGCGGTGAGAAATACAGCCCAGTCAAACCAACAACTCAGTTTAGAGGCGGGATGTCCTGGCCTGATAGAGGTGAGACAAAGCTTAAGAGTTTAATTATGCTTTTAATATCTACCATTTATTTGCTAACAAAAGGGCCAGAGACTATTCGATATCCTCATAAATCTCCGAAGGTATTATTAGCATATTTCCGTCGTATTATATTTCACGGATTGATATTCTCTTTCCAGGCTCGGTGTGCGCTCCTAGACCTTCGTACGAGCCAGATTCGTTTGCAAACTCGTTGAGAAAGTACCCGAACATGACGCCGAGATCTTCGGAAATGGTCGAGAGACTTGTTAATTACACGCAGGCTAGACATTGTGTGTATTGATTGTGTATATGCTTAGTCAATTATAATCATCAGACTGCAGCAGTCTGGTCAACAAGTTGTCGTATCATCACTCTATCTTGCTTGGGCTATCTTTTATAGTATGTCTTTTATTTCCAAAGCCCTAGTCTTCATTCCAAAACGCATTTACTAAAACGTTACCATCAGGCGAGATCATTGAGATCCACTTTAAAGACGCTTTCGACGGTGAAGGACATGCGGAAATGAAAACGAGTAACTACTTACACGCTTGAACATCTTTTCTTCACACTATAATTTAAAACATTTCTACCTCACCTCTTGCAGCAAACAAAAGCCCCCCACGAAGTCGAGCTTCACCAACAAGATTGTGCGAATGTAACTCAAATCACAAAGCAGATGTGGACTCCAGGGTGCTGCCCACACGGCACAGGAGCTACGAACCCGAAGTGACCATCCGATCGCGACCGAAGACTGACGAGTCGCCCACCAGGGAGGGACGGCCGAGAAGACCAGACAATTGTCCCGATTTGAGCGGTACCGCGTTTTGCAAGAGCTTCGAGGCACGCTGTCTGAGAGATTTGTCAAGGAGAACCAAGGATATCGTCAGGAACTCTTTGGCTCAGGTAAAAAAATGCAATTTATCTCTATTTTTTTCTTCCTGGCGGTCAGGACCGGCTTCAGCCGGGTGCAGATAGTTTTTGAGTTCAATCCACATCAAATACATATTATTTCTGGTACTGTTTTGTATTTAAACTCAATGTGACCGCCGTCGACTATATTGCTTATCCCGCACCGTGCCGTTATATCCGATTCTGTCCCATCTCATTCTATCTCGATAAAGAAAAGCATGCATTCCTGTGCTCTCCTGTCCCGTGCCATCCATTCGAATTTGAAAAAGTAGCAAATAATGTATATTTGAATTGGATTCCTGACCCATCCCACGAGAACACTAAATTTTGTCGGGATAAAACGTAGCCTATGTCCGTCTCCATGGTCCAATAATCTCTGATTTTCATGCAAATTGGTTCAGCCGTTTTAGCGTGAAAACGGAATATACATACGTACACATTTTTATATTTATAATATCATAGTGAGGATGCTCAGTGTCATTCTATAAATTAACAAGTTAGACCATTATTTACACTTGCATGAAGTCCTCTGCTCAACATAATATTACTTATGAGTTTTCACAGCGGTCCATTGCATCCTATGATAGTTGATTTGTCCACCTTCTGAAAGTTAAGATATTGAATCCATTAGTTTTGCAATGTAATTAGGATTGTTCTTTTTGCAATTAATTGCAAACTAGTCCGAGTTCCTTACTACTTATTAATTATTGATTATTAACATTTTTTCACCAGTTAAGCCACCAGCCCTGCTACATGAATAACATGGAAAGTTGCGATCACCACGCCGAAGAGCCTCAAAACCTGCCTCGCAGAAATTTAATACGGCCCGTACGTTTCATATATTTTACCTCAAATTAAGTAATTTAGCACATCAGATACCAGAAGACTATCCTACTTTGACAATCCCTGTAGGGGACCATTAAGGTTAGCGATCTCGACGAATTTCGTGCGGAAGAAACGTGTCTTTACAAGACTATCAAAGCTTCTCCTTATTACAGGACTACATTTTTATACATACGTCTCACTGTAGGGCACGGGCCTCCTCTACAATCGAGAGTACGATTGAGAGTGGTGAGGCCATATAGACTTTACATAGCTACCATAGAAATTCTTACAAATCGCTGTGGTATGCAGGTTTCCTTCCGATATTTTCCTTGAAATTTATAGTGCGTGGTGATTGACTATCAATACACACATGACTCCGAAAAGTTAGATGTGTGCGCACTGTGGTGTGCCCTAAGATTTGAACCCGCGACCACCGTAAAATGTTAGCAGCTGGGTCTGTTCCGTCACCAACAGTGTGAGGGCGGGACAGTCTCCTTTCTGAAAATAAATCAGGGTGATAGGGGGAGTTAATTAGTTTCGCTTCATTCTTGTTTCAGAATAGAAACTCCATCAGCACAGAAATTCAAGGTAAATTGTATTTCTGCTCAGTTTATTCTTCTAACACAATTATAGTGGCTCTAGGTAATGTGACAATAAGCTTAGGTGACTTCTCTGTAAGTTTTATGGATAAGTCTAATCCCACCTCAAACACACTTTAAAGTATTTACAGTTTTGTAGTACATAATATAATTGGGTATTTGATTTGCATAAATAAAATGTGTTGGATATGATAGCTTATTAACACAGATTATTAGCAAGAATAATTGTAGATATTTTTTTCTTTTTTATATCAAGATAAATTGTAAATGTATCTAAATTAAGTTCGCTTTTTTTATTTGTTGATTAGAAGTTGCAAAACGCCAGAAGCTGTCATTGAGCATCGTGTGACGTCACAATGCACAATTCTTCATTCATCTCTGTCACTGAGAAAACGTTCGCGAGCTATATACATGACGTCACTTTTTAAATGTGACCTTCCGTTTTGCTGTAACCTTTTTTAAAAGGAAAAATGTTTATTCGTTTTAAATAACCTTTGAAAGTATATAAGTAATTGCGAGAAGTAAAGAATAATCATATGTAGATTCTAAAACACTAATCAGAAAATAGTCAAGTAGCCAATTTGAGATGGTACAAATATACCGCGATGGTATTTGTTATTATTCTATAGGGTCTTATTAAAATGTTTATTACAGCAGTTGCTCACACGGTGTCAAGGGAAGTGGCCACGCTGCCACGCATAGAACCTGCCAAAAGAAATGTGTGTACTAGAACACCTATTTTATAATTCACAATTACTATTCTAGAAGTAAGAATGTAAATTGTAAAAAGTAGAGATACATGCGTGAGTTACTTAGATCTTTTAAATATAATTTCTATTAAGAATTTATTTTACTTTTTCGTTAAACGAAAATATTAATAGCACTATTGTTCTAGGTAGCCGTCCCTCTATCCCCGATCTCCTCAATCACTCAACATTGCCAAGGATCCCAGCTCATGGTCGTCCCCACGCTGGCTCTCTACAAATCAGTGCAAACAATCCCAATCAGCATCGCGTCAAAGACCCGAAAGTCCGTGCAAGCTACGTCAAGCTCCATAGAATTGCTTACCGTCAATAAATGGCACAACGATCGCAGTGAAAGAAAAACTAAGTCCCAAGAGGAACTACGGTCAAGACGAGATGACTTTAAGAGAGAAATACTACAGTTGTTGGAGAATATAGATTGCCATAATGATGAAATGTATCGAGCTCTTAGAGATGAGCTTATACGGAAAATCAAAAGAAATAAAAGGAGAATCACTTTTGGAATGGATGGCCATGCTAAAAGTTCTCCTTATTGGTTCAAGACTACATGCAAACACTGCTTAGATAATTGCAAAAGAATTAAGAAACTTGATGTTTTGAGGGCAGACACAAAGAACGTCGGTGTACCCAGCGACGACAGTCTTCACAACGTCATCAAGGATTGGTTACATGAAATACACATGAAAAACTCCGAATTTCTTAAAAGCCACAGCATGGACGAAATTATAAATTCACTAACCACAAAATTAAGACATCTCTGTATAAGTTCAGAAGAGATAACGAAATTACAAATTATGGAAATGATTGAAGAAGTAACATTTGATGCAAGTGACAGTGATCGTAATGTTCAGATGAATAACTTAGCAGACGCGCTGGCTAATAAGATTAAAGAAGTTTTACATTCTAGAACAAGAAAATCTAACAGATGTATAAAACGTAAAAAGAATGTCAAGAACAAAAATTATGACTATTTTCCTTTTAAAAAAATTATACAACCTACTGAAGAAGAAGTTCGAGGATTTGTTAGGGAAGAATTATTACTTTTTATGGACAAAATTAACTTACAATTGAAATCTACAAGTATTACCGAAGTGGAAATGGAAGTGATTGATGTATTGATTGACTCTATTAATGAACTGCAATGGGGCGATAACGAGAAGGTAAAAGAAGAACTTGCGATCGCATTAGGAGAATCAAGTAAACTCCCTGTATATTACTTAAAATGTTTAGCAGATGCGTTGGTTAATCGTTTTAAAGAGTTTATGCATACTTTCAATGCTATTAATATGGAAAAAGTGGAACGACAAACCTACGTAGTACTCCAGAATACAGTACAAAATAGTTCGAGGCAACAAAACGAAACTATAAGTGACGTTGATGTAGAGGCTCGGATAGAAGAATACACAAGTCAACTGACGCAAGTAATAGAAGCGTGGTGGACAAGTATTCTGGGAGCAGATGAAAACGAAAAAGGCTTTAGGGAAGTGGCAATTAACGATCTGGCTGGCGATATTGTGGATCGGCACAGATTTCTCGAAATGGACACATCGAAGCGATGGTCAAATGAGGAAGAGGTTGAATATTTAAAGTATCAAATTTTTAGATGGATTAATAAACTGGTCGGAGAAGAAGCTATGCAACAAGCACAAGACCGAGCTGCTCAATTAATGGAGCAGATACAAAGGATACCAGTTCCAGTAATGAAGCTGACTGATGATGCCAAATCAAAAAATATGCCGCCATTACGCCCACAAAGTCCGTTAGTCATGCAAAGCCCAGGTAAAGCCAAACCAAATATTAATATTAATCAGGGTCCGATATTTGGACAACCAGGACGAGGTGGGAGTTTATCCGAAGGCTCGAGAAGACAAGGCACGCCTGCTAGGAGAATGAGTGGACCAGCGACTTATTCAATGGGTCCAGCTACGAATGCGGTATGCATTAAAGAAAGGCAAGTGGGCAATCTATCACAAAGCCTAAATAGGACCTCGCCGAGCCGAAGATTCAGTGTTCCCGCAGAAAATGTTACTCCTATGGATAATTTACATACAGCTATGCCCACAATTCGTGAACTCAACCAAGACATAGATAGTTACATACGTGACTGGGTAAATCAGATCCCCATAGCCGTGAATAACCCACAGGAACAAGAGCAAGCAGAGAAACTCAAAATAAACATCCATAGTGGTATATGGAAAGCATTGGCAAAGATGGAAATGGATTCAGCAACTATCAGAAATGAGTTTTATTTTCAAGATCGTTTCGATGATGAGCTTGAAGAAATACTATCTTCGCTTCCTTCATCTCCAGAATTGACATCACAAAAACCGTCACTAAAAGCAAAATTGATTGAACGCACTAAACACATGGTAAATATGGTACGAAAAGTTGACCAATCCGGTTCTTTTAAACATCAGGCGTTAAATGCTATAACTCATTCATTGCCTCCACGGCCTAAAATAGACGACCAAGAAAAAAGTCCTGCACACTTATTTGAGGAGTTACTGAAACGTAATATCACCGAAGACTATGTACTCTTCAGACTATATCAAGACACTCATAAAGTTAAAGCAGAACCTTACAGACAGAAAATGATTATGTCTTTGCAAAAACTTCACGAAAATGCGAAACTCTTACCTGGTAATCAACTCATCAACCCCGATGTAGAAGCTTTTACATTTAAAATACTTAATTCAATGGTGGGTGTGGCCAAACCCGACATACATATTCACCAAGACGAAGTTGATCAAATAATTCTAGGTCATGAGATCGCACAATGGTTGCAAGACCTGCCGGTACCTCAAAATGAATCACATCTAGGTCATTTGCAGACCCGGAAACTTCGCGAGATACTCGCGAAAAAGATCAATGATATAGAAAAACAAACCAACCTGTGTGATAATTCAGCTATAAGACAATTGAAAAATGAGTTGTCCAAGTTTATAGAAAAATTTTCTCCACCCCCCGAAGAAGCAGGACATTTATCTTTTCTCATAGATGAGTTTATCAATAGATTAAAAAATAGACGCGAAGAGGTTCAAGAACCGATTGAATTTGGATGGTTTAAACATAACATTGCGATTAGTTCAAGTGTAGCCGAGGATATCGGACAAATTGGAGCAAGTAGAGCAGCTCAAAGTGAAATAGCAAGTCAAAGTCATATAGCAGGTCATAGTCCAATAGCAGCTCCAAGTCCAATAGCAGCTCATAGCCCAATAGCAGCTTATAGTCCAATAGCAGCTCAGAGTCAAATGACACACCAGGATCTTTCAAGAGCTGACAGTTCACATATACCATACCAGGAACCTAGCAACGTCGAATGGCTTTCTTTAATAACTACACAAGAACGAATACTACGCGAAAGAGAAGCCGAAGCACAAAGAGAGAAATTACCGCAAATACCGCCGTGCTGCCAGCCGCTAGCAGCCTCGCCGCCCCAAGAGACTTCCAGTATGAAATGGTTTACATTGGTGAACAGTCCAGAAGCAATACAACTTGAAATGGAACATCGCGAGGGTCCTTCGCCACACATCCCGCCGTGTTGCCAATCAGTAGTACCCACGAGTCAAAGAGAATATAATGTGGTAAGGCCTGTAGGTTTTTTTGAACAGGATATGAATGGTGAAGAAATTGGATTACATACAAGTCAAATTGCAGGCCCAAGCTACGCACCAATTGCTAGAGTTCCTCAACAAATAGTATCGTCACCAGCTGCAGCGAGTATGCATTCCCAAATGAGACATCTTGTAGAACTACAAGACCAGCGACAAAATATAATGCCAAATGTCGTTCCAACTACTCACCCCAGTACAAGCGGCGTTGCTTCTTTTATTCAACGTTCAGGTCATCCTAGTATGCAAGTGCCAGTCACGGGGAATGGTGTATTAGGAAGCAGCCAACTTTCACGTCCTATTCACGCAGGGCCGGGCGATCCAAGTGCTCGGGGCACTCCTTTGGTACAGCGTTCAGTCCGACCACGACAAATAGGATCGCCGCAACAATTTTTGAGCAGTCGTTCACCTCTCAATCAGAGTCAGTACGAATTGGCGGCACCATTGGCCCGACAAGAACCAGCGTACTCGCCGCGTCATGGTCTTCAAGAAATCGCTGAACAGAACCTATCACGCCCCGCATTGTCTCCAATGGACTTATCTATTCGTGGGCCAGTAGGATTTTCCACGCCTCGTCAGGCTCCAGCCTCGCCTGGTAGGGGAGCTCCGGAAATACCTGGGGCGCCAAGAGCAAGGAGAAAACGAAGGCGTGAAGAGCAAGGGGGACGTACTCAACCACCACGTAGAAGGTTAGATGTAGAGGAGTTGGAAGAAGAAGAAGAAGAAAGAGAAAGAGATGAGGTCCAGTGCAGATGTACGGAACGCGTTTACCGGTGCAGACGGCGAAGGCCGATGTGCTGCGACTGTGATGACATGGACTACCCAAGATATTACCCCATGCCGTATCCATACTGTTTCTACTAGGTCAAGGATCTTCTTAAAAAAGGAAATAAAATTACGATATTATAGATCGAAACAGTAAATAAGGTACAACAACCAATTGCGTTAAACACTCGGTAAGGCATAACAACTATTGTGAAAAATGTTTATGTGAAAGATATTTATTAATCGTTACTTTGTATTTAGTATACAGTGCCAATAATTTTCTCTTATACTTAAAACTATTTTGTAACGTGCATCGAATATTAAAAAACGTTCATGTA
The DNA here is from genome assembly GCA_949752805.1 of Deilephila elpenor. Taxonomy (NCBI): domain Eukaryota; kingdom Metazoa; phylum Arthropoda; class Insecta; order Lepidoptera; family Sphingidae; genus Deilephila; species Deilephila elpenor. The sequence continues at coordinate 14,537,132 of OX457104.1, read as the reverse complement.
TCTGTTTTCGTATTATATTTTGTATAAATACAAATGTACATTGTTTTCTCAAAAAACAATAAAACCAATAAAACGTAGCTGAAACTAATATTTTTTTATTTCTTTCCCTTTTCTAGTAATAAATGTTTAGTGCAAGTTGAACAAGGTTATGTTATGCACCTATGATTGATAACTTAAATACAAAAAGATAGTTGATCCATTTCAAACTTGGTGCCTATACGGGCGGGACACATATAGTATTGCAACATTCGATTTAAATAGTATCTGTTGCAGTTGGTGTAGATCACAGAGTACATTATATATCTGAGGTGTAGATCTAGTGGTTGGTGTAGTCTCTACGTCAAGAGGGGCACGGGAGTGAACTAAAGAAAAAACAACACCCGGTTTTATGAGCGTAGCATGGGCAGGGCGGTAGCCAAGAAAAATCAAATCAAATCAATACACCCAACCGTCACATACAAAGACCGCCGTGGGTATCAGAAACTACGAGAGATTTTTCGGTCTCATCGAAACACAAACACAACACACATCAAACACTCTCTCGATACACAAACATCTGTCTCGATGCGGGAATCGAACCCGCGGCCTCAAGTTTCACAGGCGGCGTCTAACTAACAGCGCCACGGAGGCTGTCTGTCTCCACTTTATTGTAATATGTGTCTGACAATCTATTCTATTCTATACATATAATAAAAATGTAAATGGTCGATGTGTGTATATGGAAGATGTTTAAGAAATTTCAACGCGGAGGGTCTTTATAACAGCAAAAGAATCCAAAACAATTTTTTTTAGAATTTTTGTCTGTCTGTATGTTTGCTTGCGCATCACGCAAAAACTACTGCACCAAATGAGATGCGGTTTTCACAGTTGTATTGCTGCAGGTTCAACTTAAAAACTGGTATATGTTGCATTGACATACAGGGTGTTTCTTTTTGTTTGCTTGCACATTACTTATAAACTACCGCACCAAATGAGATGCAGTTTTCACAATTACATTAGTGCAGGTCCAATTTAAAAACTGGTATATATTTCATTTATAGACGGTGTTTCTTTTTATTTACTTGCGCATAACGCAAAAACTACAAGACGAAATGAGATGCGGTTTCACAGTTATATAGGTACAAGTCCAACTTCAAAATTGGTAAATGTCTTATTTACATACAGGGTTTTTCTTTGTATTATGGAAGATAAATGAGAAAAACTAATATTCCCCATATTAACACTGGATTAACACTTAGGCTACATTTTATCCAGATAAATTAAGTGTTCCCGTGGGATGAGGATGGAAATCCGATATATTTGTTACTTTTTATACTTAAAGGGTTGCGTTGGGCGTGGATTACATACCTTGAGTGAGAATGAGATAGGACGGGCGGGATATAACGGGACGGGACGGGACGGGATGAGAAATACCAAATTATCTATACATATATATTTTTTTAAACAAAGTTAATCACGCAGACGATGTTAGCGGGCAGAAGCTAGTATGGAATAAACGATTTTAAAATATTTTGCTAACGAGTTACGAGATTGACAACAAAGCCCTCTATCGGATACAATAAGAATATGTTTGTTGTTTCAGTGCCATCTACATTCTTCGAAGGATTAACCTGTTAAGTCATAACATTACTACTTAAATTATAGGTAAACCAAAATGTATTACGCATGTTGATTAATTCTTATCAATAATTAAGTATATATTGTCACAAAATAAAATTTACTTATAAAAATTTGAACTTATTAATATTCCACAGATAATTTGCGAAAATTAAAAATCATAAGAGACGCCATGACAGGTCACGTGATGTAAATTTTTGTTGGGCATGCGCGCATCGCTGAATTTTTCAAGTGATTTTGAAAAACGTTGAGACTGTTTTCACGCGATATAATAAAGAGACATCCCCATTGTGCTGCCGTTTTGCAATTACAATACGTAAATAAGTTGTGATCGTTGAAATGTGAGTGTGGTGTGTTGATTTGTGCAAGGAAGTTTTTGTTTCCAAAAGGTCGATCTCGGATGGCTATGTCGTCTTCAAAGGTATTTTTACTTTTTAACATTTATATTCGCCTTTGTTTGATGTCACCGATATTTTCACTATGTATTTTAATTGGCTTTCTTAGCATATGATGCGTTATTTAATGTAAATACTTGTAAAGTGGCAAAATCCGTTTTCGCCCAACCGTCTGACGTACGGAGACACCTTTGCGGATTTCATTGATATTCAGCACAAGAAACTATTTTATTTCATTCTAGTGTGTTTTTCTAGGCCGTATAACAGTTAATTTCGTGCATTTTCTAATTAAAAACTATTGTGTACCGTGTAGAGCGCGTGTTTATTTGCCGAGTTTCTCGTGTTGATTATACATTTTAGATAAATGGTCTCAATTGCTCGCTAACGATGACATCATGACGGACTGACGCACTCTATATTCGTACATAGTGGATAAGACTTGCATACGGACAGAATAAATGCTCTTAAGTTCTCACTTGTAATTTTTTATCCACGCAATAATTGTGATGTCGTTACCGGAACCCCCAGCAAAATCGTGACAGCGATGTTCTTCAGAATCGTAAAAGTGTACGTACCTTTCATAATTTTAAAAAGAAAAGGATGTTGGTACCTCATTTATAGAAGATAGTGTTACAAAATATTGTTATTGATTTAAATTGTGTCTTTGCGGAATCGAACAAGGGAATTCGTCCAAGCATCTTTGACACTGGCAGGTCAGAAAACAACTGTGTTTAATATTTACCTTCTATGAACAACTTACTTGTGTTTTACTAAGGTTAGGTTCTCAACAACTGTGGGTATATAAATTCAGACCGGATCAATTTTGCCACAATCTAAGCTGTACTCATTGGATGGGCCATATTTCTTCAATAGAATGCTTTGGTTCTGAGCACACTAATATGGACATTTGTCTGTAAGAAATTTCCAAGGGAATTTAGGTTATCATTTTTACTTTCAATTAAATTTTTTTCATAGTGTACCAAGGAATAATTAAATTAAAAACAATACACACATAAAGATATCTTACAGATATTTGAAATTTTACTATGGAATGTCACATATTTTTAGTAAAATTGTATATTTCTGCCAACATGTATAGATGTAACATTTACTTAATAATGTTTCAACATAATTGACCATTCATAAAACAAAATGTGTCACACTTTCCTGCTTCTTTTATTGGTTATGTGTCAGATGGTACTAAGTATTTGCAAAGTGCATGAGGTAATAAATAGTAATTTGCATACAATTAAATATAAGTTCACATTCGTATCCCTTAAAGGGTAGGAAGATCATTTAGTTTCATCCATAGATTCCCAATATTATTTCCATTCCAACATGTAACGGAACAAACCAATTCATAACGATTACTTCCAAACTTGCTTAACAAAAGACATAAAGCCATATTCATAGATAGTTTTAAAACCTATTTAAGTTATCAAATGTTTTGTTCCTTTGGAATGACTTAATTTCAGTTTGAGCGAAGAAGACAAAACATTCAATAACTAAAATTAGTTTTAAAACTGTCTATAAATAAACCCAATGAATAAATCCATTTTGAAGCATCTGGGTGTCAAGAACTATGAGATACTTTTCGGTCTCACAAATACCCAGATCCGAAACTCATACCTGTGGTTCATACAAACATTTGTCTTGGTACGGGAATCGAACCCGCGGCTTCTCGTTTCACTGCCGGCGTCTAACCAAACTGCACCACGATTGCTGTCATAACATAAATATGGATATCATGTCAAGAGGCAACAAGATTAAATAACTCTATTATCATTTATCAGTGATATAGTTTGATACATAGATAAAAACAAAGTACAATATTCTAACACTAGGGGCCGGCTTGGATCCACCCGGATGGAGATGGAGATATTTTAAAGCCCAGTCCACATCAGCAAAATATTATATACCATACTGTTTGATTTACATTAATACTTGATTCTGTCATCTAATACTGAGTGTCAGCTAGCTCCAATCGAAATCAAACTTAGCCATTTTTGAGTTCATTGCGCACAACTGCACAGACAAACAGACAAAAATTCTAATAAACCATTGTTTTGGGTTCAATTATGTTCATACAGTAAATCTTAATAGTTTTTCCCAAATATCTTCCATGTACAGACAGTATTAGTTATAAATTTTCTATAGTATGTGCCTAATATCTTTTATATTTGTGTATATAAATTATGTTTGTTTTGTTTATCGATTTGTTATCATTTAATCTCATTTTATTTTATTTAAAAAGTAAAGCTTATCAGTTATCAAATGTTTGCAGCTTTCCCAGAAAGATAGCTATCCATTATCCTATTATTAACAGATATTGTAATAGATAAACAGTTTAAATTTATTTGCAACATAAAATAGCATCACAATCTGTTAAGCTGTTGAAACAGTTGGGCAATTGTAAAACATATGAACTCTTAAACATTCCATAATTTAATTTTTATTTTTAAGCAATATGCCCTGTTCCCTATGCATCAAGAATAAGATTAAACAATAATTATTATCTTGTATTACTTAAATAAATAATTAAATACACCCAACATACATAGTCCAAATATTTATGGAAAAATAATGATGAGTGTATAATAATATTTATTTATTAACTTATGCCATTTGTATATATTTTATGATTTTCCAATAATTAAAAACTGTGTTTAGTGACAATTACTTTGTCTTTGTACTGACATTATTACATTACACTGACATTATTACATTGACTAACATTATAGTTCTGTTTGAATAGTGAGGGATCAGATTAATTTGTCATAAAAAAAAACGAAAAGTGTTCCTCTTACCATTAGTTGCATTGCAGTAATTTAGTTTTTTTTTTTATCCTTATAAAAAATAAAATATTATAATACACTAGGGTCATCATTTGAACTTTGTACCATTAAGTATGTATGGTTTTATAATGGATAAAGTTAGATGCATAATTTTGAGGTCTACAATGTTCTCATAGCTTTCTTTGTTACACTAATAATGTTTAAATGGTGGGAAAGCTCTCTACAAGTGGTATTCTGATATCTATATGTGTTGCTTGTGAGCTTGTTTAAGATAAAGTAATACTTTTATTTGGAAGACATTAAAACAATTTTGCAAATAAATAATACTTTATGTATATTTCGTCAGTACACAATAATTCTGCTATTAAATTCATTATTAAAACCACAGGTATATGATTTGTATTAAATCATGTAATTTGTAATCAATTTAAATATAGCACAGAGTAATACCTATACTCTGTGCTATATTTAAAATGGAAAATTAATAATATAATATATTATTAATTTTCCATGGTGGCACATTGTAGTTTTGTTGATATCACACAGTGACTTAATCTAATTTAAATATTAAAAAAAAAACTGAATGAATCTACAAAATGAATCAATATAAAAAATAATTTATAAATATATAAATGATACATCGTAGCTAAGTTCAGTGGTTCGGGGGTGCAAGAATTTCGCCACGGTACCTTCTGCCTGTCGTTAGAGGCGACTTAAAGGGGCCATAGGGGTCGATGGGCAAACTGCGGGGGCGGTGCACCCTCACTCATAACGACCTCGAGACGTGTGATACAGTGCATGTGTCAGACTCTGTCGTGGACGCCCACAACATCCTAAACGGGCGTCCAAACTAGTAGTAAATGTGGGGCATTCAGACCCCCACTACGGAAGGACCAGCAACGGTTTTACGCCGGGCGGTTACGCGGACGTATATCGGGGCGATTGTCGCCCTGGGATGTCCGGTGCCGCCCATAATGCGTGTGAAGGTCACCTAGGGGTTTTTAGTCAGTATGCTGGCGTAGGTTTTGTTAGGATCCCAGCCCGACCACAATCCGCAATGTGGCGGGTTGGAAGGCCAGAGGCACTGACATACCCCTTTCGGCCTCCCCCGGGGCACCGAAGGGGAGATTAATAGCTTTCCTTTTGGACAAAAATTTTTTGTTATGTCTATTTATATGCTCACTAGTCTGTGCAAAAAACTCGAAGTGGTATATAAAAAGTGAAGATAAAATTGAAAGTCATGACTGACTTTTACTCTTACTAAAAACCTGTTACTATGTTAATACTTTATTGGTCGTAAGATAAGAATACCAGTTGTATTAAAGTAGAATATAGGCTGTGAAGTTTCAATAAATAAAAAAAAAAGCTTTAAACAGTTGCAAAAATAAAATGACAAGACTATTTGGTTTGGGATTGTTGAATATGGGAGAATTTATCATATACTTGCAATGCCTTATTGTGAAAACAAATGCTTGGAATGTATTTTTGAAAGTGATATTAGTACAATAGTTATGAAATAAAGATTAGCATGCTATTGATAGCAAATTGGATACCAAGTCAGTCTAACCTCATGAGATACAGGTATGACGTTATTTGCGTACATATCTACTTTTCCTTATGGGATATAGGCTGTAATATCATAGAGGTATGTGGTTTCATAATATCTAAACACATCTGTAACCATTCTAAATTACTTTCTGTTATTTAATGCCAGTGTTTTTTGGAGGATGTAACATGATCTTATTTGATTCCCATAGTCAAACTTCACACTTGTAGGGTTTTCATTTAATCAGATTAAGTGAACAGAGTAGGCTTATTTTTGAAAGACTTGTCAACTAACAGTGTCATTCTGGTGTTTTTTTTTATTTTTTACCAAATTCTGAATATTTGGGAAGCTACTCAATTTTGGTTCACACTTTTGTTAATAAATTTCATGTCTTATTTCCCATAGGAAAGTAGCATTCTTAGCTTATATCAAAAATATGATTTCTCTCGGAAACTATTACTGAGATAATTTGCTAATTATCCACAATTCAATTATGGAAGTCTTCTCCTGGTCTTCGGTATTCTCAATAGTAAGGACATTGACTCTCACATCTTACTTGATGTCATCCAGCCAGCGCTTCTTTGGTCTACCCCTTGGTCAAGGTTCTGGAATGTTGAGGGTCAGGAACATATTCACTGCCAATGCAGTTCTGTGGCTTCCTTAGGACATGACCATGCCATTTCAAGCGACATTCCTGGAATTTAGCTACATACTGGTATACACAATAATGAAAAATAATATCTCAGTGTCCCACGCAAGGGTGTCGCGTTTCAGATTCTCTCCTTATTAATCTAGACTCGACCAGGTTTGTGTAATTATTTCAACAATAGATTTCTCTTGGTGTATACTTTATGTCATGTAAAGTTAGTGTTAGTGTAAAGTAGTCTCAAACCATAATCAGTATCAGCCAGATGCTAGATGAAGTTGTTATTGTTGATAAGAAAATGACCGTCCGTCGTCGCATGGCATGATGTCATCCATTTGCTTGCAGCTCGGGTTATCGCCGAGACTCGACTTTATGCACTACAATCAATAGAACACATTCTTGGGGCGGTTATAGTGACCCTGGATTGACCAGGCAACTTCTGTAGATTATGGACTGCTTGATAATACTAGAATTCATTTTCTTTATATTATGGCATATTAATTTGCGCGGGAGAGCTGAAGGTTTTACAAACACTACTCTAGAACTAAGGCAATTAACTGTTAGGGCAATAATTATTAATAAGGATATACCTATACTATATATCCTTAGTTATCGCTCAAGAAAAGCATCACCTAACCCACTGTTCTACTCATTCGACAAAATAACCTGAATATTAAAGCAAATTGTTTTACATTTCTGTATTTTGTTGTCCCAAGCGAGCATTGCGTTCAGGCTCCCTTTCAAGGTTGCGGTTTCGTGGCTAATGTCTGAAATCCAACGTGAACTTGCCCTGCGCATACATTTTATTTAGGCGTATCGTTTACTTACTTACTTAATTTGTTCGAGTTCACTTTATTCTTCACAGTTTTAAGATACTTTTATGACTATTAGTAATGAACGTAGTTTTATTTATACGTTAGTTAACATAGTTCCACTAATTACAGTAATTGAGTTAAAGTATAATACTAAAATACTTATTACATTCCTTCATGAATTGCTTGTTCATTTAATTAAAGGTTCAATTAAATATTATTAAGACTGATGTACATTTATATAAAATGTTGGTTTGTCAAATATAATATCTATCTTCCGAAATAATGGCTACATTTCGTACCTAAAATACGTCATACACTGTGAAAAGAAAGGTAATCACAATAACCTTAGCAAGATTTCTTTATACTCATAGCTATTAAATCAAATCCTAGAGAATCCTAATGAAGAAACGTCAATATGTTAAAAGACTAATGTGACGAACGAGGAAGGCATAATAATGAAAGGAAACGCAGGAAGTATTATACGATCGTAGAAAGTGAAAATCCATGGTCTCTGCATACTCATTAATAAAACAGTCGAGACTACGAATGAAACAGTCGAGACTACGGCGATTGTTTGTCTTACCATAACCACACGCACTAAAATGGCGGTATAGCCACACTGTAGCTATCTTAAACTGCAGTAAAAGTGAGCTGGCTTAACCGGGGTGGTACCATTGTCTCATGAACAGCCGACATGAAGCCACTTCTTTTCTGTTAAATTGTTGCATATACTCTTTTCCTCCTCTTAACCTGTTTTCTCCCCTTTCCGCTTACAATTTGCGAGGCCGGCATCTGCAATACAAGTTTTGTGTCTACAACATCGCAGAACATCTGTTCTACGCCGCTAAACACTACCACGTAAGCCGTTTGTTCCTCTCCCTCTCTCTTCCAAGCTATAAACCCCACATGGTGATGGGTTCAGTTTTCTTCATTTGAGCCGAAATGAGCCGTATGGATCATATGCAATAAAAAAAACGCATACAAGACTTAGCATGTATTATTGAAGGCTCAAAGTTTCGAACAATGGCTGCTGCGCGGAGATTTGTAAGGAGTAATAAAGTAATGGGTGGCTTCCGTTTGAGGATCATTATACTGTACGTAATTGCCGGTAAACATCTTTGGGATCGGGTTTTATATTGGGAATTGTTTCGGATTTTCTTGAGTTGGTTGATTCATTGTACCTTTGTATGTGTATTGGGGTGTTAGTAATGCGAATACTCGGATGAATGATGATGACTTGAACCGTTGCGTTAGTCCCATTTAGGCCCGTATTGAATTGTCCTAATACAGCAAGAATTAGTGAAAGGACAGAAGGGAAGACTTCTGAGAGACTGAAAAGGGTAAATCATGAATGAATTTGAATGTAATAGCCTCATAATTTAATCAATCGAGGATGCGTTGTACGTTCTTTGAGGGTTAGCTAAGTATGCTTTTGTGAACGAGGCTTCTAACATGTCAATTTGTTCCAAGATTTTAAATCCTAATGGATTAATAACAGTTGCTGTTTTAATTAATTATATTTAACTATTGTTCTTGATAAACGCAGTACGTAGTACTCTTTTTGTGTAGTATATAACACTTATAAAGTCCGTAATCGTAGCTGCAATTATCACCGACGTTAGATCTAGGAACTCCCTAAAGGTTTTAGCTACTGCTATAGATGAAAATAGGTAATAATCTTCTTAGCATGCGGCTAAGTAATACGAAAACTTCATTGTCTTCAAAAATGTTATCGTGCATTTCTAAATAATCGTTTCTTAATGTGTTTTTGATGTTCCCAATCTTATCGTTTGGTTTAGTAGATAAACGCGCAAAGAGCGCGGGCGTGCTTTCGTGTTTTGGCGTGGACAACTTCTGTTTTGGACACGCCGTCTAACCTTTTTGCTTACGTGGCTTCGTCCCACTGCAGGCATGGCTATGACCTTCATATTCTACCTTCACATGCCCATAAGTCAATAAAACATAATTTTACATTTCCGTGCAGTTTTGCAAATTATAGCTTGGTCTAAATATATTCATGAACTTACGCATGTATCACGAAACAGATAGACGAAGGTGCTACCACATCCATCTGTGGGATATATGTTTCCGTCAAATCTATTTAACTTTTAAATAATTTATGTATATTTGCAAACCAATCTGTACAAAGATAAACGAACGCATAGACGACCAGACACCAACCATTACTTTTTACACAAGTACTCAAAGGAACCGTCGTGCAGTACCCAGCCTGTCTCACCAGTTACTCGTACTCGCATCACAGATCTATATATAGAAAACGTGATTGTTTCACGAAAGCCAATAAATACGCCGTCTGTATCAGAGATAATGATGCGTGCGATCGTATTTATATCCGCTGGAGAACACTTTCTGAACGTCTGTACTCGGTGTAGAATGGACTGGCGAATGCTGTGTCGTGCTCTTCCGCATTGCATTTAGATTCGCCACCTGAGACGTCCTTTTACTCATGTATGACGTTAACGCGTGAGGTATTATGGGATGACTTGCTTTAGAGAATTTCGATGGATATCCTTAGTAATATAAGCCGGCTAACCTTCATTTCTATGACACAAAAATCGCAATTGGAGGCTTGATCAGACAAAATGTTATTATTTTGATTCAAATACTTCAATGTGTTAAGTGAAGATGTTTTCTCAAACTCTGCTTTTAGTTATATGATGTGGTAGTCTTTATGTCCATTCCCATAATGATCACATTTCCAATCGGAATGAAGTGGAACTAATTACAATATAAGTAATTATTACAAATATTACGGGTCATTACACATGAGCCAGAAGACTACCAGGTAAACGGGAGGCTGCGAGTTCGATGCACGCACCGAGACAAATATCATCCATTATTTTTTATCGCAGGTTAAATTTAAAGCGAGTATCTTACGTGTATCTTTAAGTTGTATTGAATATAATTATTAACTATATTTTCTTTTGTTTGCAGCCATCAAGAAACCCCTGAAACCATGTGACGAACACTAGTGCAGTGCCTAATAAGAAGTTATCATCTGAAATCTGTGATATGTTTAGTGTAGTGCGGCTTAGTGAGTGAGTGAGAAAGATTGTGTGGCGCCCCGCCGCGGTCTGTGCTCGCCGCGGACCCCACTGAAATGACATTGTACTGGCAAAGGACTTCAGCCGAAAACTATATCTTTGATACCAGCATATATTTTAAGTAAACGGTGTGTATTTCTATTTACATACGATCACTTTTGTATAAACAAGATCTTATAAATGGAAGGTGAAAATGAAGTATGCAAACATTGAAAACCTGCATCGAGAAGTTACTCTTCAATTCACAAGCCCATTCACGTTGTATATTATTTGGTATTTCAAATTAGCTTTTTTATGATTTAGACACGTTAAGGGTATTTTCTAGATCCTAGAGATTGATAGCCTTCATACACTCTGCACCCGAAATTCCAATGGAAATTATACATATCTGGAATCGAATACCTGTTACTTTTATATTGATCTAGTTATACTTTTATCTATTTACGAACCATCCGGTAACCATTGATCGTTGCTATGTGGACAAACGTATTGACAAAAGCCTCGAAATATAGGCTGTTGCTGGTAGTTCTTGAAAGCCTTAGTTCAGCTATAGCCTATAATCCGGCTGTGTATCCTTGTAGATGGCGCACTTCCCGCAGCCGGCGTCGCTGGAGGCTGCGCTGCCGCTGCTGAGCCGGCCGGACCTGCGCCTGCGCCAGCAACTGGGCGAGCAGCTAACGGCGCTGGTGCGCCGCGAGCCCGAGATCACGCAAGACCTCGCCGCGCAGCTGCTCGACGCTCTCATCTCCTGGCTCAATGGCGGCAACTTTAAGGTACATGTTAATACATTGCTGAACCTCTGGTACCTTGTTATGCTGGCGCGACAATTGACGAAAAGGCGGCTGACGATGAGCGCAGTGTAATCCGAATAGAGTATCCACCGACGAAAGATAGGTCTCTTATCGGTCGACATAATTTTGCCCGACAGAATGTATCCGTACGTTAACGGGAAGAATTCATAACTTGACACGCAACTACTTACAAAAAATCATCGATTTAAATATACCATGTAATTTAGACAAGAAATTTCCTATTCATTAACATAAAAAAACCAAAAAACATACAGAATGGGCATATTCTTAAACAGTAAACCGAAGTGTGTCAAACTACACATAAGAAGTATGTATGTAGTGTTTGTTCGCGACAAGTCGAGCGTGGGGCGCGCTCTGGATGGGTCGGCGGTCCATGACAGGAGCCATCATCACACTCTGTTTACCGCGAGACGTTGCCTCCGTGCAGACGCGCTTCATTGCGCACGCGCACCTATTCTGAACACGGCGCCTTTAACACGGCGTACATGTTAAATCGAATGTTTGCAGTTGTAAATAAGCAAAAAGTTCAGCAACCTACAACCCGTACACAATAAAAAAAAAACTAATGCCATTTTCAAAAAGGTGAATATCTTGTAGTGTATTTTTCCATAACCGGGCTATATTGGGCACAGTACACCCCTCTAAAATCAAGAATTCGATTGAAATTGCGCTGGCTTATTCGGCGCTGTCGGTTGTCACAAACCACAAAAAATATTATAAAGGTCTCATTGGCACGCAGGTTTCCTCAAGATGACACCCAGTCCTTCATTAAAAGATAAAATCAAATAAATATGAATGAGCTTTGCCCACGTCAATTTGCCGCACTTGTGGCAATGGTGCACAAATTAAGTCAATCATTCTATTGCACTTGTTATTTCTACTGCATTTTATCTGCAAAACATCTATACAAAGATCATTTCCTACCTTGATGTTATTGCTGCATTTAATGCGTTTGTACACATGTCAAGTGCTGACCCTGTAGCGTAATTTAAAACCGTTTCGAGAGCTTCCGTGTTAAGTTTTTGAGCTGGTACGCTCCAAAGTGCGTAATACTTTTAGATAATTGACAAAGCTAGTAACATTAACCAGACCTAGCTGATGAGCTTATGTTATTAATGGAATGTAAAGACTTACTCAGTACCCATTTTTAACCATTTACATTAGCTAATTACGGCATCAATTTAACAATAGGTCAAGTTGCTCAGCATTGTGATTGAAAGCAATATGAATGTAACCAAAATCTTATGGCTCCGAAGGATTTGATGTCCAAAAGCCATGCCACATATTAAAGCCAAGCCATGTAGAGTATAGTTATAATTTGCTACAACACTAACGCTACTGTATTCCACACTCGACTGGTCGCAGAATAGGCGCGCCCCAACAACAATACGCCACTGATTCTTAGATATTATGTCAGATTGTGCGGATTCGATGGTCGCGTAGTGCGCGTTGATAGTGCTTTAACTAAACACTTACAAATACAAATTAAACAAATCCTGATGGACATGAGTTAAGAGTTCGAGGATGGAAAGAGTACCGCTGGGTGTTTTTCTACGCGATGTGATTAGTAACGAGGTAATTGTACTGTCGTGTTTAGTGAAATTCGTAAAAGTAACTATTATTAATATAGTAATTAAAAATATAGATTTCATTATGGTTGTTATAGGGCTTGTTTTAAAGGAATTGAAAAATGTCTTGACCTTTCGTGGCTTGTATTAAAAGACATTTGGTAAGTAATGCCAAGGTCTCAGTGTGTCAAGGTAGTTATGCGACCTGCCACCTTATACCCTATATTAAACCCTCAGGGTTAATGGGTCAATAAGGAGTTGTATAGCTGCTTCATCTGAACTGACTTAATGTATTCGATGTACCAGTGGCGAATACCAAGAGTATCAAGTAGACGGTTCTCACAAGAGAATAGTATATAAGCCATGGACATCGCAACGTCAGTTGACTTTGCTTCAAACCATCATAACTAACACAAGTCTTTGTCTTTGTTAGAATTTATCATTTGTGAATTATTTGAAATAAATTATTTTTATTTACAAATACGCTCGAGATAATTTGACTGGCGCAGTCGGGTCGGATTTAATATCGCGTTAAAAGTAGGTTCGGAAGGGACACAAAAATAGGTCGCCGAATTGTACTACCAACGCTAAAGATAAATAATCCGCGAACCACAAAAATATAAATTAGTCAAGTACGTAACAAGTGATAAAGAAGCAATTTCCAGCATGGGAAGAAAGAGCAAGTGAGTAAATCCTTTCATTCCTTCCTATCGCTTTCCTTCCTTTTAATTGGACTGAAAATCGCCAATTTTTAAAAAGGCGTGTTTTTCCTTTCATTAGGAAATCCACAAAATAGCGCCGTAATCTTGGACTAACATTGCCAATTTTACGTAGAAAAATAATTTGAAGTAATTATTTTTGCCTTTGATATCATTGTGTTTTTGTGTTGTATGTGCATTATTTATTAAAACAATGAATCAAATACAGCTAATCCCACGGGAGATAATCGAAATCATCCCTAGATATGACGGCGACGAACGGTTGCTTAGTCTATTTTTAAATAAATGTGAGTACGTTATCAGAAGCTTTAGAGGCGATAACAGTGTAGCTCAGCAAACATATGTGTTTCACAGTGTTACAAGTAGACTGACGGGAAAGGCCGCAGTATTACTCAGTGAAAGACAGAATGTAGCATCTTGGGATTTATTAAGGGAACTATTAGTTCAGCATTTTGGTGACAGTAGGTCAGAAGAATGTATAGCCATGGAGCTAGAAAGCATTAAAATAAATTCAAACGAATCGTTTATCGAATTGTGTCACAGAATCCAAAATGTTAGGAGTTCTTTGATAGCAAAAGTAAATCTTTTGACGGACGAAGGTATTAAGGCGTCAAAAATGATAATATATAATAACTTAGCACATAAAGTTTTTATATACAACTTGCCTGAGAACTTAATCCAATTTGTGAGATTAAGTAAGTCCACAAATCTGGAGGATACATTATCTATCGTAATGGAAGAAGTTAATTTCCAAAAGGAATTTAAAAATAAATGTGTAAAGCCACAAGCACCTAAAAATTGTGTAACAACTGAATATAATAAAACACAATTTAAGGAGCATAATAATATTTTGCCGAAACCTCAAGTTAAATTTGGAGGGCAAAATCAAAAGCCACAGGGCTTTCAATTCAAAAATCCTGTAAATTTCCAACCAAGACCGCAACAGTTTCCACAATATGTGAATAACTATAAAAGGTCTGGATTTTTCAAGAAAAATCCGCAACAGCAATTTAAGTTTGGCATCCCACAGTCGCAAAATCAGGTACAAGACGTATCAATGCGAACTGTGAGGAATAATAAGCTAGTAGGAAATTTTATAAAGGGAGCCTCAGACAGCCCACCAGGATAGATTATAATAATGTTGATAACATGATAAAACTACCGTATATTAATATACCAAAGTTAGGTAAATTCATGATTGATACGGGTAGTTCTCGCTCATTCTTAAGCCCAAACAAGGCGTTTAAATACTTTCGTAAGTATTTATACAACGAACCATTCGAAGTAATTAGTACTCATGGTCGTAGCGAGCATGATACGGTGGCTCAGATTCCGCTTCCGGGAATTTTTAATACGAACTTGATACACAAGTTTTATATTTATCAAGTAGATAAGAAATACGATGGATTATTAGGCTCAGACTTGTTACAAGACCTAAAGGCAAATGTTGATTTTAACAACAAGGTCTTAAAAGTAAAAAATGCGAATATACCAATGGTATATAATGTTGTATCGCAAATAGGGAATAACTCTATAGAATTTATGGATATAGATCCAACTATAGATGAGTTGTTGGAAGTAAATCTTTCAAAACTTAGACTAGGTCATTTAAATAATGAGGTAAAATGTCAGGTAGAAAAATTATGTTTTGAGTATAAAGACATTTTTCAAAATGATGGCATTCCATTAAGTTTTACAAGTCAGGTAAAACATAGTATACGGACTACCAATGAGGATCCCGTATATATCCGTCCTTATAGGCATTCTCATAAGGAGAATGAGGAAATAGAGAGACAGGTTAGGAACTTGTTACAGAACAATGTTATTAAGGAATCGCACTCACCGTGGAGCGCACCTGTCCATTTGGTTCCGAAAAAACTAGATGCTTCCGGAGAAGAAAAGTATAGGATGGTCATAGACTATAGGCGTCTTAACGAAAAGACGATAGACGACAAATATCCCATACCAAATATTTCAGATTTATTCGATAAGTTCGGTAATGCGAAATATTTCTCCACAATCGATCTAGCTAGCGGTTACCATCAGATAGAAGTCCAAAAACAGGACCAACCAAAAACAGCGTTCACGACACAGTCGGGACACTACGAATTCATACGAATGCCATTCGGTTTAAAAACGGCACCCGCCACATTCCAAAGAACAATGGATAATGTGTTGCGTGGTTTAATAGGTGTCGATTGCTTAGTTTATTTAGATGATATTATAGTATATTCGTCAAACTTGCAGGAACATTTTTGCAAACTGCAGAGAATATTTGACAGACTTAGAGAGATGAATCTAAAAGTAACTTTAGACAAATGTGACTTTTTAAAAACAGAAGTTTTATATTTAGGTCACACAATATCAAAAAATGGTCTTCAACCAAATGATGATAAAATCAAGGCAGTCTTAAAATTTCCTTTGCCTAAGACACCAACGGAAATAAAAAGTTTCCTTGGACTAGTAGGTTACTATCGTAAGTTTATAAAAGATTTCTCAAAAATCACTCAACCTCTTACGAATTGTTTGAAAAAGAGAAATAAAGTGATCATAACCCAGCAGTATATAAATGCATTTGAGAAATGTAAAGAGTTGCTTACTAATGCACCTTTACTTCAATTTCCAGATTTCTCAAAGCCATTCCTATTAACTACGGACGCCTCTAATTTTGCGTTAGGTGCAGTTTTGTCACAGGGTCCGATAGGAAGTGATAAGCCTATTGCATTCGCGAGTAGGACTTTAAATAGTGCAGAAACCCGCTACAGTGCTATAGAAAAGGAACTATTAGCAGTAGTATGGGCATGCAGGCATTTTAGGCCATATTTATATGGGAAGAAATTCACTGTTATAAGTGACCATAGGCCGTTAGTATGGGTAAATTCATTAAAAGAACCAGGATGTAGGCTAACTCGTTGGAAGTTGAGATTAGCAGAATATGACTTTGATATAAAGCATAAGCCTGGCAAACAAAATAGTAACGCAGATGCGTTATCGCGTATAAAAATTAACGCAATTGATAATGATAGTCAATCTATGTTAGTTAATACGGACGATGATCCGAGAATAAAGGCGGTGATTCAAGAAATTGAACACGAATATAATAGAATGAATAGGGAAAGACAAAATAGTAACTCTCCCGTAATAATATCATCAGATGATGATGATGATGATAGGATGAATAGGATAAATAGGATTAATGAATTAGAAAAATCCGTATTTACATATCCTGTACCATCGCTAAATAGCAGCGAATCCAAGAAGTCGTCTGATATTGTAACAATACATTCTAAGAGGAAAAAATATTTGTATAATTACTTAACAGATAGAATGTTAGGGATTAAAGAAAAGATTATTGAAAAGCGGGGCGGCGAAAAAGAATTCGACGTTAAACCCGGCGATACAGTTTTCATAAAAGGAGTAAATATAAGGCGTAGCAAGGATAAACCTCGCTATCAAAAGGCCAAAATAACAGACAATATAATTAGAAATACTGTTATGGTCCAAGCCAAAGATAGAGAAAAAAGGGTACCTATTAAAGATATAAAACGTCCTCCACAGGTACATCCTTCTCTTAATCATCCAAGCAGTCCAAAACCTGGCACTTCAACTTCAGCAAATTGAAGCCAACCCAGGTATACTTCCAGTAAAAGAAGGTCGTGCTTACCTTAGTTTATATAACTGGGAAATAGTTAAGATTTTAGATCTACAATTAATATATGAAAACTTGGAATATAATTTTATTAAATATGGAGAAGTAAATTCATATTTAGATAAAAACTTAGATATTCATATTTTAGATGGTAGCATTGTAGACATTAAACTACAAGCAGAATATATAAGAAATATAACTGTAGAAAAGTATGAGCAGTTAATTCCGAATATTAGGGTTAAAAGAGGAATACTTAATCCTTTAGGAACAATTATTAAAGCTATCACAGGAAATATGGATAATGATGACGCAATTAGATATGAACAAATTTTGAGTAAAGTTCAATCTGAGCAAAATGCTATCTCCAATAAAATGACTATTGTCTCTGAAATAGTGGATTCATTAGTTAACTTAACAAATTCTAGTAGGAATAATTTTATTATGTTGGAGAAAAATATGGATGAAATTGAATTATATTTAAATAAAACATATTTTCAACGAAGTAAAGAATTCGTTATAAATACTTTTAATATACTCATCCATAATTTTCAGTTGTTACTTACAAGATTAAGTGAAATTGAAACTATAATAGCATTTAGTAGAATTAATATCGTTCATCAGTCACTATTAAATATTAGTGAATTATATTATATATTGAGAGATGTAGAAAAGGTAGATAAATTAATATTACCTGTTACTGTAGAGAATCTTGCAAATATTGAAAGATGTATAGATATTAAGGCTTACATCAAAGGCAAACAAATAATTTTTATATTATCAGTTCCTACGGTTCAATTAAAAGTGTATAACTATTACCAACTACATCCCTTTCCTATGTTCAATCCAATCCGGAATAACACATTCCTCATTATTCCGAAACATTCCTTTATCCTTATGGAAGGGTTGAAAGCATTAGAGCTCAAGGAGTCATGCAGAGAAATAGATGAACAGATATACTTGTGCTACGAGAGCAACGTGTCGCCTAGTAATGACGACGCATGTATAGCAGATTTAATGAAGTTTTCTACTAATATAACTTCATGTTTGCAATTGCCAGTGAAAGCTAGCAAACTTAAAATTAAAACCATACAAACAGATGTGTGGATAGTATATTCCGAAATTGAAATGTTCATTATGGAATATTGTGATGACAATATAAGCCAGTATAAAATATTGGGCACGTATATTATTACGCTAAACACAAACTGTGAGGTAAAAATTGGAGAAATGACGTTGAGGAAACGTCATATTAATGGAAACCAGATCACACTTCACAGGATGCCTGTTATTCACCTACCGAGTGTTGCTGAGCATCCAGAGTTCCAGAGGACTTCCGTCAACCTGGACAACTATAATATGGAAGATCTACGGGTGTTGTCTCGTGTTCTACAAAGTGATAGTGAAGTGATAAAAGACGAAGGGCAAATGCCACCAGTGAATATACACAGTGTTAGCATAGGAACTATTATACTTTACCTCATATTGATTTTTGTATTGTTGTATTTTGTGTTTAGTAATAGAAATTTTATATTGTCAAAATGTGTCCGAAATCATCATCCGAAAAGTGTTTCAGGAAATGATTTCGTACTTAAGGAGGGAGGAGTTATGCGACCTGCCACCTTATACCCTATATTAAACCCTCAGGGTTAATGGGTCAATAAGGAGTTGTATAGCTGCTTCATCTGAACTGACTTAATGTATTCGATGTACCAGTGGCGAATACCAAGAGTATCAAGTAGACGGTTCTCACAAGAGAATAGTATATAAGCCATGGACATCGCAACGTCAGTTGACTTTGCTTCAAACCATCATAACTAACACAAGTCTTTGTCTTTGTTAGAATTTATCATTTGTGAATTATTTGAAATAAATTATTTTTATTTACAAATACGCTCGAGATAATTTGACTAGGTATACAGTAAAAGTGTTCTCAAATATAAAATGGAATTTATTATTGAACAGAAGGATTTCTTTCGTAAATAATGTTTGAAATGCAAACAACATTCAAAGTATCTTGTGAAATTTACTCAAATAAAGACTATTTTCATTATTGGTGATTCAAAATCTATAGCATAATCTGAAGTGGCTACCTAGACTATTTCTACTAAGCCAAGCAGTAACGTTCTACAGAATATGCTAGTGCCTCTTCTTCACTCCGTTTAATGTGTTTAGACGAGAAATTAACAATGAAATTATATAATCGTCCATTTCATATTTTTAACACTGTGTGAATAATTGCAGGTGGCCCAGAATGGCCTGGAAGTGCTGGCAGCGCTGGCGGAGCGCATGGGACCCGACTTCTCTCATTTTGTGCCCACAGTACTGCCACACATCATTGACAGGTATGTAAGCCTTAGACCACTACAAGGAATCTACTACTGAACATAGAGTGACGAATTCCTCTACGACCACTGAAATAGGCTTAAATTCAGCTACTTTATAATACATCGAAGATTCAACTGTCGTATCGAAGCAGAGAGTAAGCCCCCAGGATATCCTTGACCGGTTTAGTTTAGTTCGTCACCGATTTGAAAAGTGTACGTTCAGTGCGGTCGACCGCTTCCATCTCTTTAATACATACCCGCTTTGCTTATCTGTTTCATTAGATCCCTCCGTCATCCATCTCCTCTGTCCAAACCATCTTAATATTCCATTTTCAACTTAATGGTAACACTGAAATAATATACATTTTATCTTGCATCAAATGCAAATTGCTGGACCTATAAACTTGGACTTCCACAAGGTAGACTGACGACCTCAGGAAGGTCGCAGGATGTCGTTCAATACACCGCTGTGGAAACATTCGAAAGAAACCTATGTTCAACAGTAAATGATTCAATTGAACGATACATATTCATAGATGTATACGATGTCGAATTCATTAAAAACCAGTTTAAACAAATTATTTAGTTCATATGTGTAAATTGCCTTTTATTTACCTTACTTATTTGCGTTATGAGAGATTTACTACTAAGTAGCACCACCATATAGTCAATTCTGTGCATTAACACATTGTCTAAGATAAGAAACCATCTATCGGTCCGCATCTCGCAAGTGATGTAGGTAACTAACACGCTTTCTCTGTGATCGCCGCACAAACATTGGGCACAAACCCAAAAAGAGACGAAGTTTCTATGCACCGTATGCATATTATGGGCTTGTACAAAAACAAAAACAAAAAAGCATTCGGCTAGAATCTGTCATTAATTCATCAGCCATCAATGGCAATGTTGCCATAAATAAAATATTTACGACAGGAAGCTCCGTTACATATGCGTGGATGATTCACGAGCTCGTCGGCGCGTTCACGATTATATGCTAAGTGGATTGCCTCATAACGTTCGCTTGTATAAACAACACCGTTGACATTACATCGATTTTATAGTGGACACTGGTCATTTCATTCCCATATTAGGTTGTTTTAAGATCAAGGTCGCAGGAGATGGCTGGGTGCAGGCTGGTTAAAACAGTTTCAAGTAGTTTCAATGATCAGTAATGGATGTGTGTAAAAATCGGGGATTTTGATTTGCTATTTATAGTCTGACGCGACCCAAATACAGGGAGACTTGTACTACCGAATAAAAAAATCCACAGAAGTTGTAGTATTGTGCTATGCTGTAATTATTTTGTAAATGGCAGATAGGGAGAGCCATAGCGATCTGGGCCATGGCGTCGGCAGTGGAGCCGGGCACTAATATCAGCTCATATATGTACATTCAATGCTGAGTATTACTCTGTTATCTAGAGGTGGATCTAAAGGACTGAAGTCATACTCCACGCAGTAGTATCGTCATAATTGCATAAGATTCCTATAGACTTTATAAACGATGTGCGTTTCATCATGCCCGATGCCCAATACCCTTTCCTCTTCCCATATCTTTTCCTTCTCCTCCCAATTTGATAGGCCGGCAACACATCATCGATGATCAGTTTCCATCAAGTGACCTGTTTGCTAGTTTGCCGCACTTTTGTAATAAAAAGAATTTGTTGTGTGGTACAGATTGGCGGACACGAAGGAGGGCGTGCGGCACATGGCGCGCGCGTGCGTGTGCGCGCTGGGCTCGTCGCGCGCCGCCGCCCCGCGCGCCCTGCTCGCGCGCCTCACGCCCGCGCTCGCGCACAAGGCGCCGCACGCGAGGGAGGACGCCGTCAGGTGCATTCAGGCGCTGCTCGAAACGTGAGGAACACATATTATACACTACAACTATATAGAGTTTTTACAGCTGATGGAGTTGATAATAAGTCTGCTGTGGAATGTTTGTGAGATTCACTATTGTTTATTTTGGATTTGGATTTTTAATTTTGAAATCGTATTTAAATCTTGCGTTGTTTGTGATAGTAAGAATACAACATTTGCATGTTTGTTAAAGTGTTGTACTTAAATAATATTAACACAACATAAAAAAATGAAAAAAACATTTTTCGTTTTATCTGTATCTCTTATCTAGAATGTGGGTGGTTTGTCGGTGTTATTTTTCAGCTTATATTTTTGAATATAGTAGTATAATGTGGCGTGTGGTTGGCAGGCACGGCGCGGCGGAGCTGCAGCTGCGCGCGGCGGTGCCCAACCTGGCGGCGCTGGTGGGCGACCCCAGCAGCGCCGTGCGCGACGCCGCGCTGCAGCTGCTCGTCGACGTCTACCGACACGTCGGTGCGTACCACCACCGCCACCACCACAATACATTTACAAACACCATAACACATATATTTGTCACCATTTCAATTAATTATACAGGGTATATCAAGACCGCGACCGAAAACGAAGCCAGGTGGTAGTTTTAGGGGCTACAGACACAATGCAACAAAAAATTTTGCAAAATAAGCGACGGATTTTTTCTTACAATTTTTTAAAAATCATCGTTTTTGAGGGGTAAATACCTAGTTTTTGCAAAAATAGTAATTTAAACCCTTACGTATCATTGCGTGTTTAAAAATTAAGCGATGTACGTCATTATTTTAGAAAAAACTTTGTTTAATCACTCAAATACGACGATATGTAAAAAATAACAAAAAAAAAAATTACGAATTTTTTTGTAAAATTTTTACTTGCATTGTGTTTGATATCACTAATACTACCTCCTGGCTTCGTTTTCGGTCGCGGTCTTGATATACCCTGTATATTACATTTTCATATGCGTAAAATAGTACATAAATTCAAATAAAACAAAAAGAAAAGCTATTGGTATACGAGTGTAAATCTAATTGGCTTACTTTTTTTTTTAAATACAGCTCCGCTAGTCATGCTATTTCAATATCCATCGTACTACATATAGAAACTAATATTTTCAGGTGAGAGACTGAGGCAAGACTTGAAGAAGAAGGAACTACTGCCGGCGCAGAAACTAGCGCTACTGGAACAGAAATTTGACGAAGCCAGAGAGGCAGGGCTACTGCTGCCCACAGGTGAATTCGAAATAATCCAATGATTATGTATAGAAAAACCGTAAATATAATCCCTAGTGCCACTTACATTATTCCAGGTTTATTACTGCTTTTTGATGTAATTAGGAGTAAATCTAAGATATTTCACTTTAATGTTGAAACGGTAACCAATGTATATACGAAATTATCTTAATGCGAATGTTCCAGCAACAGCGGGCGCGGACGAGGCGGACTTCGTGTCGCGCACCGTGAAGAGAACCATGACCATCCCCACCTCCGGCAAGGCCAGGGAAGGAGACAGCTCAGGAGCTTCCACGCCAGGTCAGGAGCACAAATTATAGTTACACTAGCACTCGACATAACTGGTTTTCATCATATAAACGTATCTATATAGAGTCGAAATGTGACATTAAACTACATCATGCCATATGAGTCAATCAAATACATTAATGTCATCGTGACTCCACTATTATTTTAAAAGAATTTACAACAAACTATGAAGATAATAAATAGGAGTAAAAACTGTCGGACAGTGTGAAAAGATTATTAATAAAAGTAGATTTCATCTACTGCTGCCTATTGTCGAATCCTGAAGTTTTTATACTAACTCGTTAAAATAACTACAATGGTATTTGGATAGTCAAGTAACGACAAAATATCTATCTTCCCCTTCGACACGATTATGCAAAGCTCAGCTCTACACCCATTTCTTAAAGTATCCAAAAAAATGTGTGATGATTGATAGGGTAACATATTTTAGTTAATGAATCCACTCTACATTCCAAATCACTTCACCGTAGCGTAGCGTAGATATCACAACGGAAATGCGAGCACCGCGTATTCAAAATAATAACTAATGTGGCAAACTTCTTGAAAGTGTGGTATGGTAAGGGATAGTTCGCGCAATGACCATGCCATCCAATGGTCGACTAATCACGCGCCCAATAGAACCTATCGTACTTTGATTCATTAAGATTTTAAACTAGAGGAGACATAGGGCACAAAATATGTAAGAAAAGTAGTGGTACTCATACCGATTTTTCTCTTTCTGTCGTTGTCACTCTTGCGTAGCCATACTATCTTCCGTTTCATTCTGCGGGCCTGGTTGGTATACCACACTACGTACATATTTTGTCAGCGCTAATATAAAATCGATTACTCAGCCAATATACTTGTTCAAGAAGTTCGCTGCAATCTGTACAAGCTTTAGGGAGTAATAAACATCACAACGCGACGTTCTTTACTAACGTATGATTTTCTTTCCACCATGCACATCATCGGGCGGACATCGTAACAACCATGCGGATTAAACGCTTGCCATCTAACACCATCATATAACACGCCACCAATGTCATACCTCTCTGCCCCTCCCTTTTCAAATATGCCTTGATATATCTTCACATAAAATATACTTTATTGTATTAACTGTAAAAATCTCTAAACATTAATAACTTTCTATTCTAAATTTCTCTCAATTTCATATCATTCAATGATGCAAATGTTTTAAATTATGGTGCATTGCATTTATTTAACTCATGCTAATTGACAAAAACTGACTTCTGGCATGTAAATGCTTCTTCATATACCCCAAAAAATACTTTCATGATTACATGATGTTTCTTGTTTTTTTTAACTTACACATTCAATTCAATGTTTAAACTCTATCATCGATATAACTTTCATGAATATTCCTCTCTTGACCCTTCTAAAATGGCCAATGTAATGCTATGTCGACTGGCTATCTGACTCCAACTATGACAACACACTGGGCACTACACGCCTGTACACTCGACATCTCGTACCGACACTTGTACGACCCTACACTCGCACTCGCACCCGGCGTGGCTCGTATTGGCGGTGCAGCGTGCGAACCTCCCAAGCGCACGGTGGCAGGCTTGTACAGCTTGCCCTCTGCTAACAGAAAGCCACCGCCGCCCGTCAAAATGACCAGCGCTGGCAGCGGTAAGTATTTGATACTCGTGAAAGACTTGTGGAAATATGGTAAAGTAATATGTTGAATTGAAGAAGATAGTATTATTGCTGTTAATATACGTAGAGACCATTTGTTTCTGCATAAGGTTTAGTGCGTATATACGTTTTGTTTTGATCTTTTATTGCTACGAAAACAGGTCAGATTGGGTAGCAAAATAAATTCTTGCATTGAGGGTATAAGAGCAAGTCTATAAAATAATTTTAAATCCACATGTAATCAAATAAATAATGCAGATTAAATAAGTAAAATACAGACCTAGTTTATACGCAGAAAGTATATTTCGTGCTTGTGTGGGCTGCAGTGTCGAGCGGCGGCGCGGGCGGGGCGGGCGGGGCGGGCGGGGCGGGCGGCGGGGAGGCGGGCGCGGTGTCGTGCGAGGCGTTCGAGGCGGCGTTCGCGAGCTGCGCGCCCGCCGCCGTGTACGGCGCGCGCGGCCTCGACGACCTGTGTCGCCACGCCGCCGCGCTGCTGGGCGACCGCGCCGCAGACTGGGAGAAACGTGTCGACGCGGTACACAACACTCTCTCTTTCTCCCTCTCTCTTCAGCCACAAGACCGCATAGACCCGTTGCAAGCGGCTTGCATCCCGCGAATTCCTGCGACCTTAACCAGGTCGTCTGTCCACCTTATAGGCGTATACGATGCTACTAATTAATAAATACACCCAACACTCACATACGACCCTGACATAGAGTGTCGTGGGTATTAGAAGCTGCGAGAAACATTTCGGTTTTACAAATACCCACATCCAAAACAAATACTTGTGGTTCACACGGACATTTGTCTCGATACGGGGGTCAAACTCGCGACCTCTAGTTTCACAGCCGGCGTGTAACCAACTGCGCTACGGAGGCTGTCAAATGACCCAATGTGCCCATCCAAATATATTCATTTGACATCCGTTTCGCCTTGACGAAATGTGAACACTCAAAGTGTCTTTCGATTTCAATTTATTAACCTTAAAGACATAATGAATCTCAAGTATATCAAGACCGCGACCGAAAATGAAGCCAGGTGGTAGTTTTAGTGGTTACAGACACAATGCAACTAAAATTTTCGCAAAAACGCGACAGTTTCTTTTTTGCTTTTTTTTTAAATCATCGTGTTGAAATGGTAAATACCTAGTTTTTGCGAAAATAGTTATTTTAACCTTTACATGCCATTGCGTCTTTAAAAATAAAAAGGTGTACATCATTATTTTAGGAAAAATATGTATTTACCACCCAAATACAATGATAAGTAAAAAATTCAAAAAAAAAATTGACGAATTTTTTTTGCGAAAATGTTTGTTGCATTGTGTCTGTAACCACTAATACTACCACCTGGCTTCGTTTTCGGTCGCGGTCTTGATATACCCTGTATTATTTTAGAAATTCTTTCAACTAATACACCATATCATTACAAAAGCATAAATTATTTTGTCGACAGTTAAAAAAGATTCGTTCGTTGCTAACGGCGAACGCCCACCAACAGTATCCGACAGAGTTCGCGGCGCATCTGAAGGATATGTCCGTGCCGTTTTTAGTTGTCATTAAAGATTTAAGAAGTCAGGTGAGTGTGACTAAATTTGATTTTATTCTCAATATTATGTTTGGCATGTAATCTTCCATGACGCCATGTTTCCCTGTCGCTATGTTTCGCTACATTCCTAGAAAATATCCATTATGCATGGGCATTGTTCTTTATTCCTTGTTTGACATCTATCCCGAAAATCTCGGGATTGCATAAATCTAATCGCGGGATTTAAACACCGATAAATAAGCCGGGATCCCGGGATCGAAATCGAAACCCCTAATTGTGTGTCAATTTATTACATAACAAATCCATTTACTCCAAAGTAAAAATAAATCAAAGGAATGTGAAATGTTTGCAGGTGGTGCGTGAAGCTTGCATCACAATAGCTCACATGGCCAAAGTGTTGAAGACCAAACTAGAGCAGTTCAGTCTCTACATACTGCAGGAGCTGATCAACTTGATACAAAACGCGGCCAAGGTGAGAAAAACCGTATATTATGTAATCTTCAAAACAACAATTAATAAAGATAAATAGGCTCTGCTATTGACACATTCCAAAAGTAAGGGCCTTGGAATAGTTCCTGCATTAGCGGCATAAATTTCTTGATGTCTATCTAAGGATCAAGTTCGAAAATAGACCAATCAGCTCAAAGTATTATCGACACACCCACATTTAACGTGTTTTAATTGGTGTGTTTTCGAGACTCGCAGGAAGTGAGTTCGATTATTAATTTCAGCCTTGAGTGAAACATTTGTGCGATACACAACATATAGCGTAAAATCCATTATGGCCAGTACTATGTATGTACGTTGTTGCAGGTGGTGTCGTCCGCGGGCACGGTGTGCGTGCGCTACATCGTGACGCACGTGCACTCGCCGCGCCTCGTGCCCGTCATCCTCACCAACCTCACCACCAACAAGTCCAAGGAGATACGATCCACGCTCAGGTCTGCTATACAAATACTGTAGAAGATATATGTTTAAGTAATATAAACGTTTATAAAATGAGTATCCATTCTGTAGTGAGGTGCTGGTGATGCTGCTGGAGACGTGGTCGACGGCGGCGGTGGAGAAGCAGCAGGCCGCCATCCGCGACGCCATCCGCCGCGCCTGCGTCGACGCCGACAGCGCCGCCCGCACCAACGCACGCAGGTACACATCTCTAACATGCCGTCCAGTCCTCATCACACCACATAGTTTAATACTTGCCTCGCTGATGCAGCTCAATCATATTGCGAAATATTCAACAAATGTCAGTTTATATACAGTGACAGACATGAGCCCAATATTTCGATCAGCGCACCGAGAATGTTGTTTGTGCTACTGTACTGTGTTGTATCGATAACCAGCCATCGCTAGCCATGGGACTCTACTAACCAATAGCTCGATTTGACGGAGTTCACATATACAAACTCTTGTGAAGTGTCTCGTTACACAGGTTTCCTTCCAATGTTTACCTTCTCCGTAAAGTAGCTGTACTGTGTATTTTTGTGTTGCAGAGCGTACTGGGCGTACAAGAGCCACTTCCCCGAGGACGCGGAGCAGTTGTTCACGCGCCTGGACTCGGCCGCGCAGAAGCAGCTCGAGCGCGAGCGCCACGTCGGCAGCGTCGACAGCCTGCACCACGTCGGCACCGGTACGCGCACGCACACATACACTCTGAACGATAAATAATAAACTGTTAAAATAAATATGGAGGATGCGGTTGACATTTTTGTTAAATTTATTATGGATCTGATGCACAAATTCATACCAACAAAACCTATTAAGCCTAAAAAACTATCCTGTATAGTATAGTTTAGCACTTATCAAAGCTATCAAGGAAAAATATAAATATTTTAAGAAATTTAATATTTATGGCAATAGATCGGATGAGCTATCATTTAAGTTACTTCGCGATAGAGTTAAAGTTCTAGAATCTAAATGTTACATTGATCACCTTGCAGCTACTGAAAATTCAATTAAAAATAATGCCAAATATTTTTGGACTTTTGTTAGACATCGGTACAATTCGAATGCCATTCCTAGTGTACTCAATTACAATAATGAATCGTTACTTTCTGGAGTATCGATTTGTAACGCATTCTCCTCTTACTTCCATTCAAATTTTCTTGATTCTCACAACCACCATGATGCTACATGTTCTAACCAGTTTTCCTTTGACTTGTCGACTAATGTTATAAGTCGCATTCATATTAAAGTGGAAGACGTGACTTGTCTGCTTCGCAAGCTCGATACATCTAAAGGTGCTGGTCCTGACAAAATTTCAGCCAAATTTCTTGTCAATTGGGTATTTTACTATAAGAAAGAAAAAATCTAAAAACTATAAATGTATATAGTAGAGCATTAAGCAATAAGTATATGTTAATTTCAGTTTTTATTTCCAAGGAATAAATTTTATAATTCGTTTTGAAAATTTCAATTTTTTTATCTGTCCTAAAAATATGTGAAACGGCTGCCGCCATGATGGATAACGATTCTACGTCATTCCGTAAATAGAATACCCCCTCCGGTGTCCAAGAGCTCATACAAACACAGGTTGTTTACTGGTTAAGTGACGTATCATTTTAAAGGAACATGGCGCCTAGCGTTTTTAAATTTTAAATGGTTTTTTATTGGACTTGCCGAGCGAATAAAAATTTGATATTTTTTTAAATAGTTTGTCTTAATCTTAGGAACAACTTAAAAGACTTTTTGAAAATGGGTAGAATACCCAATTGTGCAACATCCATCTCCCTACCAATCTCTATTCTATTTAATAAATCCCTATCTACTTGTGTCGTACCCAAAATTTGGAAATCTGCTTTCATCACACCAGTACACAAAAAAGGTTCTAAAACTGAGATCACTAATTATAAACCAATATCGAAACTTTGTATTGTAGCTAAAGTGTTTGAAAGAATTATATACAATCAGCTATACACAGCCCTTTCTCAATCCTATAGTCCCTTCCAACATGGGTTTTTGAAGGGTCGGTCCACTACCTCAAATTTAATCCTCCTTAATGATTTCATTACTGAAGCCATGGATGATCGCAAGCAGGTCGATGTCGTTTACACGGATTACAGTAAGGCCTTCGACCGTATTGACCATGTGATTCTGCTGAAGAAGTTAAACTGCATGGGAATTTGTGGGGATCTCTTATGGTGGTTTTCTTCCTACATAGAGAATAGGTCACAAGCTGTAGTTCTTAGTAACTATATGTCCAAATGGGTAAACGTGTCTAGTGGAGTACTGCAAGGATCACTGCTTGGGCTGCTACTATTTATAATTTATGTAAACGACATCGACCAGTACCTAAAATCCTCTAACTTATTGTGCTTTGCCGATGACATGAAGATCTTCAAGGCTATTTCCACTCTCAATGATATGGTTGCACTTCAAAGTGATCTATGTCGCTTACAAGAGTACTGTAAACTGAACAAACTTGACCTCAATCCATCAAAATGTTCCGTTATTACTTACACAAGGAAACATAATGCCTTAGTCACTAATTATACCTTGGGAGGCCTAACATTACCCAGGTGCCATACCATTCGTGACCTAGGGGTTCATCATGACAGCAAATTAATTTTTGACACTCATGTTGAGGCTATTGTGATGAAGGCTTCTAAATCCCTTGGATTCATAATGGGGATCTCTAAATCCTTTACTGAGGCCAAAACTCTTAAAATACTATATTGCACATTTGTTAGAAGCCATCTGGAATATGCATCTCAAATTTGAAACCCACTTTATCATAAATATGTCGAACGCATTGAAAATATTCAAAAACGTTTTGTAAAATACCTATGTTTCCACCAACGAATTCCCTATAAATATAATGACTATCTCCGACTCTGCAAAAAATTCCATTTATTGCCTCTCAGGAAACGTAGAGAAATAAGCGACTACATATTTCTTTTAAAAATATTGAAGAATTATATTGACAGGCCCGAACTTTTGGCGAAAATATTTCTTAATGTTCCAACTAGATTAATTCGTTTTAACCCACCCTTACATGTACTAAAGGCATCATCGAACTATCGACAGAATAGTTATTTGGTGCGTGCGAGTAAGACCTTTAACAATGTATGCAAACAACATGATCTGGATATTTTTTCAACCAGTGTGTCTGTAGCGAGGAGGCGCTTGAGCCACAGTTTCTTTAGTTAATAAGGTGCTTATTTTATTATTTTTTGCTCACACTTGTATTTTTTTTTCTCTCAATTTGTTTCTATAAGTGAGAGCTTGTCATTGGCTTTATGTTATTTAATATATTGTTTACTTCTTTTGTTATTAGCTGTAAGTTTTCCATGTTTTAAAATAAAAATAAAATAAAATAAACTGTTACATATATTAGACATCGACATGTCAATTTTAAACGCACACGCTCACACAAACAAATTAAAGATTTTATCCAGCAATTGAATATCACAACTAAAGGTTTTGTTTGTTACAGAAAGAAGAGCCATAGTCAGCCCTAGGAGTCCATCAGCGAGTGTTTCAGGTATTTAATAATTTATTAAGTAAACTTGTTGACTGTGTGTGACACATGTTGAAATGCCCCGTTTGTTTCACGCTGCTCTATGGGATGTGTGTAACGTGTAATGTAAAGCGTCTACGGAGAACTTAGTGTCCGGCGTGAGTCGCACCAACTCGCTGCGGCGGCGGCGCGCGTCGCAGGAGCGCCCGCCCGCCTCGCACATACCCGTCGCCATGAGAGGTGACGACGTACCCGCACACACAAATATAGTGTTATATTCGAATACCAATAGATTTCATGTTCGATTAACTACAGTGAAGTTATTACGATTAAGTAAATTTTTGATGTAATTATTTTAATTTAAATCTTATTTTGAAAATGGTATAAAGTTACCGTTAGTGAATAGTTTAATCGATGTTAATACGCAGATCGTAGTTGATGGTTGGCGCATTCAAACCCCTTCAACTATCACTTACGTGGCAAATGTAACAAATATGAGTGTGTGTTGCAGAGCGTTCCCCGAGCGCGGTGGGCAGCGTGGGCGTGGGCGCGGCGGGCGCGGGGCGCTCGGCGTCGGCCGTGGACGCGGCGGCGGCGCAGCGGGCCCGCGCGCGCGCGCTCTACTCGCACATGAACCGCGCCAAGCTGCAGCCCGCCTCCACCGCCAGCCTGCGTCAGTATACTGCACTCTCTCGCACACACACGCACTGTCTGTCCCTTTCTCACACGCCTCTGGAAAAAAACATACAAATAAATATACATACATTCACTACATAAACAACAACATCACTGTATCACAAAAGATATGCACTCTAAGATATAGGTCGCACCAGTTTCTTACACTGGAATCCATATTGATCACTGTACTGTTGGCTTCTAGCGACTGTTCAATTTCATTTCATGAAACACTCCAAATTTTTTCATACTTATTTATGTCCCTATGTAAGCATAATATACGTCACAGTCCTGTTGTAAGCGAAATTGAGTCTCATGTTGGTGC
This sequence comes from Deilephila elpenor, assembly GCA_949752805.1. Classification (NCBI taxonomy): domain Eukaryota; kingdom Metazoa; phylum Arthropoda; class Insecta; order Lepidoptera; family Sphingidae; genus Deilephila; species Deilephila elpenor. Next base: position 14,505,151 of record OX457104.1, on the reverse strand, counting down.
AATGATACGGTGGACCAACCTACGTAACATAGTTTGCAAATTACTCATTCCCCCGACAGAGGCCTCATCAAATGAATGCTACAGAAAGCTCAATTTTCGACCTATTTTGTTTATTCCTAATCAATATGCAAATATCGACACTCCATGTAGCCTCAGGATGTTCTACAAATTCACACTTATACCTAATATATTTTACTGTGAACCACAATGAAGTGGCTTATAATTGTACCACTGAATGCCTGCCAGAAAAAGTCTTTCAGTAACAAGACTTTGAATCCATCAAGCTAGCATTAACTGACTACACTTCACCTGCCTATGAAACTTGTAAAAACCAGTCCGAAATTATTTGTAGACTTGTAAAATCCCATTGAATATAGGATTGTTTGTTCCACTAGCGCGTTGGCCTCTAATACGCGCCACCGAACATGAGTTTTTCCCTTGCAGCGACAAGACACAAGAGCTTCGACTAAATGTGTTGTTTGTACAGAATAAATCAGTTTGTTGTATAAATAATGTTTGAAATTTTTGTGCTTGTCCGAAGAGGGGGACACAGGCCAGCAAGGTACACGCTTCGTTGCACTTGTTACGGCGTTTGAGGCATTTAAACAATTATCTGCAGACGAATCAGCGTATAATTTTATAAATTCGGCACTTATTTATACATGTTTAAATTACATGTAATTAATCAATATATACGTACAATAAAATATGCCAAATAAGAAAAAAAAACAAACAAAAATACTTTCGCAAAAAAAATAAAAAATAAGGAGCGCACACTCGGGCGCTTTCCGCAGTCGGTGGTTGGCGCGTGAAGTATGAACAGAAAAAAAAGATCTTGTTATGAACTATGAATGCAGCTACAGCGAAGGTTTTTTTCTATCAAATTGGCTTTATCTGATACCTCAGTCCTTCAATGCGACGTCGTTGATAATTTTTTAAATGCCTATCGAATTGCCTAGATTGATGTGTATGAATTTCATTTATAGGTGTAGAAATATGATGGTTTCATTTGTTTTGAATTCTGCTAGTGTAAGATTTAATTAGTGTTCGTTCATAGTTTTATTAATTATTTCATTCTAGTTGAACATACATGTATTAAAATCGGGTATTATTTTCCTATCTGAAATTATAGTAGCTATTCCTTACCAATAGTGGTTGAAATCATTATTTAAACTCCATTTGAACAGCGATAAAGAATGAATGTATTTGTGTGCAGCTCGCGCGAAGCGTTCCCCCGCGGCGAGCGGCGGCGCGGGCGGCGGCGTGCCCCCCAGCCCCGAGCGCAGCGCGGGCCGCTCGCGCTCCCGCCCCGGAGTCTCGCAATCACAGCGTCAGTACCACACATTGCTTCTACACACCTCTATACCCATTATATGTTAAAATAAATTGCAATTTATTCAATTAATCTTTTATACATATATATTGTTGGCATCGGTTAGTCCCTGAGTAGTTGCTACGAAATGCTATATTCGTTATATGGTGCAATTATTCGTTTTGAAATCTACAGCCAGTGACTTTTACTATGATATCAATGAATAATTTCTATGTAACACTTGTCAACACTGTGGAATTGTTCAACAGTCGATATGAATTAAATGAAGGCACTAGCAGTTGATATTAACTCACAGTATCGCACGATACATAGAATATCGTTTTTCGTAGAAACCCTCCTTAATGTTTACGCATTGTGCTAACTACTAAGCTGGATGAAGTTTCAAAAAAGTATATTGTACTTTAACACGAAAATAGGTTTACTCTTTCGATTGACTCCGTGAAATGAAGGTGTAAATATGGTGATGTGTTTGCAGCCACCTCTAGGTCCTCGTCGCCATCGTCTCGCAACACCGGTCCCATGTCGCTGTACAGCGCGCGCCGGAGACCCTCGGGCATCCCGCGCTCGCTGGCCGGCTCCAGGGAGACCAGTCCCACAAGGTACACTGCAATATCCTGTCGAACCTTTGACTAAATATCGATATACAAACACTATTCCAGTCCAATGGATATAGTTTAGAAATTTATTTTTGTTATTGAGAAGTCAAATTTAATAATAGCCAATGACCATTCTAATTATGTTAATGGTCGCCAGCTTCAAGAAAATCACTACTAAACAAAATTTTCTTCTTAATGAAAAAGTTTTCTTTTCCGTGATGCTGCTACCCGTCCTCAAGTAATTATTGGACTGCGTGATGTTTGTAATGATGTCGCAACGTGCCCGTGCAGGAGCGCGGCGCCGCGCGCGGCTCGCTCGAGCAGCGTGGTGGGGTCGGCGCTGCGGCGGCGCGAGAGCACGGAGCGCACGGCGCCGTCGCGCGCGCCCGCCGCCACGCTGCGCCTGCTGCAGCAGACGCGCGACGCCGAGCACTCGCTGCGGGTACGCACTACTCACTACTCACTACTCCTACCACTCTTACACTGTCCTCCCATCCTTCCTCACATTTGAGAGGCGACGTAACTACGATCAGAATCTTGTAACTTAACTGCAACCCCTAAATACTGACCTATCCATGGGTGCGGCTCGCACGTATTATCTTAGTAAATAGCACCTCACATTTATAGTCCTAATTGAATTTTAAGAGCCCATTTTAACACTCTTCTCTCGGGTGATTGACTTAATGCCCAACTAAGCTATCTGCCATTAATTTATAGACAATCTATTAAACAATTTACGACCATGAACATACAAATAATGATAATATAAACTCAACTTCATAACTATAGAATTCAGACTAATGTGTTCGTTTATACTTTATTTAATACGAGAGTAATAAGTAAGAATTTCTTCATAATTATACATCTAAATATTTTTGAAGGGATTTGTTGAAATTATAATATGTAATTGAATGTTTTCAGAGTCCCGAAGACAGTTCGGCGTGCGAGGGCGGGCGGGGCCGTGACGACGACTCTGAGGCGTCCAGTGTTTGTTCCGAGAGGAGCCTTGACTCCTATAGAAGACATGATGTATGCACTACCTCTTTACATTGTACACACAATATGATTTAATATAATTCTACTAATTTTATCTCTTGTATGTGGAATTTGAAATTTTAGAAGTCACTACTTGACAATTTTTGCTACATCGTTTTCTCATTTCATTTAGATAATACAGATTTGTCGTTTTGCTACGTAATTTAATAGATTTAATTAAAGTATTTTGTAGTCCTCGTGCATATGTATTTCTGTATGTATATGTATATCCCGCATGTGTGGCAGAGCGTGTCGTGGTCGGGGTCGGCGTCGCGGCTGGGCTGGGAGTGCGGGTCGCCGCCGCCGCCGCCGCACCCCGACGACATCATCGCGCTGTGCGCCTGCACGCACTGGACCGAGCGCAAGGACGGACTCACGCACCTGGTACGCACACGTCTTACTCCGCACCCGTTGGCACAATTATGCGCTCGGTGCAAAATTAGTGCAGCTATGTTGAAGAATTGTGGCTAGTACTTTTACAACCAGTTATTAAAGTCTCATCGGAAGTACGTTTGTTAGTCTACCACTTAACATATTTATTTATAATCGACATTACACTATGATATCAGTCTGGTAATATCAGAATTTTCCTCTAACGTATTGATAGCGAGTCATCTACCCAACATGTTGAATTGACAGTACCATTTACGGTTAAATAAACATGTAATGTTCAACCAATAAAGTTAAAGGACATCTATCTAAAACCTCGGCTACAACACAGGATATCTCATTTAACCAAAAGCGCACATTTCATTACTTCCTTTATCGTCCATAGGCGAACTACCTGAACAGCGGTCGCCTGCTCACGGACGAGCAGCTGCGCCGCCTCACCGAGCTACTGAACAAGATGTTCGTGGACGCGCACACCAAGGTGTTCTCGCTGCTGCTGGACGCCGTGTGCGAGCTGCTGCTGGTGCACTGGCAGCAGCTCAAGGACTGGCTCTATCAGCTCATGTTCAGGTACATGTACCCTCTCTCTCTATCTCACTCAATCTCACAGCCGCAGGAAGAGCTGCTTAAACGTAAGTCATAAGTATTTTACATAGACCGTGTTTAAACGTAAGTCATAAGTATTTTACATAGACCGTGTTTAAACGTAAGTCATAAGTATTTTACATAGACCGTGTTTAAACGTAAGTCATAAGTATTTTACATAGACCGTGTTTAAACGTAAGTCATAAGTATTTTACATAGACCGTGTTTAAACGTAAGTCATAAGTATTTTACATAGACCGTGTTTAAACGTAAGTCATAAGTATTTTACATAGACCGTGTTTAAACGTAAGTCATAAGTATTTTACATAGACCGTGTTTAAACGTAAGTCATAAGTATTTTACATAGACCGTGTTTAAACGTAAGTCATAAGTATTTTACATAGACCGTGTTTAAACGTAAGTCATAAGTATTTTACATAGACCGTGTTTAAACGTAAGTCATAAGTATTTTACATAGACCGTGTTTAAACGTAAGTCATAAGTATTTTACATAGACCGTGTTTAAACGTAAGTCATAAGTATTTTACATAGACCGTGTTTAAACGTAAGTCATAAGTATTTTACATAGACCGTGTTTAAACGTAAGTCATAAGTATTTTACATAGACCGTGTTTAAACGTAAGTCATAAGTATTTTACATAGACCGTGTTTAAACGTAAGTCATAAGTATTTTACATAGACCGTGTTTAAACGTAAGTCATAAGTATTTTACATAGACCGTGTTTAAACGTAAGTCATAAGTATTTTACATAGACCGTGTTTAAACGTAAGTCATAAGTATTTTACATAGACCGTGTTTAAACGTAAGTCATAAGTATTTTACATAGACCGTGTTTAAAACAGCCCATACTATTTACTGCCCTATTTTCTTTACTTTTCCCTCTTTTGAAAGTCCGTCAAAGCACCTCCAACCCAGGTGTTGTAGTTCCTCACATGGCGGTAATCGTTTATCTTGCATGAGCCATTTGCTCGTTTGCTAATATTTAACATATAAATCATTGTGTTTCAGATTATTAATGAAGTTGGGCACAGACATACTGGGCTCGGTGCAAAGCAAGATCATGAAGACACTGGACGTGATCCACGAGTGTTTCCCCGCCGAGCTGCAGCTGCACAACATTTTCAGGTCAGATTAGGGTTTAATATCTAGATAAAGGATTCTTTCGACATTACATCCCTATAAGGTCTTTCCGATTTTCAACTAGGTAGCCCAATCAATTGGGTATTTTACTATAAGAAAGAAAAAATCTAAAAACTATAAATGTATATAGTAGAGCATTAAGCAATAAGTATATGTTAATTTCAGTTTTTATTTCCAAGGAATAAATTTTATAATTCGTTTTGTAAATTTCAATTTTTTTATCTGTCCTAAAAATATGTGAAACGGCTGCCGCCATGATGGATAACGATTCTACGTCATTCCGTAAGTAGAATACCCCCTCCGGTGTCCAAGAGCTCATACAAACACAGGTTGTTTACTGGTTGAGTGACGTATCATTTTAAAGGAACATGGCGCCTAGCGTTTTCACATATTTGCGCGCGTAAATTTAAAATTTAAATTTTAAATGGTTTTTTATTGGACTTGCCGAGCGAATAAAAATTTGATATTTTTTTAAATAGTTTGTCTTAATCTTAGGAACAACTTAAAAGACTTTTTGAAAATGGGTAGAATACCCAATTATAAAATTTTGACTGTATAGTCTGTATTTATGGGCAGTGTAATAAGAATCTGCATATGGTGTAATATAAGATGCATTTGCAGGTTCCTGTCGGACGGTGCAGCCGCGCCGTCGGGTCGCACGCGCGCGGCTGCGCTGCGGTTCGTGGCCGACCTCGCCCTGCACTACTGCACCCCCGCCGCACTCGCGCACGCACTACACGGTACGGCTTGCATACAATTTCATTGACTAAATAACTCATCCTATAGAAATCAACTTCATTCGAAATATCCAATGGTTATATATGTTACAGCCTCCGTGGCGCAGTTGGTTTGACGCCGCCTGTGAAACGAGAGGCCGCGGGTTCGATCCCCGCACCGAAACAAATATTTGTGTGATCCACAGGTATTTGTTTCGGGTCTGGGTGTTTGTGAGACCGAAAAGTCTCTCGTAGCTTTGGATACCCACGACATAAGACTCGATCTTAGTGTGGGGTCAGGACTATGTATGTGACTGTTGGGTGTATTTATTATTTTATTTATTTATATTGTTAAATATAATTTTTGGTGTATGGTTTTAATTAACGATTTTATGTACGAATATCCTACCACCCTTCATGAATGTTGTGCATAGAATGATAATATTATGTGTGGTTGTGCAGGCGGCGCGTCGGGCGCGGCGGGGCGCGCGCTGTGCAAGATGGCGGCGCTGGCGGCCGACGCTAGGGCGCCCGACGTGCGCAGCGCCGCGCGCACTGCGCTCGCCTGCCTCTACGACTGCAACCCCGTGCCCGTCAGTACCCCCACCACCACGCACTACTATACTATATGCATTACCTCATGTCATGTGGGGCTTCGCTCTCCTTGTCTGACAGTTTGCTTGTCATTCATGTATGCTACTTATGTATACTTATCATTCAAATATGCTTTGTTATTTTGAACTAAGATCAAATATATATTGAACCTGATTTGATGAGTATAAATTGAGTGTATATACTTGAGAAAGTTGTAGTGAGTAAGGTGCGTGTGGCTCGCAGTTCACGGCGCTGATGAGCGAGCTGCCGGCCGACACGCAGGCGCTCGTCAACAGCGTGGTGCAGCAGCACGTGCGCAGGACATCCAGCAGTAAGTCTAACTGTTGTACTACCCACACATGTCTGAAGATACTAAATCTTAGTGTATATGGAACTTGAAGCCAAGCTCTCATAATATCATTTGACAAACTTTTTATACACCCACGACACAGTGTAATGCAGTTCAATTAGAATAGTCATTGATACGAATTGGTTATGTCTCGCTGGTCACAATAAAGACGGTTTAATTGTATCCGGAGACACTGATAAACTCGAAAGGTGATACATTAACGTAGGTTACTATGACCAGGTCATGGCAGCTAATTACAAGCCGTGCAGTCGGGGCGAGTACGCATATTCTGGGAGTAGGAAATGCTGTGTGGTATGTTTTGTCGTGTTTCGTGTGCGTAATGTGTCGGTGTTGCACGTGCTGGCGGCGCGGCAGGCAGCGACAGTCCGCTGCGCTCGGCGAGCGGCGCCAGCGCGGCCAGCGGCACAGCCAGCACGCTCAGCGCCGCCGACGACGTGCACTCGCGCATCCGCAAGACCACCTCCGAGATACACACCTACACCGCGCACCACTCCAACGGTGACTAGCATCTCACATATTCTCTCCTTGGCCTCTCGTTCGCCTCCATTACTTCGTTCCCCCTTTTCCTGTTTCTTCTCTCTCTTTCTCTCCCCTCCACAAAGTGAGTACAAAAAAGCCCTATCAACAAATTTTAAAAGTCTTCCCACAACACATATGTTTTAGTTGGTGACTACATTTTTAAGTGTAATATTAATTTATTTTATTTTGAAAAAAATATTTTTCTTAGCTACTTTCACTATGTATATTTTGGCTTGAACTATCGATAATTATTTACCATCAATTTAAATCACCACTGCTTTATTTATAAAAATATTAGATAACATGTGAAGTGATTGTTTAATTTCCAGTGGAGTGCGGGAACTACATGTCGAGTAAGGACTCCGGAATCAGCCAAATGTCCGACGTGACGTTGTCCAACAAAGGACACAACGGAGTCCCCAACGGACACTACAACGCGTGAGTACTCATACATATCCTGATTAGTTCATTGTTTTGTCACCCGCTTTATTACGAAGGAAAGTGGACAATAATTTATTTCCAACTCCTATTGATTTAACTTTGTGATTGATTCTGTTATGGGTTAAAGACAAGTTAGACATTCCCGGAGACTCGATGAGCTTTAATGCTCAGCTTCAGTACAATGCATGCCGCTGTTGTTCTTGCGACACAGGAGCCGCAGAGGCGGGTGTGAGGGCGGGACAGTCTCCAAAATATCCTAATTCTCTGATTTTGTTTATGGTATAATAAACACCTTAGTATTACTTCCGATAAATGGAAAAAATGTGTAATTCATGCACAAATTATTTCACTAATAATTTATTACTTGTAGGGGATAAATATACTTACACATTGAGTAATGACTACCAATTGCCTTCATGACCTCATCATCTGAATAACAAAATCGCTACGCAATGCGAATGTTCCTACCAGGACCGCAGGAACCAAACGGAGCGTGAGCGAAGATAGTATGACAGCGTCAGAGTGACAGAGACAACAATAGCGGTACATGAGCCGATTATTTTGCTACACATATATTTCGCGTTGCCCCTCCTAGTCTAGTAACTCAATGATTGAAGTGGACGTTTTGATTTCAGAGACGCGTTGGGGCGCGCCGCGTCGGCGGACAGTTCTGAAGAGGCGAACAGCACCAAGGAGTCCTCGCCCGTGCCGACCCACAACAGGCTCGATTTTCCGCACCCTGGGTAAACCGCTTTATTACACTATATAAGCGCAGCGCAGATTAACTAGCGGTAAATTATTTAGTAACGCCGGTATACACGATTATAAAGATTTGATATAAACAATCCGCCTTTACACCTTGTGTGGTGGTCACTTACCGGGCGAATAAGTACATTTTATCACCAAAAACTTTTTGGCAAAAAGTAATAAAAAAATATTTATGTATGTTATTTTGTTTTTTCAGGGAATACAACTCTAGTAATTTGGGTCGTGAGAAGATGAAACCTTACGAAATGGACGAGAATGGATATATAATAACCAAATGTGAGTATAAAATTAAGACATCTGTTTACTTCATCTTTTTGAGAAACAATCTTCTTACTCAAAGAGTATTCTAAATTGAAGGTTCAAATTCGTATCTCAATAACGTTAGAAATAGCGAAAAAAAATATTGGTAGCATATTGAAATTGAAAAGCGGGTAGCCGCGCGCTAATTGCCTCTGCAGTTAACCGCTAGTACGTAAGAGGGCTTACGGTTCATCAAATGTGCTTGATATTCAGAATAGTCATAGTGTTTTCCCAAGTAGTTGATTTAGTATGTTATGCAGGCGGGCTGCGCGAGCCGGAGGTGCTGGAGGCGCTGTGCCAGCTGGACGCGGCGCGCGCGCCCCCCGACACGTGCGAGCGCCTGCTGCTCGCCACGCACGAGCTGCTCAAGTACGGCGACTGCAGGAAACCCAACGAGTACTTCAAGTACGTACCGCACTACACGAAGTGCCGGCTGCTCCCGCTCCAGCCGCTCACAAAGCCTGTATACCGCACTAGCATTCTCTGTGACTAATTATACCAAACTCGGACATATAATCTACCGCACTGTGACGCCCTGTACCATATTCTGTCAAACTTATACCAGTCTCTGCCACACATACCCCCATGACAAATTATACCAAACTCTGCCACACTTGAACCACCTCATGGCAAATCACACTTACATACTTACCTAATTGTAACACACTCTGCCATAGTAAACCATGGACCATTTGTAAAAATGTATTTCAATATTAAGAAAAGCCAAAAATATCAACCTAATATTGTTGTGTTCCAGGAACATAGTTCGCGTGGCTCTGGCGGTGTTATCGACAGACGAGAACTCCGGCAACAAGGAAAACTCAGAAACGGCAACTAACGCACAGCAGACGTCAGGTTAGTGTTGAAAAAAGACAGCCTAAGCCCCCTCAATCCAATTTCCTGTTGTGGAGGTGAACCGTGCCCTCAGTTTTTTCCGAATAAAGGTCACGTTATATATTTTACTGGGATAAAAAGAAGCCTATAGCCTACCTTGATAAATGGACTATCCAACACTAAAATATTTTTTTCAATTCGGACTTGTAGTTCCTGAGATTAGCGCGTTCAAACAGTATAAGTGTCGTTGGTATGCGCAGGGTGGGGCAGCGCGTCGGAGCGCGCGGCGGCGGAGGCGGTGAAGGTGCTGGTGTGGCTGTGCCGGCGGCCCGAGACGCGGCCGCAGTGGCACGACTACTTCGACCTCATCGTGCTCAAGCTCATCCACGCCTACGAGTCGCTCAACAAGGAGGTCATGCGCGCCGTCGAGGCCGGCATGCCGCACATCGCCAGCGCCGTGCCCGCGCACCAGGTACGCCGACACTATACTGCTCACTACGCACTACTACACGCCATAGTATAGTCTGATCTTATTGATATTAATGGTACATCCTGATGGATATTCGACCATAAGTTATTTCGCCCCTAATGATACTTGTCATTCGGAACGCAATTAAATCACTTCTCTTTGGAATACCACTTGAAATTTAGTTTGAAAAAAAATAACGATTGAAATATGTTGCATTAAAATCACAATATTGCATGTCCATACTATGATAAATATTAATTTATTTTCTAACCTCAGTGAAATGTTTGATAAATGAGTTGAATGTATATGTGCAGGTGCTGGCGCTGCTGCGGCCGGTGCTGCGCACGCGCGGGTTCCCCACGTCGCTGTGCGCGCTGAAGCTGGCGGCCGAGGTGGCGAAGGCGCGGCCCACGGAGCTGCCCGACGAGCTGGTGGCGGCGCTCATGGAGGGCGTGGCGCAGCTGGCCGACCACCACAACTCGGCCGTGCGCAAGGCCGCCGTGTTCTGCATGGTGGCATTCACCTTCGCGCTGGGCGAGGAGCGCATGCAGCCGCACCTCAAGCACCTCTCCGTCAGCAAGTACCGACTGCTGCAGGTACATCAACACTATTTATTATTACTTGTCATTACTAGTTTGGTAAAATCCATAATATTCACTACATCTCGCATTTAGCCTCGGTAAATTATACAAACCATATAGGTAAATTACATGCTTGGTGTTTGAAAGTCGTACACGCGTCGCGAACAAAAATTAAATTTAATGTGTACGCGCCGCAGTCGACGAATTAATTAGTTCAGTGAAATTATTACATTTTTATTTTTAGGTTATAATTATTTTTTGTTTGCACAGTAGATTGCATTGTATTTGCCATCATTCAGTTTGCTTTTCTACTAAAGCTCACACAGCAGTAAGTAACGTGTGTGTACGGTTGCAGGTGTACATCAGCAAGCAGCGCGAGGAAGGGTCGCGCGGCGGCGGCGGCGGCGCCAGCTCCGCGTCGTAGCGCCGGCACGCCCGCGCGCGCACCGCCTGCGCCGCCACGCAGACCGACTAGCACCGCCACCACACACTGCTCCACAACCACCGACGCTACGTACCCTCCACCGAGCGCACCCGCCACGTCACTCAGCTGTTTGTCACGTGATTGCAGTGAACGGAACTGTCCTACTAGTAGCAGGGTTTTTGTTAAGCACTGCGTGAACGGGGGTAAAGTGAGGCGAGTGGTACAGTGTAACCCGCCTGCTACGAGCTATGTGTCAAGCTGTTTGCAATCCATTACCGGCTGCAGCGTGGCGGGCGCACTGCCACGCCTCCGGGCTTGGACCGGAGCGGTGATGTACTCGCAATGTATCGCATGTAGAGATGGACCTCCGCGGCGGTCGAGAGCCTTGGATGTCTTACTTTTACGACTAATATTATATTAGACGCGTTGCAAATTCTCATTTCGTATCGATTTAATAGCTCGCAATTATAATGTTTCGATAAATTGTACAGTTTTTACTTGACCAATTTCTACAAGAAACGAAGATGCATACTTTAACAAAAATAAAATTCGTTAAGGACTAATACACTAAATATTATTTCCATATCCACGAATAACTAAATAATAGAATAATAAAATATCTGAAATAACAACGCTACACTTCTGTCGAATGAAATTGAAGGGTTTTATGAACGTGTCTCTGTCTACCATGTTAAGAGGATAGGTTAGTGTTGCAAATAGTTGTAGATCGAAAATGGAATTTAGTTTTCTATCGACTGAAATGTAGATCCGAGATGTGGAAACAATATAATTAATTCAGCTATAGGGTAACATATTTGAAAACTGCGTAATAAAGACAAAAAAAGTAATATAGATGTAGCACATGAACTTCCATTAATTCCTGAATACAAATTAGATATTCTGTACTCTAGTCCTTATGTTTATGGCAATAGGTCGATTTGAAAACTTTCTACTCCGACATTACCCATGTAAAACTCAGTCTGCTAGATGTTTTTATACAGATTTTTCCGAACAATATATTTTTAATTGGTACGTATGGTGGGATAATCACGGGATCGGTGACAGAGAAGCGAACGCCACGTGTTGTGCATTTAGCTAGACATTCCTGCATGAGATGAACGACTGTTTTACAAAAATATCTATTGATAAAATTGTTCTGTTATTGGTGCTCATTTCGATTTTCTACTCGAAATAGTACTGCTTAATCTCGACTGGTGAGAATCGAGTTTGTTATTAAAAGTTCAATGTTTGAGACGTTTGGCCGCGGGGGTAAAAGACAACCAAATCGTATTGGTGTATATTGTATTGTTAAGTGCTTGTTGAAGGCGCCGTGTCCGGTGGAAGCTTACTGAGCGGTGTCGACGCGCCTCGGCAACAAACTAGCTCCTCTGTAGAGATGCTGAAGTCTTACGAAACTCAGGGTTTTGTACATTCTAGTATTTTTATACAATAGACAACAGAATACCTAAAGAACAAAAAAAATGCAATGTTACAGTTCTCAAACCCAGTTATCGTTGTAAGATATCGATAATGTTTTTTTTTTTTTAATCGATGGCACGTTGGTACATTGGCTGTGAATTGAAGTCTATACCATCGAAAGTTTGGGTAGGGCACGACGTGTTTCTTGCAATAGACAATGTAGCATATTTTATTAAAAAGAGGGTTTTTTTCGCAGTGCAGCAAGTCGATGAATTAGTTTTTAATCTGTTACATAATTTTAAAGATGAAAATATTATACATATTTTTATGAAATAAACAACTAAAGGGTAAAAGGGTATGGTATACAGGTGAATAAAAGGTACATACATAAGGGGAAGCTAGTTTGGTGTCGGCGCGCGAATGTGTGCGATGTAAATGAGGAATTATTGTCGATAGTTTGTTATAATGCTCGATAAATTTGTCTGAGATTAATATGCTGTGCAACAATCGTGATTAGTTTCACAACACTGCTTCATCAACGTCGACGGACGCTCGTCGATATGTTTACGGTTTCGCTTTTGTTGTGTTATCGTCGGCTGACGTCGATGAATAGTGTTGTGATCTGCAAATGTTCGATTTTTCTACATTTTAGTGAAGGCTCTTTTTCATCGATGTTTAACGTTGTCTATGTCTGTTTCACATCACTAACTCGTCATATTGTTTCTCTTGTTTTCCTTAACGCTTCAAGTTTCATTTTATATAACTAACTGTGTTTTTATATATATGTGTATATGTCTTTTTGTATATCATACTATAGTTAGACTAGGACACGTTCAATGTACTGAGAAAGTTGATGTGAATCTCATTAGTTATTTTTATTATATCCGGGCGTTAACATGGATACAGAACATCTTGTAGTATGCAGAGTAAACTGAAGTAAATGTGATGGTACAAATAAACCCACGAAAACAACTATCTTGATAATTCTCAATCTATTCCACGTATATTTCTCTCTATTCGTTTCTATATTTCTTAATTCTAAGTCTAAGTATTATTTCTTATTATTACATGACTTATTCTATTCAACTGCTGCCATATTTTACAGAGGGAATTTTATCAATGCCATTGAAAGTGATAAATCCCATATCATTTGTTATTTTTTTCTCGCTTTATTAGTGGCGTGCATTTCTAAACATACTGCCTCTCCTGTCGGCCTACAAAATGTCACCAATCTATATAAACTTATATTCCTTAAAAAACTATAGGTCATGTGACCCATCCGGAAATTTAAAAACTTACCAACTACATAAATAGGCGAATTTGTTTCTTGTTGTTTATCATATTAAGAATGCCCACGTCACAGCATAATACTACAAGTTCTCCATCACTTTAGCCATGATGATGGAAATATTTCTAAGTGTATAGTTTTCAGTACATTGATCCGCGTTCTAGATTAATGTTTCATTTGGTTTGTTTTACGCATTGTTTGGTACGTTGAAAATATCGACAGCTTGTATATACGGACATGTTCGGGACGGTAGCTTGCGTGTGGATGCATCGATGTGCGGGCTGGTTGGGAGACTCGCTAACATATTTGCTAAAACTTTATTTTTGACGTTTGTGTTTATATTTAAGTGTACTATAAACCAAGATTTTATTTGTATAGATGGAATGACGTCGGTGGGGTCTGGGTTTTGTTCTTATATGGTGATCCCATAAAAAAATATCAGACCGCATAATCTCACTGTGTTAAAAAGAGTTTATGACTTTATTCAGTACGATTGGATATTAATAAGTGGAATATCATAGAAAATAGCGAGTACATTCCCAACCAGTCGGCGCAGTGTGAAGCTTGTAGAGTTCGCGCGGGACACGCGGAGTCGCGACACATCACATTTCCATACTTTACATAGTTATATAGCATCACCCGCAGGGGGGAAACTCGTACAAGCATCTACAGTGCCTCACCAAACCATAGGAGGCGCGCTGCGTCTTTCAAACTTACCAATACTATGTCAAAAAAACGATAAAAAAATACGATTACACAAGTAATTTACAAAACAGACATTATTTGAGAGTATGAAAGACGCACGGCGCGCCCCCCTAGAGTTATATTTAATACACATAAGAATTCGTAGTCTCCCGTTGTTTTTCTTTGGATGCGATATTTTCTCTTCCATGCTGGGAATATATTCCCAATGGCGGAATTGCACTCGCGTAGCTTTGTTTATGTTTTTTGATGTTATATTTTTGCTTTACTAGACAATGTGTAAAGCGTTGTGACGGTGTGCCGACGTCGTGAACTCTTTGTTCAAAGTGTCTTTGTGTGATACAAAATAACTGCATTTGTCTATAGATAAACGAATTGACATTATGTATTCTTCTTCCCTCACAGATTAAAATTACTACGCTTTTAAAAATTTTAACTATAAAATCATAAACAATTACGTATTACATATTTTACATATTATTGTACTTCCAAAACTTTCCATAAAAATACAAACAAAACGTGGGCAAAAAATAATTGGGAACTTATAATTTATAGGCATATTTAGAAATAAAGGTTCCCGAATCTAGAACACAGTAGTTCATAATGCGACGAGCTTATAAAACACTTTGAAAGAGGAGTTCACATGTCGGTATTTTATTACGGTGTAAAATAAATTGTAACGGTGTGATGTGATGTTTTAACGGTCAGTTTGTTTGTGAAAAAGGTAGTTCATACGTTCTTAAATTACGAAGGCCTTGATCTAGTCCAATTATCATCTGTTGTCATACGAAGCCCAATGAGCACCTGATACAGTGCTCATCTTAACGGCTTTCAGGAGTTATTGCCATACACATACAAGCACCAGCGCAATCAGTATACAAATTTAAACCAATTTAAACTAAATATAAAACTTAAAAGAACGTATATATATGTCGTTTTACAAACTGTTTTGAATCAAAGATAGCGTTGTAAATTTCAAACTCGCACCGTACGATTTATTTTCCACTGATGCGAGACTCTAGGGCCGGTGGGTGCGCGTCGCTAGTTTCTTCCACTTTTGTATCGAGGATAGAAGAATAACTTGGAGTGGCGCGAACCGCCGGCCGCAGGGGAGTGTTGTAAAAATGCATTTACTGCTGAACACGGCTTGTTGAGTGCGAGTGTCGCTGACAGTTATAACCTAACTATTATTGTATTTAATTGATTAATATTATTATTAATAATGTACGATAGTTATGAATAAATAAAAATGATTTTTAAAATGTTTTTTTTTTAATTGCCCATGTTCGTTATTTACCTATTTCCGTTGCTGACCTTATAAAAGCATCTGATGTGGAGGGATTCTGAATATTAAAATTTATCGAAAATTATCAAATGTGTTGATTACTTATGAAATTGATGAAACCAAAATAAATCTTCCCAGCATCAAAACTAATTATTGGAGTCTATAAACTGAAAACGAATAATATATTACGAAAAATATTGTGTATCGAAATGAGTATTCAGTAATTGAGTTCGAACAAATGTGTACATGTACAAAATAAAAAGTGAATTTACACAAAAGGAATCAGACGTAAGCAGACGGCCTATATAGTCCTAGAGACAAACACGCGCCAGGTGATATCATCACACATCAATTTTTCATAGGATTTTATCACACTTTTATAGTCAGCTGAAAACAAATGAACTGCATGAAACATTTATTTATAACTTGGCAAAATGAAAATCATTCTAACAAACACCTCAAGAAATTCTATCTATTGATATCTAGTAATCAGTATTAAAAATTAGATCAAAAATCAAAGTCTTCTCTATCGAAATACTAGTCAGTTGTCATTGCTATAGAACAAGATGTGGATTCTAAGTCATCTAATGCATCTTCAAGCATAGGGTGGAATATAATTATAATACAATGGAAACTAATTCGAACACTTGCGCAAACATTGTAATTATTATTTTTCTTTGATTTCGCACAATCAATTCCTAATTTGATTGTGTAGGGGCCCAGTCGTGTGTCGTGTGTACTCCACAAAGGTTGCTGTAGCCTATTTATTTTTTTACGTAAAATCCAAAAATGCTATATAAAGCAATAATTATTGTAACGCTTGCGACTATTTGTGTTGCAGGTAGGTATTCCAGACTCTTGCATTCTACATTATTTTATTATGTGTATAATATTATGTGACCGTTAGGCGCGGGCTTCTATCTTATATTATAAGCCTCAGACCACAATTCTAGATTAAGCATGCTTTTATTCAATCATTTTAGATTTGAATTCCAACTAAATATTCTGTATTGCGGAAACTGATTTGCGAGTCCCAAAAGTTTTTGTAAAATCACAAAAGTTGCAGCAATATGTTAGAAGTCGGGCTTATACCTGTCGTCAACCAGCTTTCAGAAACACGCTGTAGGTTTATTTAAGATTCGTAGATTATGTCACAAATATGTTTCTATATTTTTTTAAAATATACTCAATTATTTTAAATTAATTACCTATGAGTATTCTGAACAACTGTTACTTCGGCATTACCAGGCGTACCTATAAAGATTCGTCCATGTCACTTGAAAGACTATAAATGCATCGCTTCGAACCTCGCGGCCAACTCCAACTGCAAGGCGCCGTCCCGCGCCGTGCCTACACAGCACACCATCCCTCTCTTCCGCTACGAGACGCCCTACTTCAACTCCAGCTACATCGATCACAATCTGATCATCAGAAACCATGATCGATGCTTTGTTTCGGAGTTTTAGTGAGTAGTATTTTTCATCTGGAAGAAAGTTCTTAATATTTAGGTACTAATACGAGAAAAGTAACTTATTACGAGAAAAGCGAGCAGTAACTGTCGCGTCGGAGATACGAAATTAAAATGATGGATTTAGAAACAATTCACGAAAATATTCCTACACTAGTACCAGTATTCTGAATTCGTAACAAGTTAGAATACCGTTTCAAAAAAAACTATTTTAGTTTAGAAAATAAGTAACAAAGCAAAAACCAACTTATTCTTCTGGAGTAATCGTGATTCATAAAGTGAACCTGTAAGTCTCATCACAAATATACAAATAACAATTGTTCTTGCAGCTACAACGTGGTGTCAGACACTGCGGTGCTGAGTATCGACTGCCCCTCACTGAATCTGGAGTCCACCAGGACACTCATCCAGCACAAATCCTATCGCGAAGACTCTCGCTACAGCTATCACATTAATGGCACCTATCGTGAGTACCCACACAAAATTATTATTAGACGTAATTATTTTTCCAAACTTTTATTGATCACCTCAAATTATTTATCTGTTTGTAGTCAAGTTTTAATGTGAATTTATTCCCTATTCAACTGTTTGACCAAAGATAAAAGCAGGTAAAGGTGGTTGTTTCTAAAGATATGCCAAGAAAGTAGTTATCCAAGAAAACTAAATAGAAGTGAACAGGAAAGGAAACCACGATGTATTTCCCTGTCAACTACGATCAAGGGCGGATCCAGCTTTCATGTCGGGGGGGGGGGGGGTCAATGGTTATATAGTTCTAGTCAGAACACTGGACGTAATCTAATTCGATTACAATTATACATTTATAAGTCATTATTTAAAAGTTGGTTATACCTTTTTTGAGTGAAAATCAACGATATATTTCAAAAATGAAAAAAGCTGTCAATCTGGAGTCAGCCCAGGGGGCGGGGGTCATGACCTCCCCCCTGGATCCGCACTTGATTACGATATAACTGTATATTCGATGTTTATTCTTAGATAATAGATAATATTGTTGTTTGTCCAGCCCTCATCCGTCTAACTACTACGCTGCACCCAGCCAACCCTATGGATTTGTGCTCCGCGTTTACCTTCGCGGACGTTACGGCGCTGCCAATCTTCCTTATTAATCCTAACGGTAAATATTGAAAAAATGTACTCTGAATTGTGCATTTAATTCAAAATTCTATTAATAATAAAAACAGCTTCCTGCTAACAGGAGAGGAAATCAGGGCTTTATGGTGGAGAGATAAGAATACTTGTAACCAACACGAACTTGGTAGTTTGATTGAACTTTGTTTACAGACAAGCCGACTGCGAATTTCCTCACTCGAGACTTGACCCTGCTCAACATTTACGAGATCGAAACGTTTGCGCACAGAGCCAACTCGCTGGCCAGGTTCTACATCAACAGAGCGCTCTGTGACTTCGGCTGCGATCAGTGACCATCGCAACATGTTCTCAAATATTTTATATGAAAAAAATAACATTTTTGGATGCAAATTATTTAAATTACTTGTATTTCTGAGCTGAAGAAATTTCGGCCCTATGTTATTTTTTTCATGAATAAAAATTATATAGAAATTTTGCCATGTAGCCCTAATGAAGTATTTATAATATTTATTTACATGCATTTTCGTAATGTGATGAAACTTAATCTGAATACCTTTTTTCTCAATGTCCTTCAATTTTATTACCTACTGTTAACTCTGTCCTAATAAATTACCGATTCAACATGATTGTAGTGTTTATATAGTTTCTATTTACACGTACATAAAAATGATTATTTTGTAGTAAGTACCTAAATAAGGTATTGCGATTTTAACAACTGACGATGTTGAATATCTGATGAAACTGAAAATGAGCCATATGGAGCCATCGGCCTGATACCATAATGCAAAACCTAGGTTTAATATCCACCAAAGACAATCTTCTGTAATATTCCATTGGTTTCAAATCCATTGACTTTTTTTAATAACGTCAATTAATTTTAAAAATAATGTCATAAATTGTAAGCAAATTATTCCGTAATTTTAGAGATGAAATTAAAGTGAAACCTTTCACAAGCTCCCAGTGGTGGCTGGCGTAGGCGGCACCGCTGGGAGTCATGGCTCATTCTCCGCTACAAATAAAACAATGCACACGTTGTGATCTTCACAGATCAACAGGTTAGCGACAGGAAGGTTATTTCTAGATACTATTTAGAAGGGGTAGACTGAAGAAGCGCTGGCTTGATGTCGTCAAGGAAGATATGAGAGTCAATGGCCTTACTACGGACTTACGGACCCTGGCACCGGCCGGAATAACGCCTAAGCAGAAGAAGAAGAATTAGAACCAACAATATGTATTTATTTTGTATGAATACAGTGAATAGAGCGTTTCCTATTTAGCGAGGGATTTTGAGGCAACTGTTAACTCAACAATTCTGATTAAGGCCTAGAAGTATATCAATAAAAAATATATATATTAGGCTTCATCTCACCGTAACTACATACGGTACGAAATCATAGTAGTATCAATACGTAATAGAAGAGTCAGAAATATAACATAAGAAAATAGAAAATTAGATCCTTACATGCCAACAGCCACTCCCTTTGTTCTTAGGTTCAACATATCAGAAAAGAACCGTACCTAGCATACAAGGAAACACGTTGAGGCAGAAATTTCGTCGAACAGAACGAGATGTCTCCCGCAGCGTGTCCACCAGGCACAGAGACGCAGAGCTACGCCGGAAGAGATACGTTAATGTGCGATACCTGAACAACATCAAGAACTTTAAAAATAGGATCAAGTCGTCCAATGTTAGTTCCTGGGATTAATATTGATAGATAAGTTACTTCTAAGAAAATGCAATATATTCTATAGCATGCCCATATTAGCGGCATTGCGACCTTTATATTTTTCTACATAGCGCCACTGTAGTAAAAAACTTAAACATTCTGATAAAATTATAGTATAATGTAAAAGTCCGCTAATCCGCACGAGACCAACGTGGTAGACAATACGGCCGTTCCCGTTTAGTGGGACGAATATGGGTTGATACAGATAATATAATCAAAAGCTATAGAATTTACTGTAATTACAGTACGTTTTTTATGCAGAATTCTGCATCAAGTATTATATTAAATGACGATTTTAGTAATATTGTTTTAATCAGACATGCAACGAGAGGCAATGCAAGAAGATTAAGGAGAGGCTGGACGAGCACCACGCCGAGCACCACTCCAACGTCAAGATGCTCAAGTTCAGTGACCCCGAGCTCTTGTCCGACTCCTCCAGCACGTCGCGGTATCACGAGGTATTTTGTTTTTGCAGGTAGTGTGATTAGATTTCATTGTAACGTCGTATTGTATACATCGACGATTTGTATAGAAAGCTAGCTTTGGTTCTTACGAACATCTAGCAGCCCACAACAAATTAGCATTTTATTACCCTTTAATGGTAAAACAACTATCTTTTATCTCTAAAATATTTCTCCTTGCAGATGAGCTTATCGTCAATGGAATCCGCCTCAGTGCCTTATTTGTCCCTTAAAACAAAAGATTCACATTCTGTACAAACTGATATCAAACCTATTGACAAGCGTAACCTTCAAGACAACAGCCATGGGCCGATTACCTCGCGCGAGGAAGTAGATAATAATAAACAAATCAATGATAACATTAGAAACGAAATCATCCTCAAAAATACTGAAACTCGTGAAATACTGACGCCGAAGCATAATTTCTACAAGGAATATGTAATGAAAGAAACAGTTAAATGGATGAAGAATCTTCCAATGAATGCTGAAGTATACGCAGCCCAGAAAATTCTAAGGGACAACATAGTAAACTCACTAGTAGAAGAAATTTGCCAAATATCCAAATCTATGAATGACGAAAACTACGACGAAACATTAAAATTAACAATAAAAAAATGTTTGGACGAAATGCCAATGTGGCTTCCATGTGTTGTAGAAGAACAGGGCCCTTTTAAAGAGAAATTAGGTGTTGAACTTTTAAATAGCATTAATAGTTTGAATAAACGACTGTTTCGTGAAGACAAACCCAGCAGTAGCAAAGATCGATCAATACATTTCGATGACAACATGAAAAATAAAACGAAAGACCATAATAAATATATGGGAGATATGGATATACAAATTATAGAAAATGAAATTCGTGAATGGCTATCAGACATAAAAATGGAGAAAGATTATTCTGGTAATGAAGTCACTGCGGAGGAAATATCGCATTTGCTTCTAAATAACTTAGAATATTTATTAAGGGAACCTAAAGTTGCAGCACAATATAAATTTACATTGAAAGGTGAAATCTTGGAAGTTTTAAAAAAGTTGCCCATAAGCGTGAAGAATCCCGCAACGAAAACATTGCATCTTTACAGATTGGCCGAGACACTAGCCAACAGACTGCTGCGTGTTCAGGCGCGGTATGCCAAACTCAGGTTTAACAAGGTGCACAACGTTATGTATCAACAGAAAGTTGATGAGATCATCGAAACCCCAACAGATTTGAAGAATAATTTATACACTTTAATCGGCGACTGTCTAGAGTTCTATAGCATCAATTATAACACGGAATTATTAAAAGAGATTTTTGAGATCGTGTTAAATAGTGTTGTTTCGATAAAAAACAAAACGCTCCAAAGCCACGTGGATGACATCACAGTAACATTGCAAAAATATTGTAACGTATCTGCCTCCAAGGCCACGGACATATCGAAACATATCGTTATACAGGTACGGAATGTCCTACGAGACGAAGCTCCTACAAGCTTATTTGGAGAAAGTATTGCTTCGCCCAGACTTTCTGGAGTCATATCAGTGTACACATTCGAAGAGCGTAACACCACACCAAGTTTTCCGATTACTTCGACTCCTAAAAAGGTGAAAATACCTATGTCAGATATACCGCGACAGAACCCGGAGGAAATCAGCCTTGCCACAAGTATAGCCGAAGCTATACGAGAATGGATGTATAGTAATTTACCTAGTCCATTAGATATGTCAGGAGAATTAAGTTACAGAGAAGCGATTACATACGAGCTAGCAGGAGAAATCGTAGAGACATTACGAAACGCACAGTTGATGCCAACAAAACAAGACAAAGACGCCGTTGCAACTACTATCTCTACTTGGCTTGTAAAATTTGAAATATTCGACGACTATGAAAGTCATATAAATCAAATACAAAACTTGTACGAAAGAATATTTGAAATAATAAAAACAGTTCCAGTTTTAACTAAGCCTCATCAAGGAACCCGTCAAGCTATTGGATTCTCTAAGTACAGGGGAGATGAATCACAGCTTATATACGTTGCCCAAGGCATAGACATGCTCGAAGATGAAATCTCAGTGTGGATGAATCAACAACCAGCGGACATGTATGTCAATAATGATAGGAATATAAGAGATAGACTCATTCACCAATTAGCTGAAAAGGTACAAGAACATTTAGTAAACAAGGACCCTGAAATAGACATACAAAATGATGTAAAACAATGGTTAAACAAGGTCATAAGCCCCGATGCCAAAGTTTACCTTCCAGATATGATTGAAGAATTAAGAGACAGACTGAAAAGAGTTCCACAAGATGCTACATTAAGTAAAGAAAAGATAGAAAAAATGCATTCTATTCTGCAAAGAGAAATAGAGAGAGGGCGTATGATTAACGTACCCGAAAATGATTGTATTATAGACAATACAATGAAAGAGTTCATACTGAAGTTTCTTGAAAATTACTGTGTTGCCGAGACACAATTGGCTCGTCGGGCTATAACTAATATGTTAAAAAACGAATTAATGAAATTAAAGCCGCCTACTAGGAAAGATGTGTACAAAAAATTTGCTAAATCGGAACCAAACGCGTTAGAAGCACCGGGTCAATTTGTACAAGAACTTGAATACATCAATTTGTTATCTGATTGGCTTAATATGATACCTGTAGATCCAAATTACACAGCTCTTGGTAATAAACATCGTGTCAATTTTATACAGTATGTTTCAAAGTATATAACAGCAATCGAGAACGAAAGAAGCAGGGCTCCAGGCGCCATGAATTATGATTTGCATTTAGCCAATATAATAATGTATTATTTAAGTACACTTCCGATACCAAATGAACACAAAGCAAATATGGCTAGAATGATTGATCAGCTCTTGTCAAAACTAAGTACCCACAGGGAATCAATAAGACAGAAAGCAAACAGAGCTCCCATAATCAATGATTTAGGTGAGTTCATTGATGTATATGTGAGGAAATACGGTGTAGACATCGGTGATAACGAAACTAAAATAGAAATTTGGACCGATAGACTTATGAATGAAATACAAAAAATAGTGTACGAGACATCCAAACCGGCAGACCTGACCCAAAATCAAGTTTATAATAAATTGGCTAACGTATCTATACCATTAAATGATACAGTTGAATCGTTCGTGTTAGAAATAAATTATATAAAAGAAATTATAGAATGGATGAAGAATTTACCGCTGGCTCCCATAATAAGCAAAGAAGATCAAGATTATAGAGTTGAGTTGGTCAGTGAACTGGCCGAGAAGCTATTTGAAAGGAAAGTCAGAAAATCACCAGGAATAGCGGATCCAAATGCTGATGCAGATGCAGTGCAATACATTGCTTATTGGTTAACACAATTCCCGTTGGAACGCCCAGAGGAAATCATAGTAGCTGTTGTAATAAAACAACTAATAGACAGAGTAGACAGAGCAAGTGATCCTCAACAATCGTGGGACAGGACAATATCAGATGTCACAAGAATAACCGGCAAGTCATATCCCGGTGTAGTTAAACCAGAGCCAAGACCTAAAACACCAGCATTAAAATGCAAGGAATATAAAAATAAACCCGAAGCTTTGATAGTAGACGCCGTGGAGAAATTTTGTAATGCTCTTCCAATCCGTGGTGATGACCCAGACGCTGTTAAATATACTAAAAATGAAATAATGAACAAGGTTTTGCAAAAAACCGGTGAGTTAAATGTTGATCCTGAAGTGTTTAATGACCCGCCTTTATATCGAGACGTGTTTACAGACGAAGTAAACGAAATCATTGATCAAGCACCACTGAATCAAGATGCAGCAAAAAACTTAGAAAAACTCAAAGGAGAGCTTATAGATACAATTATAGACGCAAATGCAGCTATCAAAGAAAAATCAGCCGGAGAACAATACAAACAAGAATTAGAGAATGTTATAAACACGTCTATTCCAAATCCCGTGCGCAAAGAGCCGATGTCTCAACCAGGCTTTGAAATGTACAAAAATCGATTAGTTAACATGTTCATTCTAGAGAACTTTGATCACAGCAACGACGGATTGAAATTAAAGTATGAGAGACAGATTAAATCCGAGATAGATCGCTTTTTCGAGTGTGCACAGAATAGAAGCGCTGTACCCTTAACCAAAGATCAAATTTATAACCAATTGTACAGCGCTCTTTTTAAAGTGCCGATACCTAATGAAGTCTCCGTGGCGAATGAAGTAGAGATAGTTAAAACCCGATGTGAAATAGACAAATGGTTCGAAAATTTACCATTAAGGGAAGCTTATAACCTCAATGAGCAGTTAGAGTGGGACCAAATACTAGCAACACTCGCTAAAAGAATTCACGAAATAGAAACAACCGATCAAAACGCACAGGATAAGATCCTTAAAGAAATTAAAAAATGGCTGCCTATGTTGCCCATTCTACCTGGAAAAGAAGGCAGGTTTGACGAATTTGCGAAAATGCTGCAAGACACGCTTAAAACCACAAGTTCATCCAGAAAATGCGTTGCATCGATACCCCCAAAAGCAGGAAAAGTTAAAGCAAAAAAAAGTAAGGAGCCAGTGAAACATTTCACTGGATCGGCATCACCACCACCAAAACCTAGCACAAAAAACCTAGCAAAAAAACCTTACAAAACCCCTACAA
Source organism: Deilephila elpenor (assembly GCA_949752805.1). Classification (NCBI taxonomy): domain Eukaryota; kingdom Metazoa; phylum Arthropoda; class Insecta; order Lepidoptera; family Sphingidae; genus Deilephila; species Deilephila elpenor. The sequence goes on along the minus strand of OX457104.1, from coordinate 14,479,947 downwards.
CTTCTAATATGCCTTGCTGTCAATCTCCCAAGGAACCACAAGAAAGGCCAGTAGACCTCATGCTGAAGGCAGCGTTTGATTGGTGCAATGAACTGCCTTTACTAGGTAGTACGGTGGAAGAACTCGAAGGTCTGAAAAACATTAAAGAGCAAATATTTACAAAAATCTTAATAAAATTAAGTGAACTGAATACCGATCCAGAAATATTCGCAAACGATTTCATGTATAACGAGCTGTTAGACGAAGAGTTGGAAAACGTTTTAAATCTTATTCCTACCAATTATGACGTACAACAAAGCAAAGAGGCAAGAAAGATGCAGCTGAAGCAGCAAATAGCAGCAATTAAAATGCTCATGAAAAAAGATAAAGACAGACAACATTACAAAGACACTTTGAAGAACACGGTGGTATCGGTATTGGAACCGCCCGCGAACATGACATCGGACAAAATAGAAATGTTCGACAAGCTTGTCGAAGAAATTGTTGAAGACTTCGTTCAACTCCACTACAACAAAAACGACGAGGAAGGACGCCAGTATTACAAATCTAAAGTCCAAGAGGCAGTTCTAAATAAATTCTATGAGATCCAAGACCAACCCGGGACCGAGCAGCCCGGTAACCCATTACTCAAAATTAATCAATTACTCTGCGAGCTGGCGAAAATACCTCTACCCGACAAAGAAGTTTTGAAAGACGAAGTCGAAGAAATCAGAATGAGAGAACAAGTAGAAGAGTTTTTTGAACAACTTCCCCTTCCGAGCAAAGACGAAAAGAGCATCAGTGTCAAGAACGAAACTAAACTAAGTCTCGCCAAACAACTGGCCAACATAGAAAAAAGCGGACACAACTGTTCAAACGATAACAAAATGAGAAGCGAAATAGCAAAACAACTGAAGAAGGCGAACGCGGAGGTGCTGCCGCAGGTGATCGACGAGTTCGTGCAGCAGCTGAAGAGCAACGAGGCGGAGCGCAAGGCCGCGCCGCCAGAGGACACGCTCGTGTCCGAGATCCGACAAGAGTTCGACGCAGTTCAAGTTCGGCCATTCGGGAACTTTCCGCAGGCTTACATTTCAGGTACAGAGGTCCACGGCAACGTGTTCCCGGGCGCCGGTTTGACTCCAGCAGGAGCGGCCGCTCACCTGGCCGTGCCGGGGAGCGGGACTCGTGCGCCGACGTCGAGCGGCGAGCCCTCGGCGCCGGCGTCGCGGAGCCGCGTGACGTTCACGCCGCAGGCCACGGCGCGGGCGGGCAGCGCGGCGGCGGGGGCTGCGGCGGCGGCGGCGGAGTCGTCGGAGCTGTCGGACGAGGACGACGAGCGCTGCAGGTGCGGCGGGCGGCGGCTGCGGCTCGGGGGGCGGCGCCCCACGTGCGTGCTGCGCCGGAACTCCACCGACGGCCACGAGTACTGCGTGCCCATGCCGCGCATGTGGCGCCGCATGCCTTTTCCTAGTTTTGTTTATTTCTAGCATTCACTTTGTCACCGGCATAGCAATAGGAAATACATTACTTTGTGTTTTGGTACTGAATAAATTATGACAACATCCAGGTTTTATTCAACACATTTATTTACAATTATTAAAAAATCTAGAAATATTGTTTCCTCCCTATATTCCATTATAATTAAACTCGGCAATACATAACTAATACATAAATATCTCCATGTTTAGTCTTATTCTAAAAATAGGACAGCTCCAATTTCCTTGTAAGCGCTTACAATATTATAACAAGGTCAAGCTAAATAACAGAACAAAGTTTTCGTTTAGAGCTACAAAACATTAAAACAATTCTAAAACACATACATATGCGAATTCGTAATATGTAGGAATAAAATAAAAATTTAAAACTATAGGAAAACATTTAGAACGCAGAGACTACTATCAGTCATCCCTCAAGAATGTTTTATCCGCCAAGGATATTCAAAATTCAAACCTGTCAGGAAGGTAAAGTTAAGTCAGTAGTGTAGAAATTTCTCTTAAATTATCTTTTTGATCACCAGATAAAAAATAAGGACCACTAACTAACAGAAGAAGACAGTAATTGGAAAATACTAAATTGAACATAGTAACACATAAGATAGTATTATCAACTAGCACGAACTAACAAAAGAGCAAGCCCTAAATACAACAATAGGAACTGCGCTCACAACAGTGACTTATTATAAGCAATATTACTTTCGATTGTTTGTGTGGGTGCCATTTGCAAACTCTGTGTGACAAACAACATTTTAGTATTAAAAACGCCTTCGAAAAACATAGAGGGCTCGACTTAGCAATTAAACTGAAGACATTGCGAGCCCGTACATAACGCCAACCACACAAATCGAAAATATAAAGAACATGCAATTTATTCATATAGTTTTCCGTTCATAAAATTACAACATAATTAACTTAAAAATTAAATTAGCAAATAATTACTTTATTCCTAGTTTAACACAAATGTCTTTTAACAGTGAATAGTTCTTTTTCATTAAATTTTTTTAAAAAATATATCGCAGGAGGCCACTTGTATTTTGCCCCCGTGCATATAATATTTTATGATCCCCTAAAGTCTGCGACTCATATGCGTTCAAATCGACTGTTGTTTATTAATGAATTTCTATCATGTTTTGCATACACATTACGAATTACTAGACACAAAAAATAATTGCATCTCAGTGTCTGTGTTTCAAGCTTAATTGATTAAGCAAAATTAATATTGTAAATGCAAAAATAAGTCTAAATGGACATTTTTGAAAACAATTCTTTTAGCTGCCAAATGGGTAATGACTTCTGGATTTAACAAAAAACATAACCTATTTTTTTTCGGTGTATACTTTAGGCCAAGTCGCAATATAAAGTTAGTTTTAGTCTAATATAGCAGTCTTGTTACGGACGGCATAGTTAACACTAAGGTGCGCGTGCCCTACTGCACAACAGAACTACGCACTACCTACACTTCTAACTAACTAATAGTAACCATGGAAATAAACGCTACAATTTTTTTAAACAAAATATTTATATTTTTTACTCTGATTTTATATGCGAATTCACGGTATTATGTAGCTGCTATCAATTGTGATTTCACGTACTATGAAATTGTGATTTAAATATACTAGGTGATGGAAAGTAGCAATTTGTAAGTATGATTTGAGAGTGAATTTAATATAGTTGTCACAAGTGATATGATTGCACTTACCACCGTACTTAGCAATATATGTGTATTGTTTGCAATATTAATTATCCTACAGATTGTTATTCTTCAAGAACCATTGTAGATTAGAAGCCTTATGAAAGCTACATGCCACTTCTATTCAACTTTTCTTCTGTAATTTCTTTAGCTACATTTCTTAAAATATACACTAGTATTGCAATACCCTACAAATTTATATACTCTCTAAATATTTATAGTAGTACTAGTCATGTGTTATTTAGAGAGTGAAGGTCCATATCGGTTTGAAATAATTAAGTGGTCATAATCGTTATTTCAGTATCTCAAAAATAAACCAATGAAAATACGTAAAATGTCGATAAATCTGTAATCCGATTGGTTTATTTCAGAACAGCCCTCGTGGCGTGAAACTAAATAAATGCCGCGAGTTCGATCCCCACACTGATACAATGGTGTGCTATGGGAGAGGCCTATGTACAGCAGTGGACGCACAAGGCTGATGATGATGATGATAACTGATACAAATATTCGTGTGGTTCACAAACATTTCTCATAATATTTTGAGAAAAAGCCTCTCGTAGTTCTAACACGCAATATTAGTCTTTATATCTCAGACTGTGTTGGATTTTTTTTAAACAGCATTTAGCATCGCTTATGATTGTTTGTAACAGTCTAGGCGGTATATATTCCATCATCACGTGTCGTCACTGCTCTCGGAGGAGCTGGAGGAGTGCAGCGTGCTGTCGCTGTGGAGGGCGCGCGGCGGGGCGGCGGGGGCGGCGGGGGCGGCGGGGTGGTGCGCGCGCGGCGCCGCCAGCAGCAGGTCGATGGGCGGCACGTCGCGGTGCTCCGACGGCACCACCAACTCCTCCGCACCGCCGCTGCAATGGGAAAATCAATGTTATTGACATGCCTAATACCCAATAATTTGACACGGTTTTTTCCAGTTTATTAGCTTTCAAAAGGTAAGCGTTCGTTGTTACAATGTGCTGTATAACTGGTACATCTGGCATTAATATCAGACAGTTAAGCAAGATCATGAATGATGTTTTAATTAGTATACCAGAGTTTTGTCAAGGATAAAAGTTAGTTTCTTTGGACTGGTTATCCGTTTGCGTCACATATTGTATTCCAATGAATAATAATGCTTGTGGTACTGACTGCGCCTGCGCGAGTTGCTGCGCCCTGGTGAAGAACTCTTTGCCGAGGTTGAAGGTGAGGTTGGTGCGCATGACGAGGCGCACGGGCTTGGCGCCCGCGCCGCCGCGCCGCGCGCCGCCCGGGCCGCGGGGCGAAGACTCCGCCGAGCCCGGGGACTCGCGCGCTGCCTCAGCACCGGACTCCAGCGCTGACTTCAAAGACTCCTGCCGACAGATAAGTCGTATGAGAATACCAACCAATGTGAAAACTAAGCGGATTTTTCGTGCTTGATGTTTTTACAATATGCGTTGCTGGTATTATAATCCAGCTATTAGAGTCTAGAATCTAATAACGTAGTGTTTAGGCACTAAACTCAAAGGAGTTTCGAGATAGAATTTGATGACAACTAAACCTTTACAATATTAATATTCTTAGCATGACGGGTGTTTAACCTTTGTATGTGCTATCTTCAGATGGATATGAATATCCTACCATTAAACGTAAGCTAGGGAAATGTCATGATCTCCTATATCATAAGATGTGTGTGCGTACCTGCAGCTGGTCGGCGGGTGTGTGTGCGTCCCAGCCCTGGCGCAGCGCCGGGGACAGCGGCTCCTTGCTGCGGAACCGCGACGTGCCTGCAACACGCACGCACGAGACAATATTATACTCAATCTGACCTCATTCACTACGCCACGACACTGAACCGTCTTGAAAAAAGACGAGAGGAGGTATTGAGCCTTCAGCCACACATCGAATGAAACACGACAGCAAATTCGACGGTTTTCTTTAAGACAGTGGTACGCTTCGCGACCTTGGTCAGCTCGGTCTCCTCCTGTAGTCCAAGCTCTCTATATAAACCCATCTCTATAACATCGTGATGAAGTAGCCACAATTAACCATGATGAATAAAATTCTCGATTATGGAAGAATTACCGATAGTAGGTACAGATGAGTAAGGTAGCATGTACGGTACTCACCGAGCGGCCAGGTATCGTCCAAGGCGTTGGCGCTGCTGTCGCGCTTGCGGGACTCCTCGCGGTCGTCGTCGCTGGCCAGCATGGGCGCGTCTTCAACGGAATCCTGCGGCGCTGGCGTCGTCTCTTCCGACTCCCGGTCTGATCTGCATAGATTGACATAAATATACCATGTCTTAGTCCTGAGCCCACATTAAAGTTGATCGAGTAGTACCCTGTAGTACCCGGGTTATAAATTGTGAGAGATTTCGGTCTTTTTTATTTACATTTGCTTGCAGGATCGAACCGCGACTTCTGAGTCTGTTTATTAGCATTTTCTTTGGGATAATCCAAAAACTATAGCAATGTGTATTACAAAATGGACTCGCGTCGTATCTAGACTAAACATATATTAGTTTTTACGTTACACCAGCAATGACACAACTGTGAAAACAGCATCCCATTCAATGCAGCATTTTTTGCATAATGCGCACAAAAACGAACAGAAATTAATGTTTTCTTCCATGTTCATAACAATTTTATTTTTAAATATCTCCCACGTAGTTATCGACAAATTCCTGTCATTAACCGACTTCAAAAAAAGGAGGAGGTTCTCAATTCGACTGTATGTTGCTTTTTTTTATTATGTAAAGTTGTATGTATTTACTTGAGGAGGTCGTCGATGCGCGGCGCGCGGTGGTTGCTGAGCATGGTGAGCGGCGCGTCGCCCTCGCCGGAGGAGGGTGCGGGTGGTGCGGGGGGTGCGGGGGGTGAAGGCGGGGGGGAGGGCGGCGCCGTCAAGCGCGAGCGGCTCTTCTTGTGCTTCTTGGAACGCTGCGGACATACGACAATATTTACTAAGGAAGTTACAACGCACTACTCAGTAGTCTTTTTATTTATTTTTCTAGCTTCTTTAGTATAGAAGGCCAAGTGTGATTAGAGATATCGTTCGTTTGATTCCTGCACTGATATTTACATGATCCACAAATATTCATTTTGAATCTTGTTGTCGTGAGATCAAAAAGTCTTAAATACGTTTGGGTACCCCATACCCATGAAACAAATGAGCTATATTTACAACGAAAAAAATATATGCATTCTGCCTTCGGCGTATGATATAATAATTAACAAACATACGACACATTTCAGTCGTAATCGCCACGCCGGCCCGCTTCACATTACCTAACATAACACTCGCTAACAAGCGACATACGACATATCAATAAATTGAGTCATCCTGTTATCAGCGGTGACAAGAGCTGAGATAACGCTTCGAAACATTGAGTACGGCGCGCGCCTCGTAAACACCCGTATTGCATTTAACAGAAATAAATCTGAAATATAATATTAATACTAGTTAGCAACAATAAACCTTATACAATTGTGACAAAGTGCAAAATGGAGGGACTGGAAGAGAGACTGGAGGCCATGGAGCTGGCTGTGGCTAGCATGGAGCGATCTAGTGAGAGTACTACGAGCGGTGACAATCATAACAATACGGACAAGCTCGCCAACAGCATAGAGGCGCTGGTAGGGAGGCTGGACGACATCACAGTAGCTTTACACACTGCGCGGCAGAAAACCGGACGGTACCAGCAGGGGCGTGCGCTCCTTGTAGGCAGAAATGCAGTGCTTTACTTGCCATTCACATATATTTTAATAAAAAGTTCGTACGTTTTAGATGACTTTAATTAATAGTAAATAAATGAACAAACAAAATATAATAAATTAAAAACGCCTAATATTTTATAAATAGCAATAGCGCTGCAAAATAATGTACCTAATCAACCAAGTCATGCCGCCGCGTCCCGCAGGAGATTTGTTCGTATGTGTGTAGTAATTTTGGTGTCCGTGCACAGTTCGCAAACGCACACACCCATGAATATCGAAAGCCTGATTGGCCGAATCTAAATCAACTCCTGCGGCAGGCTACGGAAGTTCGGCAGTTGTCGGGAGTAATCGGAAATGTTCGTTGCCTATAACCCGAGTAAAAATAATAGACGGAAATCTAATAAATCACGTATGCACATTATGCATTTTTGTTTAGTAAGGTTTTATTTGTATAAATAGCAGGAATGTTTTGTGTTTCGCGGGGGCCATTTTGCTTTTTTCATGTATTAAGCATTGTTTACTATTTTGTTTGCGCCAGTTTATTTATAGTTTTCATAATTATAAGATTTTTTATTTTAACATTTAAAGTGTGTACATTTAACAGTTTATTACTAAGTTTCTATAATAATTGTAGTGATTTGCTTTTACTAGTGCGTTTGTTGATTTTTTAAAATGTTATTGGATTGCGAGGTTTGTGTTGAAAATGTTTTTTTATTAAAAATAACAAGTTCTCACAATTGTGATTCAGTGAAAAGATTCAAATTGTGTCTCAAGGTAGGTGTGTACTGTGTACCCGAGTTACAACAATTAAACCAGCAAAAAGGGAATGTAACTGGAAAGGTTCATGTTAAAAGTTATGAAACGTATAACTATTATTTTACTTATTAGAATTTCTTCCGCCGCGACAATCGATCGCTGTTTTTTCTGCGTTGCGGTAGAAGATGTACATGAATAGTAAGTACATCTAAGACTTGTTCTGTTGGAATGGTTTCCGACTTAGGGATCCGTCGCGTGGATATGGCTATGCTAAAAATCTATTTAAAATATTTTTTTTGTGACCGAGTACTCCGCCGCATGCCCAGTGTCATAATCCTGTGCACGCCGCTGGGTACCAGCCCTGGAGCGAGGAACACGAGACACTCCTCACACACAGATACGTCGCCAAGGAGGTCTTACTCAACGTCATGTGGAAAGCCTTGCGAGTAGTCGACTCATTCTTGACCGGCTGGCGAGAGGTCAACAAACTGCTGGACACCATGCCCACCTACACTGTATCCAGGACTAAACGATTCCCTAAATACGGCTTATATATTAACATACAACATCTGGATGTTTATTACAAGCTGCATCAGTTAAAAGAGTATGCGTATAAAGCCAGTGCTGCTGCCAATTGTGGTGGGGACACTTCGCAGTTCAAAACAGTTGTGAGTACCCTACAAACCCTGGCGCTGTCCAATGTCGGCACTGGAAGAATCGTCGGAATGATCCACGACCGAAAAACCTTTGAGGAGGAGTATAAACTGACTTGGGTAGGGGAGGAGCCAGATCAAACAGAAATGGAAGAGCAGAAGAATGAAGATGAACCAAATGAAGATAGCAATGGTGTTGCGAACAGGGCCGTATTAACTGAACATATTGATTCAACTGGAGTCGAATAGACCAGATAATCTACTCGATACTTGTACAAGTTTACGAACGTGTGGACTGTTAAGTTATACAGTGTACAACAAAACCCCATGTTATTTCCTATCAGTGACAGTTTCCTTTGATTGATCTATAAAGTGATAACAGCTGAGTGATCTGACGGGTGAATGACCGATTAGTGCTGTGTGAGCGTGCGATGCCTCGGATTTATTAAGCTTTCCGTGTGTGTTGCCAGATGGTCCCCACAATTGAGTCTTAGTAAAATGAATATAAAGATTTTTTAATGTTAGTACGATTTAGTTCAGATTCTAATGAACAATATTGTATGATACATTGTTGCTAAGCAGGTAACAGGATAATATCTTAAATGGTTTACCTTGTTTACATACAAACTCACTAATATTTTGTTGTGGATTTATATCGTGTCAATTTTTTTATATATAGAGCTTCATGTAACTAAATAACAATAAAGAATTTGTGTAATAGAATTGTTTTGTTCCCATATTTTGAGCCCATTTTACCTCATAAAATGTATTTGATATAAATGTTTTAGTGATAAAAATATTAATGAAATCGTTTAACTCGTTTAATTTTTTTAATAATCGTCTCATCGGCCTGTAAATATTTTCTAAATAATTTATTTTATTATGGACACATGTTTGATGTGACTCTTCTTAAATTATGATTATTGCCATTTTCACTCCCAGTAATGATATATCTAATTTTACTTTATATAACGCATTTGTAATCAGTTATCCAATTGATCCAGCACTAGACCTAACCCCTCTCAAACGATCTCTCAGTTGTGAGTGTGTTGCTCAGCAGCATGACTGACTACACGACTGACCTTGACAGAGGCTACTGTGGAGGGTTTGACCTCAACGAAGTCCTCGATGATGATCCTCTTGTCGTGCGGCTCCCGGGGCGGCGGCGGCGCGTCGGTGCGAGCCTCGCGCGCCTCGCCCACCATGTTCACCGCCTGCACCTTGTGCTTCTTGCTGCGATGTTTCTTTGTCACCTAAAGAGAGAAGGGGGATGGCACATTTAGTTTTAACTAAGCATTCACCAGTCTAAATATACACTGTTAAGTTTCCTCAAATACTTTTCGGTTAATTCGGATTATTCAACACTGTCAGAACAAAGTGATTCTTAATGAAACATAAATAATCATACTCTTTACTTCGACCTGGATATTCTATATGCCTTCTAAATGCAGAAGATTGAAGTTTATCTTAAAAAGAGCACTATAACAATTATCTAATTCAGATACGTGTTATTGTATCCTCTAAAATCGAGAATTTCAGTATGAGGACTTGTGCGAGTCCATGACAATAGGCTACTGCGGGTCCAATTCACATGCCAAAAGAAATTATTGTGAAATCTGTATGGTACGCAAATTTATCGCTATCAGTGGACTTCTTGAGGCTGTTGGACAGGCTACAGTAGTGAGTACCGGTGCGTCGCGCGCGGCGTCCCCCTGTATGTCGAGCTTGTTGAGCACCTTGTCCGTGTGCGCGGCGCGCGCCACCTCCGTCACCTTGTTCTTCTCGAACACGCGCCCGTTGTTTATCACCTGCACACGTAAATACACCCTACAGTCACACAGTCCTGACCACACACTACACGTGGAAATGCATCCCTAACAAACCTGTACTACTAAAAATTGACAGCCTCCGTGGCGCAATTGGTTAGACGCCGGCTGTGAAACGACAGACCGCGGGTTGGATTCCCGCAAAGAGACAAATGTTAGTGTGAACCACAGATATTTGTTTCGGGTCTGGGTGTTCGTGAGACCGAAAAAGTCTCTCGTAGTTCCTGATACCCAAACTAATCCAATTTATATAATTAACAAGAATGAAAAGATAGCTATACGGTATGACTTGTGCATGTGTACCTTGATGTTGTTGTCGTTGAGTATGGCGACGAGGTCCCGCACGAAGCTGTTGTTGGGGTAGAGGCGCGCGTGGCGGCAGTGGATGTCCACCTCCAGGTGCTCGGACGCGTTGTGGCGCGCGCGCTCCAGCCGCACGATGAACTTGTTCTTGGTGCGCTTGGAGCGCTTGTGCTTGTGCTTCTTCTTGTGCGACTTGCGCCGGAGCGAGTCTATCGAGTTCTTCTCTGAACTGTCGTACGAGAGGAGGGAGCGCGATATGCGCCTGCGATGGAAATGAAATCAAAGATAAATAAAAAATAATTACAAAGGACTTGTGCTGGTCGAAAATATGCATCATGCGTCATAACAATCTTTAGCCATATTAAGCCCAATCCTGCAAGCAGGCCTACCTTCACGATTATGAAATGTAGCAAATAGTGATTTATTGCTTTTTAGTGGCTATTTATTTCTTAAAGTTGGTAAAATTTTATTTACAAATTAATGTCTTCTGTCTCGACCATTCTGTATCCAAATTAAAATCAACATACAACATAACATACTTATATACAAGTTTGTATATAAGTATGTTATGAAAATATTGAATCACACATTATATCCCTTTCTTTTTTTGTTCTACAGTCGACTTCTCGTCAATTATTATTAATTAATTATTGATGTATTATTTAACTTACCTTTGTCCATGAAGTTTTTGCAATTTGCTGTCTCTGTCGTTTGTTTCGACATCTGTAACAGAAAGTTCCATCATTTTTGGTTCAACATGCTTATTCCTAAACAAATGACGATATAAATAATTCAAAAAATTGAGTTAAGCTACTTAAGATTTAACGATAATGCATTTACGAAGGCTTAAGCCTTAATGTCGAGTGGTTATAACATATTAGTTTAGTAGCAGCGTGCATGAGGATTGAACTATTAGAATCCATGTTCAAATATTTCACTGCTGAATTTACTTATTGCAAGTTTTTTTATACGTATTATATTTTTTATAGAGCTGAATTCATTACCATTATAGATTTATCACTTGTTTCAAAACCATAAATATTTTTTTCTTCAACATGGATAGACCCACGTAGCGTCGTACTCACTTTGTGATAATGAAATACGGAATATTCTGACACATTGTAATGATTGTTGTATGACGTTATACTATGATAATGTGTGATGACACGTGCGGGTGCGTGTGCGTGTACGTGTGGTGCGTGTGCGTGTGCGTGCGTGTGCGCGTGCGTGCGGGTGCGCGTGCGTACCGTTGCGCTTGAAGTGGTTGTACTCGGCGTAGTCGATGGTCCAGCGCTGGTCGGATGCGCCGGTGCAGCGGCGCGCGGCGGCGTCGGCGCCGGGCTCGGCGGCCGCCAGGCACAGCCCCGACTCCACGTGCCGCAGCGCCCCGCTCTCCGCCGAGTACTCCCACTGCTGCAAACACGAACACACACTATTATTCACCAGTTATACTGAAGCGCAAGTCGTTACCCAATGGCCGCTATGGCTGGAAAAGCATATTTGTATGCGGCGCCCTTACTTTGTGACTGTGGCGGGTATTACATGTTGTGTGTAGGTATAAACATTATAATCACAACGGACGTATATGTATGGATGAAGAGAGTACTGAACGCTCAGTGCGTATGCGTACAAAGTCTTCGAGAGCTCACCTGTCCGCGTTGTTTCTCGTGGCACGCAGACATCAGCACCTTGCGACTTTTCTCCTCTTCAAACTGGTTGTCGCGTCTGCACAAAACATTCATCTTATTACAATTGTTTGAAGTTTTTCATACGAGACAATCCAGTAATAACACTGCTTGCGAAGTTCTTCAAACTGGAACATAACAATGCTTACACACTTTTGCTTGGCGGTAGAAATAGAGATAGGCGATACCTGTCCAGAGCGCCTTTAGCATTCGAAGAAGCTACTACTTACTTAGTCAACTGGTGACAAAATCACCACTAGTAACAATAGGCATGAAGAGGGGAACAAGCACGAGCAATTACACTCGAGCGGCCATAGGAACAAAATCTATGTGCCCGGAGCACGTACCAACCGGGATTGCTGATAGAACGAGAGGGAAGATCTTGCGACTGCGTATTAGTGACAGAGACAAACATCAACAGCGGTACGTGTACTGCTCTATTTGTTGGACGTTTTGTTATTGTCTCGTGTGGTATAATGGTTGGGTGTAACTGGCGTGGTGTGTAGTGTAGTGCAGTGTAGTGTAGTGTACCTGGCGTAGGGCACGTGTGCGCAGCTCTCCTCGTCGCGCAGGTGTCCGGCGAGCGAGAGGGAGAGGTACTGCGTGGCCTGCAGCTGCGGGTGGCACGGGTACACGCCCAGCGGCACGGCCTCGCCCTCGCGCTGCATCGTGTCCAGGCACAGCCCGCTCGCGGGGTTCATGAACCTGCACACACCAAATATATACCTGATTTACCTGATACAAATATAATTTTATAACTGTAAGTCTGGTTTTGGCCAAGTTCGCGCGTAATGATAGGCTCAAATATATTTCTTTGAAATCCGGCATCATCGCAATCATCCAAATGTACCTGTAATGGTATAATACTAGGGTATATAGCTCTTACCGTCCGTATCCGTACACGTCTCGCACGGGCACGAACTTCTCCTTGTAGATGTTGTCGAGGTACCACTGGAAGCTCTTACACTGCAGCTTCTCGCGCAGGATCTTGCGGTGCGTCACGTCGCCGATCTTCGGGTTGTTCTGCGGCAATGTTATTAGTGTTTTAGCACATGACCACAGGTGAGCACGGGACTCCATTAGAGTTCTACTGAAAAGGGTTAAAGAATTGGCCACCATGCTAGCCTACTGTGGGTTGCCATCGTATATTATAAGATCTTTATGACAGTATGAAGGTTTCCTCATGTTTTCCTTCATTCTTAAAGGCAGTGGTATCAGTACATGATTGACACTGATAAAAATGTCAAATTTACTTTTAGGATTTTTTAGAAGATCTAGAATCAGAAAGAAGAACACTCACTCGTAAGTCCGGTCGGTGTAGGTAAAACAGCTCGGCATATTCATCCATCCAAACCTCAGCCATGCGCGCCGTGTTAATGCCTGCAATTAACATTAAAATCTCTTGTTAAGAAAACAATCAAACAATTCTCTTTTCCTCTATTTCCTATTCTCTCTTTCTTCAGACACAGAAACTTGTCAGTTTTTTTTTAATTTACAGAAATAATAGTTGGAGGAAGGCGCTGGAAGCAAGTAGTTCCTAACAGGTGGTTGTGGAGATTCTTAAGGGAGCTTCCAGCTGAAGATGTTAGCAATGATGATAAATGTTGTATCCACTCACCGTGCGTGTCGCTGTTGGCGGGCAGTCCGTAGGGGTGGAAGCTACGGAACACGTGACCCACGCGCGAGCACGGGATTGTCTCCAGAGTACCACCACCTGAAACGAATATTGACCCATTTATAATCTAGTCCATACACGTCCTACTGCAGGACACGGGCCTCCTCGGGCCTCCTCTACACTAGTGCTAAACCAAAGTCCATCACGCTGGACTAAAGTAGATTGACAAACTTCAACACCTTTGAAAATGTATATGTTTTCCTTCATTGATAGCGTCCGTGGTGCAGTTGGTTAGACGCCGGCGGTGACACGGCGTTCCATCTCACCATCGAGACAATATTATGGTTCTGTGACCCACATGTATTTGCTTCGGGTTTGAGTGATTGTAAAACCGAAAGGTCTCTCATAGTTTCTAATACCTACGATATAAGTCTCGAAACTTGTGAAGTCAGGATTATGTATGCGACTGTTGGGTGTACTTACACTGCCATATTCGGAAGGACATCTCGAGGTTTTCGCCGCCCCAGCCGGCCATCTGCTCGTCGTAGGCGCCCAGCTCCCAGTAGTACTCGCGGTTGATGGCGAACAAACCGCCCGCCATCGTGGGCGACCTGGTGATGACGTCATGTTTTACATATTTAACGCGTAATATAGACAATTTGTGAGTCGAATGGAGTGATGCCATTAGTGCCACGGACAGTTCGCCAAGAAAATCGCTTATAGTGGATTTATTATTTAAAAGATTTGCATGATTTACGTGCCCACATAATTGTAGCAACGTGCAAGATATAACCACTCCATATGGATTGGTTCCACTTATCGCGCAGTTGCATTGTGGTCACATTATCTTGCGTGTATAAAAATCTTTCATAACAGATGTGTAAGTGAGTATTCACTTCACAGGAAGGACAATATGTTGTGACTTGTGTCGGTAGATATCGGTAAAGGTATCAGATACATTATCGTCGAATTTTTGTTTTCACACGAAGAGCGTACATCAATAATACTATCGTTGAAAATATACCGACAAACGGTTTAACCTACGACCCGGTACCGATAGTCTGCCGACATGTCACAACCAGTTTCCTTATGAATCAGTGCACTAGATAACAACTCAGAGCACACGACGTTTAGCGCCTCATATACCAAATCCCCAATCTTTACGCTATTCTTTGTCCTAATCAATATACATAAGAAACTTTGAATATTATATAAAAAACCTCAGCGCACCTCTGCCTACCCCTTCTAGGAGAAGGCGTGAGTTTACGCATATATGATAGAATATGTGCTGAATGAACCCATATGCCAATAAATTTCAAATGCCATCAGTGCGCCTTCGATTCAAGCACTTTGGGTGTTTATGAACAACGGTCTCCTCATTATACCATAGGCATCACTTCCATAGGACTCAAGTTCTGGGTTTGACAGCAGTAAGCCTTCAGTGGATTTATCGGCTTTAACTCTCATATGATTTGCTAATGACGGGAATTTGTACTCAGTATAGCAAGAACTCTCTATCACAAGTGAGGAAATCGAGTCGGCGCGGCAATTTATGCAAGACACTAGTAGCGTGTCTGGCTACCCCCCGGGGACACAAGCGTGGACATAGGTGTAAAATAGTAATCATTTAATATCAAGTGAGATGCTTGCCTATTTATCGATCCTTCCACCATCTTCAGTCACATGAAGCCTACTGCTAAACTTAGGCCTCCACCAACGAATCCACAGATCCATTGTTCTGTAAATGGATGTGACATGGCGAACCTATAAACTACGTATGTATATTGTATACTGACCAGGTAGGAGCTATATCGGAGCCCCGCCTCTTCTTCTCCCTCTCTGGCACGTCGATCCACGTGAAGTGTCCGGTGAAAGTGAACCCACCCACCTGAACACACAACATGGTCAGAAACCTTCACCATAACCCTCAGCTCTACACTTGGCTGTGTCAAACCATCTCATAGCATTTTTTCGGTTTGCTACGCAGGAAATGAACGGTAACTTCTTTCTAACTCATTGAGCTATTTGATTAGTTTCGTTGCGAGTTACAGGTAAGTCAGAAATTCCTGGAGACTCGAGGCCAATATCAGTAAAAATCTGGGTCTCACTGTTCTTTAACACGTAGCGATGTTAATAACTAATAAAATAAACAGGAGCCAGGTATGATTAAGTTAATTACAAAAACAATGCTAAGAGGTGATGAAACATACGCTTACTCACAAAAGTAAAAGTAAAATAGTTTACTGAAGTATATCATTCCATCTACATTGAAGTAAACAAACAAGTACATATTTGTACTGATTCACGTATCAACCACTCGTATCGACAAACATAATAAAATCATAAAATCTAAGTTATCCTGATTATTACTTAAGCAAGTAAACCTTCCAAGTGTAACGCTGATAAAAAACTAACCTCTCCCTTATTATTATAAAGTGACCCTTTTAGACAGTCCATATGTAAAATTATAGTTTTCCAACCATTCATAAAAATAGACAGGAGTCTTAGGTAATTTCATTCTACATTAAAACGTTATATTCATGTAACAAAATATATGTTTATATTTAAAAAATAACTATACTGCAATGTTACAAATATGCGTGTCTACAAAAAGTCACTTCGTACAGGCAAAGCATCAAGCGTTGGTGCAAAAGGGGGCATAGGTAACACAATAAAAAGTTTGAGAATCACTGATATGTACCTTGCAGATACGTACCACCGGGAAACAAACACAAAAGGAGTAACAAGCTACACATCAACACGGGCTTCAAATATGTTTGGGTAAGGAGGTTAATGTAATTCTCGTAAAAAATGGTGTCGGACGAAGCGGCGATGTTTCAATCACTGGTCTTAAGCCCCGACTTTATGCTAACACAGAAAGATGTTACCATCCGGTGGCCGCTGAGCCAAATCCCTGCTAAATTAATCACCAGATTCCCACATCAAAGCTCTCATTTCCTTTACAGCTAGCACGGCTCAACTTCGGGATCTCGAGGTTAAGAGCGCCTAAATCTACCAAGGGCCTAACCCCTCTTCTACTCTAGGATGTAGAGGAGTCCACAGCTCATCAGTGGGCGATTATAAGCTGTTATAGTACAGATCTCCCTGAACCGAAATGTCGCATAAATAGGCAAAGGTAAACATTTAATTTTTTTGGTTCAAATTCAAATAATAGACCAATAAGGAAATGGCATACCCCTTTAAATATACGGTTAATTGGAATTAATGTCAGTGAATTTTAAACAGCATTTAATCACATTTCGTTACCGACTGGCGCGGCTGTCAATAAATACCTTATCAAACTCTTATCAGTTGCACATTGTATTAGAATACAAATCGTTCGGATTGTTTTACAAACACTTGTGTATAACTCTCAAATCGTAAGGAAAAATGTTTACCAATATTTTTACTTATTTATGAACAAAAATAGCACCGTATAACTTTAAATTCTTGTTTCGAATCAGTATGTTGTATGACTGAAAGATCTCTTGTAGTTTTAATAAAAGTCACCTTCGAAGCATGGCTGTTTATTTATCATTGGAGAACCCCTTGTTATAAATATGTATATCAATAGCCAATATGTCCAAATACTCCGTGACCATTCATTAATAATTCTTATGGGCATTAATACATTAGTTGAGCCACCAATAATTGGCAGTATTATAATGACTAAAACCTACTTTATTTAAGCTAATTATTTGAAAATAAATATTCATATTTCATACATGCTTGTTAGTTACAATTTTAGTATACACTGCTTTTAAGCGACACAATCCATAAAAATAGACGTTTTGATCAAGGTGTTGTTTTTAAATTGGAAGCGACATCAGCAATATTAGTAGTTAAAATAACACAAATAAATTAAGTAAAAATATACTAGAAGGAATTGGCCTTTAAAAAAACTACTTAGTATGAAAGCGTTTTATGGCCATCATTAAACAAAATCAACATATTAAAATTGTATAATTCTAAGCTGCGCACTTCTTTTATCATTATTTGACGGCTGCACTCGGTTGCTATGTGCCTACGATCAATGAACCAACACAATCGAACTAAATAACAGACTTTAAATTCTAGATCTATACAAATTACACGTATTTAACACCTGTCTAATCAACTATGTTTTGTTATTTAAAATATATTGGAATTAACCTGCAAGGGTAATACATAATTTATCTCCTTGATGTTATTTATTATGCATTTTAATATTGTAATTTCTAGCAATTAAATGAACAATTTACAGTCTATAAAAACGACAAGGATTCAAATCAGCGGCTTGATAATATAATGAGTATTGTACCAATTACAAAAACCACGCAACAAGCCGACACAATTACATGGCTCCACGTAAGATTCTTATTCATTCGAAACCTTATGGATTGTGTCACCAATTTTAGAAAGCGGCGTTTCTTATCATGCAAGAATCTACACATAATTAGTCAGGTTATAAAGCAATGAATCCTAACATCTAAACCTGGAAGTACTCGGCAGCGTCTAGCTGGAATGTGGTCTGGTCTATAACGTCAATGAGGGGGGTGAGCACTGAGTCTCTCTTGTTTTGGACCCTCTGCAGGAGGGGCCTGAGCCAGTCCGTGTTGACCTCACAGTGCGCGTCTAGAAATATCAGGACGTCGCCCCTCGCGGCACGGGCGCCCCTCATTCGCGCCTTCATTAGACCTTGCCTGGAATGGTCAGCGGTTGTCAAAATTTTGGTTGAAATCACTTTTATTCAAACAATTTTCAAATTTAATGAACGTCGACGAAAATACTGTTTTATTAAAAAAAAAACACCAATTATGTAATTCTCCTGTTACAGAGTACCTATTTCTGATTCACGAATTTTCACAAACCGGACGATAAAATTAATAACCTCAATATTTGACACACAATTTTTTTCAATGACTATCAGTGATTTTCCAACTTTTTAGTTACTTTATTTCACTAAAATGTGTTGATAAATCCATGAAAAAATATTTGAAGGAAAGGTGACATAGATACCCCACAGAAACATGTAACTAGTATAAAAATATTGTAAATAAAGCTTTCTATTGAAAAACAAGTACCAAACACAAAATACAATTACCGCTAAATCTAATTTGTATTAATTGTAATACAATGTAATATCTTTACAAAACCTGCCAGTGATACATTTTCTACATATTTCTATTGATTCACTAATACAGGCTGTTTTACTCCTATGCATACTATGTCCAAATAAATCTTCGCGATCATATAATATCCTTGCTATACAACTATTGAACTAATAATACAATAAGCAAAACATACACACAATACAACTAAAACGAGCAACGTAAACTACAAACAGACATTTTATAATTTTGCATGTTGTGCAAGAAAATTATAAACTTGGGCCGAACAAGAAGTGCAAAGAAAACAAATAAAAGAACATACACAAAAAGGACACTTAAAAATACAGGCAAGAAACGAATGTAACAAAGTTTGTGCATTTTGTAATATGTAATATGTTCTTGGTCATATCTGATGGGCAATTATCGTAAAATATTAAATGAATTCATACAATAGTTAAAAAAAGGTAATTTCATCGAGAAAAAATCTTAATCCAGAAATATGGTTACAGTGATAATTTTGCAGGCAAATGATGATTGAATGACTATCTCGTTTGTTGGTGACGTATTGCCCGTCAGATACAAGCCAGTGTTCTCCAATGTCCGTGCAGCACGAAAGCCGGAACAGAAGCCTGTCACAATAGCCATCGACGAGGTCGGCGCCGCACTCACTCCATCATTAACTGTCACGAACAGTCCACAAAGCGCTTTGTACTACGTCTATAGTCTACACATACACAAATACCTATACAAACTCCATAGCCTATACACTTCCATCATCATTGTGGAACTTATCAGGAAAACGCCTCTAAAGCCTCGAATGCACAAGTAACAGCATGCCTGACATATCGGATGATGAAGATGACCGAATAAAAGATTTAAAAATCAAAATCGTAGAATTGGAATCACAGTTAAGTAGTGCACACGTGGAAATAGAAACACTAACCTTAGAAAATAACAAACTTAAAGAGGATAACAAAAAATTGATGAATAAAAATAATGTATTCAAAAAAATTACTAGTAGTCCAATTAAACAAAAAACACCTACTAAGAAATCAACTAAATCAAATCAAACGCAAACTGATCTTTCTGAACTACAAATAAACGGCATGTCTGTAAAAATGAAAAGTTATGAAACTGCAAAAACCACAAAAAAAGGAACCAAATCTACGTCTTCCAAAAAAAGGGTAAAAGATAAAATTTGTATAGTGAGCACTAACAAATGGAATTCAATATTATCAGTAGCACAAAGCATTTTAGATGAAAAATATGAAATATGTCACTATATAAAGCCAAATGCTAACACTAAACAATTAGTATCTAACATAGAGAAAAAACTATATAATTTCAGCAACAACGATTTCTGCATAATAATGATTGGAGAAGAAGACTTCAAAACATCAATCAACTATTCAGACACTATCTCCCATATGCGGAAAGCATTAGAAAACACAAAACATACAAATGTAATAATATGTTGCCCAACCTACAAACTCGGATATGGCACGGATTTGTATAATTGTAGAGTGGAAGCTTTCGGCAATCAATTATATCGTGACCTAACTACCTACGGATACGCATATTTATTAGATACGAACCTAAACCTAAAATGTGATTATGAAATGTTCAACAAACGTTTTGGAACAATCAACAACTCAGCATTAAGAACTATATTTCAAGATATTTATAATTTAACTGAAACCATACAACTTGAGAATGTAGAAGCACTGAGCCAAAATGAAAATGAGACAAAAGAATCAACAAATGATTTTTTTCGTGAAAAATAAATATATTTATGTTCTCCATCAAAATATTGCAGGATTAATAAATAAATCAGATGACATTTCGGTTTGCATTGAAGAGCTATTAGAAGAAAAGATTAGTGTGGACATTCTATGTTTCACTGAACACTTCGTTATGGCAGGCTATGAATCACATGTGTCTATTCAAAACTTCCAACTTGCAGCATCTTTTGCCAGAGAAGGAAGCAAAAGGGGAGGTTCAAGCATTCTGATCAAAAACGACCATCAATTTACAGAACTAAAACAATTAAAAAAGCTATCGGTAACCGGTATATTTGAATGTTGCGCGATAGAACTTACTCAATATAATATTGCTATCGCTTGCGTCTATAGGGTACCTAAACCTAGTAATTATAATTTGTTTCTTGAAAAAATGGAAATACTGTTACATACTCTAAGTAAAGCTAAATACGAAAATATAATAATTGCCGGTGATTTTAACGTTGACATACTAAAACGCAATATTCAGAGTTTAGACTTTGAATGCTTATGTTTGAACTATAATTTTAAAATGGCAGTAAATCAACCTACTCGCCTAAAAAGTCAAACATGCCTTGACAACATAGTGCATAACTTTAATAAGAAATGTGATATACAAGTACGTGAAT
Organism: Deilephila elpenor; assembly: GCA_949752805.1. Lineage (NCBI taxonomy): Eukaryota > Metazoa > Arthropoda > Insecta > Lepidoptera > Sphingidae > Deilephila > Deilephila elpenor. The sequence continues at coordinate 14,458,758 of OX457104.1, read as the reverse complement.
TAGGTTTATCTGACCACACAGCCCAAATTTTTAGATTTCCTATACAAACAACATACAATAATAAATTTTGGCGGGTAATTAAAAGAGACTACAGTATGGAAAACATAAAAAAATTCAAAAACTATTTAAATAGTTTATCTTTCTCAGAAATTTATGTTACTGATGATCCTAATACGGCTTATAATACATTTTTGGATACTTTTACTTTATTTTACAAATTATGCTTTCCAGAAAAAGTAACAATTATCAACGTTATAAAAAAACCTAAATGGGTTTCTCGTGGTATCAAGATATGTAGCAAGAAAAAACGTCGATTATTATGGCAGTTTCGACGTAAACCAAATCAAATTAATAAAACAAATTTCATGGATTACTCTAAACGCCTTAAAAAAATCATTAAACTCACACAGAAGGCACAAAATAACTATGCCATAAAAACCTCTACAAGTAAATCTAAAACAACATGGAAAATAATAAATTACACAAAAACAAATACGCCAAAACATGTCATTACAAAAATTAAAGTTGATAATAAAATTATTACAAGGCCAATAGAAATTGCAAATGCCTTTAATACATACTTTATCGATAAAATTACACCAATAAAAAATTCGGGTATAAATATAACATCTCTCATAGATAACACTTTAAACTCTTTTTTTCTAGCTCCATGTTTACCAATAGAAATATATAAAATAATAAATTCTCTAAAAAATAGCAATAGTGTAGGCTATGACGGCATAACAACAAAGGTAGTCAAATCAGTTGCTGCAGAAATTTGTTCGCATTTAAGTTATAACATCAATCTTTGCATCGACAAAGGAATTTTTCCTGAAGCGCTTAAGTTATCAATAGTAAAACCATTATTCAAAAGAGAAAATAGGGAACTTATGCAAAACTATAGACCGATTTCACTCTTAAGCATATTTTCAAAAATATTCGAAAAGTATATATATCAACAATTGTACGCTTATCTCGAAAAGAACAATATACTGACGGACGAACAAAAGGGATTTCGCAGAAAAAAAACAATTAGTATGGCGGTATTCGACTTCATGTATAAAGTCATTTGTAATGTCGACAAAAACAATCCTATCAGCACTATATTTTGTGATATGACACAGGCGTTTGACTACGTAAATCATGATATTTTAATGAAAAAACTAGAAGCTTATGGTTTTCGCGGAAATGTATGGAGGTTATTAAAATCCTATTTGAGTGATAGAAAACAGTATACAGAAATAAGTACAATTGACACTGACACAAAACATGAAATGACATACAAATCTATGGTACGTTTAAATAAATATGGAGTGCCCCAGGGTAGTGTCCTGGGCCCTCTATTATTTCTCATTTATATTAATGACTTACCCAAAAGTGTAAACCAGCACATAACATTATTTGCAGATGATAGTACTATAACGATACCATGCATGAATAAAGAAAATTACAACTCAGACATTAATAATGCTTTAACTTCAATAATTAAATGGCTAGAGAACAATAATTTAAAGATCAATCTTGATAAAACAAATATAATGCATTTTACACAAAGGGGATCTACCATGTCTAATTTAAACACACTTTATAACAACAAAAAGATCAATGAGGTAGACCATGCAAAATTTCTGGGTTTAATAATAGATAAGAAACTTAATTGGAAAGCACATACAGAAGCATTAATAAAAAAAAATTAGCAATTCATCATATGCAATTCACAAATTGGTTCCCATTCTTAACGTTGATGCTCTTATAACAGCATACCACGGTCTAGTCTCTTCTAATTTAAGATATGGGATAATATTTTGGGGCAATTCTGCAAATAAAGAATTAATTTTCAAAGCACAAAAAAGGTGTGTGAGGGCTATGTTTGGTTTAAAAGCCACTGATAGTTGTAAATCACATTTCAAAAAAAGTAAGATCTTAACGCTCCCATCTATTTATATTTTAGAAGGTGCAATGTTTGTTAAGACTAACCCTCACCAATTTCTACGAATGGCTGATATAATCATTCGCAATAGACGCGACAATAGTAGACTTTGTTTACATAAATCCAAAACCACCTTAATGAACAATAGTATATTTTGTTTGGCACCAAAAATATTTAATAAGCTTCCTGTACCATGGAAAGAACAAAGTACTACAAAATTCAAAAATACTCTAAAGCAATTTTTAATAAACAAAGCATACTATACTATTAATGAGTTCTTTAATGATAAGATTGAAAGCTGATATATTATATATTTCATAGATAGTTATATTATTTGTTTTTGTTGATTTCGTTGAATTTTTTATAAGATAGTATAAAGTTAATTTGATACATATATTAAGAAAGTTTTTTATTAGATAAGTAAGTGAAGAATTTGTTGTTGATTACTTCTATTATTGTATAGTTTTAATTATTACCTATTATTTTATATTTGTACGCCTCTGTGGCTAAACATGACAGTATCTATGTTTTGTTATGTAACACCTTGCACGCTTATGTGTGTATACTCATGTTCATACAAATAAAACATCTTTATCTTTATCTTTATCTTTAAAGTAAAATTACTTCGAATATGTACACATATAATGAAACGCCCATGAATTTTATACTACAAACTATGACGATATTTATTTTATTAACCTTCCTTATTGGCACACCGCAGAACATAAGATTCTAATGCATAATAGCTCAGCTGCGTCACTGTTCTGACGATGAGTGGCATGCCAAGGTAATTGCGTTTCGGCAGAAATTTATCCCATAATTGACTTTCGCAACATTCACGCAAGTTTGCAGACGATGTTCGAACTCAACACGCATACAGACATGAACCATCCACATGTAATGAGACAAGGCAATGAAGAACAAGAAGGCACACGCACAAGCTAGCATGGAGAGCGGGAGACCTGGAAGGAGGCGGGGTCCTGCACGCTATAGTAGAAGTTGGAGGAGTCGATGACGTCGATGATGGGCACGAGCGCGGCGTGCGGGCGCAGCTTGAGCTCGTGCAGGAGCGGGCGCAGCCAGTCGCGCTGCACCTCGCAGTGCGCGTCCAGGAACACCAGCGCGTCGCCCACCGCGTACCGCGCGCCCGCCAGCCTCGCGCGCGTCAGCCCCACGCTGCAACACCTCCGCACTTCACTACCCACTACCCACACTCCTAACCACGCACTATTCTCTCCTAGATGTCTATCAAGCAGGCCTAACCCCGCTGCAACTTCCTTCTTGCCTCATCTCCCGCATTGCACTCTCCTTATCTGTCTAGCGCAAGTTAGATAAAGATTACACTGGCACAATGTCATAGAGAATATCGTCCGAACATATGATTTTTAACCTGTGTAATGGATAAACACACATATGGTATGCATGCTTGCAATTACAACTTGCACGAATAATCACTATCTCATTCAATTACGTTACATACTTTATTGAAACATAATATTATCAAACTATACATATAATTAATACAGGTAATATAAATGTGTTTCATCTTATATGTACTATATAATATATGTATGCATAATGTACCTACGAGAAAGTACGTGAACATTTTATAAATAATACCTAAGCAAAAAGAAATGTTTCAATTTATAAAAGTATTCTAGAGTAATATTTATCAACAAAAAATATAATTATATATTGAATTAAAAGTACAGAATTCTAAGTAAATTATACTAAATTCGACTTAATACTTCAAATATCAACTACTTTAGTTTATCAATGCAATGAATGATTTATGAATACATTTAATAGAAGATAAGTATAATTACTTGTGAAGATAAGTATAATGTGACAATTGTAATGCAAAATAATTATTAACAAGTATGTTATGTATTTGCTAAAAAAACAATAATAAGTTAGTTACGCGTTATCTGATGTTAAAGATAATCATGACTCAATGTGACTCATAAAACAATTAATTATGTTATTGTTAAAGCAACGTAATGCATGAAATCCCCAGTATTAATTTATTACCTAAAATATTTTTTTTTCCCACAACGAGAATATATTCCCTACAGAAGAAATTTAATATTAACTGCTTACAATATTTCACTCGTTAGGTATGTACATCAATGTAGTAGCCAAAAACACTCACAACAATTTCAAAATTCCTTATTTCAATAATGTCTACGATTAATAATTTTGACCTGTTTTCGAAGAGAGAAAATTATCAACAACTATTGTATTGCTACTATTACCAACTGGATAGACACAAACCCGCCTAGGAGATTCCCAAGTAAACGCGGATACTTTGCAGCATATGAGAATGGAAACAAGTTTATAATAGCTCATATTCAGCACTTCACCTCCAAGTCTTCATATCCGGCCAGGTACGCAAACGTGGACTGATCGATAATGTCTATAAGCGGGGTGAGCACTGCACTCCTGGCGTATTTTATCCTGTACAGGAGGGGGCGCAGCCAGTCCCGGACGGCCTCGCAGTGGGCGTCCAGAAACACCATGACTTCTCCCGTCGCCGCGCGCGCCCCCTGCTGCCGCGCTTGCGTCAAGCCTATCCTGGGTATCCCGGCACAATATTGCACTTTTTATAGTAAAAGGCTATAACTAGTTGGTAATAATCTTCATATTTTATAAAGTTACAAAACCGTACTCTTAGCCATAAACTATTATTTTAGAGGAACTAAAAAGAACCGCAAATATGACACCTGAAAGATGTATTCTCTAAAGACACGAAATTTACCTTTATAATGTAACTGGTAAGACAAGTAAATGTTTAATATTTTTTTTAAGATATGTATCTTCAGGTTGGTATGCCATAATACGTAGGTGCAAAAAATGATTGACACGTTATGCAGTTAGTTTGCATGAATCCAATTCGGGGGCAGTTTATTAATAAACAACATTGAAATGATTGTTTTGAGGGGATGTTGAGAATGTTGAGAACAGATGAAAAGCTGGATCTTGTTTTTATTTGTTCGCCATGTAATATTGATGTTGCGCTACCCTGATTTATATGCATTTAAGAGAGTATCCAAAACTAAACCAGATTTATCTTCTGATTTTACAAACATTATGGAGTCAGTTCTCTTAGTTCAGGTTTTATAAATATATCATGGAATATTTTATCAATTCTGGAAAAAAACAAAATTTCTCTTAAATCTATCCTTGACCTGAATATGAATTTTCAAACGTTAATGTGATATTACAAACTCAGCAATAAGCATATTCAAGTCGATCAGTCGAATAACTGAAATAAATATTTGAATTAAAAATAGCAAAAAAAAACGTCCTGAAAAAAAAAAGAGTTATATTTCGCCCATGTGGTCTCAAACTCACCGATCAGGCAGGCGCAGGATCCTGATGAGATCCGGCGGGAGCCGCGTGCGCACGTAGTGGCTCATCTTGCCCTTCAGCTCGGGGAGAGTGGAGTTGTCGTCCACAAGGATTATCTCCTTCAGGTACACGAAGGGACAGGATGGATCCTGCCCGGGACTCCCTAGGAAACATTGAAGGTTCCATACAACATCCCAGCTTTTTGTATTTGATATCAATTTTTGTTTTTCAAGAGTCAGAATTTTTAAGTTGTAGTCTAGTAACCCTATCAATATCTTCAAGGGTCGATTCGATCTATACTGATCGCCGGGATCGCTGATCAGTTTGCGCCATTGATAGCGATACGGAAAACTGTCCTAACGCGCCGGGCTGGAGGATTTAAGAATCTGACACACCTTTCCGACCTCTCTCCAAGCACTAGAAGAAGATTTTAAGTCGCTTTCGTCTCGATAAAAGCTTATAACTCACCCAAAGTCATAATCTTGCCAGTGCCCCTCTCCACAAAGTTGGCTTTGGAGAACCACTCGTTGGTCCTCCTGACGCTGTTGATGACGCTCCACACGGTGCGCAGAACCACCGACTCCGGTTCGTTGTGGAAGATGATGATGACGGAGGCTGAAGGCAGTTCTGCATCGTAAATGACCCGGGCGCACGCCGGATTGCGCGCATCTGTCAGAAATACATGAACGATAAAAGATAAGCCATTTATATACACATAATTGTCGTCTGCCTTCATAGCATAGTTCGTAAAGAACCTTACTGTGGAACGAGAGTACTCACATATGTATGTTTGCGTGACCCACAAATATTTATTCTTAGCCTAGGTGCGTAGGGACGAAAAATTATCTCTTAGTTTTTGATACCTACGATAAAAGTAACACTTGGCATCTCAATGTCTGGTCAGGACTGTGAGCGATATTTCGGTGGATTTTTTTGTTTAATGTTAGTCACGATAAGGATGGATATAGAAGACTGGCAGAATATGTGCACAATGCGAGCGCGGATGGTAGAGCAGGCAGTTGGCAAAATCGAACCTACTTTAGTCAAATGGAGACAACAGATCACAAGTACTCTCAACCAAATAGAATAGGTAGGTATAGGTGTCAGTAGGTATGATAGGGAGCGAACCCTATCGTCATGCCACGCACAAATATTAAATTCTTTCCCTCGCGAATCAATTACATTTCCTTCGCATTCTACAATAACATAGCAACGTGTGAAACTGCAGGATATTCCTACGTGTGAATGTTTATATTTATGTAACCTTATCGCTCGTGTAATTTACGACATTAATGAAATTTCGTATTGATTTCACACCTATCAATAACCGTTTTATGGCCATTTATATCACGCAGTGAATGATTAGACTTCAAGATATAGATCAAAATCCTCTGGCGCTGCGTTTTACATAGAAATTCGAGTAGCACTTAGCCCGAGAAGGGTTGTAAGAAGAATTTAGCGTAGTAGACGTATGTGAAACACAGTCCAACGGATTCCCAACTTTTGGATGATTTTAACTTCATCAACCATTTATTTATGACCTGTGTTTTGTGGGACCTCAAGGTTATTATTCTCATAGTTTATGAAACGATAGCAGTGTTGGAATTATGCATGTGCCTTTTAACGTCTTTTCCTTATATTTCTAGTACAAACAGTCCCTCTTGTTAGATTACAATCGATTCGATATAAATCGTTATTTGGCACATCACACATGTGTTGATACTTATCTTTTCAAGGAACCAGATTTTATACATAAGGGTAATTATAGACATCCACTTGAGACATTGCGAGGCTAGGTGTTCAGCACTTTGAAACCTGGAGTACCCTGGTATTACTAAAAACCTTAACACTAATAGGACTAAATAATGTCTTATGACGCTACCAGGAGACTTCGGAAAATGTATTTTGTCTAGATAACATTGCAGTCCTGCGCCGCCACTGTAGAATTGATACAGCTCAACAAAATCCCACGTATTACCCTATATTTCTCATTAGAAGTTAAGACACGGAATTCCAGCATAATCTTTATAAATTCAAATTCTACATACCTTAGTTGCATATGAAATACGTTTATTCCGAGATATTAGCTACATAATAATGAGATCAGGGCACGACCGATACCAATGGCAATAGGAAGGTGAATAAACGTTTTCGTACTTATACTTAATAAAACTTGCTACGACCTTGCCACCAGCGCCGACTTGCCCAACTGCTAGCAGTAATATTGATTCATAACCCTGCTTATAAATGCGAAAGTACTATTACAAGTTATAAGTTCACAACTAAACTCAATTCAAGGAGATAAAATGAATCAGATAATTTATGAAACGCGTGAAATGTATATGGAACAGCACGTCGCCAAATATTAATTTGTTTTAAGGAAAGATAAAAGAGACACCGCGCTACTAGTACATAAAAACGCCTTATTCAATTATCTTTTAACTTTAAGATATAATCATAAACGGAAAATATAATAGTTTGGAGATAAAAAATTAATAATATTGCTTATCATTTATCTATAACTATCTGTAGGCGCAATCACAGGATACAATCTCCATTACTTTAGTAATTGTTTCAAAGAAATAGCATCAATATGAACTAGGGCAAATTAATCAGGTTATGATTATAAGATAGAGAGTACTGACGCCATTATAACTGATAGTAAATGCTGTTGTTCAGATATTCAGAATCGGCGAGCAATAGATGATTGTCTTTCATCATTCGACACATATGTTAAAATAGTAATTCTTATTATGGTGTTACATTTCATTTTATTCTCATGTTATATCGCAGTTTTATTATTACGTCTTATAATTTACTCTCTCTCTCTACAGCCACAGGAAGTCTACTGCTGAACACAGGCCTACCCCAGGAATCTCCACATCCACCTGATGGAAGCGGCCTGCATCCAGTGACTTCTTGAACCTTAATCAGGTCGTCCGTCAGGCGGGCGTCTGACACTTCGCAAGGCAATTACAATTTAGTATTTATTACTAGTATACTAATATTAATCGGATTTAGCCGAACTATTGTAGCTACGAGTATAGACATTATGCGTAACATGATTGCCTGCAGCGCACATTCGAGAACATATTACGATCGCAACGCGTGTGCGGATATCACACGCATGGTGTGTTATTTACCACATATAATCCATCATACATCCTAAGCCTAAGGATAGTTCGTTGTGTCGGCGCCGCAGTCTACGTTTTAAGTTTCATTGTGATAACTAATAAGGCAAAAACAACGACCCGTGCGACCCGACACGCAGCTGCTACAACAAATTCCATAAATTAAAACACGACTAACAAAATATTATGCGAATATTGTTTATTATGCTAATCATACAAAGGTTGTTGCAATATCACCGGTGTCACACAGCCGACACAAATAGTAATGCAGTACACACCTGAGCAAATATACACCAAATAAATATATTTCTAAATTTTGTGAGTAATTGTTCTGTAATATTGAAATAGTAAGTATGTGGCAGCTCCCTAATATGCAAAGGGCTGTCTTGGTATTTATCAAAGCTGTGTCTACTTCTGCTAAGCGTATTGTGTAAGCACTATTGTGTTGCAATTTGATAGCAAATTAGGCAATACTCACACACTTAACACCGAATGCCTCTGGGAGACATGAGAGGTACCACAACACCGTTAACTATATTAACATTATGAGTGGCGTTGCTCTTGCTTATGGGCATGTGTGATAAGTATCAGGAAAGAGACTTGGTTGCCAATTACTCCTTAGTCGGGTACTATGTGGAAAGTGAACTTGATTATAGTTTATTAATGTTCAACTTAAAACCTAGTTGTTCTTGCGGTCTTTGAGCATTTTACAGGCCTTTCATAGCCTCTGCCAAGACTAATGACATGATGCTGTATCTTTCTAAGGAGAAGATGATGCAAAAAGAGAACTTTTATAATTTTAAGAAGTCTAGTTTTGGACCTCTTTCTAGCATCATAGCTTCTAAGTTTATGAACCATAATCATATTAATGGTGAGCGTTCAAGACTGCACATGGCATTGGGAAAGCTGAGGAGACAGTCAAACTGAGACTTACAAAGAGTGATGTGTCAATATTTAAATGTACTGATATTACAGAAAATACCCAAAAAGCAGTACCTAAACCAATATCTTGATCAAATCAAAGTACATCCAAACAATAAGATATATTCCTCTTTGTTCTTTAAAAAAACAGTGCTACAGTGTTATACATTGCACTAATTGTTTTGGATGAATCACCCTGTGTTAGAAGAATTTTGAAAACCCTTGATGAATAATTGACTTTTTAATTAAACACTGATGTGGCAATGCCCAATGAGAATTTTACAAGACACAACAAATATTTTAATCAAATATAATCATACAAAAAATATCTGATAATGTTGATAAGATTAAAAAGTGGGTGTATACAGGTGAAATACTAATTAATACATTACAGGTCAAAAATAGATAAACATAGTCTCTATTTTTTTATACCTACAAGCAAGAAGTTGAATGAATGATTAATTGAAATATTTATTTATAGATAACATTCAAATTTGTTCAAATAGAAAAATAATACATTAGCAATCCTAGGGTCCCGTAATTCAAAAATTAATAATTTATTTTATTAAAAAAATTGTGATCAAAATTAAGGACCATGAATTGTTAACACACAGAGCAAGCTGAAATGTGTAATAAAATAATGTAATGTAATCACTAATCAATTTCCAAGAACTTTACGGTAAGTTTTAGATAAGTTGAAAATACTATGACAAAAGTATCGTAGAATGTATTTGCATTCAGTTATCACTTATTAATTTGTTATCCTCTGCACATTCTAATTATAGCGCGTAAGTAAAGTTATCAACGGTTTCTAACTGCACCACAACTACCAGTAATAATGCAGCGTACATTCACATCCAAGCTATTAGAAAAAAACGCACACGCTATCGCTGTGAACACTCTTACCTTTCAAAGTTCTGTTATACGATATTCTATCACTTAAATACACGTTCATCGCCAGTTTTTTCTCAGATTCTTCCCCGAGACGCTTGTCCTCTCCCACCAGATGGGCTGCAACACCACCTTCTCCTAATCCTGGGATTACACGAGCCTCGTCTTCCAAGATCTGCCTCTCGTACTCGGCTTCGATGGGATCGGAGAAAGTCGCGCCGGCTGACCGCTTCCCGCCTCGCCATTGTTCGAACAATGTTAATAAAGTTACTACTAATATCAACAATAAACTAATTTTAGCTGCATGATAACATTTACGCGCCGGAAAATACACCATTTTCCGAATCATTCAATACAACACCACATCGAGCGGCGCGCGGCGAGCGACTGCGTTTGACGTTTACTATCTACCATGTTTGTTTACAGTCGGACTTTTTAATAACAGGAAAGGCAATTGTAAATATGTCATTCAGCCTAATCGGATTCGGAAATGGATTTTTTATTGCACTTCTAAATGCATTGTTAAGCTTTAGTTTACTATTAAGTAAAATATTTATTTTTTAAAGATTTGCTTCATGCTTGTTGTGTTATTTTTATACACTTAGGACAAAGAGGATAGTAAGTAGGATCCTGATAGTAAGTCTAGTGCAATAATCATACTTAGATTGCAGTATCTACCAGGCAACGGAAATTAGTTATCACAATTATGTCGGCTTACTAAAAAATAAGTGAGTGCTGGCCTGTCGGTAACGGACCACATGCGGCTGTCAACATGTTCACGATGGTCGCGGGTTCAAATCCCAAGGCACACCTTTGACTTTTTGTAGTCATGTGTATATTGATTATAGTCAATCACCAATCTTCATGAGGGTGAAGGAAAATACTGTGAGGAAACCTGTATATATTATAGCGATTTGTAAGAATTTCTATGGTATCCAACATCCGCTAAGCCGCACTAGGCCACCGTTGTAGATATATGGCCTAATCCTTCTCATCGTCAATCGTAATCAATCGTAATCTCCGCCTGTGGCCTGCAGTGGGGGGATGTCTATGCATCAGGCGAATGGCATGCTCGTTGCGGCATTCTTCGCAATAAAACATTTGTGTGACTCAACTTGTCCGGGTCGGGACGAATATTCATTTAAATAATCGAACACCGCCTATATTCATGCCCTACAAACGAATTTATAATATCCGCATAATGCGTGATTTATATGTTAATCTATAATCTTAAGCTTCTCTGAATTAATAAATCGGATAGTGCATAACTTATCAGATAAAATATAACATTACAAACTCAATATTATTTTTATTTCTCTAGTAGCTAGACCTTGGTTATTGCATGGACCGCATTCATAGTCAAGAATGCTTATTTCGTCATTGATATATTTCAACGTATTTCACTAGTCCACACAATTGCAACTTATTAGAAAGTAGAATTCCTCACGCAACTTGTAAAATGTAGATAAGTATTTAATTCCTCAAAATATAACTCCATTGTTTTCGATTACTCAATTTAGGATGTAGGATTTTTTTTCAGGCATTTAGTCAGGTAAACGAGCAAACAAGTCACCTGATGGTAATTGATTACTGCCGCTCATGAACATCCACAACGCTTGGATCAAATATGTGCTGCCTGCCCAGCAAAGCGGGAAGGGAGCGGGAAGAGAAAAGCATGGGAAGAGGAAAGCGGTATTGAGCATCCGGCAATCACAAACGTAAACGATTTTTTGTAGATTTTATTCACAATCCGAAATAAACATCAGATCAGGTATTTGACGAGTTACCCTAAGTAACGTAAAAAAAATCTTGATTCATTTATAAAATATCACTATCATCTCATTCCGAGCCTCTATTCGACGTAAAAATAAATCGAACAAAAAACAATTTTATGCAATGTTTTATTATCGTGTCACACACTCGAATGGTACTAAAATGAGTACATTTTAATGGAATGTGTATACATCACATGTAAACAAACATACAAACTCGGTTATTCACAATATTCACTTAAATAAGATGTTGTTGCAACAGGATTATTAAAATTCATTCATAAATATACGCAAGGATAATTTGTGTAAAGGACTATATACATCATACAATGCAATAACATTTTATGTGGATATCTTAGCGAAAGTAATGAATTCAGGGTCTGTAGCGACGCATATTTTATTTCATCAATAAATAAGAGAAACTACCATAAAAAACTAAAGATTGGTTGTAAACATTATAAATGAATAAATTTGACAATTCACCAAAACTTTTGATAAAATGACTTTGTTGAAAGCAGAAATAAAACACGAATGTTTTACAATAACTGCGCAAGAGATGTAAGACATTAAAATAAAATACTTCTAGGCACAGACATATTCTCTGTTTTTTCTTGTTTACAAGATCATAACTAGCAAAGTTTATCTTAAAAACTATTTAACCTCACTGCTAGATTTACTAGTCTCTTTGAAAATCGCGTCCAAATGACTCATCTGCGCTTTGGAGAACTTGGCTCCCTTCATGTCGAGAACCTTGTGGAACTCGGCTATAGTACACTCTGGTAAAAGCTGAACGAATTGGGATATAAAGCCCTCAAGGTTTCCATCTAGAGGAGCCATCACTAACTTGAGAATCATCTCCGCTTTGGACATGAGTTTTACCACAACTTTGGTGTACATCGCCGGAGCTGGTCTCTTCACCTCGGACCCTAAGGAGGGCAGCTCCAACAACGCAGTCTTTAACATATGCGTGTCCAGTAGCAACTGCTCAGACCCGACAGTCGAAATTGGCTTACATTTGTATATATTCTGTATGAACTTAGGTATGAAGGAGTTGGCAAACCGTATGCAGAACTGAGTGAAGTATTTTCTAGAAGAAGAGAGGTTGTCTCGAAGGTTGGGCACGGTGTTCTTCAAGTGCATGATGATCTGCGTGACGTAGGAGCTCTGGTCGCCGACGTTGTCGAAGTTGAGCCAGGATATCTTGGTCATGGTCTGCAGCGCCGGCTCGCAGGCTATCTCAAGGTCCTGCACGAGCATCTGGATGCAGTTGCTGATGAGCTTGTGGAACAGGTCCTGCTCCGGCGCCAGATCTATCTTGTCAGCGAGCGCCGGCGCCACCTTCTCCTTGAGCTTCTGTTCCAGGTGGATGGTAGTCTCCAGGCAGTACTCCGAGGTGGTAATGACGCTTGTGATCTTTGATATCTCTTGTTTTGTGTACCTGTGGAGCGGATTGTTCATGAACTATAATCAGTATACTTTTCCATAAGATGGTTAGAGCTAAGTGCTCTCTTACTGCTAATCCCTAGAGCTTAGTTTGAAGCAGTCAGAAAGTGTCACGAAATAAAACAACTTTGTAATATAAAGGTGCTACATAGGCAGAGGATAAGGGTAAGCAACACAAGTGCACCTGGAGTCAGCGGCGTCGTCTCGCAGCAGCGTGTGCAGGTTGGTGACGAGGCTGGGCACGGTGGCGGCCAGCCCTCCCCCTCCCCCGCCACTTCCTCCCCCACCTCCCGGCAGCGCCGCCTGCAGCACGTAGCTCGCGTACTCGCGCAGGTACTTCTGGAACACTCCTGCCAGCTCTGCGGGAATTTGGAGACGTTTTACAAGGGAAAAGATTTCCTGCATACCGTAGAGATTTTAAAAAGATTTTCTAGTGTGTGAAGTCAGCCAACCTAAACTAAGCAAGCTGACTAAACTGTCAGTCGGACTCTCGGTTGCAGGGGAGCCCCATACTCTGCAGTGAGCAATTGTGGGCTGATAGTTATAAGGAATATCGGGACTGTACTGGATTCACGAGATTATTGACTAGTTGCCTCATTGGTTTCATAACAGCAGGAGCTGAAAACTATAAATAAATACGCTGAAAGTCATTGCTAGGTTCAAATAAGTTCTGAGACAGCTTTAAAATGCTGGAATTCGGTGAATGCAGGAAGTTCCCAGGTCGTCATGGAAATTCTTGAACATCTATATTCAGTGGACTCCAGAACTTGAAGGTCTCACCAAGAAAATCCTTGGAGGAGCTCTGTCTCCAGCAGTGGTAGAAGGGAAAGTAAAAACTCACCAAGCATGGGTTCCCCAGTAGTGAGCCTGGCGCACTGCACGAGACACTTCTTGTAGAAGAGGAACAGGTCGGCACAGCTGGATATCACGGCGCCCTCGCCGCTGGCGCTGGTGCCCGCGACTTCCGAGCCTGAGGACTTGGCGTCCTGGGGGTGTACCACATCTCTTTGTTACTACCGGTTTAAGCATCACACAGTATTTTTGAGCTCCTGGTGTTGGAAAAGTCCTTGAGTCAGGAGGCTATTTACCATCATACATGGCTAGCCGCCCGTCTGATAGCACATGCAAAAAAACACCTCACAAGAAGTGGATTATAAAGATAAATGCCAAATTTCCATTCCTGAACAAAAGAGGACAGAAAAGAGAGTATGAAAAATGTTTGTTATGATAACTGTAATGTTACAGAAAGGCCCATAAGGTGAAAGCGAAGTATGTACACTTGAAAAACTTTACATTAAAAAATTATCACAATAACGCCATCTAGCAGCTGTGCGTGGTACCTGCACGAATCTGTCGATGAGTGAGCGCAGGTTGGCGTCAAGGCTGTTGATGTAGAGCGACAGGTAGGGCTCGAAGCAGCCGCCGATGAGCCCCACCCACGTGTCCGCACCCCCCGCAGACACCGCACCCTCGCCCTCCGCGCCCGACTGCACGCAAATACACACCACTATTATACACAGTCCTGACTAAGTTACAAATATTATGTCGTGGGCATTAGAAATTATCAGACTTGTCGGTATTACAAACACCCAGAACCGAAACTAGTAACCAGTAGATTTATTTCAATGTATTATTACATTTATTACAAGAACTCACAAAATATTTTAGGTTAATGTAACTTCCCACAATCTAACGCTTTAAATATAATTCAAAATGTCTACTTACATCTTTGGAGTCCGTATCTAAGTTTTGTTTAATGTTCATGTCCGCATTGTCGGTGCGCAGATCTGTGCCTGCAATTGTAGAAAAACAACATGTAGTTAAAACAATACTGAAGAAGTCATTGTACGCCACAATGATCCGCATATGATAGTAAATGTAGCTGTTCAGTAGAGTATTGACTAATCTCAGAACGATGCCATTTTAATCAAAATTTGCTTATATTGGAATGCGACACATTAGCGTGGGTCATTGGAGAGGGTTTCACATTTAATACTAAGACCCTACCATCCAGATTGGCACAAATATCTTTTCACCAGAAAAACTTTAAACAAAAGAGAATTTTGAAGGAATTCTAAGATGAAATAGGACTGACCTGTAAATCTCTTGTGCAGCAGCAGTTCGAAGTTATACGTGTTCTGTATGGCATAGAGGAGGAGCTTCACGTCCAACTCGTTGCGCCGGGAAGACATTATGTTGCTCAACTCGGTGCGAGTGATCTTTTAACAAACATACAAACGTTATTTAGTTTAGCAGAATATAGCCATTAAACAATAAATATTTTCATTTCATTTCATTTCAAACGAAATCTGTACGCACGAAGAATGGACCAATAGGACCGCGGGAAACTAGTAGAGTGAAATTCGAAGACTTTACATACAGTAAATTGAGATGTTAGACTATATTTCCCCTAAACTGAGGGCGGTTTACCACTCTGGCAGATTTGTTACCTTGCAGAACTGCTTGGCGATGTTCTCGCTGAGCGCCCACTGGTGCGGGAAGATGTTGCCGAGGCTGTCCTCGAAGGCCAGCAGGTGCTTCTTGAGCCACGCGTAGCGCCGCTCCACGTGCGAGATCCACGCGCACTCCTGCTCCGCTGAGAACAGGTGCTGGTACTCCTAGAGGGAGGAGCAGGGCGGATAATGTCTCAATACTGACACGAAAACGTGGCACCTGATGGTGAGCGCAGTACAGGACAGATAGAGTATGAGTGGCCCAGAAGTCCATATCTTTCCGGTCGATATCATTATGCCGACCTGATTGTATCAGGATGTACCTGAAAGGGGGTCACTATGACGGGGTCCAGGGTCCTTTACCGCTATGTACAGTACCCGCAATGTCATATGCAGGGGAATATGAATAGGTACCCTATAACCAACAAAATGGTGTTTGTATACCCACAACCGAGGGATAGCCACCTAGCCCGGGTAGATATCACTTTCATAGCTACTTTTTTTTGACAGTATACAAAATGCGCCATAGAGCAACGACGCGGTTTGATTACGAGGTTATCAAACATTTAGCTGTGTTTGCTGTAGCCTGTAGTATTTGGCTAAAGTACTGACCTGTAGCTGCATGTTGATGAACCACTTGAGCAAGTCCTGCTTGACCTTCGGGTCCAGGATGTCGACCACACCACACGCTTCAGATAGCGTGCGATGTGATATACTGGATTTACTTCCACCTGCAAAGATAATATTCCTTTGGCTATTTATTACCCTAATTAGAACGGCTCTTTACGTCGTGGTCGAAATTGGGTATATGGTACTATATGGTGCCTGCAACTGTTATATTTCTGATCTCACACTTAGACGCTGACATCGTGTCAGGGCAACATGACGGTAATTTTTTCATTAAAGAATTTCAGCAGTTTTACAGAATATTTTGTCTTGTATGAGATGAAAATGCATTTAAGTATCAAAAATTATTAAACTAAGAACCAAAAGGTGGGGGTATTTCAAATAGGGGAGTCTGTATAAACCCTCACCAGTGAACGCCTGCTTGAAGTCGGCGAGTATCTGCGTGGCGAGGTCGGAGCGGATGGCGTACACCTGGTCCCGTAGCGCGCTGAGCTCGCGGATGTCGCGGTACCCCTCGAAGTGCTGGAGCACCTGGACAACACAGAATTTGTACATATATCTTGACTCTTGGAGCTTTTAATGGAGAAAGAAAGAGAAGAGGGTGGTGACGAAGCGAACGCGACTTCTCAGACAGTGTTCGCGAGGACGAATCCCAGGGCGCACCTCTGACTTTTCGGAGTCATAGGATTATTGATATCAATTACCAAAAAAGAAAAAGAAACAACTAATTATGCAGCACACCAACGTCTGTGTCGGAGTCCGCAGTTTCTCGTCTCACACTCAGCGTGAACTCCTCCATGAAAGCTGTCAAAACATTGAAAAACCAAGTCAATAACTACCTCCATGATAGCCTGCATGGGCAGCGCGATCTCGCTGTAGTGGCGCTCCCTGGTCATGGCCCGCAGCGCCGACACGCCGCCCACCAGCATGTGCAGGTGGTTCAGCGCCGTGATGGCCGCCGTCAGGTTCGACTTGGCGCAGTCCAGCTGCTTGATCTCGCACGTGATCTCGCGCACCATCACCTCGCTGCGCTCCGCCTTCTTGTTTATGTCGCACACCTACAAAACAAAGACGACGTGTTTCATAAATACAGGGTATATCAAGACTGCGACCGAAAACGAAGCTAGGTGGTAGTATCCATGACTTCAGACACAACGCAACTAAACATTTTTAAAGACGCAATGGTACGTAAGGGTTCAAATAACTATTTTCGCAAAAACTCAGTATTTACCACCCAAACACGACGATATCAAAAATTGCAAAAAAAAACTGTCGCTTTTTTTGCGAAATTTTTAGTTGCTTTGTGTCTGTAACCACTAAAACTACCGCCTGGCTTCGTTTTCGGTCTCAGTCTTGATATACCCGGTATAATCAAAAGTGAAATAAATAAATATAATCAGAGGTACAAAGAGACCTACATACAGCAGTGCACTTCCTGTGGCTGAAAAGAGTAAGAGTAAGAAAGGTACAGTCATAGATTAACGTGTTTGACTGATAACTTGGGCTTAAAAGTTATGGCTTCGATGCGGTGAGATTACCAGAGGCCCCAATATCCTCCTAACGTTTTTTATTTTAATTTGAGAGGCCGGTAACGCGTGTACGGTTCACGTGTAGTAGATGTTTACAAATATGCGCTAGAAATCGAACGATTACAAACGTTACTAATCAAACGGCAAAGCACGTGACGATACTTGTAAACAAACCCTCTCTCGCGCAAATCACGCCTTAATGCCATGTGTTGCTGCCATATTCATGTTCGTAATGGTTATTGACATGTAGGATGAAATAGATCAATCATGTCACTACCGAAAAGGTATCCAGTAGTTACGCGATTTTTGTTGATATAATTTCTTTTTGAATGTAATAATTTTGCATAATGTTTTTTTACATTTACGCGAATGTTTTAATATAATAATTTTATTCATTACATGAGAGTAGGAATTATTTTGTCATCAATTACTTTCTTAGTGAAAATATTTTCTTCTAAAACATTTGTTTTTAATTTTACACCTGCTTTTTTTATAATCTAAAGGTAACTGTTTCAAAGAACTCATTCTAATAATATTATTAATTGGTTAACTTAAAGTACATAATATAATAATATCATGTTTTCTTTTTTTTTCTCTTATTATTGTTACATTCATTACCAATTTCAATTTTAATTTATTTTGTTGATCTGTTTCAATTTTTAATTTTATTTTAATTTATGTTTAATTTGTGTTGATTTGTTTCAATTTTTAATTTTATTTTAATTTGTGTTGAGCATTCGTTGAGCTTGTTGTGATTTCCTATAAATGAGGAAACACGCGGAATGATTTTATTTGTGTGATATTGTTATTCTAATGTTATGTGTATTCCTTGTGGGAAATGCTTTAATTAATAAAATAAAAATAAAAATAAAATAAAGATCGAAGGTTTCAAAGCCCTAGATTTAACAATGGAAAGAGTTTTTAACTCATAGACATTACTAATCCTACTATTGGAAATATTGAAAACATCTTTTCTACATACCTGCAGCGCAAGCTCAGCCATGCACTGCTGGGCATCGGTGAGG
Source organism: Deilephila elpenor (assembly GCA_949752805.1). Taxonomy (NCBI): domain Eukaryota; kingdom Metazoa; phylum Arthropoda; class Insecta; order Lepidoptera; family Sphingidae; genus Deilephila; species Deilephila elpenor. The sequence goes on along the minus strand of OX457104.1, from coordinate 14,439,685 downwards.
GCCTTCTGCCCCGCCTCTCTCTGGTCCGCCTGCGCACGCACCAGGCGCCGTATGTCGTGCTCCACGCCTGACAGGTGGAACTCACACTTGGCCACCGCACTCTCCACTCCCGACAGGGACTGCTCCGTGGGGAACACACGGTTGATATATGCCACTGCGTCGAACTGTCGACAATGTTGTTTGATATATTTCCAGTACTAGATTATAAAAAAATAATAATTAAAACTGTCAGGAAGTAAATAAAACCGTAGATAAAAATTTCAATTGTGCAAGTGGTTAAGTCATGCTGTTGTCAATCAGAATTCAGCATGAATGGGATGGCTCCTCTGGGGCCATACCACTGTCTCACAGGAATCACGTTTCGTTCCGTGAGAGTTGCCAGATGCCTAATACCCTTTTTGTCTTCCCGTCTTTTTTCTTTCCCAATCAGCTCACGTTTTGATAGGCCAGCAACATATCCATGATGGAAGCATTGTAGATGTTCATGGGCTGCAGTAACTTATCATCAAGTGACTTGCTCCTTTGCCAGACATATGCAATAAAACAAATTGCATAAACATAAGAAAGTATTAGCTATTATGTGTAAGTGGTAAAGCTATAGTATAACAATAGTGACTGCAGCTTAAATTTGTTGGTTCAACAAAGGCAATATCTCATTGCCTTAAATTTTTATTCTTCTCTTCATATTCCACTCTATAATCTATATTGAAGAACTCCCAATCCAATTTCATTTCCTTCTTCACCTCACCAATCTCTTATTCTTGACTTTGGTATTGCTGTATGATTTTATAAGCAGTGGCAATTAATTACTATTAAGTGAGACTATTTCTTTTTACTATTCTTTATAAATAACTCAAATTGAATCCAAACTTAGAGGCTTATATTACACTGGGTGAGTGGCGAAATTCTTGGATGAGGCCTATATTCAGCACTGAACTTCCTGTGGCTGAAAAGTAAGATTATTAGCCTATGTTTTATATGTACAGGGGGATGCGCAGTGCTAAACTCACCATCACCTGTCAAGAGAGAGGAGCGAACTTAAGTATTATTCAATGGCAATGGCACAGATTAATTTTCATAGTTGCCATTGCCCTCAGCAGACATGCTAACATGATAATTATTGATCTCCTTTTCCTATGATCGATCTTGATTTTTTAATTGATATTCAGGGACTTACATTAAGGGGATTGGATAATCAAAACTTAAAATAATCATTAATTTATATGTAATAAGACTTCTATATTACAATCCACCACCATGACTCTGTGCTTCTAAGAAAACTTTCATCAATTAAAACACGCCCGGGCTTGTAATAATTCGAAGGGAAAATCTTCAAGCCGACGTAATGTAGAACTATTGCCAAATATAGCGAAAAAATCCAACAAGTACTGTACATCATCGCTGTCGAACTGCTCCGTGCCGCCCATCAGCTCCTCGATGCGGCTCATCACCGAGCTTGGGAAGTTGATCTGCACCTCCGGCCCGCTGTCCTTGTCCTCCAGCAGCTCGCTCGTCTCCATTATCTCAATTTACAAATAAAAACATTCAGCAATCAATTTTGCCACTGTAAACTGCGGCAAACAATCGTCATTCGTCAATTGTCAAACGTCAGTGTCAACTGTCCCCGTAGAAAGGATAAAGAAATTAAACCTTAAAGCCTTTCAACATGTTAGCCCAAAGAAGTATTTTTTCTACTGAAGTAATTTTCATTACTTGAAATAGTTAAGTACTTATAAATTATAGGTAGTCTTATACCACAAATTGAAATTATAGAATTAAAAGCATTTTTGTGTCTCTTTTCAGTATTATTGCCATAGGCCGATCGCAGACATTATTTTACATGGCAATACTGTATGAATTTGACATTTTCAGTTTCCAGTTTCCACTGACAAACACGTTACGATGGTTACAGCAAAAAATAAGACAATATATAACGTCCATCTATTAGTTTAACCTCTCGACTTGAAATTTATTAATATCACCACAACAAAGACATTGGCAAAATCTCCGTTACTACGGGGGAGCGATTCTTTAATTAAAAGAAGAAGAAGCAAAAAATAAACACATAAAATAGTCCATCCTTTACTTACCATTTAACATAGAAAGTATTGTTTGAAGTTGCACGATTGTCTACATATCAAAATCCATACATAATTCTTGGAATATATCTATTTTAGGTGACATGCCGAAGTAATAAAATAGAATCTCCGTGACGTGTGACGAATTATCGTACGTCAATGGAGCCGGGCACGAATACGTCAAAGTGAATGGAACAGTGGAACGTCGGAAGTGGGTAGCGCAGTGATCGGGTATTGTTTTGGCAGTACAACTCGCGCTCGTGCCGCGTCGTGCGTGTTAGCGGCACGATGAGCGACCACGCTCCCTCCGAACATAGCCGACGAGTTCTGTATTAAATATTTTGTGTACAAACAAGTGATTGTGGTGACCATGGCTCGACTTACTGAGGAGATGGTGATCGCCCGGTCCAAGCAGTCGGATTTGACCGCAATAAAGAAGCTCAACTGCTGGTAAGCCTCATTAAGCGTTCATTTAGTGACTCAGGCCTGTGTGGGGTCTTTTATTGTCTTAATCGTGAATCGCCGATTGACATTCGCCGTTGATCTCGGTTTTGAGATGTTTACGTGAACAGTGCGGAGTGATCGTAAATAATGGTTGGTTTCTCTCGGTGTGCGGTGGGTACACACGGCCGCTGTTGGTTGTCGCTTTTTGTTGGTATTGTGTGAAATCGCAGTTGGAGTCGAGGAGCGGAACGCTCGCGTGTCGCGTTACGTCCGAGGGTCTGTAGGCGAGTGTGTCGTGTCTCGACTGTCGTCTGACACATGGAGGCTCATACAACACTCGGCAAGTAACAATGTATTACTGACTGCAAGTGCTCTTTAACACTGCGGAACAAATGATAGGCTGTACATTCTATTGTCTTTGGCTTGTTTTAACATAATGGGATGTCTGTGCAACTGTAATGTGATGTATAATACAAGATATTTCTCTATAACTCATGAGAATATGATACAGCAAAGGTGCTGACAACAAAATCATGAGTATATTAATTGTATTAATATAGCCAGGTGAACCTTAAAGTTGGCTAGTGAACAACATCTAAAAATAAACTCTCAACATTTACTTCCCTGTGAAATTTACCATAATCTATGCTCTCAAGGTCATCTATAGCTTATAAGTGGACTATGAACTCATAGCACATAATAAATAACTTCAATGTTATACAGCTTTTTGATGTTTTCCTCTATTTTGTTGAGGGTATTGAGATTGCTTACAAGATCAAACACTTTTAACTATCTTCATTGCCATCCGTAATATATCCTATTATGAACCTCATATTGTAGCCTCCTTTGTTAGTTTTAAAATTTTGTGAATCTTTGACTCTATGCATAACTTTCCATTCTTATTTCAAACCCTTAACTTTTTCTTAAAGCTACAATGTAATTTGTCTAAAAAGTTTGCAACCATGCCAAACCTCATTTGCTGCAAAGTTAGCATGTATTATGCTAAAACTTATGTTACTTAATGGGCAGCGACTGGGTGCACATAATTCACCCATGAGTCAGACCTATAAAGGCTTATTACAATCTAAATATGGACATTCACTAACTTGGGTCAACACAATTGTTAAGTGGTTTTGAGTTATCCACCATTGTTTATTTAGTTTTGTTTGCTTTGTATTGAGGTAGATAACTTTACTGGGTCATTACTTATGCTACGATGTCATAAGGTAGATAACAACTGTGTTGTATTCATAGACCATATACCTGTATTTTTATAGTATTCAAATTAATTTGAAATGATTAGTGAATCCATGAATTTGTTTTATCAAATTGCTGGTAGCTTATCAATTCATATTTCAATTTGTTTCTTCCTCTCTTCCCTATATATTTTTTAAGGATAGCAATGTACTGAAACTGTCTATGTGATGCAGGATTTTACTTTGTAATCACATAGTATAGAATATGCCACTTGCTTGTTTATTGAACCTTATGTGATAAAAAATTAACCTGTACCACTTTAGATAACAATGTGTCATTCAAGTAAGAAACATTGTATGTGAGAAGTTTTTAAAACAATATTTAGAGATTTGAATAGTGTGCAATGTGCACCATATCATGTTCTTCATTCATACAGCTTATCAACCATCTAATACTGTCAACAAGATACAGAGTCCATAGAATGTTACCACATAAACTAAAACATTACTGTTTATATTTTCAGGCATTCCCAAAAATATGTGGTTGTTTAATATAACTGTTTGTACTAGTGAATATACATTCATTTGCGAGTTGACACTAAATTGCACTGCAAATAAAAATGCCTAATGGGCTCCAGTTGTAATTGGATTATCACTTCGTACATGTACCAACCCCATATTAAAGTCAGAACGCGCAACGCGTCACAGTATTATCTATGAATCTGTGTCGAGCCACGCAGTGCAGTTTCGTTAAATGTCCCTACATGGTTCAAATAATATTGACAGCCTCCATGGCGCAGTTGCGTACGCCCTTACGCCGGCATACGCATACGGTATATGGATACGCCTGCTGCGAAACCAGAAGTCTGGTTTGATTGCACCAATACTAATATTTGGGTGATCCACAACTCACAAGCATTTGTTTTGAGTGTTAGTGAGAAAGTCTCGTAATTTCTGATACCCGCAACACAAGACAAGATTTGTGGGGTCAGGAATATGTATGTGTTGATGTATTTAATTATTTATTTAGATTGCTGCGTAGTGTGGACTGTGGCTCATGTGCGTTCCGACCCTAATGATGGAGAGATGGCACCGGTACAGTTGTAGCGTTTGTAGCGGCGTTTGCAGAGTCCACATGCGCGTCAGCTGTTGACGGGTCAATGACACACGCTTTACCTAGGCGACGTAAATAGCGCGCTATATTCTCGATATGTATTGCGGTGGGCGAGTACTAGCTCTTTTAGATCAGCAATTAATTTGTTTACAATATTACGTATCTAATTGCTAGGAATGCAGAAAAACATCTGACCTCATAGTCATACCTGAGAAAAAGCCATAAGAATTTCAAATGTGTGTGAAGTCCATCAATCACCATTAGGCCAGTATCATGGGCTGAAGACTTTGACTTACGCATGCGGTCGTAAAATATAAAAATTCCGAAAGGGTTAAAAAAAATAGGACATAAAAAACGGATGAAAAGTGCACACTCCAAAAAGTTCCATCACATACCGTAATATAGCCTGTCACGCAGAATAACACGCACATGCCCCTTCAAATTATCTCCACTGCCCTAATTTTACTCTCACGCATCTTGAACACCCTACTTTCACTACCATCGACATTGATGTACAGGGCAGACCGCAAACGAAATATGTACATAACAAAAACAGGCTTACAAGTAACTCTATTCCTTTTTCCATCTTTATCATTCCTACGCAATAAAACTACCTTACTGGCCCTGGTCTTCGATTTGTCCGCGCACAGATTTTGTACCGATGTCCGCTTCAGATTAATAATTTAATACTTCAATGACCACACGCAAGTATTGGTCCTCTGACTTTTCGGAGTTATGTGTGTATTGATAGTCAATCACCACGCACTTTAACGGTGAAGGAAAACATCGTGAGGAAACTTGCATACCGTAGAGATTTTAAAGAATTTCTACGGTATGTAAGTCCGCCAACCCGCACTAGGCCAGCGTGGTGGACTATATGGCCTAACCACTATCAATCGATACCCTCGATTGTAGAGCAGGCCCGTGCCCTGCAGTGGGTCATATAAGGGCTGATATAGAAGTATCGGTACTAAAACAACTCCACAGGGCACGGAGAGACAAAGATTTCTTTTTTAGAACCTCCCGACTTTTCATGATGATTTTAAGAAACTTATCAAATCCATTACCTGTATTTACTTGTCTTTCAGTATACCGGTCAATCTTCTCTTTACTTGTAAGTAACAGACTTAACCTTTATCGGAATGTAATGAATATATGCGTATCTTTTAATCCGAGTATTAAAACCGCTTGCCCTTAAAGCATACTACTAAATACTTGAAGCCATACTAATTGTCCTCGACGGGCAATTTCAAGGTGCCTTAGACCAACAGACGACTGTCGGAATAAAAGAGGATCTGATATGTATAATTTCAATAGTATGTACTGTATATTTTCATTAAAAGTAATCTCGATAATATGGTAAGTGGTATATTATTTTCGAAATCTACTACATTGGTGCAGAAACAAACAAAAGTATCACTTAATAGTAAATGATTACCACCACCCATACGTATTAATTGCACATTGTTACGTTACAAATCTATAAAATCCGAGGGAAAAGGGAAGTTTAAAGAACGAGAGGACGAAAGGGAAGGCCCTCGGTAATCTTATTCAACGAACGAAATACGACAGTAAAGACATAGCATTAGATTTTAAAAGCGTCCGATACTTATATAAACATTCAGGTCTATTCAGTATTTACTCTATGACATAACAAAGAGGCGTACAATTTAAAAGTGGTTTACAAAACTCGCCAAACTAATGCTAATAATATTCGCAATTGCACATACGAAACCATTCGCTAACGTTTGTTTAAACTTGTTATTGTTGTGTGGGTGTTGAAAATTGTGACATGTAACCTACATATTATCTAACTGTGGAAATACACCGTTTGCCTAGATAATACGAAAATGCAGATGCTTTTCCTTAGCTCACGCTGGCCTGAAAGTTTGAAACATTTTGGTTGTCCAAAGATTTAGATTTATACTAGTCTCGGGGTCAAACGTGGTGTAGTCTTACGGCCTCATTTATAGACAGATTTAAAACCTATTTTAGTTATTGAATTCTAAAGACGTTCGAAAGGGGCAAAACATTCGATAACTAAAATAGGTTAAAATCTATCTATGAATAAGGCCGATAGTATTAAAGAAAGATGTAGGATATTTGTATCCGTATTTGCTAGCCGATCTCCGGACCTCTGCGTCAATTCTTGTCGTGCTGTTCATCTTGGCTGGGAGAAGTTGCAGTAGTGGATGTGTGAATGCGAAAGTATCTATCTGTAATCGTAGGACAATATGTGTCGATCGATGAGAGATAGCCCTTTCTCGCTGGTAGATACTTTCTATGAACTAGACGAGACTAAACTAGCCCTCATTTTCAGCAACAGGGAATACTACATAGGCTTCCCCAAAGATTCCCAAAGCGACCTGTTGAAGCAGCCTCCATCCAGCGACTGCCTGCAACCTTTTTAACGTCGGTCTACTACGTGGATGTTGAACTGTATTCTTGTTCTGCTTTTTATATATCAAACGAAACGATTCGATAAACTCGGACACTTTTAGACGGTTTCAATTACCCGTACACTTGAACCCGCACGATGACCCGTTTGATCTCCGCTGAAGTTCACGGACTCAGCCCTTGCGTATAATTCAAGTGGCCTCATAACATTGGCACATATTTTTAACCATACATTCGTACTCATATTTTTATCCGTGGATGACAGTGACCGGCAATGGGATGTGTATGGGCTATTAAATCAATATGGAGATTAGAGGTAGATATGCAATATTTCACGAGTAGGCACTGGATAATATTATGTGAAATAAATTTTCATACATCACAGTTGCTACATTTTTCAGTCTGTTAAAAATTACACAACGCTATGGTAATTCACATCAAGTAGGTCATGTAGTAATGATATTGACCATGAAATCATAGCCTATAAAATCTATATGCTCATGAAACCATGAGCGACCGCCTGACATCAACTCAGGAATGATCGTTTTAGGTCACTGGCCTCATTTGAGATAACGAGCACATACCTTGGAAATTCTACTGCAGCAACGTCAGATAATCTCACGATTATTTCCCAAAAGTAATACCAATATTGTTCGTGATAGAGTATATTAAATATATTAAAATTACAAAAATAATGCTTTAGGCTCAAACCTGCGTCATTATACAAAAGATAAACAGTTTTATGTAATGAAAATTGATCATAAGTAGCAATATTATCTGTGCGTACACAAGATGTATATTGTACAGTGTTGACAGTAGGATTACTAATTAACAAAGGCAGGCGCAGCGTGGCTTTGTTCCCTGTTCACGTCCCGTGAAGGGTACCGCTTGTCTATAGAAAAGACATACGCTATGATCTTTATGTCTGCCCATGGACCGTCGAGGCTTAGGTAATCATATAACAATTACGTAATAAATTATTCCTGATGGTTGATTTCGAGAAGAAGAATAGATACATTTGTTTTAGATCTTACTTTATGTTGCAAAAATCATCATCAACATGATATTTAGGGCAGTTAGTTAATCAGGTAAATGATTTTGAGGGTTTCGTATCTCAAAAAGCATTTATGCTTATTGGAGCAATAGAAAAGGATTTTTTATTAATTGGGTTGTTCATCTATCAAGACCCCTATTCTCTTCACGCGACAGTTCTATTGAGAACGCTCATGTCAAAGTCCCCTACGCTGCACCAGCCTATTGTGGTTTGATAGACTGCATATTTCATTTAGTACCTGAATCAAATCTTGCCGTTAAAGTCTACATAACAATTCATAAAACATTCATCAAGGGCGGCGTTGGAATTGAAAATGATGGAATAAATAGAGGCAATAAGCGTGCGATCGAATGCATTATCTAATTGTGCTGTAAGTGGTACGCAAATAGTGCAGCGGGGCGCGTGTGTGGGTCGACGGTACAGGGACCACACATTAACACTTGTTGGGATAATGTTGTTTTGATATTGTCAGAGGGGATATGTCTTGTAAATATATTAAGTAACTTAAACTATTTTGTTTTGCTTTGTAAGCGATTGGTTAAGTCATGCTCGCTTAAAAGTCTGTGCTTGCGGTGGCGTCGTGTGCCGGGTCGGTCACTTCCCTGTAGCATGGTTGAGGAGGCCGATGGCTGGCACATGCGTCATACTCGTGAACGGGTGCTGCTTGTGTGGACTGGTCTGTCCGATTTGCTTACTTTGTAATTGATAAATAGATTACTTAACGCTTTTATAATTATTTATTGCGTTGGCAAAACAGAGTATACTGATTCTTCGTTATGGGTTACTTCGTTTCGTTTCTCTCAGCCATATTAAATATAAAGTAAACTTATTCGTATTCAAATATATCCTACTTGCAAATCATATCAAGTTATTAATGAACTGCTCTGATTTAAACCAACTTGTAATTTTTGTAATAATCATACATTGTAAACTGGTTTTGAAAAGAGCAACACTAGAGTTTCTTGCCCGTTCTTCTCTAGTGAAAACCGCTTTCCGAACCGGGTGGTAGTTCAAAAAATGACTGAATCTAAACAATGTTGAACATTTTAATGGATTCAATAAATTATTTTCATTTCATTTTCATAAATGAGCACACATCAATTAATGTTAATCATGCAGAAATTAAAAATTTCGACCTTTTTAAAATGTAGTGTATAAAAGCTTTAAAATCTCTATTTCTTGGTTTTTTATGTATTTAAGAACATTTTAAACCTTTCTGATTTTTAATCTAATAACTATTATTATAAAAACATGTCAAAGTTGCAACTTTATTCGTCGTAAAAATATTATCTGACGATTAAACAATGAACCTTTAGTGCCTTAGCTATTGAATTTGCATCACTCCATTGTGAAAGATTATAAGAATTATTTATGTTAATGATCATGTCCTTACAGTAGTGCTCCGTTGGACATGAGCAAACTATAATTTTTAGGGATAAACAGGCGTCTCTAATTTCGGTCCCCTCCTTTCATTCATGTAAAAAATCTACCTCTACCCAGATATTTGACACAACATCTTTTCGCACTTCTTCGCTTTTCGCTCAGAAAATTACAGATTTTTTTATTGTCTGTGTTAGATAAGATACATGTTTGCATTAGTGCATCGTGCGACGTGACTCAAGCCGACGCGTCGGTTGACATTACTGTCACACACACACACATACACACACACACACACACACATAAACCCACACACAAATCTGCCGTTTGATGTGAGCAATTATGCAAACTACATACACTTGCACATACGGTTAGGAAATGCGTAGTTTTATTCAGTCATTAGCTTCGATATTTATACTTTGTTGCTTTGATAAGTATGGTTCTCTGTAACAGCTTCCGCAGTTGGTTTTAATCAGTCCAGACAGTTTCTCTCGTCGAGGCAAATGCAAGTGAACCACATAAATTGTTTTGGTAATTGGGTTTTGTGAGATCCCCAAATGTCTTGTAGCTTGATTAAAGCTTGAGGAGATGCCCACGATTAAAGACTGAAAACTCAGGACTTTGTGTGTGACTGTTGGGTAGGGCTTATATATAATTTTTCCTAATTGATTTATCTATGGTAATCGTTTCTAAATTTATCACTAAAACACTTGCTTGAGGACCAAGTGATCTGATAATAATTATTCAGTATCGGTTATCTAAAATGAATGACGTCTGAATTATTGAGATACTTGTAGGGTTTCTGACGTAGCTTAAAGATCAAGGTGTTCTGGTTCATTGAATATTCAAGTTTCTCAATGGGATAATTATTATAATAAGTCTGCTACGCGTAGGGAGTTCAGTTCTTGGTCCCTGGCGCAATTGGTTAGACGCCGCCTGTGAAACGAGAGGCCGCGGGTTCGATCCCCGCACCGAAACAAATATTTGTGTGATCCTCAAGTATTTATTTCGGGTCAGGGTGTTTGTGAGACCGAAAAAGTCTCGTAGTTACTGATATCCACGACACAAGACTCGATCTTAGTGTGGGGTCAGGACTATGTATGTGGCTGTAGGGTGTATTTATTTATCTTCGGATATTAAATCTCATTCTAAATTAAGAGATTCGCAAATTACGATCAACTATGTGGCTATGTTATGTAAGGTACCTATGAAAGTTTCCTCACAAAGGCTTCTTTCAGCGCTAAAAGTTCCGTGACATTATTAAGACAGATTTTATCTACCACGTCACAGACTGTGATGCAATCGGCACAAGTGACGTCATAATATTGTCTTCACGCTAAGCAGGTGGGGGGAGGACACAGCCCCATTTAGATGAGTGAATCATTTGTGAATTTACGTCGATTTGTAAATCGCTGGAAATAAATGTTGTGCAACACTAGTGGGCGGGCGCGGCGTCGCCCGATCTTACACCTCCAATATATTGCATATTGTGTTACTTTGATCTTAATAAAGAACTTGCCTTAGTAGTAAGATGACGTAGTTTATAGAATTTGGAGTCACTTCTTGGTGAGAATTGGATGTTAAGTAGACTGTATTTGTTGAAAAAGTTTATTATAGGTTCTGACTTTTATATGACCATTTTTTTTTTGTTTTTTATATATGTATATTTGATGAGTCAATTAAACTCTTTATATTACGACGCAGTTATTGAATGTCCAGAAGACGAAAATAGAACTTCCGTCATTATTTTCGAAGTGTCTCGTAATCAGTCATTTCAAATAACAATAGAATATGATATACAGGTGTTCGTTACTTTTATGTGAATTAGTACACTTTGCGTATTAATAAAACAAGGAAAATAACTGCAATATGGGATTATGTGAGACTTAAATCCAAAAATATCGTGTTGTGTGTGTAAAATATAGTTTTGATTAAATACAACCCAATTATTGGTTTTCTTTCTTATTTGTTTTCTGAAAGTTATATTTTTTATTAATTTCGTGCCACAGAATGATAAGCTCCTGTTCCCCATAAACTTGCCGGGTTCCGATGCTCGATGTCAATTGTTTGCATGCCACTCATCCAGGCTTATAAGGGCTGTAATACTATGATTGATGTAATGGTATCGTGGTGTGTCTTGGTGTAAAGACCTTGGGTCAAGGTTCCAAAATAAGAAGATACGTCAAGCCAGCTTAGGTTGCCATTTATTAGTGTCACAAAAATATAAAATATTACAATTATTTCGTAAATATGTATACAAATGCTGAAACAAGATGTCATAAAAGCAATTACACACCATACTTACACACTACAATATGATGAATGGTAAGATAAGATAGCTTTTGGATAGTCTAGATTCTAGAAACACTGCACACTTACATAAATAAATTAAGGGTTATAAATTATGCATGTGATCGCTATCAAAGAAGATAAACCAGTAGTACGAACGAACCGTAAAAACTTGAGAACAAAATGAAACGCGGTATTAATTAGAGATCATTATATTAATTAACTTTCATCTCGACACTGGCGGAACAAAAATTATGTTGTATAACTGCATACATTGGAAGCAGGGTTGGCGAAGGTGCATTGGAAAACCTTACCATATTTGTGGCAGTTGGCCTTATTAAAATAAAAAACATAAGGCCGGAAGCTGTACATGTTGGTGTCGGATTTATTTTAAGGAGTTATTTTTACAGTTGACTACCTCGGTGGCGTAGTTGTACTACGATACGACTACAAAGCTGAGGTCTCGGGTTCGAATCCCGGGTCAGGCAAAGAGATATTGGGTTTTTCTATTCATTATCAGCCCGGAGTCAGGAATTTGTGCCCGATATGGCGATAGGCTCGCCCCCTATCACATCATGGGACGGAAAATACATGGCGAAATGTGGGTGTCCCGGTGGCGCCTCTGTCTACCTCTCCCTTCTGGGATAAAGACGTGTGTTTATGTATGTATGTTATTTTTACATATTTTTTGTATATTATCGAAATAATCAACCAGTGTCAGCAACATGGTGGAGATACTACGCCAGCCTCAGTTATTTTATCTTGAGGTAACAATAATGTAATCATGTTTCTAAGTAATAATAGTAGTAATACCTCTGAACCATTTCCCTGTTTATTATGCCATGAAGTTTCCCAACTCAATTCACCTCTTTTGCTTTCTAATAAGTAATTGGTTTTCTTGCGGGGTAAACACAAGCTAGTACCGCTAAGAGACTTGCCGAGCTTCGGTGCTCACCGCTCGGTGTTAATTCCTTGCATGCTGTTTATTTTGGCTGGTAAGTGTAGGTGGTGTAAAGTGGGTCAATTTCTAATATTAATAAATATTAAATACAACGGTCTGATCCGCGACAACCTTGTTTATTCGGATGCAGCACCGGCCGAGACATTTCGGCGCTTTTACTTTCTAATTGTACAAGCGAGATTAGTGTACTCCGCGCCCACCTGCGACTCGACATACAAATGGCGTGATTACTGCATTTGTAAACATTAGTGTTTCCGCCGGGTTTGTACGTATGTAAGTGGTAACACGCATACAAGTAATTACCCTTTAACGCCTGGAAGTGGGGCACGAGGAATACTACTGTTTTTAAAAATTTTAACAAACGGTTTCTTTAACATCTTTGGTATTTAAATTTGTTTTAAGTATGATGTTTTAATAAATAAATACACAGCAGTTACAAATGGGCCTGATCCGATATTAAGTAATAACATTGAGTTGTGGAAATCAGAAACTACGAGAGACTAGACTTGACAGCCTCCGTGGCGCAGTTGGTTAGACGCCGCCTGTGAAACGAGAGGCTGCGGGTTCAATCCCCGCACCGAGACAAATGTCTGTGAGAACCACAAGTATTTGTTTCGGGTCTGGGTGTTTGTGAGACCGAAAAGTCTCTCGTAGTTCCTGAGACCCACGACACAAGACTCGATCTTAGTGTGGGGTCTGGACAATGTATGTGACTGTTGGGTGTATTTATATTTATATTATATTTATTTACTATTCAGTCTGGCGAACACCCTGACCAGAAACAAGACTTGCGGATCGCACAGACGTTTGTCTCGGTACTGGGATCGATCCCGCGGCCTCTCGTTTCACAGACGGCGTTTATTAGGCTATATATGCATAGGTTGTGAAACATAATTCTCCTGCCATTTGTCTGACATCGTCTGCTCGAGGTCGCGCCCACGGCAGTCCATACTCGGCGCTTCGCCCTTGCGCCGCGTGGGCCTTATTGTCATCAGTAGGAAATTACTCATTACACGAACCGGTTGGTCATGACCAGCCATATTGCGTTACCCTATTTGTCTTAAAACACTCGCTTTGCATGCCGGATCGGGTGGCTGGATCCTGTTTTACTTGGTTTAATTTAAGCCCGTGACTTTGTGTCTTATTGTTGACAGCCTCCATAGTGCGTTTGTTTAGACGCTGGCTGTGAAACGAGCCAATTGATTTCTCGTTTGCCGGACTTATACATACATACATAAACTCACGCCATAATCCCCGAAGGGGTAGGCAGAGGCGCCACCAGGACACCCACACCTCGCCCTGCATGCTCCGCCCCACGATGTGATAGGGGGCGAGCCTATCGCCATATCGGGCACAAATTCCCGACTGCGGGCTGATAATGAATAGAAAAATCCAATATCACTTTGCCCGACTCGAGATTCAAACCCGAGACCTCAGCTTTGTAACCGTACCGTAATACAACTACGCCACCGAGGCAGTCTTTGCCGGACTTATGCAATAAAAAAAGTAACATTTCATTAATGATTCACAAACATCACCATTTTGAGCCCGGAGGATGAGAGGCACATCTGTATTTATTTATGATAAGCAAAGAAAATCGAATATATTATACGCAATAATTGTCCATACATAATTGAATCGGTTTTATTGTAAGTACGGAATGATAAATAAAATATGGCCGACCAAGGCTAATAACCAAACGTCCTCTTGTTTACCTTAGTGGCGATCGATAAATATCTCAGCTTGAGGTGAAATAAATAAATAAAAAGTGAATCATTTAAAAGGTGTTTTATTTATTTCCTTATTTCCGTTGTTAGTAATGTTTTTTGGTCGTTTAAATTATCTCCGTTCAGAATTTAGGATAAGATGAGGAACGAACATAAGAACTTGGTTCACATAAGCTAAACTGTACAAAATAGATGTTAAGGAGTTCTCAACTTATTCCTTGCGCCATTTCAGTTACTCACTAATGCTTACTTCATACATGTCATCTCATACACGCCAGGCTATTTGACACCCAATCAAGAAACAGTTGATGAAGTCCATAATAATTCAAATGGTAGCAGCTGTTCAATATTGAGCAACAGTCGTCCTAGCTTTCGCCTTCCCGTTAATAGATGTTCAAATATCAGATCTCTAGCAGATGGATATCCCAATCCGTCTCATGGTGTACAGTGCCTTCGATGTAATATTTATCCCTAGAATCGATACTATTTGTTCAAATGAACTATTGTATAAATAAGTAGTTTTGTTTTCTCAATTAATTTATTTACTATCATTAAAAAACTTCAACGGGCACTCATTCCTTGTCGAAAATATTTGTTGTGGTAAATATTTCAATATTATGCGTAGCATTTACTCTCTCTATCTCTTTAGCCCCAGGAAGTCCACTGCTGAACATAGGTTCCCCAAAATCTTCCATAGACATCTGTTGGAGGCGATTTTCAGCGCCTTCCTGCAATCTTAACATCGTCGGTCTATCTTGTAGTGGTAGACGTCCAACACTTCGCTTGCTAATGCGTGGCCTCTAAACGAGAACTTTTCTGCCCCATCAGCCATCTGTTCTTCGAGCTATGTGCCCTGCCCATTGCCACTTCCATTTGCCAAGCTATTAGTTTCAAACCATCCTATACTACGGATTCATCAGTTTGAAATGGTCTCTACTAACTAAGCATTCACAAATACTGAATACGATTATGTCAATGAAACCGAATAACATTAGTCAACGCTCAATTTGGGTCTATCTTTATGTCGATTCCAATAAATCTACCGCTAACAAATGGAAACTGACAGATGTTCAAAAACTTAGTCGCTACCTACACTGTTGGTTATGTAAACTAAACGTCAATTAGGTAGAAATTAGGGTTAGTAATATTTATTTTCACTGTTAAGCACATGTTGTCTTCGTCATTAATTTTGTAACACACTGGCTGCGACGCTGAGACAATGAAGTAACGAATTGTACGGCTCAGGTCATGATAGCCGCATACTCGCAGACCACAAAAAAGAAACTTAGGTGCACAACAGTCAACATCTTATTGTGATTGGGACTTCAGACTTATCTAAAACCCATCCACGGTATTTAATTATGAAATCATCTTAATTCTTTTACCTAGTTTAAAACTTTTTGAAGACAATGCCATATGAGTCAATATATGTACTTTTGTTGCTGCAAGGTATAACAATAGGTTATCGGTATGACGTCAAACCAATCGGAATATCCAATATTGCAACTTAAGGCGGTTTTGCCTAAGAAAACACATAAAATAAAATCAAGTAGAAATCCATCGTAATACTTATTGTTTGTTCTAGTGATCTGGTGTCTTTATTTATTCGAGTGCGAGTGAACAATGGCAATACTCAGTAATTGTGTTGCCTAGATCAATACGCGGTAGGAGCGGCGCACAGTGGGTCGAAACGGCTATTTTTGTGACATAGGATTTTTTTTCGGATTTTCCAATTTTTTTTGACGCCAACGTTTTGATATTATCATTCCTTACACTATTCATTCTTTGTATTTTTTTGCTTAACCCTATAATTTCGGCAAAAAAAAATATTTTAGGTTTTTAATGTATGGAACGCACTATAAAAACCTAAATTTCTACGAAGTCCTGCTAGATCCTGCGTTGAAACCTTATTTTTCTGAATCTTGGTCTGTTCTACTATACTTCTATACTTCGAAAGTCTGCATCGACCTGCAACTTTTTCAGTTATGCAGTTCGAAAGAAATGATAAAATTCAATATTTCCCAAAAGATTTTTTACAATTATCTTCAGTAAATTTGACACAAATAAGATAAATTAATCTAATAAATTAACAAATACCAAGGAAAACTTGTATATGTGCCGTGCCAGATAAAAAAAAAAACAAATGATGGAAATAACCCCAATTAAAAAATAATAATAAAAAAGGCTAGTATAAAGCCTATACCTATATACTACTCACTATCACTACTGTTTTGTAGATCTTCTAAAATACTCTCTACATTAATAAATTCTAAGTCTTCTGGTTTTGATGGCAAATGCAGAAGCTCTTTAGCTTTTGTTGAGAGAACCATAACATGTTTTTTTGTCATGCGTGATCTAAGACTTGTGATCTTTGGATCAGATGACAAAAGGAGATTATGTAAGATGTCCTCATTCGAAGATATCCTACTAATTTTTCGGGAATGATTTTCCCTATATTTTCGGAAGTCTTTGTTCCGTGCTTCTGCGGCTTCTTCCGACAGCTTCCCAATGGGTATAGCCCCAAAATGTTTAATTATGTCAGCCCCATGAACTAATAATTTATGTACACTGGAAGGCATATAATACCACGGATATAAATCAACATATAGTTTTGCGGTTTCGGTAGAAAATAAAGCGAATTTAGTAATATCAACACGCTCTCCAGACGCAATGGTTTGTAGAATGATATAAAAATTCTCTATCAACTGCTCATTAATGCCAGTGATACGTGCTGTCATGGCTGTATTTTTAAAAAATCTTCGAGCCGTATTACCATCATTAGTGGTGCCTGCTCCTTGCTTCACTATATCAATTAGCAAGCCACATTCTTCTTTAAATTCTTGTTGAATTGCAGACTTTCTGGTCTTCATTTTCTCTTTATCGTCACCCCTGCAGTTCCATTTCTTAATCTCCAAACGGTAAGCTATGTGGAGTAGGCACTCCATGCATCTTATCCACGCATGCAATGATGACAATCCATACTGGTACATTTCTTCATTCTTAGATCGCAGTTTGTGGGATTCCAAATTATTCATTTCTGTTGGTTTCGCTTTGCAAATGTCACAAACTGCTGTTGAAGTCTCAGAAAAGTATGAAGTTATTTTGCCGTCAATCATTGTCATCATTAATTCGTGGGCAATTTTCACTTTCCTAAATATAGATGGCTGGAGTGCCTCGATTTCTCCTGATATACCGGCTTTTATAGCTGCTACAGTAATTTGTGTTTCTTTTGTGAACGTAAACATAATGGGACGACAGTAAAATGTGGATGAGCTTCGATCGTTTTCCCATAAAACCGTTCCATCATCATGTTGTAGTCTTATTGGAACAAGACTTGCCATAAATATACTGGAATCGTCCACGCCTACTTCAGAGATCTGCTTATAATTGCTTTGCCCCGAGGATCCATCAAAGCCCCATTTGCTGATAAGCTTCAGGTCAGTTGCAGAATCTAAATCGAACTCAATTGTATCCAAAAGCCTTGAGGCTGTCAAGTTGAGCAGAGCTTGCAATTTAACTGATGCCGTGCAATCACTAAATGTCATATCCTCCTTTCTTGGGTAACATTTCAATTTTGCTTCTTTTAATTTATAATAAGAAGGATACAATTGAAAGCCTTTTTCGCTTGCTGATTCTCTTAGGTTTATATATTGTGCCTTCGACAAATTTAGGGAAACAAGTAGCGCCAACGCTTTATCAGCAGTGTATGGAACATATTTTTTTGCATTCAAGCAATTATTCACTTTTGTTATATCTTCTG
This sequence comes from Deilephila elpenor, assembly GCA_949752805.1. Lineage (NCBI taxonomy): Eukaryota > Metazoa > Arthropoda > Insecta > Lepidoptera > Sphingidae > Deilephila > Deilephila elpenor. The sequence continues at coordinate 14,421,285 of OX457104.1, read as the reverse complement.
GATTTTTAAGTAAATGGTTTATTATATTAGCGATGGCTTCTTGTCCATTACATTTCAGTGTATTTGATGTAGCTGCAATTAATTCTTCCTGAGACAAATTATTTTGAATTTGGTCTACTCGTCTTCGTTTTTGTCTGTTGGACAAATCATCGAATGATTTTCTGGGACAAATCAAAGCTGTAGAAGCTTTCGATGTGGATGGAGACAGATTCTCAAGACTTAAGTCCTCTTCATGTCTTTCGTGTTCTTCATGTACTTCATGTTCTTCGTGTCTTTCGTTTAATTTTAGTCCTTTAGGCCAAATTATTTCACTTTCTAGCCAATCACCATTTTTTTTAATTAAGTTAGAAAATATACGATTGCATTTTTGCCATCTAGCAGTTATAGAAGAACAGAATTTTACACAAAACTTTTGTAGCACTACACTATTTTCTTCAGTCACGTTTATTTTCTGTTGCAGAAAATCAGAAAGTTTTTTGCTATCTGATAGAGATCCAAGCTGGTCTCTTAAAACAACAAACAAATCGAGATTAGTAACTAGACCCTCCATGATACCGAAACAAGGATTCAAAATAAAATGGTATGGATCGTAGCACGGATAAATGTACATTAAGAACGAATTCAAAATATAAGTCATTTTATACCCTGGGCAATAAACAAATTTTATTGCCCTAGATGCTCTCATTAATGATAGAACTAAGTAAAAGGACAAAACATGTTTACAATCGATATCACGAGAATGTTTGTTTTGTTTTAGTTAATTAAAGACAATAAACAAACAGTAGTTGTAAAACAATTAACTAAATGCACCTGTAATCTCCAGATGTCATCAGTGTTAATGACTGAAAGTAATCCTTTGCCATCTGGTGGTCCATTTGCATTTATGATTTATTACTGTGTTTACGTTAATTGTGTAACCACATGTTTTGGGTACAACAACCAATTATGCCAATAAATATTTACTTATTTACTTCTATTGTGTTATTCTATTAGATTTTTATATAATAGTTTGTATATCCACAATGTTTTTGTCTTACTATCTTGTGGTTAAATTGACTTAAAATGTCAATTACAAAATTAGAAATAGTACTATTTTTACCATTTTTCCGATCCCTATAACTGGAAAAGTTGCAAGTCAATGCAGACATTCCAAATGTACAAGTAAAGTAGAACTGGCCAGGATTCAGAAAAATAAGGTTTTAACGCAGGATCTAGCAGGACTTCGTAGAAATTTAGGTTTTTATAGTGCGTTCCATACATTAAAAACCTAAAATATTTTTTTTTGCCGAAATTATAGGGTTAAGCAAAAAAATACAAAGAATGAATAGTGTAAGGAATGATAATATCAAAACGTTGGCGTCAAAAAAAATTGGAAAATCCGAAAAAAAATCCTATGTCACAAAAATAGCCGTTTCGACCCACCGTGCGGCGCCGCGCCCACGACACCACTCTTACAATAAACACAATTATGTGTAACATGACTGTTGAATACTTTGTGATGTCTTTTGTTTTTTAAGCGACAGCTTTGTGTGCGCCCATGTGGGTGTTAAGCCCCACTCAGATAAAGGCTTATGTTTAACCCTTTTCTTGGCAGAAAAAAATATGTACGGGATTAGTTCTTTTTTGTTTAATTCTGTTTTGAATACAAGTATAAGTGATATAAAAAATGAAAAAAAAAATCCTGGGTATTCAGTTTTGGAGGTTTACAATGTATCTCACGAGATACATTGCCAAGTATCTGTACTTTCTCCCACATAAGCCAATGTATCTGAGAGGATACAATGCTCAAAATAAAACTCAACAAATTACTAAAATAAAAATTATAATCGGAGTTATGGATATGAAATTATAAAATAAACATAAAAACCTTAAAAATAATATAACTACCATAACAAAAACTATTGAGGTCAGCTATGAAAAATTAAAAAACAATATCTATTAGGCAGAAGACAAAGTTTGCATAATGGTTTCTTAGATTTACGCGAATGTTACACATTGAAATAAAACTATTTTTACAGATTTTATCGCGATTTGGTTTAATTTTTTCATTTTTTAACTTCCCGACGTTTCGATTGCTTTTTGACTGTGTCAGTCCGCCCCGTGACACGAAAGCTGAAAAGCAATCGAAACGTCGGGAAGTTAAAAAATGTAAAAATTAATCAGTCCGCCCCCTGACCACGAAAGCTGCAAAGCAATCGAAACGTTAAGAAGTTAAAAAGTGTAAAAATTAAACTTAAATAAAAATAAAAATTTAATTAAAATCGCGATAGAATCCGTAAAAATAGTTTTATTTCAAGAAGACAAAGTCTCAGGCCGCATTTTGAGCACATAACAGTAGTTTGTCCTTTAATGCATAGTTTGCACCTCCCCTTGCCACTGAATATTGGGAAATGTCTAACCTGACCTGACACAAGGTGTGGGTCTTGGCATAACAGGAGCTAATGAAGTCTAGAAACTAATCGCTCTAATGAATACTCCTTTTTGTGCATCAATATACTTTGAATTGTAAGAGCTTTTGGCGTATAGGCTTTGGGTTTAGATCGGGACGACAACGCTACAGGTGATGATAAGTTTGGTGTACATGGAGAGGCTACATTTGTTAGCAAAACGGATGTCAATGGCTGTTGAATAATTGGCGATGGCAAAAGTGGAGAATCGGTTACTGCTGCTTGAACGGGCGTAATTTCTTCATCGGACAATAAATTAAGGTTTTCAAACGACGACGGTTACGAAGGCGGACTAGACGATGAATAGCTCTCCAACCTTGCTATAGAGACGGGGTGTATTTCGCTATCTGAATCTGAAGCTATCTGAATCAGATTTTCGGCCGGACTTAGGTACCTACCTACTTAGGCTAAAAAAAATCGCTCGATATCCACGGCTCAACGTTCGTTCCATGGTATTCTGCAAAGTAATTAAGCATTCACCACCAATACCAAGCATACATACAGACTTGTTATAATAATATTCTTTGTGAAAATAGAAAATAGAGGCCCGTTAGTTACATTTCTAGCATTCTCATAAATATAATTAAAGCCACCCACTGAGCAAAAGTTTAGCACAATGAGCAAGATCATAAACGACGTATTTACAGCAATAAATCGCCACCCGTGCAAGCAGAGACACATGCAAAAACTATTTCATAACATACATACATACATACATAAACTCCCGCCTTTATCCCCGAAGGGGCAGGCAGAGGCGCCAACAGGACACCCACATTTCGCCTTGTATGTTCCGTCCCACGATGTGATAGGTGGCGAGCCTATCGCCATATCGGCCACAAATTCCTGACTCCGGACTGATAATGAATAGAAAAAACCAATATCACTTTGCCCGACCCGGGACTCGAACCCGAGGCCTCAGCTTTGTAACCGTATCGTAATACAACTACGCCACCGAGGCAGTCATAACATTCCCTTAATATGGCAATGTGCACCACGAGATACATAACAGGTAATACCTAATTCTGTTGTAACTTGGCGGTGTGCACTCAGGGATACATAGCACGCAGTACCCAATTCTGTAATAACTTGGCAGTGTGCACCTTGAGATACATACACAAACAAGATTCGTTTTTTCATACAATAGTTAACATTTGGTTTGAAAATACAATTTATACACATGTTTACTTCATAAGGAATATAAAAACAATCACACTCTATAAAATATATCCATGTAGAATTAAAAAAATACAATATTCTTACCTTCTTGCGTTGGATCGTGTCGATTCGACGAACAATTTTCGATTTTAAAATGTAACGGTACTACCAACATTATCTTGCTCAATAAAAAATCGTTCAGAAAAACATAAATTATAAATTGTTATGTGATGTTTCGTTTCATTCTCTATTTTTTCCAAACTAGGAATTTTTAAAGTTGACTGTATCTGACGAGATACATTGTCAAGAAAAGGGTTAACGATGTGTGTCTGACGCTAATATAATACATTGCATAGTATTTAATTATAATTAATTACATATACCCAAAAGTCTCACTCGCATACATAGTTCTGTCTCCATATAAGGATTAATCGATTCTTGTCGTGGGCATCATGAAATATGAGAGGCTTTGCAGCCTCATAGCATGCAAATATTTGTGGATCCCACGTCTGTTTCGGTGCGGCATCGACCTCGCGTCCTTTCGTTTCTTAGCCGACGTCGTAACTAACTGCGCTACGGACAATGTCATATTCATTTGTCGCATATGTCGCAAATGTCTGTACGAACCACTGGTATTTGTTTCAGGTCTGGGTGTTTATGAGACTGAAAAGTCTCTCGTAGTTTCTGATACTCACGACACAAGACTCGAACTTAGTGTGGGGTCAGAACTATGTATGTGACTGTTGAGTGTATTTATTTATTATTATTTATTAATTTATATAAATTTCCAACTTGTATTAGTTGTAATTTCCTCGAGATGAAAAACAAATCAGTGAGCTTCAGTAGATGTTTATCTAGAAAGTGGGAAGCGTTATCTTCAGCGGCAGTAATCTCGAGAGCGGCGTACAATTACATGTGTCTGACACTTGTGATAACGCTTATCACGCACATTACCTTATCAGTTGAGCTGACTGTTGTGACAGACTTCACCGCTGTTATTTTGTAAGTAGGCTAGTTAATAGAGAATAATTAAACAATATTCATAGATTACATATGAAAAAAAAATGTTACAACTCTTACTTTCTTTGCTTGGAGTACTGGAATGGGTTTTCCACCATCAGGTTCGAAATGAATATCATACTGTCAGCCTATGGGTCTCCGAATTTTTTAATAAATGACAGAATCTTAAGATCACTGCTTCTACCAATGTGGTAAGATAAATTAGTCATTGAATATTTATTTCCCCAAATTTCCTCCACCCCTCCTCATTATTGGTACCTGCGAGCTTGTCGGATGACCCACTTCGCGATGGGTCGTCACCCACCGCTTCTGCTCCTTGACCCTGCTGCAGACGCGATGCAGAGGATTTGCCTGAACTGGGTCACGAGTACAACGCGCCTAAATCCAGCCTTTTGAATAGAAAGTTATATCGAACGCTTTTGACAGCCTCCGAGGCGTAGTTAACGAAGGGTGTGAAATGATACAATTTTTTGAGAGATCTGTTTCTGATCTGGGTGTTTGTAAGGCTAAGAGCTTAGAAGTCTCTCGTATTCTCTGATAGCCATCACAAAACTAAACTTGATCTTAATGTGGGGTTAAACTTGTGTGTGACTGTTGTTTGTATCTAAGATAGTACAAAATAGCAATAAAAAGTAACGTACATACATACATACATAAACTGACGCCTTTATCCTCGAAGGGGTAGGCAGAGGCGCCACCAGGACACCCACATTTCGCCTTGTATGTTCCGTCCCACGATGTGATAGAGGGCGAGCCTATCGCCATATCGGGCACAAATTCCTGACTCCGGGCTGATAATGAATAGAAAAATCCTATATCACTTTGCCCGACCCGGGACTCGAACCCGAGACCTCAGCTTTGTAACCGTACCGTAATACAACTACGCCACCAAGGCAGTCAAAAATTAACAAATAAAATATATTTCATTGTACTTGTAAATGTGGATTAATTTATTTATGAACTTGTTTAATAATAAGTTTTGAATGGTCCCTTGACTATAGGCTGGTGTGACGCGTACCATCTCGAGATACTTACTCAGATAATTTTACTCATCAAGTGGATGTTCATCATGTCTCATCACATGATGTGTGTTAGAAATGTCTCGCTCGTTTGCTACTACTATCCTATTAAAAATCTATTCGTATCGCTTAAGTCCTAAGTTTTCATTGGACTCCGGGCGCGCTACACACCGCGGCGACGGTTATCGATTGGCCGCCGCTTACACCGACTGCGCCTGCCAGTGCCAATTCTGTACGTTCGTCCCGCTCACACGGCTCAAGGGAGACAAGGAAGAAAACTCCGCCGTCTCCTAGATTCAATACTTTGCTGTGCTGAAAGGATTTGCTAGAATTACGCTGATGGAAATTATGGATATTTAAATATAGATTTTTGTCACTACATTGCAGCTTGCATTAAATTACACAGCAATCCATTGTTAAGCCAATATAAGTCAGTAGTAGCAGGTTCGAGTTTAGTTCACAGGCCTTCGACTTTTAAAGAGTATTCGTAGTTAACCCGCTGCCTCTCTTGTCATCGCCCGCCGACATTTTAAATCTTCACCACAATTCAATGGTTTCCGCTCATCCCCTGTAGAGAAATCTCTTATATTCTCCAATATCATGGTCCCAATTTTGCCCTAAAAACTGGCAAACTTCTTCATACCTAGTCCCCAATTCCTATATATGTAGTGTGAAATCCATAATTTTATTGCTTATATGTATTACAAGACTACTTAAGGCATAAGTGTAGAATATACTTAAACATTTTCAATAAGTATTAAATAACAAATGTTAAGAAGAATAACATAACAACATACAAGGACAACAACGGAACATACAAGGCGAAATGTGGGTGTTCTGGTGGCGCCTCTGCCTACCCCTTCGGGGATAAAAGGCGTGAGTTTATGTATGTATGTAAGAAGAATAACACAATAATAAAACTTGAAACTTGACGTGATTCCCAAAAGTACCATTTGACACGCAGTTACCAATAATAAAGTTTCGCTAAGTGTTTTAGTTATGGCTGTAAGTAATGTTATGTATTATTTTAGTAGTACTGTATTTAATTTGTAATTTTAACATCGACTTTGAATAAAAATAAAATGGCGGTTCACATTATTTTCACACTTTAGCGGTGAACAAGAACATCTTCAGATAACCTACGTACCATGAAGATTACAGGAGTGTATCCATTTCTATGATAAATGAAGTTCGCTAAAGCGCACCAGGCCCGCGTGATCGACTAGTGACGGTAGTTATTCCACGTGGAATACAACCCCAAGAAGGAACTTAGCATTCACTGATTATATATCACCAAGAAACGAAAAAGATTACTTTCTATGCATAATCATACAAAGTATATTATATCGTAATTTTATAAAAGTTGTAAATTTTTCTGCGCACGTCACTGACATAGGCATCACACGTTCAGCATTTATAACGCTTTTATTAAATGAGGAAAGTCTGGCGTACACAAGCTGGACTAATAATCTTGAAAGAACTGAAGAGCGTAATTTTCGTGCGCGTATCAAGGCCGCCACACAGTAAATGCACAGTATGCAAACGTGCACGCTGGTCGCACGTATTAACTCAGCACACAACAATCAGAGTGATTCGCCTTCAAACGTGACTGTTGTCTAATTGATGATGCCTGCTGCTCAGTTAACATCACGATTTAAACGTCGCGTGCTCTAAAGATATTATTGATTTATTTTTTTAAGGTTTTTTAATATGAATACGGGTGTTAAGTAAATGGATGATTCGCACGAGTACATAATTAATATCATGCATACTAGCAAAGTGAGATAACTGTTATAAAAATCCTTGTGTAGGTGATTATCAATATTTCACAGGCTATTGTGGAACGATTCAAGTTGTGTTTTATCAGCGCATAAACACATGCATAAAATCATTATGCATTTTAAGATGTATTAGAAGTTATGATTCCATGTCAATTACTGCTAAATTAATAAACTTAGATAAATGTAATCTCTGTTTTACAATTTAGTCCTTGTTCCCTAAAATGTCAGACACTAGTTCAACCATATGTAAATATCCCCGGCCCGGTGGGTAATTGAACGAAAATCCGCAGTCAGCGGCGAAGTTATTTTCTCTTATCTCAGCTAGCGCACGCTTGTACACTTGAAATCCAATACCTACACACGCCTAGGGCGGGATTGTAAAATCTGTACTATAGGTTAAACAATACAGCGATTTGTTTCGCTTTTACTAGAAACTAAAATTGTAGAATGTTATTACAAAGATTTGAGTAGTATTAAGATGTAACCTATTGTTAAATTGAAAGAAAAAACTTGCGTAGACCAATTTTACAAAGACTAGTTTCGTAAAAAAATATTTTTTATTATTTAATTTGAATTTGAAACATTAATAATATTATAAATGCACTTAATATAAATCTCTAACCAACACCATGCACTTCTGCCGCCGACTCGTTTCAGATATTGTCTCAACAGCTTCTCCGTCTGAACAGCATTCAGGATGAAATATGGTGGGTATTTGGCGTGAATGTATTCGATTAAGCTGAGAGAGCAATTACGCCAGCCGGCAGTGCGACAGGGTTCAAAGCACTGAGATGATGTCTGTCGGCAATCGATGCGGGGCGCCGCGACACTTGCTGTACTGTACATTTTGCTACACAAAACTTACATGGTGTGAGATGTATAACGAGTGACAGGCCCAATTTAATTTTAGTTTAAGCCCTTTGGATTGTAGATACCACGCTCAGCAATGACTTATTGTAAGGGTTGATACTTATACTACGACTATAATTTTATGTGTAGTGCTTTATAGCGCATGTCTATAGCTGTAAATGTATTTCCATTTGAAGTATCTGCAGCGTTAGTTTCGTTCTCCTTTTACTCCATTAATATTTCCATCCGCCCTAAATATTGAGTTTTCAACCAAACATACTTTTGCAATTTCCTCATGTCCATCTTTCTCGGGAAAAATATAACTTCGATTTATGGTATTGCTCTCATAATCAGTCCCGTTGAGATGCGTGGTGGTGTATGTACCACATTAGCACGTAACAGTAGCTTGTGTGCTGTTCGGTGACACAGAGCAGCATCGCGTGCCGCACGCAACGCGCTGACATGATACTACGCTTGAGAGACTGTCGCACGCTGTCAGTTTCAACTGATTTGGCGACTGATGTATCACTAAACAAATAGTAAATGCCCAAAGAGATCCTACTGATACAAGTCTTATGTGATTATAGGAACCCGCAGCCTGTCTTTTCACAGCCGGATTTAAATCAACTGCGCCCCGACAAATGGATTACATATTAAGATCGAAATATTCTGGTACCAGTAAAACATGATAGTATTGGTAAAATATTACACAAACATTTATAAACACGAGTGATCAGACAATAATATTTGATGTTTAATCTACGCATTACTGGTACTGGAGATTTTCTCACGGCCATATTACCAAGTGGATCGATTCAAAACTTTGAAACAAATTGATTTATATTTCATACTTGGAGTTGAGTGGGTGGACTGGCGAGGTTGTTAATATGCTTGACAATGTAGCAAAGTCTAATTATTACAATAGAAAAACTTGATTATTAAAACCTTGAATTCGTCATTATGGATTGATAACAATGTAGATTAAAATATCAGACTCAGAAGCAGTTGGCATGCGCCGAGCCTAATGCCGAAGTGTCATTCCACAAACAACAGTACATAACGATTGATATTACATTGCAGCGTCAGTAGTCAATTGTCACCTTTATTGTTACTGAACAATGAGCACGCACTCTCACTCAGTTTTTTCTGTCTCACTGATTTGTGGGCGTGATTTATTTTGTATAGTCAATCTTGACTACAGGCTTGCTGCACATCATCAGTTTTTCCTGAGGAATAGCAACACACAGCAGTAGTTATTGGCCTAGTGGCAATAGCCAATGGAGGCTGTGAACCGTGAGGGTTTATTCTTCAGGTCGAGCACTCCACGTTAAGATTTGAGAAATCATCGAGAGACACATATCACATCATGGTACGGAATTATGCTTGGTGAAATAAATGTTGTATTTATGTATGTGACTGTTGGGTATATTTATTATTTATTGGGTGTATTTATTTTGATTGTCTCGGTGGCGTAGTTGTATTACGGTACGGTTACAAAGCTGAGGTTGTGGGTTCGAGTCCCGGGTCGGGCAAAGTGATATTGGATTTTTCTATTCATTATCAGCCCAGAGTCAGGAATTTGTGCCCGATATGGCGATAGGCTCGCCCCCTATCACATCGAGGGACGAAACATACAAGTCGAAATGTGGGTGTCCTGGTGGCGCCTCTGCCTATCCCTTCCGGGATAAAGGCGTGAGTTTATATATGTATGTATGTATGTGTAGTTATTTTATACTGTCTCGGTAAGAGGTAATCGCTATATGGTTGTGTGGTCCCAATGACGCTCAAAACGATATTATGCGGTCGACTAGAAACCATGAAGCCACGAAACGCAACGAACACGAGATTATAGGACGTACACTTCAAATTGCCAAGCGTAGTTGACCACCTAATGAACCGACGCGACACGCGGGCTGTAACAAGGTTGCTTCGGTTATATCTAGGAAAAAGCAATTATAAATCAAAGAAATATTGTATTTTCATTCATAGACAGATTTAAAACATATTTTAGTTTACTAAAACACGAATAAATATGCTATAACTGGACAGTAATGCAGGTAGAAGTCTGTAGCGCTGACCTTTGCGTTTGGTCCTTCGAGCCGGATAGTGTATAATTCATCGGTTGTTAGCGTCGGTGCGACCTCTATCGATTTGTCGACGTACACGTGTAGAGATGTACATGGTTACGTCGTGTTATGTCATAATTATTCGTTATAGTACTGTAGTATGAAAATAAAGTGCGTGGTAGCAAAAAAATCTTTAAGTAACTTGCATACTCTAGCGATTTGTAATAATTTCTATGGTATGTAAAGTCCGCCAACCCGTACTAGGCCAGCGTGGTGGACTTTATGCCCTCTCAATTGTTCTCTCGATTGTGGAGAAGGCCCGTGTCCTGTGGTGGGACGTATATGGGCTGATACAGTACTGCAGTATTGCAGCTTTATGTATTTTGTGCTATATCACCTTTTTTTAAATTGTAATTGGAAATCAAACTTTTCAGTACAGAAGAAATAATTTAAGAGCCTATCAGATTACAACTTTAACAGCGGTTGCGTTGTCGAACTTAAGAAAATGAGAAAAGTTTATTAATGAACGTTCCTTTTATCTGTACGAATACGCCGCTGTTCCTCGGCTTTGTATAAATGTGATATTTATATTTAACAGCCTTTCGTAACATTTAACTAACTTCTCAGTGGTGCCGTAAAACTCAGGCGAAAAGGAGTTGTAATGTCAACAGTATTGAACTGATGGATTATCATTGGAGGTGCACGGTCCGGGTCAACGGTCTGATAAACATTGGGATATTTCAAAATATTTTCCACTATAATTAACTACCAATTTCAAGGTCAATATGAAAAAAAATTAAATTATTTGTTTGTACGAAACGTTCTGATTAGTCGCTCAGTATTTATTAAACTAATCAGATTTTTGATCTATTATTATTGTTTAAGTATTGAACGTTTTTTTGTTTTATTACCATTACGGTACTGAAATATTGTGGATAATAGAATGATTTTTATTTCCGCTCACTACAAAAATAAAACAATACAATGACTTATTCTTCGTAACAGTGTAATTGAGAAATTGTACACCTAATTCTTTCCATTATGTTATAATTTCGTGATCGGTGTTCCTTGGTGTCGTGACCCACCTAGTCACGCCCTACGCCAACACGGTTCCTGGTCAGTGACCCTCCCTCGGGAGCTGGAACACCCCCCAATTTGCATAATTAACATTTCCAATTAACCATCTTTTGTTATAAGAAAGACATTGAACGCAGTGGTTTAGTTAGGTCCTCTATCAATGGAAATTCGGTATTTATATGAATAATTATTTTATTATATCATTTAATCATGCTTTGGAAATAAATGCTAGTTTAAATTGATTTTCATATAATAATTGCGATTTCCCATGTGAAATTTCACAAGAAATGATTTGTCATACATAATAATGATTGCCTTTATGTCACTGTTATTGATTTCTGCAATTGAATGTCGTGTGAATAAGAGTATATATGAATGAACATACTATGCAAAGGACAGCAGGTGAGACTTTTTTTATTATACGCTTTAGTGACGAAAATACATCCAATGGTAGGTGCAAGTAGTAATGCAAGTAAAGAATCCTCCGGCAAGATACGATTGTCATTTATATTCAATTTTATATTATATTATATTTATACTCAAAGCTGGATATTCGCACCAGGGATTTTTTTATTTCAATTATTTGTTGACATCATATTTTTTTCGTTATGAAATTGTTCTTTCTACTGAGGCAATTTCATCAACCCCTCAATATTAACAGTTGTATACGCCAGTCCGTCTGTCACCATTAGTTCTAGCTCTTCAGCAGGTGTTAATTGGCACGGTCCCAGGTGCCAGCGGGTTGTGACCCACTTGGCGGGCCCTCGAGTTCACGCGACGAGCTATTTATATCACCACTCCGCTATTGTTACATTTATAACCAAATTGTATGAATATGTAGTTTGAGTCGACATGTTTATATTAGGGAGAATGGAGAACGGAGAAACGTGAATGAGTCACGTTCGCTCAAGAGCAATAGATTACTAAAAGTTTCATGGCACTGCATTACCCTCGTCACCCCAAGACATTACTCAAATCTTCCGTTGCACAAAGACTGGCTACAATCTTCTTGAATCTGCAATACAATAAATTGATTTACCAGTGGTACGAGGGCCCTACTATCTAGTATTGCGTTTATTTATTTATTCTCATTTAATAAACAACTAGGCAAGCTTGTTACAAATAGTACTACAAACTCTTCAACACTAAATTACAACGAGTAAAGTAAATACTTCACAATTAATCTAAACAGAGCGCTTGTAGAATCCTCTCAAGTCATAAGTCACTGTGGTCACGGAAACAGTTCAGCGTTTGATTTATCACCTTATTGTTATGGTAATAAAAATCATTTTGCATTGCGTTTGTATTACACCACTGTAACATTCGAAATATAACTTTATCTCCATCAACATAAAGTCCATTTTGTATTGTTCAAATAAAGTTATGGTTGTAACAAATCTTGAGTGCTGGAGTGCGATTCTTGAGTATGCTGTTATTCAAACGTCAACTCTATTTCTCAAACTTATTGGTATGAAATAGAATAAGCGACTCAAAATTCTCATCGGAGCGATGCGGTAAATTGAAAAGTATCGGAAAAATATTATATTGTACTTTTGTTTGATTTTATAGAAGGTTTAGTTGCCATGGTCTTAAAAATGCATATAGGAGGGCGGTGGTGCCTTCATTCTCTCCCTATTTCCTCGCTTATTGACTAAAATCCTTTGTATAGAGAACTTATTTATTGATTGTCTATTAATTTTTTGTTCGCCTGTACAATTGGATTCGTATTTCTGCCAGAGCGTAAGGGCTAGCGCGCACGGGTTACTTTTGTCTCACTCTTAATGAAGTCCAAGGCTATGTATGGAGATGGGACCATGTTGTGACGTGACAATTGGGTGATATTTTGTCACTACCCCTATCGTGACTGCATTCTGCTTTTGAGACGTGACATGGCAGTTACAAAAAACTTATGACACTGTGATAATAGTCACCCGTGTGCGCTAGCCCTGAGATGATAGACCAGGCACTCTCGAACTAAACAAGACTCTTTCAAGAAAGTGATAGGTAATTATGATTAAAATAAAATAGGTTTTAAATCTGTCTAATAATAAGTTCGTAAGCTCTCTCAACCAAATTGGATTGTAGAAGAGTCCTGCACTCAATAGTAGGCGTATGAAAAATTATAGCTGTTTTTTATATAATAAGAAAGAGTATAAAAGCATAAATATTCGGGATATAGTTCCCACGTGGTTTGTTTAGCAGAACGAGAGTTTGTGTAAAGTATGTAGGTTAAGCAGGTGAATCACGAAGCGATACTTCCTCGATGGCGGACGTCCAAGTTTTTTTCTTAGAGATAGCTGCAACCTTTAACATAAGATGTGTGACCCTTTTATAGGTTTCATGTCTAGTTCCGGCTTTTTTATGATTGTAACACCTTTTTATTTTCTTGCTGATTGATTTAACTGTGTGTTGAAGACAAGCTAGTGTCTCTGAGACATTAGATCGAGGAGCTTCAATGCTCGGTGTGAATTCTTTGCGTGCTATTTTTTCTGGGTTACAGCCTACAGGACTTGCAGTGACATATAGAAGTAGAAGTTTTTTTGAAATAAGTCGACTTTGGCGTAATAAAATCAGAAAACATTGCAACGGTACAATGATTGGGGTTGTAGCTAACTCACTGATGGAATAAAATACAATGGCGGTACTGTTTTTTCAGAATGAATTTATGTTAATTACTAGTAACACAGCAGACACGTCGGCCCATTTCTATTCCGGTCAATACCTATGTAAACACAAAGACTAATTTTCAAATCGAGTCAAGATTTGTCAACCGTAGAAATCCGACAGGTAATTTGCATTTCTTAAAGAAAACACTCCAAGTCATTTATTTCTCAAGCATTTATATGTATAAAAAATTGATGGTGTGTGTTGCCAACACAAACGGTGACGGTACACGCCGGTACCCTTGTCTACTTGTTAATAAATGGTCTCATAGCCACTGTATTTTACTTGCATTTCAATAGTTTTTAAGGGGCCTTCAGTGCGAAGTTAACCCCTGTTATTTAGTAAGACACTCACCTTGGTGTAGCGGGGGAAATACAAATTAAATAGTGGCAGCTTGTATCGGCTGTGAGCCGTGAGCTATAGTTTCGATCCCTAGCTCTGGCTTTATGCGGGTTTTGTGGTTTAATAATGTTTTCGGTTTTCCTCTAAATTGAATTTTTGACCAGCGCTGCGATAGGCCTAAGGCATCTCAATCGAATTGTCGATTTATAGAGAAGTACCCTGCCCGCTATGGGCATTTATAGGCCTGATGTGGAATAGAAATATTCTTGAAAAAATGTGGCTTTTTCTCCCTCCTTCGAGAATATAGGTGTCTGCTTATGAATGTATACCATGATATCCCAGGTTCAATCCTCAAGTCATACGCCAAAAGCGAGTTTCCCCAAACTTCGTCACGACCTCCGCAACCCAAAAGTTGCGTTTGTTTTTAGTAGGTCAGCAAATCGATTCCCTTGACGATGAAGTGGTTCGTGTTTGGCTATGGACGAGGTCAGAGAGGGGGGTGTAATGGAAGGGGGGTATCGGTATTTATGTCAATAGGGCGAGCAATTTAAAAATATGTGTGGTATTGAAATTCCGTCGTGTATGGCAGTTTTGGAGGTTGGTACGCGAAGGTCTTTAGTACGATTACATTGTTGCATGGTACCTATTGTTTACTCGACTGTGGCAAATCTGAAGGGTTATGATTTTACAATTGTATGTAGGAAACACCTAATTAGGTTGTCGCTGAATGCAGAACGCTTACAACAGGCCTCTTCCTAAACTACTTTTATGCTGGATCGACAAGTTTGATGATGACTGCAGTGTGGTCCAGATACAGTATCCACCGGCGAGAGAGTCGTTTTTTTATTTAACCTATCGCCGTCAGCTGCTGGACATAAGCCTCACCAAGCTAGTGCCAAGCATCCCGGTCTTGAACAGCGCTCATCCATATTCCATCCGCTACTCTCCGCCCTTTTCAAGTCGTCGGTCCATCGTGCAGTCATTACCTACCCCTTTCCAATCCACATATTCATACCGATCAGCTTAAACCCGAACATACCCTGTGTTTGGTTTTGGACTTCGAGTGTGACTTGCGTGGGTCTCTGTGACCTGAGTTTTTTACTATCGGGTATAGAGGCGGCTATTGGGGCAAATACGAATATCCTTTCACCAGCAATATAAATTCAATAGTTTGACGTATTTTATAGTATTGCGTTGCCCGTTGATAGGTATACCTGACGATAATCTTATAGTCACAATGCACTCAACTTTCATTTTTTAAGTATTATCTACTCTCGTAAATTTACAAATACTTTTACTTTCGTTGTGTACACGTCAAATACACCTCTCTAGTGTGTCATAGTTTCACTTTGAGGAGTGAAGAGGGCTTTGTTTGCAGCGTCTGGCGTGACCTAGCTACAAGATAGTATTGTCTGTCAAAGGTCGCGGGTATGACTGCCCGTCAGTGGTCAGAGACTTAAACGTTTAGTAGTAAAGTGATCAGATTCGAAATGTATTATCGGACTGTAGCCCTGATTGCAAATTTTGATACAACATACTTAACGAGATAACGACCTAAAGCTGCCTCAGTGCCGCTGTTGTACTACGGTATGATTGCAAAGCTGAGGTATCGGGTTCGAATTCCAAATCGGTCGGGCAAATTGATATTTGCTTTCTCTATGAAATTATCAGCCCGGAGTGAAGAATTTGTGCGCGATAGGCTCGCCCCCTGTCACATCGTGGGACGGAATACACAAAGCGAAACGTGGGTAACACCTCTGAGACTCTGCCTACCACTTCAGGTAAATGGGCGTGATTTTAAATACTTATTGTCTATTTTTCGCGCTAAACGGCAGTATAAATATACTGTTGTAATCCGGTTTGAAGGACTTTGTAGCCAACTATTGGACATATTGAGACTTAGCATCTTATGTCTCAGGATGGCGAGCGCATTCGAATGCCAAGCAATGCTTTGTAATAAATGGTGTTGTTTGGTTTTCTACTGTCCATGAGCGGTCGTATCGCTTAGCATCAGACGAATGGCATGGTTGTCTCGCCATTCATCGCAATAATATAAAAGGCCGTCAGTCAGCATTATATTTTTAGTGATTTCAAACACAATTTCTAATCCCAATCAATTAGTGTTTTGATACAAAAATGCTGCTAGTTGGGGATGTGTGTTTGGTTCTGTTTGTTTACATCCGGCCGGCGACCGTAGCGTTGCAGGTTTGATGCCAGCGCGCCGCGGCCGTTGACCCACGAGAGTGAAACTTATGACGGCCGTGAGCGACCGCAGCCAATGCTACGAGCCATGACTTTATCTGATCTATTCGACTTGACTTGATCCACTCGAGATATAGATTATAACAGGATAAAAATCTTTGCGAAATTGAGGTCTAATGCCGCAAAAACGTGGAAGTAAGCTGTACTTATTATAGTCAGCTTTATTACATGCCTGTTGCGACGTACTTCGGTAATGCCGGGAGCAGGGACAAGCCGATGCCCCTTATGTACTGAACTAGATACATACACAATGCAATGGCAGTAAAGAACAGCAGTGGGATGCCTTCTATGCGACAGGATGGAACCTAAATTCAAGTAAAAATCTAAACACTATAGAATTCAATGTATTTATTTAAAGTGTGTAACAACAATTATTGTGAGCACGTACCACGTACGAAAGTGATAGTGATGTGTTCGCAGAATCACAATGAGCGGCTACTAGGAAGACATTACCGACAAACGACACGAGAATAACTCTCTTTAGACCAGTTACAGCGTGGATTGAATTCATCGTAGTAAATAAATATACACCCAACGTACAGCAACTTCGAATACGAGTCTTTTATCGTATCAGAAAGAATAAATGACTTTTTGATGTCACAACACCCAAATATATTTGATATATTGATATATGATTTATTTTTAAAATATATTTGAATAGTGTGACTCACACCCGAAGATATTTTATTTTTATAGACTAGCATGTTAATAGGGACCAAAAGAAATCAAAATCCTTGATCTTGCTGTTGGACTGAGCTGTGTTACGTAAAGTTTTTCATTATATCATAACAATTATAAAGCAAATGATCACGTTGTTTCCGTGAGTAGTGGCTGTAACTAGCGACACGTTTAAATGTGTTGTGCACCTCACGCTATGATTGTTTTGTATTTTGATGTCACAACACACACGTCGGTTTAATCTCAGTAGGTCCTTAAAGGAACTACCGAAACTATTTTTATTTCAGTCCCAAAACGGTTGTAGTGTTGTCAGTATCAATAGTTCCTTCCAAAAAATAAAGGAACTGTGAAAGGAACTACTGAGACCAAACCCACACGTTGCGATAAAAAACAACAACAATATTTAGATACTATAGTAGCTAATATACGTAGCACGCTAAATTAACGCACGCACTAATATTAGGTAAAACACGGTATCCTTTCTCCTGTGCTCATCACTTAATATTTTTTCATTCATTTTCTTTTTATAATCAGGCACATGAAGTTCAATGCTGTATACAGGCCTCCGCCAATTTCCCCCTCAAGATTATCTTCGAATGTATGTAATGTTTGTATTATGGTCTTACAATAGTGTGGGGGTTAAATGAATGGCCGCTGGTCCCAGTGATACATCATTGTTTTGGCAAACAGCTTTACTACTGTACTCAGCACTGACTCCGTGTACTTTGTGAACGCTTTGTGAATACAAATGAATGCATGGTAAGTTATGGAGGGATGGATCGACCTTGCTTTGTTCAACTCGTGTTCGAAGACGATGCCTTTAGCGAAAATCAGCTCGCGTGCTGCGATATATACTCGATAAAGACCATCACACAGGAAACCAGCCATAGTAAATGCGTTCTGGGGTAACCCTGTGTATATGTGGACACAATCAGGCCTTTAGCATAATTAAGGGATCCTTATGCGAGAGACAACCGTCTCGCCTCTGTGTATACTCCATCTGTGCAGTGTAACAAACATATTATAAACAATACGTCCTACATGTCTCTACCAGTCAGTTCTACTGTCTACATCTCGTCAGTCGATTGTTCGTTTAATAAGTACAGGTGCAGTGTTACTTGTTTGTGTGTAAAATAAAATATATAATATACTCACAAAATCATCATTGTGTTAATGATCTAACTACTCGTAAGTCGTAACCCATAGATTTTATTTTGTTTTAAAGAAACAAGTGTTTCAAATGCTAAGAAACATGCTTTTGCAGAAAAATCAGTGGCAATTAACGCATACCATTCGATTTGAAAGAACTTGTGAAGAAATATTATTTGAAACTAGACTATTCTAATTTCGAGGTCCTGGCCATACGAGTGTTTATATCCTGTATTTAGCATCTTTGGATTTAAACGCCACATTAAACAAATTGTTATTCGCAAACGTATAAACATACACAAACAATATTAAAGCAACGAACAATCTTAATGATGTTGAACAATGTAATTACACAGATAATAAGCATACATGACAATTAAACATGAAAACCCGCGATAATTGAACTGATTGCAATCTACAAAACAATATTATGGGATTAAACAAATTGTGCAGTCTTGTATCTGTTCATAACATACAATGACGTGTTGGAAGCGGCATGCATGATGCATCCCACCCATTTTATGAGACTTTCAAAATCTTTCTCGGCGCTATTTTCCATCAGAAATTTGAGCAAAATTTCATACTCGTAATCTCTGAAATTTTGAGGCACTGGTTTAGGTATTGTGAAAATGAAAATGAAAATGAAAATAATTTATTGAATCCATTAAAATGTTCAACATTGTTTAGATTCAGTCATTTTTTGAACTACCACCCGGTTCGGAAAGCGGTTTTCACTAGAGAAGAACGGGCAAGAAACTCTAGTGTTGCTCTTTTCAAAACCAGTTTACAATGTATGATTATTACAAAAATTACAAGTTGGTTTAAATCAGAGCAGTTCATTAATAACTTGTTATGATTTGCAAGTAGGATATAGTTGAATACGAATAAGTTTACTTTATATTTAATGTGTGTTTGTGTTATTTGTTAGTTAGATATTATTATCGTTTTTTTGGTTATTAGTAGCGTTTGATGTCAGTCGTGAGATCCTCGTTAAGACCCACATGTCATGCAATTTATTTTGCGTGTTTTTCGGTTTGAATAATCTCATCCGACTTACCTGACACTAGAAGTTCTACCCAGCATGGTGGTTAGTGATGGATTCGACCACTTTCATATGTTCTGTCATTAAAATGTTCATTTATTACTTTGTGTTGTTCCAGGGGCGCAGAGCTGGGAGACGTGAGTCTACTGCGGCGGATGCCCAACGTTGAAGTGCTAGCTCTCAGGTAAGGCTTTGATCCCGAAGGCTAAATATTATGGAATGGTACGCCTTGTTCATATTCCTGTTAGAGAAAGACAAGCTCACGGCCTGCCTGATGGTATGCGGTCACCGCGACTCATGGACAAATGTCGGGAATATAATGCACCTCTTGCCTACGGTATGGTAAACTGAAATATGCAGGCACTATCGTGAACAAAATGTTCTTCTGAATTAAAGTGATTTCCGATATTAAATGATATATTAACGTTAAGGATACCATGAAACAACACACATCCTTGGCTTGGCACAACGCAGCGTGGAATTAATTACAAATCCATTGTTGGAAACAATGTTTTTGTTTTGAACACGACTTGAGGCAACGGCGGAACTGCGGTGCAAGGGCGCTTCACCAATCAGAGCGTGGCGCGGGATGTGTTGGCCAATCGTCGGCCGGCAGCACCTTGTATTGGCCAATTGCGTGCGACTGACCGTTAATGATTTAATTTTTGGACTAATTAAAATTTTAAGTTAGCTAATTTGTACAATATTTAAAGAGGTCCGCTAATTAAAATAAAATAGCGCTAGGGGTCCGCACTAGAAAAAGGTTGGGAAACCCTGTTGTACATTATTGATCGTAAACAGCAATTTGGTTATTTATTCCGATTGAAGTTGACTTTCGTTTTGAAATGCATATATCAAGATCACAGAATCAAGATATATTCGACTCATTGTTCCATTAATGACATGATTTAATTTATCACAATTTATTACTGGGCGGCATAGTTTCGTATGTCCGCCTGAGTGGCGGTAGACTATTGAGCTTTCTTAAGGTCGATAATCTAGATACATAGTCATTGTAATCTCTTGATTACAGGCAGTCACTCGATACAAATCACTCACAGAAAGTCCATGTAGAAACGATTGGAGGAGTATGATCAACAATGAAGTTCTTATGACTGATGTTTCTATATCCTTCTATACTACATTCGGCTCATCAGTGTGACATACATTCGCAGCATAAACAAGATCCGCACGCTGGGCGACTTCGCGGGGTGTCGGCGGCTGCGTGAACTGTACGTGCGCAAGAACGAGATCCGCGACCTGCGCGAGATCCGCCACCTGCGCCACCTGCCCGACCTCACCAGCCTGTGGCTCGATGAGAACCCCTGCACGCAGCATCCTGAGTAAGTACCTATCATTCTTTATAAAGATCGGGATAAAACAAAGCCTTGATAGTGATACTTCCTTTGAATGATGTAGCAGTGGACGAGTCTTTTTAGAGACTTCTTCTAATATACCAATTACCGGAACTTCTGTAAGTCAGAACCGAGTGATACGCATATTACATCGAACAGTGAAGCTCTGGGAGTTCCTGTAAATGTATTGATTTTAACATGCAACAAAATTTGTCAAACAAAATATAGACGATAATAGGAAGTAAATTATTTCCTCCGTAACAAAGCGGCACATATAATAGTAACCTAGAGGAAAACCCTTTGAGAAAAACTACAGATGCATAAGTGAAACAGAGGTACCCCGGATTTGTTGGTAATCTAACATTGTCGTGTTTCAGGTACAGAATGACGGTGCTGAGGAATCTGCCCAATTTGGAGAAGTTAGATAATGTTTCCGTCCATCCCGAGGAGGTATGCATCTTCACAACCAATACTACGTTTTTACCGATGAATATATAGGTAGAAGGAAAATATGACATGAGACTGCCTCGGTGGCGCTGTTGTACTAAGGTATGATTTCAAATCTGAGGTCTCGGGTTCGAATCCCGGGTCGGGCAAAGTGATATTGGATTTTTTTATTCATTATCAGCCAGGAGTCAGGAATTTGTGCCTGCTGTGGCGGTAGGCTTGCCCCCTATCACATCTTTGGGAAAAGGCGTGAGTTTATGTATGTATGTATATTTTACCATGATTAATGAGGGTGATGTGATGTGTTGCAGGTCCAGGAGGCTATGCGGCGCGGCGCGCACATACCCGACTCGGACGACGAGGGGTACCCGCAGCAGGTAACTCATCTACCCCTGTATACAGAGTGGTAGAGACAACATTACATGCGTCTCTAGACCTTTACAGACATGTCATGTCAGCAGATCGTACACCAGACAAAAGAACATTAAATTACCGCAAGCCACTGAAGTTATTTATACTAAATACATTTTTGTATATTGCATAATTAATTGTCCCATTGAGCTCTCAAGGAGATAGGACGTATCCCGATGATTATTATAAGTGAGCAAAACCGGCATTTTATAAAGAGTACGGTTGAATATCTTTATAGTAAAAAACAGCCTGATATCCTCAGGTCTTGAAGCTGTATCTACGTCTTGTCTTACTTATAGAAAGAAAGAAACACATTTATTGTCACAGAATACGACGTACAAACATAAATTAATATGCAAAAAATAAATAAAAAGTAATAATAAATATCTAATGTGCGCGTCGCGTAATGCACTCAGCATAATGTTGCACTGCGGCGCGAGCCACAGCGCAACGCTGATTTTCAGTGGTCACCCAGAGTGACATGCGAACGTTGGCCAACATATTCACTTATCAAATAATTACATACTAGAACTTATGTTGATCTGTCGGTGGTACAGCAGGAGAGTTACGGGCAGTACCGGCGGCAGCGGTCGTGCGAGTCGAGTCCCGAGCGCGAGCCCGAGCCCTTCTACGCGCGCCCGCCAGCGCCGCAGCCGCACGAACAGGTCGCCCATACACACAAATATACATACATACAACATCCCATACAAGACATACAAACATGATAACAAAATTATCTTCGTCAGATAACTGATTACACTTTAAAAAGTGAAATTATTAGTTTCTAAGAACACAACTGAACACAACGTGTCAATTTTTTAAGTAAAGGAAAACATTCAGACCGAGGTTTATTATAACAAAAAGAATTAAAATTGTTGACTCTTAAGTCGAGCCGCAGAGGAGAAAAGAATAACAAATGATTGCTGAGCTACGGTTACTGTGTTAATTTGAAACTAATGTGTAATGCATTTTCATCTCTAACATCATGTGCACACGATCGCCAAACACTGATACATATTTCAATAGGAGGTACTAATATGAAACCATGGAAATCGGTGCAAGTATTGAGGTCTTCTTATACTTAAGTATTTTAAGTAACCGCAAACCTGCCAGTAGTAGAAGAAATAATACAAAATAAAAAGCAAAATTTTATAAAACGTCTGCACTGAAGATAGCAGACAGTATAGTCGATTCATGCTAGTGCAGAGTCGAAGCGTAGCTCTAAATTGTTATATAGCAAATTCAACTTTATTTCCACAATGTAATGCTCATATTCTATCAGGGCTGATCGCTCGTAGACGCGCGTATAATGTCGAATGTGCGCGAACTCGCGAGTCTTTGTTATCTGCATACAAATATGTGTTCTATGCCGTTTAGACAAGCTTGTTTTTCATAAGTTAATTTTTAGATTGAAGCTACATAATATGTTATCCAGTACTGATATATGATTTACTTGCACCAGTTTATTTTCCTCAGAATATTAAGAATTGTAGAGTGTAAGCCGTCGTGTGCATATGCCATGCGTGCTGCGTAGCATGGTTGAATCATGTGTTACGACTAATTTGTATGGTTTTATACATGTCATAATCGCATACTAACTTTTGTGCAGGAGTTCGCTCGTGTTGTCTTCATATATGTTTGTTTGCAATTTAATAACTCAATATACAGTGTGTAGAAAAACCCTGTTGGATCTTCTAGCTGTATCTACACGCTTAGAGTATTTATTTAAGTCTCGCTATAATTTAATTTTGATAAAAAAACCACGCATTTGGCAGAAAAATCACAAAACTCACACGTAATTATAATTTCGTTGATTGCCATTTATGCTGATGGACAAATGCCTGCCTCCTTTTATTCCAGTAGTCGCAATCTGTCGCACATTCTCGCGTTTCAGTTCGTCCTATAATAAGTAATTTGATTACTGATTCGATTATTACTTTAGCAAATATTTTTGTTTTTTAAGAGTCCAATGCAGTAATGAATACAATCGACAGGGTTTTTGTTACACACTGTATGACATAAATACGATAGTAGTGAGGTAACAGACGCACGTCGCCGTGCAGGTAGACGAGTGTAGCTCTAGGTGGGTTAATGTGTATGTCGCGGCAGGCGGGAGGAAGCGACAGCTCTGAGGCCGCCGACCCGCCCGACGCAGCTCCCCGCGACCCGCCGCAGGTAAACACATACAGACTACATCTACCTCTAAACTACCCACCATCTACCCACCTACCACTGAAGCGCGACAAGACTTTTACGAGCCAACGATGACGTAACATTCGTACAACCCGATTTCCACTGGCTTACCTTTTGTAATTTATGTTTCTTAAAACTTTACAACGTAGATAAGGAACTACAGCTTTCCTTTTAAAAAATCACCATTCGTCACTTGTACATGTTGTCTTTAAACCACAGCGAAATAAATAAATAAAATGGTGTTGGAGGTAAACTGTCTACTTCCCTCCTACCTGCAGCCCTTTACATGTCTAAAATTTAAATAATTGGTACCTATAATAAGTTAAGTGTTCAGGTAAGTGGTTTTCAATGCACATAGTCACCCTCATTCCACTCAAAGCAGTTACTGCTATGGTGTGATTCACACGCTTCTCTACTTAGGGTAAAATCTACTCACACTACATATATGGTATACTACTTTATACGGCACACTACATAGACTGTAGTCTAATGTAGGAATCTAATTCAATTCTACAATATTTCTGTGAAGGTAATTTTATTTATCTCATTCAAGTATTTACTAAAATGAGCTTATGACGTTCTAATGTATCGTTTATGTAATAAAGGTTTACGATTAATTGCACGTTGAATGATAAAAAATAACTAATATTTTTCAAAAGTATGTAAGCTTTGAAGAGTTTTAATAAAAGCATGATGATAACAAATACATAGCTTGCTCACATGCATTGAAGTAATAACCTGTTATTTTGCTTTTATGTAGATTAAAAATTAATTTAGGTTCATCAGCCAGCATTGTGGACTATAACACTCCAAATCGATTTTATATAGCAAAGGAGACCTATCTAGTCCGTTAGCTACATAAGATTAAAAAAACTGCTTTTAAAAGTTCACTAGAATCTTCGGTAGAAGATTGTACAAAAGCAATATATTTCCTTTAGCTGAAGAGAACCAGACAGATACTGTGTGAGAGAAGATATTAAAACAAATTATGATACAACAGTGTCCCGCGTCGCCGTCCCGGAGGTCGGTGCCGGCGCGCTCCTCGCCCGACACCGACGAGCGGTACGAGCATCCTGCCATGACGAGATCGCACTGTGACGTGAGTACCACCCCTACTACACCCTCTACACCCTCTACACACACACACATACAAAGATAAACAGTGATACATGTCCTTGATGGTGTTCTAGCACACAGGTCAGACATAAACAGTTTTAAAATTAAAAAGAAATCTTGTAATAATACATTTATTATCTTTTTTTATATAACAACAAGGCATAAAGAATCTTTTATAGAATTGAAAAATAACAACTTAATAATAAACTTTTGTATTGAAGTTAGAATTAAATGTAAGTTAAAGTCTGCATAACACAGTCTTATTAAGTTAACAATATTTAAAAAAGTATCTAAAATCTAAATAATATTTTTTATGTTGTGGTGAAGACATCACAGTGTAACAGTAACAAATGTAGTTATTAGCTATTCCGTCAGTATGTTCGTATTGCAATACTAATTCATTATTAAAGTTAATACCTGGTTTTATGAAGGGTTTGAAGCACTTACTCTCCATAACAATATATAAAAATGTCGTAAGAATATCTTACAATACAAATACAGGGTGTCCAAGGCATTCCGGACACCCTGTATTTGTATTGTAAGATCGGCTGTATATCAATATTTTTTGAGCTTCAATTGTTTCGTAAAGCCAGTAGAGGCCCTAGTGTCCATCTCATGCGTAGTGTAGTCACGACTCACCGGCGCACGTCATGCTTCGCGGACCGGCGCCCACCGACACATTGGACTCTTGTGCTATCTAAATTGTGTGCTCGGACGGCTTGATGCGCGGGGACGAGAGACTATAACCAATATATTTTCCATAAATAATTGGAAATTAATGTTCATTTGTGGGAAAAAATGCTGTCTTATTATGGATGTTAATTGCTTGAGTAATTATATAAAATATTTTCGAAACCATATTTACTCAACATATCAGTTTGGTACGTCTATACGTTTAAGGCAATAAATATTAAACTGGCATAGTGTATAAACTTTGACAATGACAAGCTCTCGTCACTATCGCGTTCAAACCGTCTGTTTTACTTGTGGGCGGCCATGCGCGCTGTGGGCGCGTGTGGGCGACCGCTGAGCATGTTGTTGTGCAGGCGCGCGCCCACGACACCCACGCGCTGCGGCACTCGCTCTCCGCCCACTGCGTCAAGGTACGTCGCATCACACGTTCACACTAGAACGGACAGAACGAACAAAATCCGTGCGTAACAAATATTACGAACAACGATATTCAATATATCGGGCGATTCCACGTGTTGAAACCTACTTTGAGTAGATTTCAATACGATGAATCGCATGATATATCGAATATTGTGTTGCGTAGTAGCCCCTGGACCGCGGACCGGTGAAGCGAGAAGTGACGTTGTGTTACTACTTAGAAGTAACAAAAACAGAAATATCTGTTCTTGTACTGCTTTTTTTGTTCAAACATTTTGTTCGTGGTGTCCCGTCTAGTATATCTCAATGCCCACATACACACATTAACACACGATCTATTGAGACATATCAGATAATATGAAGTGTAGGCCCCTATTGCTGTTGCAACATTAAACTGGTGACGCAAGTTAGATATTTTTTGCTAGGTCCTGGTTTCTGCTAGCCCGTTGTATTTTCATGGTTTTTAATGCATTTACATAGGTTAATATTTAAAGTTAAAGATAATAGTTAAATCTTTGAGGCGCGTCGCCCCTTCTTCCTTGAACTCTTTAGCCAGTTACCAACGTCGCCGAGATCTTACGCCATTAATGGGTGCCTTTTCTGAAAAATTTATACGAAATTCACTCGAGTTATCACAAAAGTTCTTATAAGATTTCAACCCGAATCACACTGCCACCACGCTTCAACACTCCGCATACGCGCCACGTCATCCTCCATAGTACTATCGATACGCTGTCAAGTAACTCGTATGCAATTCACTAATGAAGCTTCCGTAGTACACTAACTAAAAACAGTTTAAAACCAACTCAATCACACTTTGATAACTAACAATTAAAGGGAAATTTTAATAAAATTTGTCTGTTTTATTGTGGTGGACTCGAAGTAAATTATAATATGTATACACCAAAGGCAGATTCAGGGGGTCATGGGTTTTAAATATATCGTTGATTTTCACTTAAAAAAATCGAAATCACAGGTGGAACAAACTTAAATAATTACTTTTAAATGTATAATTGTAATCGAATTCGAGTACGTCCAGTGTTCTGACTAGATCTCTCTAGAGCTATATGACCCCCCCCCCCCCCTCCCCCGACTTGAAACCAGGATCCGCGCTTGGTGTACGCAAGTAATGTTATGGAAGGAAAGCTGTTCAGGGACCTCCGGCAAGACAAAAAGAGATATACCGGTAGCAATAACGCGTCATCTGATGATATGCCCCGGCTAGAACTATTATAAAATTCAACAATAACACTACCCACGAACATTAAGATCCACTATAAAAGTACTCCCATGCTACAGCCAGCGCGCCGTGTTACTCGAAAACGTGGTTGAAATACGCAGCGTAGTCGGCTACGTCATGTGTTACTTTCGCAGCGTGGTCGAAACTCGTAACATTGTTCTATTATTACACATGACAGTAATATTTATAGGTAAATATAATAAAACATATACCTAAATGCTAGGTTTAGGATATTTAGAAGATGTCCTGTTTCCCGGGTAATGTGATTCACTATTTTGAAGCCTGTTGAATTACATACTGCGCGTTGCAGGACTACTCGTATTCGTCGAACGGAGAGTGCCGGTTCAGCGCCAACGGGGGGGAGCCGCGGGCCGGCGGCGTGTCCTCCCCCCCACACCACTACCACGAGCCCTACTACGAGCGACCCGACAGGTATACCACCTAACATTAATTGTTTCTTCCGTTGTCATTATTTCTCTTTTTGCTCCTTAGAATGTCCTCTCATTTTCCTATTTATGCATATTTCCATTCAATGGTTGTCTGAAATAAATTGCCTAGTGCGATAATGTTGCCATTTTTTAATTATTTTATTTCTTCATTGAAAAAAAAAACAAAATAGTTGGCGTAATCCTTAATAGTCTAAGCTAAGTGTGCTATGAACTTATTAAGATAGATAGGCACGGAGGCTGTATGACGGCCTCCGTGACGCAGTTGTTGAGACTGTAGACACCGGTGTGAAACAAAAGGCTACGGCTCGATCCCCGCATCGTGACAAATATTGATTTAAATATTTGCGTTGGATCTGGGTGTTTGTGAGAGCGAGAAGTCTCGTAGTTTCTGATTTCCTCGACACAAGACTATTTAATTATTTAATTTAATTTAGCGACGATATTCGTGGGGTAGCTGGTAGCGGTTGGCGACGATGGGTTGAAGATCGAACCCAGTGGCGTGCTATGGGAGAGGCCTATGTCCAGGACGCAGAAGGGCTGATGATGATGATGATGATGATGATGAACACGATTTAATGAGGGCCAGAACTCTGTGATCGTGTGTGTATTTATATGGTCACAATGTGCTGGTGTTGTGTGGGTGTTGAGAGTGTGGTGGTTGCAGGTCGGAGTCGTGCCAGCAGGTGAGCGCGGCGCGCGGCGAGGCGTGGGAGGCGGAGCGCGCGCGCGACTACCCCTCCGCCGTGATGGCCGAGCACCGCGGCTTCACGCGCAGACCTGTCGCTAGGGTAACTACTATTTATTTATACAACGCAATGTGCAGGTGCTTCCAACAGGGGAAGTAGAGGGCTATGTTCGACAGTGTACTTACTCCCTGTGGCTAAAAAGCGAGAGAAAGAGAATATCACGTTAGCACAGAAAACCGACGTGAAGTATCTTTGCTGTCAAGTTTCTTTGGGACAGTGGCTCTCCTCCTCTTTTTCCTTAACCTATTAACTACCATGATATGTGTGCTGTTTGCAGAACTCGAACCTATTGTCCGCGGTGTTGTGCCTCGTGAAGGAGCTGGACTACCCGAGCCTGGAGGTCGCCGAGATGGCCGTCAGGTGAGCCTTGCATCAATATTATAGCTTGACCTAAAGCTGGTAGTAGGTTATTCGTAACCGCCCTAATTGCAATCACCATACATGTGGTAATGGACCCGTCATAGCGACCCACGCCAGTATGCTCAAGTTTCAGTCTGTCGGCATTACATTTTACCTATGAGATCTGATCAGATGATAACACCCTTAGATAGACAGACGAAAATAAAGGTTTTAGGAAGTTGCTTAATGAAAATATATGCTTGAAAATATTTTAATGTCTATGTTAAGCAGTGGACCTCCTGTCTCTAAAGATGATGATGATGATGATGTTCGCAGATGCCGGATGGATGAGTTGGCGAACAGTCAGTGACGCAGCCAGGACTGAGCCACTGGTGCGGCGGCGCGGCGCCACGCGACCCACACTCTGCTGCTAATCACCTTCATCACTTCCATCACCTTCATCACTCATCACCTACGTTTCTTATTCATCACCCAAGAGTATTTGTTAATGGAGGAATGCGGCCGAATTTCATGATGGAAGGTCAAGGACTCTGTTTAAACATGTCATAATAATTATATGATCGAGATTTCGTTTGTATTCCAATGGTGGAATACCCATCATATTGAATTACCAATGTGATTCTAGTATCAACTAGGTCGGGATAACTTGGCATACTCATAAATTAATTGTACTATTGTATGACATAATTTCACATCCATAAATTGTTTGTTGACATTTTATTCATTATCCTGCAAAACTGTATATTTTATAGACAAATCGGGAATACTAGAGCTGTGAAGATAATTGGGATATTAATTGTTAGGCTTCACGTAGTGGCATCTAACGCACAGCTTCCATAGTATTCAATGCGAGACAGTTTTAGTATACCTGGTTTCATAAAACACTGATATGCAGCTATCGGTATAGTTTGACAAATTGGTGCATGACCTACTTGCGGATCGAGGGGTGTAGCCGGGCTCTTATTCTCGAATCGTTCAGTTACTAATTAGGATCCTGGTAGTGACGGTAAAATTGAAGCAGGCTTGCAAATTAGCTTCTCTTGCTTAAATAGACTGGGTACTATCCTATGTTTAATTACTTTATTTATTACATAATTTTAGACACAAGTACCATTTAAATAAATAGTTCCTGTAATTAAAATTTAAATAACACAATCTTTAGTTAAACATAATGAAATTAATTTGATCCTCCCTTTGTTTTCGCTCCGGTCGTGCCTCAAGTTGCAAGTCTATATCCGAGTTTGAATGTGTCGCCGCAACGGCGCGTGGCGGCGCTAGTGGCGCGCGCCGGCAAAATGAACTGATATGTGTTAAGTTTGTTCCCCACACGGACACCGCTGGTTTTGGCTCAAGGGACAAGAGAAAAAAAATTGGTCACACTCATGGTTCCTATAATATATAGATTTTTAATGTTGCATGGAGTATTGATTTTATAAATTAATATTTTTTGAAAAATACAGACGGTATGTTTTTTTTTGTCCAGAAACTATGCTACGTCACAAGGCAGGTTTTCAATTTCAACACGTCCGCTGCAAGCTATATTATAAAATAATTTAATTATTAATACAATTTTTATTTGTTGAGAAGCAATATTAGTTTAATACTTGGAGGCTGCTGTCTTGTGACGTCATAACCATATCGTCACAGATTTTTATTTACACTATGCGATTGCATGATATTATTATTTAATTCTATTTTTTATGTGTTAAATCGCATTCAGTTGAATCGATCTTTTTTATATAAAATCGAATATTGCTTTGGCAACACTCGAATGTCGAATCTATTATATTTTAATTTCAGCCAGTTGGCTGCACATACAAAAAATATTGTATGAAATCTGTATATTTGTAAAATGCATGTGATTGATAATAAGAGGTTGTAAGGAGGCAGTGAGGTGTCCAACGCCGCGGCGTCCGTGTGCCGGAGTACATACAATGATATGGAATTAATGAACAATGTAATTATGTGTGTAGCATGTAATGTAATGAAATAATACTATTAACTTGCCGTAACCTATTGCCTTGTTTTATTTCTACACTATTTTTTATATCATCACAATTTCGCTACAGTGACATAGCAATAAAAAAAATTACAGCGTAAACCTGGTGGTCCAGGGTTCGCATATCAGGCTAATGAATTATAAATTTATTAAAAAAGAAAAGATTTTTTTAGCTAGCAGCTGGTAAAAACGGGTTGGGTATGGGATTATCGACCTTCTCGAACGGGTAATAAGGATGTTCTTGCCAAAACGATGGCAGTGTGAAACGCGTGCCCGAGTCGAACTGGCTGATCCTGGCGACTTCTTCTGGCTGCAGCTGAAAGTCGAAGATGTTGATGTTTTCTTCGAGTCTGTGCGGTTTTACCGTCTTCGGCAACGGGATCACGTTCCTTTCCACCTGTCGAATAATGTAAAATATAAATAACTGGGTAGTGAAGGTTTGGTCAATCAATTTAAGGTTATATTATGTTGTTGTATATTGTCGATAAAGGAAATATTAATATCAAGTATAACAAATATTTTTTATACCCGACTAATCTTTTTCTGGACGATATATATTTTTTTCTTTCCTATACCTCTGGCAATATGTACGCCAAACTTCAAGAAGATGAAATAGTTTAGGCATGGATGCGTAACAAACAAATTCGCATTAACACTTAAATTAATAAGGATTAGACTATGGTTCGATATCATGAAGCAGTTTGATCGATATTTTCGACCGCTTGAAGCTTCCTACATACAGCGGTGGAAAATCCGTCAGCCCAACCACTCAACCATCAACCCACGCTAGTATTTCACGATTCTCGTTCAACCTGTGGATCTGCATTCAATTTCTGCCACGTCTTCATATTAATATCGACCGGTGAGACATGCTTATCACTTAAGGTATTCCTACAAAAACCGTCAGTTTGTTATTACCCGTCGGCAATATCTGTGGACCTGAATAATTGATGTCATTGGAACGTAAGTTCAGCAAATTCAAAATATAATCTAAACAAATTGAATTAGAATAGAAAAAGGAATAAAAAATAGAATTCGCATTTATCTCGAAACGTTTTTAATGTAAAATTACATAGTAGATAGGGGAATACACAAAAATTTAATGTGAACCGCATTCCAGCTAGGTTCACAGATATTTCCGACAGGTTATACATATTCTATGACAAGCCAGAAAACAATAAATAGCTCCTTACCGCCCATCTAAGCACGACTTGCGGCACGGTCTTGCCGTACTTGTCAGCGATGCTGGCCAGTGTGGTGTCGTTGACCCTGGGGCCCGGCAGCCACTGCCCGTGGCGCGACACCAGGGAGCCGAAGGGCGAGTAGCCCAGCACCACCAGGCCTTGAGACTGAGCGTACTCGACTAACTCCTTCTGCACGTTTAGTGGATGTAGCTGGAACAAGTTCATTTTTTTACTCTCCCTCTCTCATTCAGTTTCCCATATTATACATCTACTGGTCTGCCTTTACAGTGAATTTAACTCGAATTTATTGCCGTGATGTCTGTCGCCAAACGGCATGACGTCACGTCCATCCACGAAACATCCACGAGTATTGTAAAAGTAAGGTATTGATATTGTTTATCTTACAATTTGCAAAGCCCATTATAATTTATCTAATGTCGGGTCCCGGGGTTATCAAATGAATTGGGTATTCTACCCATTTTCAAAAAGTCTTTTAAGTTGTTCCTAAGATTAAGACAAACTATTTAAAAAAATATCCAATTTTTATTCGCTCGGCAAGTCCAATAAAAAACCATTTAAAATTTAAATTTTAAATTTATGCGCGCAAATATGTGAAAACGCTAGGCGCCATGTTCCTTTAAAATGATACGTCACTCAACCAGTAAACAACCTGTGTTTGTATGAGCTCTTCGACACCGGAGGGGGTATTCTACTTACGGAATGACGTAGAATCGTTATCCATCATGGCGGCAGCCGTTTCACATATTTTTAGGACAGATAAAAAAAATGAAATTTTCAAAACGAATTATAAAATTAATTCCTTGGAAATAAAAACTGAAATTAACATATACTTATTGCTTAATGCTCTACTATATACATTTATAGTTTTTAGATGTTTTCTTTCTTATAGTAAAATACCCAATTGTATTTTAACATTTACCAGGTAGGTATTCATTCTTTTGTTCCGCAATATTAAATAATTTATCACGAAAAATCTCTACCTACCCTTATGGGATACAGGCGTGACGTTTATGTATGTATATTGTATGTTGATACAACATTTTTGTTTTTTTCATATCGAAAAACTAACAGATCGAAAAATATTTTTTCCCCGATTCTATATTTATTACCTCTATCTCTATAGCAGAAGGCTTCACAGTCGCCTCCTGCATGAGTCTCTTTAGCTGGTTGAGGTTGAAGTTGGACACGCCGATGGACTTGGCCAGCCCGAGGTCATGGACGTCTTGCATACCCCGCCAGGTCTCCATGAAGTCCACTTTCGAGAACGTGTAGTTTTCCTAGATATAACAAATTAAACAGTAGCGTCTTTAGACAAAACAATATACCAGTATTCAGTGGTGAATGCTTTGATCATCAGTCTTTGTTAAAGTAAAAAATATATTTAATATGTGCACATACCTACTTCCTATTTTATTACCTAGCTATTTGACAGACTGTTGTTCTATAGCATATGTGTCGCGTCACGTAACCTACTCACGTCTGTGATTGCTATATCTGAACTTCCCTATACTCGGGGATACCTAAGATGATAATCTGGTGTAGGTATTGTCGTGCCGACATAAAAAGAAATCACACTTAAAGAGTTTAAAGACGCTGTACATCAGACGTCTCTTACATAATACACAATGTAAGATCGGAATTTCCCGTTCTTTGCAGTGTCAGTATACATACAAAAACTAATAACCAAAAAAACCACTTGACCAGCTCCAAAACGAATAATGACCACGCGAATAGAGGGCAAAAGATCAAAAGGCAGGATATCAAAGCGCTGGTCGGATCAGATCCGCACCACAATCAATATGAATGTGGCTGAAGTGAAGCGTGTCGCCAAAAACCAAAGCGCGAAAAATTGTTTCCCTGATGACTCACGAACTCCAGCATTGAGGAATCGACGCAAGGAGGAGCATACTTACATTGAGTCCCATAGGCCAGTGCATCAGGTACAGATCCACGTGGCTCAACATAAGTCGCTGCAATGATTTTCTGAGGGCTGTCGTCACTCGCCCCCTTTGGTGATCAGTGTTCCAAAGCTGAAGTGATAGTACAATGGTATGAGAAAACTTAAAATAACACCTCTACTCTCAGGAACATTACTCATAATCTATTACAAGCAATAGCATGAAAATCTAATAAAAATCCTATGGTTGCCAACCTGTGCCACAAATGCTGATAAAATAATGTTTTTTTTTTTAACGGGATCGATGTTTTCGCTCCTATCTTTAAAGGAACCATTAGTACTATCGCCTGTCTTCTTTTTCAGTAATGTTTTCTTCACACAATGTATTTATATTATTACATTAGACATTTTATTTCCCAAAAGGCAACTTAAAAATTTAAAACGAATAATATCTGTAAATTATACCAACATTTGTTTCGGAGCGCGGATCGATCCTACGGCCTTAACTACCCTACGAAGGCTGTCTTTTACAGAACTAAATAAACAAATACGTACTTTAGTGGTGATAAAGAAATTCCGTCTTATGTATTCTCCTGTTTCCAGCTTCATACGGATTGCTTCTCCTATTTCCTTCTCTGTGCCGTAAATAGCAGCAGTGTCAAAATGCCGGTACCCGATGTCGATGGCCTTCAACACCACGTCGCGGAACTCATTGTCCTTCGATTTTATTACGCCATCCTGAAAGAATTTAATCAAGCGATACCTGTATACAAATAGATATAAGTATTTCGTTGTGCAAAGATTTAGGTAAACTCTTTTAGCAAGTATAGCTTGGGGTGACATTTCTATTGTTATCAAGAAATAAAGTTTATGGAATAAAAGTAGTAGTATGTATAATTTATTTACTTAAAGAAGTAAATACATTATACATATAGTTTAACAGGTGGTGTTTTTAATTTTGACGCGGAAAAGTCGATTCTAATTGAGACAAGATAATACAATGTGTATTGAAGTTAAGCGCGTAAAAAAATACGCGCCATATCATTTGTTCATTGTACTGCTTATTTACACAATCCATTATGTAAATTATCCACATAAAACGTAACTTTTCTACAAAAACTAGTTATTTTTACAGCAACTAATGTCGACACGTGGCCGTCGTTATGTTAAAAACTCTGCCTACTTACCTCACCAAACCCGAGATATGTTCCGAGCGCTATAGCAGGGATCTCCAGTCCATTATTCATGAGTAATTTGGGCACTTCCACTTCCATACTTAAAGATATCTAAAAATATATAAAATAGTTTAACAAATGTGTTAGCGGACTGCTTTTACGTGGGTAAATGTGACTGCTAATTCTGCATTTTTAGTGCGATGTCTATTTAGAATAGGTATGAGGGTACCTTCTTTAGAATTTATTTTATTATAAGTGATAGTAAAAAGAGGTGACATTTTCATTCTGCCGAGTAAACAATCTATTTTTATTATGAATTCGTGTGTTTGGTTAACTACTAAATTACATTGTACCGAATTTAAATGTAACGTTAAATAATTTATATCATTGTGTATTGAATGGCATAAATTGTTATTTATTTAAGTGGCTTAGTGACGAGGCCGAGCCTCAAATGGTCGGCTGATATAAATAAATACACCCAACAGACACATACATAGTTCTGACCCCACATTATGATTAATTAGTCTTGTGTCGTGGATATCAGGAATTACGAGATACTTTTCGGACTAACAAACACCCATACTTAACTGTATTACTGGGCTCTGTGGCGTACCTTGGGAGAGGCCTATGTCCAGCAGTGGACTGCAACGGGCTGATGATGATGATGATGATGAAACACCCATATTTGTCTCGGTACGGGGACCGAACCCATGGCCTGTCGTTTTACAGCCGTCGTCAAACCAATTTCACCACGGAGGCTGTCATATAGTGATAGCATTCGCTTGGCAAATTGAAAACTGGACTATGAAGCCTATACCTAACAGTGGGTTGACGTGGACTATAGATAGATAAAACATTAAAATACAACGGCATAATTACTAAATAACATGTAACGGAAGATATCAATACATCTTACAATGCATGATCATGTCTGCATACCGTTTCGGAGATGTAGTCGTGAACTTATGTCTTCTCTTTATGACCTAAGTCTTGATTCTATGACATGATGGCCTTTTGTTTAAACATGAATTGCTCATTAACTCCTAGTTTGTGCATGTTATTGAAATGCTTTAACCGCACGTAAGGAAATAATTGAAATAATGTTAATCTAGAAAAGATCACGACAAATTGTTCGAAAGGACATGTGAAGGGGACGAAATAGCTTCCACAATCCCTTCACAAGGACGTCGTTGACGTGATGCTACATAATATAATTTGTTATGTAGGTAGGCATGTAGTTTATCTTAATAGCATATACTTAACGTGATTTTTAAAACACTTGTATTCGTTGATTCATTAGGCAAGAACAGTAACAGCGAATAAAAAACCTAACTATAAAAAGTTTGGTCACTAAAAATAAGTATCATGTATGATGTATCATGAGAATTATTATTCCTTAGTGATATAAGAGAGGGAGACATATCCACTAAACCGTGATTAATTGTACTATGTACATAATTACCTACATCTTTTATTAACCCAATAAACAATGTATTAGGCTTGATTTATTTTTGAAAGTATTTAAATTCAATGATTTAGATATGACCTTTTGATATAGGTGCGTAGTATTCTGTTTTGGAAGCGGACGAGACGTGATCAGCCTAGACAATACTTGCGGTTCGAATTCTACTAATAGAGGCATAAGTAGTAATGAGTACGTTTGTCAACTTAAGAGGTAACTTGAGAAACGTACTCATGTGTTATCATATCCCATGCAATAATAAAGCGGGCCCGTGTCTTGCAGTGGGACGTATATTATGAGTTAATTTATTGTTATATACCCACAGTTTTATTACACGAAACGCTATAACAAAGTTCTTATTCTATGTCAGTATGTAAAAAAGAGGTATTGAGGTATCCTAAAACCGTTCCATTCGAGCTATAGCCAAATTAGTCACAAATCTACATACACAACGCAACGTCATGTTTCACTGTCTACATATGCTTATACAGGTGTTTATTACATTTCCTTGCAAACAGAGTTATAATAAGTCACTGTTATTTAAAATATACGTATAAAATTTAGTCACTCACTTCATTCACGATGGTAAAGAGAAAAATAGCGCGGACGAACATCTCAGCGCCCGGCCCTCTCGCCGAGTGATAAGGACTGTAGTCACGGATTGTCTGTCGGTTACTGTTTACACCGTCCTCCCGCGGTCACTCAACTACACTTACTAAAATTATAGCTAGCTTAATATCACATAACGTTAATTTATCAGTAATAAACAATAATAAAGAGTAATAGGTGACCCGAGCGCATTCATCTAACCTTTGATAAAAGTGTTACGCAAAGTTTTTATACATAACTACCTTCTTCTACGAAAATTGAATATGGATTGATTTAATTACTGAAGTATATTTTATTGTTGATAGACTTGTTTTATGCTTAGGTAATTTTGACACATTACCCTCAATTTTCTCTATAAGTGCTTGTTCACATTAACACGCGGGCGCGATCGCGATTGACGTGGCTTGCCCGCTACTTACATCGCAAGTGCGTTTCCTACGTGAACACTTGGTTGACATCCATATGTTTGATAATTCGTGACCGCGCCCGCGTGTTAACGTGAACAAGCACTAAGGTAGGTACTGTAAAACCTAATCATTAAAAAATGGTCCCTCTAGTGTAAATATTTACACTAAAGTACATAATTAAACTTACACTCAAATCTCAATCTTCGCAGTACTGTTGATCGAAGCACTCAATTGAAGATTGTACCTACAATTAAAAACCCAACCGTCACAGGCACATAGCAAAATCGGTAGTTTAGGAAAATGATTAAAAATTTACAAAACAACAATAGATTTAATGGAAATATATTTTAGAAGAGGGGCGGCTCAGCTCCGCCCGGGTGCAGATACTTTTTCAGTCCAGTCCACATCAGCAACATGTTATTTTCTCTGCTGTTTTATTTAAATTCAAACTTAATGCCGACATCTGCACTGCTCTTCCCGTCTCGTCCCGTTATATCTCGCCCTGTCCCGTCTCATTCTCTCTCGAGGCATGTAATCCTATCCCATCCCATTCCCTTAAGTTTAAAATAGGAAAAAATATATTTAAATTTCTTGCGCATCCCACAGCAACTGTACATTGATCGGGGTAAAAAGTAGCCTGTGTGTAAATTTTGGATGTCAGCTAATTTAAGCGAAATTGGTTCAGCCGTTTCTGATATAAGCATGCACAAAGGCACAGATAAACAGACAAAAATCATTGTTTTGGATTCTATTATGTTAATACATAAATATTCGTTTTTCTCATTTATCTCTCATGTACAGACATTGATCGGTTATAAATTTATTATATTTATATAGAAATACCTAGACTAGACAGTGTAGTTGGTTAGACGTTGGCTGTGAAATGAGAAACCAGAAATTCCATTCCCGTACTGAGACTACTCCCTCAACTAGGATGTGGTAAAGCCACGCTGTAGTCAGTCATGACTCAGCATGAATGGGAAGGCTCATCCAAGGCGGTACCACTGCCTCCCAAGAAGTTGACGTGAAGCTTTGCTCGTCCAGGGCGGTCAATTGTCTCAGTGGAAATCAACGTGAAGCGACACGTTTGCTGTCGCATTTCGTTCGGTGAGTGAGATTGCCGGATGCCCAATACCTCTTTGCTCCTCCCATCCTTTTTCCTCCGCGCTCCTCTACCAATTGGGCCAGCATCACATCCATGATCCGGCGTTGTGGATGTTTTGGCCGGCAAAGTTTGCCGGACCAACGCAATAAAAAAGAAAACGAATGAATAAACAATCAAATGAGACACGATAATTAGGTATCGTCCATAAAAATACGTAAATTGTAGGTAATCGTTTCAGACTA
Organism: Deilephila elpenor; assembly: GCA_949752805.1. Taxonomy (NCBI): domain Eukaryota; kingdom Metazoa; phylum Arthropoda; class Insecta; order Lepidoptera; family Sphingidae; genus Deilephila; species Deilephila elpenor. The sequence continues at coordinate 14,382,206 of OX457104.1, read as the reverse complement.
CGGACGGAGTAGAATGATAGCGTGGGGATTGTAACTAGTTAATAGTTCTTATCTGATCTCCAGAAACATAAATGGCAGAGCAGCGACAGCAAAGCTGTAAGTTGTAACACACCTTACTCTCACTGAATAGTCAGATATCAAACCCTTAGTTTTTATCCACTCACACTACTGAGATCTTGTAATTCAAGTATTTCCTATCTTTTAATCTTTCTCTTTTTCTCTTCTGCTCACAAAACCCGAAAACAATGTACTAAAAATAGAACTGTTTAAGAAATTGACACAATAACTAACTTAGCAACATGTCGGCAGCACGACCGATACGGTAAGTTCTCGGCCATCCATCCAGGAGTGTCGAGGCCGCTTCCACGAAAGCTGATCGATAAAGTACTCTCACCTACTTATAAACAAACACATTGAAAACGAGTTTGTGGAATTATGAATGGGAATTTGATTTAATCTGATAAATTTAGTCGCAATTCCTAAATTTTGATTCTACACAAAAGCATTAATAGAATAGTTACTTGTGTAGTCTTAAAATATTTTGAGCTCTCCTGATTTCTGTGTTATTCATGTCACATGTTACCGTATTTTTATATGTAAACAATAATGATTACTTATGGAAAACACAACACTTATAAAGCGTAAAATTGCTGCACTTTCTTCATGAATAAGAATGGTAAATAAAAATGCAAGTAAAATGAGATTGTATTTTCGTGATAAACCGCAAGTTGATCTGAGACTGAGGCTTCAAGGACAACAATCTTAAAAAGCAAATCGAAACCGGACGCCAGTCCGAATGTTTACTAAATATTACTTCTTATGATACGATGTAACGCCGTGAAGAAAAGTTTTCTACACACATTCAATATTTGTTCTATATTCATTCTTACAATAGTCGTTTATATCAAGCGCGCTACAGTTGTATATTAAAATTACAGTTGTATATTAATCAATTATCCGCGTGATGCCACCTACTGTCATCTTATTTCCTTCCTAAAATGTAAGATGCTAGATATAAACCCTACCTCGGGCAATTCATGCGATAAATTGCGAAACATCACACACAGAGTGCATCACTGGACCTCGATATGAAACAACACATAATGTCTTATGGCGATGAGTGCAATGCAGTTCCATGCAGTGTGTAATCATTATGTAAGTTCTGAATGGTGATGCTCCTGTTTTTGGGCAGGAGTGACGCTTACACGCAGGCAAGCGACCTAACATTCAACAGCGTCTTAAATCTTAATATTAAATATCTATTGCAATACATAAGACTTTTCTCGGGGAGCGTACTGCACAGTAAACTGGTGTTAGAGAGTCACAATAGGCAGTGGAAATTGACCGCAGAGGATGCAATCACGTGTTTAGACGAAATGTTTGTACCGAGTGTGTTGCTGGTCATTTCGGCCGTGGCGAGCGCCGGACCAGCCACCGAGTCATTCAAGGACCAATGTAAGATATTGAGACGGAAACTTTCATAGCAGTAAACAATTACCACAGACCAGTAACAGTTATTTCAATCCCTCCCTCTTTGAAAACATATACTGAAATATGGAATATTTCAAGTTTTTATTAAGTGTGCTAAAGACCAACTTTGTAAAAAGAAACACAGAATTTTAATACAATATAGCCCCAATACAGTACGTTTACCCACAGCAAAGCACGGTCTTCATCTAACAAGTTAGCCCACCACAATACGGGTAGGTGAATTTATCGTTGAAACACATGTAGCCAATTCTCAGGTATTAGTTATCAATTCTTAGTGTTTCTTTATCGTGCCACTGCTTAAAAGAGTATGTGTTATTAGATTGTACAGACCCAAGAACGATGAAGAAGTACGAACCTTACGTGGAGTGGGCAGACGAGTACTCGTGCACGCGGCACAGGTGCCAACCTGGAGGGAGGAATCTTGCCATCTACACCGTCGGGTATAAATTTCAACATTACCTATATTATTGTGTAAGCACATGGTGGCCCTTTGGTAACGGCCCAGACGCAGCTGCCTACATGTTCTCGGTGGTCGCGGGTTCAAATCCCAGGGGACACCTCTCACTTAGGCTAATAAATACCCTTAGAATCAGAGCAATGATATACCGGGTATATCAAGACTGCAACCTAAAACGAAGCCAGGTGATAGTTTCAGTGGTTACAGACATAACGCAACTAAAAACTTAGCAAGAAAAGCGACAGATTTATTTTACAATTTTTTAAATATTATCGTGTTTACGTGGTAAATACCTAGTTTTTGTGAAAATAGTAATTCACAACCTTACATACCATTACTTTTTAAAAAATAAAAAGGCTTACATTATTATTTTAGGAAAACTATGTATTTATCACCCAAATACGACTATAATTAAAAAAATATAATAATATATATTGACGGTATTTTTGTGAATTTTTTAGACGCTTTGTGTCTGAAATCACTAATACTACCACCTGACTTCGTTTTCGGTGGCAGTCAGGATATACCCTGTATTTCTGTGGGACAGATTGATATACGTTATCAACATAATAATTTGGTCAATTTATTTTTATAATTAGATGCAAGCGCGTGGAGGCTCCTGAATCAGCGATAGAATGTGAAGAAGTAGTCGAAGATACAAACATGCAGTTCCCATTTTGCTGCACGAGACTTCGGTATGGTATCTCACCGTTTTATTATATTATTGCAACGGATGCAGCGCTGAGGTCTCGGGTGCGAATCCTAGGTCGGGCAAAGTGATATTAAATTTTCCTACTCATTATCAGCCCGGAGTCAGGAATTTTTGCCTGATATGGCGATGAGCTCGCCCCCTATCACATCGTCGGACGGAACAAACAAAGCTAAATGTGGGTGTCCTGGTAGCACCTCTGCCTACCCCTTCTGGAAAAAAGGCGTGAGTTTATGTATGTATGTATGTTTGTGTACCTATTTACAGAGGCTAGGGCAATTTATGTAGGCCATCGAAGTTCTTTAAGCCCTTATTCGTCATCTGCTTGGCCTTGTTCTACATATCTATGCAAAAGTTTATTTGTGCAAATACCAGACATTACGCTTTCCAGGAATCCGCCTTCCAATAAGACTTTTACCACCTCCAGCGCAACCTTATATTTTATTGTAATATGCCGGTAAATTAAAAATAATATTAAAATATGTTTTCGAATTGATTTTGATTACCCTAATGTATTAGCGATACTTAATGTTGACCACAAATTAAGGAATACCTCAAGATCAATGAGTAGCATTCTAATCCAAAACCATTACAGGCCATAGCAAATACTTACCTCTGAACTCTTTATCTCTAGGTGCCTAGTGGTAGTCCGAGGTGAGGTGTGGACTCGAGTGCTTGGTCAGCCGTGGGAGCACCTCCCGGCCGCACCCTGGAGTCACATGTATAAGATGAAGAAGCCGCCTCCTGGGGCCACACCATTCCTTCCCAAGTAAGCTTATTAGTATTCTCTTTAAGCAATAATGGTGCAGAAACTGTTGGTAAAATAATTAATATTCTTTTTCTTCCGCCTGAACTTAAACATACTAACCTGAACCATTCTTACGCGCAGTTGGCTACATATTCTATAAGTTATTTGCTTTGTTTATCATCTTGCGTCAACACACTTCGCAATTTTGTTCTAAGACCCTACTACTTTACTAATAAATATGCTGTATTTATATAATTTTTAATTCCTAATAGGACTCCAGAGCAGGGGCCTGTGTATGAACTGATGGATCCTGAAACGACAAACCCTCGGGACAAAGTTCTGCGCTCTGGTACGAAAACTGCGACGGAGAACCCCGACTGCAACGACATAGTGCCGAGAGCAGTGCCCGCTCCAGACATTGTGGTGAGAGATGTTTTTTAAACTCAACATCAATAAAACGCTTAAGACGTTCCTGATTTTGGGTCCAAGCATGTTAAATTTAACAGATTTTATTATTATTATTGGGATCAATGTAACAAAATGATAATTAAAATCAAAAGTTTGCACAACTTATTAATCGATGATTACAGATAGCATTGTCCACAAACACTGACAAGAAGGAAAATAAAAAAGAGGAAAGAAAGAGGTAAATAACTATTTTAAATACTTTACGAATATAATTATTCTATAGGTATAGTAATATTGATAAACCACATTGTGAGGAAATATTGTCTAGGAGTTTGCTATGAGAACTCCACGGATAGACAGGTAAAGTTTATGTTTCTTTACTAGGTCAATAGCCAGTAGTCCACTCATAAAGCTAAGCTATGCTATAATTGCAGACACAAGCGAGTCCACAAGTCCAAGGAATCTTTCAACAGTATGCCAGAAGAAATACGTGATCAGGATCTTCAAGAAGTGGAAGAGGCTCTTGGTTTCACAGAAAAAGTAAGAATTTACTCCTAACCATGAAGTACAGTCTCAATTAGCCGAGTTAGACAAACTAAGCACTCGAGTTTTTCACCCTATGAAGGCAAAGTTTTTTTTTTACACCAAAGATATCTTGGGATATCTTAATTACGAAATGAAATAATATATTTTTGCAATGTTCAAGCCGCCAGACCAGTCATCAGACGAGAAATTCAACATGAACATCTTCGGAGTAACGCAGAAAGCTAAATTCAAAGTAAGTTGGATTAAATAAAAATTAAAGAGACTAATAGTTTGTCATAATGGAAAAACAAACACAAGTATTAGTGTAGAGTTCTACTTGAAAGCTTTCTCGTATTTGTTGTAGAGTCACCACCAGGTCTCATGGACGGAGATACCTCAAAATCAATGGAGTGAACATGAAGCCACCTCCGAACCTGAAGCCAATAAGGTAACATTGACGATATGCGATGTAGTTTTACCACAAAGAATAAAAAATTATATAATTAATGAAGATAATAAGCAATGCAACGAAGTTACAAGAGTATTACAGAAATCGAGATATAAGCATATTTTTATTATTAGTTACTATTGTGACAATCTGTAATTGGAGATTTGTTTCCTAGATTTTCTTTGCTACATAAATTATCGTTTTTAGAATTTTAATGGGAATACCATTCTAACAACCTTTCTGTATAAAATCAATGTTGAACCAAAAAAATCCCATTTTGTACCAGGACAACAGTTTCCCTCAAGAGTTAGCGCCCCCGGAGCTTGACAAGAAGGAGGAGAAGCCCAGCAATCTGCAGGCCTTGGTGGACGCCATCGGCACCAGGATGCGCGACATCGAGAACGTGGTGCAGCGGATGAGCGAGAAGGTCCACCGGGAGAAAGTTCCAGAACCAGAGAATAGCAGCTTGGAAAAGAAGTCAGTTGCAAAAAAATAAACAACTTTAATATATCTTCTGCTACCTGATGGCTACTTTGGAGTCTTTTTTTTTTCGTTGGTAATGTTTTTCAATTTTTCTGTACACGTGCCGCAGTGAAAATAACAAAAGGGATATATCGAGGAATTCCACACTCCAGTCCAACTATCAGTAGCCAACCATCTAAAAAAACTGACAGAACGGAATGATGGCAGCTTTATTAAAATTACTGTTTGGTATAAGATTCTTTCAAAAACTGCTATTTAGTAATAACGTATTTTAGTGGCCTTTAAGATAATGAATGGCTCAACAGCAATTATATGTATGATACGTTTCAGGTCAGAATTGGAGTCTCATAAACACCAGAAGAATAAAGACTCGGAATACAGCAAATTGAAGAAACCCAACCCTGAAGGAGACCATTATAAAAGGTAACTTAAAATTACCAACAGCAAAATCAACAATAAAATTAAATACCTAACTAATATTATAATGTGTTGTAACAGAAATCTTATATCTGAGTTATTATTTTTAAAAGCATTGGATTTATTTTATGGACTTTGAAATAAAACTAAACCTTCTTAGCCATGTTTAAGGTAAAGTAAGGGAACCCAGATTAACACATGTCTACTTCAAAATAAATTATCTACCAATAGTAAATAGTGCCTACTTTTCTTTTTAACAGGTTTTCAGTAAGAAACCGCGGCAGTAAATACTTGCACAGTGCAGTCGATGGCTCTACGGAAAAGCCACTCTTCATAGAAGACAACAATATGAACGGGTACTTCAGTGACGCCAGTAATAACGTTTTGAGAAGATCCAGAGGACCTAAGGTAAATTACAATTATAGTAGTTTCTTAGATTTACGCGAATGTTACACATTGAAATAAAACTAATTTTTACGGATTTTATCGCGATTTGGTTTAATTTTTACATTTTTTAACTTTCCGAAATTGCTTTTCAGCTTTCGTGGTCACGGGGTGGACCAAATCGCGATAAAATCCGTAAAAATTAGTTTTATTTCAATGAATTAAAATTATTTGATGAAAACAATACCTATAATTATTTTTAGAACTTGAATTAATCGGTAGTTGGCACCGAGTAGAATTTTTAAAACCATCATTGTAAATAAATAAATAAATAATAAATACACCCAACAGTCACATACATAGTCCTGACCCCACACTAAGATCGAGTCTTGTGTCGTGGGTATCAGAAGCTACGAGAGACTTTTCAGTCTCACAAACACCCAATCTTTTTTAATTTGTTCTCCATTTGAGCTGAATAATTATACATAATAATCGAACCTTTTATACTTAATATACGACTTACCAACTTCGATTTAACCTATTATTATCACAGAAAATCTACTTGTTTCGACAAACCATAAAAATAAAAGAACAATACGTATATTGGTACGAATATAAAAAGTATAGATGGCACTATAGCTTCAACCAATTCGGACATTTTAAACTGAGAATTTTTCATTTTGCATCAAATTCCAGGAACCAGCGGCAACTTACATGGCACCAGTAGACAATCGGAGAAAGGCACCAAGTCCCATCGCCTTAACAGAGACTTCGGTTGAAGAAAAAAAGCGGAAAAAACATTCTCACAAGAAAAAGCGCGGGAAAGGACATGGCCATAAGAAACACCACAAGGTAGACAAGAGGAAACGGTTCTCACGAATAAGTTCTGTGGAAAGTGATAAAAACGTAGTGTCTCTAGAAGATAGTAGCGCCGTAGCCAAATAAATAATGTTGCAAATCTTTACTCTTTTTCTGTACATACCTAGTTGATGTTCACATGCATTTCCATAAACAAAGACAGATGTATTGTTTATTGTATTCTACACAGTAAGATAAAAGTATTCTATTAACTTAGTGAAAGTTTTTGGTGTCACAAAACTAAACTGCAGGATCGAACCCGTGATCTATCGTTTAACAGCTAGCATATAACCAATTACATCAGTCAGGCTCGCAAATATGAAATATGAACACCAAACACTTTATATCTATGAAAAACGAACATTTACACTGAATAATTATATTGTATGAGGGCATAATAATTAGAGAAATGTAAACATTAAACTAATGTGTCAACTCATTTATTTACATACAATTTACACATCTAAATAAAATGCAATATAATACATACAGTTGTATTCTTTGGAATTTACAATGAAAATACAGCCATAATACAATTTGAGTTTAGAACCAGTCGTAAACTTCTGGTACTTCTATACTTCTAATTACTACATTCTTATGCCATGTATTTTCATTGTACCATAATTTTATTCCAGATCTTATTAAATAGGCATACCAAGATAACAGCAAATTATATTTATCTGAATTCCGATATTACTAAATTAATTACTAAAAACAAGACAACTTTACCAAAGCCTTCGATCTAATATACATACATATACTAGATGTCGGATGAGCACTTCAAAAACGGGCCGAAAAATTGAGCCACAATGTCAAGTGTGGCTCTATTTCAATTTAGTATGCTTCAATCATCACCAACGGCAACGCGTAAACATGCCGCAATGCGCCTTTCAAAATTGTCAAAATTATCACCGTAATACAAAGATTTCTGCAGGAATATATATTTTTTTCCGATAAATATGTTTTTTTTTCTTCAATGACAGCGTTTTGAATGCAAGTATATTCTAAGATATAATAAATCTTATTTCAAACAATTAAAGTTTATTGTTACTTGAAGTTGTTTATATTATAAGACCATTTTTCTACATCTCGTAGTTCGAAATACAAATGTATATGTATTAACAACCTTGGCCACTTTTGGCATGTGACTTTGTTCCCGACACTGTATCTAGTATATATTTGATCGAAGACCAAAGCATATTAAACTGATTTTAAATCAAATCAGGCTAATCTATTAAAACCTAAGTGAAATTATAGAAAAATATTTCTAGCACAGCTATTATGGTATGTCTATATTTCGATAATTTGCTTTCCTTCTACCTACTGCAAGTTTTCAATAACCAGCTTATCTGTCTTGTACATTTCTCCAATGACCACCTGAAAGCAAAAATTCACCAAATTCATATTTTTCTAAATTGCCTAGGAGAATGTAATTTGGAAATAATATATTTTTAGAGAATACATTTTTTATATATACCTGTCTTTTAATAATACCAAGGTTTTCCTTAGCAAATTCATATTCCTTTTTGACTAGCTTTGGGTCAGTCAGATTCTTGCTATCCTTGAATGCATCTCTTACTCTGCGCAAAGCATACAACCTGAAATAATAATAAAAAATAACCAATTCTCTGTAATTGATTTTAAAATGACGTATTTACTAGAAAATATTTAAGCTATGGCCTTTAATATGATATAACTTTAGTTATAATTATTATAAATGTCACAGGAGGCACAAATGATCTGTTTATGGTAGAAAATTCATATAAACTGCTTGTAAAAGGCCACTGTACAAATTAGCAAGACTTTATTTCCTAGGACTGAAGATGATGATAGAAAATATTATTTAGTCTTTGTCAGACGTCAATACTTTCCCTAAATGTACTAGCTTATTACAATTGGCATAAACATGTTGCAATAAACACAATTTACCATATTAATATAAAAATCAATCATATAAAATTTATTTTGTAATTTAATACTTTTTCTCGTCTTACACTCAATGAAAAATTGAAAACAATATTTATTTGTGTCCGAAATGTAACTTATAGGTTATATAATTTTGATAATGAAATACAATTCTTACCTGAAATTATAATTGGGAAATTTCTGCGATTCTCTTAGAAGCGACCTGTAAAGCGATAATATTTGCGACTTTGATATACCGGAGGCCATTTTTAACTTTGTTAATATGTTGTAACTTGTATCACAAGAATTTTGTGAAAAATGTAAACTGTAAATAAAAGAACGTTCCGTTCCTATATTGTACGTCAGTTGTCAAATTATTGTTGTATTTAAATTATTTTATATCTGGTTTATATATATTTTACTAGAAAATATAATACGACGGTACTTACTTCATTAGAAGAGAATTGGGTATAAACTATAAATTTACTACAAAATTGATAATAAACACAACTATTCTGATTTATGGCGTAATTTACGTTGTAAGCACTTACACGTAAAAAAGCTAAAATTTATTGCAAAAAAAAGTGCAAAAATTTGTCTTCTACTTTGTAATACTTTAATATCTGCATATTCAAATCATAACATCAGTTTAAAATACAAGGGTGAATGGCCGCACGATACCAGTTACCTTTGTGCATCTTTTGACAACTTCAATATAACAATTTTAAAAATTAAAATAAATAAAACAATGATCGCGCTGCTCCTTAACAACTTGGATGGGCATAATTATTTATTACGTTTTATTTATTTACAAACCATTTCAAATGTGATTACAGGCGAAACAGTGATTTTAAAGGTGTAAAATCAAGCCAAGCACTGTTTTAAACCATTTCCACGCTTCAATTCGTCACGGGTAAGTTATAAAATATATTATATTTTGTTATTGTGAGAGAATTGGTAGTATCCGCAATATCCGCATTAGGAAAAAATATTTGAGAAGACCTTGTAAGTTCATTAGATCCTTCGCGCGAACCGGACTAAGTAAATATAACAAGAAAGTAGTTGTTGACGTAAATATAAGTTGTGTAACGTGTTCTGTGTGATTGCTTAATCATATTTTGAAATCATCGCTCATATTGTAAGCAATGGAACGTGAAACGAAAATTATAAGCTACCGGTAGGAATAAGGGTAGGATCGCAGTAAGTAATTTATATTTTATACAGACCATATAATATGATATAAAGTTACAATATTGTTCTGTGGTAAGTCAAAATTAAACTTTCTAGTTAATTGTAAATGAAAATGTACAAATAATAAGTTTATAAAATAAAATAATACAAATAAAAACAATATATTTTTTAGACAAATATAAAAGGTCAAAAGAATTAAGTTAGGTAACTAGGATTACCAACACAGCCACACTTATTAATATAAAAAAAATAACATAGCATAACTTTAAAAGTGTGACAATTTGTAAGTTACAACACAATTAATTTCTTCATGTTGGTATTCACATGGCCTTGCCATCATATTGAAATTATCTCTGGCTGTTTGAAGTGAAACCTATGGGTCAGAAAAATACTTATTTTTATTTAATTATCATCATCATTCATCATCAGTCCGTTGCAGTCCACTGATGAACATAGGCCTCTCCCAAGGTATGCCAGGCCTATTTAATAATAATTTTAATTAATTGTCTGTTTATGTCTAGAATTCTTGAGTCAACTATGGTATAAGTTTTATTTCCTGGGAATAAATAATTAATACAACTAACATAAATATTTTATTCCAGTTGTAGATATGGAACTGTTTTGCAACATTAATTCAAAGCATTAAACCAATAAAATAAATCACTGTACAAAAGTGTGTGGGCGCCGGTTGTATTATCTACATATTATATGACATTCCTGGAGTGTGATAGCTGCAAATGCACTGTGCATATAAAAATGATAAGTGCATAAGAACTAAATAACTGAAAACAATTATGTTTAATTTGATTTGAATACCCATTTCACTATGAAACTTGGTATTGGTGCAAAGATTTTTGTCCTTCGGTGAAACCTACATTTGTGTGTAGGGAAAAAAATATATTTTCAATAAAATAAACATAATTTCGACCTAGGTCCAGACTTCTTGGAGAAATAAACTTAAAGTCCAGTCACTGGTAGCCCCATTTGTAGTAATGGCTGACATATTGTAAAATGTGATGATAATTACTGTTTTTATTATTATATTAGCTCATATAATTATGTCCGACTGCTGGGCACGGGCCCAGTCTACAATCGAGAGAATCGATTGAGAGTGGTTAGGCCATATAGTCCACCACCCTGGCGTGGTGCGGGTTTGTGGACTTACATACCGTATAAATTCTTTAAAATCGCTACGAAATGCAGGTATCCTCACGATGTTTGCATTCACCGTTAAAGTGCGACTATCAATACATAATTCCAAAAAATCAGAGATGTGCCCTGGGATTTGAACCCGCGACCACCGTGAACACAAAGGCAGCCGCGTCTGGTCCGTTGCCAACAGGCCACCACGCACTTATGATTTATTTATTTTATAAAAATCTGATGCCCGGTATTAAACAGGAAAATGTTTAATGACAAACCATAAAAAATGCTATAATGAATTTTAAGCAGTATAAGTATCGGGGTCAACAATATTTTTTACCAATACCATGGATGGGCATTCTCCTTTCAAATCATCCAAATGACAAATCTCACACATCGAATTTTATCCGCTCTGAACGGTAATGTATGAAACACTTGATGAGAGTGTAGGAACCGAAAATTAAACTGACAATATTGACTAAACTCTAAAGTGTGGATCATTACATTCTGCCTGCACTATAGGATGTATTCGTGTCTATTATTTATAAACAAGAATACCTAACAGTCACATACCTAGTCTCGACCTCACACTAAGATCGAGTCTTGTGTCGTGCGTATCAGAAACTACGAGAGACTTTTTTGTCTCAGAAACACCCAGACCCGAAACAAATACTTGTGGTTCACAGTTCACACAAACATTCGTCTCGGTGCGGGGATCGAACCCGTAGCCTCTCGTTTCACAGGCGGTGTCTAACCAACTGCGCCTCGGAGGCTGATAATACAACTGGCATTTGACATTATGCTTATTTAGATAATATAAAATAGAATAATAAATAGTTTACATTTATCATAACAGTAATTAGGCCCACTAAATAGTAGTAATTAGTGACATAAGATTGTTCATTATCTTGAAATATGTTATCAATGGTATTGTAGATGAATTGAACTATGTGAATAGGTCGAAGTCGTAACTACTAATGACTTATCTAAATATTATTAACAACTTTATTCCCGCTGTTTTTCTATAAATGGCGTCACAGACAAGTAAACGTCAAGTAAATACATTCTATTCGACTTACAATACTCTTTAGTATCATGTGGTTAGTGAACATAACCAGATAGCACCAGCAATGATTAGTGTTCACATCATATAGTTCGTCTCGAATTCAAAGTCAGCTTAAGAGTCGAATTCTCGTCATTTGCGGAACGATTCAATTTACTTTTTTATAATTTAAAAATTTGCGGCTGAGGCCCACCGAATGCTCACAGACGCTTTTGGTAAATATGCTATGAGTGAAAGAACATTTCGTAAGTGATTTCAGCGCTTCTAAACCGAATATTCACAGCTCCAAGGTTGGTTTGCATTTGCTGGGACCAACTTGGTGTGATATAATAAGAGTTACTAAAACTACATCAAACAATCACAGGAGATCATTATCGAATGCAATTAATGCGTTTGAGCAGATCATTGAAAGAAAAACGGCCACAATACTTTGAAAGGCACGATAAAGTTATTTTGCATCATGACAATGCTCGGCCTTATGTTGCAAAAGTTGTCAAAACATACTTAAAAACGTTGAAATGGGAAGTCTTACCCCACCCGCGATATTCTCCAGACTTTGCTACCTCTGACTATCACTTATTTCGATCCATGGCAACGGCCTGACGGACCAGCACTTCCAGTCTTATGAGGAACTTCAAAGCTGGATCGATTCGTGGATCGCTTCAAAATATGACCAGTTCTTTAAACGTGGGATTCGATTTCCTTTCAGAAAGGTGGAAGAAGGTAGTGGGTAACAATGGACAATACTTTGAAACAAAAATGTATAGTCAGTTATTGAGAATAAAGATATTAATTATGAAAAAAAAACACGACGGAAGCAAAGTTGATATAATAACATATTTTTTCCTTGTTTTAATTATGTTAGCAGACGGGGGAGTGTGATAAAACCATGTGATAGTGTTGGTTCATTATTAACCGATCTTGAATATTCTAATGAATATAATTAAAGTTTTTGTGACATAGATGGTTAGGAAGTGCGATGCGACACGTGGTCATGCAGAGTGAAATTACACTGGATTCTGTGAGGGCTAAAAGTTTTGTAGTGTTTGATATTCACAACACTTGACTTGGTGTTTTATTGTGGAATCAAGCCTTGTGTGTGAGTTGTGACTGTTCGGTGTAATTAACATAATTAAATTTATTTAAATTCGTGCACATTCATTTGAAATATAAAAAAAATTAATAGTTGACTAAAATATAGTAAATAAAATGTACTACTAGCACTAGCATGCAAAATATATTATTTTTAAACTGTGTCTGAAGTCTGAAGATATGAAGTCCTCGTAATAAGTAGCCATAAGGCGTTGGCTTTGGCGCCATAATAAAGAACTATCCAACAGTGCGGCTGTCGGCTAGCCATTTTATTTTTGAAATAACACGCAAGGAGTGTGATAGTCGCAAGTGTGTTGCGTCCGGCGAAATAAGTCCGTGTATGCCGCAGTCAACGTGTGAAATACCCACCAATGCGTAAAACTTTGAAACGACTGCAAAAAATATAAAGCATTTGTTAATCATTATAATATGCACTCCGGGTGGCTTTCTATCTGAACTTTCTGCACTAAACATCAGGTGCATTGTAGTCTCGTGGTTTACACGTATTGCATTACCCGTACGTTCAAGTGCTTGCTGATAATATCGATAGCGTCCACTCACTATTAGATATTCCGAACGTTGTGCGAAGACGTGTCAGTGCTGTTATTAATATGTATGTATGTGATTTAATAATATTTTAACTGGCCTCAATAGTGAGCTAGGAGGTGTGAAACGCGTGGGTTCGATTACTAGGATGGGTGATCAAAATTATGCCAGTTTTTCGGTTTGGCGTTTGACATGAAATAAGCTCGGTGAACTCCGAATTCTGTTCGGGTTCACTTCCACCTACCCGTTCGGACACGCTGTGTGAACGTATATAGTTTTACCCAATAGCATAGGTACCTAGGTGAGGTAGCGGTCCGCTTGATCAGCTGTTAATGTCAATGTTAGGAGCTCACAAAAAAAGCTTTTAAAAATCCTAATACCCACGCTGGCATACCGTCGTTTCTATTAAGTGTACACGCTCGATAAGTACTACTCTGCAACTAAAATACATGCTCTTGAACGTCTCAAAATGAGGGAGATGGCTTCTTCAGGCGCCCGTTTATTGTTGGGTGTCCATTACGAACAAAGACCACGCATTTCGTCATCAAACCTAGCGAGCACTTACAGTAACGTAACAGTAACTCATTTGATAGTTATGTATGGAATTTATCTTACTATAAAGACAATAGCCTCCTAATTACTGACCAAAGAAAAGCAGACAACAATAAAAATTAAATGTACTTTATAAAGAAGTTAGTTATTGATAGCCTAAACTCCTGGACATTTTACCTAACTTGAGATCACCAATGCATTTGCAAAGTTATCGCTGTATAGTTCAAACCACGAGTGACTATTACGCCCTTAAGAAACGAAATAGGGACTTGGATAGTGTATAAGTTATTGATATAGCATTTTATTTGCAGCTACAATACATGGCCCAGTCGCCGGCTCCTGACCACTGGCATGGCGACGACAGCATAATCGACAAGGAAGATGCAAGCCCACTGCTCACTTACAGGTCAGAATTTAACCGTGTTTCTAAAAATGTTTACATAATATATTTTATGGAATATCAATAGGTACTTAACTATTCATTTAAACTTTTAGAACACCGTATATAAATTACAATGAGAATCCCTAGAGGCGTTTTCAAGGTCACGCTCGTATTAGTGAGGCTACCGTTCTTGAATACAAAGTTTAAAAACAAGGGAGTAAAGACCAGGATATTGTCTACATTGATACATTTCTGTGGTCTATACTACGAGTACAGTATACTTCAAAATCGAATTAATTAATAAATACGCCGCCTTGTATTTATCGCAGTAGATGTACGATTTTCTAGTACTTTTCAAGTAAGATACTTGATGTCTTTATTAATTACAACATTGCGATGCCTAAAGATAATTTCACTCATTCAAAAGTCGTAGTAGCACGGATGTGTCATAAGATAGTTGATGATTCCCAGATACGACAAGTACAAGAGGTTCGCGTCATACGTACGCGAGGGGAAGACGGAGGGCCGGCAGCGGAGATGCACTCGCAGACTCTTGCTCAAGATATTCTCGGTGTCGATGCTCACACTCTTTGCCTTTTTGTACATACCGTTTTATAACAGAGCCAGTGATCAACTACCCAAAGGTAAGTGTTATATCTGCTGCTTTTCTGATTAGTTTCGTTGGGGGTTATAGATAAACTAATGACAGCCTCCGTGGCGCAGTTGGTTAGACGCCGGCTGTGAAACGAGACAAATCAATCCCCGCACCAAGACAAATGTTCACACAAACCACAGATAATTGTTTCGGGTCTGGGTGTTTGTGATACCGAAAAGTCTCGCGTAGTTTTTGATACCCACGATACAAGATTCGATCTTATTGTGGGGTCAGAACTATGTATGTGACTGCTGGGTGTATTTATTTATTATTTGTTTATGTTGGTAAGACTTGCCCAGCTTCAGTGGTCGGTGTTAATTCTTTGAGTGAGCCGTAACTTGTGTGTGGGATTTTCCCAAAGATACCTTAACACATCCTTTTTGTATTGTCGCGATTAAATGCTACAAAGCACCTAATGATACATATTTATGGGTAGCCAAAATTATACCGAACTGCTTGAAACCTGATTGACACTGACTGACCCTGAAATATATTTGCATGGATAATTATGGCTAGAGATAGAATATGATTAGATGGCAAATTTACTCAAAGAGGCATAGTTGTTATTAGTAGGTAAAGTATTTCAGTACGTTTTCTTTATGTTGTGCAAAAATAGTCTAGTAATAAATTCTACTCCGTTGCTCTTTCCAGCGTTAGTAGCAGGATGGTCGGCGGACAAAAACCGCGACACAAAAATATATGTATTGCCCAACAACATAACAACACTACACGAGCCAGCTGATGTGTGCCATAAACAACAGAAGAATAAACTATTCCTACTCATAGTGGTGTGCTCGGCCACCAGTAACTTCGAACAACGAGCAGCCATCCGACAGACTTGGGGAAACTACAAGACGTATCTAGAAATATCGAAATTATCCGCCAGTGTCAAAGAAAAATACAAACATTATAACTATACGTATGATCTCATCAATGAAGATTTTAATGTAAGCGATGTTCTCAAAAGGGAGAGGAGAGAATCAGGCTTTGCCCGGCTACTACCCGAACTGGCCAAAGCGTTGCAGAACAATCTGGTCAATGCTAAGACTGAAACCGTCGAGAAAAGATTCGATGACGACGTGCTCCCAGAATTCGACATGAACAAAGAGTTGGGTGACCAGACTGAGAATTATGATTATTTTTACGATTCGAATATAATGAAAATCCCACCTAAAGGGTACGAAGATAACCCGGATTTAGATAAGGTTATGGCTATGTTGCGACAAGACAAAAAATTCCCTAAAGTTACGGAGAAGCCGGACACTGGCAACACCGAGGTAGATTTTAAGCTTGTTTTTATATTAGGGTTGCCGCCTGCAGATAATTTAACCGTGGTACAAAGCAAAATTGAAGAGGAGGTGAACACTTACGGCGATATAATTCAAGAGGATTTTATTGACTCGTACAATAATCTAACGTTGAAATCTATCATGATGTTGAAGTGGATAACGCACAAGTGTGAAAACAAGGGTAAGTTGGGCGATGCCTAGTTTGTAATAACTAACTTGATTTAATGTTATTCCCCCATAATTTATGACTCAGTCTTCGCACATACTCGTATGAATGATTAATAGTTATTTTTGTAACTTCAAGGAAATGTTACACGAGGGAACATTAAAATACCAACTATCAGATAGCCGCTTCAGAAACTCGAGAACTATTTTCTTGTAATGATTCTTATGATAAGTGGTTGAAAATTACAACGATGTTATTAAAAAGCACGTGAAATACATTAATAGTTTACTGATAAAATTAATATTTAATATCAAGGTATTGGTAGCAAAACAGGTATACAGTATCATAATTTAACATTTTGTGATGATTTGACCTTGTTACTAAAGTGACCTTGACCTTTGCAGTTCGCTATATACTGAAGACGGACGACGACATGTACATAAACGTGCCCAACCTGGTGGAGAACCTGCGCAACCGGTCGCGCATCCACGACCAGAAGGTGGCCAAAGGTCATAAGGATAAAGAGTATCTGTTGATAGGTGACCTCATCTGCGGCGCCAGGCCTGTACTCGACTCCAATAATAAGTGGTAAGTGGAAACATATTTCTGCCACTTGAATGAATTCATTGAGTTGAATTGCAGCGCAGGCGAGCATCATTCTAAATTTTATAGAGATAATTGACGGGAAAGTATTTGGGTAAGCAAAACATCGTGAGGAATCTTGCATACCATAAAGGTCTTGACAAGATTTTCTATAGTATGTAAAGTCCGCGCAACCTAATCTAAATCAGCGTGGGAGGCCTGGGCTGGAGGCTCTGATAATCGCTTTCTCAGTTGTAGTGGAGGCCGTGCTCTGTAGTGGGTGGCTATGAGCTGATGTAGAGGTGTGTGTGCGCGCAGGTACAGCCCGGCGTACATGTACAGCGGGCGCGTGTACCCGCGCTACCTGTCGGGCACGGGCTACGCGCTGTCGGCCGACGCGGCGCGCGCGCTGTACCACGCCGCGCTGCGCACCACCTACTTCCACCTCGAGGACATCTACATCACCGGTCAGTGCTATTGTTATTACTAAATTTAAAAAAAATTAAAGGCGGGCGCCGTCGTCCATCTCGGAATCGCAGTGAGGGTGCACCGCCTCCGCAGTACGTACTGCGAATCCGATGACCTTTTTTAGTCGCTTCTTACGACGGGTAGAGAATATCGTGGCGGAATACTCACGCCCTCTAACCGCGAGGTGGGTAATGGGATAAACTTAGACGAATGCAATGGGAACAGTCGATCCGGATTGCATTCGATAGGAAATAATGAGACGGGATGGAACGGAAAGGCAAGAAGTTAGATGAAACGGGACGGGATAGGATGTAAAAAAAGACCGTAGGTACTTAGGGTGAGCTCAGAAGAATTACATACAGAAATTTGAACGAGAAAAATATGTTCTGGTGTAGAGTGGAATCTAAAGATATTTGCATCCAGGCGGAGCTAGTTCAATATACAAGTAGGAGTTGTAATGCGTGAGCAGGCATGTGCTCGTCGCGCGCGGTGCCGCGCGTGGTGGCGCGCGACGACCCGCAGTTCACGTACGTGCCGCCGCGCCCGCCCGCGCCCGCCGCCTGCGCCGCGCACGCGCACGTCACCGCGCACCGCGTGGCGCCCGCCGCCATGCTGCAGCTGCACCGGGACCTGCAGCGGGACCACGTGCTGCACAGGTACGTGGCCTCGAACCGCCCGCCGTTCATGACACAAAACTTGCTAAATTCAGTGTATTAAAATAACTGCCTACTAATGTGACCTTGAAATTTATTGATTTTTCTAAATTAAACATTAATGAAAACTAAACGCTTTCCTTTGTCTGAAATGTAAATAAAATGGACATAACTATGATTAATGATACTATATTTCATTTATTAATCAATTTAAAATACATTAATCCTTTGTTAGCTTAAACCGCTTACATTCAAAAATACATTATCTTCATATAAATTTTTCCCTCCTGTATATTTTGGTTACAAATTCTAGAAACGAAGGACTAGAGTCAATCTAACAAAGATCCGTGAATATTGAAGAAAATATCTCCTTTTCAGGTGTGAAAGAATGCGTCTGACTCAGGTAAGAAGAGACATGCTCCGGCCAAAGCCTCCTTCGAAACTAACAAAGAAACACCTCTCTAACTAACACGCCTGCAAATCTCAGTAGCGGGGAGCAGGTACTCTATACTGGCTGATGGGTATACCCGATATAATATTAATAGGGCTATAAATTTTCTTGGTAACTGAGTATTAAATTATAGGCTGATTTTAGTGCAATATTTATTAGTGGGTATATTGAAAAGAATAACATTGAAATAAAACTATTTTTAACGGATTTTATCGCGATTTGGTTTATTTCTTACATTTTTTAACTTCCCGACGCGACGTTTCGATATGGTCACGGGACGGACTAAATTAAACCAAATCGCGATAAAATCCGAAAAAAAAATAGTTATCTTTCAATGTGTAACATTCGTAAATCTAAATATAAGAAACCAACAAAAGAATAACTTAAAAATATGAGGTGTTACGAAATGTTTGCATAACTATGTGGATTTTATGTATTTTTTTAATAAGTAGGTACTTATAAGTAATTTCGTAGCCTCATTGGGTATAGCCATTACATCATGATACTTCAAAAATGTATTCTTCCTAACGAATTGTTACTAAAGTATGCCTAATACTTCATTCAGTATTATTTGCTAAATTATAACAAAAAGGTATTTGTTTATTACCAAGGTTAATATTTCTTTAGTATTTATCCCACTTCTGGGTTCTGGGCTCTCGGGGCAACTATTTTAATAAAAGTACCATAGAATATTATTAGTTTAGTATTATAATAATTTACTCAAGACAATTATTTTTACTATAATCATTGACTTAGAGGGCTTGGCTTGATACAGCTGCATGATATCATAACATCTAGGAAATAATAATTTGGGTGTTGTGAGAACGAAATGCTTTGTAGTACTAATTTTAGATACTAAATACTACTTTATTTTAGATGCACGCAATGCAAGCTACTAGTTCTTCCTTCCTGGCTTCTGTATACCGGTTATGGAAAGAAAACTAAATGGAAACGAAATCTACCCTCGTTTTAATAATTTAAGATTACATTTTGTAATTATGGGCTAATAATATTTATGAAAATAAGTTACATTTAGTTTTTTGCTGCATTAAGAACATTTATGAAGGTAGGAGCCTCTATAGATCTTTTTATGTAACTATTGACGCGCGATTTTAAGATATATTCTTATTATTAATACTATTCGTTTTGAAAATAAAATTCTCAAAGATGTTCCAAGTGATGGTCCCATTTTAAGATATCTTGAAAACGCGAGTTAAGGCATTTACCATTTTTTTTTATTTTTTACTTGTGGACACATCTCATTCAATATTATCGTTTATTCTTTTCTGTTAATTTGATAAAATTATATGTATATTTTTTTGTTTTTATAAAAATAAAATAGACTCTATTTTATATGCTAGTAGAAAACAACAGAGGTCAATTTGAAATAATCCACTAAAAACATATTTTTTTGGATATATCTTACTTTTCCATGAAGTTCCTAAACTCACTGTAATTATTTTTTATTAGAAGACGTGTCCACGTGGCCTTTGCGTTTGTGGTATTTTCATTTGTTTTCCATACATTTCAGATGAAGCGCGACCATCAAACTATTTACGTTATTTACAAGTACATCCGCCTGCTAGTCTCCAATCACTGCTAATACAGTATCTGCACAGACACCGATCATTATTTTATTATTGTGTATAATTTGTTATGCGCCTTGTACGAGTATGTGCAATAATGCAAAATCATGAGAAAGTCAACTACCCACTTATATATGAGGGTAGTTATCTCCTTTCATTTATTTTCCGATATTCACCTTTAATTTGCAAGCTTTGAGCTGCAGTACACGAAAGAAATTTTCTTTGTTGCACAATGTCTAACAATATTTTAATTATTAATATTATATCATTTACATTCCATGTCATCCATTGAATATTTAGTCGTTATACAAAGAATTTATAATTTCCGCTACTGCTATAACATTTAATGTTGCACTGTAATACGAATCTGAATATATGCTGCAGTATTAAAAATATGTAGAAGACAAAAATACTATATTTCAATTATATTACAGTAATTGAGTTATTTATTATATCTGTGACTGAAGATTTTTTTATTTAAGTTAGAAGCTTATAATATTATTATTGTCATTTAAAATTTAATCAACCTTCGATTGAAATATATGTTACAAGTATTAGAGCATACATGAAAACTTATGAACTATCTATAGAGTGGCAATTTGGTGCACGACGTTCCAGTGGAATAAGGTACTTTGGGAGGGGAGGTGGGAATAATAAAAACGTTAGTAGTGAGTATCCTATTGAAGACTCGCCAGGCGTGTCATTTGTTTCTATAATCCAATAACTGTGTTGTTTGGTTCCACAGGATAGTCGTGAACCAAGTTGTCAGATTTAAGGCACACTGAAAGCCCGACCTTCAGTATTGTAAATCCCAAACACTACAAGTGTTTTCTAGAATAGCATATTTTTATTATTAACACTAGATTTGCCAGGAATATTAGACGTTTAAGAAAGCTTCGTATTCAGTTTAGTTTAATTATTGGTTAGAGTGCGTAGTCCGCTTAAGACGTATAGTTTTATTGTAAGCGGGTACAATTTTATTAAAATTAAAAGGTAGATGAAGCGCGTATGAAATTAGTATATTGGCTTAAAGGATTTATATTATTGTTACTAGACAAGATTTTTATTAGAAATGTATTCGTATTAAACGGATTTTATTGTTTTAAATTACACGTACTCCACCACGTCCGTCCTCGCGTGTAATGTGTATCTACAAACATAAAAAACAATATTTTTCCAGTCTTCCATTATTTTTGTACATTTACGTTTCAGATGTGTTATATTCATTTATTTTTTATAATTTACGTACGTATTATTTTAGATCTGGAACGATTATTTATTATTTTTGAAATTTTTAGTATTGTTTTTGAGATTTTATTTTGTATTTCTTTTTTTAGACGTTAATATATTATGTAATGAATATGAGTTTGTAAGAGTGATAACGGCCTATGTTTATGATAAATGGCCTAAGTCCACGTAAAAACTACGAATTAGTTAGAGTTGGCTGAGTGATGCACTTCTAGTTTTATGTCCAGCTGCAATTCAGTGGGCTAAAAATTATAACACTGATTTTTTAATCGTCAGATAAGAATTATCCCTTAAATTAGCTATAACCTTATCAAATACAGTAGTGACCCTATCGGGCAATTGTATTACATCAACTGTCCTTTTTTATTTAATCGTGTTGTATTCTATTTTAAAATGATTTTATTTGACGATTAAAAAATCACCCCTAAAATTAGTAAGTCTGGTGAGTAAGGCTTTAGATCTTAACGGATAGTGTATGAATGTTACATTTTCAATTTATAAGCACCCTTAGCGTAAGGGATAGTCCAGTAAATATTGGTTTCAATAAAGGTACGTTGATACTGCAAGTGGATAGCTTCAAGAGAATGCGAAGAACGGTTGACAGCCTCCATGTCGTAAATGAGTAAATGTTGTTTTGAAAATGAGCTGTGAAATAAGAGGCTTGGTGGTCTCAATAGAAATGTTTATGTTTTGTTTCGCACCTAGACATAATGACTAGATCTAGACACGACTCGAGACCTGTGTTTTAGTGTGTAGTCAGGAATATGTGTTGGCCTGTTGGGTGTACAATATGTTTTGCTATTTGTGTTATGAACCTACTTTTCAAAAATAAATATCGTTATAAATTTGTAAATAGTAATATTGTTGTTTAATCACCCTTCAAGGGTTTGTGATAGGGGAAGATACTTCGGTGCCTTGAGGGTAGGTTTGGAATGTTGCGTGCCATTTTGTAAGCAGTCCGTTCGTATAACGACCAAGTTACAACTGAAGGGAAATTTTGAATTTCCATACATCATTGGAAATTATATGTCATGATGTAGATGTGTATTTGGTCGTTGTATCCGCACATAGAGATTGACTGTGTTTGGAATTGTTGAATCTTAGAGTTATACATTTTAGTCAGTTACTTCGATTAAGGGACTGAAAAAGAGATGTCAGTATTTAAATTATTTTTTGTTTCAATTCTGCGGTAAACATTGGCGTATCTAGAATTTTTCTAGGAACTAGAAACTGTTCTAGGATTAGGAAGGGATTCTGAAAATCTGTAATAATAAGTTGAAAAAGCCATATCCATTCCATCTTTGAAAGAAATTTTAAGTTAGAATATTTTAGAATCTATACATATATACAAGGCGATATGTGGGTGTCCTGGTGGCGCCTCTGCCTACCCCTTCTGGGAAAAAGGCGTGAGTTTATGTATGTATGTACATATATGGAATTTAATGTTATGTTTCTAATGTAGATAATTTCAAAACGTTTCTCTCTGTTAATTTGTTTTCCAATTCAATTAGTGATCATACAATATTACATTCTGAGTTATTAGTTTAGTGCAGGTTCGGGTACCCAATCTATTTTTCTTCCTATAAGCAATCTACATACGCCAGTGATTGTAGATAATATTCATACAAGATATTTTGAGATTATTTTCATTACAAACAATATTATTTAGTATATAAGAGATTATTTAATCTACATGAAGATATGTATCTTATTTTAATAGAAGATCAATTAATTTTATCAAGAGCAAACGAATCGAGCAAATTAAGTTTCTAATAATATCTCAAAGAAGTGTTAAGATTTGTGAAATGTTATAAAAATATACTTCAGTCGATTTTTCAGTCATATGTTGCATAGAGAAACTTTTTCATAAAACGTCTACACGTAAGTTAAATAAAAATAAGCTTTTATTTGACCTAATGATATTTAAGTAGAAGTTATCTCGAAATGTTAAAGCTATCTCAAATTTAATTTTTTACCAATATGATAATAATGATAAATAATTTGATTTTTTATTAGGTAGTGTACGCTCTACTATAAAACCGTATAGAACTATAGAAATCTTGTAATGTTACCGACGAGATTAATGATGAAAATACATTATAAACCAAAAGTACCTTGATTTAAGAGACTCGTTTATACTGATTGTAACATTCCTATTACGGCTGTTTTTAAATTATTTGCTCAAAAACTATTATTAATAATTCTCAAAAAAATTCTAAAAGAAATTATTGAGTCTCAAATTATGTATTTTTAATGTAAGATAATAATATTATATCAAAATTGTCAATTTCGAAAGCCTAGGTATTATATTTTGCAGTATGTAATGTAGTCCATTGAAATGTTATAACAAAATTTAAGTAAGTATAAAAGCTTTCTTATATTTGAATTAGTGTCTAGGGTTAGTGTTAATGTTAAACTAAATTTAATGTTATCTGCTGAAAAATTGGAAACACTAAAAAAAATTGTCGACAAAAACAATGAACCTAAAACTGATATTAACCCTTTTTATTTTCTAGCAACTTTACATAAACTCATTCCTGCCCTTTTACAATGTACAATATGAAATTTAGTTTGCCACTCTGGTTTCTAGATTACTACTTCACACATTTCAATGGACTGGTGAGTAAATAGCAAATATATTCGAGGTTCCAGTATTGTACATGTTTATTAATTGTCCCGTGAATAGCAACTTATTAACAGAGCTTTATTAAAATAAGGAATTTGTATTATACATTGACAATATTTCCATACGACTATAAATGTAAAACTATAATACGTTGGTTCAAAGTAACATAATTATTGTTTATGCGCCATAATTTCAACATAACGTAGCTTCGCGAAGCGTGTTGCCCGATATAGTTATAACGCAAATAGTAATAAGACACAATACTTTTTTATACACTCATATATCAATATAGAACCGTGTAAAGCCTTATTTAGTAATTCTATCTATAACCCATGTAAAAATAATATTCATATATGTTTATCCAGACTGTGTATTTAGTGTTACCATCATGAGTGTTTTTATCATAATATTTTGTAATTAATGAGAAATTATTTTACCTTCAAATGTTTGAAATTACAAAATAATATTTGCAATATTGCTTCATAAGTAGTATTTGTACTGGCGTCCTCCATCTCAAGCTATGTCATTGATGTAGTTTTAAGATTTTATAGTCTGACCAATAGGTCAACGTAACGTAAAGAAAACATCGCTTTATTTAATTAAATAAAGCGACGTTTTCTTTATACATGGTATATCAAGACCGCGACCGAAAACGAAGCCAGGTGGTAGTTTCAGCGGCTACAGACACAATGCAACTAAAAATTTTGCAAAATAAGCGACGGTTTTTTTTTTACAAAATTTTAAAAATCATCGGTTTTGAGGGGTAAATACCTAGTTTTTGCAAAAATAGTAATTTAAACCCTTACGTACCATTGCGTGTTTAAAAATTAAGCGATGTACGTCATTATTTTAGAAAAACTATGTATTAATCACTCAAATACGACGATATGTAAAAAAAAAAAATTGACGATTTTTTTGTAATATTTTTACTTGCATTGTGTTAGATATCACTAATACTACCTCCTGGATTCGTTTTCGGTCGCGGTCTTGATGTACCCTGTACAATACGCTTGGTGGCAACCGAATCAATGTGCAATTATACCCAATAAATAGAAGAGTTAATAAGTCTTAGATTTATTTATTGGTGAGACTATAAAATCGGCTACGTTACATTTCAAGGTGTAAATGACAATGCTGCAATATCTCGAATAAATAGCATGCCGCAATGGCCTTGATCGAGTTTGTCTCGATGATAGCGCCATTTCCGAAGTGGAACTTTCCTATGAATTTGGTGTAAACCTTGTCTATAAGATGTGAATTATGAGCGGAGCTCACATACATGTGTTGGTTACAAAAACAGAAAGCAACGCGCATAATTGAACTACCCGCGTTAATTTAAGATTCATCTATTATCAGTATCTAAAACACGCGTCTGAATTCGCGCGAGACGATTCGCGACGAATTCGCTTCTTCTAGACAAGGTAGTGTTGAGTCGAAGTGGATAGTTTAATATTAGTTTAAGTACTGATTTAGAATTGTGATAGCTCAACCAGTGTTTAGGATTGTTTTGTATTTTTCTTGTGTAGTTGGTCGGTAGGTCGGATATCGATGTTCGGATATGCTCGTCCCACACTAAAAATAATGAGACTATTTAATATATTGCCTTTGAACTTTGCCAAAATTTTCTACTTAGCTATAGTATTCGCTGTGTTGGAATTGAAAAGATTTACCCGTTTATTTAGAGCAGCGTCAAGTAACGCCATATTAGTGGAGTATAATATAAAGTTAGAAACTTGTTCGTCTTGGGAGAGCATGTCCAAGCATTGATTTCCCGACAGCTCAATTTCCCTGATCTTAAGAATTATCGTAAGTAAATCATGTAAAGAGGTGTTTACATATCTTGTATAAAAAATAAATATATAATGTTGAAATTTCTTCTTGAACACGATAGTATAAGCGAGACGGAATGTTTGTTGAGAGTATTTTTCCATTAAATGTTAAAAAGTTTATGCTTGCACTAATGCAGTTTCTGAACGCAGTGCTCTACGGATTGTGATGGTTTTTAATAAATCCAAATATATATTTTATTAGTTTTATTTCCTAACAGAACCATGGGGTTTGCTTGTTAACATTGCCATATTAAGCTGTTGAACAGTTTGCTGGCCAGATTGTTCCCTTCTTCTCTGAATCCTGCATCTTGCAAGCGGCTTGTGTAATAGCAATGATTCTGACCGGCATTATTATAGCCACTGCCACGAGATATAATCGAAGATCACCATTTACCATGGGTGCAGTGCACTTTTAGCCAAGACAAATAAAAAAATAAGGAAATTAAATAATAAGAAAAGGTAGAATCAATCACGCTTTTATTTATGAAAATAGCAAAGTATATTAATACTGAGACAACAAATATAGGCCGCTTACACGAGCAACCTGTTACAAGGATAGCCATCCCGCTAAAATTATAACAACACAAGGAACCATATTGTAAGATTTCGCTTTGGCAAAAATCATCTTAAGGTAGGTACATATACGTCTCCGAAATACAGCTTTATTAGCTGAGATATAGACTAGGACATATTTGGTAGTTTCTTTGGTTACTATTCCTCGATTTTGTATATTAGCTCGATTATAGTAAAACTAAAAGTTATGACGATAAACTGCTAAAGACAAACGTCGTTTTCGGCAGAAACGACGATGGGTTGCCGCAATCTATATAGTTACCTGACATTTAAGACTGTAATGACAATGTTATCGCTAGTGATTGGCCAAACTAAAAATCTCCAATAAAGCATTTTTTGTTGAAAACGTTATTTATTTAAAAATAAATATTACCAAGACACCTGTATAGTCGTTTCAAGAACTAAATTTAATCTATAAGCAGCAAAAAGATGTGCGTTTGTGAGTGCGGTCATTCACTACAGCGTTAACATTTTACATTATATAACTATAAATGATAACATTTATATACGCACAGCGTATTATCACAATAAATTCACTTTCTTTCATTTTATATTTGCACAAACAAATGTTAGATATCTCTTAATCAATTGCTATACGAATTGACATCAGAACCACAATCTTATTTTATAAACATTAAAGTATTTACTTTGGCAGTCTTTCTATTATAGGACATTGTCTTTTTCTATCACATCAACATTTTTATATCCGCTAATTACTAAATTAGTTATATAAAAGTGTGTAAAAAATATCGCGGTAAAAACGACAGGAATTTTAACGAGATCTGTAATCTTACTAAAGAGTTTAACAAACTAAATAACTTTGAATTTAATATAGATGTAAAAACAAATTTCACGTGTTTTATCATATTATTTGGCACAAAATTATTTTATATCACAAAAACGCTGACAAACTATCACAGTATTTTTTTTCCTACTTTATCATTGATTTTAAACACGTTTTACAAACGCACTGAGGAATACTATTTGTACTTAGGTTCAGAAACATATTCTTCAATAAAAAAATAATAATAATCCAAATTGTTATAATATCTGGATAATACTTTATGTCTTGAAAAAATACGCAACGAATTTAGTCACGCGAAAAGATACGAGTTCTGGGCCACGGCGTGATGAACGCTCTATACGTAACGCACGCGCGTATAATTCGCGCGAAATACGCCTCTTCTAGACAAGACCTAACACAACCAACAATTTTAATGCTTACCCTGTAACTAATAAACGTATAAGCACCAATTTTAACATTGTGAAGTTAAAGTGAAATTAATTATGAAGTTGAATAAAAGATTGTTTAACCAATAAGTGCTTAAAGGGGTGGTGAAAACATGACTATTTAAAATACATAACAGCCGTAACGAATCAATGGTAAAACATAAAAATTGTGATAATAGATATCACTTTAAATTGGAAAAAAATAATATTATTGTACAAAGTATTTACTTTATAAGATATTACGCATTTGTACAATAGTATTTTCAATATAATTTTATATTTTCTGCGTATGCGGATCATATTTATAATATTTTTCCACCCCCTGTTCATTTATTAGTAAGAGGGTAGTATATACTTACGGCCGTATTCATACAGTTTAAAAGCCTATTTTAGCTATCGAATGTTTTGTCCCTTTCGAAAGACCTTGAATTCAGTTTGAGCGAAGAAGATAAAACATTCGATACCTAAAATAGGTTTTTAAACTAACTATGAATAATGTAGATAGTATTTGACAAAAGTACTTCGAAAGGCTCATGCTTGGTATATATAGTTAAATATTACAGTCGGTATGGGCGGCCCATGTCGACGCCCACGACGTGTCGGTTGAGGCGGCCGCGCCCACGGCCCGCGTCGCAGTCACCCAGTGGGCGCCCGCACTTGCCCTCGCCCTGACATTGCCATTGCGGCGGCAACATCTCCGAACGCGTGCGGGACAACTGGAAATATCGTTTTGTTCTGTGAAATACAGTAACTATTGCAAAAAAAAAACAATATTATATTCCTACCTGTTGAGCCCCTATATATCTCAATACATATATGTATCCATGTCCATAGCTTACATAACCCAATGTAATTAAAAATATATATATTTAGTCAAGCTAGTATACTGGTGCGATCAAATTAGTTAGAGACCAGCAAAGCGGTACCTTTTATAAGCTATTATTTAATTTGCAGTGTTCAGATGTCAATGGTCAGTTTCAGAAATTGAAAACTACATTCCAATCATTTGCTAACCCGAGCCTGGATTATGGATAGTGCCCAGACTCAGGAACTCATCAGTAACCAAACATTGAACAAGAAAAGGACAATGACGAATTACCATATTTTTCTTATAACACTTAGAAGGTTAAGAATTATTTTCATAGTACTGCAATATCCCAAGATACACTTAAGATAAAATATAAACACAATATATTAAATTCTTTAAGTTGTCATTTATTTCTCACTTTCTTTACATAAATTATTTATACTTCATCTCTGCTCACAATATCCTCTGGAAATATTTTCGGATTTGTGTTATTTTGAAGCCTGACTCATCCAAAGACCTATGATAATAATAATAAGTATTGTCAAAGGTCAATCAACAGATAGTTTGTTTGCCAAGTCTCAAATTGCACCAGAGCTGCTATCCAGAATAAATGCACAATTTATTTCTAAAATATAATCATAGGGCAGTGTCATCACTTTAGACGCGTCTTATTTAGTTGCCTGAGGAGCTCGGCAAACTATCACAGGCAATGATTACAAACTGTATTGGACAATTCTGATATTAATGTAGAATAAGTAACTTTTGAAACAGATAAATTGTACTTTATCTACATTTATTTATATTTTCATTAACAAACTAATTCTTAAATTATTCTGGAGTAGTTAATTGTGACTCAAGTGAGCTAGTTCTAGCTATCAAAATTTCTTGTACTTCAAGGTTATCAAAGTTTATACTCGGAGTAAACTTATTAACAAGGGAAAACACATGTTGTATTTGTTCAACAGTAAATGTCTGCATACTATGGTCTGCATCATATAATATATGCCACATGTTATTAGTCAAATGCACATTACAAACTCTTGCCAATCTGGGCAAGTAATAATTATGATGATAAATAACTGTCGCTCTTAATTTATCACTTATAGTACGTAGTTTGGTGCTAATACAATGTTGAAAAACACAAGTGCTTGCTGTATTGGGTGCTCGTTTGTAGTCGGTAAGTGTAATTTTTTGTATTTCCATTGATGTTTTCTTCTCAACTTGGATTGTTGGGGTTTCAGACAGCACGTTTTGTTCTTGTTGGGCGTCTCCATTCGTGATTTCCAGTAAAACTCTGTTTTCCTCTTGTTTTTTAATTTTAAGAACCTCTCTTTTTATTCTTTGCCAACAAGGATGGCATAGGCAATCCACTGAAGTTACCTGATAATAATTTAAAAAATGCACCCAACAGTTACATAAAGTCCTGACCCTACACTAAAATTTAATCTTGTATGAGGGCATCAGAACCTACAAGAGACTTTTTAGTCTAACAAACACCCAGACCCAAAACAAATAACTATGCAGGGATCGAACCTGCACTCTCACATTTCACAGCTACAGTCTAGCCAACTGAACCATGGAGGCTCTCAAAATGAAGTCATATATATTATTATTAATTTGAGTCAGTGAATTTGTGACGAATAATGTTACTAAGTAACTGAAATAGGATAAAGATACAAACCAGTTGTGGCTCTACTTTGCTCTTTATTATATCACACATAGACTGTTCCATCTCTGTTGGGTTTTCTTTAATTATTTTCCAGCATCGTCTTTGTAATGTTGAATACCCACATAGTATGCACACATTTGAATGTCCCTTAACACTTGTTGCAGCTTCTTGGTCAGAGATTTGGTTGTTTAAATTGAGACTTACTGCTCCTATTGCAAGATCTCTGCAGGGATGGCAAACATATTCATTTTCGAAAACCTAAAATTTACATAATGATTTGCAAATTCACAAACACAAGTTTATAAATAAATAAACTTATCAGTCCTTTGCAGATATCCTGACCCCACACTGAGATATAAGTATTGTGGTGTGGGAATCAGTAATTATTAGAAACTTTTTCGTTCTACACCATCCAGATGCATGACAAATATTAATTGTGAGCTGCACAAACTTTGTTTTGGTGTGTAGATAATAACCTCTATCTTTTCACAGCCAGTTCTCTGCCAACTACGCTATGCTAGCTGTCGTCACTTAAGGCTGTCCTATCATTGAATATTATTAATATGATCTTCAACTGTCAGTTCTACTCACAATGCGAGGATATACCCAGCTGCAGATTAAGCCAGCAACACTTGGTTCGAGCGTTAAGACATCGTACCGGCGTATTTGATTCACCCATATGTTGCAATTAACGCATTGGATGCGCGTTGGTGCAGTGCGGCTTCTCATGGTAAAATTTTTGTAGATACCCAAAATACTAGAGATAGAAACGTAATCCAAGTCACAGCAAGATGCTCTCGTAAATGGCGGGTATTCGGAGTCCGTAGGCAAACACTAGATAATAGTCACAACATCGCGAGAGATGAAAACAACTTCGGGTTTAATAAAATAGCAAAATAGTAAATAAACACATAAATAGAACAACAAAACAGAGATCAATGACACTTGTCAAATGTCAAAATTGTCAACAATGAACAAATTACAAATTACGAGACAGTATTGCCATTTCCCAAAAATGTTATCTCATTGATTGAAAATAAACGTAAAATCAGCGAAATAAAAAGCACATCTTTGAAATAATTGCTACTCTTGATTCTTTGTTATTTATTATGCATTTATTTTTCTTAAATTCCTACGCAAAAAGATGGTGATAAACGTTTAAGACAGTGTGTGTGTCTGTAGCATCGTATCTCCGAACCGAATGGGCCGAATATGATGCGGTTTTTATAGTTTGGATCGTTCTTAGTATACGATTATTTCAAATCTTACAATTGAACAGAAAGTAAACTTAGCATTTTAGTTAATGAATTGAAATTATTGTCAGATGCATTATCATTATAAATACAGATTACAGATTATGAATCAAACTGTTATTGTACTTTTTTAATCAATAATAATAATTTTATTATGTATAGTCGATATTTAGAGAATCATGTTTAAAGATTCCCCAATTCTACAGAGCACCAACGCACCTATGACCCAACAGGGGTCGCATCATTTACAATCAGGTGGTCCGTGTGCTGCTTGGTCAGATGTGTGCTATATAAAGAGTATGGAGTGCGTACGTGGTGTCTGCGGCGCAGTGCGGTCTCCCGCAGCAGCGCGGCGAGGGCAGAGGCGTGGAGGCGCACGCGCGTGCTGAGGGCGGAGGCCGAGAGGCGCGACGCCCGCGACGCCACCGACGCGCAGGACGCCCCGCCCAGAGACACGCAGCGAGCGCTGTGCACTGACTCTACACGTGGGAAGTACCGGCACCAAGCATATTTTGTTAATAGAGATCAATATTGCATGCACAGGAGGTATGTTTAGACTTGGTGTTGTACCTATAGTCTCTTACAACCGCAATGAAACACATGCGTTGTTGAGAGTTTGTTGTTCTTGTGGCTTTCTATAGGGCTGGATTTGTCACCGATTTTACAATAAAGCAGCTCGAGATCGTAAAACGTGTTTTCACTTGACCATGCGTGCGGCAGAAGAGACAGAGTTGCCATAATAAAACCAAAAAGTATACTAAGCCAAATTGCAACAGTACCCGGTTACAATCAATGGGATCATGATTATTTTTTATAGGCTATGCCTGTAACGCCTCACTCGGCCGCCTTGTCGCTTCCAAACCGCAGAAACCAGTCTAACTGAGAAGATAGCATATAAATGGCTGGACTCACGTGTGTCATCCCTCAGGTCGATTTCTGAGGAGTGCGGCGCGAGGTGCGCGCCTCGGATGAACTCCGCCAGACTGTCTGAGGACGCGTCGTGTTGGGCTTCTGTAGCTACGTCCTTTGACAAACATTATTAGTTGTTATATCTTCACAATTCGTGGAATCATCATGTATACTGGGCGTAAGGAGGACACTCCTGATGTCGAAAGGGTAGATAGAATACATACCTACTTAATAAGACAGGAACAATAAACTTGCAATATAATTTTTGCCAAACTAGACTGAAACTCATTTTTCCGCAGCAATACAATATTGCGTTACAAAAAAGTTTACTGAGCGTTTAGTACAAAAATTAAGTTTTATCGCTTTTTCCATATCTGTAGTGATTAACAACACGAATTTCACTTTTCAGTAGTGTTCCCCCTTACGTCCAATATGTTAATATAAAGTTACCAGCTGGTCCAATTGTCCCGGTATGTCCGCGAGCGTAACGCATCGCTCTATAGCAATGGCCAGTTCTTCAATCTGCTCGTGTGTGGCTTGAGGAGTCTGCACTGCAGCACCTATTATAAACAAATCTGCAGGTGTAGCGTAAAATAAACTTCGACTTACATATCACTCATAGCTTTTCATTGTCATGTAGGGTATACGGGTCAGATGTGTTGATGAAATTTTATTGCGATTTAGAAAAATTGCTTTAAATAGAACATTTTATATTTCAATAATGATGTAGTCTAGGAGTATTGTTGTGCAAAAAGATACTAATTTAATACAGTTTATTAAATTACAAAGTTCATACTTAAAGCTCTTTATTCCTCGTTTAACAGTCACTATAAAATTCTGGACTGTAATCTGTTCAACATTTTTAGCTAAAATATGTAAAATTCTAAAATACCTGTGAACCATGCTTGCGGCGCCTCCAAGTGGTGTGGTAGTGGAGCGCCGTCGCCAGCCCAGCCCTCGCACTCCGGCAGGGGCGGGTCCTCCCACGCCGGGTCGTTGCACACCTCCTATACAAATAGACATTACCTGTTTCCTTTTTATATAACTAGTGTTATTCAAGACTATGCCATGGTACGCTTTTTTAACTTAAAGTTTTACAGAACGACGCCCTTATACACTTCCCGGCTTAAGCTTCGTCATTCGCCTGGTCACTGACCTCGATCGTACAAATGTGTCATGCCAAAGAAATATTTATTAATGTAACTCGGGTTTCGAACAAAAATACAATACTTAAAACATTTCTGTTACAATTTTCTCAACGAGAATTTTACAAGTAGAATTATTCTAAATAAACTTATTACAGAAAATTATTACTTATTACAGATATCTTGTACAATAAGTAAAGTTAAATAACAAATATATATTTTTACACGCATGCACTTAATGCATGTAATTACTAAAAAAATACGCCCAAAAAAATGTAAAAACATTTCAAACTTCTCTCCTTCTCAACGTGTGGATACCCTGATGTAACGACTTGCTGTACCTATCTTATCCCATCGAGCGATTCGGGGTTCTGAACGATTGCAAGCGCTGCGTTGTTTGTTCGGTTAGTGTCCCATTATTTTAATAGTTAGTTTCATCACATATTCAACCAAGCCTCCCATAACAAGTCTTCCAAAATCTTATACTTTTTATTTCAGTTTTGCAAATAGATAACCTGTATCAGCTTATACACGTCCCACTGCAGGACACGAGCCACCTCTACAACCGAGAGTACGATTGAGGGGTTAGGCCATATAGTCCAGCACGCTGGCCTAGTGCGGGTTGGCGGACTTTACATACCATAGAAATTATTACAAATCGCTATGGTATGCAGGTTTCCTCACGTTCCTTCACCATTATAGTGCGCGGTGACAACCAATACTTACGACACCGAAAAGTCAGAGGTGTGCCCTGGGATTTGAACCCGCGGCCACCGTAAACATGTTGGCAGTCGCTTCTAGTCCGTTTACAAAGAGGCCACCACCCACTTAGAATTATCATAATCATATCAAAAGAATTATTATATCAGAGTATGAATGGGATGTGACCAATAAACGTTTTTTTCATAGTCAGTTTATAAACCTAATTAAGTTATCAAATGTTTTGTCCCCTTCAAACGAATTTTGACTTCAATTGGAACGAAGAAGTCAAAACATTCGATAACTAAAATAGGTTTAAAAACTAACTGAATAAGACGTCAAGAATTTATAATGGAGCTAAAATCACAAACGAAATCGATTCGCGCGTATCAGATACGGGGTAATCATTACGCGTGAAGAAACATAATGATAGGAATGACATTTGATAGAAGGGAATGACAAACAGAAATAAAAATTGCGAGTCACAGTCCAAATAATCTGATACAAACATGATGGATGAATAAAGTCTTTCAATGGATATTATAGACCACATACTAGTCACTAGGCATGCCTCTTACCTGCTCTGTGTCCCACCACTTCTGTGTTCCATCATCCCTTTCCGGCTCTGAGCAGTGTTCTGACCAGGGTTGACTGTACCTGGGCTCTTCATAATGCCTATTCACTGACTCTGGCAGCTGCTTAGGAGCCTCCATGTCTTTATCTATAAATATAATTATGATTTTGCCACTAATGCATGTAGGCCTTGGATTTTACAAACATTTTATTGGAAGCTTCCGCTAGCATACATACTACAATATTTATTAAGTCATCAGTGAACATTGTGGGTCTATGTAGCGAGTCATAGTATGTAATCTATATAACAGCAGGAAGGACCTTTACTATGATTCCAAAGAGACGTAAAATAAAAAAGGACAGAAATTTAAAGTTGTAGATACTCTTGATATCAAAACATGTTTGCCTTTAAGCTTTTAACATATATGGACTGAACTGTACTCAAAACATTTTATATGCTCTAATTCTTCATTTTGAACCACAACTACCGCTTTTTTTTTTTTTTTCAGTATTCTATAACATCCTTCCCACTATGCAGCAAACTTTTACTTAAATTTTTTAATTGATTATTTTTTTTGCAATGGTACAAAGAAAAATGCGAGTTGCACATATTTTAAGTATGAGTAAGATATAAAAAATATTACCAGGAACTTCCTCAAGAAATCCTTTATTTAATGGAGACATCTCACTTTTAACTCCACCCTCTATATCATATGTCTCATTCAGTGTTTTCCTGTAAATGTTATATTCTAATTGAACCACCAATTGGAAGAAGGGAATAAACGCCACTTTTCGACATATTCACTTTTATACAGTTTTACATTCTTTAGACGTAGGGCTAAGTTGTGAGTTCGAAAAAAGAAAAAAAGTCCATTCATTTCATATAGATTCATGGGGCTAAAAAAATTGTTAGTTGGAAGGAGGAAACAAATCCTTCCTTTATTCCCTTCTTCCAACTATCAACTTTACGTGTATAGAAATAATATTTCTTTTTGCCTCTTTTTTTATTCGATAAACAAAATCGCATCACATAGTGGCAGGGGGCGTCATACTAGCGATCTAATACCCGCCATTGTAGTTGTATTTGACGCTCCAAAAACCTTCTACAAACCCGAAAATACCTGAAACTCTGGCATATGTCACTAAAATACCCTTAAATGAGAAAAAAATGAATGACATACAAAAAATAATCCAATATATTCCTGACGAATTCAAAGATTTCTACGATATAATTCTGACCTGGCCAACTACAAGATCCGAAAATGAAGAATAGAAGGATAACAGAGTGTCTTTACAAGTTTGTAATAAATAAATAGTTTTTGTCATTATATTGTCTATTATTTCAAAATATTTTGGACCTGGACCAGTATACAATTATTGTATACTATTAATATATTATATAAAAACATGTAATAAATGGTTTATCTTTAGAATTATATGATAAATTGGAAGAAGGGAATAAATCCAACACATTTCGATGAACACACATAAATAAATATTATACATTTAAGGCAGGTCTGTCGGTGAATAAATCAGGATTGATATTTTCTTAATAATCATTGATGTCCTATAAGTTTATAAGTTGAAAGCAAAAAGTTATGAAGTTTTTTTTTATTATCTCCGTTCCTATTTTTTGGATTTATTCCCTTCTTCCAATTGGTGGTTCAATTAGTCATTGAAATTATCTTTCTATACAAAGCCCAACATGCTTAATGTATATGTTGTTTATTAATAAACTTATTCAGAATCAAGGGACCTATGTGTTGAGCAGGTACTTTACATTTTAAGTAGTTCTAATATAATTCAGACAGATGGCAGCAGTAGTCATGTTGATTTATTGGAATAAAAAATAGGGTGGTATGTATTTATCAAACATTTAGGTAATGATATAGATAATTACAGGCTGTAACCATATTAGTTTATATATATTATTTATACTCAGTTTTTATTATATTATTCCTTTACAGCATCTTAGTGTCCAGACAAACCTGTTAAACATTTTTTCGCTACCAACATCGCTAATATTTGAGTTTAGAGTAAAAATGTATTAAAAAAGAAATGTAAGTACAACTTTTTATAATTTTTCAATGTATAAAATGATTTACATTAGCCATTAAATTAAACATACAGCATTTAAAAAACTAATATGGAAAAATATATATGAGAGATTGGAATCTTATTAGTAACAGTGCATCAAAAATATATTATCCTTTTAATATTTGTTAGAACATGGTAAATTATAAACTCTGCAGTGATTTTCCTAAATATTTTCTCACCAATACATTCGACTTGATCATAACTACAGGTATAAACATTTTTATGGTGTAATTATTAGAGTATAGCTATTTTAATCAACATATATTATTTATTTTATAATAAAATAAAATAAAATAACATATGAAAGGAATTGTGACATAAAATCCGCGTTAATCTTTTTCAGAATCACTAACCATTAAACGAATGAATTTAGAAAATTAAACCTAAGTAATGTAAATATAAGATTGTTGTTACCGTTTGGAAACATTTCGAAGAATATTTTTATAAAATATATGGTGGCGTAAATATGAAGAGAAAAGTATTTGTTTACAAACTGCTTACCGTGTCTTGGTGTACTTGGAACGAGGCGTTTTCTTCCCGTCATATGCGAATTTCCAACTCTTTTGCTTCCTATAAAATTCCAATTTGTAAAGCGCAACGAGTTCAGTTTTGTGCAACTTATAATCAGAGGAAGCCATTGGAGACGAAAAAAAGATGCTAAATTATTAATAATAAATGAGTCTATCTTTATATAGCATCAAAAAGTAGTCTTAACAATAATATAACGCAGAATTTGCAAAACTACCGCCGAACAATTTGAATTGTGTCATTTTGTAAATTCATGACAAGTGCTGGATAACTGATTTTACATCGTGGATATTATGTTTTTGAGTTGAAGTTTTTGTCTAAAATACATAGACCACTTATTTCTAAATTGTTTTTCTATTATGTGCACATTACCTCTATGGATTTACTGTAAAATTGATTATATTGTACACCAAACAGTCCTTATGCCATGACGTGGTTAATAATTCTAGTGCACAGATTACTTAGTACTATTCTAGTTGTTAATTCTTTAGTCGTGGGCATCAAACATTACGAGACACTTTTTGGTATCATCATCATAAACACCCAGACCAGACCAGAAACAAATGCCTGTAATAGTTCCTTCTTAAAATAATTTTACGATAACGTTTCCGAAGTGCAAAATAGTTTTGGGCTCCAACTTTCAATTAATCGCTGTTTACGGATCAGTTGTAACAAGTTATAGTTATTTTAACCACAACTTAACTTTGTTGATGTCAACTCCATACATTTGTCATCATAAATTGAGATGTAAGATCACTAGCAAATCGTTTATTGTATTTGATTTCGTTATATTGTTTTTGTTTTTAGAATTATAAATGAACTAAATATAGGTAAATATCTTTATTATTGTTTATCAATTATCTATTATGAATGATTACGGATTTCTCACATGAAATTGTATACCTACTCATAAGATGGATAGGGTAGATAAGCAATCTTTTTAGATAAATATATCAATTTAAATCCATAATTAACGAATATGTTGATATTATCTTAAACTATCTTAAAGCTTATTTTTGTAATACTTTTGATATAATTTTTATCACATATTAATTAATCTTGCAGGTGGTAGGATTTTCGTATCCAACTGCATAACGGCCACCGCAAAAAGATCTAAGATAGGCAGCGCCGTAGTGTAGAAAGTATTCTTCTCTAGAAACAGACCACGTCCTGCATTTTTTTTTGTTAACAGAATAAGTATTTCGACTGGTAAGAAATTACCACTTGAGCCACATTATACTTACCTTCAGAGTTCAGACGCACTAGTTCAGTTGGAATAGCTATGAAAGCATACACATCGTGTAAATAAAAACCAATATTGTAATTAAAACCTAATTTATTAATTCGCTTAATTTTATAAACAATAAAATATCAGACTTACTAAATCGACATAGCGTTGATTACAACTGTTATACTTCATGTTGTTAGCTTATTCAAATATAGCAACTACTGGCCCTAAATATGGTTGAACGATGGCGCAATATTTTGCTCAAAAGCATACTGCACATATAAGATTTGTCACCAAGTATAGGTACGTAACAATACTTAATTTAATTATTTTAGATTCATAAAATTTCCCTTTGATAAACATATGAATTTTCCTTTCATAACTAATTTTATCGGTCAGTATCTTCGCTCGCTTTTTAACTTTAAATCAACCTTAATATACAATAAAAACACTATCACTTTAAATTAATCAACCACTTTAAGCCGTGATCGGAACATCAGCGGCAGACCTCCCTTGATGCTTTGGAGTACGATGCAGCTGCTGTCGACCACTGGGAATCGCTGGGTGTTCGCTGCAGGCTCAACGTTGAAGCAGGATAAAATGGATGCCAAACCCGCGAGGGACTGCATGAGGCCTAATCGTTCACCTTAAATAAACAAGAAATGTGAGACACTTGCAAAAATATTTAAATTAAATTATAAAAGGTACCTATATAGATAGGGTGGGTGGGTCATAAATTTTTGCACTTTTGAAACATGAATAAAAAGAAAACTACAAATGTTGTTTTGTTGATTGTTTATAATAAACGTTTATGAAATTAAATTAAAAAAAAAAATAACATCGTCAAAACGTGCATCCTCTCGTCGCAGGCACTCCAGCAATCAACTACTCACACATGGGCCGTCGAGAAAGATGTGTTATAGAAAATTAATAAACACGTGAATACTCAATACCTTCAGTACCTTTTAACCGATTTTAGTTATTTCTTTTTCGGAAATAACGTATTAACAGGTTGATCTCACAAATAAATCATTAAGATCTGGTGATCGTCTTCAGACCAGGAAAACATAAGTCCGTAAAATCAAACAGAAATCCAATTACCCCATGTAAAATTAGTTCGTAATGATAAAAATATCGAATGTATTCATCCGCTTTTGAATGAAATATTTTTGATAATACGTCTTATAAATCTTGTTAGAGAATAAAATGATAATTAAGTAGATACTCTTTCTATCTATATAACTGAATTTATCTGGTTTACGAATCATTATACTTGCATTATACATCATACATGTGATGTGACTTGGATTATATATTATACATATTAAAGGTAATAATAGAAGTGAATGAGGTTTTCGTAAGTATAAAGCAATGTAGGGGAGAAAAATAGCCTCGAATATACATATATTTATGTATACAATATACATATAGATTATAGGTATATAACTAGGAAAAAAATAATAAAACAAATACACGTACAATATACATAGTCCTGACTCCACATTAAGATTCTATTTCTCTTGTAGATTCTAATTATTATGTCGTGGGTATCAAAAACTACG
The DNA here is from genome assembly GCA_949752805.1 of Deilephila elpenor. Classification (NCBI taxonomy): domain Eukaryota; kingdom Metazoa; phylum Arthropoda; class Insecta; order Lepidoptera; family Sphingidae; genus Deilephila; species Deilephila elpenor. The sequence continues at coordinate 14,341,577 of OX457104.1, read as the reverse complement.
GAAGAGCTTTCTGTTTGAGTAACATCCAGATGAGAAACAAACACTTGTGGATCCCACAAATATCAATCTTGATGCGGGGTTCGAACCCTCGGCCTCACGTTTCACAGCCGGCCTCTAACCAACTGCGCTTGAAATGCTCCGTCATTTCGGTTATTTCACCAGAAATATAAAATACGACTGACTACCCTAACACTCTAAGTTTACAAAGTATTATTAAGTGTAGGTAAAAAAAAAAGGTCGCCTTTTTTTTCTTGAGTTTTGTACCTACCACACAACGTGAACCCGCGCCATTATAAAATCAAATGATGTTGAAAAGGTTTATCCATTATCATATACATCACCGAATAACCATTTTACTATACTTGATTGGAAGAGTAGGGGAGGTATTTCAACAGTACAGACACCCTAATAGTCTGGATGTTTGAAAAGATAATCTGAATTAAAATTAGGTACATTAAAAAAGTTGACATACCTATACAAGCTCGTGGTCCCTCTCCAAACGGCATATACACGTATTTGTTTTTCAAATTAAATTCATCTGGATGGAACCTTTCGGGACGAAATTCTAGAGGATCGTCGAAGTACTCAGGGTCAGTTTGATAGGCCTGTATTGGTATTACTATCTTCACTCCGCGATCAATCGATAAATTCAGCTCGGGAAATGTGTAAGGTCTTGCTGCCTCTCTTATTAAGAAACCGAGAGACGGAAATAATCTAAGGCTTTCTTTAAAAACCATTTCTAAATAAGTCATCTCTTTAAGAGCATCATAGCATAACTTGTTGTTGTATTTAGCCAACACTGTGTCAATTTCAACCTGAACTTTTTTTTGTACTTCTGGGTGGAAAGCGAGCTGATGGAGCGTAAAACTAGCAGAAGAGGACGATGTCTCGAACCCTGCCGCAAAGAACACGAATACTTGGGCAACAATCAAGTCATCGTCAAATTCTAAAGATGCTATTTCGGGAGTACCGTCTTTTTTTACGTTTTCGATGGATTCACCGATAATAGTTCCTTTATTCTTACACTCCAAAAGCAAGTCAACGAAGTCACCACGCCCGCACACTTTATAATCTCTCTTCTTCATAATCTCGTCTAAGAAAGCCTTCAATTCATCTTCCAAATCTGATAGAATTCGTAAATTTTTCATTGCATCGGGGAAAAATTCTTTTAACATTCCACGAAACATGGTCATTGGGCGTATTTTGAATATTTTTACTCCGAGCTTTCTGAACTCTGAGTCATCTGCATTTAATGTGTCGGTATCGACACCAAAACCACAGGCTCCTATGAAGTCCGTAGTGTAGCGAGCCATGAGATCTCTCGCATCGAGAGCTCTGCCTTCCTCGGCTGCATTTAAAGTGCGAACTTTCAATTTTTCTGCAAGTTCTACTATCAAAGGAAACATGGCTTTCAACTTTCCGCTGGTAAATGCGGGTGTCATTCTCTGCCGTAGAAGTTTCCACATGTCACCATCAGCTACAAATATGTTGCGGAGTAGCGGTTCAACATCTTTTTTGCTAGCCAACATTCCTCGGGGATAAAAGTTTTGGAAGTCGGTAAGGAGGACACGTTTAGCAATTTCCGGGTCTCGTATAATCAGTTCTGGAGTCATGCCCCTCAGAAAGCCGACTACTTTTTCATTGGGATACCTCCAGTAGTGTTCATCTGCCATTTGAGTCATACTTCTCTGAAGGAGGTACCCTCGGAGGTTGTTTCCAAAGAATGGTAGAGGTTTCTCGCATATGACGCCCCGCTTCTCCCAGTACTTGTTATTTCTTATACCATAGAAAAATAGCGCAATAACGGCTATAGCAATTATTATTAACGTAATCATCGTATCACGACAAGGGTGCAACTGAAGAGATGTGTTTCAAAAAACGATTTTATGGATTCACGAATTGTCGCTAAACTTGCAATATCTTAGATAAGCTAAATACTTAAATTTTATCATATTTATATTTTGTTTATTTGTGTTTGGAAACTTCGTAATTTGCACCTGGGGTAGATGATTTATCATTATTTTAGACGTAATAATTTGATAAAAATAATCTATGACATACGGTACACATGCACTTATCCTATATGTACTTAACCAACTTTGTTTTTGTTTTTTTATCTTTGATACCATCACGCACTCGACGTAAAACAACATCCTTTTTAAATTTATCGATAAATAAGATTAATTACATACAAACATAAACTCACGCCTTTTTCCCACAAAGGGTAGGCAGAGGTGCCACCAGGACCCCCCCATTTCAACTAGTATGTTCCGTCCCACGATGTGATAGGGGGCGAGCCCATCACCACATCGGGCACTAATTCCTGACTCCGGGTGGACAATGAATAGAAAAATTCAATATCACTTTGCCCGACCCGGGATTAGAACCCAAGACCTCAGCTTTGTAATCATACCGTAGTACAACTACGCCACCGAAGCATAATTAATAATTTTAATGTTTTTATGTGAAATGTCACTATTACCTATTTATGTAATTTAGTTTCTTGTTAAAGAAAAGAGAAACAAGCCTCTCAACAACCACGAACAACAATGAATTAATGGTGTAAATGTTTACAACGCTTTTTTGTAACTATCTTCCCTTGACTAATACCGACCTCAACCCGGCTTTGGCCGTATGCAGATACTTTTTTTAGTAGGTACGAGATCAATTCTGAATCACGAAAACACTTGAACACGCAAAACAATATCATCATAATCCATCCAGAAACTTCGGAGGAGTTTGCAAAAAAGAATTATACATATAATAGATGAAGGTAATCTTTAAAGTAAGCGAAAAACTCAATCGACTTCTTACAGAGAGTTGTAAAGTTGCGATCAGTGGCTTTGAATTTGATGATTTGCATAACATTTGGGTGAATTTACAATTACAATACTCTGGCACTAGTGTAGCTAGTGAATTTGCTAAAGCAGTATATATTAGCATATATACAATACATATATTATACATTACAAGACAAAACTATTAACAATAAAAAGTAACTATCATATTTTAGTGCTTGCGATCGTGATGGATAATTTACTTACAAAATGTACTCAAAAAGTTAAAACCATAAATCATTAATTTGAAATTACTTAATTATTTTGCCATGAAGTGTGTTGGTTAAAAGAGCTTTATATATGCCCAGTTGTATCAAGTAACTTTGACAATAAGTCATAACATTAACTTTCACCATGTAAACGCACTACAGAGATACTAAAAAGTCGAAGTTAGTTAATGTAACTAGCCCTGCAATAGCTACATGAGCCACTCAGCACTCTTTTGCAAATCCTAAAAAAGACAAAAACTTTCAATCCGTCTATGGTTTGTTTGGTTCAACGCGCTAATCTCAAGAACTACTGATTTGAAATGACAAAATTATTTTGGGGTTGGATAGCCCATGTATCGGGGAAGGCTATAGGGTACCTTTAATCCCGGGAAAATATAAAGCAGGACTTTTGTCGTTGTAAAACTTTCTCACGCGGGCGAAGGCGGGGGCATTACTAGTATTTGTCTATATTGGAAACGCAATTAGTAGCCGTATAAGATAATATTGTGCACTAAAATTAGTAGCAAGCGGATATTGGTATTTACCACGTGAATTTCTAGATAACAATCTGATTGAGTTCGAATGTAGGTACTCAGGCTTACTGCAATGTTTGGTGCAATGTATTGCACCAAATTGCATCAGTGATTAAGCGAATAATGTACCTGTAAATTTACCTGTAAGAAATGTAAATCGTCATAATCCAAATATGTCATATTTTTCTTTATAAATTTAAATATAATAGTATGATATATTATATCACTAAATTTAAATGGTAAATTATGGTTGGTATATCTTTGGCACCTAGTACCCACTACCAATTAAATATTCATAGTACCCAAGCGTTCCTAACTACCAGTATCTAATGTAGTGTACATCTGAAGAAAAAAATAATAGCCTTATAATTGTGACGTAAGTCTAGTTTTTATTGGCTTTTGGTCTATGCTTAGGCAGAAAAATCTGAGCAATATGCATAAAAATCGACAAATTACAAGGACGATGTAACTATAGTTAATACCTACCTAGCTTTAGAATGGGAAAGCAACTCAGGTCTGCATACCAATGGGCCGGCTGGAGCACGAAAAATGGAAAACAAGTGGAAGTGTCACACCAGCGCGCCCTGTGGCAATATTATGCGCTGTTGACTCATCGCTGCAGATTCAAATTTCAACTTAATTGAATTGACATAGAATAGTTTTTCGTGTGTCTTTTAATAAATTTTTTTGATGAAACATATCTGTATTTTAAGCAAAATAAAAAAAAAAAACTTGCCGTAACCGATGGTGTGATAGCCCAACATTAGATTTAGTATTTTGTGATTAGACACATTTTTATATTCGTGTTGCCTAGCGAACAGCGACTGCAAGTAGATGGAATATTGAGAGACAGCGCATAATATTGCCACAGGGCACGTGCAGTAGTGTCACTTCCACTTGTTTTCTCTATTCCGTGGGCTGTACAGGTACCACTATCTCATAGAAAACCATATTCAAGAAATGTTATCGCGTTTCGTTCGAATGAGATTGGAGGAGACAAAATTTGCTGGTTGCATCATACTCGCATCTGTCCGGATAACGACCACCGTACATAGTGAAATTTAGTCTTGTATTTTATTTTTATGCTATATAAAACCCGTCATAGTGACTTATGTAAATGGGTCGCGTTTCGGGTCCACCTGTATTTATCCGGATACCATTAGGCCGGTGCAATGATTATAGAAGCCGGTGTAATTGTATCGATCAGCGTCACCGGCAAGAAATACATAGTCATGTCAGATGATACTTTCTTTGTACTACACGGCGCCTACCCTCAGGTGCAGTGGAGTCTATGTCGTGCAAGTATTGAAAACAGGCTGCAGGATGTCGCTCGATGACTCATGTGACAGCCTCCGTGGCGCAGTTGGTTAAACGCCGGCTGTGAAACGAGAGGCCGCGGGTTCGATCCCCGCACCAAGAGAAATGTTTGTGCGGCCCACAAATATTTCTTTCGGGTCTGGGTGTTTGTGAGACCGAAAAGTCTCTCGTAGTTCTGATACCTGCGACACAAGACTTAATTGATCTTAATGTGGGGCAGGACTATGTATGTGACTGTTGGGTGTATTTATTTATTATTTATTTATGTGCTGTAAATGCCATAGGGTCTGACATTGGTTCAAAGTCTACAATCTATTTGTGCCAGTTTTTCTATTCTTAAGACTTTTTTAACGGAATAGTCTATGAATAGTCGTTTTGTAGTTCAGCTGATAGTTATTGTTTGTACATTTTAAATGAACATAAACGATATTTATTGAACGTAACATATTGACATTAGTGCAGCTGAGTCATAGCAGCTAATTGAAAGTAGATTCATTATATTGTTTATTAACAAATCCTTTGACATCTGGATCCAACACAATTGACGTAAACTGAATAATTGCACAGTTGTTGTAGTCAAAAAAAACTTTATTTGCAAAAGTGTTATATTCGCAAAGAGTTACAAACTGTAAGCCTTTTTCTTATTATCCTGTTAACTAGAATTTATTAGCTGATAGATTATATAGCTTTTTCAATTTATTCACTAAACTATTTTTGTTTTAACTTTTTATTTTCTTGGATATTTCTTGATGAAAATGCCTCTTCAATTCAATTAACATTTCTGGAGTTTTTGTAAAATTGAGGAGCATAAATATAAATATATATTTTTGTTTTGTAAGTATTATTTAGAAATGTTTTAATTAATGGTTTCTTAGATTTACGCGAATGTTACAAGAAGATTTTACGGTACGTAGATGATACTTTCACAATTTTACCATCTGACCAAGTAACTGCATTTTTAAATCACCTCAACTCCATTAACAATAAAATGCAATTTACTATGGAGTTGGAACAAAACAAATCTCTTGCTTTCTTAGATGTTTTAGTAATCCGTAATCCTGATCAGTCCTTAGGTCATACTGTGTATAGGAAAAAGACCCATACAGATAAATATCTGAACGGTGATTCTCACCACCATCCAAAACAGTTAGCTACCGTGGGTAAATCTTTGTTTCAGAGAGCACAAGGAATCTGTGACGAGAAACACCTGGCAACTGAGCTGCAACACGTCAAGCAAGTACTGCGAGACAACAAGCTCCAAATTCCACGCCGCCGTCACAGAAACCGAGTGAAACCAGCCACAGTTGAACGGGTCCCGGTTATATTGCCTTACATAAAAGGAGTCACGGACAAGATTGGCTACATCCTGAAGCGTGCTTCTATTAAAACATACTACAAGCCGCCTAAGAAGATCAGTCAATTCTTACCACCTGTCAAGTGTCATATACCTTTACAAGAACCGGGAGTATATAAAATAGATTGCGACTGTGGCCTCTCTTACATCGGCCAAACCAAACGAAGCATAGGGACCCGCGTAAAAGAACACATAGCTGACGTCAAACACCGACGCTCAACGAAGTCTGCAGTTGCTGAACACATAGAGGAAGGCTCCAAGCATTACCTTCGCTTTGACCAGCCCCAAATCCTTGCCAAAGAACACCGTTTCCTGCCCAGGATGTTTCGCGAGGCTATTGAAATTAAAAAACATCCAAATTTCAATAGAGAAGATGGCTTGAAGCTTGCGCCATCATGGGATCCAATTCTACATTTAATTAAATCGGAACCCAAAAGACCAGCTGCCAGACCTCAAGACACAGTGAGCTCCTTCTGCGTAGATCGGATCGCAAATACTAGCTAACTTTTTAAATTAACTTTTTAATTTAATAATTATATATAAATTAAGGGTAGTTTAATTGTAACAGTCACTGAGCGGTTGACTAATACCTCAGTCCGCCCCGTGACCACGAAAGCTGTAAAGTAATCGAAACGTCGGGAAGTTAAAAAATGTAAAAATTAAACCAAATCGCGATAAAATCCGTATAAAATAGTTTTATTTCAATGTTTTAATTGCTTTTAATTTTATTTTTTATGCATAACTTCACTTCATTCATTTCTTTCTTTTTTTTGTGTAAAAGATTTCACTACTTTGCACAAATAATATTAACAACAATGTCGCCAGGATTTTATATTGAGAACTGTTTTATGCATCAAGTAAAATAAAACCACAAATTGTCTTCAAAGCGTTATTCAATTTGTTCACCAAAAGTCATGACCCCCCCTCCCCCCCTTGACTGACGCTACATTGGACAGGGTTTTTTAAAATATATCGTTGATTTTCACTTAAAAAGACGTATTTTCACCCCTTTAGGGTAATTACAAGAAAAGAGAGTATGCAGTTATTCTTGTTTATATAATATATAGATGAGTAACTAAATTGTGAAGTTTGCTATCTGCAACTTCAACGGTTTCGGTTTTCCATGCTACAGTATTTTACCATTTCCACTCCTTTAGGGGTAGAATATCCAAAAAACCTTCCTTAGTGCTACCTTGCATCACAATACGAACACCTTTGTAAAATTTCACGTTTACAGCTCCAATAGTTTCGGCTGTGCGTTGATCCGGCAGGTAAGAAATCACTCAGTTTCTAAACATTTCAACCCTTATTTCAATCGCTTTAATGTTAATTTTATTAACAAATAAAGTATGTAATTATTTTTGTTTTTGAATGACTTATTAAACTGCCAAGAATGACGATTGTAACTTTAATGGTTTTGATTTTCCATACATAGGTTTTTAACCCTTTTCACCCCCTTCGGGGTAGAATTTCCCAATATCCCTTCTTAGTTCTACCCTCCATCACAAAAGGAATCCCTGTATAACATTTCAAGTTCCTAGCTCCAGTAGTTTCGATTGATACGTAAGTCAGTCAATTAGGTTCCTCTTTTATATATATAGATTTGGGATGAGAATCGAATACGCGACTAACCTAACACGGGGTATAGTGGAAGTTAATAAAATGTAAGATTAGCCGTCCATAACTTTTATTTAAGCATAACCGCAACCATTGTTACATCCGTTGTGACAACCGTTATGGCCACCGCTGGTGACTTGGGAGCCCAAATTCACGCCACCGCATTTTGCGGAGCCGGTAGCGGCGGATACTTCTTTTCCATATCCAGAGACGTAATTGCTGGAATCAGCGCGAGCCAGCGCTAGGACCAACACCACCAGGAAGCTGAAGATCTGGGAACAGCAGCAGAGACACTGGCTCAGCACAGCGCGGCGAACACCCACCACCACACAATATAAAGAGGAAAGCCTCAGCCCTCAGCGATCCCCGTTGCTTACTATATATTAATATATTTCTAAGTACTCACTAGAGCGAGTTCCATTTCTACGAATAGACCAAAGAACGTCATTAGCAATTATAGACTTGGGTTACCTTGTCGATTCTATTCTTTCTATATTATTAAACGTTAAAGAGTGCCACGGTGGCGCGATTGTACTAAGGTGCAATTACAAAGCTGAGGTGTCGGGTTCGAATCTCGGGTCCACCACACTGGCCTAGTACGGGTTGGCGGACTTTAAATACCACAAAAATTATTGCAAATCGCTATGGTATACAGCTTTCTACACGATGTTGTCCTTCACTGTTATAGTGCGTGAAGATTGACTATCAATACGAACATGATTCCGAAAAGTCAGGTATGCCCTGGGATTGGACCCGCGACCACCGTGAACATGTTGGCAGCCGCATCTAGTCCGTTACCAACAGGCCACTACGCACAGATGTGTACAGATGTGAATTCTCAAATTGTTACTTACCAGAGCGAGTTTCATGTTGTGAGGTGCGGGTGTTGTACTCTGTGAAGCTGAGTGTAGATGTGTGGTGTGTGGTGCGCGAACTAGCTTTATATATTGCGATCAGTTTGCATATTGTTGTTTATGCAACATAAATAATTAAAAAAAACACTGTTATTGGACATAAATCACACGGTGAGTGTCAACTGTGCAAATGTTCAAGTTGGTTGTAAGCTTATTGTCTACGGCCTTTATTGTGGTCTTCTTCAAATAACAACAAACATCGAGGGAATAGTGATAAGACACAAGAAGAAACATAATTAACTAAAAAGTTTAACAACTATTTCTTATTTATTATAGGTAGGTATGTACACTTTGGATGTGGGTTCGCGGCGAAGGCCTAGTGATATTGTGGGTGAAAATCCGTGAGGTGCGCGGGAGCATATCTCACGTGAAGTGACCGCGGATGTCCGGAACTGATAGTCAACTTCGATTCACGACTGACTAGGAAGTGGGGCTCGGCCGTCGCGTCTCGGGCAAGGGCGGATCCAGCTTTCAAGTTATGGGGGGTCTATATAGTTCTAAATAGTTCTAGTCCGAACACTGGACTAACTCGAATTCGATTACAGTTATACTTACATTTAAAAGTTTGTTACACCTGTGATACGTGACTATGTTGACGACTTTATAAGTGAAAATCTACGATATATTTAAAAAGAACCTGTCAATCTAGAGTGAGCCCAGGGGCGGGGGGTCATGACCCCTATGACGTCCCCCCTGGATCCGCATTTGCCCGAGACGCGACGGCCGAGCCCCGCTTTCTAGTCAGTCGTGAGTCGAAGTTGACTATCGGTTCCGGACATGCGCGGTCACTTCACGTGAGATATGCTCCCGCGCACCTCACGGATTTTCACCCACAATATCACTAGGCCTTCGCCGCGAACCCACATCCAAAGTGTACATACCTACCTATAATAAATAATAAATAGTTGTTAAACTTTTTAGTTAATTATGTTTCTTCTTGTGTCTTATCACTATTCCCTCGATGTTTGTTGTTATTTGAAGAAGACCACAATAAAGGCCGTAGACAATAAGCTCACAACCAACTTGAACATTTGCACAGTTGACACTCACCGTGTGATTTATGTCCAATAACAGTGTTTTTTTTAATTATTTATGTTGCATAAACAACAATATGCAAACTGATCGCAATATATAAAGCTAGTTCGCGCACCACACACCACACATCTACACTCAGCTTCACAGAGTACAACACCCGCACCTCACAACATGAAACTCGCTCTGGTAAGTAACAATTTGAGAATTCACATCTGTACACATCTGTGCGTAGTGGCCTGTTGGTAACGGACTAGACGCGGCTGCCAACATGTTCACGGTGGTCGCGGGTCCAATCCCAGGGCATACCTGACTTTTCGGAATCATGTTCGTATTGATAGTCAATCTTCACGCACTATAACAGTGAAGGACAACATCGTGTAGAAAGCTGTATACCATAGCGATTTGCAATAATTTTTATGGTATTTAAAGTCCGCCAACCCGTACTAGGCCAGTGTGGTGGACCCGAGATTCGAACCCGACACCTCAGCTTTGTAATTGCACCTTAGTACAATCGCGCCACCGTGGCACTCTTTAACGTTTAATAATATAGAAAGAATAGAATCGACAAGGTAACCCAAGTCTATAATTGCTAATGACGTTCTTTGGTCTATTCGTAGAAATGGAACTCGCTCTAGTGAGTACTTAGAAATATATTAATATATAGTAAGCAACGGGGATCGCTGAGGGCTGAGGCTTTCCTCTTTATATTGTGTGGTGGTGGGTGTTCGCCGCGCTGTGCTGAGCCAGTGTCTCTGCTGCTGTTCCCAGATCTTCAGCTTCCTGGTGGTGTTGGTCCTGGCGCTGGCTCGCGCTGATTCCAGCAATTACGTCTCTGGATATGGAAAAGAAGTATCCGCCGCTACCGGCTCCGCAAAATGCGGTGGCGTGAATTTGGGCTCCCAAGTCACCAGCGGTGGCCATAACGGTTGTCACAACGGATGTAACAATGGTTGCGGTTATGCTTAAATAAAAGTTATGGACGGCTAATCTTACATTTTATTAATTTCCACTATACCCCGTGTTAGGTTGGTCGCGTATTCGATTCTCATCCCAAATCTATATATATAAAAGAGGAACCTAATTGACTGACTTACGTATCAATCGAAACTACTGGAGCTAGGAACTTGAAATGTTATACAGGGATTCCTTTTGTGATGGAGGGTAGCACTAAGAAGGGATATTGGGAAATTCTACCCCGAAGGGGGTGAAAAGGGTTAAAAACTGATGTATGGAAAATAAAAATTTGCAACACGCAAACAAAGTCGCGGGCAAAAGCTAATATACAAGGTTATTATTAGTATACTACAAAGCCGAAAGTAGTTTGTTGAGAATCAGTAACACAATCCATTGCCCAAAATTTGAACATACGAGTACGTTATATTTTATCCCAAAAACATATTAAAATTCCGTCAAGCTGGTTACCGTGTTGATTAAAAAAAATCCAGCGTGTGTCAGTCGTTCAACTATGCCTATACACACACAGTAACTTACACAGCCGGATGATGCAAAATGCAAGGACACCATTCCTCCCCCACGCCCTGCACATGTCCCTCTCGCTTCCTAGTTCCTACGGCCACACTACGCGACGGCGCGGCGGAGCGTGCGGTGCGTTTGATCTAATAATGAGTGATCCCGGAAGTTTCGGCGCGTACGCATCTTTCGTGATTTTGCATAGACTACTCCGTGCACGTACCGATTTCGCGATGGCTTTTCGTTACAGCAATGTTCAGTACACAGAGATGGTGCGTAGTCTCGCGATTTGTGGTGACAATGTGGCGGCAGTGAGATATTATGAAGCCGCAAAGTGAAAATGAACTAAAAAACAAAATTGAAAGTGCTTTTAATACAATAAAACAGAACACTTATGTGCTATCAAAATTAGACCGCAATATGCGTAAGCGGGCTCGGCTGTGTATTAGGGAAAGGGGTGGATATTTTGAACAATTACTTAGGTATGTTTAGTTGTTATTGTAATAGCAGTGAAGTGGTAAATATTAAGCTGCGTTTCGATTTGTTCTTAACACACACATCCCTTGCAAAGCATCATCTTTGGTGGAAACGTAGCCGTGTTGTTAAAATGTTGTTTATAAACGAAACAGTGTAAATAGTACCAGTGTTATGGGTGTTGGCGCAAAACCGACTGCGGCGCGTCATGCAGTGCGCATGCGCAGCGCGCGCTTGTTCCCATGCATTATTCAAGAAATAAGATAATTATTGTAACCTGTCACGGCGTGAGCTTTCATTATTATTATTTTTTTTCTATTTTATATAATCTTTTATACCAAAATCTAATTTGGGTGTTTCGACTTTATGGTATACAAAAAATAATGTTGTATAATAAATGACCTTATTATTTACGGGAATTTCCTTTAAAAACATTATGATCGGATACTGAGCCTGAAAACGATAAAGTGCATAATCGCACTGCGCGCGGCTAAACACGTTGAATTTTACAACACAATTTGCCACGCCCCTTTCTTTTGTAGGTATTGTCGCCGATGTGCCGACAAGTCACAAGACGTCCTCTCGCGAATCCCGCTCCGAGCGCAGTCCAAGGAAACAGGTCGTTACTTCTGCATGCCGAAAGTTACTCCCGCATGTGATAGTGCTGTCATTGGTACGTGAATATATCTTACCAATACTCAAGTAGACACTTTGGTGATAATTGGATCGATCCTGGAGACCCCGTGCCTTGCCCGGCTCGCTCTCACGCCGTTATACTATTATTTGAGTGTAGTGATAGGACTCGTATACGATACAAAATATTCTAAGTGGGAAGAGTTAAAGATGACACTTATTCAAATAGTGGATCCAGGCTGCCGGTGGCTGCGGAAACTTTGGGCCTGGTCCACTGGATAGTTTTATAATGGGGGATGTTTGTCGCAAACTGTACAGTATAACTTACTAAGTAACTCGAACTACATACAAACACTAAATAATCTAATACTTTTGGTTTGGGAGAAAACAGGTAGTCTGGCGAGCCCGGGATCTTTCTCTATAAGTTCAGCAGTTGACTTCTTTAAGGTGATGATGAAAAATAAAACAGCAGTTATCTCAAAAAATATCTTTACTTACAACCATTTTAACATCATCAATCACACATACATCGAGAGTTGCGCACATCGCTATCGATATCGAGATCACGTGAGTGACGTCATCGTCCACTATCATACAAGTCACTTATCGATACATTCTGATTAGGAGCGAGATAGCCGGGATAGGGGCGAGCTAAACATGACCTACGATATCGATACTTGCCGCGAAAATGTAAATTCGTACAGAAAAATATATCCGCTCGTTTTGCGAGAATCACAAGTTGATATAAAAAAAATGGTCTAATTTCCCTTTTATGCTTATCTGTTGGCTTTAACATTAACTTATATATCGATACAAAGTATACATAAACCGAATAAATAGAATAATAAGACTTAAAAAAGACTGACTCAATCATATCTCAATCAATACCTAACTTCATATTAAATCTGGACATCGGAGTGTTTTTTTCCATTTTAACATTTGACAAATCTTTAACTTTGCTTATATTTAGGCAGTGTTGGGATACCTTCGTATATATAAATGTCGTTCCAAAAATCTAGATCATTCTAAAAACTATAAGTTCATACTCGCATAATCAATTTTTATCACATTAAGTGCGGCTTACACACATGTTGTGTTTATAATTTTCGAGACGAAATAAATTAATAAAGCGTAAAAGAAATAAAGCACAAAACTTTTGTGGTTATTACATCTGTTGTGTTATTTCCACGTATTGTTCAAGCGAGCCGTATCGGTAGATAGTTGGTTGTTTTTACACTCATAAAACATTACACTACGATCCTTAGGCAAAGACAGCAAAGCCGGGCTAATCTGTAGTTCAAGATAAATGCCACTAACCATGTCTATACAATTCAAACTCTGATTCTCGCAAAACGCAATAAAAGTTAAAAAACAAGGAAGAGGGAGAATTATAAATATTATGTACAGTATTAAAGTCCATCTCGCTCACAAGGTGTTGGTAAAAAATTGTTTCTACACGCCCCGGTGTCACACGCACGCTCGAACTTCGTCCTTATTGGCACAGCAGCGAGATCATCGCAATTTGTGCTCAATTTGTGACGATTCTTTTGACTTTTAAATATATTTAGTGATTGAAATGAGTGAGATTTAAGATTCTAGTTGGTAAATGTTAGAATTGGTTGTCAGTAAATGTCATAATATTAAAAACTATTGAGTTTGATAAGAGATGAAGAATTATGCCTGTATGTATGTTTATAGTTATTTAAGTCATACTGGCTCAATACTCTTAAAATAGAGTGAACACATAAAACTATAAAATACTTGGTTGAGCTTATGGAAGTCCTCAAAGCATCAGTGTGACAGCGGGATACCACTACAGTAAATTACTTAAAAGAATTTCTTCGCTTGCGCCTCCTTTCTTTCTCTGCAAAGACAAATAAGATGAGATTATTAACATGTTAATAGGAATTATTATAACAACATTAATGTGACTCCATGTTGGTATAATTCGTCTGAAAAATTATTAAAGATAACAATAACAAAATTATCTAAAAATATCATTTTTCCATACGTTTGCCATATGTCATTACTTCTCAGAATTAGCAACATTATCGGATGGTGTAATAGTACAGTATATGTTATTTTTTTCAAAATCATTAGTTTCAATCCCTCGCTAGAAATAATGATTTATCAAAAATCCAAGTATGCAGTTTTAATTTTCATTAAAATCGGGCTCGTGACTCCTTTCAGTATTTTTCGCTATTCCTTAGAGTTTCAGATTTGGCAATCCGCAATGGCCATTTGGCAAACCTATTTGGATAAATCACCCTGTATAACGATACTCACTTGTACATGGTGTAGAGGAACATGAGCGCGAGCTGCATGGCCACCACCAGCAGCAGCCCCGTGAAGCTCACGCATGATGACTCGGGGCACATGGGCTGATTCATCACTTGAGGACCCGTTGTCATCCTGAAAACAAGCGGAGACACGTTTATTTATTGTTGAGATTACAATAAGTGTTTCAATCTCTGCTCGCTCTCCTTCAGCCAATGTAAGTCGACTGCCGAACATAGGCCTCTCTCTATTTGGGTTTTGTTGACAGAATTATGTATGTGATTATTCAGTGTATTTATGAATTACTAGTATTGCTTTAAGGCAAGGCTCCGCCCGCGTGATTCAGTTTTTCCGGGATGAAAATCCCGCTAAATATTTTCCCGGAACACAAAGTACTATTTTTCCAATCTGAACCAATAATTCCTGAGATTACTGCGTACAAACAAACTCTTCAGCTATATACATCTAAACTATAGATTAATATTACCTCTGTGCGACTCCGCCGACGGTCTGCTTGATGTTGTTGATGGAGTCCCGCATCTCGTTGAGGAACTGCGGGTTGATGGCGGCTCCGCCCCCCGCGGCCGCGCCCCCGCCCGCCGCCAGTAAGCTGTCCGACTTGCGAGACACCTCGATTATGAACCCTCTGTAAACGTAATAAGGCAGGATTTTATTTGACAATCACTATTCATCATTTTAATTTTAAATATAGGTATGGGCCAGCGTTGTCACAAAGTGGCTAAGGCCCACAAAAATAAAGATATTAAAATATATATAGGTATGGTCAAAACAAAACATCTTGTTTTATGTTAACTTTCGACGTATTGGTGCGTTGTAAATTAATTTGGGTACAACAAGTGAGTGCCTAACCCAACTTATTACACACTATTGTGCTGGAGTAGATGTATACTGACTTGAGTTCTGCAATGGTGTTGATCATGAGCTGGTTGTTGGTGACCAGCGCGTCCCAGTCGTGTCGGCCGATGGGTAACGATGGCATTTGCACCTGCTGAAGTTAAAATTAATTCAAGAACTTATAAAAAATAAATCTAACAATTAAAATACTAATTGAAATGTATGTATAAACAAAACGGCTTATTACAAAATGTATTAAGAACAAGGAAAACATTAGCTAAAATAATATGAAGTTTATGTAAGACCTAATGCACTTTTATAACCACATCTTGGCATCCATTTCCTGAAACCATATCTATGAAGCTATGAGGTGATGTTGAATATTATGAAGAGTTACCTGTCCCTGTTGTGGAGGCTGCATGGGCTGTCCCTGCGACTGGCTGTACACGGCCGTCAGCATCGACAGAGAGTTCATCTGCTTGCCGATCACCTGCGAACCACACGAGACAAATATTGAGATTTGTTGGATATATTAAAATATGTTGTTAAGTCGCCAGCTAAGACAATAAAAGCAAAGTTGTTGTTGGAGGCACCACACAAGATAAATATTGAGATATGCTGCATTATTTAACTATGATGTGGTCAGTGTTACATGGGTAAAGTTAATAATGGACAAGAGTCGCATAGAAGGCACGTGTTTGTTAAGCCCAGCGTGAAATCTATTTTTGTCAGTTGTGAGACATTTGAGACCGAAACATCTCTTGTAATTTCTGATACCCATGATACAAGACAGAAGATTGAAGTGAGACCAGGACTATATGTGTGATGGAGTGAACTTATTTTCTTATCTCTAAGGCTTTGTGATTCCAGGTGTATTAACATGTAACTTAGTGCTAAGTAGCTCCTGACCCTGACACGTAAGCGTATCAGGCACGAAGGAAACTAAGAGAGCGAGAGACAGGATAGTCTAAATGTATAGGAGTGAAAGAGACAGAATCAGAAATGTTGTAATGCTGTTTTTTGTCACATTTTCGGTATGGTAGTATAATATGTTTTAATATGGCCATTAAGCCTCACCTCGTCGATCTTCTTGTTGAGGTCCCGCAGCACGTCGTGGATCTGTCCTTGGCCCTGGAAGATCTGGCGCAGTTCCCGCTGCCCGTCCGACTCAAACCAGTCGTCAAAGTCGCCTTCTTTGTCGCGCACCTGCGGAGGGAAAGAGACGGGGATATAGACTCTTTATAGTGGTTAATACGTTCACTGCGGCGCACACACACGTTGCGTACGTCTGAGTTTCACTCGAGTGCGGATTTACATAATAAACTCAAGCTCACCCGCGATTTCGTCTTAAAATATTGTAGTAAACAAACGAGATAAACTAGATAGCCCAACCTTACAAAATGACACAAGGTTATTTAAGTACTTCATTCACAATTTCCGATAGTATTACACAGCATTAATTACAATAAGGACCTGTATAATTATGGGCCATTTCAGCAAACATTTATCATAAACTTAATAACACTTCTCATATAAGAGACTTTAAGCTGAGGTATAAAGAAATATACCTCAGCTTGACTAATCAGATTAGTAGTTACATAATTTCAATACATTTGCAAACTAGTTACCTCATCAGGGTGTTCTTTCCTGTAGTCCTCTTTCTGCTGCTCGAGTTTCTTCTGGTACTCCTGGTACTCCTGGGACAACTTCTGTTGCTCATCTGAACTGATCTGTTGACCACCTGAAATGTTATAATGTACATATTATGTAAGTTAAAGGTATTTTGTTACCAGTTAGGTAAATAAATATCAATACGATTTAATTTCTATACCTATATACTTATCTGTTATACCAAACCTCAAATTGTCACTTAGTTTTATTACCATTGGCTATATTGCCAAGTTTTAAATAGTAGCCCGGCATGACTGTGTCAAATGGCAGGAGATGTTTTACCATCAGGCGTAGTGAGTACGTACCGGACTGCTGCTGCGTGGAGTAGAGCGAGGTGGTGAGCAGGTGGATGACGTCGTGGTCGTCGGCCAGGCCCCCGGTGGCGGCGGAGAGGCCGAAGTGTCCGCCGCGCGGGAGCACCACGTTCTCCGCGCGGAAGCACAGCTCGTAGTCCGCCTCGTTGCTCGTCATGCCTGGGAACGTCATACACCGTCATAAAAAAATTGCAATACGTATAAGTATTGGGTATATTTACTATTTGTTCACAAGATCTGATTGCAGATTTTTTTTTAGAAATTATCATCTCATCTATTGCAGAATAACAAACGTATCGACGCAACAACAATAAAATGCCGTCATATTAATTTTTCACTTTCGAGTAAACTATGGGAACTATTTTCCTGGAGTTGCAGGGTAATATAACTATTACATGTTGTACAAGCTTTCCAGAGTGTTCCAGATTATGTCAGGATTTTTCTAAAGCTTGTGTAGATATTCCAGTTGTTCCTTACCATTATGGAAGTATACGGTGAGCGTGTTCATGTAGTACTCGATGCGGGCGCGCGTGGGGAACGGCTTGTTACGGAAGTCACGCAGACATCCCGACAACAGCTGCGTCGCGCCGTCACTGAACAATAATCAAATATTATTTAAACATCGTTTTTCCTACATAAAGTTCTTTTAAAGTGTGATACATTCAACACAAATTTAGCGCAACATATAATCAAGAAACACTATTATCAACATATGGAAATCTATAAGTTATTCGAGCTCAATCCGGCTCGAAGGACCAACATTCGTTATAATTTAAAATATAAAGAGAAGTATAAAAAATGTTATATTACCAAAACCGGAAGTAAGTATACATTAATAAAAAAAACAATTACGATATTAAGGACAATATACAATTTTATTGCAGCCCACAAGGGGATATTCTGAGCGAACTACAAGTTCTCACCTCTTGTGGTCGAAGGACTTGGTGCCGTCGTTGATGACGGCCATGATGTACGGGTTGTTGTGCTTGTTGTCGTTGTCGAAGGAGTCGAAGATGACGGCCAGCCCGTTCCAGCGGTCCGACGAGCCGAACACCTCGCCGGTGTAGTCGCCGCGCTGCGTCGTGTACCAGAACGCCTGGAGAATCAAATGGGGCAATTGAGAAGGGAAACAAGCAAAGCAGTGTGGTGGACTACGGTTTAAATTTTGTCATGAAGATGGATCTTACAATCAGCAATATACAGGTAATATAGAAAAGAAATGAAATAAACGTCCCAATACTGTTATACATAATGCATCAAACAAACTGTAGTTATTCAAGCTAGTGTGTCATATAACGGTATAAGTTGGGTAAGATTTGGGCTCTAGCAAGCCGGTATGATCGAGTTGATCGGCAACAGAAAGTCTTCCAATGTTAACTGCGTCAACTGCTCTGCTTTAGTTATTAAATGCAGATTACATTTATTTCGTGTAACAAAAAATATTCATAAAGAGAGTAAAGATTGTTTACAAGCGAATAGAACTACGTCTAAATAGCTTCTTTAACCTAAATTAATAATCATTCAGAAATTGGACCAGGGATGAGTCTATCGACATTTGAAGTTATTATGTTGCCAATATTAGAATCGAATTGTTTTCTTACCAGACCGTCGGCTCCTATCCTGCCTCTGCCCGTGATCTTGAACATGATGTCCACCTCCCACCAGTCAAAGTTTATGGGTTGTTTGGTCCATATCGCGCCCTTCTGGCTGCGGAGCGACGGCGCCAGCCGCACGCTCTCGCCCGACGCGATCGCATCTGAAAACAAGACGATCGAACGTTAACATCATTTACAAAGACAGGAACATGAGATCTCTTTCAAAGATGTTAACAGCTAAATTCATAATAGATTAGCATCCGGCAAGTTGGACTACGAAATAAAAACCTTTGATAGCCTCCATGCAATTCGAGAGAGATGGCTTAAAAACGTGAGCCTGCAGTAGACAAAATAAAAAAAATACACTTGGTATTAATTCATTTTGATAATGAGTTCTTTAATCTCTATATTCCGTCCAGTCTTCGGAAGCGATAACAGCCTTATTTGAAAATTAAATAAATAAATTCACCCTACAGTCACATAAATAGTCCTGACCCCACACTAAGATCGAGTCTTGTGTCGCGGGTATCAGAAACTACGAGAGACTTTTTGGCCTCACAAACACCCAGACCCGAAACAAATACCTATGGATCACACAATTATTTGTTTCGGTGCGGGGATCGAGTCCGCGGCCTCTTGTTTCATAGCCGGTGTCTAACCTACTGTGCCACGGAGGCTGTCAATTCCAATAGCTTTTTGCAGAATAGAAAAGGGAATTAGAAAAAATCTTTGATATTTGACCTTGCTAATATATCATCACTTTCACTTAACAGACGCAGACATACCTTTTTCATACTTATACTATCTAGAAAGTTACGAGGTCTGTAAGTTGTGGACTCCTGGTTTCATTTCACAGGTCATTTTAGCATGAGTATTTTTATTCAAAAAATATGGTTACGGTCAATATAATTTCCTTAACTGTGAATAAATACATAATAATAAAATAAAATCCTCCCAACTTCAGTGTGGGTCATGGGCATGTACAAGAAGGAGAATTGTAAAATGTTGAAGTTTTAAATTAATAAATATGAAACTTACACATACCATATATTTTAGTAATCTTTATTGTAAGTATATTTATCAATGTAATTTACTGTTGAAGTGATATCAGTGGCAAAAGATATGAGTTTATTAATGTATTATATTCAATCAAAAATATTATCAACCACTATGTTACACTATGTAAAATCGATTTATGGTGATTCCTGAGTCCTATGCCCACTGCCTGGGTGTAATTTTAAAGTGCTAAAATAATGATAAAGTATTCAAAAATGGTTTTAATGGTAAGAGCTATACAATCCAAACTGGACATTCATCCGTTAGAGTAATATAATATGTTGATAGATCGAAATACAGACAGACTGACCCCAAATTACAACAAACTTGATTCAATATGTCGAGTTTTCTACTATAACGTACAGCGATCGCAATTCGGAAAGATACGAATACCCCATCAGGTCATAAGCTTTTATAGATCTACAAGAAAAATTAGAGAACAGAAGTCACATGGCCATGTGACTTTTAAACAAAAAGACCAAAAAATAAACATGGCCCTTGCTTTTTTTTTTTATTTTATTGGGCGAATCGCCTTAAGAGAGGATACTAAGAGTTATTAGGCCCAATATTTTTTATCGCCAATTACCAAAACATATATTTTTAAACTTACTTTAATAAAATACCAATTTCAACATTAACAATTGAAAAAATGCACAGGGGAATCAGTTCTAGTTTTAGATCCATTACTTTTCATCAAATATACTGTATAGGCAAAATAACTATGTCAAGTCATACAATAAAATGTATCCAAAAGACAATTTATAAAAACTGCTTATGTGAGCGACACAAATTAGGTGAATGAGTTAATGCATCACAATTTATGATCTTGGCTTTTATTATTAACAAAATAAGGTATAATTTTGATCATCAGAAAGACTCTTTCGCAACAAGACAAATGAGATTGTGTGGTCTTATTTATATCATCTTGAAGGAAATATAGTATCACATTCATGATTCAGAATATGAGAATTAACAAAGCAATTATTGGTCACTATCTGCCCTTATGGTGCTCAAAACACCTAGGCCTTAAACAAATACTTGTGGATCTCAGAAACATTTTTCTCAGTGTAGACTGCAGATGTAGAACTGCCTCTTGTTTCACAGAGGTATTAAACACAAGACTCGATCTTGGTGTAGGGTCAGGACTATGTATGTGACTGTTGGGTGTATTTATTTAATTTTTATTTTATTTAATCTAGAAAAAATTTCGTCTCAAAGAAGACGCTGTACTAATGTAATTGAACCATAAATATGCATAACACCTGGTAATTTATATTTTTTTGCCAACCTTTAAATAATGTCAATGGTAGGACATAAAATACAATGACAAGAGAATAGGACATGACATTGTTGGAATTGCCACATTAACAAAATGCAGTAAATATAATCTGAAATTAGATGGCAAGAGAGAATTGGTATTATATTAATGTATTTGTCTGAAGCATTGTATGTACCTCATAAACAAATAACTAATTTTCACTTAGTTTTACATATACATATAAATTGGAATTTTAGCATATTACACTAGCCAGAAAACCATGTTTATGAATAATTAATTATTCTCCCGTAGCTCATTTTATCATATTCGAAACAATTTCTACTTTGACATTCATAACATAACAATAACAGTAGGATCCATACATAATCTCTTGGATGAGTGGTATTGATATTACGTCTTGGTGCTACGAATACATTTGAATTTTAAACAGCTCTTCAATATTTCCACACGCAATGATGTAAGACGAGAGGTTGCATAGTATTATAAGCAATAGTATGGCAGAATTTGTAATATATTACTTTATTTTAGCACATATTTTGTGGATAATATTCTAAAGTAATAGATTTTAAACTGATTAATTTATTCATAGAATTTTTTGAGGATCAAATCATTTTTATAGAGATTTAAGACTATTTATTGATGATGATGATGATGAAACAATAAACAAATTATAATTCTATCTATCTATCAATCTATTCTGCCACAGGACGTCCGCTGCTGAATATAGGCCTCCCACATGGATCTCCACATTGACCTGTTGGGGTTCCATTTAAAAATAATAATAATGATTAACTTTTTTGTTTTTTAAGTTCTGTGAAAATGAAATTTAAAACAACATTATATTATATTAATGTATAATCATATATTGTATTAGAGATTATTAGAAGGGTTTTATTTATATTTTTTACTCGATTTGATCTCGCATTACATAAAGTTCAAAAATTAATGAATCGATGGCCTTAAAAGAAACTGTGAAAAGTTTTTTATTGCTGAATGGCGGAACTAAATGTAAAGATCTTATTGGATCGATTCGCGAAACGTCGACGAGAGCATTATAAATATAACAAGAGAATGTTTATGTTAATGTGCGTAATTTAATTTAATTTTAACTGATTACTAAAGGTTTTTAAGCGTGTCCACTGCTGTCGTGGAACCAAAAAACACGTTAGCACAACTATTACATCTCTCGCTCTAGCACGTAGTATAAAAGCTATATGCATCTCATTCGCACTTGACAGATATCACTGACGTGTCTATGTCAGAAACACAGGCGCTAACAACAAACGAATTAACACATTAAACTATAAATTTATAATTAGATATACAGATACAACGGTTTTAAAATAAAGTTTAGACATTTAACTATCCTATAGGAATATCTAAAATGCCTGTATCATAGAAATTTATCTCAAAAAATATACTTACTACCACCGTACTCCCAGAAAGGCACTGATCCATCTTTTTGAGCTAAATAAGGCGGTTTAAACGAATATTTATATTCAAAACGTCTGTGAACCGACTGGGTGTTAACACACACTAAAAAGCATAATAATAGAGCGCACTCGATTAATTTAAAATTTATTAAAGCCATCACGACGTCGGATAGGCGCACTCGCGAGCGTTAAAAAAATTGTTGATCGTGTGAAAATCGTTGTGACTTGTCAAAGAAAACTCGTTTGGATACACATACAACATTTGTACATGTCAGTAAATTTATAAAATTATCCAGATTTCATCTGTTTCGATAAAAATAGTAACCTGATGCTGCAATAGAGAGTAATCCTGTATTTTTGTAATTTGTTTGCTGTTCCATGTCCATTACAATTTAAATGAATGTTTATTGAAACTAGAACAAAATACAACATGAACAAATCTTAAGTGACTTGTATTAAAATTTATTTCCATGAATGTCGTTTTAGTATACAGTGAGGTTAAAATATATGATTCATTTATGAGATAACTTAACTGCAAAATAATATCTGTGTGTATCCAAATATTTTGTAGTAAGTAGTAACCGAACTGTGAACCGAACGAAACTTCCGAACGCTCGCAGAAGTAGGAGACGAAACGAACAGCTTTGTTAGTGTCAAAATAAAAACATTGAAAGAGGGAGATATGTGCAATCAAAATAATTTGTTTTCATTATCCATGGATATTATCTTTATTCAAGCAAATTATCATTATTAAGATAAACTATTTACACAAGTTGGCCATAATTAATCAGTTTTTAAAGTTAATTTGGCAAATTAGCCATATATTGCTGTTAGCAGTGATTAGGATATAAATATGGGGGATGAGTTGTTATATCGCCGGCAAGTGTCACGGCAGCATTTGGAGGTGTTGGCGGACTACATGGAGAGGTACCCGCCGCTGGCACTGGCGAGCGCTCGGTCCCGGGAGGGTATGATCCAGTCGAAGCGTATGTGGGAGAAAATAGCGCGAGCCCTCAATAAAATCGACGAAAACATCAGCAAAAGCGGGAAAAACTGGGCTAGGGTGAGTCTATTCAATGATACTTCTATCCTGATACACCCACAACTTCCACACTATATGAGTAAAATGGTCACTGGCATAGTATAACATTCTAGTACCCTCCCAGTCTTTATTTTACAGGATATAGTTTTTTAATAGTTAAATGATTGGTTGATATTAAACATATTACCTGTATGGTGGAAACTATCTATTGCCTATATATTAGAATGCCAATGGTATGTACTGTGTAGTTAAATATATAAAAGTATATTATTTGTGTTTACAAATAATTGTACTTTTGTAATTTAAATAATATTATGATAAATGTTGTACTCTTGTGTACATAAATTAATTAGGTCAAAGATCATATCATTATTATGACCCTAAACATCTGTATTCACTCATGGACAATAAAGGTATATAAAACTCCCCACTGGATGCATTTATTTATTTATATCCTTTATTGTACACTATATTTAAGCTTAACAAATAAAACATTTACTTGACTCATAAACCCTGATTCACAACCTGTAGCACTGGTTTTTTCTTTAACCTATCACAGTAATTCCTTTGCAAAACAGGTTTTGTAACAGTATGCATGTTGGTAAACTTAACAGATAAACTCGGGCTTTATTATTCAGATGACATTCTTTTCTCATTTACTATATTCAATCCAATGAAAATATTTGATACAGTAGATTAAATATGATAATGGATATTAGGAGATGATAATAGAATAAATGTACGTTTAATTGAATAGCAAGGAGTGATGCCACTAGATTAAGCATTGGTTGGTCTAAAAAACATTTTTAACATGTAAATTGTTTGTTTTGTTTCGTAAATAAAGTTATTTTTTGTTTTTAAATTTCAAATTGGACAGAGAGATACCAAACAAACAGTGGTGAGAAGTTCAATTCCTTGTCTTAGAATCTAGTGTTGTGTGGTGTTGATTTATATGCCTGGTTTGCTGCCATCTAACTCAATGGTTTAAATACATCTCTAAACCAATTTCTAGACCATATAATTTGAGATCTTACATGAGTAATAAAATTTTACGCTATTCTACTTATTGTATATAATACTTATTAAACCAACCCATAATTGTGTGGGCTCCTACTATGCAATGGCTCGCTAGTCAATTTAAACTGATAATCATTTTATACCAGCTTAAGAAGGAGATTACTTATTGTATTGTTAAATTTTAGAAAGAACATATTAACAGAACTATTATAACATTTTCAGTATTGGATCGACCTGAAGTTCAAAATTCGTCGCAAGTATGCGTGTATGAGGAAGTGTCAGTCAGAAGGAGTACAGTGCTCGGTACAGTTGAACCCTTTTGAGGAGAGGATCATCAAGGTGTTGACTGACGAGGAGGGGAATCTCCTCTCACCCAACGCGACATATCAACCCAAAAACCCTGTGAGCAGTGCAAAAGGATCTGAAGTGAGTAAAAGTTACTAAATTATATTTGTTGAATTTTGTAGGACATCACTGGCGTAATTTAACGTTGCATAGGATCTGCTTGAATATTTTTTATTCATTAGGATTGTTGTCTTAACACTACAAGATAGCCTTCTGTATAGTGGATATTTTGGCTGAGATGTCAGATGAACGCTTTCAACTTTATCTAGATTCTAGATTATGTCGGACGTCGATAGATATTAGTCTCTCGTCAATCGACATTTTATCTGGACAGCATTGTAGTTATCATTATTCGCAATAATCAATCTGCCATAGTCGTATAAAAAAGCAATAAAACACCTTGTTGCAAAAAATCGGCACATTTTGGGAGTTGAACAAAAAATTACCACTTTCGCATTCAAACTGTTAACTGTAATTGGTTCTGTATCTCGACGGACATTCTTTAAATCGTTGTCTAGTGGATTTAGGTTTATATTTAAAGGTCGTCAAGGATCCTTCTTTCAAATATTTACTTTCTTGAATTTGTAATCGATTTTTACTGATAACTGATTTTATCATCTCATTTACATAATTTTTGGTCTTCAACACTGGTTAAGTCATGATTGGCCAACTGTACTTATTTATATATAAATTTTTCTCCAGGACTCAAGTCAAGACCTGAAAGACGACTCCAAAATGGATGACAGCGAAGACCCAGATTACACAGAAGAATATCCAGACGACTACATCCTGCCCAGGTCTGAACAATGCACTACAGAAGTAGTCAATGTGTCCGAGTCAGACGTCAAACCCAATATAAATGCCCAGAACGGTTTGCTAGACCCCATCCTCATAACAGAGAGGAAGACAACAGAAGAATTAAGGAGAGAACTGATAGAATTCGAATTAAGAAGACAGCGGGAGTTGTATGAGATGGAAAAGAGACAGAGAAGAGAAAAGCACGAATTAGAAATATCTATACTGAGGTTGCGGAAGCAAGTTTTGTTGAAAGAATTAAAAAAGACGTAACAGATTATTTATTTGGTTTTATTGACGACTCAATTTGTCGTTTAGGACCGTTGTAAAGCTTTAGATTTATTTTGATTGTCAGAGGCCCGATATCCATTTCCTCCCGTCATATTTCCTTTTAACTGGCGGGCTGGGCATATACGATCCAAGTATCGTAGATGTCCATGCGCGATGATAATCACTTGCCATCATGTGAGTCGTTTGGAAGTTTGAAAGACAAATGCAATAAACAGGAATACCTGTATTCTCTCTCTCTCTCTCTCTTCAGCCACAGGAAGTCCATTGCTGACCATAGGCCTTCCCCATGGATCTCTACATTTCCAACAGGTCTATGTAGAGATCCATATCTGTATTAAACTTGACGAAATTATCACTACGAACATTATTGGCAGAAAAACGATTGATCAAGAAACCTTGCCGTTGTATACGTAAAGATCATTTACACGCGCAAGCAATATCACAAGATAGGTCAAACTTCTCGTTAGCACATAAGCATTCGCGCGATGTGTGGCTGCGAAAAGGTAACTATTAATTTATTTCAAAAAAAAAAATACAGTAGATCATATAATTTGTTTATTTAAAATCAAAACAAATCTAGTTAGTTTTCTTCTCGAACGGGTAGTAAGGATGGTCGAGCCATTTCCACTGCGGGATGGTCCTGTATCCCTTGTCGAAGTCTACCAGGACGGCGCGCTCCTCCTTCGTCAACTCAAAGTCGAACACCTGGATGTTCTGCTCTATGCGGTTCTTGTGCAGGGACTTCGGGAGCGGGATCACTCCTAACTCCACCTGGAATTGGGGACGTCAAGTATTTTGTACCATATTTATTGTGGAATATATAGTTTGGTGGGTTAAACATAAAGATATGAGTAGATATCTTATTAAATATTCATGTTTTGATATTGATCACAGACTAACACCCTATGTTTTTGATTGTGGGAGTAGTTAACCGAAACAAAACATTTTTACCGCCATCTACTG
Organism: Deilephila elpenor; assembly: GCA_949752805.1. NCBI lineage: Eukaryota > Metazoa > Arthropoda > Insecta > Lepidoptera > Sphingidae > Deilephila > Deilephila elpenor. The sequence goes on along the minus strand of OX457104.1, from coordinate 14,314,251 downwards.
TCTTAAATCGGTATTAGATATGGAGCTAGCAAAAAGTTTACTTCAATCATTTTCGGCCGTGTATGTCAGATGTCGCTGTTATGTGTCTAAAACTTTTTCATATTTGTTGAATTGTTTAGTGGTTTTTTTGGTAGGTAGTTTAGATTATAAGTAGTTTTAAATAGATTCGATAGATGTCGTTAAAATCAATATTTTGTTATTATTGAGCACCGCACACTAACGCCCAAATACTGGAACGCAACTTAAATATAGCTTGCGCTTAACTACGTTAATCCCGATTAAATGTACTGGCTAAGTGAGCCGTGCGCTGTTAAGAGCAACTTATTATTTGAATGTCGTTCCAGTATTCGGGCGTAAAATTACTTAATAACACCTCACCAATCTGCTGGTAGCATGTATGGCTTATTAACTCCGACATTTTGGTTTCCGACCACCTTACCCAAGCCCAGTAATTTATACTTAAGCTTTCACAACATTCTGCAATCCTCTGCTACTTCATAAATGACTCCTAGGATTTAATCAACTTATTCTACTCACGAGATATCTCAAAGCGATCTGCGGCACGGTTTTATTATGGTTATTGGCGATGGCAACAAGCGCGGGGTCGTCGACGCGAGGGGCAGGGGCCTCGTCCTGCGCTTTCTGCGGAAACAGCGAGCCGAAGGGCGTGTAGCCCATCACCACGATGTCCTGGCGCTGGCAGTACGCCAGGAGAGACGGCTGCTGCAGGTTCAAGTTCAGCTGGATAGGGTGTTGAATTTAATTAGAAAATTTCGGAAGATTATGAAGAAGCAATCTGGACGGCAGCGCTAGAATACTTACGTAGCTTCATTAGCAGAATTAATTGTTGCTAAAAGCATACACAAATATCCCTTGGTACGCTACATATATTTAGCCCAGCTGGGTAACTACCGAATTGCAATATAAGAGGGCACTGATTCGAACTCAGTTGGTGGATTTAAAGCTCTATTCCCCAAAAGATTCAATGTCAATGAGCCAAATATCAAGTCATACTGAAACATGGATAAAGTAATATTACTCCAAACCAATTTAAGTGGACACAGACAGAAAACGAACAAGAGATTCCAAATCCTAGATAAATGCAACCGTACCTCAACTTGCAGTGCAGCTGGCTTCTCCAGTCCATGTTCCAACAGCCTGTCGATCTGCTGCTCGTTGAAGTTGGACACGCCGATGGACTTGGCCAGGCCGAGGCTCTTCGCCTCCATCATGCCGCGCCAGGTCTCCACGTAGTCCGTGTAGTCGTATGACATGTTCGCCTGGAAATACATCCAGCAGACACACATTGTGATGACCCTATAGTAAGATATACGCTTTGTGTCGTCTACTCCGTCCCACTACACCAAAACCCATGTGCACATACATAAACATCACGCCTTTTACCCAGATGGTGTAGGCAGATGTGCGAACAGGACAGCCACGTCTCACCCTATGTTTTACACCAAAACCCAAGAAGTTTTCAGTAAAGAAAATAAAAAATAAGTACTCACGAACTGTCCCACAGGCCAGTGCATTAGGTACAGGTCCACGTATTCAAGGTTCAGCTTCTCCAGAGACTTCCTTAGAGCCGGCACCACGGCGTCCTTCGCGTGAGCATCGTTCCACAACTAAAATTATAAAGGTTAGTGCTGACTGCATGATAAAATATTTGTCCTCCGTCGTGGATATTAAACACTTCCACAATAAATAAAAATACGACACAAATATTTTTGTTGTTCGGCTCTTGTTTCACAGCGTGTTTTTAGTCAAGGACACAACCCAATTACATAGCGCTGACATAATGTATTTACCTAAAAGTTTGTTATCAATTCGTGTCCAATTAGTATAATGGGCATAGATAATCATGGATTCGTCTCTCTCCGAATATGTTATACATCTTTAAGGAAATATTTTCTTTGTGTCTCTTAAACGTGAGAATTGATCTTATATTTCGTTTTCACCTTAGTAGTGATGAATAGTTCCTCTCTCTTCAGCCCTTCCTGTATCTTCTTGGTTATCGCCCTGCCGACTTGATCCTCTATTTTGTACGCGAACGCTGTGTCAATGTGTCTGTAGCCAGCGTCGATCGCCCATGAGACTGCCAGCTCCACCTCGTTAGATGAGGCCTCGATACGACCCTGGCGAATAAACAAGTGGTTGTAACATCGAAGAAAGCACTCACAGTGAGAAGAAAACAAGGGACATTGAGAAACACCTTCAGATCGCGTATCAGCAAGTGTTTCAGGCCACAAGGAAGTCATAAAAACTTTTGAGTAAACCTATGTGTCTGGTTTACCTGTCAGATGTAAAAAATTGTCCTGGCTTACGACACGTAGGCACTCTCAAAGGCGTAACAAAGTGCAAATATGTGACTGAAAATAGCAGCTGCATATCCAGAAATGAAAGGAGAAATAGAGAGAGAGAGAGAGATCAAGAAGACCCAAATTAAGAATTTAGGTGTTAAAATAAATCGACAATTTCTTTAATTTGACATATATAAGCTATAATATTGCGTTGGAACTAATCACAAAAATATACGGCAATTGGCTTTTAATTATTCTAGTAATACTCGTAGTATAACACGACAGTGCGAATGATAATGGACATAATAGTTGACATTTGCATGATTATCTTTACGTTCATTTGACACTTGTAATAAATCGTTGTTATAAAGGCACCTTATTGTCAGACTAATTACATGAAAATACAATTAATTTAATTTTATTAAATAGAGGATGTTGCAAAACGCGCTACAGATAAGCAAATGCATTTTATTTAATATTAGGAGTGAAAACAAAATCTGCTAGCTGTTAAGCGACTGTTAAGACTGTAACAGAATTATTGATCTAAGGAGAGATTTCTTGAAACTTACGGGTAACTACAACTTTGTTTTCAGAACTCATCAGGACTCTACTTTCAGAATGTCATAATGAAACTCAGAATTTATTGAAAAAAGCAGCACAACAGAATGGATGGTCAAGTTGAATATAACGTTACCATTGGGCATTGTCTGGCATCGACTGTTTCGGGAAGAAGCCTTTTTGACCACTATGCTCACCCACTTTGTATGGGTTGACTACATATACTTTTGAAATTCTTGCGGAAAACATCATCAATTTTCACACGATGGGTTCCATCACCGTTACGGCAATTTTACTGGTGACATACATAACATAAACTCACGCCTTTATCCCAGGAGGAGTATGCAGAATTTCCTCAAAAATCCAAAACCACTTTGGCCGACCCGGGATTCAAAGCCGCTTTGTAATCTTACCGTAATACAACTACGCCACCGAGGCAGTTATTACTGATGACAATACGTACATATTGAATTATAATGTATGTGTTATCAATGTTACCTTTGTACCGTTTCCAAGCCAGGTCCCTAGAGCAATGGCAGGTATGTCCCGGCCATCGTTGAGCTTCAAACTCGGTACTGTCACGGTACACTCCTGTAACAAACAGTAAACGATTAATTTAATCTTCTACAATCTCATGGATTTACTCCAAAGTAACCAAGTCTGACAAAAATATTTTGACTAAATATTTTGTAACCAACCGCATCGTCACATGACAATAAACAATTCAATGTCGAGAAAACATTCCTTTTACATCAATATGCCGATTACATTCAATTATATACTGCTACGAAAACGAGTTACGTGACTACAATTTTTGATGGAAAGGGCAGGTAAATTATCCGCCAGCGTTAGATGTTTGTCTCTCGACAGTCGACACATTTAATTCGGCTGGTAGTATCCTGATCCCTGATATATACTACATACGACATAGTACATGCATACATAATATCCTCGTTTATGTTTCTATGAAAAGAAACGAATACAATAGCTAATGTTTGTTCACTTGTGTACATGGAAATGAGAAGCCAAACGTCTCATTATATCTACGTAAGTGATAAACAAGATCATGAATGGAAAGAAATTCCAGATTTATCGATGCGGTAATCAGAAAAGGATATACCTGGTCCGAAATTGATGAATAATAATCGCTATGTATTAACTATTATAATTATACTTATTTGGTTTTACGTTACGGTAACAACAATATAAGGAAATTAAAAGGAATAAACCACCTAATGCTAACATAGGAGGAACATAGAACAATAAAACTATATGAAGCTTAAGCCCATAAAAGTAAAAATAGGCAATAAAAATGAAATGTATAATTAAGAAAGTTAGGCGGAAACAGTGCACAAAATGATTGGCTAATTGAATTGTACCTTTGTTTGTGATACTTACATTGAATAGAACGAAGTTTGTGGCAACTAAAAAGGTAATTAAACTAAGCATTTTGTTTATAACACGGCACACATGCACGTCTTACACGACTGGCCACCGGCCATATACTGACCACCTTGACCCTAAGATAAACTCCACAACATCGCTTAGAATAGAACGTGACTAGTTTTTTTATATCAAACGGTAAAGAGTTTTTGTCCATAACATTCTGGTTACTATTCTATTTAAATTCTCATTTAAATTCGGGAAAGAACAGGTTTTAAACCGCGTTATCTAAAAACTAGGCGTAAAAACAGTAAAATGGCATTACTTGATAGCAAAAACTTATTCATCTTGGATAAGTAGGCTACCTGTAGAATAACTTTGTTTGCTTTATCATTTTCAGCAATAAGAAGTTCATAGCTGAATATAGCCATTCCCTATGGTCTATGATTTCCTTAGGGATCAGTCGGCAATCCAGCAAATTCTTGCAAACTTCATCAAATCCGACATACACTCTTTGCCGGTACATGGCCTCCACCCGGTTCGTGACCCTGCGGCCCTATCGGCCATCAGTTCTTCCCGCTCTATTCTCTGGCCACTGCCACTTCAAGTAGCTTATCCGCTTAGCCATGTCTGTAACCTTTGTTTCACTACAGGTCTCTTAATTTCTGATTGGATCTCTTAAAGTCACACATAAAGTAAATAATGAGCTAAGATGGTAAGTGACCTTTACGACCTCTTTGGTCTCTTCATTCGGCAAATAACATTGGTAAGATGAATGATAAGTGAAAATCAACAACCTGTTTTTGCAAAGGTCAAGTAATTTCATCTGTTTAAACAACTATTATTTGTTTATTGATTAATATTTACAATCGGACGAATCATAGTGAAGATATTTAGAATTATAAAACATGTTTTTGCAATATTATTAACCTAGAGATAATTAACGAGTTTCATGCAAATTAGGTAATATTGTGGTAATATGCTTTAAAGACTACGGTGAAAAAAGCAATACTGATGAGAATGCCAGCATTAGTTAATGAATATGACTATTTCCGCAACTGTTAATTTGCTTCCCCTAGTAGGTAACAGAGGTGTCACAAAACTTTAAAAAATGTCAAAAAAATCTTTACTCTTTTGAATACAGATGTGAGCGTTTGCTTGTTATATTCCCACTTCTTTATTTATTTTTTGGATTATGTAAAGCACATATTTCTGAGCTGTGACCTCGTTATATAATATTAAGATATTTTATTTGAGGTTTCATTAATAATCCTGTCATTAATTTTTTACGTAATGGGTAGAGACGAAATGTGTTGATGTTTTACGCCAGGCATGAAAAGCAAACAAATTGTTCTCAGTAACTTAAAACAAAGATCTATCGACGAAATTACATAACAAAAACATTTTTTATTCTATCAGGTAATGTGTATCTAGGGAAAAGACGGATAGATGAGACAGATAAATAACATATCATGACATCATTAAAATTTAAACGCATTTTTGGTGAACCAAATAGAAAGTAATTTAAGTAATTTAAATTAAGTCTAAACTGTACTCATTTAAGCTCGTTGATTCGCCTGCGTGCCCATGTTCAACACCTTATTGCGAATATGAGCAGTCCGCGCATCATATACTGTGGGAGTGTAGTCTTTGGCAGAATGAGCGTAAAACCATGCTAGATAGTATGCAAATAACATCTGGAGTTGTATACTACACGGACCTTGTGGAGACTAGGAAGAATTTCCGTGCTTTCCGGCGATTTTGCCATACCTATTATTGGAATCAAGTATAACAGCTTACATTATAGGTCCCATTTAAATGTTATAATGACTAATCCGTGGTGCTTTACAGCTGGCTTCTCTGGCTGTAAACGTCTTTATGCGAGGTTATTTACCTCTTTAGTTCATTGTTTTTTGTCACCCGCTTTTATTAGGGAGGGAAGTGGACAATAATTTATTTCCAACTCCTCCTATTAATTTAACTTTTTTGATTGATTTCGTTGCGGGTTAAAGACAAGTTAAGACATTCCCAGAGACGCGCTGAGCTTCACTGTTCAGTGTCATTAAAATGCGTGCCACTGTTGATCCTGGCTTACAGGAGTTGCAGTGGCGGGTGTGAGGGCGGGACAGTAAGAACCAAATAGAAATTAATTGTTTAGTAAGAACATAAACAAAATCCTTATAAAAATGACCATTATAACTTTAAGCTCTACACACTTGTTATATCCAAATAAACTGGGATCTTGTTTAACTGGATATGTAACTCAATAAAAACCTGTTCCTATCAACTATATAAACCAATGTTATTGCAAAACTATGTCACAGAGTAAAATACAGAACAGCGATCGTATAATAGCTTGTGTTAATAACAACATTTTAATAATAACAGTTTCGTATACAAATCAGTTTTTTATGGCTCACAATATGTAATTATTTGCCGAGCCACCTCGTCCATAATAACAATCTTGTTGTCGAATATTCTTTTCTGTTAATTTGTTCAATATCTAACCGAACATCTCAGCTTTGCTATGCAATCCTGTAGAAGGTAAAATATTATTATATTTAGGTTGATCTTCCAAGACATAATTATCTTTCTCTTTTCATTTCCTATTGTAACTGTGCTACGATTTATAGTAACTACTACTATAGAAACTTCCTAGATACATATACTGAAATACTTACAACTGGGAGAACGGGATTTCCGTCATCAATTACGGTGGTTGCTATTCGGACGGATACAAATAATAACCAGAGTGAGCTCGCAAAATGTTTGTTGTATGTTATTTGCTATACTTAATTTAGTCAGCTTAATTTATTTTACCTTTGGTGTGGATGTAATAGATAGTTAACTATGTATTTTGTTTTGTTTTATTTTTATTATTATAAATTGTATTATACTCGTAGTCCCGCCAGTTAGAATTGGCTTTACTTGTAATGACTGTGTGTGTTGAATAAATAAATAAAATAAAATAAATATTCATCACCATCAGTAGAACACCAGTAAATGCGTAAGCCGGCAAAATTGCGTCGATGTGCGTGACGTGATCGTTCGAATCTCTAGTTTTATAACCTTTATACTCGACGACTCTGCACTTGCCATCTGGTGCAGTGTCATTTTATGCCAGTATCTGGTTCTGGTTATCTGGTTAAGGCCACTTCCTGCCCAGCAGTGGACTTCCTGTGGCTGAAGCCTGAATAGATAGATCTGTATCTAATATATAAAGCTGAAGTGTTTGTTTGTTAGAATGCGCTAATCTCAACCACTACTGGTCTGAATTCAAAGAATATTGGTGCTGGATATACAATTTATCGACAGCTATAGGCTATAGAACATCACGCTATGACCAATAAGAGTGGAGTATCAATGAAAAATGTTGAAAAAAATCTCGGGGAATTTTAGGTGTGGAGTGGAGTGAAAGAATGTCTGTACCCGGGCGAAGCTGGGCCAAGCAGATAGTAAATGCATATATGGATTGTTTTTAACGTAAATCTTATTGTACCTAGTTACTTATTTATTATTCTTTGTACATCATCATTATTGTAAGGTGCGCGTCAGTAGCCAGTGCAGCGGCGACCTTCGCGCGGACTCTTCGCCATGGTTTGCACCCAAGCTTTGTGTTGTGTGCTGCTGTTTTTGTATGTAAGTAATTTTATATCAAATCTTATTTGTAACCTTCAAGAAAGTTCGCATGTCCATTAACATTAAAAATATTAAAAGTTTTTTTTAAATGTACAGTACTTATAGTACCCATACTTATTCTTTCAAAATTAATTTTGTTTTATTATTCTCTTTGTTGTGGTAAATTGGATTTTTGCAAATTACAATTGTATTTGTAATTAGTTGTAAGTTATAACTACATTTAAAATAAAAAATACATTGTAGGGACAAAAAAGTGAATGAAATCTATCATACATCACTAATCCAGAATTAATATTTTTTTTCAATCTGGACGCCTGTGCCTACCAGGCGTAGTGTGTCGTCAATTAAGGCCACAAAAGCTTCAAATATTTTGCAACATGGGTTCTTGTGCCTGGTAGTTAGGCTCATCATAGGTCAATGGAAAGATTATACGTTTCATGAATGTCGTAGGTAATGTGTTCACGGTCGACCAGATATCCATGTTGAGGCTCAAATCTGAATGTGGTTATTTACAATAAATGCTAAGTACACTATGTACTTCAAGATATTTTACATTCATTAGCGCAAAGTACATATTAATATCAGGCCGTCAGTGCAAAATTGGCCTAACCGCGTGACAGTTACATTGGAGAAATTAAAGGTTTTGTAATAGACATGAAATGAAAATTTAATTATGGTTATAATTTGAATTTAAACGGAGATTATTTTCTTATCATTTTGTTTAGTTTTCTTTGTGATAGTATTTTATTAAGGTAGATAAAACTTATTTTATTGAATATTTTGTGTGTTAGGCCACTTTTGCATTTTGTTTTCGAATCGATATTAAAAATTAAGTACAAGGTTAGGCTAACGCGGGAACAAGTTTACCTCCGAAATGATGATGCTTTTGCTTTTAATTTCCAATTGTCGCCAGAGGTTATGAGGATTAGAAAGGCCTACTTTACCACCTTCCAGCTAAAATCTGATTTAATAACTTTGAAGAATTGAACTAGTTATAACGTATTTCAAACATACATAGGTGTGAAATTTAAACATGTACACGTATGTATGTATATGTAGAGTGTAAGCTCATAAAGCATGTACCCTGAAGTGGGCAGACACAAAACAATTTTGGACTTAATATGTAATTGTTTTCAGACAGCAAATGCGGAAAATAAGGTGCCTCTTGTCAAGTTGAGCAATGGGAAGGAAATTCCCGCCCTGGGCTTGGGAACCTGGCTCGGTTTCAGAAATTCGGTATAGTAATTCAAGACCTTTAATTAGATGTTTTATTGAATAGTTATTTTATGTTTTTACTTAAGGTATTTGTATTAATATGTTATTTATTTTGAGATAATCACTAATTACAAGTTGCCGGTAAGCGCAGCCACCAAATCCATCAATAAATATAATGACTTGTTCTCGCAATTGGGCGATGTAGGTGGAATTACAAAAATAAATTAAAAGAACAATGATACCAACTACTTACCACATTATCGTGACTCTACAACACATATATGAATACCCGCCGCGAGGCCGCGGGTTCGATCCCAGAGACGAATACTTGTGAGGACCACAAGTATTTATCTTGGGTCTAGGTGTTTGTGGGACCGAAAAGTCTCTCGTAGTTTCTGATATCCATGACACAAGATGTTTATTGATCTTAATGTGGGGTCAGGACGATGTGTGTGAATGTTGGGTGTATTTATTATATTTTATAATATTGTTTTATATGGCAAGGCTCAGACGGACGCGCCGGTCGACACGGCGGTGCAGAAGTCAGTGGAGTGGGCCATCGACGCGGGCTACCGACACATCGACACCGCCTACATATACTTCATTGAGGACCAGGTATACTATACTACTTCGACTACATAAAACATTCAAATACAGATGTTTAAGTACCTGTATATACCAGCACATATGCGTCCCATTGTAGGGCACGGGCCTTCTCTACAATCAGGAGTACGATTGCAAGGGAGTAAGCAAGTATTGAACAATTATTACAAAGAGATTAACTCTTAATAGCGTAATCTTTAAAAGGCTCATGTCCTGCAGTGGACTAGAGGCTGATGGAAAGAAAATTAGTAATGGTCAAGGCTGGCTAAGGATACATCAGCGATACGCGTTCACGATAGGATTTTACTAAGGAAGGCATATGGTCAGCAGCTGTCTTCTGAATTCTGATGATCGTATAAAGATGATCGTATAAAGATAATATATTAAATACATTAAACACATTTGACAGCCTCCGTGGCGCAGTTGGTTAGACGCCAGCTGTGAAACGAGAGACCGCAGGTTCGATCTCCGCACCGAGACAAATGTTTGTGAGAACCACAAGTATTTGTTTCGGGTCTGGGTGTGAGACCAAAAAGTCTCTCGTAGTTCCTTATACCCACGACACAACATTCGATCTTAGTGTGGGGTCAGGACTATGTATGTGACTGTTGGGTGTATTTATTTATATTCACAGGTCGGCAGTGCCATTGAAAACAAAATCAAGGAAGGAGTTGTAAAGAGGGAAGATCTGTTCGTCACGTCCAAGGTAAGGTCTTTATTTGCATGCACGTCATACGACAATCCTACGATATATTAACGTTAACTCACAAAGTGATAGGCTGGGGTACTAGGTATAAGTAACGAATGTCTGAGTACAGTTGATGCACAGGCAGTTTTATAACGAATGTGCACCAGTTTAATCCCCGCCAGTGGTAAATGCTTGTTTGCATGATATCGTAGTATATATGTGTATTTTCTTGTTCTTTATGGTTGCCGTTACTCATGCGTTTGTGTTTATGCCTGTTTATGTGTTTTGAGCTTTGTTTTATTAAGAAATAGCTTGACATCCTTGTTTTATTATACTATTGTGATAACATCTGCTTGATTCCGTTTTCCAAAAACATATTAAAATGTAAAAAAACTTTTGTTGGTTTTAGTTGTGGAATTATTTCCACGCGAAGGACGCGGTGGTGCCGGCTCTCAAAGATACTTTGAAGAAACTCAAACTGGACTACGTGGACTTGTATTTGATACACTGGCCTGTGGCGCAATATGTGAGTCTATAGCAAAATGTTTGTAATCAATTATCTTAATTTTTTTCAGTAAGTATAGGGCAAAAATATAAATATTTTTTTACTATTTTTCCTACCCTACAAAGAAATTAGAAACTTATTGGTAGTAATATATTTTTGTCGATTTTTTTAAATGAAGTGCTGTAAGTCCAATCCGTAGGGAGTAAGGCTGTCTTTTGTGCGCATTGACCCTTATCATACAAGAAATATACATTTGTGGCAGGCTTTTCGTCGCCGCCCGGGTAGCGACTAACATAATGGTGCTAAATTGATCACACAACTCTTCTCTTCACTTTGGAATCCATTAAGATTGTTTTACACTTATCATGAGATGCATTGACGGCATTGTATCTTAGCAATATCAGTAAATCTCGGTGGCGCAGTTGTACTACGGTACAATTACAACGCCGAAGTCTTGGGTTCGAATCCCGGGTCGGGCAATGTGATATTAGATTTTTCTATTCATTACCAGCCCGGAGTCAGGTATTTGTGCCGGACGGAATACACAAAACGAAACGTAGCTGACCTTGTAACATCTCTGCATATTTGATATTCTGGGAAAAGGCGTGATGGATATGTTTGTATGTACTAATCATAAGTTAATTAATATTTAACAGAGCAATGAATCGCTTGCCGACATCGACTACCTGGAGACGTGGCAGGGCATGGTGGAGGCGCTCCAGCAGGGCCTCGCCAAGTCCATCGGCCTGTCCAACTTCAACCAGCACCAGATAGAGAGGGTTATAGCCAACAGCCACGTGAAGCCGACTGTCCTGCAAGTCGAGGTATGCAAGTTCAGCTGTTGGGAGATGTGTTGATAATATAATTGGGTTTGATGGAACAGTTCGACAACCTACGAAAGACCACTATGGTGGTCTCAGGAAAATGGCCTAAGCCTCTCATTGGTAATAGAAACCTGTGATCCGTAGTAGGATGTTTTTGCAGGAGCAGATTAATTTAATAGATAGGTATTAATAGATATTAATATCTTGAAAAACACAATGATGGTATTATTAACCAATATCCATGAATTGTGAAATTCAAGCGAGTTCAAATTATCCTTGATTGTTTTACTATCATTTTCCTTGGCAAAACTCCAATGAAATTTTTCGTAAAAAATAAACTTTGCAAATAAAAATTATTTTCCTTCAGATTAACCTGAACCTGCAGCAACCGTCACTGCTCTCCTACTGCAAGAGCCAGGACATCGTCGTGGTGGGCTACACGCCCTTCGGAGCGTTGTTCCCGGGCAGGGCCCCCGCGGACGCGCCTCCCCCCCGCGCCCACCACCCCGCGCTCCTCGCCCTCGCTCAACAGTACAACAAGACCGTGCCGCAGATCGTGCTCAGATATCTTGTGAGTTCTTGTAAATTTTGGATACCTTTCGTGGTCCGATACTCAAAAAGCTAATCGTCAATCGAAATAACATATAATTTCGTGACCAAATAATTAATGAAGACCAAATAATAATAGTCACATACGTAGTCCGCCAGCCTGCACTAGGTCTGCGTGGATTATGTGGCCTAACCCCTCTCAATCATACTCTCAATTGCAGAGGAGACCCGTGCCCTGCGCTGGGACGTTTATACAGTACAGTACATAATCCTGACACTAAAGTTAGATACTGGATTTGTGTCGTGGGTATCAGAAACTTCGAGAGGATTTTAGGTGCCACAAACTAAGTATGTAAAAGGTTTTTCTGGCAAGCATGTGGTGGAATTAGAAAGTCTTATTGTGATATCCACGAGACAAAAAAGCATCAATATCCACGCGTAAAAAGGATGTAATGTCTCTCTGTACTCTTCCCTCTCCCATTCTATTTACTATTAAAAGAAATGGACTCGACTAGGAAGTACAAATATTTACATCTACGGGGATCGAACCCGCAACCTTTGGCGTAGATATACGCCAGTCTGAAGATTCAAGCGACTTCCATCACAATTCAATCGTTATGTTTATTAAACATTTTTTTTTCAGGTGGAGTTAGGCGTGATCCCGATTCCGAAATCATTAACAAAATCCAGAATAGAAGAGAATATAAATGTGTTTGATTTTTCACTATCGGAGAGGGATCGAGAAACCCTGAAAGCGTTTGACAAGAACTACAGAATCATACCGGTGAAGAACTGGATCGAGTCTCCTTACTATCCTTTTGAGAAGGAGTGAAATACCTTCGAGAATTCAGTTTACTTGAAGAAATAATTAGATTATCGGACAGAAGTGTAAAGCGGTATATTGTAAAATTATTTATTAAAAATGAGAAAAAGATTAGACTTAAAAAATATAAGCAACTTGCTGTATGCCTAATACAGTTTTCCTCCTCCCACCCTTTTTCCTTCCCGCTCTCCTCCCAATTTGATGGGCCGGCGACACATCCATGATCCAGCGTTGTGGATGTTCATGGGCGGCAGTGGTCACTTACCTTCAGATGACCTGCCTGCTCGTTTGCCGGACTTATGCAATAAAAAAACATTTACGTATATCACGTTTTTATTTGTTTTCTTTTACTGGACATAGAGAAATGATTCTGAACCTGATGGTTTTTATGCAATTTATCGGAAGTATGTGGTTATCAAAGCCTGTAGCTTTAACCAGCTATACCTAAGGGTCTCTTACTTTTGACCTACAGCAAAACGACCACTGACTACACCACAAATACAATAAACACACTTGAAAATCACTTAATTTATATTAAAAAATGTGCTTAATTTGTCGCATTAAATATTATTTCATGCTAACATACCATACGTACTAATAACTTCTTCTAGGTAAGGATAATTTCATTCTACCGTAAAGGAGATACGACGAGTATTTTTAAAGGTAGCCTAGTATTGTACGCCTACACAATACAAAATGCTTGCGCAAAATAAACACTGATTTTCCTACTCGAAACCAAATGATGAATCCTCCCATGAACTATGAAGGTATACCTACTCTGCAAAAATTGCTATGCTTATGACGTCATAAATCTGACGTATCTGACAAAAAACCATTAAAGCCAAGTCTCTTGTGTTCGAGCCAAATAGTTATCCATTTTAAGTTTCCACGAACGTTCGCCCCTCTTATGTACGAACAAGATAAAAACAATGTAATATATACTACCAAGTAACTTTTCTACTATTCCCTTCAGGGGTTGCCCTTTTAGACGTGTCTTACGGAAAAATAAACCTTGTTGCTTTGGCAATGATGCCAAATTTCCACAAACTAAGCTTCAGAAAATTTGGCGCCACCCAGACATAGCTTCTCCCGGGAAAATATCAAATTTTATCCGAATACAATCAGTTGAATAGCAACCTTGAATGTAAGTGGTAGAGTGCAAAATCGTGTAACAGGTTATGACTATCACAAAACGCATAACTTATATCGAAAAGTCAATACTGAAACTGCATTATATGTTCACAGTATTATCAACTTTGTTCTGTTCGAAATAAAGATACAATTCGTTTGAGCGTATTTTTGTAGTTTAGCTGTTTTCGCGTCTGTGCTGGGGATCTTTTGGCGCCAGACGGGCCGTCGCCATGGCGTATCCCGTTGTAGGCGAAGGCATTTGTCTATTGTGCCTGCTTCCGTATTTCTTTTTATATTGGCTAATTTAGTGTTATTGCAGTAAGTTTGCGAAAAGCCTTTGTGGCGTCTCTTCTATATCGCACACTTTAAGTGGTTATTCACTTTCGGCGACTTTATTTTGCTGAACAAATCTGGGCACAGAGGTTGCATTTAGAGAATGATATTTGAACACAATGGGTAATTAAAATGAATATTAATCCTAACCAGAAAATACCTACTGGGAGCGTTCAGTTGCTTACTTATATGTTAAATTAACCACTATGGAATTCGAAACTTCACGCAACTATTTTGGATTATCCACTCGATGACAGCTAGAAAACGAATTTAAAATAGAGGTTTGATGTCAAAGTTTCAAGTAGACCTCTTATGTCTTAAGTATATTATGCTTATCCTTTTATCGTCATTATAATATTACATTTGCATCCAGTTTTGGTTCTAACATAATACCCACATGATTCAAGCTGTGAGGTTTAGAAACCATGAACAAATAAAGTTCTGTAATGCTTTTACCTCCTTGCTTGCATGACACAATGTCAATTTCTGCTCTTTTTGTTTATTGGTCTGTATCTGTTCATGCGTGGTTGTAAAAATGAGTAATAGCATTTTAACTAAATTGTCCAGTTGGATGTGGTAAATGTGGTGGTTGGTGTGCACGCTAGTGTTCGTGCACGCGGTCGGTGGACAGATCTACCACCATGATGGCTACGACGGTGAAGATCTTGACTACAGTTATAATGATGAAGGTATCATTGTGTTTATTGATATATCAAACCCTTTAAGGTGTTATCGAGCGGACATTACGAATAAATGAGAGTGAAACCGAAAAGTGTCGTAGTTTCTGATACCTACGACACAAGGCTCGATCTTATTGTTGGGCTAGGACTATTTATGTGACTGTAGGATGTACTTATTTATTAATTTAAATACATTGCACGAGTATCGAGGACGCGGTAAATCAGTGGAACTAGAAAAGATGTAACTGCATAGAAGTTCCGACATTAATATAAATTTCAGTAGAGTAACCGTAGTTTTTTGTAAGAAACGTTTTGTTTCCCAAGTCTCCTGTAGTATGTTAATGCATATACATACAGGGTAGGCAGAGAGCCTAAAAATTATCCTACGAAGTCACTAAAAGTAAGTCATGGTCTAAAAGTTATTTTAAATCCTGGTGAGGCAGTTTATGGCCTAAATCTCAATCAAAATCTCGATTTCAAAAAGTGCTGTTAAAAAGATCTGTACTGTACTGTGTTCAGCGCAAATATATCCCACTGCAAGGCACGAACCTTCTCTACAATCGAGAGTACGATTGGGAGGGGTTAGACCTTAAAAATCTAAAAAGGTAATGGGGATCATGACCCCCCTCCCCCCCTGGGTGACTCCAGATTGACAGATTTTTAAAATATATCGTTGATTTCACTTATAAAATCGTTAACATATTCACTAATCACAGGTGTAACAAACTTTTAAATAATCACTTTTAAATGTATAATTGTAATCGAATTCCAGTACGTCCAGTGTTCTGACTAGAAGTATATGACCCCCCCCCCCCCCCCCGACTTGAAAGCTGGATCCGCCCTTGTATGTATGAGCTGATATATCAATATGGCAGGACTAAGTGTGTGACAGGTGTGTCTGTTATTTGTTGCAGCACCGTCATCAACAGCTGCAAGTGGCACGCCTGACTCGCTGACGAGGGTGCGTCGCTACGGAGGCGACGCGGTCAGGTCACTTAATTCTGAGGAGCTGGATGATGTAAAAGGTGACGTTACATTTATCCCAGAGCTTCTGCGGGTGTAAACAGTTCTCATCAATCATCATGCTATTGATTAATTATTATCAACTATTTGCAGAGCAATGATGCTATTGTTTCAACAGATCGCTTTAGATATTAGGAGAGGTCTATTTTCAGCAGTAGATTGGCTGATTAAAAGACAGAGAATGCCACGGCTTTACCAGTGCACGTGGAGCATTGAATGGTAGCTCTGCATTCGTCACAGTAACAAAGTTAAGGTCTTTAGCACACGTAATCATATTACATGTCATAATGTCCATATAATTAAAAAACAACACTACTTATTGGCGGAAGAAATATCTACAAAAAATAGGATTCCTAAAAAAAGTAATAAAAAGTCATGCGGCCCTCCCGTTACCTTTATAACTACATTTTTAGTTGCATCTTCCTCCTCCTAAGTCTTCTATGAGGACTCTAAAGCGGCTTTATTCCAGGGGCTTTGAAAGAATTGTTCTCTGGTAGGAAAATGGAGTTCGCTCCGAAGAGAAGTTTCAAATGGTACGACACGACGATCTTCCAAAACGAGGGCACCAACACTAAGTTCTCCGCCATGGATACGTGAGTGATTTTTGTCATTGCATAGTTCCGGCAATGATTACCGCTGCGGCGCTGCCTATAAAAATTTCGCCTATTGGACTATATACACTTTGGCGGCCTCTGTCGTGAAAAAAAATAAATGAAAAGGTGTACATTATTATTTTAGGAAAACGATGTACTAAGCACCCTAAAACGACGATAAGTAAAAAATTACAAAAAATAAATGACGTTTTTATTGAGAATTTTTTAGCTGCACTGTGTCTAAACTCATTAATAATTACTGCTGGCTTCGTTTTCGGTTGCAGTCTGAATATACCCGGTATAGTAGAACTTGTTAATCGAGCGGATACAATGTAATATCTTACCATCAACAAGATGGTGTTACTATTATGTAGAGGGCCACTTTACGAGATCGCGCTGATATAGTCAATATATTTAGGTATTATTTTTGTCTCAAAGCACTGTTGGACAAGACACGACGACGGAGCTGACGCCGACCAGGTCGCCACCCTTGAGGACCTCAGCCAACGAACAAGAATGGTTCCGAAATATAGGAAAGGCCGCCCGGGTAAACAACTCGTTATTATTGTCCGAATCTTTGGTCTTCACTAAGAAACTACTAGGTAAATTTTTGCTCTGAAACCCATGACAAATACTTGTGGTATACTCGAACATTGTGGGGTGATCTGTTGGTTACACTGGCCGCAAACTGGTCGCGGGTTCGAATCCCATGGATGGCGCACATATCTAACATTTTGGAGACATATATTGCAAGTCAATTACGACCGTTACTTAAACGTTAAAACAAAACATCGTAAGAAACACTGTGTTATACAGAAATGTTGGTAAAAATGTATATGGTAGGTATTCAAAGTTCGCCTACTCGCGATATACTGAAAGGACGCGATGGACTACTTCCCTGTCGACGACTCGATTGTATATTAACAAGATTCATGTGCTTAGCAGTGGGCGGTTATGGCATCAAACAGCTATGTTATTTTTAAGTGTGTAGCTTGCAGAATTAATAGTGAATAAACATGATTGTAGATATTGACGACGACAACCACTGCAACCACTGCAACCACTGCAACCACTTCTTCGACCGAGACCGAGACCGAGACAAGCACCAGTACTACCACTACCACCACGAGGAGAACCACTACCACTCCCAAGTTTGATATCGAAGGTTGGTCACAACTCAGGAAATTATATGCGGCACAAAAATATTTTTTTCGGGTGTACTTTCATGGGATTAAATAGTGCCTTTTTGTTTTGCTAGTCCCGACACAAAGCTTGGCATGTTAGTGTGGGGTTAGGAATATTATTAATTATTATATAATATATTATAATGGGTGACTGTTGTTTTTATTTAATAAATTTGGTCGTGGTCGAGCAGCACTTCTGGCCATCGTGGCGAACCTGACCTACGACTACGACACGAACCTGACGCACCTGCTCAACGAGACTTTGCAGCGGTTCTCCATCCCCACGTGCGCCACGCCCACCACCACCACCACCACCACCACCTCGCCCACCACTACTGAGGTGTTTTACAATACCACTGTCGTCGCCAAGGTGAGTCCTGCCTTTACAGCCGCCAAAAGAATTCCTATAAACCAGGTCTGACAACACGCGTCCAATTACTCCAAGCAGAAACCCAGCGAGTCTCTAAGAATGTCCATGTCGATGACCGAGGTGGTGCCACTATTTCACAAAAATGTGATATAATCACGTCAACCGGCATTGCTTTTGTTTCTTTTCGTCACTGAGATCAGCATCCCTTTTCTCTTACCGTCCATTTTAAGAGGCGACCGCATTAATGATATAAGTATTCTACATACATACATACATACATAAACTCACGCCTTTATCCCCGGAGGGGTAGGCAGAGGCGCCACCAGAACACCCACATTTCGCCTTGTATGTTCCGTCCCACGATGTGATAGGGGGCAAGCCTATCGCCATATCGGACACAAATTCCTGACTTCGGACTGATAATGAATAGAAAAATCCAATATCACTTTGCCCGACCCGGGACTCGAACCCGAGACCTCAGCTTTGTAACCGTACCATGATACAACTACGCCACCGAGGCAGTCGTGTCTAAGTATTCTAGATATGCAATATACATGTATGTCTCTGGTGTAGTCAGGTGGGTGGATTGACGTTAGTGCTTGTTTCCAGTGCTTCGTGTGCGGGCTGGAGTCGTACGGCATCCCGCGCAACACGCACTGCGCGGACGCCTTCGCCACGGACTTCCTGCCGCTCGTGCCCATCGATCCTCGCGCTAAGGGCCAGATCGCCAGGTTCAGGAAGTACTGCCGGTACTTTGATGTGTGAGTACTGAATAGATTCTTTTCATGAGATATTGTAGGTACCGCCGATTTCATTTTTCAGTTCTCAGGTTGTGTAAACTGAACTTCACTAACTTTTTGAGTCGATTTGAAGCAAGGGTTACGAGAACTAAATTTAACGATGATATCTGTCTTATCAATTTCACTTGCCTTAATGCAGGTAATAATGCCAAAATGATGATAAATAAATAGACATATCTGATGTCTATCTCCAGTCCATCCTTAGAACCTTAATGTTTTTTTTTATTCTTCACGGCACAGTGACTGCATTGCGCCTGGTGGTAAGTGCTAATGCCGTCCATACAGAGTATCGAATGGCATCAGACGGTAGTCTCATACCATTCGATACAATGATGCCGGCCCGCTGAGATGCCTCTTCAGGCTACGGCGGAAGGACCCACGATTATAGGTAGGAGGGAACACGTGTGATGGCAAACCATTCCACACCTTTACTGTGCGGCAGAAAAATGAATTGGAGAACCTTTTGGTTAACGCAGAGATGGAGTGAACCGTGAAGCTATGGCTCCGCAAGCCAGCACGCGTGGTTCTGTTTAGGAAAGGAGAGGAGGGGATCAAATTGAACAATTCCTCAGACTATTAGTGTGGGGTCAGGACTATGTAACTGTTGGGTGAAGTTGTAACATAACATTGGACGGGTGGCGGCAGCAACAACTACCAGCACAACCGGTCGGACCCGCGCGCCATGCTGGGCCGCTGGACGGGCGGCTGCTCGGTGCGCTGGATCGACCTGAGCGGCGTGTACACGCAGCGCTCGTGCCGCAACCGCGTGCGCCCCACCATGGGCCGCCACTACGCCAGCAAGCGCATGGCCAAGCTCGAGCTCGCTCTCAACGTATGTACTTACTAATAACATCAATTACATTCCGTTATTCATGTAGGCAAATTGTATTTCGTTAAACAAAAACTCAATATATATGGTACTTAACCTCTATTTACAATGCATTTGTATAGAATTAATTAACTATATTTTAATTATTTGGTTCATCATAGTCCATAGTCCATTCCAAAGCAAGACAGGATTGCCAACCATGGAAAATCGACAGTCGACACCAGTTATAGAGGTTTCTCGCGACTCCAAAATATTATACTAGTTATCTTCATGACAATAAACAGTAATAGCAAATCCATTACGGAACGTAGGCCTAGCTCAAAATGCATTGTTTACGATTTTTACATACTTTACTACCCATAGATAAATTCACGCCTGCATTTCTGAAGGGACAGGTAGCGACGCCATCATAAGACTCACAATTTATAAAGCTTTATCCGTTCCAATATTGGGTGCTGAGCGGAGAATTCTTACATAGAAACGAACCCAAAATTACATAATTATTGAACTAAATCATCTAGAAACCGATGCGATCTAAAGTAACCTACACTATTCCATTTCAGAATGTGGACGAAGGCTGCATCATCAGTCCAATGGCGACATTGGTGCCTCTCTCTCGGGGTATTTCTCTTTACGCACGTTTCCATGCCTGCGTGTGTACTGGGAACTGGTGCAACAGGGCTGAAGTCGTACAGCAATGTATACTTTATTTGTGGTTTTTGTTATTTGTCACAGTGGCGGTTATTACTTGAGATTTTGTTGTGCAGGGCGCGGACTTACACGAAAAAAGTCAGAACAATGTTTTACCATGCAATATAGCAGAAAAAACACTGCAAAAAGTAACATCAATT
Organism: Deilephila elpenor; assembly: GCA_949752805.1. Taxonomy (NCBI): domain Eukaryota; kingdom Metazoa; phylum Arthropoda; class Insecta; order Lepidoptera; family Sphingidae; genus Deilephila; species Deilephila elpenor. The sequence continues at coordinate 14,293,367 of OX457104.1, read as the reverse complement.
AATTTAAAAATGGTAATACTATAAATCCTGCTAATATTGATTTATAAATCAGTTCTTAAACGTACAGTTTTTATGTCCATCCTCTTCGTGATAGATAGAACTATCATGTTATTTTTATACCTGAAACATCGATGTTTTTGTCGTCACAAAGAATTTTACTTTGAGGAATAGTTTTACAATTTTACCGTTTAAGAATTTTCATGTTTTATCAACAAAAGAAAACGTATAAGAAGTGTATGGCCGTGCTCCCGCATGTTATGATGTAGGTTTTGTATTATTTACTTTATATTTTATGTTTGGATCTTAAGAGACCAGTGTTTTGATAAAAGTTTAATATTGTTCGTTTTTAATCTTATTTTATAATATTTTAAATATATACTACTGCTACGCACCATTTAATTTTGAAGAAAAGCTATAATATGACATAAATATACCTCTCTGTAATGATTGAGGCTTTGGAAATTAAAAAAGAAGTGTGGATAATAAGGAACTGGCCAGAAACGCCCCTTGATATTTGTACCATTTTCTAGATTAGATAAAATCGAGCACACAGATTGCTCAAAGTGGGAAATACTCCTGCTTAATCTCCATTCACCTCCAAAGAGGCGAATTACCGGAGATCGATAACATCGTCGCAATTGGGCCGGCGCCATCTTGTCGTGGCTCCATTAGAGTAACAAAAACCTCGAGCCGTAGCCACGGTGCGGTTTTAAAAAATACTTTTCAACCCTCACACGGCAGTGCCGGTGGGAGTTCCCGCAGGACTCGCGACCAATCGCAGTCGTACGCTAACAGGTGGGCGAGCGGCGCCATCTTGTTCCCTGAAAACAGGAGTGTAAAGGCAGGCAATTTTTCAACAGGGAATAACGTCGGCTTATGTAATAGGTAGGTAAAGTACCTATATGGACTTATGGTAATTAAGTTGAACAAGCAACGCTTTAAGCTGAATAAGTACCATATGTAATAACAATCTTAGTCACCGTTGTGTATACGGCACATGCTGTTTGTATAATCCATTTTGAATTTCTACATAAACAAATGGTTCAACCAAAATTCATTGAAAATTTAGATTGAGTTAAAATCTGGAGAGCCAAAACATCAAAATAAGGCGATGTGACATAACTAATCTAAGAAGTGGTAGTTAATGGTAGAGCCATGCTGTAGTTCGTTAAAACTCAAATGAAACTCAAACATGGCTATGAAACATAATACCAAAGTATTTTTTGTTAAATAAATACATCGAACAGGCTAATCGAAAATGCTATGTACCAATCGAAGAGCATTGCTCGCTTCGTCGTTACGTTTCGTCCCGTGATTGGGGTTGCGGAAATACAAAGGCTGGAAAAAAATAGCTTAAACATTACATGATTTGGGACTTATGTATGTTAAAATACTTCCTAATGCTGATGTGGTTAATTAACTACCTCTCACCGTCTGCCATATTTAAAACCTTTAAAGAAGACAACACACATACAGCATTATTCATAGACGGATTTAAAACCTATTCTAGTTAGCGAATGTATTGTTTTCTTCGGTCAAACTAAATTCTAAAGTCGTTCGTAAGGGACAAAACATTCGATAACTAAAATACATTTTTTTCTATGAATAAGGCCGACACTGAAACACATGCAATATTTTCGTTATCCTGTTCTCACCAGTAATAAATTGAGCCGTGTTTTCAACTATAGGAAATCTGACTGACTATTAACTCCACATGTAATGAGTAAGTTTTTCCATCTGACAAAGTGGCTGCTAATCCAAATATCCAACAGCCCTCGCAGCTGTAATCCGAGGCCTGCGAGCACAAACACTCGAATCGTAAACATTAGCGAAGGGACTCTAACACTTAACTTGATTAACTGATTTACGGACTGGGGATCGGTTTAAGGAAATATGAATTCATTTTTCCAGACCCTTGGTTATGATCAGCTGATGTAGCGGCATACTAATGTGTATCCTTTAAAAACTAATAAAAATAATATTTGTGCATTAGCGCGGTTTTGGTTCGGCAATTAAAGGTAAATTATAATTTAACGAGATTTTTCTGTACAAAATGCTAATTTAAATATTTCGCATCATTGTATATTGAACCCCCACTTGGTCGTACTATTATAAGTATTGAATGCAATCAGGATAGTTATTAAGCTTGTACACAAATACGCGTAACAAAATAATGAATAGGAATGTTGACATCTACAAAACCAAAAATTTTTTTTAGACGAATGAATGTATCTAAATGCTAACGACCTTATTCTTCACTTTGTGGGTTCAAAAATGGTTCGAAAGTTACAAAACATTCGATACTTGTTTTAAAACTATCTATGAATAAAGCCGTAAAGGTTTAATCAAATTTTAAAACACTATTTCTCGAAAGTCAGAGCCCATAGTTCGTTTTCCAACATATTTCTTTCTTAGAATCCACAGTATTGTTTATTTATGATGAAGTTTGTCGAGTTACAATTATGACTCGACACTGGTGAAGCGCACCCTCCACCCATGTCCATAAATCAGGAATTCACAAGGAGTTACGTCGATTTTATTGCATCTATCTCTCCCCAGAATAGCCAACAGATAAAATTATATAACATTTATTTATAGATTTAGATTAAAACTTTTTCTGGCGATAGCAAATGCTATGAGGGAAGAAATCGTAGTTAAAGCAATCAATTTATTTTAATGTAATATAGTGTTACGACACTGCATATGATATTAAAGTTATTTTTTTAATCATAACTTAGGCATACCAAGAATACTTTTAGAGAATTGACTTAGAACGATGATGGTGTTATATTAAAAGCTACACTAAAGCTGACTAAGTTTATTGTGCGATATTACATGGAGCACACTTAGAAGCACCCTTGTCACTAATATTTATAGATCTGTTAGACCTTTAAACAAATCACAAATTGAATTCTTTCCTTACCGCTTTTGTATCTCATGAAGACTACTTGTTCGTTTAAGAAGTCTCATATCGATAGCGACATTTTGCACTAATTTATCAGTCATAGAAATAAATATTTCAGCAAGTCACGACTCAGGAAGATGCTCTCTTTCTACAAGCCTACTCCCATCACAAACAATGACTATAAAATTGTTTTTGTGCGGAAAAATGCATCGTCATGAGAAAAAACATCTCCGGACGACAGTCGGCAGATCGAGCGCTTCCGGCGCGCAGCTTCCGGCGTGACGTCACTCACCACCCGGAACTCGGGGGCTGCGGAAAATATCTGGTAGGGTGCATATGGTATCATAGTTTCGGAACTAATGTAAGTATTTGAGTATAGATTTTTTAGTTTTTATTTAACCAAATATTAGGCTTGGTACGATGATCAGTGGTAAAATGTAATGTAAGCTTTAGGAATATATTAAATGCTGAAGGTAAAAAGAATGAGAGAGTGTTGGAGAATGCTAGAAGTTGTTTTTTCTAACAAAACGTTTAAGTCGTTTGGTACCTATGCCTAGGATTGTAAAAGGGACTGGCTGCAGTTATTGCAAACCTGCTCGTATAGAAGGCCGGTGATATCGGCATACGCAAACGGGGAGCTTAAACGTTTTCCTTCGTGGAAAATCTATTACATATACCTGTTTCACCTCGGAATTTGAGACACCAAGTTATAAACTCGTATAGTTTGGTATCTCCTATTCCTAGTTACTAACCTAATTTTTACTAAGATGACTGGACTAAGTTTATGGTTTTATCGGACGAAAAATCTCTTGCTCTTTTCAAACCATGGTCGCTGTACACAATTTGCAGTAACAATTTGTTACCCCAGAACTTGAATATTGTTACAAAACATAAACTTTTATTGTTCAATATATTATATTTATGTATAAGCGCGAAGAAAGGAACATTCGCGAACAAAATGCGGCCATTTATGAGAATATGGCCGTAACATTAGGGAGAGCCATGATAAATACAAAACACGCATTTTCTCGGCATCACACAAGTTATAAACATGTTATTTAATTTAATGTTCGATGCCCTGGTCGGCGTATGTTCAAGTCGAAATCTAGGAATAGTTTTATCTAGTTGTGGGCAGATTTCTTATTTTAAAGTGACGGTATATAGTTACATTAATCTTAAATATTTTGTTGGAAAGCGTAATAAATGTGGAGCATTTCATATTTTCATGAAAAATACATATCCAGGTAGGTTCTTAATAGACGTTTTTTTGGACATTGTTGTTTGTACCCTGTGTTTCTACCTGACAGCCTTCGTGGTGCAGTTGTTTAGACGCCGACTGTGGAACGAGACGCCGTGGGTTCGACCCCGGACCGAGACTAATTTTTGTGTGCTGTACAAGTATTTCTGAGAGGTCTGGGTTTTTGTGAGAGTGAAAAGTCTTGCATGGTTCCTGATACCCGCGACACAAAGCTTTTATTTTAGAGCCGAGATAGGATTGTCTATGTGACTACTTCTAGGTGTATTTTATTATTTACCTAGGTAGAAAACTGTGCAATTTCTACCAATAAGAAGATAATATCCCTAATTATTGCTATTCATAATGAAGACACTCCATCATCACAATAAAAAGCTGGCAGCACAAAAGACATTGTCACGCAGTGTAATTTGTAATGGTGGCGGCGACTAGCGTTTCGCATTAACTGCGGCGACAATTAAAACGCGGTTAATGGTTAAAATAACAAATGTTATGTGTCTCCGAGGGGAAGTAGTCGCGAATCGTAGGGATGCTGTTGGGGCATGATATTCCCTGTACTGATGTTGAGTTCGGTGCTTTTATAAAATAAGATTGCAAGAGTAAAATTATTTAAACTATGAATGATATTATAAAATGTTATTGTTACGTAAACTATACAGATCTCGGGGTTTCTAAACGATAATCCTTCGATCGATAATCTGATTATAGCAAAGACTAGTAGTCTACGGTTTTTAGTGTCTTATTAACCTATTATAGAAAGAGTTAAATAGACTGACTTACTCTGATTCTACACTAACATGCGTGTCTCGTCTCGTGGATGTACATAGGTAATTATGAAAGATGTTTTAATTCTTTAACATCGAAACTTAAAACAAAAAATATGGTCATATGTCGTAAGCGCACATGTGGGAATTGAACTTGCGGCTTTGCTTATTGCGGTCAGTTTCACACTTTTGTGTCACTGATTTTGACTAATAAAAAAGGTCTTATTGTGGTATTATTTGTCTACTGTAGATATTTGTGTTCGATTAACATGACAATAATGAGATTCTTCCCATGGAAATAATTTCTTCGTTCCCTTTAATTTTTTAGGCATCTCTATTAAGTTGGAAGTCGTTATGACAATATTCTAATTTGTTGTCGCTCACCCTCCCTCCCCGGTCGTTAGAGTAACCGCTTCGGCGAAAACTACTAATTGACTGACTTATTGTTATTGTTTTCGCAAATGGCGAATTTCTCATACTTCCTATTGAGGTTTTTCGTTATCGTATAAAAGGAGAATTGTAGTGTTGTGATAGTTTAGAGGGACATTAAAAAAGTTCAAGCGGTCTTCAAATAATATTGGGGCTGACGAAGGGGGCTGAGATGTATATAGTATATAAAAACTTGACATCTACACATATCAAATATCAATAATCTTAACTGCCTCGGTGTCGCAGTTGTATTACAGTACGATTACAAAACTGAGTTCTCGGGTTCGAATCCCGGGTCGGGGAGAGTGATATTGGATTTTTCTATTCATTATCAGCTCGGAGTCAGGAATTTGTACGAAAAGGCGATAGGCTAGCTCCTTATCACATCGTGGGACGGAACACACAAGGCGAAACGTGGGTGTCATGGTAGCACCTCTCTCTACCCTTTCTGGGAAAAAAAACACGAGTTTATGTATGTATGGTTTTAAACAAATCAATGCTTTTTAAAGTGTGTTTTATGTGTCTATATTATAATTGTGATCATCAAACAGAACTCATGTGGACACTAATGGTTTTCAAATAAGCGGGCGGATTGGAATGTTTAACATTGCCAATGATCATTACTCTGTACTCATTAGATACGGCAATTACTAACTAAACTTTTACTATCATTTGAACCGCCTTCAACGACCCTTTAAGGACAAAAGTATGTGCAGGACCTTGAATTTTGATAGCTTGATGACTTAGGTTTTTCATCGCGCATTTCACAAAATATCCCATCCGGGAAAAATATATTGAGAATTCCTAAGAAATATTAATTTGGTAAAGTTGGCTAAAAGACCCGCGATTTTGAGCTTTATGTTAGCTCATGCATTTGGCCATTTCACCAATTGTTGGATTCATTGGTTAGGTCAATACACAGGTCAATACAACCTTTTTAACATTATTACAATCTACCACGTAAGCAACCTCTTGTAAAGACAACTGTGATCCACATCTATATACCGAGAAGATATCAACAACCCAGCTTGAAATATCCAAGTGAAATTGCTCCATGGGTCGGAGGAAGTGAAGTGGGGTCCGTCCCCCGCGATCAGGCCGCGCCGCCTCATTTGCGCCCCCTAAGCATTTACATACGCATGTCAAACATACAGATTTATCTACTAGATATACATCTCGTATGAATATTTTTATTCGCTTCTACGGTCGCCTTATATAAAAAAAAAACATTGTTGGTTTACTTGTACGTAGTAACCAAAGATTGTCTACCGACGGAAGGTGCTCGAGGATTAGTTCTGAAACTATAAGAAACACAGACAAGTTCCTCATGATTCTCTCAGTCATGAATTGAGGTTGATTTGGATGATAATAATCTATACCTACATATGTAGATATCATTTAATTAATTAATATTTAGGAAATAATTATCATCTTGTTAATCCACCTAAAATTAACATGATGCATTTAAAGAATTCCCTGACAAAAAAGTCAATTATATCAATATTTTAATTTCCAAGGACGTTAAGCTACACGGTTCGCCAATCTAATTTGATTTATTTTAAACTGGTTCTGATTCCTGGTACACAAATATTCATTCTACTATGAACATTTGAATGTTTTTAGCATTTAATACAAAGTAAGCGCCGCCCGGTCGGCTGCGTCGAAGGGCTGTAATCACATTTCGTTAATAAGTATTTATGGGCAGCATCATTCGATTTAAACGCAATCCTCGACATTTGCTCTCATCGACTTTTAAATGGCGCTAATGGCTTAGGCGTTTTTGAGATGAAATTAATGCTGTGGCTCTTGTTACAAGTGATACAACTAGAGTTGTACCCTTTTTGAGTTTTTTATATAGAAATGATGAGAAAAAAATTAGCTTTTTTTTGGTCTAACTCACGATTTTCTATCTGCTATAGTTACGGAGATAATTTTGTGTAAAGTGATACAAGTGCTGCTATTTTGGCGAAAATTGCGTGAATATTGATATATTTCGAGTTGTAACTCGTTTTTGTAATCAATTAATACGCAGTTTTTGTGGATACTGGTATAAGTACAATTATAACTATTTTCACATATATTTTTTTCAGTGCATTTAACGTGAATATTGATATATCGAGGGTTATATCACTTTGAACCATTTTTTTCCAATATTGACTAGGGTACAACTCGACATGTACCTGCCAATTCAAATGTGAATTTTTGATTTTGATGTGCTAAGTGATACAATTCGACATATATCATTCTTCAGATTTTTTTTATTTTATGTGCAAACGAATACAAATCAAGTTGTATCTAAAACTCAAACAAATTACGAAAATATTTTATATCGAATAAGATGTGCTAAGTGAGATAATTATGCGCGGCAATACATTATTACGAGTATATTGATTTAAATACAACAGAACCAATAATTCAAATGTCCAAATATATAATACTTTTGTACTATAAATATGATTTATTATAATATTAAATTCCATCATCAGATACAATATCCAAGGTAAATATATAAAAACTAAAATTTTTACGTAGCTGTCAGAAACATTATATTATTATTCTATATTTTATTGAAAAATGGCAGTTGTCAAAACGGTATTGGTACATAATTTATTTATTTATTTAAAAATTCTGCAAAATAAAATATAATTAATATTACTGCTGCTTTACTCAAATTATCTTTGATTTACATATGGAAAGAAACTCCTTATTCTTTTCCAACTGTTCTGGAATGATTTTTACATGTTTTCTTATTGTAGTATTTGTATAATACTAATCTGTGTTATTTCTTAGTTTAAAAATTATTTGCATCGTTTTCGAACTTTTGAGTATATGACACTATACTATTGAGATTAGAGACCTTTACCATTCATATTGTAAAAGTACGTTATAAGATTTTAATACATACATACATACATACATAAACTCGCGCCTTTATCCCCGAAGGGAGAGGCAGAGGCGCCACCAGGACACCCACATTTCGCCTTGTATGTTCGGTCCCACGATGTGATAGGGGGCGAGCCTATCGCCATATCGGGCACAATTTCCTGATTCCGGGCTGATAATGAATAGAGTAATCCAAAATCACTTTGCCCGACCCGGGACTCGAACCAGAGACCTCAGTTTTGTAACCGTACCGTAATACAACTATGCCATCGAGGCAGTCTAAGATCTTAATAATTGTGTTAAACTGTGCCTTAAGAATTTGTAATTTAATTAAATTAGTTTTGAATCTAAATACAATAAAGTAAATTTATTGTAATTGTGTTTATTTTGTAAGATTTTTTTACATTATTGTAAATTCATATTACATTTAAAAAAATACATAGAAAAGTATAAAACAAATAGTTAACCCTTTGGTGGCGAGGCTCAAGCCCCAAGCCACCGGTGCAGTGGTTAGGGATACAAAGTAAGGAACATCCTCACTATCAGTGGTATGTCCAGCAATACTGCCTTTTGGATCTGATTCTTGACCCAACGACCAACAACGGCTTTTGGAGATGTTGGTCTTGGCTCTTTGGTATCAGTCCATGTGCAGAAACAACAATCGGAACAATAATTGTTGAGTCTACATCCCAAATGTCAGTAACCTCGTGTTCCAAATCTAAATATTAAGACAATTTGTTTTTTTTCAGCTTTAAAGAGGTTATCGTCATACGGTATGGTAACATCAACAAGTATTGCTCGGCACGTCAATCGATCTATTATCACAACGTCAGGCTTATTCGCAGCAATAGTCCTATCTGTGATAACAGACCGATCCCAATACAGCGTTGAATTACTATTTTCAAGAACTGGTTGGGAAACATACTGGTAATATGGCACTTCAAGAGTCACAATAGTCCATATCGAAGACCGATTTGCTGATGTATGATCTTGGCTTCTAGGTTGTGTCTATGCAAGTACTCGCCGTTAGCAAGATACGAATAACCGGAAGTTACATGTCTCATTGGCTCGCCAGGACGTTGGCATGCCCTACAAATGTCGACCGTACCGTCCTTCAGGATGTATTTTCTATAGTCTTAATAACTTCGTCCACGATTGCAAAAGCAAAACACTCAGTTTCCCCAGAGGTTATCAAAACGTAGTCAAGTTACAGATGAAGGCCCGTCCACTTCGGGCCCGTGTAGGGCCCGATAGAACGGACCATGCAGCTCTTTGCTCTTCCATACTTCCTCGCGATCTTAAACGCTCATCACCAAAGGCTTCCGCCAGTTCTCATTCGCCAATGAGAGCTGGGTAAATACTTTACACACTATAACTACAACCCTATGCATATGCCTACGTAGCATGATCTGATCCTTAGCATTAAGAATGCCTCGGCCCTCACATCTCTGCGGGATGCACAACCTCATCACTGACGAACTTGTATGATGCATACGATGTGCATTTGATAGAGTCCGGACCTTACGATCCAGGGCGTCCAATTTCGTCTGAGTCCATCTGAGTTTGCCAAAAGAGTACATATGTACAGGCATAACCCAACCGTTAAACGCACGAATATTGTTTCCACCTGATAAAAAACAGTTAAGAACTTTTGTCAGGCGGCTAAAGAAACGCTCCTTCATTGATTGTTTTACCTCTGAACCTATAATATCTAGACCCTCAGGCATACCCAGATACTTGTAGGTTTCCGTTTGCGAAAGAGATCTGAGTCTTACAGTCTCTGAGACATTTATGTCATCAGAGACTGCAACCTCGCCTCGCCTGACATGGATAACCGCACCTTTATCTACACCAAACTCCATATTGATTGAGTTGCTAAATCAAGCAGTTATTTTTGACTAAAGTTGATTTATTATCATTATTTTATTCATTAACAGTTAAGGGATTTTTATACTATCCGGTAATACATGGGAGACCATCGTACCTTTTATTTATTATTAAAAACATCGCAACAAAGTTGATTATTTAATAATATTAAACTTGTATCTATTTACACATTACATAATATCATTTTAACGAGAGATATAACTTGACTTGTATCATTTAACACATATTTTCAATAGACTTGAATATTAGCAAACAGATACTATTCAAGTAATTAATGAAAGTAGGGGGTTGCGGATTAAAAAAACATAATCTTACGGATTATACCTTTATCTTTTGTTTGAGCAACATTATCGTAGGAACTCATACGAATTAGTTATTACATTTTGTAAACTTTTGTATATCAGTTTACACGAAAGCACTTTAAACACAGTATTTAGGTGCGACGTAATATAATTACACTTATATTATTTATCACAACATTTTTGCACATGTTACTCATAAGCCGAGGTATATCTCACAGGTTTCTCGTGAATTACTTTTTAAACATAATATTTATCAAAAAACCTAAAACGCACAATGAAAGAAAACATTTTTCCCCACAAAATAAGGTATTCAAGTTTAATCTAGCACATTTAGTTTACGACCGAGAATTTTTTAAATCTTGTTTTTGCTCTCCTGTAAAATGATGATTTTCGACTTGTATCACTCATCACAAGAGCCACAGAATGGATTCTTCCATGTGTTGGTTATGAGCTTTTAATTTATCATAGCTGCTCTGCACATGAAGATTTTAAACATTATATTACCTAATTAAATTTAAAGTAATATTATAATATAAAAACAGTGAATATTCTTTGCTCAGTGTTTGCGCATCAAACACACATTATAAAATATTCGGATGTCTACCTACAAAATAGACAGAGGAACTAATAAAGGTCGCAAGAATTTGCTGGATGCGTGCTGCTTTCGACTGGTCACTGAAAATATTTTCAGGAGGATTTTTTTATTCCACTTTAATACAAATGGTATTCTTATCTTACGGCCAATAACAGTTTATCATTTAAAGAAATAGAACTTATAAAATGGAAATAGAACTTATATAATATGTTATGTTATAGGTCTGGGTGTTGTAAGACCGAAGAGTCTCTCGTAGTTCCTGATACCCACGACACAAGACTCGATCTTAGTGTGGGGTTGGGCCTATGTATTTGACTGTTGGGTGTATTTATTTATGTTGAACCGTCGACTCTCCGTGTTTCTGTTGGACCATGCCAACAAGGTTTTAACCTCTTGAATTTAAGTTTTACACCCGCTTTATTTCATAATATTTTTTCCGCATGACTCCAATATTACTCCGAGTTCAAGAGGCTCCTTTCCGCAGAGCCCTTTACCCTACAGTCTCCAAAGTCCAACCCTCTTACAGAAAAAGGAAATGTACAATAAATCTTATCTATATCCAGAGAACATCTTATATCACCCTTGCGACCACATGGCGACCGCGGGTCATCGCACTCGTCCCCGCCGCGGACAAACTTTATAGTTGTGTTAATTGACTGATCAGCTCCGATTTCTGTTTTATTGCTCATTGTGGAAGCGCCATCTGGTTTGCTTTTCTATTTAATTGTGGGATAAATAATTAGGGATAGGTTTTGGGTTGTTAAAGGTTTTGTCTTTACATGAAACGACCACATAGTTAATGAAAAGTTTGGCTTTAGTCAAAGTGCCTTTAAGATAATGGACAGTTGTTGCATTCACAGTGATTGGAAACTGCGACTTTTCCATAGTGCAAACGTTAGATAAATGGGTCTAGTAGGTAGTTGTCTGTGCGGCGAGCGCACAGTTCATTCTATCTTTCTGTGGTGTTTTTCAAAGAATATCCATTCCAGAAATAAATTATAATAAAGTCTCTGTCCTTTTTGTGTCTATTACTGCTAATCCACACATTACTGTTGTAATTTATTGGAGTTACCAGATATTGTCTTCTCAAGATATTTTGAACCCGAAACTCAAAACTACTGGTTTCGTTACGAGTTTTCCACCATAGTAGTTATTTATTCGAATGTATAGAAATAATACTATAGAAATACGAATATATCCTATTACTTAAATGAAAAAACAACCAAGATATATTAATACACGGACAATCCCGCAAAAATATATACAACAATAAATTGTATTTATCAATGAAATATTAATAAATCACAGTTTCGTTGCAAACTTTGGGTCGTCGAGGGTCTCAAACGATCCGCAATCGGGAACGATATTTGCTATGCCGTATTAAATTAATGTTTCGTAGATTTTTATGATATTTATCGCCAGTCGTGTTGCTATTCTATTGATATCGTATTAGTTTCGACTCGCAATTTATAACGGGAGACTTTTATGTTTCACAAATCGTATACAAGATCTCATGAATATTTGATTATATCTTCAGTTTATGACGAAAATATACATATCTACGGCGGGACATTCAATTCAGTAATATAGGCATTTTTTAGAAATAGAAACTATTTGGCTTATAGGTGTTTTCAAAATAGCCATAAACTTCCCCAAGTATCATCCACAAATCAAAGGTTTGATTGACAGAAAACCTGTCATTTTTTAACCTTTACAAACAAGTATGAATCTGCAGAAATGAAGGCTGCCTGCATAATCCTCACTGTGCTGATCCTGATCGCCATTATGGCCGTCTGCGTGATGGTAAAGTTCGCCACCGACATCGCCTTCGAAGAGCGCAAGCGCGAGCAGGCACCCGCTGGCAACGTGTTCCAACTCGCCAAGTCCATGGGAGTCATAGCCCTCAATGAGAACGTGTCTCTATCAGTTACGGACAGATTCCCCTACCTCGCAGCCATCACCAGTAACTCCTCAAACTCTTGGTCCTTCGCGTGTTTCGGCAGTGTTATTTTAATAAAATGGATAGTGACTTCAGCTCATTGCAGGAAGCCAGGGTCAACGCACAGGGTCCTTCTCTTACACGATTACTCCCGGAATTCCAGCTACACCTACCCTGTCCTGTTCTGGAGGATTCACGAGAGATTTAACGCCAGCATGCCAACACCGAAGTACGATATCGCTGTTGCGAAGATAAACGTGGAATACTATCAGTTTACGATGAAGTCTTCGTTGTTTGACGAAAAGAGTGCAACAGAGGTGGAAGCAAGCGTGTGGAAAACGGTTTCCACTATGGATAAGAAGATTTACTTGACCAATGTCTTCGAAAGGTTTGACTCGAAGATTGTGGATAAGGGGAAATGCTATGAAGGGTACGGCGTGGACCTCGACGAGTCGTTGATCTGCGTGGACATGTCGGCGCACGAAGACTGCTTTATCTTCGAGTTCGGGCCGCTGTACTCGCACGACAAGGTGGTCGGAGTGCTTGCCGTGAAGCCGTTGGACTGCGACATGAAGCTGGCGATATTTACTAATGTCTCGTATTACACAAACTGGGTGATGAGATCGACGCATTCTAATTTGAGATGAATTTTTGTGATATGGTTTATATTTATTTTATTACATATTTTTAAGTTCTATTAATTGATTTGATAATATTTCCGTGACTAAATCATCCACTGTTACATTATTTATGTTAAAGTTTATTGTGCCACATCAATTTTGGTACATTCAAACTCGAGAACTGTTCAGTACAGTTCACGTGTTGTACGTATATAATTTCCAAACCGACTCTACATATAGAGTCAGATGGAAAATACCACACTAGCAATATATCCATGTACATTTTGCACCAAATAATCAGTAGGTAAGCTTAAGCCACTCAGTGGTTGGCATAAAAACGGATCAAGCGTATACTTGCCAAAACCATTACCAATCCCTCAACATATTTTTGCAAAATGAATCGGCAAGAATCGAAAGCACCGAGATAGGATCGCGGGAATGGAGTCAATTTGGGATAGCGATCTACATAACAAGAGAGTCGATGTGGCGAGACGGACAGAATTAATGGCGATGCCGGGGTCCTATCTGTTATTGTATCGCGACAGGGATGTCCCACTACTTTCCAATGAGTTGTTATTTTATTACTTGCTACCCCCAGCTGTATGGTCATGTTTAGATTATATTGTAATGGCTCTAGATAGATGGATTAACCGTAAGTATTCTGTATTTGTATTTACAGCGATTTTGGAAACTTTATGCTTCATTCTTGAAGATGATTCTACATTTTTAATATATATCTCACGTTAATATTTAGGTTTGTATTAAGCTTTAGACGTGGACAATGTAGGGTAGCATGCAGCGACCTACTGTGACTTGTGTTATGTACTCTCTTAACATTTAAGTGGATGTCCAACATTTCTATTCGACAACTTTTTGACCGCATTGGCCGTCAGTTCACTGGGAGCTAAATAGGATCGACATTTAATTCACTCTATGTCAAAAATAGGGATTCGACGTGGCCACTTAAAATAAACATTTTTATTTAAATTCAACTTCATTTCGGAAATTCTGAGTGTGATCAATAAGTCCCTTTTACCACCACTTTATATAATTTCTACAAGAGATATAGCCGAGACAAATCCACCCCTCTGATAAAGATATTTCAACGAAACTACATCACTTTACTAATTCTGATAAATATCTGGACCCTTGGAAAATTTTGATAAATTGCCCATACACCCTTCTCTTTCACTCGCGTAATATTTACAACGGCACTGAAAGGGATGGTTTATCGTAGTTTATGACTGAGGGTGAAGATTTGGAATAACACGATGACATCACTTACTTAGATTGTATACTTTTATTGTACCCCATACAGTTAAAACTTTGCCATTTCATTAAGCGAAAGTAGTTAAAAACTTTTATATTTTATTTCCAAATTGTATTTTCGGCCCCAACGGCTGTTAATGTTCTAAAGATGAAATATTACATTAACTGTTAAAGGCATATCTATTTATTATCCCTGGGCGTTGATATAATTATACCGGCTTGCTGGAAACCAGTTAAACACAGGCTGAATCCGAAACGCAATACAAAACGGGGTCATTCTGACAGGTTTCCCATTGTCGTGGATATTGTTTGAGACCCGGGCAGAAAATTATCCAGGCACCAGCTCAACGCATCATAGTCGGGAATTAATAATGACATGAAAAATATGTGTCCTATATTATTATTATCTTTATTGGATGGGGAAACAGATGAAATCCTTTATTACGATCGTTACTTGATAGTGAATTGCTATAATATTTTTACAAGGCGTTTTTATTTAGCTTTATTTTATTATAACGGCATATACAGACTCTTAGTTTTGCCAATTACTACACATATTTATATGAAACTATTCATTTTAGGATAAATGTTATAATATATATAATAGTCGCGTAACACAATAAAATTCATGTTATTAATGGTACTATTTTTTTAGATTAGGCATAAGTGTGTAATGGTTTTCACTTTTCTATTACAATTAATATGGTTAAGGTAAAATATACTCAGTTTGTAATGTTTCTATTGTTAACTCAGGGTTAAAGTAGTAACAATACATAACTTCAAAAACGACCATGTTTTGCAAGAAAAATCTCGGGTGGTTTTTACTTGCGGTCCTTTAGCATCCTTACATCGTATAAGCGAATCTCTAGCAATATGAATAATCAGGCTTCAGAATTTTTGAAGTGGGACAGCCTTGCTACAGATTGCAAAGCCAGAGCACAAATGGGTCTGGTCAACAGAGTGATACCAATGTTTCACTCAAAAGTCAAAACCGACTTGAAGTAACAGCTTTGTTGTATCGTGTAGACTGTAGAGTTACGTTCCGTGAGTCATAACTCATATTGCCAGAGAGCTTATGGTGGAGGTATCGGATAAGTGAGTCCGATATTTAAAAAAAAGAGATGAACGTCCGATGTGCGAAGCGAGCGATAGCGTATTTGGGTAGAACCGTACAATCTAACCGATGATCGCGTGTTCAAAACCAAGATACACTAGTCCAATGCGTAAACCATAGCGTAAGCGAAGTTACGCGTGTATTTAAGTTAATTATCGAAAATTTTAATGGTTGAGGAAAACTACGTGAGGGATCTTAGAGCAGTAAAAAAAATCAAAGGACTGGGAAGTCGTACGTATTAGCATGCTGTGATAGTCGAATAGGTCTACTCACAAAAACGTTCACGTCAGGTATGAAGCCGTTTGCAAAATTGTTAGCCAAAATATTTCGCGATATGTAATATGGCTGGAAAGACTTGCAGCAGACAGAAAAGTTGCACCGATCCCGTGCAATAACAGGATTAGGCCGAGAACGAAGATGATTAAATATAAAGGATATAGGCAAACTGGTCCCAAATCACACCTCAGAGGAATGAGTCAGTGTGACGGGTTTTTTAACCATATCTTAGTAGTATGGCGTAAGAATACGGCCACCATAATGAATCACCGTTTATACTTTTCTCGAGGTAGGTACCTTAGTAATGGTAGAGTCACAAAAAAATCGATGTCTCCATCGTATGACCTAAATAATATACAAATGGTAGATACAAAAAAATCGATGTCTCCATCGTATGACCTAAATAATAATATCGTAATTATCAGTAACACATTTTTTGTAGCAACTAGTGAAGATCATTAAACGAATGCTAATATAATTTTAATAATTTAAAAAAAAAAACATATCAATCATTCAATATTTTAATCTACGCTATCATTAGGTGCAGTAAACGAGAATCAGCGGTCCATATATGGTGATGTCGCCGTATAAGAATACAACGTATAGAAAAACATTAAGAGTAAATTTTACCAAGAAGTCCATTCAATCTGTAAAACTACAGAAATAACAATGACTCAAACAGCGCGCTCTCGCTTCGCCGTCGAATGAATCAGCTGGTAACAAAAATCAATACACAACGTTTGGAATCTATTCGTCACTTGGTTTAAACGTTTGAAGACGTTTTATGGTTGTAAAGTGCAGTTATTTATAATAGAAGGTGATTATTTGCCGTGTAGTTTAATGAGTGTAAAACAAATTAATTAAAACTGATAAGTAATTAAGAAAAATTAAATTGCCACCGGTGTGAAGTTAGTCGCAGGTCGCAGGTAACTGCAATACAGCAAGAACGCACCAGATGGCGCAGTTGTACCCGTGATGTTGTTACATTCTGTATGGGCGTGTGAGTGCTTGTGTAAAAAAATAAGTGTTTTGTGATGTTTTAAGCCCTAATGGAGAGTAAAGACGGTGAGTAACGTGATATGATCATACGTTCCTTCACATAGTACCGTTGCATGCATCTAAGCGCCACAGAAAACTCGTAGATAATGGGAATTCGTACATCTGTGCGATCAGACGTATAACCCGGCTAAATTAGGTCGTGCCATTGATCCACGGTTCCTTTTATACTCCTATACTTCTGAATTCAGTCGCATTATAATCCCGCCATCTTGTGACTGGAGCTTACAGGATTTCTTATAAATATATCGATCCGGAGCTTACTGTAACCTAATTCCTTCGTTATTCTCGTTCCACATTAACTGGGCAGTTTACATGTCCGCCGAAAACTATACTGGTTTTGTTTAAGCACGACAAATTCACTGTAAATTTTTTGTTGACATAGTGTTTCTGTAGATTTTTTAATCAAAACCAGTATTTATGTAATAATTGGGAAGGTTTGAGGGCTTCTGGGTTACGTGAAAGGCTGGCTCCCTAGTGCAATTCACAAAAAGTGGAAAGTTTAATTGGTGTTAATCATTTTACGGTGTTAACTCTGTGGCCTTGCGCATCGCGCCTACATTAATGACATCAGATATTTTAAATAGATATTTTTTAGGAAAGAATAACACAATTTTGGACGTTTTCGGTAGGGAAAGGTTGTCCAGGTCACAATAAAATCGATACGCACGATAAGACATTACATTTCTTATTAACAATAGATGCCGTTTAAAACGCTATTTTATTCCCGAAATAAATCAGTCTGGTATCTACATTCTAGTTATACATTGCAGGTTTCCAAACAAAAATCTACCAAATTTTATCCTCAACTTTCAAGTATGTCGGAATATCGATTTTACGAGCAGCGCAATCTGTTCCGAATTTATATAATCGCAGTCGTTTGGCGTGGTCACTTAGTCCCTATGCACTTGAAACAGCTATGCACATGTTTCTTCATTTTAACTTTCATTTTTATTAGCATAAAATCTGTATTAGTAATGTATTTTTTATTAGATAATTACCACGAAATAAATGTACTTTCACATTTAGATTAATACAACGGTAATGTAATGTTAACTACAGTATATTTGCGTCAATAAAATAAATCGCATGTCCAAAATTCGTATAGATCTGACTAATATAAACTGTTTAAAATCATAATTATTAATCAGTCATACCATTTTACACCTTAGCAAGACTCACTTGGAATCATTAATCTACCAGTAGCATGTAGTTGAATATTTGTAGATATTTTAAATAAATAGCTTAAATGAATACAATACCAGGTTTAATTGCAGTAATTACTAATTACTGTAAATTGTAATTTAGTTACACAGAAATGAATATAGCTTAATGTGTAGTAAGAATTCTTACAACTAATTAATCCCACCCTATTAGTATTATCTAACTACATTACATATTTAAGCATTGTTTGTTACAAAGCTATAGGTCTCATGAACCTATTTCCTTGATATTAATTCTATTTATCAAATCATATACTATGTTTAAATGGTCATGTATAATAAACATTTAAATCAGTTATTGTACATAATAAATCTTGTGTAAGGTCAAGTGATATATTATGACACATGCCTCAACTATGTTTAATATATATAAGTTACATATTCACTGTTACATGACCTCTGGCTGCATAGAATGAGCAGTTGTATGTGTCAGATAAAATTTAACCAAACATATCACGAAGCCTTATTTCAATAAATTCAGTTGTGGTGTGAATTTAAAAAATATTGCAGTGTATAGATATGTTTATATATACTTATAAAATGGTGCCAATTTTCAAGTTAATGGTGTTATATTTCAATTCCATGTACACCCATAATCTAGGTATTTTGTTGTAAATACTTGATATGAATATTCTTTAAATTATGCATTTATAAGATTATGAACAGTCCGTATGGCTTTGGATATTTACATATATGCCAATAGCATACGTAATAATGATAACATTATCACTGTAGGTGTGTTTGACATTCTTTCAATTCAATACACATTATCCTTGTAATTACAATTATGTAATTGGTTTATGTTGTGTACGGTAAACAGTTGTACGTACAAATGAATATTTTGGTATTAGAACAGCAAAAATAGTAGGTTTAATTATAATAATTAGAGATAATGTTGTAATTATGACGGTAATAATTGTCTTCCATGAGTTGTATAATTAGTCTGCATTATGTTAGTAAATTGTAGCTGAAAAACATGTTTAAAACATTATTTGATAACAGAGGTTTTTGTATTTTTGTTTTAACATAATACACATTATATCTGGATCCCTGCCAGCATACTATGAGTCATGTGTGAGTAATACAGTATGTTTGTATTGATGTCTCAACAATATGTAACATGTAATGTATGTATTTTTAATTGTTCATTTAAATAATAAAACCCTTTGCTCTTATAAATAAATTCCAATAATGTTATTGAACAACACAAAAATGTAGGTTTGTTAAACAAAGACTAATGTTTTATACCCCGTAGTAATAATGTTAAATAGTGTTATTAATTCTTCCTTCTTATCTAGTGTTATTCCGGCCGTTACTAGTTTCGGAATTATTACTCAAGTCTTCTTTATTTCGTTCAATCTTTGCCATACCCGATTGTTAGAACATTGGCTCTTACTTTTTTGACATGAAACCCTCTTTTAGCCGATTTCAGAACCTTGGCCAAGTAATGTCGAGGTCTACCTATATCTACTTTCACGAAATGAAATATTAATCTGTCCTTTGTATATACCACGAATTAATATTTAAAAAACACTTTGCGTATAACATAACGAATTCATTTTGTCGGATACGCACAGCGTATTGTCATGCTCCGCGCCTACGTAACTGATCAAGTTCGTTTATTCATATCTACAGTTTATGCAATATTAGTCACACTGCTATCTTGTTTCCTATAATTCCTAGCCCAGATGAACACAAGGCAGAAATCGTAAACAATAAACATTATTATTGGAGTCTCAGATTTATAAGAATGTTACATACACATAAAAGTAATTTTTTAACGGATTTTATCGCGATTAGGTTTAATTTTAAATTACTGCCGCATACTGCCTTACAAAAAATTTAAAAATTAAACCAAACTTGCGATAAAACACGTAAAAAAAGAGATTTATTTCAAAAAACATTAATCGGTCACTCCCCACTGCTTTTTTTGGCTTATCAGAAATCCCACTTAAGCTTTAATAAACCTGTTATTTGACGTCAGATTACTGTGAAATTGTGGTACATTCAGATCCGCCGGTACACTTACTGCTGTAGCCGATACCAATTACAGCTAGGTTCTACCACTTGAAGATCGTTTTCTCTCCGTTCAGAATACAGATCACCCCATTAGTCTATTGACAGCTCCTGTGAACAGTTAGATCCTAGATCGAATTGTCACGAAAAGTCCATTAAAAAGTCGATACGACAGGCTCTACACCTCTTCTATTTAGGGACTGAAATATATTTGCAGAAATAGGTGTGGCACCTCTTGTCTTCTCTCTTCGGGCGTACATAACTAATCCATAAGGGTATGTATATAGGTTCCCAATAAAATTGAGTACTTTGACGTTAATTCTCAACGCGATTACAAGTCGCCGTGCTCTCGGAAGACGGTTTCGCAACGTACTTCCTGAGTTGAGTCTATTTCTGCGCGACCCAGTTGTTTTAAAGCTCTGTTTACAGCACATTATAATGTTATTGTGTTGGGATTGGCTAACATCGTGGCTAGGTTGTAAATCTTCGATTTTGGTTTATGCAAGAAAAAAGCAGCCCGTTGGAACTTTGGTAGAATTCTTCGGGGTATTTGGACTACCCAGATGATGGCTTCGTAGTCCTTCTAATTAAATTATATTAAGTAAGCACTAAGCAGTGCTTGGCATTAAATTAACTTTGTTAGTATACGCAATGTGGAGTCCAATTTACAAAATTAAAAGTTGCGTGTCAATTTTTAAACCAAATGGTTTGCACTGATCTGTCATAAACAATAATAATCGCCTGATTAATTCATTATTTGATGGCGCTACAAAAATAAGGGTTTCACATCAGGGTATCAGAAACAACGACTATTTCAATCCCACAAATAAATCGTGATTCTCACAAAAAATGCAATAAAAGATACTTGGAAGTTGGAAGTGAAGCTAACGTCATCGGTCCTCTTTGCTCCTCATATGGTGTAATGACGTCACACCATAGAGACTCGATTTACGTGTTGCAGACTAAACAAGACCTTATATGCAGTCGTGTATTGTAACATGAAGTGGCATGCAGATGTTATCACAAGGCGAGTCAAGGCGCAAACCTCGCCCCCACCCGTTATTAGGTCAACCGCAAACGAACTGTCGCTTGCGCTTATATATTTTATAACACTGCCTAAGATATCAGAGTAAGGTTTACTGTGTATAAATATAATTTGACTATCAGGAATTGAGATAATAAGAGTAATGGAATGTTCTTGTTGGAATATACTCTGTAACTTAGTTAAGCGGGGTTGGTAAACACCTGCATTCTTCTCAGCTCTACTCTTTTGTGTTTGTCTCACCATACCTTCAATGTAAACAATATATTATAAAGTTTACAACTCGTCTTGCTTGCTGTAACTGCACATACATAATCGTCCGTTACAAATTATTAAAGCTTAAAATGTACTAGTATAACTGAAAACATACGTCTTGCTGAAAGAGCACACCAGACGAGCGTGTTGGCTGGTGGCTAGTCAAGTGCCACGGTGGAAACCAACTCATTGACGCCGATATGGGTTAATGTTTTACTGGTAATGTCAGGCGCCGGTGGGAGCGCCGCGCCGGAGGCTTCGTTAGTGATGATTTTATAGAAGAAAAGCTAAGGAGGAGTGTATCAGTGTAGTTCGATCGAAATTTTAATTTTTCTAAAATACGCATGAGAACGTCAGATGTTATCAAATTGTGTATATTTGAACGGAAACCGTATTGCGGATATCAGACGCGTAGCGTATTATTTCAATACATAATACATCCGAGCCGCACTGGTGAATAATCTGTAGTCAATGGGTTAAAGAAATATCACGTTGTCTTGGACGACATTTTCCCACTGTCTAGATTACCAGTAATTGACACAATTATCTAAACCGTCAGCATAAAAAAAAAACTACTTCATGCATTTGTATCGACTCGAGGCCTGCCGAATATATTTTTATTGCAATTAAGTTGATTTCGTAATAGGTTCAGTAACGAATCGTCGCGCGGTGACACTGCGGCCCCGACTATAAGCGCCGATGATGCGGCGGGCGTGGTGCGTCTGAGGGAGGAAGTGCCGCTTATCGCTTCCGCCTTCCGCTTATCAGACGATCGCATATTGCGTTTTTTTGCAAAGGTTTCTACTCTAGAAGTTAGTAGGGAAGAAATGTGGTTGGTATAAAATCGAGTGTAAAAAAAAACATTACACGCAGTGTTTAATGCGATCTGGCACGAAAAATAGAATGTTTTGTTCAGTATCTTTAGCGTCTTCATTTTAGCAAAATAAATGTTATGTTTATTGGTTTTACGTAAATTATTTCTAGACGAATGAATGCCAAGGTTGATTTTGATCCGTAGTGAAACAAAAACAATTTGAATCCAGATCATGAACTAAAACATTTTGTTTTACTTTACGCAATGTACTTAGGTCAAAGTTTATCGTACTTGCTTGTATCATGAACTATTAGCGATAAGACTGTTCAAAAAACATAATTGTCTGATCTAATTTCTGTTTATGAATCATCGGTAGTAATGATAACAGAATAAATTATCGAACGGGAAGTAACGGTGAAGGAAAACATCTCTTCATGGTAAAACCAACATAATTGGAAGTTCCGCAAAAATCCTCAAGATTTATGGAATCTAAAACGGATTATCGTAATGACTAATATAATAACGTCTATTGCCTCTCAATCTCTACCGCCATTCATGTCCAAGATTTAGATATTTTTAGTAGTAGAAATATATTATTAAGTTAAGCTGGTTGTGGTTAAACACATATCCTATCACTATTTCGGACAGTGAGTAGAAAATCCGTCAAAATGGCCCACGCAGGTGTGTGTCGGCTTATCGGGTCCAAGCTAGTATAATCGTCTCCGCTGGCCACAGATAGTTAATTATCTCATACTCATTCAAATGGAATTGGTCCGCACGTACCATAAGATGCGTTATAATCACTGTCATGCCATTATAAAAATAATATTATATTCCATAATGTCATAAATCGCTGGAGGTTTACAAATTAGAGGCGTAACAATCGTGTTGCGGCAGAAGGCCGCTGCATTGTCTGTCTAGGTTATTTTTGCAATGTCGTTTAACCTTGTTGAAAGGAAATCCTGACACGCCGATACAAAGTTTTTTAATATGTATTAGCATGCGTAAGCAGTCACGTGATTCAGGAAGTTCTATAGATGTAGATGCATTGGAGAATATATGGAAAGAAAACAAAATAGGACTAATGTTCTTCCTGTCTGCTTGACATATTAAGTGCTAATTTCATTAGTCGATGAGGCGTTTGGATGTTTCTGTTTACGCATGCCATAGGATGCTGATGCAGGAACTTTTCATTTGCAAGCTATAGGACAAATTGGTGTGGGAAATGAACTGTTTTCGCGGAGTTGTGTCCGAATTCTTTGTATTTGTATCAGCTCATATACATCATACTGCAGGGCACAGGCCTACTCTACAATCGAGGGTACGATTGAGAGTGGTAAGGCCATATATAGTCCACCACGCCGACCTAGTGCGGGTTGGCGGACTATACATACCATTCTTACAAGTCGCTATGGTATGCAGGTTTCCTGACGATGTTTCCTTAACCGTTATAGCGCGTGGTGATAAACTATCAATACACACATGACTCCGAAAAGTCAGAGGTGTGCCCTGGGTTTTGAACCCGCGACCACCACGAACATGTAGGCAGCCGCGTCTGGTCCGTCACCAACAGGCCACAACGCACTGCAATTCTTTATGTGCATCGACCGAATCATGAACCAATCAAAACGAGCCTTACTTAGATACGCCGCTACATGATTTACTTAGCATATTGATTAAAATCTATTAATACTATTATCGTTATTTGTCTTCGGACGTTACGCTGGAATTTCGCCTACGAAACGATTTCTTAAAAGTATTTTTTCCTGGAAATTCAAGGTTCGCAGAATAGTTATCTTTGTTAATGGTATGTCCGGTCTGGGAATAACAGATTTGTAGTTACTAATAATATATCCTCACCTTTTAATCAACTAGATTATGCTGGAAATTGTGTTCTAACATCTAGCAATATTTTAGCCAAACAGGCAACGGAACTACCAAGTCGAGCAAGGATGTAAATTTCGTAGAGCAGGTGTTGTTGATTGGTTTCTAAATAGAGTGATTAACTAATAGTTTTTCAAGAATCACGATGAGTAATCCGCCGAATTACGTTTATTAGAGCTCCATTGGCAATATCTCGGTCAAGATCATTATATGATTGGCGAGCGTCTCGACGTCGCCGAGTCGTGCGGATGTGAATACGTGCATTTTGCATTGACAAAGTACTCTCCCAGATGTACCTATAAATTCTTAGCATTTTTTTTGTGATTTGGCAGAAGCTATGACATTCCTATGCTGAACCATCTTGTCCAGTCAGGGATATTGTCGGATATACGAGTTTTTTGTCGACTGTCACTGACAAGAAGAGCTGCGTCATCGTTTGTCGATCGTATACCATATAAATAAAATGTTTTCAAGCAAGTTTTTGTTCTCCAAACGAGCTTCAGTGCTTGATGTTATTTTGAACACTATCAAGACAGATTCACGCGAGTTCAATGGTAGCGCTATGCTCAGGATAGTCTGCATGTGTTAAGACCTCGGTACTTAGAAATATAATACGACCTGAAAACTAATACGGTTTAATTAATCTTCAGAGTGCGTGTACTCGATTGGATAATTGGGTTTAATTATTACGTGGTTGTCGTATAATTAATGATTATTACACATAGAAAAGGAGTACAGAGATTGCTTGTATCATGTAAGAAGAGTAATGTGTTTGTAAGATTTATAAAATAAATACAATATTTACTACATACATATACGTAAAACAAAATGACAATGACCGTTGAAATCGCTGCATGATAATTGACCAACGCCCATAAAACCTACACTGGAGAATTTAGGTACCTTTGAGAATGGGGATTATTTGGGCTTTGACAATCAATCTTATCTTATCAATGATTATCGTAATTACTATAACATTATACTATATTTAGCTCTCTAAACCCTTATGTAAGGCAGGTAGCCGATACACAGAATTCATTCTGTGACCGATATTAGATTAGTACTCTTCTTCTGCATTATGGCAAATAAGTAGTGTATCGGCCTCGTGAAGATGAGGGATAAGGGCAGACAAAAGAAGAAGGCGCTTGATTATACATACATAATCTCACGCCGTTTTCTCAGAAGGGATTGGCGGAGGTGCACCCAGGACACCCACGTTTCGCCTCGTATTTATATATTGTTTATTCTATTCTACGATATTCTTCCCACCCACAAGCATAGTTATAAATGCGGATGACATAGTAGATAATCCTAGTAGTATGTTCATGAATGAAGTCAGTGAGGTTCGTGAGTCACAGGAGCGATGGGCGTCCGGCGCCCGCAGCGAGCGGATAAGTTCATCGCACTGGCCCCGGGCCAACACTTGGCTCGGTGGATGTTGGCCCAATGTTTGGACATATTGTTATGCATTGTGCGGTACGTGTGATGTAAGGTTGCGGTTGATCAAGTTTGTATGAGTTATGAATGGGTTTTGGTTATATTAATATATAGGTGTTTAATATAAAGGGTTTAATATAACAATGTTATACCAATTTAAGTAAATGATTTCAATATTCAATAGTGTTTTTTTTAATACAACATGCATCAAATATCGTATCAATCAATTAAGGTCCGACGAATCAATTAAACTGTTCATGCATTACCTGTCTGCATTTAATATCAATTAAAAGTAACCACAACCTATCAAAAAACCAGTAACATGAGTTAAAGTTATTACTAAATAACAAAACAATTACAAAATTCTACATTAATACATTTGTCATAGAATGTTTTTACACGAAACCCCATAATACTTTTGTCATAGGATTATAATTAAACTGGCATCGATGATGTAAGGCCTATACTCATAATTTACATGGCAAATTCCAGTAGAAATCACGTAAACAAAAATATTCAAGGTACTGCGGATGAGTGGCGCGGTGATCGCATTGCCAAGGGCGCGATGATCTCAATCATTACGGACAAATGTCACTGCTAGCCGGTAGCCAGGAATAGTAGTGATTCAAGCACTGGCGCCGGAGAACATGGCTATTAGATATATTTGAACAATATAACGAGCGTATTCCCACCTTAAAGGCCGGCAACGCATCTCCATGCCTTATGGTTGCAGATGTTCATGGGCGGCATCATTCATGCAGTGCAGTGTGCATGTGAAATGGTCTTGTTATTCTAGGTCTATTTCGGTCCATTGGTGGTGAATGAGAGGTCTACAGGTAGGTGTTTTCCTTATTGAGTTGCTTGCTGTTTAAAGCATTTCAAAGCCTGGTCAATGGAGCAAACTACAAAATCAAAATTCAGCAGGGATTTAGATACTTATTCGTGGATTTTGGTGACAAAATTGAGGCGGTACTGATTACGCTGTTCCATTGGTGTGGGTGATACAGTTCGCATGTTTTGGCATATGCACCGTTGGACGTCCACCCACAAGGAGAAAAGTCGAACTAAGTAAGCTTCTAGAAGTTGCTGGATGTAGGCTGGTGTTAACTAAAGTTAAATCGCTGTGGGACTCTTTAAAGAAGGTCTATGGTCAGCAATGGACTTCCAGTGACTTACCTTACTACCGTCTCGTCTTGTTTTGTTCTTAGTGTTGTATACCATAATGTTTCTTAACTAAGATATTATAAGACGTAATATTGCGCATCACTGCGTGTTTTTTATTTCTCATTATCATATTTCAATGCCGACGTGGGTGGCGGAATTCTATGAATGCAATCTGAATGTCGTTGACGAAGAAATGATGTCAACAAATATTCCTGGGAGTGAAAATTTGTCGAATTACTGGTATTATTTACCAGCAGTGTCAGAATATACTGGACCACTGATCACTATTCTAAGTCAATGCTTAAAATGATGATCCCAAGTGAGCTATTCCTCAAAGATTGGTCCCCCATTTGATCTAGCCTGAGGCTCTAAGTATAATCTCTTAAGAACTCCAAAAGTAGCTTGGTGCTGCATGCCAGGGTCGACAGTCTGCTACTCAATCCCAGGGCTAGGCAAATCCAAGCTATTCAACATGAAGCTAGCAGCTAGACCATAAAATTTTTGTACGGACATATTTAAGCTTAAACGACAGTTATTAATAGAGTTGTTTCTGTAACAGTGATCACAATGAGTTATATAAACCTGTATTAAGATGCTCAGAAACATAATACAAGAATGAAATTAAAAGAGCTTGAAAAAAATCACGCGCAAATGCCCATATTTTCATTACTTACATTAGGATGGGCGATGACGGCAAAAACCTTGGTACTAAAAATACACAGTTTCGGATTGTTCTTGTTTTCTTATGACACACGTTGCCGTGACCCATACTGTTATTCACAAATAGGTTTGATATGATTTTCCTTATGCAAATATATTTATGTCACTCATTATCCTCTATAAAATTACTACGAAAAATTATACGGATTTTATACTGATAGTTTTGCGAACAAATATAACAGTACCTAACTAACACGTATACGTCTCGAGTATATGAAAAAACAGCAAATTTAAATTATACCTTAATATACTTGCGTGCAAAAAATATATCTCTTTAATAAAGTACTCACTCCTGATCTCACAATACAAATTATGAATTGCGTTTATCAGGAACTACGAGATATTTTCAATTGTTCAATTGCCTCAATATTCTGAAACCGAGAATAAAAATTTCTAGATCTCGGAAACATTAGTCTCTGTGCGGGAATTGAGACCGCGGCCATTAACTTTTTAGCCAGCATCCTTAACAACTGAGCTAGGAAAGCTGTCGAAATTAAAATAAACAAACACATTTTCCATCAATTAATACTTCATTCTTCCCTCAACAGCAGACGTGCTAAATACAATGTTTATTGTTTAGGGATAAATGTGGTAATGAATGACTGATTCAATGCGTTGCGTCATTTCGATGACGTCACACCGCGGGATCACCGGTGTGAAGTTGGCGAGCTTGCCGCGCTACAGAATTAAAAACGGGGAAATCGGTGTTGAATGAATAGTTATTATGAAGGATCCATTCATGTATTTATTTGGTTTTGAAGGAAAAATTCCAATAAGCATACATATTATGTATTAATAACTGAAATAGCGTGATTTAGGCAGTAATAAAGATACAGTCGCTGGATGGATGGATGGATGTTGGACTGGATGCATAAAGCAGCAGACCGGACTCTGCGGCGTATCTTGGGAGAGGCCTATGATCTGTTATTAATTTCCACCGAAAACATTCTCAGAGGCATACTCGTCGAGCTTCAATGCTCGGTATAATTAAAATGCTCGTCCATAGCGTTACTCACTCATAGGAGTAGTAGTATCGGTTATGAGTCTATAGTAAGCTATATAGTACAAGGAACAAGTAATGGTAGCTGATTGGCGACAACTGTGTTGCAAGACAGGAATGTGGGCGCCAACTTTCTCCGGAACGTGTCGCCCACACGACGTCCACGCAACGCAGCATCCGACCCGCAGGGCTTTAGGAGTCCGTAGTAAAGCGCGAAATTTTCTGTATATATATTTTTTAAATTGATCAATTTTAAATTTTCGTGTTATCGATACGTCTGTGTGCTATGGATTCGAATTTTAAAATTACCACTTTTTACTTTTAGTGGTATATGTCTTGCCTTGGAATCCGCGATTTTCCCCTGTTTATTGTGAGATTCACTTGATAAGTGATATATCTATGTTAATCGGAATATTTTGAACCTGACTCAAATCACATTTTGGCATCTATTAATTAGGTTAGCCATGACATAACTTTCAATAGTAGGCGCTTATCTTTGAGCTTTGGTTTTATTTTAAAACACCTTCAAATATTTTATCAGGTATAAACACTTGCGTTATTTGTAACTTATAGTATTATGAGTAAATTTCGACACGCATGTAAATATACTAAGATAAAGTACGTCAGTTGTGAAATGTAGCATGGACGGGTGTTAATGAGTGCGTAAGTACAAACAAGATGTGGAACCGGGTCACCCACATAGCGACTCAATGCTATCGTCGAGTGTCGCGCCGGGACAAGCGCTCAGTGCGACCTTAACACAGGGCTTGTTATAGGACGTGGAAATAGGTTACCTGATTTTCACCGGTGTAAAAGAAAACTGCATTTCGGGATCTTAGATGTGTTGAAGGGATTTTGAAATGTATCGGGGAAAAAGGAGATACGGGGGGAAAGGATTATTTGCACTTTAAAAATCTCATAGAATTAAATACGATACCAAAAATATTTTATATCTGTTATCTGTGAGACAGTGGTAACTGCTGTCTACAACTCAAGAGAATTTAATCCATGCTGAAACTTTAGGATAGGATCTACCACATCCAAAAAAAATTACTAATGGTAAGTTACTAATTTTATCATTAACAGTTTGTATTGTATAGTAGGATCCAGACCTATCTAAGCACTAACGTAACGCGCCACATTCGAACAATCAAAAGAAAAATGAATTACGATATAGTTTCCTGGCGCTTAGATGTGAACTACTCGAGATAGCAAAGCTAGGATAGAAACTATTAAGAAAGCAATAAGGACTATTATGCGTGGAAGCTAGTTCGCGGGTGGTCGCAGGTCCAAATCAGGGCACAACTCTGACTTGAGGCTTAACTTCGTCTTGAGACCTATTTTTAGCAATGGACTTTCTGTGGCTGAATAGATAGATAGATAAATAGATAGAATTTAGGTATTTTTGTAGTGTCCAGTTCTATAGAAAATACAAAGCCAAAACGTATTTTCGCTATAGAACTCACCCATAACACTGTTTATTCAGTATAATACCAATAAATGGCATTAATATAGTATCGCTACGAAAGTTTACTTTTCTATAAAATCATATTTGCGTTTTAAAATTGTAAATCGGAAATACTGAAATTTGTAGTTGAGTCATCAGCTATCCTGTAAATTTTAAGATACAAATTAAATTCATTTTACATCTACTTATTATATTTGTTTAGTGTATCAGCTAAGTACAAGCGTTTTTAAATTCTAATCATAACCGCGACAAGTGTCATTTGTATGCAGTATGCGTTGACACTTAGCTGATAACTCGAAGTACATATTGATGCTGTTATACATTGTGTGGACTTAACTAATTGTTACATACACTCGATTGTAATAATAATTTGCTATGGTAACTGTATTACGATTGAGCGAAATTAATAATGATAGTCGCAAGTCCAATATCAGCCCTTACGGGAGATATGTCAGTTCAGTGAAAAATGATGTTTATCGAATTAAAAAACCAATCGCGTGGATTACAACAGGAAATCAGCTTGGTTTTCTTATATTCTATTAACACACATAAATAAAATCTTGTTTTAGCGTACCTACGTAATGTATGTATCGTACTATTTCACTCATTTTTATTGGTTTTAATAAAAATCAATACAAGCAGATTGATTAAATATAACGTCATGATTATTAAACAACTATTGCACTATGGACTTTGCATAATAATAAGACTTCATTTCCTTACATGTTCGTTGTCGTGGATATTATGTATCCTTACATAAATATGTAACATACACTTTTACTTACATACAAATATGTATGAACGTAAACTGGAGAACAGTTACTCTATCTTTTTCTACGGCAATACGACATGTGTTACAAAAATGTATTTAAAAATGAGGTATACCATGTATACAATGACCTAAAAGTCAACAAATCCTTTATATTGCCAATGAAAATATTTGCTGTGTACTTGATTCTTTTCACTTATAATTGTACAGTAGTCTAGACAGTGGCTTACAAAACTTATGCTACTAAGACCTCTTAAAGTTAACGAGTGGTTAGTGCTACTGCCGAAATTACCCAAAACGCAGCCACTCCCAAATTTTCATACATTATCATAACAGTGTGAAATTTGGAGTGTTTCCCGGGCCAGGCCGAGCTCCAGGTTATGTAAGAGGCTCCACGAAGACGACAGACGCCTTGCAGACGGCGCCAGTGCGGCTGGCGCCTAGAGAGGGACAGCTATATGCGGGATACGTGGCGTCCCTCTCACCGGCAGAATGTTGGCGCCCAACGTGGTGCCGGCAGGCTGCACCAGGGTCGCTCCCGCTTTTATGTCCTTTTGATTTGCACCAATTTATCGGTATGTTTTCGATTGGATTTCGCGATTTGTGGGCGCTGGTTTTGATTTATTGTTTGTTTTGAATTAAAGTTTAAGTAAAGTTAGGGACAGCCCTCAGTACAGACTGAGTATAAGAAAATTGAAGTAGATATGCATAAATATTTACATTGTGAAGCAATAGCAGATATATTGATCAATATTATTTCCTTAATTTAAATATATTGGTAATATACTTATATATGTATGTTTATTTATATATAAATGTATTTATGTATGTTTATATACATTATTTATGTAGTTTTTGTATATTTATGTATAAATAGTATTATTTATTTGAGCTTTTGTCTTTATTATACACTGCCCTTTCTTTCTCCTTCTCATAAATCCATCCAATGGTTGTCTGGTAGAGATTGCCTTAGTGCGATAAGACCGCCATTTGTACTTTGTTATTTTGTTGTATCTATACCTATTGTTATATTTATTGTGTACAATAAAGAATAAAAATAAAATAAACATAAAAAAACAATAGCTTTTTATTGATGAATAAATATAACTAAACATGTATATGGGGCTGAAATATGTACAACGAATTTTGCGGCATGAATGGAAATAAGTTAAGGATAAAGTTTTAATTCAATTTAATATAATTACTGAAAAATGCGCTCTATAAAGGGACGCTATCAATTAGCTCAGATCTGACATGGTATAAATTACTAATAGTACGGAAAATCAATATTTTCAAAATAATATTTAAACTGTACACGACTCATCTGGATAACGTTCTACCCTTTAATTACTTATGTTAAATTTCCATAGCAATTTCTGGAAATATCTTGTACCTGGTGACGTAACGCGTAGGTGTGACATTAACGGCCGCCAACGCACCGACCCGGTGGCCCTTCACGATCATTGTACCTAATCATTCCGCCATACTTGTCTAATGAGGATTACATGTTTGTCGTAATACAAGTGTTTTAGTGCGCCAAATAACTGACGATGCCCTCTCAATGATTGTTGCAAAATCTTAGTAGCATTATGCCACATGCTCTCGATCATGATAATTAGGTAGATTATTGTTATAGTTATTGATTTTAACTGTACAATTTATTACTAAATTTAAATCTATAAATACTTACGGCCTTATTCATAGTCAGATTTAAAACTTATTTTAGTTATCGAATGTTCCCTTTCGAACGACTTAAGAATTCAGATTGGGCGAAGAAGACAAAACATCCGATAACTAAAATAGGTTTTAAATCTGTCTGAATCAGGCCGTTAGTATTTATAGTATGTTTGATTATAACATATTTTTAATCGTCAAGTCCAACTAAAAAGGCAAACGTGGTAGACCTAGACGCAAATAGAGGGGGAAAAAATATGTTTTTAGCGATTAGAACCAAATCGCGCAAGACCACAGCGGGTGTGGCCCGCTGTGGTCTTGCCCACAGCCTTTTGCTTAGTAGACAGATTGTAATGGCTCATTTAAGAAAACATATCGCTGAAATCTTATTGCACATTAGAAATAACTATAATTATACGAGAAACTTGAAACTCACCTGGATTATTTTTCGGATATAATCATTATCATATGCATATTTCCAGTCCTCATATTTTAGTTGTAGATTTTATTTACAATACCTTAACAGTGCATTTTTCTTCCCCAGACAAAAGAAGTGCGATGTGAAAGAGACGACAACGGACAAGCAAACCTAGTGCCTTACAATAATACAAGTGCCTGTATAGAAATAAAGTAACGACCATACGAAACGAACGATACAAACGCAACGAAACAACAATCACGTGAGTATATTATAGCATAGCTAAGTTAAGGTTGCAGGAAGTAGCTGGATATGAGAAGAAGGTATCAGAAATGTTACAAATTGAAGATTAAGTTTGGTAGACCATCAATTTATCATTATTCCCCGAGAAATCTTTTGGCGAACTATGCAATAAATTAAAATTTAGTTAGGTCAGCTCGTGCCGTTCGATGCCAACTTGAGCTCGAAACTTGTGAATAAATAAATAAAATCTCATCCTGAATCATTCACACTAAAATAACCAGCAATGACTTAATTTAATTCTCATCATTGACTTAGTTAGTCAATTATTTTATTGATGGCGTAGATTCTACTTATCAAGAGTTTAAATCCACAATATGTATAGATTTTCTAAAACAAATGTGGGTTCATTTCGCTCATCTTGGCGAATGTGTTGTGCATGAAAACGCAACGGGGCGCCGGCGTCGCCTTCAGCCGCTCAAGCTGCGGACACTTTGCAAAATAAAAAAATATTGTACACATAAACCCTTGCGGGACTCCGAGGGGCGTAACGATAATAAATTGAGTGTAAGGTATCATGCTCGCACTTGTTTCAATCAATCTTGAAACGTGAATTTTGGAACCTGCATTTGAATCTCTGCAATGTGGAAAGGTTGTCATGGTGGCTGAAAAAGATTGCCAAATAAGTGAACCGGCTATTACATAATTGGTATTTCTAATTTAGTCATACATATGAGCAGCATTCAGTCTGCATCAGTTTCAATCAATCGGACCCATAATATAGCCGGGACTCAGAAATCTGTCGACATGGTAACTAAACTTCTCACAAGTTCTGATATGAGAAAATCTAAACTCCATCAATTGAGGTTTTGTTGGATCTTGTTGATAGAAAGCTAATGGAGGGAACCCCAAACGTATAGAGCCTTCATGAGTGGTTCTGCTATTTGATACAATTTCAAAAATTATTGTATGCGCCTCGAGACGTTTCCATTAGACTGGCATAACATTTGAAATTGGCAGTAATTTCATACGACAACAGTGGCGCGCTCGGCGCTATGCATTGTAAACATTTGTATCAAACGTGTCACCCAGCGCGTTGTCAAAACAAGCCAACCCTTCGCGTCGGCCCCGATTACTTCTATGCCATCGCGTCCGCGCGCCGCTCACACTAAATATTCATCATAATTGTCCTTTGCATTCGCTTTCGTAGGGCATCCATCTCCAAAAATAAAGTCGTCACCCTCGATTC
The DNA here is from genome assembly GCA_949752805.1 of Deilephila elpenor. Lineage (NCBI taxonomy): Eukaryota > Metazoa > Arthropoda > Insecta > Lepidoptera > Sphingidae > Deilephila > Deilephila elpenor. The sequence continues at coordinate 14,258,700 of OX457104.1, read as the reverse complement.
TAAACTGTGATGCTACGGCATACGAATAGTTTTTGATCAGTAGGCAGTTCGCCCCAATCAATGCTCTTTTGTCGAGGTAAGTGGCCGCAGGTGTATTGTCAACTTTACCCTTATTTGTATCGTGGATGATATAATGAGCGGTGCGGCCGCGACGTGGACCGTTAATGCATAGTTTTTATTGGCGTCACTCAGATCACCGAGATGGGGGATTAACAATTGGTGTGCGCGTTCCCTAAAAACTCAGCCCCGCCGATGTCTTCGTCTCCGTTCCTAATCAATAAACAAAATCACGAGCGGCGGAAATCCGACCGGAGTACGAGATGCATTTCCATCTTTCACCGTCTTTTCACCCTCCGAATATCATCCCTAAGGTTCTTACCCTTCCTTTTCTAAAGCGCGCGTGCAAGCGGGACGGCATCGCTTGTAGTACGCATGCGCGGATCAACCCCTCATGCTCGCTCGGGAATGTTGATAGTGGTGAGCGCGAGGTCCTGGCTTGATGCCGGGGTCGGGCAGCATTCCTCCGTGGATCGTCCGCGAGGGCGGAGGTCCCGTTCTCTCACTACCTGGCAAACACTGCACTTGTGCACAAACTATCTCCCATCAACACTTGAACGTCTCACAAGAAAAATAACTTAGCAGAAACCAAGCCAGGCTGTGAGAGAACGAGAAGGGTGCTGAGTATTAGCTAAAGTGGGAACGAGACGCAGCGATGGTGCGGTCCCGCTCGAGGTAAGTGCCGCTATCAAAGCCACGTGTTGTAAGTTTAGTTTTCACTTTCAGCAGCCGCTCTGGGTCGCGTTTGATGTTGTGAAGCCTAGGTAGTAGCCTCGGTTGCCTTTTGTAAGACGTTTCCAAGCTTCGTTGACTAAATTGGTGGCATTTTGTTTGTCGTTTCCCCTTTAGAAGTTAGTTGGTCTGTTGGTTTGGTTGTCTTAGTTTCGGTTGTTAGGGATTAACGTCTCATATATCTTTTGGTTAATCTATAAGGTTCATGCATTAAGTTTTTGGATATTTTAACCAAATCATAATTTTATGTACGTCATGGTTAGGGCTAGCAACAGCATGTTTTAATTACAGGAAATATTTTATCCAATTTCTGAATTCCACTAGGTAGTGTTTGCAGTAGATTTGTTCATATTAAATAATGAATTTGAATTGTTGTAAGTAGAAAATATGTAGAATATCTAATATTGGGAAGAAGCTCTAAGAATAGTATAATATGTTTCAATTAGTTCAATCGGTTTCGATATTGCACCATCTTTGTAAATTATTTGGGTCAAAATACGTGCTCCATAAATTTTTTGTTTTACTAGAGGTGGAATCTGTAAAGAATTCTAAAGGCTCTAAATCTGTATTATGAGTTTAGACAAGATTCTATTTCATTCCAAAATATAGCAACGATTTGGTGTATTTTTGCAATCATTTGTTTAGTTTCGCAAATAGTGCTTTTTCAAATAGCTAAGTTGTTGTCCCCTCATAATTACGTCTTTAATTACCCCTATCATTTTTATTTTTATATCATATTATGTACTTATTGTAATAGTGTCTACTTCTCGTGGCAAAGATTTGCATTAGAATTGATGACGTTATTCCGTCGGTCAATGTCCCTCTAATGTTTAATTACCTTTTTTACTATGCTATAATCACGTATATTATTTTCAGGCTGTTCCTCGGTGCAGTTAATAGCATAATCATTCACCCCCCCCACAATTATAATGTTTGTTCCCATCAAGATCCGTATTAGCCCTGTTATTATATCTTGTAAGATCATTGAGGATTTTTCCACAATGCGTTAAATTTAGGCGTATGTAATTTGAATAATTAAGTATAATTTTTGGCGTCATTACCCTTCAGCCCTGGATATGGTCTACCAGGGCAGGAGCTGGTGGGAAATGGATCAGTTCATTCGTGTCGTGTGTCCGTGATGGACCTCGGTCGACGCTCTCTCTTAAGCCCATGTGACTTGCAATGGGACTTGTGTTTTTCAATGGGAGTTAGTGCTTGGTAATACTATTTTAGCTTTTTAATATTTCGTGAGTCTTGGGCTTACTGGTGGTTTATAAACCTTTTAATATCAAGTTATATTATCGAATCCGAGGAGGCTTGTAGACTTCAAGTAGTTATCATGCTTTTGTGGTTGAGTTGTTTCGATTTATTTTATAACTTTTGATTAACGTCATGAATTTCAAATAGTGTAATTATAATATGTGATCGTATGTATCATAGTTGTAATTTAAAACTCTTGATATTAGGTTTAGTACATAGGTGATTACCAATAAATAGTATATGACATAGCAGCTTAAAAGCTTTAAATTCTCCATTAGCAGTCAACCATGCATTACAAAGGCGCGGGTTCGAATATCGGGTCAATAATCTGATGTGTTGTATCACTGCAGCAAAATAATCTACACTCATTGCATTATTACATAAAAATAATTCAAAATAACGCAGTCATATTAAAGCAATTCTAATTGTGTACAATAAAATTTTTGATATGTGGGATGCGTGGGGCTTAGAAGTTCAGTTGCTAACGCGTAGCTCTAGTATAACAACGCTACTGTATAACAGGGCCTCAACTAAATACGTTAAGTGCAGTGTTTTAGAATTTAGACAGCATAGTCTTACGTATTCTATTTTCAGCGGCTTTTTCACCATTATAATTTTTGCTTTAGTATTTTTCACAATCTTAGTGGTGAATAGTTTCAAAATTAGCACTATGTGTGTAGTAAATTTGTGATTAATGTAACAATATAGCATATTTAACCGTATTTAGGCTCATACGACACGTTTCGCCTAGTTTAGACATCAACGCAATCCTAATCGCTTGCGAGAGCAGTAAACTTTCGAGGCAGAACCGCCGCGAAACTTGACCATTGACGTTAGTAATTTTTACTGTATTTTCAATAGAATTAATATCTGGGATGTATACTGTGGTTTAAGATGATTTTGCTATCATCACTATACTCTTATTTTTTTGCCTCCTTAAATTAATCATGTAATTTTTCGTCTTCAATTTGATGTGTCTTGTCCTTTTCGTTTGTGTTAAATGTAATTTTGTGTCTGAACATGAGCAAGTAAAATATATTAACCATATAATCCGTCTCTTTATTGACTGTTGCGTTCACTTTCTTGTTAGTTTTACCCCCTCTTTCATTCCTTTCATGAGCTGCTTCAGCATTTTCCTCCTTTAAAGCCTCACTCCCAATACAAACAGAAGATATATTGTAAAGTTACTGTCTGTCGCGGCGGGACGCTGGACGCCCCGGTGTGATGATTGCTCCTCGCTCGCTCCACACAGCTTCTCTAATGAACCGTAAACAGCTTGCCTCGTTAGCGGATTAGCTTGTATTGTCACATCGAGCCAAATTCATCCAATTTCATTAGGGGGGCTATAGATACCATTAATTTTGTTGTGATAAGTTTTGTTAGTCGGTGATTGGTGATTTGGGCTCTGGAGTCATTGGTCCCGAATTGTAGAGTCCTTAAACTACAGCGGATGCTAAGTTCAATGTCCAGATAGAGTATCGAGTGATTAGAGACGATTTTGTTTCAGTATTATTATTTGTTAATTTGCAATAGCAAGTAATTTAGCAGTTTGTGATATATCATTGTTGCTTGCTTAAAGTATCTGTTGAATTTCGAAGTCGATTCAAAATGTTTAGTTCGGTAATGTACCTGTTATGTATGATATCTTTAAGCTGTGGTTGTTTGTGCTCAACATTTCAGTATATTAAACCTGCAGTAATTATTATAATAATATAGTGCACGCAATCGCACTAGTTATAAAGATTCTCCTTTCGTCACCTCATGTTAGCTGTTCAATAGAAATGCATCTTAATCACAATTAAAACGTTAAAACAAAACTGCATTAAATCCCTCGTATCGGCACTCGGTAATAAAATAATCCCTCGCCAGTGGTGCGAGGGGTGAGGCAACAAGTTCGCGTCCACCCCGGTCCAGTGTCGGTTGCGACCCCTAATTCGTTAATAGAAACCGTTTTGGTCCGCCCCCTGACGGCGACATCCAGCTGATGTGAGGATAGTGGGTCTGTAATGGGAAAATTAATCGGACTCCATGGGTTGGTGAGTGGGCTAAGTAGGACGTAGTAGGTTTGATTTCCAACATTTTAATTTTTTTTATGAAAGTTGTAAAACGAAATATCGCTGCACATTGGAAGGCTGAAGGAGGTCGTCTGTGGTTTTTAAGAGACTGCCTATTTTTCGGTAGTAAAAGCTGGTCAAAGTTAAAGGTATTTAAGCCAGTGGGTGGGGCAGGTAACTCGAAACTGATGGCCGATGAGTGGCGACCACGCAATAGGGCGCGTGTGGGATTTACGCTGAATATTTGGTCATGTCTACTAACCACGCCTTTACTTTTTGTTGGTTTGAGAATAATCAGGATAATTCGACCTGTTATCGGGATGCATAATACCCGTGATTTTATAGAATTCGTAGGCTTATAGTAATTTTTACAAGTAATGTACCTAGGATCATTAGCCATGTCAAGCATTCGGCTTAATCCTTTCGAAGAAGATTATTTAATCGGGATCATATTTGAAACTAGTGTAGCTATAATTTTAATTTCAAGTCCTCAAGCAAGACGTTAAAATGTTGGATAAGTAAATTATAAATACTTAAATTGCAATGCTCTTAGTTATAAGTATCGCGAATTTATTACTATCTCGGTACCTTACAAAATATCTTATTATTTCTAAATATCCTTTTAAGATCTCAGAAGCTATATTCCATTTGTTTTCTTAATAATACTTAGTGGATTAGTAAATATCCTCTGGTAATAGCGTCGGGTCTGGCCGGCGCCAGACTCGTCGGCGCCGGAGTGTATCGATCGCTCCTTGATATGAGGACATGCGCGCTACTCCTGTAGGTTGTGGAGGCTGTATATAATCCACTTTAGAAATATTTTCTTTTATTTGTTTAATTTTACGGAAACTTCTAGAATAAATTGTGAATGTAAATGGTATAACTATCGGCACGAATCTTGAGCGCTGGCCGTTACTTGCGCAGATGTCGATTTTTGGGTCTCTCTAGAGGTAGATGAAGAAGGCGGGCGGGGGCATTATCGCATCGGCCAGTGATTGGTTCACTACGCAACGCCATATTGTTGTTATGCCTAATTCATTCATTGCGTTTGTTCAATTCATTCATTTATTTTGTCCTTAAGTTCACGATGCGCAAAGCTATCCCCACTCTGTCGCCGAGCGCTCAAGATCCGTGCCGGCGGTTATAATATAGTCTGTACTCTGTACTTTGACAGTTAAAAGCTTTCGTCAATGGTTAAGTAATTTATACGAATTCCAAAGATCATACCAACATTTAAAGAAAAACAAATTTCATTACTAAGTTTCATAACAGAGGTTGCATCAAATTCTTGCCCTTTTTCGGCACACACCGTTGCTCTGCTAGATTGATTTAAATTTTTGGCTTATTTTTATTAAGCTGGTTGTCACCCTAGCTTTTTGCTCTCCCCAGATATCAATAAGAAATTGTAGACCCCATGTCTTGCAACAAATTGATCTCCGCTTTCCGCATCTCAAACATATTATATTGTTGTCCGATCAATCAAGAAATTTCCGCTCCGTCGACAAGGATATTAGCGGCGTATCTGGTTCCCTGGCCAAACAATGTCTCGGCCCATGGCAAATGACGTCATCAGACACGAGGCACCAGTAACCAAACACTATAATAGATTTTTACTTGACTTTTTTCTTTGCAACCCTTTGTCGGCCAGGGGAGGGGTGTTCCATTGTTTACTAGTTTCTGATTAGTTGTAGTGCTTGATACAAGTTTGGTTGATTGATAAAGGTGTGAGGGACTGGTTTGAGTGTGTAACACACTGTGTGTTTGCTAGGGACTTAACGATTGTGGCTTCTGGTGATATTTAGGTGTCTTAACATTGACTATGCTGATATTGGTATTGGATTATTTTTGATTATAAACAGAACATTCTTTCAATTACCTGTCGAACATGCGTATCGACGCATCGTGCTATCGATCTACTATTCCTTCCTGTCCGCATCGAAAATCTCACATAAATAACAATTCAATGTTGAATTCCAACAAATTGCTAAACGAAATGAATATAAGAAAACAAATCGTAATCATTATGAAAGGAAACTTATATAAATTGCATAAGTCTGAGGTAACCACAATAAAACGTGACCATTTCCCGAACCCCAAAAGCAATACGTAATTTTCTGTAAGCACACTCTGAAATGTAGGTGAAGTAATTTGAACTCTTGTTCGGAAGGGGTCGGGAGTATACGGAAGGATTCGGGTGTGGTCGGCTATGTTCGGGTTGTGTTCGGGCGGCGTCCCGTTGCCAGGCAACGCGGAGACGCCGACAACGCCGCGACGGCGCCGCCCGTCCGGCACCCACTGACACGGCACGTTAATGAACCATGATTGGGACTGAAAATATCTTAAATACGAAATGGCTTTGCTCGGTAATCTGATTGCGAGAACTTATTGAAGATTCCCTATTACCAATTCATCAATATGACCACAAAAACAAGGGCGCCCACTTATGGGTTAATATAGATATATGATTATGACTATGAGTTAAAAAAAATAATTTTGATTACTTATTGTGAATTTGATTTGAAAATGTCAAATTCACCTCTTGTTTCCATACCCGTTGTGGTAATTTGATGAGATAATTGATTTAAAAAACAAGGCCAATGTTCCTCCATTCGTTTACTAATGTAAATGTAATTTTAACGAAATACGTCTCGTGTCCATTTTTAATCGTAAAAAAAGATAGGGCATTGACACCAAATCCCTTGTTTGGTTTGTGAACTGATTCGTGCGTGTCAAATCTCGTGTGACTGATAACAATAAAAATTATAGATCAGTGATAAGCCGAGATTTAAACTAAACAATGCTAACAGTAACTGATAAGATAAAGCGAGATTCGCACTCGACGCCATTCCCACATGTTAGTAAACACTAAACAAGAGTGAGATTGTTCAAGACTCTCTCTCTCTGTCTTCAGGCTCAGAAAGTACCCAGCTTTATAAGCGTCCCCCAATGATATTATTTAGAAAATGACTAGTTGTAGTATATTTATATTTAATCGAGATCTATCGTACGCGATGATAGAAAATCCTACATAGTATAGTTTTTGTTAGATCGGGAATATTTTTAGCGATGCAAATATAACGACGTTACTTAGTGAAAACTCATGACAGAGACTTTTAATCTTTTTTAACAGAACCACAAACAATATACCATAGAGCTTATAATAAAAAGTTTATTTGGTGTACAGAAAAACCAAACATTCTAACAGTTTTCTATGAAAGTGTGTTGTGTTTCGGATTGAACCCCATAGTAATACAATTATGACGATCAATTAGATTCCACTTCATCAAATGCATTGTATTTGCTTTGTTGTAACAATTTTAATACAATCCTTTAATCGGTTTCTACGTACAGGGAGTCCGCACAAATTATCCTGCGAAAGATTGTTTTGTAAATCATAATTCCATGGATTAGTGTTCCGCACAGATAATTTGGGTATTAGGCATGATTCAATAGAAATCAATGAATACTGTTATATTAAAAGGAACTAGCAATGACTACGTTGTCGGTTTTTCTCGTCACTCAGTCGGATGTGATGACGTCATTATAATTATGTTTCTTATGTATAGTAAACTTAATGTGTTATTCTTTACGTATTCTACTTGGGATAATTGTCATAAAACATTACGTGCGTAACATTGCATGAGTTATACATTTGACTCGCATGCATAAACAAGACTCGAATTAAATAATACATATTATAATAATATATATGTTTGCCGCACTCGATTTTATATTTCCGGAGGCCAAATCATGACCTTTACGTGTAGAAAATTAACTGTTTGGCCGTTCAGACGCGTATATTAATACAAATATTTTTAAGGCGAATTGAATGACCTCCTTATATTAAAGTGGGTTAAAAATAAAATTGACGTTTCAACGACCTACGACTATGATGATCAGAGTTGGTTCTTGCCGCTCAGGAATGCGAGCCAACATCATTGGCAGATAACAGACGCTGTTCAAGTGTGTTTAAAAATAAAATCTTAAAATATCGGCGTTGATAAGAGCGGTTATCAGGGGTGTAGGCGCGTCGGGTCAACGACCCGCGTCGCGACGCAGCCAGCGTCCGCGCCCTGACGTAACGTTAAACGTCCATTGGGGACGATCGTCCTTATGTAAAAAAAATAAGCCATACAATTGTGTGTAGTGTTCGCTGTGTTTTAAATAAGTGTTATTGTTGTCCATAAATTGAACATAATTTTATACCTGTAGCCCCGAATCAATAGGCTGAGGTGCTAGTAGTATCAGTTTCAGTTTAATAAGATTATTTCTGTCACAAGACGTGATAAGGGCAAATCCATCACCGAAACGGGAATAACATGCATTTCTGTTAACGTGTAAGACTTTCCAACATTTTAACCTGGGCATCAATAATCAAACGTAGGACTTAAAGGTTCTTAGTTCATTCACGCTATCTCGACATCAATTGTATAAAATGTGTATACCATTTTTTTTTCTTTTGATGACGCTCGGCTTGACGCGCCCAGTGGACGCTTAGCATAATTTGCCAGCCCTCAGCGGACTGGCGCGGGAGAGGATAGGCGATTAAAATGTCACGTGATGTTTGGCGCGCAGTCACTCTCCCGGGTATATGGTAATGTTGTAGAATAATTTTGAACTTACTTTATTTATTAAGAATAAAATTTTTATATGGTAATTCAGTTTTAGTAAAATATAGTTCTTGGTTATTAATCTGATGTTAATGATCGTTGGTATGAAATATTCCCTAAAACACGGTATATTAAAACAATAAAATTCATACAGACGTTTTATTGACAGTTCCTGCCAAATATTAAATAATATTTTACAAAGGAACTCTCATAACTCCCGCCAAACTATAAAACAGCTCCCATATAAAAGTAATTTCTTAGCCATCTCACACGTAATCGTCAATTCTGGACGTATTTAAAATTCAGTATTCACCCTCCAAACACCGAGACATAAACTAAAGAACCGTCGGATTGCGTTGCTAGTCACTAAAAATGCCCATTTGCGCCCCACACATTTAATAACGCGTTAAAATGATGTGTTTTAGGCCATCACTCGGCCCATCAAAAGTAATATGGGATCGTCGAAATTCCATCGCATGTAGTCAACAACTACGGAACGGCTCGCAGAGTTATGATGCAAAACTAAATGGATATGAGTTCAGTTATTGCCGGGGTTTTTAATGAATTTTTCGGGGGTGCGTTTTTGACGCGATAATGAATCGTATTGTACGCGCTTTATGGGCGGAAACCGTCTGGCGTGCTGGTAGTTAAGAATTTTCATTCATTCCGCATGAGTAGGCCCGTCGGGAGATGTAATTTTTACCGTCCTACACAATCAAGATAGTTTAATTCAAAATAATCGTTATGTTTACATTATGTATATTTATTATTTACTATCGATTTCTTGCACTTAAACCACTTTTTAGAATCGCCTTACGGAAACAGTATTTCTAAACCGATATGAATTAGTCACGGTTAAAATAATAACTCTGTTATTTCTCAAATCATTTATTCGTTCTTATGTTACAACTGCGTTGAGTATTTATCAATGTGTTGAGTTTTCATGATGGTTTTGTGGATTTTCTTTCATTAAATACGTTTGCGGAAGATTATTTTTTAGTTTTTTATCCCATAGCTGTTGAAGCACCCACGAATTTTGCTTCTTTACCGGAAACTTGTATACAATAGTAGAAATCTGTATACTTTTAGGAAAGTTTGAATGGCCATGTACTGAAAAGAGTTATGCCCTTAATATTGTATTCTTTTTATAAACGGTAAATCTGTTCTTAACACAATAGTAACGGTTAGTAATACACAATAATTTGCCGATGTACGTGTCCGGACCACGCAGCATCCGTGTGTATTAATAGCGTTCCCGAAATACCGCGTCACAGGTGGTGGCGCCGACGTGGACTCGGGAGGGTCCCGCGGGAGAGGAAGCTTTCGCTCTTACACGCCTTTTACCTTATACACATTCGGAATAATGCAGTAAAATATTTTTTCTTTATTTCTGTACGGGATTCTGACTATTATTTTTATAATGAAACGACAAAATGACTGCATTGCACGTAATGGGAAGTTTAGTACGAACATTCATGAATATTGATAGACAATCACCACGTACTATAACGGTGAAGAAAAACATCGTGAGGAAACCTGCATATCGTGGCGATTTTAAAGAATTTCTACGGTATGTAAAGTTCGCCAACCTGCACTAGGCCAGCGCGGTGGCCTATATGGCCTAACCCCTCTCAGTCGTACTTTCGAGTGTAGAGGAAGACCGTGCCCTGCAGTGGGACGTATATGGGCTGATAGCTGATGATAGCTGTAGCTGCATGTCAAAACTGGACATAATACATACAATTTTTAATACTATTCAATGATCATATTCAGCAATAAAAAAGAGACTGTTGAATCCTTTAAGTGTATAATGTGTACGAGATAAGACACGTGTGGTAGGGTCGGGACGTGACTGTGTGACTATTGGGTGCAGATTTATTTATTATTTATCGTTATATAAACATTCCTGGTAATTGACTACCAGAAATAGGTTTTGGATAACTTAATTATTTACAATTTCATTTCGAACTAATAGACGGTCATCAGCCATCAACTGACTGAAAAACCCATCAGAATCTTCAAACTTAGTAGGAGGTGATTCGGAATAAAAAAAAACATATATTTGCGATCTTGTCTGCCTGTCTTATACATGCGCCTATATGGAGAACGCCGAAAATCCACTAGACTGTATTATTTTTGAAATCTTCATTCACGAGTCTTGTAATAATCGTATCTGTAAAGTCAGAAGTACCTACCTTTGTTACGTGACCTATATTAATAAAATATATTATTATTTTATAATGATTAAACTACGCCAATTACCTCATAGTAGCCTTGACACCGAAACAGGTAACAAAACAAATAATTAATCATAACATGAATGAACAATTTGCAGAATAACAACAATAACAATACCTATAGAGTAACGTTTTTCCTACTGATAAAAGAACGTATTACAAACGACGCGTATGATTCAATACAAATCTCATTCATAACTACCATATGTGGCGGATAATGGAATCGTCTTAATGGGTGGGTGATCAGTTGATGAAGGTAATGCATTTTTTCATGAAATAGAATTAGGAGATAAGCTGCAGGTCCCTTCCCCTGATGGTAACACGTATCAGAAATTATTATTAAGCAATGCATATTGCCTGGGACGGTGCTGTGCTCTTCACCTCGATGCGACATCAGGTATTAAATCTCTTAATGTCCTGTGACCCTGTCGTGTGGTGTTTGCCAATTATACCAAAAAATAAGTTTTGTTAATTACTCTAAAACAAAGTTAAGGTGTGAAATAAAGGGTTTTAATATTATTATATTTCTCCAGTACCACTGCATGCTCGTTCACACGTCGCTTCTTTTAACGTTTTTTATGTGCAGGGCTAAATTTAGACAGCGACATCTGGTTAGTGTTGCCGGAATTAATAATAACATTTATGTTTTATATTGCACCAGATATATCATAAATCACTGTGGGAATAAACAAATTATTTAATAAACAACTACGTTATGAAATATTTCAGTATTTTAAACAAAACCAGGAAGACAATTTCTTTTAATAAAAGTAATTCCAGAGATCGTTTACTTAAATAAAATTTGTTTTAAAAAAATTAAAAAATTTGCTTTTAAGATTTGAATCATTGTTCAGGTGTAAAAATCGGCTGTGAAACAAGAGGATGCTTGTGTTATCAACATACCGAGACAAATGTTTGTGAGATTTAGATGCATTTGTTTTGGGTCTAAATGCTGTGAGACCGAAAAGTCTCGCAGCCTCTGATACAGTCGGAGTCACAGCCAAGAATACCCAGCGGATATTGGGTGTTCTTATTTAATTATTGATATGTTAAGCAATACTTTTGTATTGTCGACAGGTGGCAGAAAGTAGTATATCATCGCAAGCACAGGAGAGCGCGTGACGCAGCCTCCGCGAGCGCGTCCAGGCAGCCCTACAGGACAACTGGAGGCGGCTGACTATCCCGCGCACTGTGAGTCACTCATACACCTAGCTCATGCACAACCAAGTCAACACTTTTTATACGTAGGTTAGGACATGCTTCAGCATACTTATAAGCGTTTCCGGTTTCAAGGACATTGTAGCCGGAGTAACTACCGGACAAATTGAGACTTAACATCTTTTGTCTCAGGATGGCGAGCGCAATGGAATGCGAAGCAGTGCTTTGTAGTTCATGGCGTTGTTTGGTTTTCTACCGTCCATGAGCGGTCGTATCGCTTACCATCAGGCGAAAGGCATGTTCGTCTCGCCATTCAACGCAATAAAAAAAATCTCCTGTAATCGGCACATAATTTTTGCTGGCACTATCAGTTAGGAGATAGTTCTAGCTAGCATTAGCTTTCCAATGCCGTTATTCCTGAAATACGATTATTAAGGCCTATCTTTAACAGCATTTATGTAGCTATAGATTGCAAAGAAACTCTAGTAAAGCGTTTTTTCGGCATTGGAAAAATGCCAAGCGCCACACCTGGTGTTAAATGGTCGCTTTTCATCAAAACGTACAATACTAGGGCCATTGGCAGAATGACGTTAGCAATGTTAAGGGAAAGCCTAGTTTTTTTCTTGTGGGGATCAAAAGAGCCTTACACTCTTTTACCTACTTGATTGGTTAATGGCATAAAAGTTCTATCTCCGATATACGTTTAACATAGCTCCTCATTTCAGGGTGCACCACCAAGCCGGGCGCGCCACCGCTCATTCAGCCAGGAGCGACCTCGTAGAAGGAGGCCCAGCGCCACCTCCTTGGACCTCGACCTCGAACGACAACCAGAAGACACACCTTACAGAACTGCTACTATACACAGGTGTGTATAATTAATCAGAAGTAAATTAAGAGGTAGCAATAGGGCACCTTACCCTGTGTAAAGATAAAAGATTTACCTATTGCTGATATAAAAATCTTTTAACTTAATTTCTTACAATTTTGTAGCATCACACGATTTGAATTGATTTATTTTGACATCAAAAACTAGATCTCACGGTTAATAATTCATGAGTCATCTATTTATCTTCTCCGATTCGGCCGATTTTATACTTCCATACTTTCTAAACTAGTTGTTAATGTTCTCTGCTGACATTTAACCGAATTATTTTTGGTGACCATCGAAGGCGTTCCCGCGCTTTATTACTCAGACATAGATTACCAATTACTCCATTGGTTTTCAAAAGACATGAGGTCACTATAGTATCATAAACCAATAACAACCATCCATTGCAGAGCTTAATCTCTAGTAAAGATGGCGTCGCTGTCGCTGAAGATATCGATCGACGGCGGCAAGGTGGTGAAGACCATCCAGTTCGAGCCCTCCACTAAGGTGTACGACGCGTGCCGCATCATCAGGGAGAAGATACTCGAAGCCAGTGCCGGGGAACGTGAGTATATATCTAAGTATTTTCTTCCTCTTAAGGCACAAGAAGTCTTCTGCCGAACATAGACATCTTCCAAGGAATTCCATAGCATATTTTAGGAGCGGACTAAGTAATTAATGGCGCTGATATAAAGCTCATTTTACAAAACTTTAATCTTTTTATTGCTACTCGTCTCCAATACCTAACTGGGACCTTGCAATTTAATGCAGGTTGCATTAAAAACAATTAAGGACATTTCGGATATAATAATGACAATTAATAAAGAAAATGATGTGGCAGGTAAAACTACAAAATAATATAATTAAGTAATTGTATCAGTTGGTTGAAGAATTAACATTCTCTTCAAATTATTTCCATTGTCCAACAGCGAAAGAGTATGGTCTGTTCCTGGCCTCGGAGGAGGACAACAAGAAGGGCATATGGCTGGAGGCGACGCGCAGCCTGGACTACTACATGCTGCGCAACGGAGACGTGCTCGAGTACAACAAGAAGACCAGGAACCTGCGAGTGAGGATGCTTGACGGTACGCCTTCTATTAGATTCTTATACAGTCATATTACTATGTAACCGATGGTAAGAGTAAGCAATTCTTATAGAACAATAAGCAGCGAGAGATGTCTCGTCGGTTACCATCTGTTGTATCGAAGCAGTCTAACATCAGCATAGTCAAACTGTCTGGCATAATTTTGTCGAATTGCGAGAGATAGTCGCCTTGTCGCACTTCAATACTCCACCCACGCGGCACTGCATTATAAAAAGAAACATTTTGCAGCTTTTGACAAACTTCTATCCCATCCTGGACACCATGTTTAATCCTCAATAACACGGGATTCTGTTAAATCTTAACATTTAGCAAAGTATGTGAATGTGCAACTTAGAAAGCTGTTATTTATTGTTATAATAGTCTGACATTTTTTATTTGATTATGTGCAAATGTGTGTGTTAATTGGTGCAGGTACCGTCAAGACGCTGCTGGTGGACGACAGTCAGATCGTGGCCAACCTGATGGTGGTCATTTGCACCAAGATCGGCATCACCAACTACGACGAGTATGGACTGGTGAGTCGCGTGTTTTATACTTCAGTGTGATCATGTGTATGTTATGATTCTTTGGGGCATAATTTACTTGCAAATTGTAATGCACCAATATGGTTCTTATTTCAATTTAACTTTATATTCCGTTTCGCAATAACCCATAAAGGGGACACAAAAACAAAATGAAATAACTAATAAGTATGATGAGGCGAGCTTTAATAATCGAGATTATTGAGACAGCATAAATGACAGTAAATTGTCATAATTGATAATACTGACATTGTAACATCGATTATACCAGCATTTCTCTTATAACTTTATATTCATTATGTATCATTTAATAAAACGTGAGTCTTATTCCATTAATTTAATGGTAAATGTTTGTATAACAGGTCCGCGAAGAACAGAAAGACGAGCCAGACCCGTGCGAAAAGCCCAACTACGGAACCCTCACTTTGAAACGCAAGCACCAGGAGAAGGAGCGCGACACCAAGATGGAACAGCTCAGGAAGAAGTTGCGCACTGATGATGAAGGTATACCCATCACAATTTGCCTCTAGCAGATTCTTATTTGATAATAGCAATACTATGGTAACTCCTTTCATTGCCTTTAATTTTTAACCGAATTTAAAAAAAGGTTCTCAATTCTTTTGTATCTTTTTTTAAATTGCAAATCTTATAAAATATTTATGTTCCATTTAACATTAAAAGTAGTACTCGATTAATGATTTAATCTTTGGTTCCTAATCATTTTATGGAGGCCATAAAATTATTTGATAACATGGTGCCTTTTTAGTTGGTACTGGAATGTTTCTAAGGTTGAGGTGTAGATAATGAGTCAAGCTGATCTCCATGATAATGTTGGAGTGCATGTGTTACAAAATGTATGAATGTAAAGTACGTTTGCTCAGTGAACTGGGTGGAGCCGTCCAAGACGCTCCGGGAGCAGGGAGTGGAGGCGGCGGAGACGCTGCTGCTGCGGCGTAAGCTGTTCTTCTCGGACCGCAACGTGGACTCACGCGACCCCGTGCAGCTCAACCTGCTGTACGTGCAGGCGCGCGACGCCATCCTCGACGGCACGCATCCCGTCACGCAGGACAAGGGTACAAGCACTATCGCCTTATTCATACACAATGTTTTGTCCTTAAGTTGTTTAAAACTTATGCAACCACTGACACAATACATCAAGAAAATAAATGAAGGTTGAATTCAAATTTTGTTATCATAGCAGTGGTTACAAATAAAGTATTTATTACAACAATAGAAAACGTTTAATGTATCATTAGGAGTGAACAAATAATAACGTAATATATTTTTCATACAGCATGCGAGTTCGCTGGCATCCAGTGTCAGATCCAATTCGGCGACCACAGAGAAGACAAACACACACCCGGATTTTTAGAGTAAGTATTATAATTGATTTATCGCTGTATTTAAGTCATTCTGGAATGATGAATTTTGGTGAAAGACATAGCATTTTAAAATATCGTATGTGTGCTTCTTGATCTCTATATTGAGATGCTGGTCTCTGTCCTCAGCTTAAAAGAGTTCCTGCCAGCATCATACGTGAAGGTAAAGGGCATTGAGAAGAAGATCTTCAAGGAGCACCGCAAGCACCTGGGGCTCAGCGAACTGGACGCCAAGGTGCTCTACACCAAGAGCGCCAGGGATCTCAAGACTTACGGCGTTGCTTTCTTCCTCGTCAAGGTATGTAATGAAATAGATATATTGTATAATCATGTGGCTTTTTATAAGGTTTTGAATCGTTTAATACTACTAGCAATGCTTCGGAACGTGTTGTATCTTAGAAAAGTAACTGCGTTAAAAACAAATAAAACATAATGAAAAAAAAAATAATGGCAGGTTTATTTCTATGTTAGAAGGATACCTTTCATATCAGTAATATTCTTCTTGAACTATCAGCAACAACAATTACAAAAGTAGTATTTCCAATTATGTAGGAGAAAATGAAAGGCAAGAACAAGCTAGTGCCTCGCCTGCTGGGCGTGACCAAAGACTCTGTATTGCGGCTGGACGAGAAGACCAAGGAGATCCTGCAGACGTGGCCGCTCACCACCGTGCGGCGATGGTGCGCCAGCCCCAACACCTTCACACTTGACTTCGGAGACTACAGGTAACAAAAGCTGACTATGTTAATTTCGTCGACAGCATACAGATATTGTAGAGTTTCTTGTCAATAGATAAAATTAAAAGTCCAATTTATCGATTACGATATATATTATTCACCCAATTTAAGGATAATGATATATTAAAATACTGCGCTGATGATCGAATATTTTAATTTATGTAAATAACAAGTACTTTTAATAAAGTGCATAAACCATCGTATTTTCTCTCGCAGTATGTTTACATTTGGTTTTGTATAGGTCGGCATAAGTCGATTACGAAAAAATTGGTCATATTTAATAATTTCAATATCTTATCTAGAATGCACTCATTATAAAATGTAGTGTAGTTTTTGATTGCAATATCTGAGTAACCACATATTCGACTAGTTTTATTTTGACTATAATAACAAATATGTTTACAGCGATCAATACTACTCGGTGCAGACCACAGACGCCGAACAGATCCTTCAAGTGATCGCTGGGTACATCGACATCATCGTGCGCAAACAGCGCGCCAAGGAACATCTGGGAATAGAGGGAGACGAGGGCTCCGCCATGTTGGAGGACTCTGTGTCGCCTTCCAAGTTAGTATGCTTGCTTATAATATACAAAGAGGTTTCTAGTGGTTTGTATAGATGAAGAAGAAGTGGTTTGTGAGACCGAAAAGTCTCTCGTAGTTTCTGATACCCACGACACAAGACTCGATCTTAGTGTGGGGTCAGGACTATGTATGTGACTGTTGGGTGTATTTATTATTTATTTATTTTATTTACCCAAGAAGGCATTTAAAAGATCTTTTTGATCTTATGAGATATCTTAGAAGTACAGGAATTAGTAACAACCTATTTTATGTGTTAAAAATATTGACCAACATATTACGTCGTCGTGTTTCAGTCGTTAATCTATTGTTAAAAATATCAACTGTATTGTGTGTTATTGTTATAGAGCGAACATCATCCAACACGACACGTTCAAGTCTGGTAAAGTGAACACGGAGTCTGTGGCGAAGCCCGCTGTCCACCGACCTGGTGCTGAAGGTGAGATAATACATTCATACATAATATTTGACGCCCTAGTACATGAATAATGCCTTTGATTGCTTCCTGTAAAAGAACAATTTTATATAAAGTTTGTAATATAAAATCGTAAATTGTTCGTGGTTACATCAATATAACAATACGATGTTTTATTTTAAAGTTGAATTAGTTTATAGCAACATATAGCTTTGCCTCAATGGGCTTTCTACAAATTTGTGGACTTGACACATAATTACTTTATTTAGTACTTAGTCCTGATAGAGGCATTATTTATCTTAAATTATACTAGTAACTATATTTAAAGCACACTCGCTTCCTCCACTCGTGGTATGATTTGCGTTGTACAAAGCTTGTATGCTTGCGCTAGGGGCCAAGCCGTTCGCCGTGGGCCACATGACGGGCGCGCAGCAGACCACCGTCTCCGGACAGATCATTACCGGACACACGCCGCCCGCTGTCAGTATATTCATGTTATTTTGCTGTATAAATGCTCGTAGATATGTAGTGTATAGTGTGGTTATATGGAGTTGTCAGTGTTGAGTGTTTGGTCCTTCGAGCCGGATGTTTAAAAAATGTTTGGCAAAGAAAAATTGCCTGATGGTCAATGATTTATTTATTTATAGCTTTATATAATTGTAAGTAACTAAAAGTGTAAATATTTATGTTATTAAAGTTGTGTATATTTTGTTGTTCCACGCTTACTTAATGGATTGTGATAGTCATCGAAATGTCATGTGTACGTATTTGTGATTATTCCATCGAGTTTCATATGTGATATTTTAAGTCAAATTAAAACGTAAGTGAATCAGTTTTGTTAGGTGTTTTAATAAGAAAACTAATAATGAAATATAAGAAGTACCCTTTAAAAATGTTTGAGCTTGGGTAATTACCTTTAAGTATAGTAAAGGTGTTAATAATTGTATTGGTGGTGTGTAGGCGTCGCAGGTGCAGCAGACGAAGGTGACGTCAGTGCTGACGGAGCCGCAGCGCGCGCTGCTCACCACCATCACCTCCGGCAAGGAGATCATACGGCAGACCGAGGAGGAACTCACCAGGGTAATAATACACTAGCTACTCTTTAAAATAAAAAAAAAACATAAAATGATCATCTACTATTTTACAGAATTGTAGACTCGTCAAACAAATATTTGAAGCGTGAAATTAACAAAAAGTATAATTTAAATTTTTTTTTGATTCTGTGTTGATATTTTAAAAGTTACATTCAAAGCTAGAATTGGAAAGTATCTCTGAGTATCTCTTCTTTTAAAAAAATGTAAAACATGGCCCATAATTTCAATATTATCGGTATGTGCAAAACAGCCAAAATGATTAATTGCAGCATAGCTACTATTTGTCTATCTATCTATATCAGCCCATATACGTCCCACTGCAGGGCACGGGCCTACTCTACAATCGAGAGAATTGATTGACAGTGGTTAGGCCATATAGTCCACCACGCTGGCCTAGTGCGGGTTTGGTGGACTTACATACCGTAGAAATTCTTCAAAATCGCTACGGTATGCAGGTTTCCTCACGATGTTTTCCTTCACCGTTAAAGTTCGTGGTGATTGACTATCAATACACACATAACTCCGAAAAGTCAGAGGTGTGCCCTGGGATTTGAACCCGCGACCACCGTGAACATGTAGGCGGCCGCGTCTAGTCCGTTACCAACAGGCCACCACGCACTTTACTACTATTTGTACAATACACTTAATCATTAATAATATTTTTAAATGTTTACTCAACACAAAATGATAACCTTTTTATCGCACATCACTGCTTATACCATGTATTTTAACACATTTGTTTATGATCAGGCGTCATTGCCGGATCTGGGCCAGGACGCGGCGTCGATGAAGTGGAAGCAGGTGACCATGGACACCAACAAGCAGGTGGTCACCTCGCAGATAGCCGCCATGAACGCCGCCACCGCGCAGGTCGTCACGCTCACTTCCGGTTAGTACTCAATTGGAATATGTGTAGAATACAATAGGTTAAGTACTATAGGCCAAAAATATATTTTAAGTAGCATTACTATTGTATTTTCTAAAATTATAATGATTTTCTAATGGACATATTGTATAACATGTAGAAATTAGAACTCTATATGTACATTAATGAGCACAGAAAAATATAATTGACAGTCTTAGAAGCACCCTTCGAGGTGGCATTCTAAATTATAAGATAAGCAAATAAGAAGTGAGATTCACGCACAATAAACTTCTAATATAAATAGCACTAACCAATATTTATCAATCCAGGATCCACGGAAGAAGTGGACCACACCGCCGTCGGTGCCGCCATCACCACCATCACCACCAACCTGCCGGAGATGACGAAGGGCGTGCGCATGATCGCGGCGCTCATGGACGACGGCGACAACGGCGACCGCCTGCTTGACGCCACCAGGAAGCTCTGCTTCGCCTTCACTGACCTGCTGAAGGCTGCCGAGCCTGAGACTAAGGAGGTGGGTTTTGATTCGATACTTATTATATTGAAGTAGATTTTGCTTGCCTCGTAAATGTAGGATTTGTCAATTTAAGTTGTTGGTTGACGTAGAATGTTAATATAAAATCAGAAAGTTATTTATTATCCCTTGGAAACAGTCCATTTTTTCTATATAAAAAAACAATCAAACACCATTTCTGTACCGCTGACAATATTTATTTCAAATTTCACGACAACTTATTGAGTACTTTAGGTGTAAAGGCATTACAAAGAAACACATTTGCATGTATAATATTATTAAGTATTTATTTGAAGCTGATTTTAATTTATATATTTTGTTTTTTTTAAATTCTGAAATCAAAAATGTTTATTTCATTCCAGCCTCGTCAGAACCTCCTGAACGCCGCGTCTCGAGTGGGCGAGGCGTCTACCACCGTACTGCACACCATTGGCGAGGAAACCGAAGAGGACAAAGAAACCCAGGTAACAGACACCACAGACAGAATTAGGCTTAGCAAGAAATCCTTCCTCTACAGGAAACTTAACTATTGCTACGATAACTTTTATAACGTTTTCTTCGGGCGGAACAAAGAGTTCGGCGATGACTTCGACTGTCCCGACGATTCCAAACCCGAGCCTAAGGTTCAACACGACTATGGCGATGACGTCAAGCCTACTGTGTTAGTGGGGAGCGACAGAAAGGCTGATGATGAGGACGGGATATACGAGGATATCGATACTAGTAGGAATTGGGGAGCTCTAGACGTTATCCAAGAAGAGTCGGATAGCGACTATTACAGAAGCTTGGATTATTGTAACTTGTTGCTTAGGTCGGGGAAACCGGTCACTATCGAAGATATAAACCATCTTAGAAACAGCAAAAACGATCTTAATAAAGTTGGCGACGTTAATATCGATTCTATAGTGGAGGATTGTGCGGAATACCTCGATGAGAAAATCGACAAATTCGCGGACCTGAAAAAAGATTCATCGATTAGTTCGTCGAATGAGAACGATCAAAAGTCCAGCGATTATGAGACGATAGGCGAATATGCAGATAACCCGAAATTGTATCCTAAGACGATATCTGACAAAATATATAATTTCAAAAAAGATTTTTCGAGTCATGATTACGCCAACGTCAATTTCGATACACCGAAACCCGAGCACGCGAATATCGACTTCAATAGACGCACCAAAAACGATTTGCTCCGCGAAAAATTCTTCTTATCCAACAATATGGATAAGAACGACATTAACGATAGGTTCAATCGATATAAGGAGAAGAAAATCGAGTGCCATAGTATTAAAAATGACATTACTAAATCCGGTTCGGACGTCAAAGTTTCTGGCGCCTTAAACATGAAAATATTCAACCCGGATAGGTACAATAGGGTATTGACGACAACCGAGACGTACACGCAAATGGCGGAAGCTAGTTTCACTAAAAACGAGATCAGTAAGCTTAGGCGGGACGGGTTCGAGAATTTCGTTAAGAAAAGCGAGAAGTATTATACTAGCGAGGTGAGGGATAGACAGACTGAAGTATTGAATAATGGCCACGAAGCCAAAGGGAAGACTGAAATTCGTATATTCTACAACCCTACGTTTAGAGCTACTGGGGATAATATCAAAGGCTTCTGTCCGTACTGTAAGCGGCGGTGTCCGCGCACGGCAGAGAAGTGTTGTCGACAATGCGTGTGCCTCGAGACTGAGTTGAAGGCTATCTGGAAGGAGCACTGGCTGAACATTCTATGCTTTATGTCGTTGTTGTTCGTGTTCCTAGTGCTGTTGCTGCAGTGTTTCATTCCTAACAATTGCGATATGGCGGGTGAGGGGCAGGCAGAGAGTCAAAATGATAACGGGTGCAATGATTACTGGACAATGTGGTAAAAGTAGTGGGTATTGTGCTAGGCTTGGGAGCTTAGGTCGATAGTTTCTGTTTTGTAATGATGTAGGTCCATTTACTAAATCACATTATTTTTTTAAAACGTATGCACATAATTTCTTATTTATTTGAATAGGTTCTTTAAATGAGTTATTTTTGTCACATATTATACAAACAACGCAAGATATTGCAATATTCTATCAGACTTGCCATATATTTTGAATTTTTTCTTATTTTTGCTATCTTTTAATGGGGTCGGGTATTAATATCGGAGGGGTTTTTATTTATGTAGATAATAAAGCGGTGTTTGTCGAATCTCGATTAGGTCGTATAAGTAAAAATCTCATGTTTTCCATGACTATATTAATATGTACAGCTAGCCGGTAGTGCTACCTTGGCAGCTATATCTTTATTTGGATTCTCGATCTGAATAATTTGGATATTCTTTGACTGACTCTGGACATCTAACATCAGACAGCCTGTAGCTATGAGTTAGTCAGGTATATTAATTTTAATAAAATACAATTCCTAATATATTTAATATAATTATATCATCACATTAAAAGTTCCTCATTTTCGAATCTCTATTTCTCGTTTTGCTGTCTTTTTCCTTGGAATATATAATTTAAGGATTTTTCTTAACAATTCAAAATTGTTTTTGTTTGTTTTCGGATGCAAAGTTTGGAAAGACAAACTTACTTATGGGAAAAGACTGCGTAATGACATTAATTTATTTAAATTATTCTAGTTTAGGCTTTATATAAAATAACTATCTAACAGATGGTTTGAGATAGTCTTGCCACTTGAGTCCAAATTTTGTAATCAAGGATAAATCCAGGGCGGAAATAACAATTATTTTAATTAACAATCTTTATGGTAAATTTCGTTCAAAGATTTTATTTTAAAAATATACAGCGTAATAGTACTGTTTAGAAAGCATAACATATCACGAAAAACAATATTATTTTAAATGATATTGGGAAATTTTCATTTAAGAGATGTAGGGCAGCCGTTCTCCTGGATCTGTCCTTTTATTTAACAGTTATAATTACTAATTCAATAGGTAGGTATAGTTCTAGAAATATATTTAAGCCATGTTTGTCTTATGAAAAGTGACACAATTTTAATTTGTCGAAGTAGTGGATTTGACATAAGTACACTCGTATTTATGGCCATATGCGATTCAAAAATATTCTGCGACTCGCATTTCGTGAGTTTAAAGTACTCAGTCTCATGGACTTAAATATTTTTTAAATATCATTACTTTTATATTTTCATTGTGTTGCTATTTTTAAGTATTGATTCCGTCGTCTTTGGTGTAAAATGGTATTAATAAGGTACTATTTCATTGTTATATTGGTTAATAACATTTTTACATGCTTGCTTAATTCTAGTCCATTGCGATTTTTGATAATTTTAAAACTAACTAATTTGGCAGCTAATCGTTATTAAATTATTTAATTGTTTGTTAATTTTGTTTAAATCTTTGTTCAGTATTATTGGAATCTAAATGCAGCTAACTATGCAATTAATTGTGTTCATTTTGTCTGTACATATATTTTTTGTTTTGTTTTGTTCACACAGGAGAGTACAAAAGTTTTCATTGCCATACATTTTCCAGAGTTTATCAATATTTTTAACTAATCGCGAATAACGTTTGTTTATTCCCGGTTAGATGAAATTTTATTTTTTTAATTTTACTTTTATTCATTTTGTCATACAGCGTCGGACCAAAATATCGGAACATTTATTTTTTGTTTGGAAATAGTCTACAAATAATTTAATATGGACTGATTCATAATCACCAAAGTACAAATTAAAGTAATAAGTTAAATTTCTCTCATGTAGCATATATTTCTTATTATTAAAACGCCATAATAATTCGGACGACTGGTTTATCAGTCATACCTTTCTATTAGTGATAAATATTAAAATATAATTATTAGAATTAA
Source organism: Deilephila elpenor (assembly GCA_949752805.1). Classification (NCBI taxonomy): domain Eukaryota; kingdom Metazoa; phylum Arthropoda; class Insecta; order Lepidoptera; family Sphingidae; genus Deilephila; species Deilephila elpenor. Next base: position 14,234,670 of record OX457104.1, on the reverse strand, counting down.
TTTGCATAATAAGTTAACAAAGTCTTGCCATTTTGCCATCACGTCCGAGCCATTTTAAAGATAGTTACTATAATATATTTTTATATGGCGTTCCGATACGTTCGTCCGACATTACATTGAATGGTTGTGGGATATATTATGTTATATTATTTTTGTCACTGCCGCAAGATATTTTGTTGAATTACATTTTGCTTTTATTTATTTGGTATTTTTATTTACCACTAACTGTCTCGTAGAGTGAAAGTAGTGACAAAATTGTACTCGACTAATATACCCCATAACTGAAGGCTCACAAACAGAGCTGGGCTTTTGAGTCTCATGGTTCTTCTGGTTTAAATTTATAGTGGTGGAGTGTCGTGGGTTCGAATCCCATGTACATAAGATTAGTGTGAGTGTGTGATTTTGTATTTAGTAAGACAAAATACACATATTATGTTGTGTAAGAGTCAGGAAAATAACGTCGTATGTCGCAAATGCGTCAGTGGTTTTATAACCAAGACACTTTTTTAGATTAGTTTTATTACTGTTTTACATGACATTGGAATAGCTTGCTGGAATTTAAAAATTACTGGCAAAAGCAGGAGTTAATTTGCTTCTAACGCTAAGTAAACGGGTTCGATCCCCGCTCAGATAAATATTTGTATTAACTTGTATATATTCGTTGAGTGTTTGTGCCTGTCTACGTCGTGTTTGTACCTAAATATAGCTTTGTAGTAAAATGCCTAGGGTTATGTATGCAAAGACAGAAAAAGAAAGGATCAAAGGCCTAGATTGAATTCTGTAAAATTACTAAATTGAGTGGCGGTGTAATTGAGAAATTAAAATATATTGTTTCTAAAACAACTTTGCTATGTAAGTTATAAGATATTTAATAATGGCAAGGTATAATAAATTAACGACATTATAGATGAACAAGACATTTTCTTTCTGATGAATTATTGAATGAATTTGCGCAACTCATTTAGTACTTTAATCTTTTTGCAATGATGCGTTAAATCATAATAAGATCTAACAATATAGTAAAAGGACTTTACATTCAACTTTAATGGCATAAATTAATTTAATAATAGTCAATCTGTATAAAAAAAATGTTTCATACCTACGGCATTAATTTATAAAGATGATGCAACCTCCATGCAAAACGAAATAATTCGATAAATACGGCTGGAATATCATGTCACGATTTGTCGACACGGGATGGTTGTTTACTATTGTTATTTACATTGTAATGTATTTTATAAGCGAGCATTTGCTCGTAGCGCGGCAGCAGGCGCATCCGATTTGAGACAACTGTAGTTATTTAAACAGATGGTGAAAGTTCAGCTTTATGGAAAGGGTATTTAAATACATCTAGAATTATGTAAAGGACAACTAGGCAAAATAGTATTATTTATTTTTTACATAGGCGCTTTCTCTATGCGTCGAACACAAGCATTTATGAATAATGAATATCATGTCAATACTTTTGCATGATATCTTTTGTATATTAAATGTATTGTTTCGTCTAGATTTATTGAAGAGGAATCCGCATAATAAGATTGGCTTATATATTTTCACACCAGTCGCAATTGTTAAATTGCGTCGAAGTAGAACAACGGTGTATCAAATTAATCGCGACACTGATCTCACAAAAGTGTAGTTTAACATGTTTCCACGGTTTCCACGGTTTGCAGAATTGTTATCCTTTTCTTATTAACATCCCAGACCTAATAAGTTATTAAGCCTGATTATTTAAAAATTTATTTTCCATACGGAAACACCAATACATTTTTATGAAAATAATAGCAGCTTTCGTATATTTAATTTTTAATTATATAACTCTAAGTACCAATTAAGTACCAATCTAAATGAATTCTCGTCCACAGGACATCCTTCTATCCCTGGCGAAGGCTGTTGCCAACACGACCGCTGCGTTAGTGCTAAAGGCCAAGAACGTGGCCGCGCATTGTAAAGACGACCAGCAACTGCAGAACAACATCATCGCGGCCGCCACGCACTGCGCGCTCGCCACCAGCCAGCTCGTCGCTTGTGCTAAGGTGGGAATTAAGATAAAGAAAAACAAATAAAATCGCAGTTTGATGGTTGTTATGTCATAAAAATATTAGGAATTAATTGGCATGATGATGGCAGAGATTATCATGATATTTTAATATGTTTGTTTTTAATATTAAATGGAGCTGAATGGTTAATTTACCGCATAGTGTAATGGATTTTAAAATGGCGAAAAATATTTTTATGCTGAATGCTGTACCAATATTTTACAGTATTTAAATAGCAATAAGTTCAATAGGTCCATTAAAAAACTTTACATTGTAAATTATTGACAATATCAATCGATAAGACGTCGCTTATGAAACGAGAGGCCGCGGGTTCGATCCATGCACTGAGATAAATGTTTGGTGATCGAAAAGTCTCTTGTAGGTTTAAATATTGATGATAGTATTTAGTGTGGGGTGTGGACTACGGTAGTATAGTGACGTGTGGTTGCAGGTGGTGGCGCCGACGCTGCAGAACCCGCAGTGCCGCGAGCAGCTGGTGAGCGCGGCGCGGCAGGTGGCGGCGGGCGTGGAGCGCCTGGTGCAGGCGTGCGCGCCCGCGCCCGCGCCCGCCGCGCCCGACGTGGAGCAGCTGGCCGCCGCCGCGCAGCGCGTCTCCGACGAGCTGGAGCGCCTGCTCGCGCACTGCGAACTCGGTCAGTACTGCTTTATTATTACGCCTATTTATCTCAGGTGTGTATAAAGGATCTTCAACGTCCTCAGCTATAAAACTATTCGCATTTTCCTGGTCCAAAATCAAACTAACTTTGTCTTTATCGACAACGAGATGAAGAGCCTGTCATATTTACTCTTGCACCCAGACATATATGTATTGCCTACGTAACCCTGTTGTTTTCTTGAGGTATTATAATCAAACCACTCTTAATGACATTCTCGATATTATCGACTTAAAGCTTGTGTATCTTCCCCGAATGTAATTAAAACTATGGAAACCAAAGGGATTATCACATAAAGATTAAAATGATGAACTTGTTTATAGTGTAATTAAATAAGTGAATGTATGTGCACAGAGCGCGGCGGACAGGCGTGGAGCCGCTCGCGCGCGGTGGAGAGCGTGCTGTCGGCGTGGGAGCGCGTGGCCGACGCGGGCGACGCGGGCGAGCTCGTGCGCCACGCGCGCCACTTGGGCCAGGCCACGGCCAGGCTCATCACCGACATCAAGGTCACTACCACTACTCTGCTTACTAAAAACACCGATATGCTACATAATGCCGTTACGGTCTATCTCCAAAAAGGTTCACAGTCTATCTAATTACATAACATTTCGTGTGAATGACCCAATTTCTTTTAATTGTACAGACGGAAGCGGAAGCATCGCCATCGGATTCGCAACGCAAACTGTTGGCAGCTGCTAAACTGTTAGCCGACGCCACCGCCAGGATGGTGGAGGCGGCCCGCCAGTGCGCATCGTCACCGCAGGTATTTAACTCATGGGGAATTTTATACTTGTAATATATATATTCAACTATTCCAAATGTAATCTTACAATTACAATTGTATTACAATGATGTCCATACTTGTCGTGTCATAGTTAAAATTCACCACACAAAAAAATGATCCTTCAAGCCAGATAACCAACAGTAATCAAGCAAAATGAGACGATATATCTTGTTTTATCTTTGGAACATTGTATTAATAAAGTGCATGAATTGGATCAGGATCGCGAGAAGCAAGAAGCTCTTCGCAAAGCTGCGGAGGAGCTGCGCTACATCACGGCGGACTACGCGCAGGGACAGGACATCGTCGGCTCGCAAGTCGCACGGCTTCAGGCAAAAAAAATACCCTACTTTTTTCCCCTTCCAAATAATTAATAGTTAATGTATATTCCTGTATTAGAGATGTGTTTTTATATTAGTACAGCGAAGTAGAGTAATTGTACCTGATGGAAGGACAGTGCTGATCAGATAAAGTATCGAGTTGCGATACACAATTATTTTCCATAATTTGATACCTTTACGAAAGTTTACTGTTTTATCCGTTTTTAGCGCTATATGTCTGATATAATGTTCATCTATAGGAGAGCGCTCGTCAAGCAACTTCCAGCGCTACACAACTCATCACCTCCGCCCAAAACGCGACGCAGTACAACACCAACAAGTATTCACAGGTACTGTTTAACAAGCATTAATTACTATTACACAACAACAGATTTGTTAGGGATTGTCATTATTTTATTATGATACTTATTAATTGATAATAAATAATTTGATAAATTGAAACACAATTTTATTTTTTCATAACTTTGTAACATCTAACTTCTCTCGTTGTATAAAAGTTTATTTAAATGAACAGTCCTATATCGTCTATGCAGGAGACGTTGCTAGAAGAATGCAAGATCCTACAAGAGCAGATCCCTCGCGTGATGGACGCTGTTAAGGTGTCTACTCACAAACCGACCGAAGCTGCTGCCAGACTCGACCTTATCTCGGCCTCCGAGACATTCTTACAGGTACATACAGATATACAGGTTTAGCCTATCCCAGGTAGCAAAGTTGTACGGTGAAGGAGGTAGAGTTTATTTATTTATTTATTTATTTATTTATTTTAACACATGGAAAACTTACAGCTAATAACAAAAGAAGTAAACTGGAAACCTAGATAGTATCGTAGAATATGGAAACTTGATTATTTAAGAGTAGGCAAGTGGAGTTTTTCGGTCTGTGCTATTGGAAATGGAACGAATCCAAAAAATACTTTTTTTTATTCTTCAATCGGGTTTATACTACACATAAGTATTTCCTCGTTGTAATGTGTATATTGATTCCTCTCTGTAATGAACGATAGTATTGCGAGTAGTATGTAGCATGTATGTATGTGTAACGTACATATGTGTTGTTGCAGAGGAGCGGCAACGCCATCGCTGCGTGTCGCGGCGCGCTGCCCACAGTGGGAGAGGCGCCCACCGCCAAACAACTCGCGGATACTGCGCATCGCTTCACCACCGCCTGCGGAGACCTCAGGTATCACTTAAACTTCATTCAATCATTCACTCTCCGCTTTTAAGATGTATCTTAAACATATTAATTTTTGCATCAGGTCAGCAGTAAGTCGCGCACGCATCTCCAATAAGGGCCTGGAGATGGACGCGGCGGCCGAGATCATCCGCTCTCTACAAGGAGAGCTAGACGAACTCGAGGAGGCGCTCAGGGCCTTCGACCTTAAACCGCTGCCCGGACAAACTGTAAGGAAAAATTGTATAGATTACTGTTTAAAACTATCGATAAATTGTAAATCGAACTATGGTTCAATAATGTAATACATTATATGATAATGTATTACATTAAATTCCCTCTTATTTATGGGATTTCACATCAAATAGCAGCAATGTATTCAGTTTATAATTTTTCAATTTTGATGTAAACATATGACATTAAGACAAGTAGAGAGAACCGAGAGTAATTAACCGAGTCATGTGAATAAAATTGTGTTATATTAGGCGGAATGGGCGAACACAACGATGCGTACATCACGTCGCGCAGCAGCAGCGGCTACAGCTCAGCTGGCGGGTGCGGCTCGGCTCGGCGAGGCCGGCGCGGGCGGCGGCAGGGCTGCGGCCGACCTGGCCGCCGCGCTCAGAGACTTCTCCTCCGGCATCCGCGCCGCCGCCGCGCACGCGCCCGCACACGCGCACCCGTACGTACACGCACATACACATCTACCGATAATGCCTCGCTGACGAGTCAATACAACATAATACATCAAATAAATTATATAATAGTAGTAACAATAAATATATTAAAATTGACTACATTTCTTAATTGATAAAACACTAATTTTAAACATCATATAACTATTCCATAATTTGGGACACCTTTCATAACCACTACAAAATGTAAATATACATTAATATGCTATATAATTTTTCTATAAACAGGATGATATCATCCGGTCGTCAAGTGCTGCACTCGTCGCTGACCATGGTGGAGACAGTCAAGAAGTACATGAGCACGTCGGAGCAGGTGGACGCCGTCGCCATCGCGTCTATCGCCAAGGACATATCACAGGTAAACCATAGTTTTACACACATATAAACTGCTGGGTACTATCGATATCGAAGAAATATAGAAGGTGGTAAATTGTGGTAAAAAAAACCTGACAACATTTTTAATTTAGACAATATTTATGTTAAAAAAAATATTAACTAAGTCATTCTGTAAGATAAATCCCCATGTATATGTGAAATAAATCTTGTTGTGTCGACCCTATTTAAGTAAGTAATAAGAGGAGTAAACGAAGATTTACACAAGTTTTCTACAACTGGCGGATATTTTATTTTCACACTGCCCTCTAGTGTAAACTTACAGTAATTATACAGGCAATACAAGCGGTTTAAATACGAATCTATTTTGTATCAGGGTCTGGACCAGACTATGGACGCAGTGCCGTCTCACGCGGAGCTGGACCTCGCTATGGAGAACATCAACGAGACGCTCAACATACTCAACATGGGCGAGTTCCCGCCCACCGACAGTAGCTACGGGTACGTATCATTTACCTCTATCTTCTTCTTTTAGCTCTTATCAACGTACTGCTGGGCATAGGCCTCCTCTCGATTATGCCATTCTTTCCGGTTCTGTACAAGTTACATCTAGTACGACTGTTGGAAAGAGGCAATTCCACATTATCATAGTCTTACATAAAAACCGATATTAAAGAACTGCTTTACTATCTTTTCTCTTACGATACGTGAAATTTACGGGACTTAATTTAGGCATAACATGGAGTCGCATTTTTCACTTAGACTGTAAAAATATCGCTAAAACTTCTGCCGTGGGTTTTCAAATATACCCTACAATTATCGACATCATAAATGGCATGACACATGCATAAATGGTCGTCCTCATACAATTTGTCACTCATCTGTAATTTGTTCCCTTAGTGAACTACAAACGGAACTCAACTCCGCGGCAGTAGGACTCAACACCGCTTCTTCGGAAGTGGTGCAGAGCGTGGAGGAGCCGGCCGCGCTGGCGGACAGCAGCCAGCATTTCGGACAGGCCTTCAACAGGCTTCTAGGAGTGTCCATGGAGATGGCGGGGCAGACTGAGGTGAGGAGTTGTTGTCGATATTCTATGGGCCTTTATGTTGTCTATTTATATTTATTCAAGTTATTGTGGGCTTCTAAATCACTTTTCATGTTGGAACTAAAAGTATTACCGCCTTAAATATATCTGGTTTGGGTTTGACCAGCAATTAAAAATACTTATCGAATTTACCATAAATACTATCATTTACATCACTCATCTAGTAGGTCCAGTATATTGGTTTATAATCCTAAAATATAGTTTACAATCGATATAAAAATCACCAGTTAAATTTTATTATTTTATTTATTTCGTAGGACCGTGAAGTTCAGTCGATGATGGTGAACTCGATGAAGTCTGTGACCGTGAACTCGTCCAAACTGCTCGGCACAGCTAAATCTGTTAGTCAGGTAAGCTAAACATCGATTCCTAGAGAAATATGTGAATTAAATTCGCTATCCTGACATATTTTAATGAATTCGATTGTTTTGTTAATAGGACTTGACTCGACCGAACGCGAAGAACCAACTGGCGGCCGCAGCTCGCGCCGTCACCGACAGCATCAACCGACTGGTTAGTTCAATTAAATGCTTTTTCTGGTAAAAATATACTTTTCCTACAACCGATTACAAAAGATTTGGAGGTTAAATTAAAATCATAGCCAACATACTTAATCGACCTTAACGACGCGTATACTATTTCCGTTCGTTATATCCGCCCATGTTAACTCTAAAAACCGATATCGATAAAAATTAAAATCGATGAAGACTGACCATAAAACAATATGTGTGTGTTCAGGTGGACGTGTGCACGGAGGCGGCGCCGGGGCAGAAGGAGTGCGCGGCCGCCATCCGCAGCATCCAGAGCACGAGACCCTTACTCAATGGACCCACACAGCCTCTCAGCGAACTGGGATACTTCGCCTGTCTGGACTGCGTCGTCGAACACAGCAAGAGCCTCAGTAAGTACCACCACTATACCACTACTTAACGCTATATCATACTATCGATATTCCCTGATAGGCCCCTTAATTGTCCAACTTAAATGTTGTTTTTATTCAATTTGTTTTAATATCAACTTAATTTCCCATATAGTGTGTAAGAGTGAGCTTGTTCTTACAAGAGCATACTTAATATATCTTGCCATAATTATCGGGATGAAATGATGTAGTAGTTTAACATCAGTTTTAATTCCACGAGAAAACCTTTATTTTAGAAGATACTGCAATCATAATTCCTTACAGTTTCTCTACTAAGTAATTTAGTGCTTCGTGTAAGTACAGTGAATAATGCAATATGTGTGTGTGTGCAGGCGAGGGCATGTCTGGCATGGCGGGCAGCGCCAAGCGCGGCGAGGCGGAGTCGTTCTGCCGCTCCGTGTCGGCCGTGGGCAACGCCGCGCAGCAACTCGTCGAGTGCGCCGCGCACGCCGCATACCTGGTACCCTATTATATTCATATACATAGCAATATACTAGAAAAGGAGATCGGTCGATTTGGTCTAACTGTGGACAAGAAATTCATTATTACCAAAAAATTTGGCGTATTTTTTTAGATTAATTTCTCTATTTACTTTTATCCTACACCATTGGAATTAGATTTACAAAAAAATGAGGATATCATGAAATATTTCTACCATTTTTGTATTTGTCAGCAACATTCATAGAGTTGACATCTGTTACGAGACTATTATCTGTCAAATTGCATTGTTTATTTCGTCGTGTACTAATGTGTATTTAAAATTGAATTAATTTGAAAATCATATAATTTAGTTTTGTGGCTGGGTGTTGTGTTTATTCTCTACGGCGTCCCTTGCAGTCAATTGCTTACCTCGATCCAACCATACTATAGCGTATAAATAAGTTAAAATGTTTATAATCGTCATGTTAACAAAAACTACGGGAAATCATAGATGTGCGCCTGAAGCCAACAACTACGAGACACCGATCGTAAAGGCGCAAAGGCTTACATGATCTGTAATGTCTGAATGGATTCATCCTCAATCATTGTTTTATTTTTTCATTATTGTGTATGGTAGCTTCAGATATTTTTTAAACTAGCACATGACAAAGTGACTAACTACATAGGTACAATAAACCTGATATCAAAATATTATACTTTTAAATATTCAAATGTGTTTTTCTGTCTTTCTTGATAAGCTTACGTACTTTATAATAATGTATATTCATACTCATCCCAAACTTAAAATATAAGCCAACTATGATATTACGTATTCAGATAGCAGAAAATGGTAGATTTTGTAAAACTTTAAGAGGATAAATCTTAAAAACCCCGTATCCTAGCTCAAGAAGACTATGTCTTATTTGAAGGATAAAAAAGCCTTATTATTTAAGTCTATGTCTCATTTGTCTCCCCCATGTTTCCACTACTAGGCCCAATATTCATAGGAAAACGACCGATCTCCTTTCATTATTGTCATTGCATACAAAAAACCTACTTATGAACGTAGGTTTACCAAAATATTTCGAACATCTGCATATTGATATTAAACATTGATCCAATCAAATCATTATTAGGTCGTCTACGTAATTATCTTGATAAATCGAGATAATCATAGCATATTTGTCTATTATAGAGCAGTTCCAACAGTTTTTCAACTCCTCGTATTCATTCAACTTTATGATTGATTTCGTTGCGGATTAAAGACAAGTTAGACATTCCCGAAGACTCGCTGAGATTCAATGCTTTGCCGTGCGTATCGCTGTTGATCCTGCGAGACAGGAGTTGCAGAGCAGAGACCTGCGAGCAGAGTATAGAACAGTAATAACGTATGTAATGTGCACAGGTGGCGGTATCGGACGAGACGAGCGTGGCGGGGCGCGCGGGCCCGGTGGACCAGGCGCAGTTCGCGCGCGCCGCGCAGGCCATCGACCAGGCCTGCCGCGCGCTCGCTGACTCCGCCACCAACCAGCACCAGGTACACCACATTATATTACTTACAGATTATTGAACAGCCTTATGTTATTTATCCTTATTAATCATTGTTCGATATAAAGGCTGAGTTGGCTGGCTTTATCTCTTGCTGACTTATGTTTCATTTAAATATCAAGATCGAATTTGAGTTTTTGTTCACGTGAATTTCTATAGTCGTTAACACAATTACAAGATTCTCAGAAAACTCCTCTAGTGCTACTTTAATTTTTAAACCGTAGTATACCGATTTCTTAGTACTGGTCTCCTCAAAAATCCAGAGTTCGATATGGGGAATTTTGCATTTAAAACCTTATCTACCTTTTACTCTATTTTGTCGATATAAAACAAGAATTTGTGTGTGCCTACAGGTGCTGTCAGCAGCAACAGTGATCGCGAAGCACACGAGCGCCCTCTGCAACGCGTGCCGCGTGGCGTCGGGCAAGACTGCCGAGCCGCAAGCCAAGCGCCACTTCGTGCAGGCCGCCAAGGACGTGGCCAACTCCACCGCCGCGCTCGTCAAGGAGATCAAGGCGCTCGACACCGACTATAGTGATGTGAGATTATTCTCGATGTCTTGGTTCAACTGTATTTGTGGTGTAGATTGTAGATTAACAATAATTTACATACACAATAAGACTGGGTTAACACAAAAAGACAAAGATAAACTTTTACTAATTTGAGATCTTAAATAATTAAATTACGATTAGGAAAAATAAGTCGTGCTCGAATGATGTGTGACAAGGGGGAATTATAATTATGAATACTATAATTTTATTGGATGGACTTTTGATAAAAAAAATTACTTGCGACAATATCACTTAAATACAGAGTTAGTTGCACTAAACTTTCTATAAAACAAGTGTCGTGTTGTGCAGGAAAACCGAGCTCGTTGCGCAGCTGCTACAGGTCCGCTACAGGACGCGGTGCGCTCACTATGCCAGTTCGCAGACAGTCCTGAATTCGCTTCCATACCTGCCAAGATTTCACCACAGGCCAGACTTAACCAGGAAGCTATACTCGACTGCGGCAGGTATGAAAAGAACCTTTTTAAATTGTATTTACTTCAGTATTTTCTATTAATAGTTTTTGGTCCTTCGAACCGGATATGTACCTTTATCGACATTGTTAATATATTTAAATACAGTTTAAAACTTATCAATCCAAAAAAAAATCTAGTTGTTCAAAATGAAACAGAATTTTCGATATATTAATAAAGCTAATTAATAAAATGTTAATAATGATATTTTTTCACCAGGAACATAATATCTGGTTCGTGCTCGATGCTGGAGGCTGCGAAACATCTAGTACTATCGCCACAAGACCGTGTGCAGTGGCAGCACCTGGCCACGCACAGCAAAACCGTCTCCGACAGCATCAAGTCGCTCGTCACGCAGATCAGGTCAGTGAGGCTTTATAGACTTAGCTTGGTAATACTACGGGTTCGTGAGCCTTGGTGGAGAGTAAGCAAATTTCGAGCACATCAGAAAATCGCTAGTGAGAAAAGTTGATACTGGCGTCAACAGAAATGACAACTAACAATATCTGATCATTGTTATGTGATCGCTGCCATAATATTACTCTTTGTTCTGTGTCACTATAATTTCATAATTTAGTTAACGCTAATTTGGGCTACTCGATTAAAGGACATTTTTAAATATCGGTCGTATAAAAGACGACGTTATTAAAGATACCCTACTGTTAAATATACCAAGAAATATTTATGTACCAGGGAGAAAGCGCCAGGACAGCGCGAGTGCGCGGCAGGGCTGGAGTCCCTGAACAAGTTGCTGCGCGAGCTCGACCACGCGGCTATCCAGGCTGTTGGACAGGAGCTGCAGCCCAGGAAGGCCAACACGCTGCAAGGTTACTCAATCTCCGTAATATTACTCTGTGGAGTCAGTTATTGACTTAAGTTTGGTGAAAACTTTAAAAAGAAAACAATGTAGCTAGGAAACACATATAACCAAAAGGCTTATTCCTATAGCTGCTTCCTATATTTATATTTGCTTCTTTTGGTCCGTTAAGGGTTTAATGAAGCAATTGAAGAAGCTAGCATAATATTATGGTTAAAGTAATTAGTCTGCTTCTATTAGATACTCATATTTTGATGGCACTGCACTTATAATCAAGTGCGTTATCATTAACTTAACTAGTAAATAAAAAGATATGACATCTTTTACAGTATAATAATTCTATAACTATTATAAAAATGTGTCAAAATAAATAAAAATTGTGAGTATAATGTGAACTGTTTGCATTTGCCAGGTTACTCGGAGCAGGTGGAGAACAGCGCGTCGGAGATGCTGGAGCGTCTGGAGCCGCTGCGCGTTGCCGCCAAGAGCGAGGCCGAGAACCTCGGACACGCCGTCAAACAACTGGTACGATACACACCAGCAATATTGCACTACTAGTTCATTACTCCGAATCAGTTATCGCTGTCTTTTATTGCCATCGCATTCACTGTAGTTCATTATGGTATGCACACTTATATATCATATCTTTATGGTCAGTTTCTTGACATGAAATCTTTAATTTGACTAGAGGTGAATATTGTGATTGTGACATGTTGTGCGTGCAGGTGTCGTATGCGGAGGCGCTAAGCGCGGGCGCGGTGGGCGCGGCGTCCAACGTGACGGAGTGCGGCGCGCAGGGGGCGCTGCTGGCGCACGCGCGCACCGTGCTCGAGACCATCGCGCTGCTGCTGCATGCGGCCAGGGACGCCGCCGGGAACCCCAGGGTGCGTACACCTGCCTTCACTTTATTTCTTGAAGTACTCGTCAACTAACATCTTTGCTCGTTTTTGCAACTTATTCCTCTACCTATTGTGGGTATTAGAAATTATGAGTCTGTTCACTATCATACCTAGAACCGAAACAAATACTATACTATACAATGAAGTAATTATTAATACCGGCATGCTAACCATGTAGGTGTTTTATCATTTATGTAATAAATTGCTATATCTGAATCGCAACAATAATTTTTGATTGGGTATAATATAATATGTGTGCGCAGGCGGTGAACGCGCACGCGGGCGTGGAGTCGCAGGCGACGCTGGCGCGCGAGGCGCTGAGCGAGCTGGCGGCGTGCGTGCGCGAGCTCAGCACGCAGCGCGGCGCCGTGGGCCCGCTGCTCGACACGCTCGCGCGCGCCATCGCACGCCTCACCGACCACAGGTACCCGCCGCCCCCTCACATTCCCACACACTCGCTGTCGATCATGCCATTGTCCTATAGGTGTTACAGTTTTAGTGTTCCACTCTGTGCAAACTTTTGAGCATTGATTCTGTACTCAGTCTCGAAAATAAATTAGAATAGTATCGTCACTAATAAATTAGTCGATGATACAATCCGCGTATTTCGATCATAATGTTACTGAATTTATAACTCAGTAACTCTTTAAAAAAATAAACACTTTTTTATGTGTTTTTAATGTGTACTACATTGCGTCCTTGAATCGAAGTATTATCAACACAATTACAACGGTTACAACCTTTAATAATCTCATACAATATTGACCAACCCAGTCATCAGTCATACAGAGCCATCAATCGTGGCCTCGACACGTCCTTGACCGGGCCCGCCGCGGCCATGTGGCTCGTTGGCCTTCATCACGGTCTATTTGCGAGCCGTGACTAACTGCTATTCCTAGACTTTACGAGTGTCTGCGCGCGGCCTAACTGTGTCAACTCGAACTTAGATTCATACTCTATGTCTCTATAGTCTGTGCGATAGGTAAAAGTTTGCACTGTGTTTTAATTATTTAGTGGTATTTTAGTGGGTTGTTGTAATATAATATGAACGTTTATAGGTTTAATCAAGTGAGGTATGTTATTGTTTTGTTTTTGTTTACGTCTTTGATGAGATGAAAGTGTAGTCGAGTGAAAAACAAAAGTCGATGTGGCCGATTCCTGTCGCTAAAGAAACTTTGATCTTGAATGGTTTATTAAAATGTGACAGATGTATGACCTACCCTGTGTGTAGATGTTTATATTGCATCTGAGGAAATTATAATATTGAATTAATGATTCATTTTTGGCTTCAAAAATTAGTCCGTTTGTTGACGTATATTGTGACGTCAAATCTAATCTAATAGTTTAACCTACTAAATCATTACTGTAATATGCATATCAACAAATAACCAAAGTTACGGAGACACTAAACACGACTGAACAACTTTTACCACCCAATTATTACCACATGATCCCGACAATAGCGCAGTGATGACCAGTAACCACCGAAATGGCCACAAAATTAGCAGTGACCACTAACCACCAAGTGCTGGTTAACATTGGCCGTGCATCAGTTAACTGCAAGTTGGCGGGCGGCCAGTGACGCGCTCTCGATCCGCCGGTGATCCAACCGCTATAAATAAATCGTTTGATTGATTTACTCGCACTTCTGTTAGAATATAACTAAACATGGTCGCACTTTCCAACAAGTGGATGTGCAAACGTTTTGATGTACGCAATTCATCAAAGTGAACAAGACAGTAGCCAATTAATTTGCTAAGTTAAGAGGTTGGGATGTAAGAAATAAATATGTTAAATTTTAAATGGTAATAGTGAGTAGATTAAGTCAAAGGATTACATATTTTGACAATAAGTAGGCATTTATTGTAATAAAAGCTACTCCTTTATAACGCCATACACGAAAAAGACTTTCTCTATTCTAACCTGTAAGGTCTGATGTAGAAAGATATTTTTTGATCAATGCCAACGTTCGGCAAAGGACGTATTTTGTTTATTCCACTATTGTTGGCTGCAATATAATTAATAGTACCCACAACCAATACAATAAATATTTAACGGCTGAAACTAACGGTAAATATACAATATTAGACTTTTATTACACTGTATTGTGTATGACCCTGACATTGGCAGGCCGCAAATCAATACATGAAGTATGTAGTATACTGGCGGAATTCTCGACGATTACAAACGTCTGGTATTTAATCGAAGATCAATGCACTTGAAGCGATGGAAATACATTCGCCGTTCAGTGCGTGACGAGAGACGCTTGGCAACGAGCGCGCGCGTTCAATACGTACACATTTATTTGTAGTGTTTGTTTACTACTGGGAATATGAAGAAATTGTACGTTTGTGAATTGTATTTATAAAAATGGTTGTGATGCTTTACAAATTGCTTAATAAAACATTTTGTTATATATGGTGATAGTGCTAGTTATTTTCGTTGGTGACATCAGAGTACTTTTGAATACCGGGAGATAAATTATTCGATTTAAAAATTACTTATGCATTTTATTTACCATATGTATAATGTATATATATTTTTTAAAGTTTATAGTCTATACAATGTTTTTCGTTTCCTCTCCATAAAAAATCTGTAAACGATCGGTTTATCAGTTTCTTTTTATTTTCACAATTTTAAAGGACGAAGGTTTTAGAATCGATATTCTATATGCTATGAATTTTAATCTAAGTTAAGTGCCGGCCAAGAACAACAAAAACAAGCGAGAACTAAAAACTCAACAATTGTACCGTTTGAGAGGGCTTAGGCCATAGTTAGCTGGCGTAAACGTGCTATTCTGCCGTAGTGTCTGTACATCTATTTATTTCACCCTGGTTGTCTTCAGGATGTCACTGCTCGGCTCATACGACGAGACGGACTCGTTCGTGGACTACCAGACCAGGATGGTGGGCGCCGCCAAGGAGATAGCGAGACTGTCTACAGACATGGTAAGTACTCACTACTACTGCAATAAGGCATAAGGTTTTAAGTAAGAATATGTACATGAGAAATAATAATATGAATGAATGTAATGTGTGTTCCGTAGACGGCCAAGTCGGCGACGGACGCGAGTCGGCTGGTGGAGCTGGGCAACGAGATGTGCGTGAAGTACGAGGCGCTCGCGCAGGACAGCGTCGGCGCCTCCGCCACCACGCCCAACGGAGACGTCGCCAACAGGTACCACACCTCCAACATACATGCCGCTCGTAACTTTACCACGGATACAGTGGTTCACATGACACTTATACAATGTTATTACTTGTGATTATGAAAAACTTTCATACGGAATCACCGAAAAGCATGAGATACGTGCCTCGAGAACTTATGAACTTTTAAATGTATTTTAAATTATTTTCTAAAAATGACACTAAATGGGAAAATTGAAACAATAGTATTGGTAGTTTGAGGTCCCTTAAATAATGTATCCCGATGTGTCCGTGCTGCCCCGCAGGATCCGCGTGGCGGTGGTGGAGCTGGGCGAGGGCGTGTCGGAGCTGATCAAGGCGGGCGGGCACTGCCGCCTGTCCGCCATCGCGCAGAACCAGCGCGCCGTCGCAGACCACGCCAAGCTCGTCAACGAAAAGGTACGCCTGAACTTGTCTACTAGCGGATATCATACGTTTAATAAGCAACATATATAATATACTTCAATGGCATATTGGATTTTTATATTGATAAAAACTTTAATTTTATGTCAGTGCAATATCACGAGGGTTTGTTACATAATTATATTAGAATGTAATATGCGTTATTGATGATTAAAAATTGCAAGATCTATTATCATACTATGACAGGTGGTAGGTCTCTCATATGTGAGAGGCCATCTGGGTAGGTACCACCGCAATGTCTATTTCTCCCGTGAAACAACACTGCGTAAATGCACTGTTGTGTTTCGGATTGAAGGACATTGTAGCCAGAGTAACTACTGGACATATTGAGACTTAACATCTTATGTCTCAGGATTGCGAGCGCAGTGGAATGTTGCTACTGTTTATGAGCGGTCGTATCGCTTACCATCAGGCGAACGGCTTGCTCGTCTCGTCATTCATTGTAATAAAAAAAAAAAAAAAAAAACTATTACAGCCTCCGTGGCGCAGTTGGTTAGACGCCGGCTGTGAAACGAGAGGCCGGTATTTGTGAGACAGAAAAGTCCCTCGTAGCTTCTGATACCTACAACACAAGACTCGATCTTAGTGTGGGGTCAGGACTATGAATGTGACTATTGGGTGTATTTATTTATTGTTTATTATACTACAGATAACTTGCCTCTGTAACGTCTCTCACCTGTTGTATGTCATTTGACGTGTGATGAAGTGTTTTAACAATGTATTATTTGTAGGTGGTGAGAGTGCTGAGTGCCTTACAGGCAGGATCACGAGGAACACAGGCTTGCATCGACGCCGCGGCTACCATAGCTTCTATCATTGGAGACCTCGACACCACCATACTCTTCGCTAGTGCTGGTAAGTATGTAAACGAATAGGAAGAAACGTTATGATAAATATTTGTGTTTCCTGTCAATGATTGTTTAACTTAGAAACGATAGAAACGATTAGTAACACAATACTCAAAATATCCGTGATTGTTTTTATTGATAAATTTGATACAAGAATGATAGATGAAGCTATTTCTTCAATAATTTATTAAGTTTTTTGATATAAATGTCAGTTTCAAGATGAATTTGGAACTTAGTGAACATGCAGTAACCTGTATTTATCTGCAGGCACCCTGCAGTCGGAGAAGGAGGCGGACACGTTCTCGGACCACCGCGAGAAGATCCTGAAGACGGCGAAGACGCTGGTGGAGGACACCAAGACGCTGGTGGGCGGCGCGGCCGGCACGCAGGACCAGCTCGCCGCCGCCGCGCAGAGCGCCGTCACCACCATCGGTCAGTGTACCTTACTAATATTTAATAAGGGTTAACTTTGACCTTTATCGTATTCAAGGGCGGTTACAAATTTGGTGAAATGTTTGTGGTATCAGAGACATCTCTGCTTACGCCTTGTAGGGTACAGGTGTGAATTTAAAAGTGTTTGGAGAATAATTTAGTAATACAATGTATTTTGTGTATTACTAAATATTTTCGGGTACAGTATCAAGATTTATCAAATGCTTTAA
This sequence comes from Deilephila elpenor, assembly GCA_949752805.1. Classification (NCBI taxonomy): domain Eukaryota; kingdom Metazoa; phylum Arthropoda; class Insecta; order Lepidoptera; family Sphingidae; genus Deilephila; species Deilephila elpenor. The sequence continues at coordinate 14,216,787 of OX457104.1, read as the reverse complement.
TTAATAATTAGGAATTGCAAATTCAATTTATTACACTGGGTGGATAATAGATTTTGTACCATATTTGACTACCTTAAACAAACAAAAGTAGCTTGGTCGTTTTAATTATTATAATCATAGTAGATATAGAAAAATAGGAAAAAGCCCTGTATATTTTTTCCTATATTTTTTTTCGTTAAAGTCTAATGGCCTTATTTGTAGACAGATTTCAAACCTATTTTAGTTATTGAATGTTTTATTCCTTTCGAACAATTTTGGAATTCATGAGTTAATAAGACAAAACATTCGATAATTGAAATAGGTTTTAAATCTGTCTATGAGTAGTATAGTTTTAGTTTTAAATTGGTATACACAAGACAGAAGTGATGAAGTACACGTGTGTGCGTGTGCAGTGCAACTGTGCGAGGTGGTGAAGCTGGGCGCGATGTCGCTGGGCTCGGGCAACCCGGAGCCGCAGGTGCTGCTGCTGCACGCGGCGCGCGACGTGGCGGCCGCGCTGCGCGACCTGGCCGCCGCCACCACCGCCGCCAGCGGCAAGCACGTGCAGCACCCCGACATGCAGCGCCTCAAGCACGCCGCCAAGGTACGTGCCACCATACTGCGGACCTAAACTCACTTAAATATATCACAACTCGTAGATATCTCCTACCAATATTATGTTGAGAGTAAAGATTCTCTTAGTATTTGTGATATCGAATATTTTGATTGTTTTTTACTTTTGTACGCACACAACAATGATTACAAAACGATGGTAGGTGCAGTTAAATGAAAAAATTTGCTCATAGGTGATAGGCAAATATATTATTGTAGTCAAAGATGGAAAGGACTTCTTAAGTGTATATTAGTTCTTTAGACCTATCGAAAAAAAAAAACAAGTAATGTGTATTCTCCAATAAGTTAACCTATAACATCAAGGTATGTAGTTCTGTACTAATAGTACGACTGTCTGTGTTCGTACTTAAATTACTAGGCAGAATATTAGTTGGAGGGCTGTAGGGGTATTTCATATTTGTCTCATGTCGATATCTAATGTCTATCATATGTGGGGTCAGTAAGCTTATATTTGTTTGTTTCGTCCCTTCAAAAGTTCATGGGAACTTAATTTTTTTTATAGATATTTAATTAGAAAATACAGTTAAAGTAATGATTGATAATGTTTTATTTAAAAATAGGCTAAGGATTAAAAGCTAGTTGAATTAATAAGTTTTTTTTTCGCATCTAACTTGTGTATAAACTCGACACTACTACATGTGTTCATTTGTGTACAGTTTTTAATAAAACAGTTCGATCATTTTGAACATTGCCGTGGGTCTGTCATACACTCTATATTAAAATAATCAAAAATAAAAGTACAAAAAATATGTTTTATAAAGCCCTTTAGATACAGTATCTCGGGGTTATGTCATATTTAATTCTCAGTTACAATCTTATCTAAATAATACAAAATGAAAACACAAGCATAGATTAGAAACAGTTATTACCAAATTAACATTTGAAGTTGTTGTCAATATAGACTTACGGCAATGTTCAAAAGCACAGTGCGTCATGAGAACAGACGAGCACGTCGCCTCACAAACCTCGCTTCACACCTAATACATATGTTCCGTCAATATTGGACTTTGTGCGTCGCCAGCCACTAATGTGTGTGTTGTTTAGCGGCTGTCCGACACCACGAAGCGGTGGAGTCTGCCCATCAAAAACAACACGCTCCCGCGACAAAACAAACGCAGGTCCCTCATCGGATTTAAAAACGAATACAACTCTTGCGACTCGGAGACCGACATCTTCCAATCCGACCAAGAAGATGAGCTTGTGAAACTACTCGATTACTCAAGCCAAGATGATGATGTCTCCCCAACCATATTCCACGATGATTGCGAGGAAGTCATCACGTACATCGAAGGGCTTATGAGAGACCCGCCAGCGAGGAACCCCAAAGACGATGATTTGAACGAACGGTACAATACTGCGGCCAAGAACAGTCTAGTAGATATGGACTGGCGCGTGCTCAAGTACGGCGAGAATATCTTCCTTGGTGAAGTCAAGAAGTTGGTTGACTTGTTCGTCGATCTCAAGAACAGACAAGATAATAAAAGAAAGAGGGAACGCGAACAGAGAATTAAAGTTAGTTCCGACTTGGATGATGAGATGAAACGCATATCTCAAGTGATAGAAGATATGGATTCAGAGTTTGAAGAGACTGACATCAGAGTTACTACCACAATAAGAACCATGCAAACTACAGTTCCTATTAAAAAGATTAAGTTTGAAACTAACGAGCCTAAACTTAAAAGTCCTGTGTTTAAGGTGAAGAAAGTAAAACCCATTAACCTTGATACGATATCTAAAAGTCCCGAAAGAGAATCTCTGAAAGAGCTCCTTACTCCAGAACAGCACAAGGATGAATCCACTGAAGTGATCGTCAAACCAGAAGTAAAAACTGTAGAAAATAATGGCACGCTAAAAAGAGAAGGTAAGATGGAATTTTGGAAGCTGTTTAAAGATGATACAGAGTGGTGGAAAGCACTTGCCAAGAGAAACTTGGAGAAAATGGAGGAGACGAGGAGAGAATTAGAGAGATTTAGTGGTCATGAATTAATTCTAGAGGAGATACGTTCTGAGAGAGATCGATATGAAAAGGACAAAGCTAGTTTACAAACATTTATTGAAGAGGTAGACAAATCAAAAGCGATAAATGAAGATTTAGCTTATGACAAAAGATATGAAGAAATGGTGCTAAAACTAATCGACTTTGCCAAAAAAGACTTCATTTATAAAGGCTTTGACCCACTCATTGAACAGCTGAAAGCCTTGTCTAACGTCAAAATTGAGAGAAAGAAACTACAAGATCTCATAGATATATACAGTAGGATAGACATTACTAAATACACGTATGAGGAATTGAGTATACTAGAAACCTATTATAAAGATATACTGAGAAAATATAGTGAAGACACACTATCCAGGAAAGAAATTCAGGAGCAATCAAAGGTGCCTAATGGAGAGCGAAGAACTCATAGAAATATGGAGATATACGATTTAACCAGGACCTACCCTGAGCAGTATTATGCTAACAACTGGTGGTCCATATACAAAGACGTCATAAAAACGAGGGAGATGCAATTCGGTTCAATTGACAGCTGGTGGAACTTCTACGAAGACATGTTGACGAAGAAAGATTCAGTGGAAGATGCGAACAGGTTGCGAGAGATCCTCGGGTACAACTCTCGCCGGCGGCCGAACAGTCGCATGGAGGAACAGCTGCGGATGCTGGATACCATAAGGAACGATAGTTTCCGCGAGTCCGAGGACGTGACGACTAAGGACGATCAATCGGTCAGATATGAATATTATGAGGGCCAGTGCCGGTCGGAATTTTTGGTGTTTTGTCGGTTGTGGACTGGTCTAGTCGGCTATTTTTTCGTCTCCTTTCTTTCTATTTGAATAGAAGGGATTTAAATCCGGGTACTTAGTATACGTGATAAATTGCCAAATAGTCAACAATTTCGTCGCTGTAAATATTGTAAAATTAATCAGTTGCATAGATTTGAATTATAGTGATTGATGCCAAACTTCAGTTATAATCAAGCAATACTAGGAAAAAAATAATTTATTTATCAAATTTAGTTCTTAGCCAACAAAAACCAGCCTACAAAATCGACACCATGTTTCGTGATACCCAAAAGTTCCGACGGAGCGCGCGCCTGGTCCGTTGATTAACTCGCACCGCGCCCGCGTCGACTAACAGCGCCGTGGAGAGCACGCGGCATGGTGTTCCGAGCTTGCACCGCAGCCACATAGATGTCGTGCGTGTCTGCGATGGTGTTTAAACTACCCACAAACTACCACTTACCTCTTTAAAAAACCTATAATAATTTTTATTGTTGTCCAAAAAACTACATTTTCAATATTATTTTGTGTTCAAAAAAATATTTTATCGAAATTTTTCGCGTTTTTGGAATGTAAATAATTGTTCACATCCATCGAGTTTTTTTTAAAACTAATAACAGTCAGATACTTGTACATAAAAGTGTGAATAATGAATGCTTTAGACACCATCGCGAGCACTCTTCCTCTACGAATCACTTCATAATCCTCTTCAAAGCAATCATAATGGAAATGTGTTTAGTATTGTTACTGTATGTGTGTGGCATGAGCAATCGTCGGTTTTTTTGTGTATGTACATACGAATATTTATGCGGTGACGCCCGCGGTATGAGCGGGGGGCACATATAACTATTAATATGTTATATAAAATCTGTGAAGACATGTTTTACCCCCCTTCATACTGCTGGCAGTATTTCAGCAACAGCCTCAAAGCATTCTTTTGGGTACAAACCATTGGACAATAATTATTAAAAAGCGTCAGTCTGTACGCTAAACACATTTCAAAATTCAAAATCACAAAATTCAAAATTATATAATGGTCACGTGCTTGGTATTTGTTGAATAAAATGTATAAAATACAGTACATATTCTTTTTTACAAATTCACATTATGACAAAAAAGCCTAAAGTGACATTACATAATAAATAACTTTTTTGTAGTCTTTTTCTTCTATAATATTATTATTGCAGTTGATTGAAATTTGAAAGTCAAAATTTATGTCTAAAAATTGATAATTGATTTATTTCAAGATAGTTATAAAAAATATTTCCAAATACCAAATCACAGGCCATTACAAATCATAGTCATGGAGAAGCCGCTTGTTAAGCTTGCTACGAGTGAATAACATCACGAGCTTCACGGTCGATCACCCACCGCACCGCACGCCGAGTCCAAGCCGCGCCTTCACACTCGGCAGTCGGCACTGTATGGTTTGGGCACTGGTGTTTGTGGTACTGGATATACATACATATATTGTTTTATTTATTGCCCGCTGTGCTCTTCACGGAGTCTGTATATCTTAACATTTTGTAATACATATATTTATGAGTTAGGTCTTCAAGAAAGTTACATACATACAAACTTGTCTTTTATAATGTATTTTATATTTAAAGTTTATAAACGAAGTAAGAATAAATTACAATGAGGTCTTTTATTAAACACACTCCGTCCTGTATTTATTCCTCTATATAGTAATAGTTTATTTTGTGGCTTTTATTTACTCGTTATAAGCCCGGCTTTAAATTGAGGTGTGGCTTTTTTGCACGCGGCGTGTCGGCGCGGTGGGCGGTCATCCTCATGTTTGTCGCATTCAAAGCCGCCGCTCATCAAAGTCCAATATTGACAAACACTCACTTATAGAAATATATTTATACTGTGTTTATATTCATGTGGTTTGATGCGGGTTCGAAAAGGTATAAGCGAGCTGCATTGCTAATGTGCTTAGTTTAAAGTTTTGCCTTGAATTGCTGATAGCTTTACTTATTTGACTATATTCGAGCAATGAAGACCGCTTATAATCTCTTCTAGAAAGTCATCACAATGTCATTGGTAATACGGGAGCAGGCCAAAGAGGGAGATAGTTCTGTATCACGAATCATTAAGTTCACCAAAAATATATTTGAATAGACCATATCATGGGTCCTATTGATAATATCTTAAGCATTTTTGTTACCATTTACCATCAATTATAATATAATACATGGTTAGATTTATAAATTCGTGGTATGATTAATACCTGGTTTTATTCAAATGTTATGTTATTAGATAATTATAGGAGGTCCTTGTTCTCTTTAGCCTTCACTTCCATCGAGACGTTATAGGCCACCTCAAGGCCTAAAATTGGGACCATACTCAGATGGCTTATGGGTTACCGTGGCATGTGGCTTTCATCGTCGGAACACGGTTATTTGACATTTCCGAGCTGGCAACCCGAGGCTTAGTGATTAATGCGTTTTCTTCTATTGGCAATAATGACTATAACGCTATGTGTGAAGAATTTTCATGTGTTTATCATGCGATGTTATGGGGTGTTCATGTTTTTACCAAGGCTGTTTGTTACAGGCGGTGTAGATATAGTAACGTTTAATTCTTTGCAACAATTTCTTAAGGGACTTCCAAAGTGTAGCGTATATTTAATGAATGTATTTTTTTGTACAAGTAACGATGATAGTCGTATGTTCGTTTTACACGTTCGTGTTCGTCTCTATTCGCCGAATACACGCGCACGCGAACGTGTATATGTTCTTTATGCGCACCGTATTACGTAAGCACTGATAACGTTACCATAACTACATCGCCTTTACCATCTAAAATTTCATTCATAATCTAACAAGTCATTGCTTCCGAGTGTCGCAAACCATCGCATCGTTCTAATTTGTATTGGTTGCAGGTGATGGTGACTAACGTGACGTCACTGCTGAAGACTGTCAAGGCCGTTGAGGACGAACACACGAGGGGTACTAGAGCTCTTGAATCTACCATTGAAGCCATATCTCAGGAGATTGAGGTACCACTTTATTTTGTACATGGTTAATGGAACGATAATCTCCGCAGATTGTTTGAAATAGATGAGAGAAATTAAAGATTGTGAATATTGGTATGCGTTTTAAGAGGCCTTTGTTCAGTAGTGTTTTATCCAGTCAGTATACCACGGGATGTCCATTGCGTAACATGGTTAATCTCAAAGATTTATACCTTCTTTAATTTTGTTTGGTAGTCTGTCGACTGTAATGCAACATCTAAATATATTTTTTTTGTTTTTTTTTTGTTGAATGTATTATTAACCTATTGGTTTCCCATCAGGTCCTGATGTCTCCATCAACACCTAAGTCCACGGCGACTCCGGAGGAGCTGATCCGCTGCACGCGGCAGATGACGGTGGCCACCGCCAAGGTGGTGGCTGCTGGCAACGCTAACAAGCAGGACCAGCTCACTGCCGCCGCCAACCTCGGCCGGAAGACTGTCGTCGACCTGCTTGTGGCTTGCAAGGTGAGTTGCATGGGGTTGTTGTACTATTATGTACATAGTAGGATTGTTAAGTGTATTGCAATAAATACACGAAGCAGTAACACACATAGTATTACTGTAAAAAGTAATGCATAGAATTTACCAGAGTCTTTTCAGTATTACATCATTCAAACTCAAGACTGTAATATAATTATTGCTAACATGACTGTTTGTTGTCATTCCGTTTCATTAACTTCTTGTTTACTGCCCTAAAAGAAATATGTTTTTTTTTGTCTTCATATCTTCAAGACATGTAACTATAGCAACAATTCCGCAGGCGGCCGCGCACGCAGCAGAAACATCCGAGCTGCAGTCGCGCACGCTGGAGGCGGGGCGCTCGGCGGCGGAGGCGTACCGCGCGCTGCTGCAGGCCGTGCTGCACGCGTGCGGGGGCGACGCCGCCGCCCGCCAGCACTTCCCCGACCTGTCGCGCAGGGTCGCGCACACCGTCGCCGACATCATCGCCACTGCGGAGCTGCTCAAGGGTATGTGCTGTGTAGTAATACTGGACTACTGAAGTGCAGGTAACCCGATTCTCACAGGCTTACCTTTTGTATGTGAATTAGATATAATTAAAGTTATATTTTATTGAACTGCACTTTCGAAAAAATCACCTTTCGCTATTTATACTGCAGATATTTATAATATTAATATACATAATTTATTAATATTGATGTAGTAAACAATACATATAAAATATAATCTGGTAAACGATAGCGATAATATCATGGGTGTTTCTGTCTCCATGTAGGGTCTGATTGGGTGGATCCAGACGACCCGACAGTAATAGCGGAGAACGAGCTGCTAGGAGCTGCGGCATCCATCGACGCTGCCGCCAAGAAGCTGGACTCGCTGCGACCCAGGAAGACCGTCAAAGTGCAGGTACCAGGCTTGTACCTCTATTGCAAGAAATTCTAATTATTCAAAGGTTTTTACAACTTTAAAACCTAGTAAAATTCGCTGGGTCTAAATATGACGCGGCGTCATTATGTGTTACGTCTACTTTAGGTGCCGTAAGAAAATAATAGAATAGACTATTAAACCTTACAAAAGCCTCAGTGGGAAGAGAAATCCTAAACAATTGCTAAAATGAGGACCCGCAGTGGCTTTTATTGAAATGGACACGAAGAATCAACGCAAGACACTGACTTCTCAAGATATTTCTAATTTATCACATTTTATTTCTGTGTACTTGTTTACTTTTGTAATTAATTGTATACTTATGAATCTTTCTAAGCTGTCACTATGTATGGTTTGTATATATTGCATATCTCTAATCTTTATTTCTGTGTTCATCAATCTCTTTCTGTATTATTGTCTCCTTTTATATTTTATTATATTTCTTGTATATGATGGAAATGATGGGAATAAAGCATATCAAAATAATTATTATGAAGAATATTGTAAAATCATAAAGCGATATTGACATTAGTCTAAGAGAAGTATCGTAGAAGATAGAAGAATTATAAAGAAGCACAAAGAAGATGCCGTTAGTGTCGTTGAGATATGTTTGATATTCTTGGTTGTATATTTGAGTATCACCCAGGAATCAAACATATTACTCATCGACCGCGGCAATGACGACGACATAAACTGCAAACTTAAAAGAAAACTAAAGAACGGATTTGAGAAATATTGAAACAAGAGAGATTACAATAACATTAAATGAAAATCATACGAGTTAAAGTGATAAAAAATATGGAGCCTTAAGAGAAACCTCGATGCACTGTGAAAACATCGATAACCATCGACTACGAATATTTTACGGCTTGCTTAGTGTCCCCTTATTAACCTCAGGACATGTAGCCGAGTAGATTTTGGATCCCCTTAGTACTCTTTAAACTCAATAGAAGTTATTCATTAAGTTTCACCGCAATTTATTGCAACAACCTTTGTATCCCACAGGAGGCGGACGAGAGCCTTAACTTCGATGAGATGATCCTGGAAGCGGCCAAGTCCATCATCACCGCCACATCTGCGCTAGTCCGGGCCGCGTCCGCCGCACAGAGAGAGCTCATCGACCAGGGCAAGGTGGCTCGGAGGCCCACATCCTCGTCGGACGACGGCCAGTGGTCGGAGGGGCTGGTGAGCGCGGCGCGGCTGGTGGCGGCTGCCGCACACTCACTAGTGGAGGCAGCCAATGCCTTGGTGCACGGAGCTGCCTCCGAAGAGAGGCTCATCTCCAGCGCCAGGCAGGTGGCGTCATCTACTGCGCAGCTGCTTGTGGCTTGCAAGGTATGTCATGCTACACTATATTTAGATGTTCTAATTCTTAACTAATATGCAGTGGAAGGATACGGGATGTTTTGGTTAATGTGCAACAAAGTATATTGTATGTGAAGTAAATGTTGATTCATTTGGGTAGCAATAGTTATAGTATTACTGTTTAGAAAAGCGTTCAGCGTTGCACCGAGATTACGGCTAAAATGCTTCGTAAAGTAAATTTGAAATCAGCATAAATTTCTATTCACGCATATCTTCATGTAGTATAAATACATCAATAATTTTAAATTGTAGGTGAAAGCAGAACCGTCATCAGAGAGCACGGCTCGTCTCCAAGCCGCCGGTGCGGAGGTGATCCGCTCCACGGACAACCTGGTGCGCGCCGCCAGAGACGCCATCTGCTGCGAGGAGGAGCGCAGCCTCGTGCTCAACAGGCGCATGGTGGGCGGCATCGCGCAGGAGATCGACGCGCGCACCGAGGTGCTCCGGATCGAGAGGGAACTGGAGGAAGCTAGAGGCAGACTATCAGCCATACGACAAGCTAAATACCGGCTCAAAGACACCAGCGCCACCAGCGACGAGGAGCCGCCGCGGTTCAAGTCGCCCACCAGCCTCAACACCACGTACAGCCCCAACAGCACGTACTCCGCACAGAATACCACCAATGTCACCAATATCAGCTCACATGTGTCGCAACTCAATCAGTCCATACACGGCGCGCCGCTTAATACCACGCAAACTACATACGCTACCAGCCCGACGCCTAAGAGGTAAGATACTCTTGCATTCTTATTCACACTGAGAGTTGAAGTCTTTGTTCTAAGTAATAGAGCACTATTTTATTTGATAATTTTATTTTTCCCCATATCAAGCGATGTTTAATGAATTATTGTCGATCAAAACGTAATATTATTCGATCGTCAGGCCTTATATTATTTGACGTATTATTTAGTTAAGCTAAAGAGAAGATAGAATGGTAGCAGCTTATTAACAACATTCTCATATATTTTAGAACAAACCCAACTTAACTGATGTATATATTTTTACAAAAGAATTACCTTGACTAATGAAGTACACAAAACTATAGGTACATCAGTAAACACAAAATACTATCCAACAGCCCCGGCTACGCGCAGAACCCGTCTCCATCTCCCGGCTTCGGCCCCACCAACGGCTACTCACAGTCGACGTTCTCCCGCGAGGAGAAGCAGTACTCTGCCACCAGCCCCACCTTCTCCAGCTTCCGGCCGCAGGACGACACGCCCAAGCAGAACTACGAGGGATTCACCACTCGGTAAGGATAAAACATTGATAATGGACATACTACACAAGCACACACATATCATACATGATAGATACTAACGGCTTTATTCATATACAGTTTTAAAACCTATTTTAGTTATCAAAAGTTTTGTCTATTTGGCTCGAACTGAATTCAAGAGTCGTTCGAAAGGGACAAAACATTCGATAACTAAAATAGGTTTTAAAACTATGTTATGAATAAGGCAGTAAGTCTTAAGTAATAATACAGTAGTATCGTCGTATTTCAGTTTTTTTTGTGTCTAATGGAAAAGGCATTATTCTAAACTTCTTTCTCCTGTACTGTGTAGATTTACTTCTTATAAAGGGAGCCTATTTTTGTCCTATCGCCGTTAAGATGTCTCTTGTTATCGTCGAATTGTACTGTTTCTAAACATTTTTCAATCCTTTCATTCAAACTCTATAGATGTGATTATACTTCTTCAAAAACCTGATTTTAAATGTAATTCTAACGATCTGTAAGCCTTTAATAATACAATAAATAATAAATTAAAACAAAGTAGCTAGTCTTCACATAACACACACAAATATACACAAAATTCACACTCAATTTAATAGCAAACTAATGTTGCGGTGCTTGTTCCACGCTGCTCGGACGGTAAAGATGAACGATACCAAGTGCCTTCAATCACTCATGACACGTGCCTAAATATTTATATTTATACTTTAGTCTGTAACAATGGACAGCTGCGTGGCTCGGTTCAAGGTTCGAATCTTATTACTAGGCTGTAAGCTTTGTTATATCTACTGCAATGGAGCTTAAATTCGAGAAGTTTATCGATGATTTCAAGTAGTCTTTTCTCTTAAACACTCGGTTTGATGTAGTAAATACAAAATGTGACTACTATCTGGTATTAAAATACATATACAGATGAGACTTTTAAATATAATAAAGAATCAGTGATGATTTGTCTTTAATTATTATCGATAACCTATCTGGTCGGCACTACACGCAAGCTCAGTTTTCCTGTATAAAAACAGCTCTATTGCGTGTGATATAATAAAGTTTACTTCTTACTACTTATTAGTAATCATAAAATAATTATAAAGAAGACTGCATTCGATAAATCCTATTTTTTGTTGATTCCCAAATTAATAGACGGATTGATGTACTTTTAACACCAATCACTTAGATATTCTTCATTTTTAAACTAACATATTAAATGAGTAGTCATTTTTAGAGCCTACAACATATAGATATAGATTAAATCAACATAATGAATGCATTCTTTTTAATACCTTGCATGTGTGTCATAGTGATTTGTCTAGCCAGGCAGGAAGTACTAAATCTAGACGTCTAGATATTGAACTAATCTCTGCCTGTAGTGTAGTTCCTTGATGTTTAAACAAATCTTTAATAAGCAAATATTTTGAAATACATAGTGTTCTGTATTTCTAACTTTTGCACTTATTGTTGAATTCTTCAAAACTTTTTGCTTATTGAAGTTTCGTTTTTGTTCTTCCCTATATTAAATCCGCAGACCGGATTCTTCTTAGTAATAAAACCGTTTAACTTTCGTACAATTGATAGATTATTTCCACATTCGGTTGATATTATAATTGGATACATTATCGACTTATTACTTTACCTACTGACTGGAGACTGTCGTCCTCTTTTTTCAATTTATCTTTGGTATTTAAAACACAAAAAGAACCGTAATATTCAAAATCTATTTGAATGAAATAATGAATGTATGAAAGTACCTGTTCAATAAGATTTTAATTTTTTTTTTGTTTGCATATGCTGTGGTGACTTTTCAACCGAATATGAAAATAATTCTATCACTTGTTAGTGGTCTATTATTTTTCTGAGTTAATATTTCGTTTGCAGAGAAACGGCATCTAATGACAGAACGATGAGAGCTAAGTAAGTCCGTGCCGACTATGTTGAGTTTGTAAATGACGCGACGCTTGCCCGACGACATCGTTCTGTGCATACTGCTAATATATTATAGCTTGTTGTGTACCCCCACCCCCCACTACTACTGGGGGGTACTAACACGGGGAGACGCGGGCGTGTGGAATAACTGTCGTTGCTTCTCAAAAATACAATATAGAAATTATAGTGAGTAATGAGATTCTTTTATATGATATAGTCTTAAAATAACGAAAATGTTTATTTTTTGCAACTGATATTTATAAACACGTGTCAGGTTTTAATTTTGGACTACGCAGAATTTTAAATACAATTTTACTTCCCCCATTACTTTAAATATTTCTTGTTGTTCAGTCCCCTAGTAGCTAGCATGACCAAGTAAATTCTATTAGTTTTTTTTTTTGTATTGGGAAGCAGAGACATATCTTACAAAATTCTAAAAATATTAAACATGGATGCTTTTTATTGCTTTTAGATGAATAACAGTTGAATAACTATTCAATGTATACCTAACATGGCGGTATGAACTCCGTATGCCACGCTCGCGTCTCCTGTTAGTTCTCTTGAATTCCTTCCTTACCCATTGACGTAACTAGGCAAAGGTATAGTGGGCCTCGCCCCTCTTCCTTTAAGCTCTGTTATATATAAATCACCTTTAAAAGGTTATTATGGCAAGCACTTGGGATCGACATAAAAACCGTAATAATTTGTACGAAAATTTCAGGAATGTTTCTTTTAGTTAGATTATCTTACTGTATTAGATGAACTCGTAGTAGATTTAACAACAAAGCTTTCTATTAACATTTAGACTAGAACCGTAGAATAACTCCTTTATGTTGCTTTAATAACTCGTGATCAGAGCTTGGGACAGATGGGCGCGACCCACCTGCGGTCAGTGACGTGCATAGACATTTCCTAAAAAACAGACAAAAAAGTAAACCAAAATATTTGAAAGCAGATGGGAATTCTTAAGCTTGAATATCCATAAATTAATTAAAATGGTTACTGCTATATTCACACCAGTCGGCAGCCATTTTGAGGATAGATAGCGTTTGTTTGTCTGTCGGACCGCACACGGCCGCCCGGCTAGTGTCGGCAATGGGTATAAGGTGCATGCGGGTGGATGTGCTAGGACGAGCATGAGCGAGGAGTCCGTGGTGGTTCGGTCGCTGGAGCTGCCCGCGGTGCTGGTGTCGGACGCCGCCCCCTCCGCCGCGCAGCGCATATACTACAAGCGCGAGCGCCCGCCGCCGCCGCCCCGGCGCGTCTCGCTGATTAAGTACGAAGACAACGCTAGTCCTTGATCTGGGTTCGTTTGTGCCTCTTACATCTTACGGCACCGATGGCACTCGTGCTCATCGCTCCTCGTTGTCTGGGGGACTCTGAGGTGGAATCGTAGCGGCCAATTGTGTTATATCAGTACACAAAGTCTGGTACCGATACAAAGTTACATTTTAATTTAATTGAGAGGTTTTTGTCTTGGCAAATATTTTGACGAACCTGGTGGTGAGTTTAGCTGTGAATAAAATGATAATCTTCACCCAAAAATATGCACTACATTATTTAAAAAAAAAATGATAGAACCCGATGTAAATATGACAGGTTTTTTCTCCAGGAGAGTGAGTGATTACTGGTTTACGCAGGACTCAGGAGAACAAGGGTAACTCTGTGTAGCACTAAATCACCACCTAACTCTACGCTCTGCTAACTCTTAATACCTGTTGTGCTGCATGACGCATGGTGTGGGTCCTTCACTTGCCGACGGTTACGGGCTCTCCTCTCAACCTGCCACCATCATACTAATGTATATACCTCATCCGCAGCTACGAGACCCGCCTGTACGACACGCCGCGACCCGTCAACGAGTACTCCAAGACAGAGCGCAAGGAATCCTCCAACCAGTACCAGTTCAAACAGGAGAAATACGAGTATGATGCCCCCAAGACACCGCTGAGTCCGAAATTCAACGCCAGAGAACTCAAGTTCGACGACAAACCTGAACCTATCTACTCCTCGTTGAAGAAACCGCCTTTCGATGGTATTGGGCAGACTTTCAGCGAGCATCAAAAGTCCACTGAAGCTATTCCTGGTGGAGCTAAACACTCTGAGTTCTCCGTCAAGAGCGAGTCATACCAGAGTTATCCCAAGACCGAGTTCTCGAAGACTGAAGTGCGGCAGGAGGTGAAGTCTCCCTTCACTTCCACGCCAAAGTTCGACAGGAGCGACTACAAGCACACCTCTACTGATTTAGTGAAGGCAGTGACTCCAGACTACGACAGAATCTCATCTCCATACGGAAAAGACGTCCACAGCTACGGGGGCCCCAACTACATGGAGGAGACTACCACAGAGGTCAAGGAGATTCCCAACGGCACGCAGAAGATCACCACCACCAAGATCTACAGCTCGTCGCCCGTCAACATGACCAGCACCAGCACCAAGTACGAGCCCATCAAGCTGGAGGGCATAGACGAGCTGTCCAAGTCCTTCGACAACGACTCCAAGTACAGCACGCTGGACTCGCGCTTCAACACGCTCGACTCCAAGATGAGCTCCGACACCAGCCGCTCCTTCATGAGACCATCCGACTTCCAGGCCTCGGACTACCAGGCCACCACCAACATCACCAAAGTCAAGAAACCGGACCTGTCGAAAGAGATTGATAGTTTGGACAAGAAGTTCTCCAAGCAGACCATCACTTCGGAGACGATCGAGAGGAAATCTGTGATGACCAGCTCGCACAAATCCGAGACCAGTTCTACAGTGACCAAGAAATTCGGCAACTTCTAAAGGTTTGGCATCATGAGACTCGCTTTGTCGCTGTCGTGTGCGCTTCGTGGCACTAACGGTGTAACAGGCAAGTGACAGCGACAGCTGTCGCGACGACAGCCGCGGCTGTCACGCTGACAGCGCCGACTGTCACCTCGAGCTTTTTAACATTATTGTGGAAGTTAAGTGTATAGAAAAGGTAAATGGTCCCGCGGTAATACAGCTAGTTTAAAATTGATTATAGTTTGGACTTGATAGGAATGGCTGTGTTATCTGTGGCAACATGTACTATGATTTAATGATAAATACGCGAACGTTAAGTGTCTAATATAGAGTATTTTTGTTGTTAAGTGTTTTTGGGAGAATTTAAAATGAACTAAATTTTAATCTATTTATATGAAGTTAGAGATG
Source organism: Deilephila elpenor (assembly GCA_949752805.1). Taxonomy (NCBI): domain Eukaryota; kingdom Metazoa; phylum Arthropoda; class Insecta; order Lepidoptera; family Sphingidae; genus Deilephila; species Deilephila elpenor. The sequence goes on along the minus strand of OX457104.1, from coordinate 14,201,294 downwards.
TAGTGTGAGTGTTTCCGCCGAATTAGAAGGAAGCGAAGGCAGGACGAAGTAGTTGTATGGTTATTTCTAAAAGGTGCTAAATATATATTTATTTATAGTGAACGCGGGTGTCTACATTTGGCCTTAGAGATTATATTGAAGTTTTGATATTATGAAGTCTATTAAATATAGGGATTATGTGGGATTTGCGCCTTCATTACAATGCAAATAAAGACTTATCTTCCACGCGAGACTATTGTGCGGACAGAGGTTTATGTAAGCAGCTACATTTGAAAAAACTTTTGAAAAACAATAAAATATACTATTACATTTTTTTAATTTATACAAAATTTATATAATGGCAGCTTTATGAAATCAGATCTCTTCTGATTACATAATATTATAAAACATATTATGTAATTATGTTATATTTCTAATTTTTTTATACACAAATCTAATTACTTATTTAGTAGAACAAATATAATTTTACACGTATTTGTATTGTTTTTATACAGAAATAATTAATTAATTTAATCATGTTTACTGATACTTGAAAACCATCCGCACATTAGTTTCGAAATCCCAATCTATTCACAAAGTGCTAACCCCAGTGGGAGACCTTATAACGTTGCCTTTATTGTTAATGTAATCCGCCATGTGTGCCATACCTCGAGTAAGATGTTTATTTAACCGAGTGCCTTCTACATTGAAATCAATGTTTAAATACGCTCACATAAAATAATATATACATATAAATAAATACACATGTGTCTCATGATGTTCTGGTGTAATAATGAGAGATTACTGCCATGTATTGTAACGCTTTCGATGATCTCTGTAAGCTAACCGTGCTTCTGTTAATCTTACAAGTACCAGGACATCATGAGAACCGACGTAGTGATACTGTGTGCAATTACTCACGTGAAATATATATTTACTAAATATAGTTTTTATGAGCAGAAATGTTTGTATGTGAAGCAACGAATGTGCACGCAATTTTTCATATTTCACAAATTAATTGGTTTAATGAATGAATAAACTAAAAGAATGAATAACTATTACCGCCTTTCAAGAACAGTGATAACGAAAGAATGAATAATTAATGTTTTGAGAACGTTTTTTGATAAACTGGGAATCCGTTTTTATTAGATGATATTGCGGCTCTCACTGTTCTTGAATTTTAACCTTTTTTTTACAAATGTATAAAATATGTATTTTTGTTTTTGTAGAAATGTAGTCTACGGCAGTAGCGTGCGGTGATCCAGAATATATTTGTATATTCGCGAAATTTTTAAATTAACCCGCAATGTGATTGTCGTTTGTTGTCAAATAAGATTCGATAAAGAAAGATCATTTCGAATGTATTTACATGGCTTGGAAAAGTTTAGAAAAAAAAACTATTGAAATAAAGTTCCTAAAGGGCACATAATTGAAAAATAACGAACTGAATGTTGTGAACTTGGAGACAAAAATAACTAATTCCATTTGTAAAAGCAAAATTTTAATAAGATAACTCCCCAAAAAATATTTTCCCACCGATAATACAAAGATTTATGAATGCCAGACCAATAGATTACATTCAAAATGATCTTTTTCTTTACAGTAGATGGTGACTCACGATTAGCATTCGAACATTTGTGGGTCAATTGACCTCATTAGACCTAGCTATAAGACGATGCTTGTAGAAATCGATATATATGCTGTTTAGAAAAGTAATGTTTACTCATGAATTATGTAGCAAGCTATTTATAAAAGTATATTCGTAGTGGTCTGTTATTAGGTAAGTGCGTCGCCGTCTACGCTCCGTGCCTTAGTTTACGAGAATATTCGTGTATTTAATGTTAGGAGCCCGTGCAAGCGTCACGTCCACTGAAGGTATATGACACCAATTCTGATAGATTAGCTTACGTACACGTGTACGTTGTAGAAATTTGTAAAGTTCGTAGTTTGTGGATGCGTCGAGTGTAGACGTAATGTCACAAATAGTCGGTCTCTCGATGTTTTGTTGTAGATGGTAGCTAAATGGCCAGCTAATTATTTACATGTATTTTTAATATTTATTTAGGGCCTTAAAAGACTACAAGAGAAATAGAAATAGTGTAGTACAGCTCAGGTCGTATATTTAATATTGTTTTGTAGATACATCAAAAACAAGCTCGAAAATACACTCGACGCATATACAAGCAAGATATATAATATATATACTTATAAATTGTCTTTCATAATGTATTTTATAATGGATTTTAATGTTGACTAGGAATTAAAAACAGTTTTCAGTGGCAGAAAATAAATATATATAAATAACAATGATCGTTTGGAAGACGGATCTTAAATAAGTCTCGAGTTTTAGTATACATATAGTGCTTATGAATATTGTTGAATCCTGCCATTGAAAACTAGCGTACTCTTCAATTATTACGTGTCTATTGTCTAATGTAGTGAGTATAATCTATACTAGCGTATAACTATGTATTTGTCTGTAAAAGCCGTGTCTTATTAATATTGAATCGTATAATGTACATTATAATGCGATGTTTGGCAATACATCTGATAAATCATGCATTTATTTACTCATTATCGATGCTTCATGACATGTTGTCTGTTGTCAAAGCCTTACCAATACCCAATTACTAATTGTGGTCTCTAAAGTAAAACTTGATTTATTTCACAAAAGGTATAAATTGCCATTTGGTCACATTCCTTAAATAAGAGACATGTTCAAGATTCAGGAGTGTTGCCAAACAAGGCATTTTATCGATAAGTGCTTTCTGTACGAACAACTGTATAATGGATATTTAATGTAGTTTTTGATATGCATATACTAGGAGTTAAGTGTAGAAACTAAAATCTCATATATATACCAAATAACTTTAACTAATTTTTATTGTTTCCACGAGCCTCGTTACAAACATTGCGAATAATCCGCAAAATATCTTACTTCATACAAAGTGGCTCGACTGGCTTTGCTATTTCCGTAATGTTTGCGAGGAGGCGTCGTGGTTCAGATGTGGTAACGTTTGTTTGTTGTTATAATTTGCGAGATTTTATTTGGTTCGTCGTCGTCGGTAGCTAAAATATTAATTCGTCACTTACGGGGCATTGTATGGTACGACTTACATCTGAAATAAAAAAATCACTAATTTAATACTGGTTTTTCATTTTACCTTTGTGCTTTTTTCAAAGAATGAACACTTTTTATGACACAATATGTTTATAGTGCCTGCACGACGCATTAACATATTCATATTTTAACGATATTTACTTTTACACTATTGTTCCCACCTACACACTGATCTAATTAGGAAGAAAGTTAGGAAATTCATAGTCAATCGTCACACACAATATTGTGGGTACATTCAAATTTAAAACCAAAAGAGTTCTTGATATTGTCAATAAATAAACATCGAACAATCAGAGGGGAATACCAGGCGAACATGATAACAAAGGAAGTCAATTTATAATCATTCGTCACAATATTGCTAATGAGGGTACATTCAAATTTAAAACCAAGAGATTTTCATATTTTCTTTAAATATAAACGTCGAACTGTCTGTATGTAATAAACAAAAAACTTCTTGTTGTACCAGGAACGGATGAAGTTGGCGGAGATATATTTATTTCATAATAAGTAGAATAAGTGAAAACTTCCCATTTTGTCTACGTTAGAAAATTGTCAAATTTTAAATATAACGGGTTTTCACCTTTCAAGTACCAGGAACGCATGAAGTTGACAGAGATGTTTTAATACATAACAAGAAGCTAACTTCCTATTGGCTATGCGTAATTCTACTACCAATTTAAGCCGCGCCCACCAACTACGAAGGGCCAATCAGCGTCTCTTTAATGTTGCGTCACTCCATTGATACTAATGTTCTAGAAACTAGTGTTGTTTCATCTTCCGTTATTTTAAACTACCGTTTACTACCCGCGAAATAAATATACATATTGTGTGTATGTGATTTTTAATTAAATATGGTGGTGAATGATAGGCCAATGTAAAAAATTGTGATAAACGTGACTTTTATCTTAAAATAAAATAACTTTTTATGTAAATTAGTAGGTATACACACAAGTTATAAATTATAATAAGGCACACAGAGTTCTACTCGTACATTTACTTTTACTTTTCATTTGTACCTTGAATTATAGTTGCGATTAAGATTGTGGCGTGAAAATACTTATTTCATTTTATGTAGGTTTTTTTTTTATAGCTATGAATAGCGAGACGAGCATGCCATTTGCCTGATGGTAAGCAATACGACCGCTCATGGACAGTAGCAAAACCAAACAACACCATGTATTCCAAGGTAATGTTTGGCATACCCAGTGTGTTACTATACTCTATGGTTTGGCATTCCACTGCGCTCGCAGTCCTGAGACATAAGATGTTAAGTCTGAATATGTCCAGTAGTTATTCCGGCTACAATGTCCTTCAAACCGGAACACAACAGTGCATTTACACTGCTGTTTGTTGGAGAAATAGACATTGCGGTGGTACCTACCCAGGCCGCTTCTCACATATGAGAGACCTACCACCAGTAAGAGTATTTATTTATTTCCTTGGTTTTGATTGATCGGGTCACCCCAATTTACAGCATTACTACACACATTATGAACAACTATTTTTAAAACGCGAATGTATGACAGCTGCCTTAATAAAGTAGATACCGCCATAACCCTATGCATGACACCAGAAGCAGAGAGTTATATCAAGACTGATCATCTGCAGGGCATGGAATAAAACCTCGTTCAATATTTATACATCGTGTTTATTAACAAAAAAATACAAATACGTGATTACGATGTAAATCAGTCGGCAAAAGAACAACATCGACATCTGTGTGCGAACTATTGCTTACATCCAACAGTAATAAGTACACGTTAACGAAGGCGGCAAGAAACTGCCAAGATTTTGCTGTGTATCTATCTATACGCATCGGATATAACGACTGACAAACATCTATGCAATATGAAAGATTATACGCTGTTCTATAAATTATAAGCAGAGGAAACACAAAACATACATTTTTCGTCTTAATTGAGCCTTATAGAACCCAAAATTTTGTAACATTAAAAAATGTTATTAGAAAACAATTTTAATTTTGACCGTCTTGTTATATCCGATGTCGCATTCTTTACATCAAGGAAAATTTGAACACTAGCCAAACCTAGATTTAACGCAATTAAATTGATTGGTGCAAAATACTCAGCGTTTGACCAGTCGACTTGATAATATGAAATATAGGGATATTACAGATTATTTTGAGATTCTATAAATTATCAATATTGACCAGTCAATTGAGGGTGATACGCTGTTTGAAATAAGACGCAAAAGTTGGAATCATGTAAAGTTTTAAGAATAAGACAAACATGGAATTAAATAGAAAAGCATGTGGAATATTGTGCGCTCAAAAATATAGATAAATTAACTACGACTTTTTGTGACTGATTTAACTTATAAAAACCTATTTGTTTTAAGGATAATTCTCAATGGAAGAAACATAATAAAGTACTATAATTATTTCTGCATAGTCGAAAGTGATATAGTACAGGAGGTTGAAAATTTGTAAATAAATTATACATTTGTTTGGCAAATTCGTTATAGGTGTATTAGAAATATATTATCCAAAAATAAATGGCATCTGAGGCGCTACAACTGAACGGTGCAACTCACACACACGCACTATCTCTACGCTACACACGTACACACGTACACAACACACCACTTCACATAATTCTCTCTTAGTATAGTCTGTGTCTTGATGTGGCTACCTCTACCAATTAATAACTCAGCCTTGGCTCATGGTAAATTATATAAAGTCTGGCTGGTTAGATCTGCACGAAGAAATGAATAAAGTGCATATTCAGATTAAAACGTGTACATTGAAAACTACATTTTTTATATGCCGTGTTCAGAAGCAATTTCAGGATCTCACAGAACCGAAAAGTTCAAAACTGAACGGAGATAGGAGTTATAAACAAGTAGTTTAAAAATGGCATGAAATTATTTTGTTTCATAAAATATGCTACCAAATCACACAGAAACTATTTAGTGACTATTAGTAAAGAGTAGACACATCAAAATCACAAACACAATTCTACTATCTATTTCACTTAACACTAAAATACAATATGTACTGTGCTTAAAGCTACCGACCAGTTACAATGTGATTTTAAATCTTGTATTCACAAAGAAAGCTCTTTACATACAGATATATTAAGGCAATGTGTTATGTAATGGATCAAAATATTAAAATCACATCAAAACAGATCACATGAACATTATTTATCATATGCACCGACTTTTTAAACAACACCATCGCTACGAACCTGCACGAATATAGACCTGTCAAATCCCAAAGAAACGCTTGTGGATTTGCCATTTAATACTTGTCAATGAAATTACTCACAAATGACAAAGAAGAAACACAACTGTTTTTTCTAAATTGATTTGCTCATAAACCATTGCGATAATGCTTGTGTTGCTTAGCTATTCGAAATAATATCTGCGAAGAGTTAAATATGCCTCAAATGTATTGGTAGCGATGGTATTCATGTAATCTTATATCTAAAGCAATATTATACGAAAACAATACAAAACAACGAATACACGTGCGTTTATATTTGAGCGAGCAGTTAAGCCAATGAGACATATCCCAAAATGTATTTCCAATTTGTAACAATATTTACTGTTTTTAAATGTGTATTGACACATCACAATATCAATTAGGTTTTCTTTAGATTATAGTCAATTTAAATTAAAATAAAAAAATTATGCGTTATATTTTTATGGCATAATGTAGCTTTAAATCAAAGCAATCGTAATGGCAGCTTAAATGAGTAACTTCTGTTAAAAAACTGTGAGATTCGATTGCTTAATATCAAACGTTATTCCGCATCGAGTATTTTATTACATTTTTGCTATAAAACTAATCCACAGGCAAGTCTAAATATTGAACTAACTTATGGCCTTATACAGGTACTAATTTATAACTTTTAAAGCTATGAGATTTTATTAAATCTCTGGTTTTGTTTGAAGTTGGCAGAGGGAAATTTCGTCCCTTAGCACATAAATAAAAAAAAATACTGGCCAGATTCTATATAATACCATATTCCACGACACTACAATATGAGTCGTGTAAGTCATAATACAAACATACATCATCGTCACGCCTGTATCCCATAGGGGTAGGCAGAGAGTAAGGACAGGCATATTTTTGCTGTATGTTTATTTTTAAAACAAAACAGAGATACTTAAAAAATATTTAAAATTCACTTACAAACTAAAAATGGCAGTTAACTAAAAGCATAAAATCAAAAAGTAGAAAATACTCCATTAGAAATTGTAAAAGATTCTGAACACTTGTTCTTTTTTCTACAACTTAACTTTGAAAGAGTTTGTTTAAAAGATATAGACTCGATGTAGAATTAAATAATAATGCAAAATTGAGGTTTTCCTTTTAGCCGACCCAATGCGTTCTATCAATATACTGTTAGGTTGGAGTAACTAGTTAAGAGAGTATAAAATCATTTGAGTATTTTCAAGTTTTTGATTATACACTTTTATTGCTGTCGATAAAGAAATCAACAGAAATTACAAATTGGAATGAATATATAATACATAATACCAGTTTCGTTTCAACTTTAACTTTAGAAGTTGGCGAGACAAAACGAGATTCAAACAAATTCTCAATATTAGATATAGCACATAAATTAAATAATAAAGTTTGCATTTATTATTAATGCCATAGAATCTACAAATATACAGGTTTTTTTACTTTTTAAACAAGGCGTTGCCACTAATACGAATATTATTAGCAGTAAAATCCTCTATCAAATCGTCGCCCAATTTATTAAATTATTCCTACAGGCTCTTGCAAAATATTCACCTTTTCAAAACACACAACATTGCTAAGATATATTCGCTTTTGTAAACCACACTTTTATCGCGGTTTGGTAACGTCTATCAAGTTAAATTGGATTCTATTTACACTCAGCACAAGAGCTAATATTGTTTGGGAACGCTTGATGTGGCTTGAAGGATCATGACGTTTCCCATGTTGCAGCTAAATTATTAATGCCAATTTCGTTCGTTTAAGGCATTTCTATATAGAGTGTAAACTAAACTGCATATAAAAGTGTAGAGAGCTCCAAAGCACGAATCTAAACATTGATCTAAGGAACAAAAAAGCTATATATTTACTAATATTAAATTAGTGTCCGATAATATTGCTCAATTTATATTTATCACAGGACTTGATGTTCTCAATCAAAATTGCATTCATACTGTTATTGTATTAAGGAAATATATAAAGAGAAACGCATTTAGATACAGGAAATATACTAAATATTATTTTTAAATTTAACAAGATGTCGAGTAGATGAATTTATGAACTGACCGAGAAATCCGATCCGGAATAATCGGTACGGAAAATAATCCCGGTACCTTTTTAAAATGTATAAATATACCAATATATAAACCATATATAAATATCTGCAGAAACCTTCGCAGCATGAATGCAACATTAATTCATATAATTTTTATATCTTCAAATCTATAACACGTCACAGAAAATATATATTCATCAGGATATGGAATGTAATGCGGACTGTTTTTCCTACAAAAAATAACATTATCTTAAATTTTTTAATCGATTTTTTATATACTTTTTGGAATCAAAATTATCACAAAATATATTCAGGTAGCGGGGTATGTACGCGTTACGATTTTTCTAATATCTTGTGGAAATGTTACGGGCATTGAAAAGAAACTTCGAGAATATATTTCTTCAGATCACTGGAACCCGTAACATCTGGTTAATAAATGCGATCTCTATAAGCCAATTTGTGTAACAATCGAGATAACATATAAAAATCAACCAAGAAAGGTTAATTGAATAATTCTCTTGATAAATAACACAGATACGAAAAAGTGGTCTGTTTCAAGAACTATGTATTTCTTATGTATTTTCACGTGATGAATCCTAATTTAAGGCCATATTTTTTATTTCCTGAAACCCGCTCAATATTTCATAAAATTACATTATTCATGCGACCGACTTTTCTGTTTTCTTTTATTACAATGAAAAAATACGATTGTATGCATTTATATTCTCGGATTAAACTTAGCTCGTCATAATACATAAGAAATACATTATATGTAGTCTTCAGATCAGACCACTTGCTTGTAACTGTGTATTTCTTTAGATTGAACTTCGTGCGAGAACCTTTTGTACAACGAGGGACATTGGTGATGAGGGTGATGCGTCCTCTTGGCACCCGAAAGCGACAAGTGACGTACAATTATTTGTTTTTAAATTTTCTAGTATGTCATTTCCCCCTCTCACTTCCCTAAAATATAAATAACCTTTTTGATACAGTTGGTATTCAGCCTATTGTGAATGGCCGTGGGATCGATCCCGGCACTGAGACAAATGTTTGTGCTATTCACAGTAAAGACCAAAAAGATACATCCGACATGAGCCTTGGTATGTTGTTGTGGGGTCAGGACTATGCCTCGTGTCCTCATTGAGTAATTGTCTTCATTGTCCTCGTTGAGTAAGGTTTCGCGCAACGTTACCAGGACATCAGGAGTGGTTTGGAGTGTTAGCGGCTGCGAGTCTCGTCGTACTGCTTGACGAGGTCGGGGATGGCGTTGGGCTCCACCGGGACCTCCTGCATCAGCTCCGACAGACTGCGCACGTAGCTCAGCTTCCTGAAGAACTTCGAACTGGAAGGAAAATGCACACTACAATGAAAAATATACAGCATTTGACTGGTATATAGAATCCATGTTAATTAATTTGTAAGGTTTATCGAATATCAATAAAAAAGGGATTTACTCTGAATAAATATTTTAGAACATTTTCTGACTAATTTGGTAATATAAAATGCTGTATAAGATTATTATAATTGTGCAGAATTTTGACGCATATGCCGTCTGTTCTCTTTACCTTAATTAATCATCTGCAAAAAACACCAGGTAAAAAATACAGCCATGTAAATATGTTACCTTACGAACGGCTTGGTGAGTATGACGAATGACTTCAGCCAGAAGGTCGGGTGCACCAGGTACAAGTGCTTCAGACTTTTGCGCAGTCTGCGGAATGAAAGCACAAAGCTTCGGTGATATATTTGACCATAAAAATGATACATTTACCTGTCGTATAAAAAGAGAAATATCTTTATATGGTGTACTGTTATTACATTTCGTAAAAAGTTTATTTTTATATTAATCACAATGACGAAACGAGCAGATTGTTGGACTTATAGACAAAACATTCATCGCAGTTGTAAGCAATTTGAGTAAGTCATGCTCGCTAAAACGTCTGTGCTTGCGGCGGCGTCGTGTGCCGGGTCGGTCACTTCCCTGTAACATGGTTGAGGAGGCCGATGGCTGGCACATGCGTCATACACGTGAACGAGTGCTGCTTGTGTGGACTGGTCTGCTCGACTTGCTTATAATGATAACTTTTAATTGCTTTAAGGTTGAGGGGGCTAAAACGTTTTCTCGTGGAGGCCACGCACTGGCAAATGACGAGTCTGACGTCCACTTACAAGGCAAGATACGAGCTAGCTAAGTTGCAGGACGTAGAATGCAGGCCGCTACGAACAAGCCTATTGATTTACTGTGTGTGAAGAAATAGTGAGAGAGTATATATTGTGTGTACCTCCTGTCGATGAGCTTGTAGCACTCGTGCAGCCAGTGGAAGGAGGGCAGGCGGCGGCGCGAGGCGCTGCCGTGCAGGTACACCAGCACGTACTCGTCCGTCACCAGCCGCTCCAGCGTCCAGATCACGTAGCTGCCACACAACATATCACCACATCACCATCTTAGTCGCTTATTATTATTACTCCAACAAAAGCGCTATCTACATGCTTCATATTAGATAGCTTATAGGATTCCATCAAAGATTTCCACTGGGACCTCCTGTTATCTACCCGAATTCAGCGTCTTCCTGCAGCTTTTTGCAGTTAATCACTGACAAATAAAAAATCCAATAGCAAAGTCAATTATTTACATCAATTCAGAGTCAGCTGTCTGTGATGCTGTAATCATAACTGGTTACATTGTAATCACTACAATTATTTGTGACTATGACTAAAGTGATGTTTAGTAAGTTTAACAAATAAAGTATTAATCATAAAATATTTTATAGTTTAGTTATATTAAGTCTTTTTTGTATGGTTAACTTTCTTTTCTTTTTCTTATATATTGTAAAATGTATCTTTTGTGTACATACTTTGTTTTTTGATAACTTATTAGGCGTGTTAATTGTATTATTGTACATGTGGTGTTTACCTTTACGTTATTGTCGCAATTTTTGATTATTTTATATGTACACTTTTTGTTAAGCCAATGTAAACAATTGTTGGTGCAGCTTATTAATAAATAAATAAAGGTGTTGCAAGTGCGTGTCTCACAGGAAGAGGTTGTCCATGACGTATGTGTAGTCGGTGCGCGCGTTGTCGGGCAGGTGGCAGGCGCTGAACACGATGAGCGCGGCGCCGCGCGCGTCGTAGCCGCCGTGCGACACCACGCGCTTGTACGGCTCGATCACCTGCACCGGCCACGTCACGTCAGCAGGGAAACTACGAGCTCCAAGCTAATTAGCGGATCATTCAAGAAAGGGACCGAAACCGGTACCGAAAATACCGGTATTTTTGGTTACAACCGAAAAAAAAAACGGTATTTTAAAAGGTAACCCTTATCCACTAATTATTATTAAATTTGTCCGATTTTACCGGTATCATACCGGTAACCGAAATAAGCATTACCTCTGTACTACACGTGCCGTCGACATAAGTCAAAGCGCGGACAGTGTTTATGTGTGTGTACCTCCGACTCGATTACGACTTTGGTGGTATATGGTCATAGCACGGGGCCTCACAACTGTCGCTTGAGCTCATGACACCTTGAACGGGCGTCCAATTGTAAGTGGGGGGTCATCAGTGCCCTCTCAATCCGGCAGAGTTATAATGGTTTTGCGTGTTTTGCTAAAACGGTTACACAGTTGTAAATCAGGGCGCTCTTCGCCCTGGGATGTCCGGTGGGGTTCATAATACGTATGACGTTCGTTCGCATGGGATTTGATAGGGACCCAGCCCGCCCGCAAATACACAGTGCGCCGGGTTTGACAGCTAGTGACACTGCCACCCTTGTTGATCTCCCCCGAAGTAGGAAAAAGAAGCTGAACAGGTATACAGTACAGACGGAGGGTACCTTCATGTCGCAGGTGGCGTGTCCGTGCGGCGGGCGCGGCACGGACAGCCAGGCGCGCTCGTTGCTGAGCTCCTCCGCCAGCGAGTACTCCGGGATGGGCGAGCTGCACGAACTCGGCGTGTTCGTCGATATTGACCTGCGACACACCGCCACCGTGTTCACTACTTTTACTGGCAGCCGAAGTCACCGGATTGATACAAAATGGCCTGCTATTTTTGTGTTAATATAGGGGTCGAAACTCTAAAGCTTCGACCCCTAGAAACCTCTAGTTTTTCTAAATCTACTGTAATAATTATATATCACTGGACAGATCAAAGTACACAATTTAATAATCACAAGAATATCGAAAAGTAAAGTCAACCCACACTATTTATTCAAACACACCTTAAACAAATATTTTCATCTAAACAATTCACAATTAATGGAATAATTGACTGACCTCTTAGTGTCCTCATCATCACTGACAGGTTGTTCCACGTGCGCGGGCGGTTGCTTCACCAGCGCGGGCTCGGGCTCCGGTTCCGGCTCGGGAGGCTCCTCCTCCGACCCCATGGAGCACGCGCTTAGGCTGTCCAGACTGCATCTGTCGTCTTCTGGAGGCTGAACAGAAACATAGCAACCATACATACATACATACATGCATGTATGCACGTACGCATACACATATAGTCATATAAGTATATATAGATTAAAAAAACAAACACTTGCGTCCTTGAAGAAGTATAGCGATGCTACCAATGCAATTTTGCCCAAAGCCTTAAGGTCAGATAGAACGGTATCAGCCCATTATCATGAGCTAAGCACGGGTCTTCTCTAATCTCTACAATCGAGAGGGATTAAACTATATTTCGTGCAGGTCTAGCGCGGATTGGTGGACGTTACATATTTATTTATACGTTATATATACATCTATTTTAAACACCTCCACAGTATGCAGGTTTTCTCACGATGTTTTCCTTCTTAAGTAATGCGCTGTTGATAAGTGTTAATCACGTCAATTTATGTCGACGTAACGTTTCACATTGGGTAATAATTTATTTCCTGTGAATGTTTTGCAATGCGTGAATTACAACCTCAGCTTGAATAAATGTGATTTTGTTCTATCACTGGAATATACTTAAATATCTGAATATTCATATTTTGAATATGAATTAATTGAAATGACCTTTTTTTCACAAACATACATACACAAAAAAAAATAGAAATATATAATTAACGATAAGTTAGATCGACTTCCTAATAAAGCGGGTGACAAAACAATGAACTAAAGAGGCAAACAACCTCGCATAAAGACATTTACAGCCAGAGAAGCCAGCTGTAAAGCACCACGGAATAGTGATTATTACATTTAAATGGGACCTAATATGTAAGCTGTTATACTTGATTCCAATAATAGGTATGGCAAAATCGCCGGAAAGCACGGAAATTCTTCCTAGTCTCCACAAGGTCCATGTAGTATACAACACCAGATGTTATTTGCATACTATCTAGCATGGTTTTACGCTCATTCTGCCAAAGACTACACTCCCAAAGTACATGATGCGCGGACTGCTCATATTCGCAATAAGGTAATGATTTTTATTTATATTCGATACAGTATTAATATTTTTTGACGGAAGTCACACTTGTATGCCGAAATGTAGGCAGATCATAGAGCACCTACCTATGTATAAGAACCTTGTAACCTATGTATCACAAGTGAAACAAATGATTTGATTTGATTTGAATATGGCTGCCGTAGATTCGAAGCCAAAACACAAACCTCACTATTCAAAATATACAAATACATTCACAATATTTCTCATTTTAACGGGAAAAATATCGAGAGAAAACCAGCACACCTAACATTTCTCCCCATTTTAAAGCAAGGAAAGAGGACAAGTGGGTACTTGTGAAATGTGAAGCGACGATAAAAAAGCTTCTTATACCCCTTGAAGTGCACCCCCCCCCCCCCCTTCTCCTGCCTGCCTCGGTTCCCGCAGTTTGTCAACACGCGTGTCGTGAACAATGCGTCGCGTCGCCGTTGCCACACCACAATGCGTTTCCAACAACATTGTGCAACTCACACAAAAACAAACCGCTGCATTTGTCTTCATTTCTGTGTAATGTGGCACATGTTCTAAGACATTAATTATACTGAGGGTAGTAGGACCTACAGGACGTATGAGTATTTTTCAGTTATTGCAATACATCTGATAGAGCAATGCTGTCTAAATAGTCATTTCACTGGTGGTAGGTCTCTCATATTGTGAGAGGCCGTGTGGGTAGTCACCACCGCAATATCTATTTCTCCCGCCAAACACCAGTGTAAATACACTGTTGTGTTCCGGTTTAAAGGACATTGTAACAAGAGTAACTACGGGTCATAATGAGACTTAGCATCTTATTTCTCAGGATGGCGAGCGCAGTAGAACGCCAAGCATTGCTTTGTAATTCATGGTGTTTGGTTTTGCTACTGTACGTGAGCGGTCGTAACGCTTACCATCAGGCGAATGGCAATCTCGTCTCGCCAATCATTGCAATAAAAAGTATCCACCGGATAACTAAGTGATAATACTATAAGTGAGAACTTGTCATTGGCTTTATGTTATTTACTATATTGTTTACTTCTTTTGTTATTAGCTGTAAGTTTTCCATGTGTTAAAATAAAATAATAAATAAATAAAATAATAAAATAACGATTTCTCACCGTTTGTACAAACATGCCGGCTAGCGTTGCCAGGCGTCCGGATAAAGCCGGACATAGTTAGGCTTTTTGATTGCATGTCCGGCTAAAATAAACGGTGTCCGTCTTGTCCGGCTTTTGTTAGGCTTTTTACATTTCGCAAACAAGCGAGCACTGCCGCCGCGCCGCCGAGCGTGGCCGAGATTTATGATAATAATCAAAAAGACTTGATTTTACATAAAAAAAAATTGTCGTACCTATTAATACTAAGACAAAATCCTCAATAATATAGGGTGTCCGGCTTTTTTAACCAAATGTCCGGCCAAACTGGCTGGTCTGTCCGGCTATTAGGTTTGGCGACCTGGCAACGCTAATGCCGGCATTATCGTTAACAGATATACAGGTTGATCCCAAAATGCGACACACAAAATTCATGTATTATTTCTATAACAGGTTATCCACCTTACTGTACGGTGGTATCAATCGGAACAGATGAGAATACTATAATAATAACAATATACCTATATAAATACATAATAAATACACCCAATAGTCACATATATAGTCCTGACCCCACACTAAGATCGAATCTTGTGTCGAGGGTATCAAAAACTACGAGAGACTTTTCGGTCTCACAAACACCCAGACCTGTGGATCACAAATATTTGTTTCGGTGCAGGGATCGAACCCGCGGCCTCTCGTTTCACAGGCGGCGTCTAACCAACTGCGCCACGGAGGCTGTCAAACAATATTAATCACCAGCGTTTATTTTAGGCCTCAATGTATGTACTAATTCACATAACTATATGTGTCATTTAGAACAAAAAGGTAATTAAAATGCCAAATATATTCCATTGTCAAGCGTTGACACAATACATTCAAAACAAATGTTAGTATCACACGCTCACACTTTGCGGAAATTGAACTTGTTTCCTTTCTTTGCATAATAGCTCATTTACATTGCACTTCACAATCAGGCTTGTTGGGTGAGATTTCTGTTCATAGATGGTACATGCAGCCCGTATGTAGGTTATTATTACGGGGTGAGGGAAATACTCTGTGCTCACTTGCTGTAGTCTGTACATCGACAAAGTTTTAGACTACAGTCAATGATCCAAAAAAAAAATTCTGTCTGTATTTGTATCAGCCCATATACGTCACTGCAAGGCACGGGCCTTCTCTACAATCGGGAGTACGATTGACAAGGGTTAGGGCTAGGCTACATAGTGCACCACGTTGACCTAGCGGCGCTTAAAATGATTAAAAATTATAGAATAGAAAATGAATTTAAAATAAAATAGATTTAGATTTTCATGACTATTTATTTTTCACAATTGTAAGCACATCACTACACGCAGGCCGCTTTCAACAGGTCGCTATGAAAATTTTTGGCGCAGGCAATTAATAGAAAATAAAATATCTTAACTCTAATCTAACAAAAGGTCTTGTGTCTGGCACAAGGCCTTTTGTTTCACGAAACTATGGCCGGTTACACTGCTAAATTGTAGTAAAAACTTGACATACCAGTTGTATCTTCCTCCGCTGCGTGTTAGGGCTCCGGGGGGCGGTGTGGCGGAGCGCCACGTTGCCCGTGTAGGGGTCCAGCAGCGCCTGGTACGCGGACCGGTCCTCCTGCGTGGACGACGAGATCGCGTCCGGAGACTCTAGGTCCTGGGTCGAATGTTCACAAGTGGAAGTTTATTAATGAGCCGTAAAGTATTATAAATCGGGCTAGTGAATACTGTCTCAATTAAAATTATAGTAAAATGAAAGTAATGTTTAAAGTTTGGTGGGTTTAAGTGTAGGTATTAAAATGAGCACTAAGCTCCAGGAAATTAACTATAATATATATTGTTATAAATAAACTTAAATATAGAGAGTAAAATAATAACTATTACTAATAACTAATGCGACTCGGGGCGAGATGTGCTCACGACGAGAGATGTAGTCTGTTCTCACCTTCAAAATATAACCCTTTTATATGTGTCCCGAACGAGGATCGGCGGGGATACATGATAGAAAATACTAAAACAAAAAATAAGGATCTATCCTTTCTACAAAAAATAAGGGTCTACCCAAACATCTGGGCTATTGTCAAAAAATAAGGGTTTACCCAAACAGCTGGGCTATCGTCCAAAAAAGATGCATTGGTTTCTAATGATTGCCTTTGACCAACATTTGAACTAATATAGTTTCATTTATATTCGGGCCAGAAAAAGTCCGTCATTATAAATGGTTTGTCTTTAATCTAGCCATATACAGGGTATATCAAGACCGCGACCGAAAACGAAGCCAGGAGGTAGTATTAGTGATATCAAACACCATGCAAGTAAACATTTTACAAAAAAAATCGTCAATTTTTTTTGTGAATTTTTACATATCGTCGTATTTGAGTGATTAAACATAGTTTTTCTAAAATAATGACGTACATCAGTTAATTTTTAAACACACAATGGTACGTAAGGGTTTAAATTACTATTTTTGCAAAAACTAGGTATTTACCCCTCAAAAACGATGATTTTTAAAAATTTAAAAAAAAAATCCGTCGCTTATTTTGCAAAATTTTTAGTTGCATTGTGTCTGTAGCTGCTAAAACTACCACCTGTCTTCGTTTTCGATCGCGGTCTTGATATACCCTGTATATCACAAATATCGTTCTTACATGATGTATTCGTATGCTGGTGGACATCTCGATGGGCAGTTCGAAGTTGGGCATCGACCGGAGGTGGGACGGCGACTCGCACCACTCCGCCACCTGCACACACAATACATTCCTTTTATTTCTGCATCACTTATTCACTAAGCCCAGCTTGGGGAATTAATAAAATGGCGCTGAACAACTTAATTTGGACTTTCATGTATTTTCATTTATATTTCACTCTTAAAAAAGAGGGAATTGAATCTTAAGTTATCCTTGAAATAGACATTTAAACCTCTGCAATAATATTTTGAATTATATGCGTTACTAATACAATAATCCGGAGTAAGAGCAAAGAAATATCTTTCGTCAAAAAATAAATAATAAATACACCCAACAATCACATACATAGTTCTGATCCCACTCTATGATCGAGTCTTGTGTCGTGGGTATCAGAAACTACGAGAGACTTTTTGGTCTCACAAACACCCAGACCCGAAACAAAATATGCCTATGGTTCACACAAATATTTGTCTCGGCGCGGGAATCGAACCCGTGGCCTCTCGTTTCACAGGCGGCGTTTAAACAACTGCGCCACAGAGGCTGTAAAAATATTTTGGTATTTTATAAAGAAACAAACGGCGCTGAGATTTCCTCCAACAAATAAGTCAAGCATTGATCAGAAACAGAAATTGATCTTAAATATCATTGAACACGCTTACACCAGAATGAAAATCCTCCCGATTGACATCTATCGCTGGACTATAGTATTTTGGCGTGCTCTGACTAGTTATCCTTTTATCTACACAATTAATTATGGCACTATCATTCCTCGCCCCTAACTTCAAGGGGGTGAGGTCTTTTGACTCATTGAACTTGGCAGTGATCTTCCTCCTCTCCACCTTATCCACCCTGGCCACGTCGGGAGGGATAGCATCTAGGCTGTCGTTCAAAATGTGGCTCTCGGCAGTCACAAAGTTCTCTGAAAAGTACAAGTTATTCTTCGACGTATTCCTCTGAGGACTGTAGAAGCAAGTAGAGTTAAGTCTATCGTCTTCTATGCTCGACAAACTGAGGTCTTTCTCGTCTTCAACTTTGTGCAATTTCTTCGGTACGACATCTGGAAAGTTCTCGTCTGGGCTGCCGAGGCCCATTAGTGGGTGATTAGTGGTGAGCGTCAACGTGGAACTGAATCTTGGTGGGCTGATACCGAGGTTGCGCGGCCTTCCATCGGTCTTCGGGGAGTCTATCTTCAAGTTGGACATCTTGGTGATGAGGCTGTCGTTGAAGTTGAGCTTGTCGATGCCCTGGTCCTCCGGGTTCTGCAGGCGCAGCACGCCGTGCTCGGGCTGGTCGCGGTCCTCGAAGTCCGAGAGGATCGAGTTGGGCGTGTCCTGCGAGCGGAACGACTCAGAGCCTGTGTCCATCTTCTCATCGGACGACGGAGATGTCAGCTCATCCTCGTTCAGACGGAGGGTGGTGAAATTACTGTAACAATTTTCATTAATAACTTAATGGCACGGTAAGTGCGGTATATTTACGGTAATTCCTGGCAACAGGATATGTTCGTTAGAAATACAACTGCACAACGCGGGCAAAATGGTTGTAATTTATTAATTTAGAATTGATATCTTATTAATTAAACGTATTTAGTATTATCGGACGGCTCGCAAAATGTCACAACTGAACATTGACTTCCCATAAAAATTTCTACCATTTTAGGACCACTTCCTGCGGACTTTCTTAGGTCAACTGATATAGCTAGTGAAAGTTATACCTGATAGTATTCAGGTTTCAATTCGAGGAACTTTCTAATCACACGAAAATATGCAACCACCGCTGCAGTGACGAAATATTCGAGAAAACTTTGCAACAATTTCGGAACGCATGCAATATTTTTTTTGTAATTACTTATACTTAATACATAAATTTGGAAATATTGTATTGCCGAGATAAGTGCTTTGCCATTGATTTCATTTCTTTATTACACGGTACTGGTAGTATGTGAGAGGCCGCCTAAGTATGTACCTTGTACCATCGCAATGTCTACAGACATTGCGATGGTACAAGGTGGTTTCTTCAACAAACAACAGTGTAAATCCACTGTTATTCCGGTTTTTAAGGACATTGTAGCCAGAGTAGGTAACTGGAAATAATGAGACTTCTTATGTCTCAGGGTGGCGAGCGCAGTGGAATGCCATGCATTGCTTTGTACTTCATGGTGTCGTTTGGATTTATTACTGTCCATGAGCGGTCGTATCGCTAACCATCCGGCGAATGGCATGCTCGACTCGCCATTCATCACAATAAAAAAAAGTCTAAGTGATTAGAATGCACTTGGTGCACTTCAGATTTAAAAAAACCGAAACTGGATATATGTATATAAACCGGAACGCGATACACTTTCCATTTCCTACCAGCTTTTGGATTTTCGGGAATCACACTAATTTTAATGAATGGTATTTTCGACTTGAGTATATGCACAGATCATAATATTTTGGCCGGAAATTATCTGCGGATGGTGCTAGTTGCTACGAACATCTCTGTCCACACCTTTTGGGTTACAGACAGAGCTTATTTATTTATACTTTCTATCAGATATGAATGACCATAATCACATCAATCTTCTTATTTATGTTCATTTTATATTCGAAAGTGGTAGAAACTATAGTACAAATGGGTCGACCCGACTTGGCGATACCACTTTCTCAAAGAAAAGCTACGTAAAGTAATAGCTTAGTTGTTGCGTTGTGCTTTGTGAGTGAAAAACGTAGGCATTTCAATATGCGAGTTGTATGTTTTAGTGAGCCCTTGTATTAATTAACATGATGTGGGAAAAATATAGATTAGAATTATGATTAAAATTAGAATTATGATTATACAATCGTCGAATTATTTTGATTTTTTTAAATTTATTATCAGGTTCATTGTCAGATAAATAACCGTTCCGCCGTCAACCGTTATACAAGACCTGACTCTCCCCAATAAAATTTGCACATCAATTGGCACACATGCACATTTTCGACATCTGGCATCGGAGGGGACCACGGTCAAATCCACAAGTCATTTATATTTTAAAGTACAGGCTAAGTGAAGCAGTGGACGCGAAAACGAGTTGTAAAATGAGCGTCGTGGGTTCGATCCCCAGACAGACAATTTTTAGTGTAATCTATGAATATTTGTTAAATATTTGACAGCCTCCGTAGAGCAGTTGGTTAGACACCGGCTGAGAAACGAGAGGCCGCGGGTTCGATCCCCGCACCGAGACAAATGAGGCCCACAAGTATTTGTCTTGGGTCTGGGTGTTTGTAAGACCGAAAAGTCTCACGTAGCTTCTGATACCCAAGACACAAGACTTAATTGGTCCTAATGTGGGGTCAGGACTATGTATGTGACCGTTGCGTGTATTTATTTCTTTATTTTGTAATATTTGTTTAATATTTAATATTTGTGAAAGGTCGCTAGCAGATGCTGGATGCGACAAGCCGAAGACAGGATAAAATGGCGCAAATTGGAGGAGGGGTATGTCCAGTACAACTATAGGCTGATGATGATGATGATATACATATTTTATTACTTGTAGCTATTAGATTATTAGTATTTGATTTATTAATCAGTGTTAGCTTCTATCTCTTACACTTTAAACTGCCCTCTGTTAATCCTTTTTTTAAATCCATCCCATGGTTGTCTGTAAGATATTGCCTTTGAGCGATAAGACCGCCAATTGTACTTTTTATGTATGTGATTTTCTTTTAAATTGTATTTTTTTGCGTGTGTGCAATAAAGTGTATATATATGATGGTGGAAATTTGTTTAAGGACTACTTGTGAGGCCGGAAGTCTTTCGCAGTATCTGATACCCACGACACAAATCTTGTATGTTCGTGTGGAGTCAGGACTATGTTTTATTGTTGGGTGTATTTAATCGTCTATTTGCTAAGATTGTACCCGCGACCTGATCATTGTGAGTACAGTTTCGTTAACTTTTTTTTAGTCACATTAAACGGTGAGTAAACAGTACAAACAGCGGATAGTGGCATTTTTTATTATCTATCGAAATAAATACATCTAACCGTCGCATTCATGGTTCCTACCCCATTCTACGATACAATTCTTATGTCATGAGAATCAGAACTTACGAGAAACTTTTCGTCCCACAACACTTAAAGCTGAAACGAATATTTGTCGGCCGTACCATAATTTATCTTGGTGCGGGTTCAAACCTGCGGTCTGTCGTTTCACGGACGGCTTTATTTAATGTCTCCAAGGTTCATTCTAGTCCCGAGCAACCCAAATCAGATTTTTCAAACCTAAAATTAAATTCGATTAACCAATCTGATAATCAAGAGAAAGGCGATATAATATACTGCCTCTGAATCAATTAGGCTACTAATTTTCCTCACTTTATCGTAACATCCAAATATCCTGAATGAATAAATACAATTCAGATTTTGATTCGGCTGACGTGACTGTTGTCGTTACATAACAGGGTATTCCGAAAGATAAAGTAGGGAATAACAACACTAACATTTTTACCCAAATGAAATGATTGTGTTGTAAAAGTGACGTTCCTGCCCCTTTGGGCGTGTCGTAGCCACGATTTTCTTAGTCTAACGTATCGGCCGCCATTATCCTGGTTCTCCTTTCCCAAGTTCAAGGTCACGGTTAGAAACTCCTACAGATGCCCTTGACTTATTTAGGTATATTATTTTTGACTTAGATTATACTTTAAATGTATGGGAATCAAAAACGTATCATGGTTCTGATTCTTGTACTGATATAATTATACATTTTGTATGCTGGCACAAAAGACGGACTACAATGCACCTGTAGGTGTAGTGCAATTCAAACTGTCCCGTGGTTAGGGGGCATAAGTTTTCCGCTACGGTAGCCCCTGCCCGTCGTAGGAGGCGTCATCAGAATCATTGTGTGCTTCAGCGCCGGTGCACCCTCACTAGCTGCGATTCCGAGACGGACGACAGAAGACATGGCCTCGCATCTGTCGTGGACGCCCATAAAAGCTCAAACGGGCGTCCAATGCGAGATGTAAGTGGGGGATAACTTTGTTCCCAAGGAAAGGGACCAGACATGGTTCGGCGCCGGGCGAACACAGGGAAGGAATCGGAGCGCTTCACGCTCAGAGGTATATAAAGGCGCGCGAGGGCCCCCGAGGGCATTTAGTTGGTATCCTGGTATAGGATTTGTTAGGTACCCGGCTCGGTCGCTTTATCCGCAGCGTGCCAGGCTGGAGGGCCAATAACACTATCGTAACCTTTCGGCCTCCCCCGGGGTACCAAAATGGGGGGTTTATAGCTTTCCTCTTGACACAAAAACAGTGCAATTGAAATAGAGTTTGAACTGGTGAAAGATCTTGCACCAGTCTTTAAAATTACATAATACATAAACTCACGCCTTTATCCCAGAAAGGGTAGGTAGAGTTGCCACCAGGACATCCACATTTCGCCTTGTATATTTGGTCCCACAATGTGATAGGGGGCGAGCCTAACGTCATATTGGGAACAAATTCCTGACCCTGGGTTGATAATGAACACAAAAATCCAATATCACTTCGCTCGACCCCAGATTCGGACCCGAGACCTCAGCTTTGGAATTGTACAGTAGTACAACTACTCTCAGGCCTATAGCGCACAACCAATACTCATTAAATTTGATGTTACTAAATGAAGAATGAAGAATCGTATTTGCAGCCAGTTAGAGGTGAGTAATCTCCACTAATAAAACTAAAGCTCCACTTATCCCTCAATGATTATAGTATTTTCTTTATCATGAACAGTTTTATTCAAATGTTTTTCAGAGTTTATACATTTTTGGGGTGTATGACGTCTTGTATTTAAAACATGGCAGATGTTTTCAAAAGTTTGACTGTATATGCAAGCCTCATAGTTTAGCTTATGCTAAAATTTGTATGTTTTATTAAAATCCACTGTATTCTGTGGTTAGGATGAACAAATAGTAACTAGTATAGATACACTATAACAATAATAATATATAAATTGATTTATCTGAACTATAGTACATAAAGGACAACATGCTATATGTATAAAAATCTTATTGACTATTTAAAACAGAATTATATGTGACATAAATGTTACTTTCTTATTAGTTTGAGGCATCATTATTCTGAAACCAATGTTATACAGATATATGTAATTGAAAGAACAAACAATTGAAGAATATTAATATATCATTAAAGTTAGAATAAAAGCCTGCAAAATATTCACACAATGTTTACATACTATAATTGTATTAAAATGTAAATGACTGATAGCTAATCACACTCAAACCAACACATCTTTGTTTTAATAATGAAGTCGCACTTGATAAATAGCTTAACACAAATAAAGAGACCTGGAAAAAGCATTAGTAAAAGAAAAATGTTTTTAGAATTTAAGCTATGATACAGAATATTCAAAAATGAGCTTAGCCTACAGTTTAGCAACACACAAATATGTCTGTCTGACCTTTATCGACATCCTATCAGCATTAGGTCACAATTTATAAAAATTGCAAAAAACTTATTTATAAGAATTGTGGAGGTAGGAAAAAATAATAAATTTATAGTGGCGAATGCCACTAAGTAATAACAGTAAAATATATACTTTCCACTAGAAATAAACAACTATTTATTGAAAAAACACGCGAAAATAAAGGATACTACGAAATCCTATGACACACATAAGAATCCTTGGTCCAAATTTAGGAAAAATAATATAACTAACTTACCTCATTTGTATTATTTTTCACTAGTTTGGTAATGTTTTTTTCGTAAATCAAAGAAAGTAGTGTGTGATTTTGTATAAAAAAATAATATTCACTTTCCGACTCAAGCATTTGCTCAGCTTAGTTTGACTTTGACGTTTTCGTTTGTTTGACGGCAAAAATACGTTCCGTTCTACGCAGGTGGACTAAACAATAATATAAAGATGAATAAAAAACTGGAGATCGGGATAAGCTGGAAAGCGGGCTTTATCTATTGCTTAGGATAGTAGAAAAAATAATAAATAATTAGTAATACCACTCTGAATGCATACATACATAAACTCACGCCTTTATCCCCGAAGGGGTAGGCAGAGGCGCCACCAGGACACCCACATTTCGCCTTGTATGTTCCGTCCCATGATGTGATAGGGGGCGAGCCTATCGCCATATCGGGCACAAATTCCTGACTCCTCCGGGCTGATAATGAATAGAAAAATCCAATATCACTTTGCCCGACCCGGGGCTCGAACCCGAGACCTCAGCTTTGTAACCGTACCGTAATACAACTACGCCACCGAGGCAGTCTCCACTCTGAATGCTTACCTGGAAAATATGGCAGAGTATTGATATTTGTCATATTATACGAGTAGAGGCTTCGGATTAGAATTTATTAATGAATCTAATTCTTACGTAGTTGTTAGTTGCATGATGCACACCACTGTGGAATATTAAATTACTTCACTCATTAACTGCAGACAGAATTCTGATATTAAGTTTATCCAATATACTGGGAAAAGTTAAATTGTCAGGAGCCTAAAAAAAAATAGTGCGTGATGATCAATATTACATCCTATTATCTGATAACTCTGGTCTTCACACACTACAGTTGTATGTTCTTTTTGTATACTAAGTCGATATATTATTAAGTATTTATTATCCAAAAACATGAAACTTTTTTTTTCTGTTAGCTCGTAGGTGCATTAGGTGGTTTATCAGAAACCAAGTGAATGGGTAATATGAGGTAACAACATCGATTGATAAACAAATCAACAATGGCCGATTACTAAGAATATACGTAAAAAAAACAAAACAACTGCAGCTTGCAATACATTTGTACTTTTTATTCATTTGACCATGCGTGTTTGAAACTGAACTTTTAACGTCCACTTTGAGATTAATTACTAAAATGGGTAAGTACCTACGATCGCTTTATTCATATTACAAATTAAGTTCATCCATATATTCTTTGATATACATACATTTATCGGCAACTTTATTAGTTGACGGATTAAGCTTCACTTTATAACATTAAAGAACATGAGCATAAGAAATACGTTGATGTCGTCAATAATGGTAAATGTGTCAAGTTTAACTTTCTCGATAGTGGTTACATCTGGATTATTACAGATACACAGTACGACAGATTCTCTAAAGATTTTTAGGGGAGACGGCTGTTCAGAGAGAAAAATAATAATAACCACTAACTTTAAGTAAAAGATCACACGCTTTGATTTTAAATACATCACTACAAAATGTGAACTAAACACCTTCCCACACACAACTGTTCGTTAAAAGAAACAAGGAAAAGATTTCATAAATATTATGAATACTTTGTCATAACTAATATTTTTTGTTTTGCCAATGATCCCACATGGCGGCAGTATTTCTACCGCGTTACGACGGAAACTAATTTAGTTATAAGTTACCCTTTGGTGTAGTAAGAGTAGATTTGTGAGCCTTAGTGGTTTATTGGATTTGTGGTTGGTTACCAGACGTACTGGATATCAGGATGAAACTTTACGGTTTACTGTTGCTGGGCTATTTGGCTTTGCCAGCTACAACTGCGGAGGACGTTAGCTGTAAGTACTAACTTATTATCCCTTCATAAATTTCATTCTGTATATGAAACGGTATATTTTGTCTATTAATTGGATATAACTGTTAATTAATTTCATGGTTAAACGAGCTAAAATCCATAATCCTAATATTAACCCAGTGAATCGAAACTAAATAGCAGAAATAGACGCAATTTTCTAAGTTTCAAAGAACTTCAATCCTTCAAATAATACTCAAAGAGTTGGCGCCGCTGTTAAGGCTTTTCTAAGTAGATAAACTAGAAAAGGTGATATCTATGCTATTGACAACGTTTTTAGATCAAGCTTGCGTCGACAAATACTCAAGGAAAGGCTATCAGCCCTGGCAAGAGTGGTCCGATCACTACACCTGCCACCGCTACAGATGCGAAATACGCGATGGGAAATACTTCATTGCTGCCGTTGGGTAATTATATTTCCTTTATAATTAAATTTTTTTAACTTTATATGATTACAGTACATATATGTATCCACTATACATATACTGTAATCAAAGGTAAGTTTTTATTGTTATTAACGCCATCATGATTTGCATGATCACTTGATTTATCAAGCAGGCCGAAGGCATTGAAAACGAATTCTTTGATCTTTTTCAGTTGTCGAAAGCCTAAAATTCCTGAAAATGCCCTGGAATGCCACGAGTACATAGAAGACGAAAACGTTGGTAAGAAAATCCACATTAATTTAAATACTCAGGCGAGACAATAATTTAAAATCTCATTTCTAATAAGTCCAACCGTTAATTATAATTATCATCACCAGAATTCCCGACATGCTGCGCCAGACTGCGATGCGTGGTTGAAATTAACGGAGAAAGGATCGTCCAGACCAGAGGCCAGCCTGGAGAATTGTTCCCTGACAAGTATGAAAAGAATTAGAAGCTACAAAATAATGACTAAAAAGTTAATTAGATACAAACGTGTGTCCATAAAAGATTTATTGAGTTTGGGTTATCGGTTCCAATAGTTTGCGTAAATACTATTGTTGATCTTGACCATATCTTGGCAGATCGAAGTTGCGGCAGGCGGTTAGGGGACAGATATCTCCGTTGTCATCAAGCTTTTGTTCATTCACACTTGATATATTTCCTTTTACAACACTTCTAGGCCATGGAAAGGACAGCAGAACGAGCCCAACCCAGCAGTAGTGGGCATGGGCGCCATCCCACAGAACACTGTCGGCGGAGAGGCGCAACCGCAGCCAGCACCCGGCATCTTCAACAGCCGAGGAGCAGGCAAGCAGAATCAGGTACCATAGTCCACTGAAAAGCATAGATGAAAAGCCAACGACTTTTATCATTGGATTATGGTATTTTTCATATAATATAATTTCACGTATCGAATCAAGCAGTGACAATTTGTTATTTGGCGATATTTCTGAGTTTACACACATTATTTTAAAATTGCTTATCTTGAAGTTTTCAACACAACCACCCTTTTCCTTTACTTGATATGCACGATTTATTTGATCAGCTGTTTGCATCATTTTTTTTTGTTGCATGGTGTTAAAGTGATACAGAGTAAAGTTAAATATTAATATTTTATTAATATAGCCAACGATCTTCCCGACAGCGGATGGCAGCGATATTAACGGCCGCAGATACGTAGATCCCTACCCAGCACAGCAAATGCAAGACTCTCCCCGCAAGAAGAGGTCCACGGTGTATCCACTCTTCGACAGAGGACTTATTAAGGAATCTGGACCTTACCAACCACATCAATTAAAAATCCACGGTTATTCCCCAGAGAAATACACTTCCTACTTTACCAATAACCTTAAGAGTCTCTCATCTTATAACCCTAAGATGCATTCAAATCTTTCTTAAGTTTCATGGCGATTATATTGTCTGTTTCTTATTTGCATATTCAAATTATTTATATTATGTATGATTAAAGATTTATTTACACCGTGTATCAAGTAAATTAAAGCTAATTAATTATAAATCACAAGATGTTAACGTAATAACTGAAAAAAAGTTTAAAATATTAGCGGTAGCGACGATACCGCCATAAAACCCATCGGTAAAATGATGGATGTTTTATTAAAAAAGAAACAAATTATATCTATTGATTTATAGCAGTATTTTTAGATGCAAAAACATGTTCTCATACAATTCCGACTATACTTAAAAAAATAACAATATGTTTATTTTTAACAAATATAATCAGTTTTCAGTTTAAATATTATTCTCTTAGTAATAATGTACTCTGTTATTTAATTCTATCACATTTTTATTTTGTTTGTTGATTTATTAAAGTTTTTTACATTAAATACCTTTTGATTGTATGTTTCTCTGCTAATGTTACCTAACAATATTTTGATAGCCTCCGTGTCACAGTCGGTTAGATGCTGGCTGTGAAACGGGGAGGCCGCGGCTTCGATTCCCGCACTGAGTCAAACGTTTGTCCAACCCACAAATATTAGTTTCGGGTCTGGGAGTTTATGAGACTGAATGGTCTATTCTATTTTCTGACACACACGACACAAGACTTAATGTGGCGTCAGAACTAAGTATGTGAATGTTGAGTGTATTTATTAATCTAACATAAGATATTAACCTACAAGTGGAAATTAATAAGGCTTTCAGCTAAAAACATCATCGAATATTATGAAAACATGAATACCTAAGTAACAAACTTTTGATACATGGACTTTCGTGCAAGATTTTTGTCTTATAAATGGTTAAATACGGATTTCGTGTAACATTCCATAAAAATCTAAGTAATTTCAATGACCACTGTAGTTATATTGAACATATACCTATCAACAAAACTTTTTTTCCGACTTTTTTATATAAATACAGTAATAAAAAGCTATTCTTTTAAGTTTTTTTAATTATCAAGCTAGAAGCATAAACAGTGTACATACATATGTGTCGTAATAAAACAACTGCATCTTAATAAATGCAAAGTAAATAAAAAGTAGTAAGTTGTAACTCAACACAAAATAGGTAATAAGTGCAATAAGAACAACGGCATTTTAAAAGCAGCTAACTTAATGTAAGGGCGCGATTTCATAAGGCAAGTTACTTGTATGCAAGTTGCAAATTGCAGGCAACTTGAACGAACCTGCATCGAGCTACAACTTGTATGTGGATAGTTTGAACTTGTATATTTTTATTCAAGTAACGCGCAAATTGAACTCGCCCATGTAAGTTGCAAGATTTCGTCATCCACCTATGATTCCCTACTCAAATTTAACCGTCTCCACTTGTATTCAAGGAAAACTTCCATTGTAAATTGCACACTCTCGAAAACATGTTCCCAATGTAAGCAACTTGTACGTAAATTTGACGCCATACTTGCATGCAAGACTTGCGTAATGGAATTGCGCCCTTAGACAAATCGTAAATATGTTACTTTTTGTGGTTTTGGATCTTTCGCGAGGTCGAAGATTCTACGTAAAATTAGATAAGCAAATAAAGTAATCACTAATTCTACGATAAATATTTTATTAAAAATTATCGCAGCCCTTCAACTAGATTAGGTATAAATAAATAAATAAATACACCCAACAGTCACATACATAGTCCTGACCCCACACTAAGATCGAGTCTTGTGTCGTGGGTATCAGAATCTACGAGAGACTTTTCGGTCTCACAAACACCCAGACCCGAAACAAATACCTGTGGATCACACAAATATTTGTTTCGGTGCGGGGATCGAACCCGCGGCCTCTCGTTTCACAGGCGGCGTCAAACCAACTGCGCCACGTATGTGAAATCAAAACAAATAACTAAATAATCAGGCTGAAATTGATTGCGACTGCGCCTCTCCTATATCGGCCAAACTATACGAAGCATAGGGACCCGCACAAAAGAACACATAGCTATCGTGATCGTCAAGTCTAGTGGAAGCCATATAATGTACTCTGTGGTGGAAGCGCTGCGAAATGAGTGATCTAAGTGTTGTGAACGCTTAGTGGAACGCGGCATATGATTGTAGACGTCAAACGTCAAATCGTACGTTTCGCTATCGTATCGTTAGATAGGAATTCAGCATGCTGTACTCTATCTTTGTCAAACTCGTACGAATAACAATAAACTATCTCTATTCTAACAAAAACGATCAATCACACCTGGAACGCATTCACTTCCTTATTTTCTATTAAATGGGAATTTTGTGTTTCAAATGTAAATTAAAAATGATTCAATTTATAACGTACTTTACTAAACAAAAATAACATCCGAATTTCCTGAAGCATATGTAAAGTAGCAAAGTGACCTGATTGTGTTGGAAGACATATTACATACATAAGTTATTGTTTCGAAGTGTTTTGTTTATTTGAGAGTGTGTTTGTGTGATGATGGTGGAGCCGGAGAAGCCTTTCGCGTGCAGCGACCCGGGCTGCGGCATGACGTTCACGAACGAGGACCACCTGCACGTCCACACCAGGAAACACGACATGATGCTGCAACTCGGCCTGGAACAGAAAGCGGCATTTGTTGGTAATATTATTTATTTATTGGGTTTACTTATTCCAACGGAAAGATCCCTGCTGGAACATTCATACACTTTTTAAAATATTTTTTTCTCTGGACCATGATTGGCTGAAACCAATCTTGGGGAAACCCACAACTTGAGATACACAATGTAAATCTTTGTGGACATAGGTATTTGAAATTTGTCTGCACAGTAGTCAAATATGAACATATATTAATAAAGTGTTAAACTATTTAATAACATTTCTAATAGTTAATTATAAAATCCGAGATAAATCATGGTATTTACATTCAATAGCACCCACAGCTGATTTTCTGACCAGAATTTAAGCAAACACATCACAGTTCAAAGTCCGAGTGCTCTGCCTATAGTTTGATTATACAATATACATATGTCCCAAGAGACAGCATAGATAAAACTGAAATATATAGATTTAATAGATGTGTAGATCTATTAAATCTATATATTTATATTTATATATGCCACTGGAAACTATTTTGAAATAGAATTTGTGATTAATCTTTTTATCAATGTGTCATAAATGTGTAGCAAATAGCTTATGTTAGAATTATACTATATAAAATGTTATCCATTCAAAAATAAGCATTTGTATATAAGAGGTACACCCACAAATTACACTGATGACCTAAAAATAGCAGTATAAATAATGTAATTGTTGTAAATGTAGCTGAGTAATTCAATGTTTATTTAAAATTTTAGCCGACCAGACACCCACACCAACTCGTTTTATAAGGAACTGTGAAGAAGTAGGACTGTTTCAAGACTTGCAAAATGTCAACCCGTTTGAGGAGGGATTTAAAAGGGCCATGGAGACCAAGTAAGTGATATGTAATATCTTAGATTATAGTTGCCTACAAAAACCTTTACCATACCTGTGTCCACTGATGACCGATAAACATTTCTTCTGCACCATTTCATAAAGATTATTCATCAAAGAGAAATAATTATCTCTTGCCTAATTAATTAGCTTTTATTATCTTTATTATACACTGCCCTTTCTTTCTCCTTCTCATAAATCCATCCAATGCTTGTCTGGTAGAGATTGAGCTATAAGACCGCCATTTGTACTATGTTGTTTTATTGTCTCATTTAACTTTTAACTGTATTGTGTATAATAAAGAATAAATAATAGTTTCTTGATACATCGACTGATACACATCACACTTGCATTAGCCACTATAGTGGGTCTTACAATGTATAGTCAGCTCTAACTCCATAATCATGTTTAACAGTATAATCCAGCAACTGTATGTAAAATATTCTATAATTTCAGACACAATCTACTGTCGCTAGAGAACACAATAACGACGACGTCGAGCACAGACGAGCTGCACACGCCGCAGATGTTCCCGCTAATGGACCCCGGCGACACCACGCTCTACAGCACCACCAACAACCAGCGGAACATCACCATCAGCAGGTTACATGACGAAAACAAAATATCTTAACATAAATATAAAATTAATTGATCGGACTTAATCAATTACAATTCAGTATAAGAAAACTTCGTGATTGTGACGCAAGAGATGATGTAGTAAGCATAGGTATAATAAATATAATATGTTTAATACATCTTCAAAGTTAAATGTTTTCTGTAAGAAGCTAATTTTAAGCAAAGTTTGCTAGAGCAAGCAATTTGATAACTTAGTTTAAAATTACGTATCTTAAGATAGAGCTGATCATTGATACAACTACTGTAATTTGTATTTTATTATGTTGCTCAGCCTTCAACTCTCTATCCCCAGATCCTCAAGTGATGAATCGGGGGTAATCAAGGAATTCGAAACAACGACGATATCAAAACTTACCAACGAGGTGACGACAATTAGCCGAGTAGTAGAGAAGCACGATGACCCAAAAACAGACGAATTTATCAAAGAAGGTGTTAGAAAAGACTGCATATCATACAACAGCGCCACCAAAGTTCAGACTGAAACCAAAACAGAACACATGCAGAAGAACTCCATACAAACCTTGATATACGAAGATACTATTGTGAAAAATAATATATCAAAAGATCTGTTACTGACAGACGCTAGTAAATTGCAACTGCCTGACATACCGCCTATTATGAGTCAAAAATCCATAGAATACGTTGTAGATAGTCTAACAAATGATTTATGTAAGGACGATAGTATTAAATCTGAGGATGATAAGAATGATAATTACGAAGTTATAATAAAACTGCCGAACGGTAGGCAAGTGAGGATGCGCTCCGTCGACGAGAACGAACGAAGAAATAACGCTAAGGAGAAATTAAAAGAGGTTCTAAAAGAGAAAGAAAAACCTGTAGTGCAAAAAGTGTGTTTAGTGAACAACAATACTGTGAATTCGGTACCCGTAGTGTCTAATATAGTACCCATAACGACAGGTACTTTAATACCCGTGACACTAGTCAGTCCCACCGCCCCGGTAGTGCACAAAATACCCATAACGCTGTTAAAAAATAACAAAGTGACAAAAAAAACTGTAAAGAGAAGACATTTAATGAGTGAGAAAAATGTGAAAGATGCCAGTAGTGTGGGACCGACGGAGGTTCCTCGGACCAATGGGATGGATAGTGATAACAAGAGCAGGAGGTGCAGCGACATGGAGAGTAAATGCGCTGCGTCCAGAAGATACAGGTTCAGTATACAGGATGACCTAGAACTAGACGATAAACTGGTAACGGAAAATAGCCCAACTTATAACGGCACAGCAACAAATTGTAGCCTCTCAGATAGTTTTCAAGTAATAGCCATTCTAGTAAATATTCAAAAGAATCTACTATGACCCCTTGTAGCATTGTGACCAAGTAAATTACAAAGTGTAGTAGCGTTTTAGAATCTTTGATTAAATGCGCCAACTTTTGAATTTTTTTGCCGCAGACACCATAGTACATATTTTTTTTAGTACAATGTTTCAAAGTTTAGAGTTTGTCATATTTTGTTTAAGATTTTATACAAAAATATACCAAGATTTTAATTTCTGTGATTTGAGCATGGATTCAATGAATAATTATAGATTTGATGTGGTAAGGCATATGTGTAGTGTTACTCGCGCATTTGTACAGAATAAATGCCCTTTACATGGTTTCTTCACCATTAAGCCCCTCCAAAAATCATGAATAGTTATAAACAAGGATATAGCTTTGCCATTGTAATCTAACAAAGCGAGGCATTTGTAATAAAGCGTTAGAAATAATTCTTCCGACTATTTTATGAGTTATTTTTGATAGTTAATTCCACTCCCAACGCAGGAGACTAGGTATTAGGCAAAAAAATAGTATTTTGCTTGATTCCTTTAGTTTGCCGTACGTCATTACTTCCTAGAATTTGATCCTTATTAGCAATATTACCGAATGGTGGAAAAATACAGCATGTGTCATTTTTTTCAAAATCATCATATTCGATTCCTCGCCAGGAATATTGATTTATCAAAAATTCAAGTATGCAGTTTTAGTTTTCATCAAAATCGGACCTGTGGCTCCTTTCAGTATTTTTCGCTATTCCTCATAGTTTCGGATTTGGCCATCCACGTCCACTTGAAAAATGTATATGTAGAGTAAAATAAGTTGTTTTCAGGGCGCGTTTAAAAGAAGCCTGGCTTCAGCAGTCTCAAGAGAACCAGCAACTGAAAGAGGAAAACGAGAAACTATTAGCGGAAAGGGCAATGCTCAAGTTACTAATTATAGAGCACATGAGGAAGTGCCCCGTCGCAGACGACTTCAGTAAGTAGCCAACATCAATAACAAATCAATACACACAGACATACACGCACACACGCTCGCACGCACGCACATATGCACGCACGCGCAAAGGCACTCACGAACACACACACTCGTTTTCTGGATGTGGGAACCTTCCTACATGCCTCACGTTTCACAACTTGTGGCATAATCAACTTCGCCACGGAGTTGCTCCAAAATGATGGAAAACCTAAACTCATACGAATAATTCTAAATATTTACTTTTTGTTACAGGATCATTACATGAAAAACTGCACCAAACTGACGATTCATGATGAAGAAATTGCTATTGGCATCAGCCTTTCGAAGACACACAGGACGGAAATCTAAAGAGCGCTTACTTTAAGCAGTCGGGTCAAGGGTTATAAACCCACGAATTAACTTTGTACAGCCACAGGACTATTTCCACAGCATCCTGACAAATTGTTCGAATAAAATTCTATAAAATCTTGAATTGTGCAAGCGATAGTTCTCTTATCCAAAACTGGACCTCCCCCAGGGTTTTCCACAGCGACCTTAGTTCTAACAGAGGACTTCCTATGGCTGAAGAAGATCTAGATCTTCTTCATACATTTCTCTAGAGGTACATTCAATCGTAGCGTCAGTCGGTTTTTAAATCATCGTCGAGTACCTATACTTTGAAACAAGTATGTTATACCTTAGCACTTTCACTATTATAAACACTTGAATTTCTAGTACACAACGCCATGTGACCTGGTAGGTCTTTCAATATTTTCAGTGTAAAGCTGTAACTTCGGCCACCCACATGGCTCCGCTTAGCCCAAAATAGGGAAGTCTAGATGGAGGTTTAAGCTAGAATATTTAAGGGCTGCCGGCGATTCACATGGCTGTAAGAGCGAACTTCAAATCCGTCCATGGACATCGGTCTTACGTAAAGGAACGCCTCAAAAGCTCTATTGTTATGCGGAGACTTAAGTCTAAGCGGAGTTTTATATTAATAGACCGAAATTAAACGTGCCATCGCGATTATTTTTAAAAAATGAGGGTAGTTTAAAATTAAATGATGAATTGTATTTTACCGCCATCTATGGGGAATTAATGTGAATCATTCCGTTTGTATGACTGTATTATTTATTGTTGCGATATCATGAAATGAATGTTTATATTTTTCTTTTTTGGGTTTTATTTTAATGTGTCTCTTGACAACGATACAATATACACACATACATACACTCACGCCTTTTTCCCAGAAGGGGTAGACAGAGGCGCCACCAGGACACCCACATTTTGCCTTGTATGTTCCGTCACATGATGTGATAGGAGGAAGGCCTATCGCCATAACAGGCACAAATTTCTGACTCCGGGCTGATAATGAATAGAAAAATCCAATATCACTTTGCCCGACACGGGATTCGAACCCGAGACCTCAGCATTGCAATCGTACCGTAGTATAACTACGCCACCGAGGCAGTCAAAAATACAATATTTATGTAACTTACTGCTCTTTCAGAACCAAAAAAATCATTGCCAATCTATTTCTCTCGCCAAATAGCAGTGTAAATGCTCTGTTGTGTTCGAACGTACCCGAATGTACCCGAGCGAGAAAGATACAGTCAGCTGCTCTTCGCTGTTGTGTCGCTGTGTTTAATATACTCAATTCATACGTAATAATTGTCTTTATTAATTTAATAGTTATTATTGGTACGTAATAAAAATTATTTTGACAATTATTTGGTTTACGTTCGATCCAAATACTACTAATACGATATCAATTGATTGCGATTGCCAATGAAGTTTCCACTTCTGCCGTGCGGTCTTAAACACAAATTCTTTTTTTTTTTGTGGAAGAGTCGTGTTGTAATTTGTTTTGCCGCGCGCAGTTAAAGGTGTTACTTAAAAAGGCAGTTGTAAGACCAATTTACAAAAAAAGAGACAAACAGAAATATACCAATTATAGACCAATAGCTATATTATCAAGTATAGGAGACTGTCCCGCCCTCACACCCGCCACTGCACCTCCTGTAAGCCAGGATCAACAGTGGCACGCATTTTAATGACACTGAGCATTGAAGCTCAGCGCGTCTCCGGGAATGTCTAACTTGTCTTTAACCCGCAACGAAATCAATCAAAAAAGTTAAATTAATAGGAGGAGTTGGAAATAAATTATTGTCCATCACATAAAGACATTTACAGCCAGAGAAGCCTATACTTGATTATCAAGAATAGACAAAATAGTAGAAAAATGTGTAGTAAATAAAGTAAACACTTATTTAAAATCGAATGATATCTTATCCGCATGTCAATATGGGTTCCAAAGCGGGAAAAGTACAACGTCATTAATAGCGAAATTTATTAATGATATTAACGAACACCTTAACAATAAAAATGTAGTATTAGCAGTTTTCTTCGACTTCAAAAAAGCTTTCGACACCCTGGAGCACGAGACATTACTTAAAGCTATGGAGGAATGTGGAGTCGGGTGGCCGCTAAACCAATGGTTTCGCGATTACTTGGCTCGACGTACCTGCCACCATGCCGACTGTGGGGTGCCACAAGGCTCCGGTTGTGGTCCGATGTGTTATGAAATGAAATGAAATGAAAATTATTTTTTGAGCCATTAAAATGTTCAACATTTGTTAAGATTCAGTCATTTTTTGAACTACCACCCGGTTCGGAAAGCGGTTTTCACTAGAGAAGAACGGGCAAGAAACTCAAGTGTTGCTCTTTTCAAAACCAGTTTACAATGTATGATTATTACAAAAATTACAAGTTGGTTTAAATCAGAGCAGTTCATTAATAACTTGTTATGATTTACAAGTAGGATATATTTGAATACGAATAAGTTTACTTTATATTTAATATGGCTGAGAGAAACGAAACGAAGTACCCCATAACGAAGAATCAGTATACTCTGTTTTGCCAACGCAATAAATAATTATAAAAGCGTTAAGTCATCTATAATATCAATTACAAAGTAAGCAAATCGGACAGACCAGTCCACACAAGCAGCACTCGTTCACGAGTATGACGCATGTGCCAGCCATCGGCCGCCTCAACCATGCTACAGGGAAGTGACCGACCCGGCACACGACGCCACCGCAAGCACAGACTTTTAAGCGAGCATGACTTATCCAATCGCTTACAAAGCAAAACAAAATAGTTTAAGTTACTTAATATAAATGAAATTATACAGAGCTCACTAATACCTCCGCTCCAAGATACTATATATTTAATTAATTTTATACTATACTATTCCCAAGCCTTATTATCATCTAGATATTCTGAAATTTTATAATAAGCTTTATTGCATAATTTTTGCTTGATAGCTTTGAATTTTTCAATATTTAAGGCTTTAATATGAGTGGGAACTTTGTTATAAAAGTGTATACAGTAACCCTTAAAAGACTTGCTGATCCTGTGGAGTCTGGTCTTATGAGTAGCTAGATTGTTCTTATTTCTAGTATTTTTATTGTGAATATCGCTAATCTTTCGAAAGTTTTCTTTATTTTTATGGACCTTATGCACGTCAACAGTTAATGCAATGTAATAAAAAACTGCACAACATAGGTATATGTTTGCAGACGACCTGTGCGCGATTCCAGCTGGAACTAATCCAGAAGAGATGTGCTGTCTCGTGCAACAGGATGTCGACAGCATTGTTAAATGGTCTCATGATAATGGAATATTACTTAATGCTCAAAAGACGAAAATGTTAGTAATTAGATCACCTCACTGTAAAATTGAAACATCATCATGTTGTGCCCCCGCTGGTGACTTGGGAACCCATATTCAAGCTACCGCACTTTACGGAGCAAGTAGCTCCGGATACTTCTTTTCCAGATCCAGACAGGTACGAGCTGGAGTCAGGTTTTAGGACGAAGATTGATCCAGAATTAATTAGAAAAAAAGGAGAAAAAAAATCTATGAAAGGATAGTATCGTTCTCTAGGCAATGAATGTCTAAGACAGGCACCTATCGTGCTGGGAACATAAACGTTGAGACCGTTGAGGAGAGTTTGCTACAAATGCTAGAAACATTAAAGAATAGATTCTATTCGTAGCAATAGCACAGCAAGATTATATGAATTAGCGAGATAATAACCAGGTCTAAAATATGATTCAATATAATAAAAAAATAATAGAAAAGCTTATAGTTTGTAACTCTTTGCGAATATAAGACTTTTGCAAATAAAGATTTTTGACGACAACAACTGTGCAATTATTCAGTTTACGTCAATTGTCTTGGATCCAGATTTTAAAGGATTTGTTAATAAACAATATTATGAATCTACTTTCAGTTAGCTGCTATGACTCAGCTGCACTAATGTCAATACGTTACGTGCAATAAATGTCGTTTATGTTCATTTAAAATGTAAACAATAACTATCAGCTGAACTACAAAACGACTAGCTGTTACGATATTATAAAAGCTATTCCGTTCAAGAAGAACAAAGTCTTATGAAAAGAAAAACTGGCACAAATACATTGCAGACTTTTGAACCAATGTCAGACCCCCCAGCACTTACAGCACATGAATGACATCAATAAAGAGAATAGACACTTGATTTAGAGCAAATAAAATGAAAGAAACTGAAATACAATAAGGGCTATAGACAACAACACAAGTGACGTGAATATTTGTATGTATTATGATTTATACGCGATTTATGTAAATAACAATGTTTTATGTATAAACAATAGATTAACAAAAGATTACAAATAATAAATTACAAATAAAGGTGTCGCAATGTAGGTGATATAAGCGGTGGTCCGCGCTCACTTGTCGCATCTACTGAACTCAACGGTACAGCAAAACACCTCCCCGACAACATGAAACTCGGTCTGGTGAGTAACAATATCGGGCAGCGGCTTATTTGGAACAGAGTAAATAATATATAAAGGACGTATTTGGTTTTGCGACTGCCTCGGTGGCGTAGTTGTACTACGGTACGATTACAAAGCTGAGGTCACGGGTTCGAATCCCGGGTCGGGCAAAGTGATATTGGATTTTCCTATTCATTGTCAGCCCGGAGTCAGAAATTAGTGCCCGATATGGGATAGGCTCGCCCCCTATCGCATCGTGGAACGGAACATGCAAGTCAAAACGTGGGTGTCCTGGTAGCACCTCTGTCTACCCCTTCTGGCGTGAGTTTATGTATGTATGTATGTAGGACTTATTTGGATTCTGGTCTATAGTGATCAATCTCTTATAAAACAAATAAAATTCCTGTAAATACTATAAAATTACTTTTTAATCTGTATTAATTTTGCCTATTCCATCACTGGTTCACAGTCACTTTGCCGACAACTGGACTTATGAAACCATTACCATTATTAAAGGGATAGGGTAACAATTTAACAAAACTTTACCTTTTATCAGACGTTTTCCTATCCGTAGCAGCCGTGGGCACATCATTTATTGTAATTACTTTTTATTATATTACTTAGAAAAATAAAAGTAAAGGAAAATAAAGAGTTGATGATAATTATCAGTTATTATCCGGCTGGCGGTTAAAAATAATTAGAAGATGGTGATCTTCAGGTGCTATCTCAACAGCAATCCGCGTTGTAAAGACGGCAATCGCAATGACCAATTAGACTCAAGCTATTAAGTATATGCGGTGGTGAGTGTTCTCCGCAGGTTACTGAGCCTTGTCTGTGCTTCTGTTCCCAGATCTTCAGCTTCCTGGTGATGTATGCGCTGGCGCTGGCGCGCTCCTCCCCCACCAATTCGATTGGATTTGCATCCGGGGAACATACATCCGGTACTTCGCTCAGCGGGACTAACGGATTCATAGCTATCGCATCGGAGAGCACGGAGCATTGCGAACGATGAATAAAAGTAGTTACGTCTACATCGCATTTTATTTATCTCTACCCTATACAATAAAACCAAGCTACGGCTCCTGTTTAATCATTGTATCGCAAACTAGTTTTGAAAAGACCAAATATGCAGTTAAGTATACACGTAAATACTCAATTTAAAAAACTTGAGACGTGTCAAGGGACACCTGGATGGAACTAAGTTCGATTTATTATTTTTTAATATTTATTATGTACAAAAACCTGTATACACTCAACAAAAATAATCGTCGCGACACCACACTATTCAATGCGAATTAGAAAGACGAAACGAAAATAACTGGCTTGGTTTCTATAAGAGAGACAACAATTCGTTACAACTTTTGTTTTAATTTTTTCCGTCTAGCCCCCTTTCGCAACGCGCGATAAGGAACTTCGTTCCAATAATAACAGTCATCACGTAAACTATACATTAGACACTGTATAGCCATTACACAAAGACTATACATAAATAATAAAAAACCCAATGAATTGATAACCTCCTTTCAAGTCGGTTAAAAATATAAAATAATAAGCAAATAATTAAAAACAAAAAATAAGTTCCTAAATTTTTAAATTTAGAATGTCTAACTCAAACGTGGAATAAAGTGTCGGTACAACTTTGGTCTTAATTTTTTCCGTCTAGCTCCATTTCGCAAAGCGCGATAAGGAACTTCGTTCCAAAAATATAGACTGCCTCGGTGTCGTAGTTGTACTACGATACGACTATAAACCTGAGGTCTCTGGTTCGAATCCCGGGTCGGGCAAAGTGATATGGGGTTTTTCTATACGTTATCAGCCCGGAGTCAGGAATTTGTGCCCGATATGGCGATAGACTCGCCACCTATCACGTCATGGGACGGAACATACAAGGCGAAATGTGGGTGTCCTGGTGGCGCCTCTGCCTATTTCTTCTGGAATAAAGGCGTGAGTTTATGTAGGTATGTATGTAAAAATATAGTTGGCGTGTTTGAGTATTTTAGAATTTAACAGAGAGTATTTAACAGCTTCCGTGGCCCATTTGGTTGGACGCCGGCTGTGAAACAAGAGGCCACGAGTTCGATCCCCGCACGAAACTAACGTTTGGGTCAATCACAAGATTTGTTTCGTGTCTGGGTGTGATACCGAAAAGTCTCTCGTAGTTCCTGATACTCACGACACAAGACTCGTTCTTAGTGTGGGGTCAGGACTATGTATGTGACTGTTGGGTATATTACACTCCTTTATGAGAGGCCGGTGCGGCCTGCCTACATGTTCACGGTGGTCGCGGGTTCAAATCCCAGGGCACACCTCTGACTTTTCGGAGTTATGTGTGTATTGATAGTCAATCACCACGCACTTTAACGGTGAAGGAAAACATCGTGAGGAAACCTGCATACCGTAGCGATTTTAAAGAATTTCTACGGTATGTAAGTCCGCCAACCCGCACTAGGCCAGCGCGGTGGACTATATGGCCTAACCACTCTCAATCGATTCTCTCGATTGTAGAGTAGGCCCGTGCCCTGCAGTGGGACGTATATGGGCTGATATAGATAGATGAGAGGCCGGAAGGTGTCTGATAAGGTACGACTGGCTGTTCATGGAGGAGTGTTACCACCAACGCTTATGTATGGTAGTGAAGTATAGCAGAAGAAGCATGAGAGTAAGATTAAAGCAGTGGAAATGAAATAGCGCGATGATGAAACGTTGTGGACTGAAAGAGGATGTAGTGACGAGAATTGAGAATGGAATGTTAGGATGGTTTGGGAATGTAGAAAGGATGGATAAAAGGCATTTAACAAAACAGATACAAGAGGCGACTATGAATGGAAAAGTCGGCAGAGGTCGCTCCCATCGGACTTACCTAAACCAGACCGATGGCACCACAGGCAAGGGCCAGGTTAAAAGTACCCTGAACCGACGAGAATGCACGAAGAAATTGATGAAAGTAGACGAAGCGAAAGTAGTGTGTCAAGTTCGAGCAAACTGGAGATCCATAGTTTCTGCCTTCCCCTATGGGATACAGGCGTGACGTTTATGTATGTATGTATAAATGAGAAACATTTAGTAGATTATTAGGCAAAACATTTAGTATATTTTTGAAGAAAATCTAGTTTAAAAAACAGAAATACACGCTTTAAGACCCAAATTAATAAAGTAAAAATATTTAATAATGAGTTTAACTTTAAGATTAGATAATGTACTGAAAAACATTTATTTTATGGTTAAAAAGCTAGTATGTTCGAGGATAAGTAATTGTTGTAAGTACCCAACGCTATGTAACAATAAAATGAATATATTTCAGCCTTGGGCCAATCGTACCATTGTGCTTTATACGCGGCCCATTTGTGCACAAACGCCTACGCCATTCTTGGTCCATCAGAAATTGTGATTTCGATCTTTAGCGCAATTTCTGGTACGATATAACAGACAGTTTGGTTGAGTCAGCCGTTCATTGAAGTAAATATTTTTCGACTGGCCAGGAACTTTAATGTCAGTAGAGGTAAGATTGTCGAGTGTTGGCGGCCTTTAGAAATAGTACCTCTAGGGGTCGAGTAAGGATTGCGGCATTTTCCTTAGGATTTGTTCGGTGTGGGCCAGCCACAAACTAGCCAGTATTTGCAAATAAAAGGTCATGTTCATCAATAGGTGCCCCAAGTTTTATAGCTGTTGTGCGTACAATGTGAAGCGAGCTTTCGTTTTTTAATTTGTTTACACCAATAATATCGATATCAGAATTAAGTTTTGCTGATAAACCTTAATAAATAAAATAAAAAATTAAATATCACGCACTAACATTGAAGAAATGTTCATGTGAAAATCTACATATCATGTTAAAGATCTTGTTTTTTTTCTATGTTATGTGAAGTCTGCAACCCGCACTAGGCCAGGGTGTGATAGGTAACTACTTTGTACCAACCCCTCTGAACGTAGCCTACTGACGTACTGAACTGAACTACTAACGTACTGAACGTAGCCAAACAGTGACGTGGTATATTGTGCAACTTATGAATTTGTTAAGAGAATAGTTGAAAATTATTGTCTAATGTGATTAGCGTTGCCAGGTCGCCAAACCTAATAGCCGGACAGACCAGCCAGTTTGGCCGGACATTTGGTTAAAAAAGCCGGACACCCTATATTATTGAGGATTTTGTCTTAGTATTAATAGGTACGACAATTTTTTTTTATGTAAAATCAAGTCTTTTTGATTATTATCATAAATCTCGGCCACGCTCGGCGGCGCGGCGGCAGTGCTCGCTTGTTTGCGAAATGTAAAAAGCCTAACAAAAGCCGGACAAGACGGACACCGTTTATTTTAGCCGGACATGCAATCAAAAAGCCTAACTATGTCCGGCTTTATCCGGACGCCTGGCAACGCTAAATGTGATGGATCGGCTTCCTGTAAAAACAGTATAAAAATATGGTTTAAAAAGTTAATAGCAAGCTTTACTGCAAAACAAATTAAAAAGTAGCCTCCGTGGCGCAGTTGGTTTGACGCCGCCTGTGAAACGAGAGGCCGCGGGTTCGATCCCCGCACCGAAACAAATATTTGTGTGATCCACAGGTATTTGTTTCGGGTCTGGGTGTTTGTGAGACCGAAAAAAGTCTCTCGTAGCTTCTGATACCCACGACACAAGACTCGATCTTAGTGTGGGGTCAGGACTATGTATGTGACTGTTGGGTGTATTTATTTATTTATTTATTTAAAAGTACCTAGGAAGTAAGGTATAGGTAAGGGGCCGTATCAATCAACACCTTCCTTTAAAGCTGCATTTACACAGGGAGAGTTTCTGGCCTCGGAAATACGATTATCGCAAGAATATAAAAAAATTGCATAGTCTAAACCTTTGTCCGAACACGATAATCTATGTCGGTTATGACATGCGATAATCGCATACGATTCTCGCCGCGAGAAACTCTCCTTGTAAATTGGGCTTAAGCCAACTTAGGAAGCAGAATAGTTCGAATTTTTTTTTACGGTATGGTATGCAGGTTTCCTCACGATGTTTTCTTTCACCGTTATAGTACGTGGTGATTGGCAATTAATACACACATGACTCCGAATAGTCAGAGGTGTGCCCTGGGATTTGAACCCGCGACCGACGTGAATATGTAGGCAGCCGCGTCTGATCCATTACCAGCAGGCCACCACACACTTTGCATAAACGTACCCAACCGACAGTAAAGAGAATTACTTTACCTATACGGCTTTAATATTTGCACAGATGAATTGGTCGCATGGTGATTTATGTATAAGTAATAAATATGTTTTTTACAATATAACTTGCATAAACAACCACACAAACAATAGCGTGGCAGTATATAAGGCTGGCCCGCGCACCACACTTCACACATTTCCTACGCTCAGCTCCACAGAGTACATCACTCCTCTCACAACATGAAACTCACTTTGGTAAGTAGCACATTGCTTATTCTATCATCTACGTGGAGTACCAGCAGCACATGACTTATTGCAACGACCTCATTGCTGTAACACAATGTTCTGCGCTACTTCAGGTGGTGGCATGTGGTTCGCTGAGGGCGT
Organism: Deilephila elpenor; assembly: GCA_949752805.1. Classification (NCBI taxonomy): domain Eukaryota; kingdom Metazoa; phylum Arthropoda; class Insecta; order Lepidoptera; family Sphingidae; genus Deilephila; species Deilephila elpenor. The sequence goes on along the minus strand of OX457104.1, from coordinate 14,156,680 downwards.
CAAGGCTCTCAGCGTTTGTAAGGAGTGCAGTGTGACCGCACGCAGCGACTGTCACACAATGTCAGATGAACTGGTTGCTTGTTGGCTGGGTTTTCTTTAAAATGTTAAAAACAACAATGTCTCTAGTGTACAAAATAATCTGTGTGAAGTATATGTGGTGGTGGATGTTCACCGCGCTGTGCTGAGCCAGTATCTCTGCTTCTGGTCCCAGATCTTCAGCTTCCTGGTGGTGATGATGCTGGCGCTGGCTGGCGCTACCATCGACTCGTACGCGGCAGGAGCCGGACATGAAGTGTCGCTCACCAACGCCGCCGTGAAGCATGGCAGCGCCTATACGGGCTCGCAAGTCACCGGCGGTGGCAACAACGGATGTAACAACGGATGTCACAACGGTTGCGGTTGTTCATAAATTACAAATAAAAGTAATTGATAACTAATCTTACATTTAATTTACTCCTACCCTACACATGCACATATACATAAGCTCACACCTGTGCCCTCAATGGAGTAGGCAGAGGTGCAACTAGCGCCACTCATAGGTTTGTAGCCGGGCTGGCCACGCCAGTAACGTTTGCGGTTGTTTATAAAATACTGATAAGAGTAAGTGACATTTACTCCCACATTTTATTTAGCCCTACCCTGGATATCATAACAAGTTTGAAGTTATAGTCCCTCAGGGATCAGTTTTCTCAGTAAAGCGCCGTTTATACGAGGAGAGCTTCTTGTGGCGAGAATCGTATGCGATTATCGGATGACATAGCCGCCATAAGATTATCGTGTTCTGAGTGTCAATGTTCTGACAATATTATTTAAACTGATAGTTTGAATATATAACTTTACTGTTAATTATTATTCTAATTTATTTATGAGCTGCTCTGAATTTAACTGCGCTGCAACCTTTGTATAATTACTGTTTTATAAACTTGATTTGAAAAGAGCAACGCTAGAGTTTCTTGCCCGTTCTTCTCTGGCGAAAACCGCCTTGTGAACCGGGTGTTAGAGGAAAAAAGTGACTGAATCTAAATATTGTATGACATTTCATGGGTTCAATAAATATTTTCATTTCATTTACTTACTGTAATTAAAATGACAGATCTAATCAATGTTAGTCACAAATAAAAATCTTTTAATTTTATCGACAAATAACATTTACAATGATGTATGACTGAAACAATATCATTAATGAATACAGAAAACAATATTGGGCCCAGATGGGATCGCTGCCGTACGCCAGAACTTGCATTATATTCGTATGAGTGATAGCCGTTGGCTACAACATACAGAAGTCGCTTGGCTAGATAAGACCGAAACCAATAAAGTAGGGACCCGTGTATTCCATAATGTTCTAGTTTTTTTAAGTAATATTAAAAGTGCAACGTTGTCGAAGGCACTTATATAATCTGTAAAGATGGCGTCAACTTCAAAACCTTTGTCAAGTTTGTGCGAAAGGTCTGATAAGTAGGAAGTTATATTAGTTATGGTGGAATATCTCAGCCAGACATAGTATTGGGTTGAAAAGAAAAAGCAAAAAAAAACATGACTACAGTGTTTCAGTGTTTCAGTCATTACGGTGACCTGTTCTGAACTCAATTCTGCTCGTAAAATATCTTCCCCTGCAGTTACATTTATTATTTGGATTAAAATCGACTTTTGTACCATTAAATTATAATATTGCCTATCAAAAACTGTTATTGTATGATAGTTTCTTAGATTTACGCGAACGTGCATGTGTAGGGTAGGAGTAAATTAAATGTAAGATTAGTTATCAATTACTTTTATTTGTAATTTATGAACAACCGCAACCGTTGTGACATCCGTTGTTACATCCGTTGTTACATCCGTTGTTGCCACCGCCGGTGACTTGCGAGCCCGTATAGGCGCTGCCATGCTTCACGGCGGCGTTGGTGAGCGACACTTCATGTCCGGCTCCTGCCGCGTACGAGTCGATGGTAGCGCCAGCCAGCGCCAGCATCATCACCACCAGGAAGCTGAAGATCTGGGACCAGAAGCAGAGATACTGGCTCAGCACAGCGCGGTGAACATCCACCACCACATATATTTCACACAGATTATTTTGTACACTAGAGACATTGTTGTTTTTAACATTTTAAAGAAAACCCAGCCAACAAGCAACCAGTTCATCTGACATTGTGTGACAGTCGCTGCGTGCGGTCACACTGCACTCCTTACAAACGCTGAGAGCCTTGACGCCCTCAGCGAACCACATGCCACCAGCTGAAGTAGCGCAGAACATTGTGTTACAGCAATGAGGTCGTTGCAATAAGTCATGTGCTGCTGGTACTCCACGTAGATGATAGAATAAGCAATGTGCTACTTACCAAAGTGAGTTTCATGTTGTGAGAGGAGTGATGTACTCTGTGGAGCTGAGCGTAGGAGATGTGTGAAGTGTGGTGCGCGGGCCAGCCTTATATACTGCCACGCTATTGTTTGTGTGGTTGTTTATGCAAGTTATATGGTAAAAAACATATTTATCACTTATACATAAATCACATTGCGACCGATTCATCTGTGCAAATATTCAAGCCATATAGGTGAAGTAATTATCTTTACTGTCGGTTTGGTACCTTTCAGTGTCGAAGGGTGACATTTTTTAAAAGGAAAGCCGAAGCTCAAAACACAAAATAAGTTTATTTTCTTTATCGTTTTACTAGCTTCTGCCCGCAAACTTCGTCTGCATGGTTAATTTTATTTGAAATCTCCCATCCCGTCCCGTCCCATCCCGTTATATCCCGCCCGCCCCGTCTCATTCTCACTAATGGAATCTAATCCAGTCCCATCCCATCTTTTTGAGTATGAAAAAGTAGCAAATACATATATCGGAATTTCTTCTTCATCCCACGGGAACACTAAACTTTTCGGGATAAAAAGTAGCCTATGTTACTCCTAATACCTCCAAGAATATGTGTACAAAGTTTCATTATGATCGGTTGAGTAACGTGAAAGCGTAACAAACAAACTTAACAGTCCGAATAGAGATCAAATTTACTGTGTGATGTTTCACAGAATGAACGCAAAATGCGACACACTTATACACGTGTGTCCTTATATTCGGACCTTTGCGAATATCCTTCCATCTGCAAATTATGACTCCGAGAATCTTACTAACCAAACCAAATTATTGGGTTTCATTTGGTAAGTGATATTGTGGCGTCTGCCTATTGCGGCCGTCAATTAAATTTTAATATTTTCGTTACCTATGTACTTACAGCGCCTGATCTAGGGTTCTGACCGCCCTAGGCTAATTATGAGGACGCGCCCCCAAGTTGCATTATAATGAGCCTAAAAAGTGGTATATTACTTTTGTTTTGTTTACAAGTGTGAAAATTTTAACATGATTCATACATCTTATAAAAGTTGTCAGATTGATCTGCAAGCGCAACTAACGTTCTCTATTAATCTGAACGATATTCAACATTTGCTTCGACTTTAAGCATGTTTTAATACACTACTCGCAAAAATTAAAGGATATTTTTTTTGATAATTTTTTTTTTGTGTTTTTGAGAGTCTGTATCTTGGAGAAAATTGATTGTTAAGAAATTCGGAAATTAAAACTTGGAAGCTTGAAATGCCTATTTTGCAGATCTGTGCTCTATTACTTGATTCCTTGCGAAGTTGATAAGCAATCGTAAGAAAACCAACGAGAAAAAAAAACAATTTTTTTCTGGATTTCAAAACCGTGCATTTACTTGGGTAGTATTTTTTTGGTGACATCATTATAAAATTCCCGTAGATAATTTAATTGCCTTTAATTTGATATACCATAAACCTCCGTGACATGATTTGGAGCTGACTTATGGTAAATCAAAGTAAAAATGGCCTATCACATTTTGACATTGGATTACTCCATGAATATCAATCATGGGGAAAACAAAATCAGAATTTTCGTAACTTCAAAACATGTTCTATAAGATGGTATTAAAGTCTTATGATAATGAATAGTATTTCTAAGTAAAATTGTTGACTGAAAAAAAGGTAAAAAAACGGTTATTTATAGATATTCGGAAAACACTGCATATCTTTAGATAAAAGAAACGAACGAAGGATATCCAAAGATATGCAGTGTTTTTTTTTTCTCGGTTTTCTTACGATTGCTTATCAACTTAGCGAGGAATCAAGAAATAGAGCACAGATCAGCTGCAAAAAGGACATTTCAAGCTTCCAAGTTTTAGTTTCCGAATTTCTTAACAATCAATTTTCTCCAAGATACAGACTCTCAAAAAACACCAAAAAAAAAATATCCTTTAATTTTTGTGCGTAGTATATTTAAACTTCTGTTAAGATATTTAAAAAAGACGGTAGGCATCATACTATTGAAGCTAGTACAAGACAAGACAAGTCAGTGTTTGTTATAGAGACCTGCTTTTTTAAATTTTATTTATTGTTATAATCTCAGGGACTCGCAAGCATTTTCAGTTCACAGTTTAGGTTTTGTGTTTTGTCTCGGTCTAGTTGAAATATGGAGGGTAAAAGCAATGACGCTAGATTAATAGTGCATGCGAAGATAAGATGTCAGCGCGCCCCCCCGATCCTCGCGCCCTAGGCTGCAGCCTAATTAGCCTAAGGGTTAATCAGGCCCTGTGTACTTATACAATATTTACAATGTCCATGAAATAAAAACTAAACCATGCTTACATAAGGAGAAAAATAAAAAAGTATATTTCTAAACCGCACGTGAATATAAGATTAATATAAAATAAATAAAAACCTAGACACAATGTAAACAAGTACGGTAGCCCCGCATTTATCAGTTGTAACATTAGTAAGACAATGTCTTGACGTTAAGTTTCGGGACACCCTGTATATTACATCATCGACAAAGGTAATCATGAAATCGGTTTTGTTTAAATGAACATCCAGAACGACAATCATGCTCTGAATATAATATGTATTAGAGCCTCATATATCAACTATTTGCCGGACGCATTACCCCCGTCCCGTGGGCTTGCTGATACCACCACTTATGATCCAGAACGCGTCGTGATTGCAAACGTAAAGTAGATTAAAACTAGTCTTACTACTTGACGACATCTATAAACGCCGCGACACCATATCCCCTTAGCAATCGGATTCAGCATTGGTGAGAAATAAGTACCTACCTAGTGCGGGCACGGCCTACTATCCAAACGAGGGTACAATTGTGAGGTGTTAGGTCATATAGTCCACCGAGTTGGCCTAGTACGGGTTGGCGGACTTTACATACCATAGAAATTCTTAAAAATCTCTATGGTATGCAGGTTTCCTCACGATGTTTTCCTTCACCGTTATAGTACGTGGTGATTGACTATCAATACACACATGACTCCGAAAAGTCAGAAGTGTACCCTGGGATTTGAACCCGCGATCGACATGAATATGTAGGCAGCCGCGTCTGATCCGTTACCAGCAGACCACCACGCACTTTGCATAAATGTACCAAACCGACAGTAAAGATAATTACTTCACCTATACGGCTTGAATATTTGCACAGATGAATCGGTCGCAATGTGATTTATGTTTATGTGATAAATATGTTTTTTACAATATAACTTGCATAAACAACCACACAAACAATAGCGTGGCAGTATATAAGGCTGGCCCGCGCACCACACTTCACACATCTCCTACGCTCAGCTCCACAGAGTACATCACTCCTCTCACAACATGAAACTCACTTTGGTAAGTAGCACATTGCATATTCTATCATCTACGTGGAGTACCAGCAGCACATGACTTATTGCAACGACCTCATTGCTGTAACACAATGTTCTGCGCTACTTCAGCTGGTGGCATGTGGTTCGCTGAGGGCGTCAAGGCTCTCAGCGTTTGTAAGGAGTGCAGTGTGACCGCACGCAGCGACTGTCACACAATGTCAGATGAACTGGTTGCTTGTTGGCTGGGTTTTCTTTAAAATGAAAAAAAAAACAATGTCTCTAGTGTACAAAATAATCTGTGTGAAGTATATGTGGTGGTGGATGTTCACCGCGCTATGCTGAGCCAGTATCTCTGCTTCTGGTCCCAGATCTTCAGCTTCCTGGTGGTGATGATGCTGGCGCTGGCTGGCGCTACCATCGACTCGAACGCGGCAGGAACCGGACAAGAAGTGTCGCTCACCAACGCCGCCGTGAAGCATGGCAGCGCGAGTACGGGCACCCAAGTCACCGGCGGTGGCTACAACGGATGTAACAACGGATGTAACAACGGATGTCACAACGGATGTAACAACGGATGTCACAACGGATGTAACAACGGATGTCACAACGGTTGCGGTCGATCATAAATTACAAATAAAAGTAATTGATAACTAATCTTACATTTAATTTACTCCTACCCTACACATGCACATATATACATAAGCTCACACCTGTGCCCTCAATGGAGTAGGCAGAGGTGCCACTGGCGCCACTCATAGGTTTGTAGCCGGGCTGGCCACGCCAGTAACGTTTGCGGTTGTTAATAAATTACTGATAAGAGTAAGTGACATTTACTCCCACATTTTATTTAGCCCTACCCTGGATATAATAACAAGTTTGAAGTTATAGTCCCTCAGGGATCAGTTTTCTCAGTAAAGCGCCATTTACACGAGGAGAGCTTCTTGTGGCGAGAATCGTATGCGATTATCGGATGACATAGCCGCCATAAGATTATTGCATCATTGCATTGCAATCGTGTTCTGAGTGATAATGTTCTGACAATATTATTTAAACTTATAGTTTGAATATATAACTTTATTTTACTGTTAATTATTATTCTAAATTATTTATGAGCTGCTCTGAATTTAACTGCGCTGCAACCTTTGTATAATTACTGTTTTATAAACTTGTTTTGAAAAGAGCAACGCTAGAGTTTCTTGCCCGTTCTTCTCTGGCGAAAACCGCCTTGTGAACCGGGTGTTAGAGAAAAAAGTGACTGAATCTAAATAATGTATGACATTTCATGGGTTCAATAAATATTTTAATTTCATTTACTTACTGATCTCATCAATGTTAGTCACAAATAAAAATCTTTTAATTTTGTCGGTAGATAACAACATTTACAATGATGTATGACTGAAACAATATATAAAAGTGACTGAATCTAAATATTTGACATTTCATGGGTTCAATAAATATTTTCATTTCATTTACTTACTGTAATTAAAACCACTCTTAATCGATTCTCTCGATTGTAGAGTAGGCCCGTTCCCTGCAGTGGGACGTATATGGGCTGAAATAGATAGATAGATATAATTAAAATGACAGATCTCATCAATGTTAGTCACAAATAAAAATCTTTTAGTTTAGTCGGCAAATAACAACATTTACAATGATGTATGACTGAAACAATATCATTAATGAATACAGAAAACAATATTGGGCCCAGATGGGATCGCTGCCGTACGCCAGAACTTGCATTATATTCGTATGAATGATAGCCGTTGGCTACAACATACAGAAGTCGCTTGGCTAGATAAGATCGAAACCAATAAAGTAGGGACCCTTGTATTCCATAATGTTTAAGTTTTTTAAGTAATATTAAAAGTGCAACGTTGTCGAAGGCACTTATATAATCTGTAAAGATGGCGTCAACTTCAAAACCTTTGTCAAGTTCGTGCGAAAGGTCTGATAAGTAGGAAGTTATATTAGTTATGGTGGAATATCTCAGCCAGACATAGTATTGGGTTGAAAAGCAAAAGCAAAAAAAACACGACTACAGTGGTTTCGGTAGTGCAATGTGCTCGTACATGATTTTGATTTTTTTTTTCATAGTAAAGTAGGTGCTTCTCTACCTTGGCATAAAAATATAATTGAGTATTGACCTCTATTACATTAAAATATTTATTTTAAGTTCTATTCGAGGTACGAAGAAAATAATTATTCGGTTTTACATTTTTTATTATGATTTTTTATTGATACAAATAAAAATAAAAATAATAATAACAGTCATCACGTAGACTATCATTAGACACTGTATAGTCATCATACAAAGACTATACATAAATAATAATAATCTTACGTTACGGACGTTTTTTCCCGGTTAGGGTATCCCTGCGCATCATCCCATAAGGAACTTCGTTCCAAAAATAATTACAAAGTGGTATTTTATCATTACGGTGACCTGTCCTGAACTCAATTCTGCTCGTAAAATATCTTCCCCTGCAGTTACATTTATTATTTGGATTAAAATCGACTTTTGTACCATTAAATTATAAATTGCCTATCAAAAACTGTTATTGTATGATAGTTTCTTAGATTTACGCAAACGTGCATGTGTAGGGAGTAAATTAAATGTAAGATTAGTTATCAATTACTTTTATTTGTAATTTATGAACAACCGCAACCGTTGTGACATCCGTTGTTACATCCGTTGTGACATCCGTTGTTACATCCGTTGTGGCAACCGCCGGTGACTTGGGTGCCCGTAGTCGCACTGCCATGTTTCACGGCGGCGTTGGTGAGCGACACTTCTTGTCCGGTTCCTGCCGCGTTCGAGTCGATGGTAGCGCCAGCCAGCGCCAGCATCATCACCACCAGGAAGCTGAAGATCTGGGACCAGAAGCAGAGATACTGGCTCAGCACAGCGCGGTGAACATCCACCACCACATATACTTCACACAGATTATTTTGTACACTAGAGACATTGTTGTTTTTTTCATTTTAAGAAAACCCAGCCAACAAGCAACCAGTTCATCTGACATTGTGTGACAGTCGCTGCGTGCGGTCACACTGCACTCCTTACAAACGCTGAGAGCCTTGACGCCCTCACCGAACCACATGCCGCCAGCTGAAGTAGCGCAGAACATTGTGTTACAGCAATGAGGTCGTTGCAATAAGTCATGAGCTGCTGGTACTCCACGTGGATGATAGAATAAGCAATGTGCTACTTACCAAAGTGAGTTTCATGTTGTGGGAGGAGTGATGTACTCTGTGGAGCTGAGCGTAGGAGATGTGTGAAGTGTGGTGCGCGGGCCAGCCTTATATACTGCCACGCTATTGTTTGTGTGGTTGTTAAATGCAAGTTATATTGTAAAAAACATATTTATCACTTATACATAAATCACATTGCGACCGATTCATCTGTGCAAATATTCCAGCCGTATAGGTGAAGCAATTCTCTTTACTGTCGGTTTGGTACCTACTACCTTTATGCAAAGTGCGTGGTGGCCTGCTGGTAACGGATCAGACGCGGCTGCCTACATGTTCACGTCGGTCGCGGGTTCAAATCCCAGGGCAGACCTCTGACTTTTCGGAGTCATGTGTGTATTGATTGTCAATCACCATGCATATTGCATTGTATCAGCCCATATATGTCCCACTGCAGGGCACGGGCCTACTATCCAAACGAGGGTACGATTGTGAGGTGTTAGGCCATATAGTCCACCGCGTTGGCTTAGTGCGGGTTGGCGGACTTTACATATTTTATTATTTATTTTTTATTTTATTTATTTGGATAAATAATCAATTGTACATTATAAATTAATCATAGTATAAATTGACATTGCCTATACTCTTATAGGCAAATATACAATTCACAGCATTTTCCACGAATTAATTAAGCACATGTTAAACAAAAAAGAAAGCGCACTACAGTGTAATTAGGTTGATTACATATTAAAAGAAAAAAAAAATAAACAAAAATAAAGTAAAGAAAAGGGGTTTATACAGTTTGACGACACAAAAGATTTACTTAATGTTAGTGAAGCGGTCGTAAACTAAATAAGAAGGTATGTATATACTATATACAATTCACCAAAAAAGGAGAAGATAAATACAAAACAAACATTTAAAGTACAAGCAACATACACGACTCATAGCGACATTGACTGATTCGATGCTAGTATACTTGTAGTTTGTCTCTTAAAAGTATAAGCTGACAGACAGAATATGTCGACGTCTATAAAGAGATCATTGTAGGTATCAACAAGTCGACGCAAGGGAGAGCGTGCACCAGCATTGGTCCTGCAGGAAGCAGTTGCAAAGAGCGTACGAGTCCGTACCTCACGCCGAAGTACTGTTCGCGGTACTAGATAGCATATTTTGTACATACCATAGAAATTCTTAAAAATCGCTATGGTATGCAGGTTTCCTCACGATGTTTTCCTTCACCGTTATAGTACGTAGTGGTTGACTATCAATACACATATGACTCCGAAAAGTCAGATGTGTGCCCTGAGATTTGAACCCGCGGCCGACGTGAACATGTAGGCGGCCGCGTCTGATCTGTTACCAGCAGGCCACCAAGCACTGTGCATAAATGTACCAAACCGACAGTAAAGATAATTACTTCACCTATACGGCTGGAATATTTGCACAGATGAATTGGTCGCAATGTGATTTATGTGAAAGTGATAAATATATTTTTTACCATATAACTTGCATAAACAACCACTCAAACAATAGCGTGGCAGTATATAAGGCTGGCCCGCGCACCACACTTCACACATCTCCTACGCTCAGCTCCACAGAGTACATCACTCCTCTCACAACATGAAACTCACTTTGGTAAGTAGCACATTGCTTATTCTATCATCTACGTGGAGTATCAGCAGCACATGACTTATTGCAACGACCTCATTGCTGTAACACAATGTTCTGCGCTACTTCAGCTGGCGGCATGTGGTTCGGTGAGGGCGTCAAGGCTCTCAGCGTTTGTAAGGAGTGCAGTGTGACCGCACGCAGCGACTGTCACACAATGTCAGATGAACTGGTTGCTTGTTGGCTGGGTTTTCTTTAAAATGAAAAAAAAAACAATGTCTCTAGTGTACAAAATAATCTGTGTGAAGTATATGTGGTGGTGGATGTTCACCGCGCTATGCTGAGCCAGTATCTCTGCTTCTGGTCCCAGATCTTCAGCTTCCTGGTGGTGATGATGCTGGCGCTGGCTGGCGCTACCATCGACTCGAACGCGGCAGGAACCGGACAAGAAGTGTCGCTCACCAACGCCGCCGTGAAGCATGGCAGCGCGAGTACGGGCACCCAAGTCACCGGCGGTGGCTACAACGGATGTAACAACGGATGTAACAACGGATGTCACAACGGATGTAACAACGGATGTCACAACGGATGTAACAACGGATGTCACAACGGTTGCGGTCGATCATAAATTACAAATAAAAGTAATTGATAACTAATCTTACATTTAATTTACTCCTACCCTACACATGCACATATACATAAGCTCACACCTGTGCCCTCAATGGAGTAGGCAGAGGTGCCACTGGCGCCACTCATAGGTTTGTAGCCGGGCTGGCCACGCCAGTAACGTTTGCGGTTGTTTATAAAATACTGATAAGAGTAAGTGACATTTACTCCCACATTTTATTTAGCCCTACCCTGGATATCATAACAAGTTTGAAGTTATAGTCCCTCAGGGATCAGTTTTCTCAGTAAAGCGCCGTTTATACGAGGAGAGCTTCTTAAGCGATTATCGGATGACATAGCCGCCATAAGATTATCGTGTTCTGAGTGACAATGTTCTGACAATATTATTTAAACTAATAGTTTGATTAAACAACTTTACTTTACTATTAATTATTATTCTCAATTATTTATGAGCTGCTCTGAATTTAACTGCGCTGCAACCTTTGTATAATTACTGTTTTATAAACTTGTTTTGAAAAGAGCAACGCTAGAGTTTCTTGCCCGTTCTTCTCTGGCGAAAACCGCCCTGTGAACCGGGTGTTAGAGGAAAAAAGTGACTGAATCTAAATAACGTATGACATTTCATGGGTTCATAATTAAAATGACAGATCTCATCAATGTTAGTCACAAATAAAAATCTTTTAATTTTGTCGGCAAATAACAACATTTACAATGATGTATGACTGAAACAATATCGTTAATGAATACAGAAAACAATACTGGGCCCAGATGGGATCCGTGCCGTTCGCCAGAACTTGCATTATATTCGTATGAGTGATAGCCGTTGGGTACAACATACAGAAGTCGCTTGGCTAGATAAGACCGAAACCAATAAAGTAGGGACCCGTGTATTCCATATTGTTCTAGTTTTTTTAAGTAATATTAAATGTGCAACGTTGTCGAAGGCACTTATATAATCTGTATAGATGTCGTCAACTTCAAAACCTTTGTCAAGCTCGTGCGAAAGGTCTGATAAGTAGGAAGTTATATTAGTTATGGTGGAATATCTCAGCCAGACATAGTATTGGGTTGAAAAGCAAAAGCAAAAAAAACACGACTACAGTGGTTTCGGTAGTGCAATGTGCTCGTACATGATTTTGATTTTTTTTCATAGTAAAGTAGGTGCTTCTCTACCTTGGCAAAAAGAAATTGAGTATTGACCTCCACTACATAAAAAAAAATTACAAAGTGGCATTTTATCATTGGGTGTTTGTGAGACCGAAAAGTCTCTCGTAGTTCTGATACCTGCGACACAAGACTTAATTGATCTTAATGTGGGGTCGGGACTATGTGTGTGACGTGACTGTTGGGTGTATTTATTATTATTATTTATTATCATTACGGTGACCTGTTCTGAACTCAATTCTGCTCGTAAAATATCTTCCCCTGCAGTTACATTTATTATTTGGATTAAAATCGACTTTTGTACCATTAAATTATAATATAGCCTATCAAAAACTGTTATTGTATATTTATCTTCTTTCTTTAAATACATTTGAGAAGCAGTTAACTTTAGTCCTGAAAAAAGTTATCATTTTCGTGAACAGTAAGTTTTAGTAGAATAGCTTCGTCAACATTGCGTTGTTGTCCTTGCCTTTCCTCACTTCGGATCCGTCCGCCTCAGCTTGTCGGAGCACACGCAGTGGTTAAAACGTCATAGTGGGTTTCTACCAATAAGTAAGTATATAATTTCAGTGGTATGGGGACAAAAATAGTTTCATTTCGGTGGCCGTTATAACTCGTGCTAGATTCTATTATTTTTTCAAAATTTTGATTAAATTCGCCGTAAGTACTATTACTTTTTTTCAGTGGCGTCGACATTTTGATAATGATTTTAATGAGTTAAACGTAAAACTTCCCTCTTTTTATCACTATTCATTATCATTTATTATAATTTCGGTGGTCATTTTTCATTTCAGTGTACTCTTAAAAATTCAACCTTAAATATTTCAGTAAGATTTGGTGTTATTTGAAGTCCACTCACGCATATGTTACAAATACGGTTAAAGATTGTTTTGTTGTTTAATATACAGGGTATATCAAGACTGCGACCGAAAACGAAGCCAGGTGGTAGTATTAGCGACTTCAGACACAATGCAACTAAAAATTTTGCAAAAAAAAAATCGGCATTTTTTTTACTTATCATCGTATTTGGGTGATAATTTATACATATTTTTTTCAAAATAATGATGTGCACATTTTTATTTTTAAATACGCCATGGTACGTAGAGGTTTAAATTACTATTTTCGCAAAAACTAAGGGTGTACCACCTAAAAAAGATAATTTTAAAAAAATTACAAAAATAAACTGTCGCTTTTTTTGCGAAATTTTTAGTTGCATTGTGTCTATAACTACTAACAGCCGATGCCAACAATCAATCAAAAATTTTAGATTGAAGTCAATCCGGATTGGTTTCTACTTTTCGATTGGTCGAATATCTTGTTGCCAATAAACAAAACAGGCGACAGTCGATTGCCTCTGTTGATAGATTGAAAACAATCGGTTCCCTCTTGACAATTTAGTTTGACGCAGAATATTTCATTGCATATTTATGCACTTTTAGTATTTTGTAAATAAATAATTTGTGAAAAACAAAAATTAACGTTAGAAATAATAATAATTGCAATAAAAACAATTCAATTTGTCCCAATTATATAGATTTTTACAGAATTGGGTATTCTACCCATTTTCAAAAAGTCTTTTAAGTTGTTCCTAAGATTAAGACAAACTATTTAAAAAAATATCAAATTTTTATTCGCTCGGCAAGTCCAATAAAAAAACAATTAAAATTTAAATTTTAAATTTATGCGCGTAAATATGTGAAAACGCTAGGCGCCATGTTCCTTTAAAAGGATACGTCACTCAACCAGTAAACAAACTGTGTTTGTATGAGCTCTTGGACACCGGAGGGGGTATTCTACTTACGGAATGACGTAGAATCGTTATCCATCATGGCGGCAGCCGTTTCACATATTTTTAGGACAGATAAAAAAATTGAAATTTTCAAAACGAATTATAAAATTTATTCCTTGGAAATATAAACTGAAATTAACATATACTTATTGCTTAATGCTCTACTATATACATTTATAGTTTTTAGATTTTTTCTTTCTTATAGTAAAATACCCAATTGTTGTGTTTCTGGCCACTGAAAAATAATATATCCAGTAAAAAATGACTTATCACTTGTCATTCTAATAGAAATATTATGAAAATATTGTGGAGAAAATTGCGAAATGTGATTGAACATTTCCGTGGAAAGTGATCACTGCCGCCCATGAACATCCACTACGATTGAATCATGGCTGTGTTTCCGGCCCATCAAATCGGGAGGAGAGCGAGAAGGCCATAGCCTGCCCATTCATACTGAGTCATGGCTGATAGCAGCGTGGCTCTACAACTTCCCATGATCAAAATTTGATTCCCTTTTCTATTATTTTTATTCTTTCTATTATTATTGTAAATTGTGAGTAATAAAGAATATTTCATTATAAATGTTTTTTTCACAAACACACTGAACAATTAAATAAAAATACAACTATGAAATTAAGAAACATATCATAACAGAAATCATATTTATCAAAGTAAAACAAAAAGTATCAATTCGTTCAAGATAAAATATACACAACAATACAATAATTTAGATCTAACTGAAGAAATCGTTAATCAATGTTGTGTCATCTTCATCTACATTCGTTTCTACTTTCTAGTTTCATTGCTGTTGGCAAATCTGCATGAATAATCCGTGGAATTTCTCGGATTGCAATATTGGATTGTTTTGAACAATCCATCCAAACGTCAACACTGATAATTGTTTATTGGCAAGCCTAAACTGTCATTTTCATACAGAGGACAATCCACAAGCAGGGATTGGCCCTCCCAAAAGTAGATTGATTTTTTAGATAGTTTTTTCCCTACTGAGATTGATTATTGGCAAGTTAAAATCAGGAAAAAGATTGAGCTGTCAATGTCAAACAGCAAATTTTGGATTGGGATTGATTGTTGGCATCGGCTGTAAAACTACCACCCGGCTTCGTTTTCGGTCGCGGTCTTGATATACCCGGTATGTAGAGGGCATTGATATAAAAAAAAAATCTCACCGAAACGACAAATAAAAATCACTTGTTGAATTTTACCCATTGGGTAGGCGATAAGAAAGGATCAATATGATAAGACAATTTGAGGAAACTAGACACTCAGATAGCTCGGAGAAGCAGGAAAATATGGCTATAGGGCGATAGTTCTTAGCTTCGTTTGGATTGCCCTTCTTGTGCAATGGAACGACTGTCGCCTTTGCCCATTCGTAAGGGAATACTCCGTCATTAAGGGACATGTTGAAAATATGGGTTAATGGCAAGGTCAATGCAGATCGGCATAACTTCACAAAGGCGGGTGGTATTGAGTCCGCACCTTTTTTTGTTTTTTTTGACAGCCTCCGTGGCGCAGTTGGTTAGACGCCGCCTGTGAAACGAGAGGCCGCGGGTTCGATCCCCGCACCGAAACAAATATTTGTGTGATCCACAAGTATTTGTTTCAGGTCTGGGTGTTTGTGAGACCGAAAAGTCTCTCGTAGCTTCTGATACCCACGACACAAGACTCGATCTTAGTGTGGGGTCAGGACTATGTATGTGACTGTTGGGTGTATTTATTTATTAACCGACTTCAAAAAAAGGAGGAGGTTCTCAATTCGACTGTATGTTGCTTTTTTTTTTTATTAAAGCAGTCAAGTTGTTAATTTTTTTTGAGTATTACTAATTCACTTAACTGAATATGAACATGATTGAATACATCATGGTTATTTTAATGAGTTCAAATTTCAAAGAGATATAGCACAATTGAAGGTATTTTGAGGGGAAGAAGATTGCTGTGCAAATTTATTAGCAATATCCGGGGCAGTAGTGACAATACTGCTTCCATTCTGGACGATCTTAGGAAAACGTGAATGCTAAGAAAATTGTTTTTAGTATAGCTCCAGAAGGATATCGGATTTTATTCAAGTTAGCTTTATATACAGCAACACGGTTGCTTGACTTAAATTGTTTATATGCGAGCCTATCGCCATTTCGGGCACAAATTCCTGACTCCGGACTGATAATTATAAATAGAATAACCCAATATAACTTTGCCCTACCCGGTTTCGAACCCGAGACCTCAGCTTTGTAGTGGTACCGTAGTACAAATACGCCACCGAGGCAGTTATCACATCATGGGACGGAACATACAAGGCGAAATGTGGAAGTCCTGGTGGCGCCTCTGTCTACCCCTTCTGGGATAAAGGCGTGAGTTTATGTATGTATGTATGTTTGTATGCAAGATTCATAATAACAACCGATAAATCAATGCTTCAGTTGTGCAAATATTCAAGTCAGATGTGTGCTTATTGTCTAAATCCTTTATTATATTGTAAACGCTTAGTTATTTTTTTGTTTTATGCTTTAATAATAAATTACTAGCTAAACAAACATCTATGTAGAATATTGCCTTATTTGTTTTCGAGACATCGTTGGGGTGAGGTTTGATTTAAAATCGAAGAATCTACATGTGCTAGTTTTTCTGTTCGCTTGAATAATTTTCCGGATAGGTTGACGCCAAGCAGGCGCATGGAGGTACCATAAAAATACACTGAGCAGCAACAGACATGGTATTTCTGGGCTATAAGACTATAACTATGTAAGAGACATCCTTTTTAGGTGCTGTATATGTCAGCTTATTATAGAATATTTTATGTCCATATCACGTACATCCCACTGACAATCTCTAATGACAGCCTCCGTGGCGCAGTTGGTTGGACGCCGGCTGTGAAACGTGAGGCCGCGGGTTCGATCCCCGCACAGAGACAAATATTTGTGTGAACCACAGATATTTTTCGGGTCTGGGTGTTTGTGAGACCAAAAGTCTCTCGTAATTTTAATACGCACGACACAAGACTCGATCTTATGTGGGGTTAGGACTATGTATGTGACTGTTGGGTGTATTTATTTAAATGAATAGATACCAGTGGCGAAGGGTGACATTTTTTAAAAGGGAAGCCGGAGCTCAAAACATAAAATATGTTTATTTTCTTTATCCTGTTACTAGCTTCTGCCCGCAAATTTCGTCTGCGTGGTTAATTTTATTTGAAATCTCCCATCCCGTCCCGTCCCATCCAGTTATATCCCGCCCGCCCCGTCTCATTATCACTAATGAAATGTAATCCAGTCCCATCCCATCTTTTTGAGTATGAAAAAGTAGCAAATATATCGGAATTCCTTCTTCATCCCACGGGAACACTATTTTTTTCGGAATAAAAAGTAGTCTATGTTACTTCTAATACCTCCAAGAATATGTGTACAAAGTTTCATGATGATCGGTTGAGTAGTTTTTGCGTGCAAGCGTAACAAACAAACTAACATTCACATTTATAATATTAGAAGGGCTAAGGGATTACGAAATGACTACAATGCGACTAGTACTAAGTAATCTGTGAATGCGACTGATAGTAAGCGTAGTGCAGTCCGAATAGAGATTAAAAATTTACTGTGTGATGTTTCACAGAATGAACGCAAAACGCGACACACTTATGCACGTGTGTCCTTATATTCGGACCTTTGCGAATATCCTCCCACCAGCAAATTATTGCTTCGAGAATCTTACTCACCAAACTAAAATAATGGGTTTCATTTGGTAAGTGATATTGTGGCATCTGCCTATTGCGGCCGTCAATTAAATTTTAATATTTTCGTTACCTATGTACTTATACAATATTTACAATGTCCATGAAATAAAAAGTAAACCATGCTTACATAATGAGAAAAATAAAAAAGTATATTTCTAAACTGCACGTGAATATAAGATTAATATAAAAGAAATAAAAACCTAGACTCAATATGTTAACAAGTACGATAGCCCCCCATTTATCAGTTGTAACATTAGTAAGACAATGTATTCCTCAGGCGAGGATCGAGCACGTCCTAAAATCTAAACACTAACTTTATTTGTAAAATCGACAACCTAAACATATTAGTACGCTCCTAACGATTAGTAATTTCCACGCACGGGCCGCGCTAGTGTTATTGAATAAGCCGAACAATTTTACAGGAATTCGCCAGAGGTCGCACCGCGTCGCAATAAAAAGGGCTTACTGTGCCGCTTCCTAGTAATGTTTACGTATCTGGCCGACAGATGTCGTTGAATGTAAAAAATAATAATTGAGTTTTGATATTAAATAAATAAGTTTGAATAATTTGCTTATTTATAGTGTAATGATAAATTACAAAAGGGAAGCCGGTAGGAACTGGCTTCTAAGGAGCCTTCGCCACTAATAGATACACTGATGACTGCCTCGTTGGCGTAGTTGTATTACGGTACGCTTACAAAGCTGAGGTCTCGGGTTCGAGTCCCGGGTCGGGCAAAGTGATATTGGATTCTTCTATTCATTATCAGCCCGGAGTCAGGAATTTGTGCCCGATATGGCGATAGGGAGCGAGCATCCCCTATCACATCGTGGGACGGAACATACAAGGCGAAATGTGGGTGTCCTGGTGGCACCTCTGCCTACCCCTTCGGGGATAAAGGCGTGAGTTTATGTATGTATGTATGAATAGATACAGGTACTTGTTACATTATTAATTAAAATATTCTCAAACCCACCCACATTCCACAACAGATGGATTGTGTATTTTTTTGCTTTATTTTTACAGATTACAGGGTATATTATGGGTAAACCCATGAAATATAGAAGTAACTAGTTACCTACTGAACCCTACAATCCTAGACTAGTTTGTTCTCGTACAAGAAACTTATATCCACAATTTACACAGATGCGTCTGAAAGATCACAAAACGTATTGTCTATCCATATTTGATTAATACACATTGCATTTTATGCAATATCATTTAATTGTTCAGAAATTAACAATGTAAATAAAAGAGCGTATAGTAAACTACATGAATATTTTCTTTTATTATAAATAATATATAAAAGAGCATGACGAAATGTTTATGGTTATATTTATTGTCGAACCACTGTCGAATACAACATGAACATCTATCTGGTAAGTTAGAATTTTATGATATACTTACCTAAAATATATAGTGCGTATAATATGTAACTAGTTATTGCAATCGTTTCGGTTTCTGGGTGTTTTCCTATATTGCCGATTTTTCTTTTAATATAAACTGCTTCGGGAAAAGGATGTTACGGCCCGGCCGCTTTTTTGCTCGACTTGGCGAGGGCACTGCCTTGCTAATACACACAGTTGCCTGTCGCTCTATGCGAGCAGCGAGAGCATCATTTAATTAATTGTGAGTGATGTTTTGTAATGGAACTCCTGACCTATGGATCATTTAGCTCTTCCCTCTTAATAGAACAATCATAGCCCCAACACAAAGGTCCACCACTCCATTTTTATGCCGTAATATTAAGCTGCCGTTGCCTGCCTAGGTGTTCTTATAATAATTCTTGGTGGTTTCTTAGATTTACGCAAATGTTACACATTGAAATAAATATTCTTTTACGGATAAGTTAATACATGTCAAAGTTAAACCAAATCGCTGCTCGTACATTTGTCTTGCAACGACTCTAGAACCTTCTGTCGCTGGTTTCACAGACGACTTCCTACTAACTCCGCCACGAAGGCTGTCAACAAGTCGATAACCCATAATTAATATGTTTGATGTTTATCTGTGCAGATATTAGCGCTGGCGATGTTGGTGGCGTGCACGGCGCGTGCGGCGCCCGGGTCTGCATTGGCGAAGGCGGTCGCGACGAGCAGGGGCGGCTGCGGCGGCGGGAGCACCGCTGTGGCGGTGGCGTCGGCCTCGTCGAAGAGAGGCTGCGGCTGCGGCGGGGACAGCTCCACGGCTTCGGCATCGGCGGAAGCTAAAGGCGAAGAAGCTTCCGGGGCTACTATCGCTGCCACCTAATAGCTTCTGTTTAATAAACGTTGTTGGAGTGTATTTTTGTTTTTATTTTTTCGGATATTGCTTTTTTTTACTTAGGGTGTGTGCAATAATAAAAGAAAAGACAATACTGTTATGTTCATCATGCCTTATGTTCAGTGCACCTCCGTGCTGAAGACGGAGAGAGAGGGAGAAAAATAAATAGAGTTATTGACTTGACAGCCTCCGTGGCGCAGTTGGTTAGACGCCGCCTGTGAAACGAGAGGCCGCGGGTTCGATCCCCGCACCGAAACAAGTATATGTGTGATCAACAGGTATGTGTTTCGAATCTGGGTGTTTTTGAGACCGAAAAGTCTCTCGTAGCTTCTGACACCCACGACACAAGACTCGATCTTAGTGTGAGGTCAGGACTATGTATGTGACTATTGGGAGTATTTATTGGGTGTATCTATGTTATACCGCATCTATCGTTGGCATGTAGCAAAATGAGGAACTACAAATAAATGTAAAAACATGTGTCTTACGTACGCACGTAAGAAGTTATACTTCTTTTTAATGTAACAGTCACTTTTATCATGAATTTTCAATGCCCTATCATATAACGGGTGAATTTTCAAGCGGGCGTAGATCAGAAACTATGACGAACAGCGGAAAATAATGAAAAGAGTCACAAGCCCTATTTGGATGAAAAGTAAATGTGAGAACTTGGATTTTTGATCAATCAATATTCCTAGCGAGGAATCGAACCAGATGATTTTAAAAGAGATTCATATGCCATTCGATAATGTTGCTTTAATAAGGATAAAATTTTGGGAAGTAATGACACCTAAAGTTAAGAAGTAATTCTAAGCAAAATACTTTTTATTTTATTTCAAAATACTTTTTTCCGTTGCCTTAATAACTAGGCTCCCTGTGTTGGTAGTGGAATTATCAGGAAGTAACTCAACATCAGATCAAATTCCCCACGTAAACAACCGAAACTACACATTCCTTACTTTACAGGAGAGCGATTCAAAGTTTACAATTCGATTTTTGCTAAGCAGTAAATTGGAATATTCAATATTACTGCTGTGTTATAAGTGGAAATATTGACTATATATTATACTTTTTGTAATATAACACATTCGATAATTTACTCGGCTACCGCTGGTTATTTTTTTTATCAAATCTACCAGTTTCGACAGTATTCCATGAGAAAATCTTCTAGTCTTCTATTAAATGTGGTACTTTAGATTGTATTAGGTATTTGCGACATTACTAATAACGTAACAAAGCATCCATGTGGTCTCGCCACCGTTTTCTTGGCCTGCCTGTTATGCTTGTTTGCCTGGATTGGTTTGATCATGTTCAGTTTAATAAAACACGAGTCCAGTCACGTAGCCCTGTATTTTCAATCTGACAGTTCAGTGTTGACCTCTAAACATAATATTATAAAACTACTATAATGTTGCTATTATAACACTGCCCGACGTTGTCGGCTAACAGGGAGATTACTGTAACTGTTTTAGTCCAATGATCCGGATGCATTCGAGTCGCAAGTGATATAGCTTACCTAACTCCACCTTCATTGAGCTGTCTTGCGGCCCACGTCCGCTATGCCGATTTTTAAGCGAAATGTTCATGATGTTGCGCTGTATAGCTCTCAGACAAACGCTAAGTTGTGACTTTTGTGATTCGGTCAAAGACCGAGTTTGAGCTCCATTGGTCAAAATAAACAAAAAAAGTTTGCAGACGGACAGCATGATGTATGGGAAGATTGCTCTAAATAAAAAGCTTTGCTGTTTAATTTAATTCAATAAGTAATATTATTGGAGATCCTTAAATTTATGGAAAGGCTGCAATAATATTATGCTTATCTCTTGCCGACAGATATTCTATTTCGCTTTCGCCACATATACATCGGTTCTTAGATCAACAGTACCAATATTGTTCATCGAAGTATCGGGTGCAATGTGCATGCCAATCAATTTTTCGTGCCAGTGTTATAAAAACTCACACTAAGTAGCTTCCAAGAAATGAAAATGAAATCTTACAGTTTTTTTGTTACAATCTTACAGTTACAATCCTGTAAAAACATATAAATCAATGAATAAAAGAGTAGATACTGAACCGTTCGATCCCTTGTTGGTTGGTCTCATAAACGAAGAACCCTATACACAATTTGAACAGTTGCGTGAAGTTCAATAAAAATATATTATTGCGTACATACGTATTGTAATTTACATATTGCACTTTGTAGAAAAACAATATTTTATTGTTCAAAAATTAATTATTTACACAAAAGGGCTGTAGAAACAATGAGAATATTTTATTTTACATTTTATACTATAAAATAACTTGAAGGAAGGATTATGACTCTGTTTCGCATCATTATTGTACCATTCTCGTGTTCAAGATGAAATTTTCTATGGTAAGTCTTTTTTTCGAGAAAACCGAATCCTTCAAAATTGCAATCAGTTATAGTTAGGTTCTTAATTTATTTGATTATCTACGTAAGATAGTTCTCGCGACAATGTTAATTTCTCCCGCCAAAAGGCAGTGTAAATGCACTGTGTTTCGGTTTGAAGGACAGTAGCCAAAGTAACTACTGGACAAATGAGACATAACATTTTATGTCACATCAGGATGGCGAGCCCCGTGGAATGCCAAGCAATGCTTTGTAATTCATGCTATTTGGTTTTCTACTGTCCATGAGCGGTCGTATTGCTTACCATTAGGCGAATGGCATGATCGTCTCGCCACTCATTGCAATAAAAAAACAAAGTAAATCATGTAAAGACGTTTTAAGTTGATTGTATCTAATAGTTTTAAAGGAAAAGGTTTATTTTATTCTTTTTAGCGCATTCAAATAAAAGATAGTTGTAAAAAAAACACTCTTAATTTATTTATAGCTGAGAATAAAATAATAAATCTATTACTTTTGGCTGACTGCCCCGCTGGCGCAGTTGTACTACGATATGATTACAACGCTGAGGTCTCGGGAGTCAAAGTCTTTGACTCGGGCAAAGTGGATATTCGATTTTATTTTCAAAATCAGCTCGAAGTCAGGAATTTGTGCCCGATATGGCGATAGGCCCACCCCCTATCCCGTCGTGGGACGGAAAACAAAAGGCGAAACGTGTCCTGGTAGCACCTCTGCCTACCCTACTGGGGAAAAGGCGTGAATACAGTAAGAGGCACTTTTGGTTTGATTCTCACACTGCAATGGAGCCAGCTATCAGTTTATTTATTTGAGTGTTCACAGGTGTTGGTGTTGGCAATGTTGATAGTGGCGGCTATCGCGGCGCCCGGCATTCCGCAGTCCGGCTCCCGCGAGGTGCACGTAGGCAGCTCGACGATGACGTTCTCGGGCGCCACCAACGGAGACGGGTCCACCGGCACGGCCGTGGGCATAGCCATGCCGAGCAAGTACGGCGGGCTCTCGGTTGCGGGAGCGACGGCATACGGCACGGCAGCCGCGGCCGCTGCGGCTAGTACTGATGGACGCACAGGCGATAGCGCAGTTGGCACCGCTGCCGCTGCCGCATAATGCTCATTATTTTTATTAAAATTTATTTTATGTTTTTGTAAATAGTTGTTTTCCTTGGAATGTGGACGTAGTTTTCTTTTTAATATAATATACTTTAGCTCGTTCGCGTGTAAAGTTTGTTAATGATTGTAAAACATCAAATGGGATTAATAATTAATATTAATATTAAATTGAGTTCTTATTTAGATACTCAAACCAAATTCAAATATGGTGTGGTCTACTTATGTCAGATTGCAACGACTCACACGAACTTAAACGACTCACAGAAATAAAATAAACAAATCCATATGCATTTTATTACGTGTTAAGCATTTCACAATATATTTGTTGTTCACATATTACCTTATATAATAAACATCACAAGCGGAGGCAGAAAAAACATTTTCAGTTGAAATCTACGGCTAATACATACATACATAAACTCACGCCTTTATCCCCGAAGGGGTAGGCAGAGGCGCCACTAGGACACCCACATTTCGCCTTGCATGTTCCGTCCCATGATGTGATAGGGGGCGAGCCTATCGCCATATCGGGCACAAATTCCTGACTCCGGGCTGATAATGAACAGAAAAATCCAATATCACTTTGCCCGACCTGGGATTCGAACCCGAGACCTCAGCTTTGTAGTCGTACCGCAATACAACCACGCCACCGAGGCAGTCAGTCAGTCAGTCTACGGCTAATAATATCATTTAAAAAGTCAGTAGATGAAGTACTAACTGCCGTACTCAGAAACATTTAATGTCAATTAAATCATTACTTAGTATAGATTTTACAGAGAGAATCTATATTAAAGAACAATTTAATTGACATTAAACGTCTCTGAGTGCGTCGATCACTCGCTCACTAATAGTATTTTGAATCATTTCAGACCAACGGTTAGTATAAATAAACTACTTATACAGGGTATATCAAGACCGCGACCGAAAACGAAGCCAGGAGGTAGTATTAGTGATATCAAACACAATGCAAGTAAAAATTATACAAAAAAAATCGACAATTTAGTTTTTGTTATTTTTTACATATCGTCGTATTTGAGTGATTGAACATAGTTTTTCTAAAATAATGACGTACATCGCTTAATTTTTAAACACGCAATGGTACGTAAGGGTTTAAATTACTATTTTTGCAAAAACTAGGTTTTTAGCCCTCAAAAACGATGACTCTTAAAAAGTTGTAAAAAAAAATCCGTCGCTTATTTTGCAAAATTTTTAGTTGCATTGTGTCTGTGGCCGCTAAAACTACCACCTGGCTTCGTTTTCGGTCGCGGTCTTGTTATACCCTGTATAATGGGATAAGAAAAGAAAATCTCTTGGAAAAGTACAATTTCTCGTTCATCATATTCCTCCTGAAACGTCTCTAGCAGTTTCATAAAGAAAGGGTTTCTTTCATTTTTATTTAACCAATTTCCATGTAACATTATCAACTTCTTTCGGATCATATATTATATTATTTGCCGTAGTTGTCAATATAAAAACAAAACGCCTTTTTTAAGTTACTATTATTAGAAATATCCACTAATTAAACAGGTACAGTATTTTTCTTTGTCTAAAAATCTTGCATTTTGACATATCTTTCCCAAAACCCTACAATACGTGACTTACCGCCGTACTCAGCGACATTTAATGACAATTAAATCATTACTTAATGTGGATTTTACGAAGAGAATCTATAGGTACCTACTAAAGAACAATTTGTACTAAAGAACAAAAATTTATTATTTTTTTAACATTTCTAATATCTGGGTTATTAATTTTGTAATTAATTTTCATAAGCGGTCGGAGTTTTAGTAAAATCTGATATTAATTGTTCAATATGGCATAGTGAGCTTGGAAGGCTGCTGGAAGAAACGGGTTGCCAAATCGAGGCTCCAGCTTCGAGCCCTACGCAGCATCTTTACTTTTCGAAGCTATATGTTTATTAGATATAAACGTAGAATTACGTAATTGTGGCTCTTAAATAGTGAAGGACAACATCGTTAGGAACCTTGCATATCAACTTACTGCTTGCATTTTTAGCAATTCTTCCTCAATAAAACAATTGTATAATGTAAGGGAAATTCTGACTCACCAAAAACTTGACTACTTAATATTATTGATCATTTGAAACAACAACTGATGCAACGGTTAGCCACATTTGCGGTTCTAATGATATCATAACAAGCTTTCCACATTTACACTATAAGGAAATAGATGTCAAAATACCTAACATGATTATATTTGGCTATAATACTACGTTTGTGTGTCTTAGTATTAATTTTAGTGCCTGCAAGTATCTATCGTAACGACGGTCGAGGACGAATTCTTTACATAAATAAAATATAAAAAACAATAGGGATTCCACAGTAACATAGGAAGTTAAATGCTCAAGATAAGCCTCCCGCAATCTTATACAGTGTCCAAGGACTTATTGGAAGCAGCCTATAACTTGGCAATAAAGAGTACGATGCCTGACAATTGGAACTAAAGGAAACGGTTGTGGCAACACAAATAAAACGTCATTGCTCTGTGCACTAAGAAATTTTAACACAGATTTTTGTAAATTCTGGTACGGTTGTTGCTTTAATTGTTATTTAAAACGAATAAAGGCTCATTAATAACAATAAAAAAAAAACAATTATTTAAACATTTTATGTTGTACGAACTTATTCATAGACAGATTCAAAACCTATTTTAGCTATCGAATGTTTTGTCGTCCTCGGTTAAACTGAATTCTAAAGTCGATCGAAAGGGACAAAACATTCGATAACTAAAATAGGTGTTAAATCTTGAATAAGGCCGGTAGTGTTTTGGGTTGCGATGTTAATATTACATTCGATCTAAGCGCCCTCATTAAATCCATACTCTTTTTTGCCAACATGTACATCCAGCAACCTTAATCATCTATTGAAATTCTAACTTATACACGTAATCCGATAGCTTTCAGCACTCACAGGATCTCAGTTGAAATTAGGCCTATAAAAGACATTTTTAAACATAAAATACATTTTAACTTTTTATAACAAACAATTGACATTCCGAAAGGGCCGCACTAGGGAAGGAATAATTTGAGTTTCTATTATATTTTATTTATTAACATAATATAATTTATGATTATAGGAAAAGTTTTTTTTTTTTCAAGAATAAAATCAGGCGAGTTCTATTCGTGGTGTTAAATTGTCTAAATAACGGGAAATCTATTTTGTATATTATGTAGACTGTAGAGTAAGAAAACTTTGAATCCAATCTGACTGATGGTTTAATACTTTTATTAGTTGTGTTACATTAAAATAATTTATGTAATGGGTAAGTTTGTTCTCTACCTGCTATTAATCGACATTTTGCATGTATATTGTCAAAACCGTGATATTGTAAATAAACGGAAGATTGTCAATTGACTTCATTTTAATTATTTGACTTCATATTAACTTCATTTTATTTCAAAAGAAAATAAACTGATGAAAATAATTCCATTTATTTATATGTATTTATTTATATTGATGTAATTGTATATAAGATATTAATCTTATTTATCTACTTGTATAATTATCTACTTTTTTCTCCTTATGTTTTAATTAGTATTCATACACTTACTTCAGCTCATCTCTGCATCACCTAAATGTCTACTGGGAGATAATGCCACTGGCATTAAGTCCACCTTGTATACTTTTGTATATGAAGCCTAATAAATAAAATAATAATAATAATAAACTAACCTAACCAAACCTAACGATCGTTTCTTTGCGGTAACTCACTGCAGCACTTCATTCATAATACAACCACATTTATTATGTTAATTCCTATGATGACCCCGTGACATTACAATTACACTAAAACCAGTCCGTTAAAATGTAAGAAATGAAGTCAATTGACAATTTCCGTGTAATTACAATATCACCAGTGAAATCATAATATCACGGGTTTGACAATATACCTGCGACAGACATAATATATGAACAATGCTGTGTTAATACTTTATTATATGATTGTAAAATTGTAATATACTAATAATACTAATTTTATTTACTTAACAAGATTATTACCGACTTTTTATTTGAATTATGATTTACCCGACCACGGTCAAATATCGAAGCACCAGTTATAGGCTCATATCTATTGCAATACACAATTATCCCTTTGAGAGAATGTTTCCCCCGTATTAAAGTGTAAAAACGTCCACAACATTAAAACATACTAACGAAAAATTATAATAAGATAAGTTAATAATAAATGCAAAATTATTCTCTCTTAAACACGTAATTAATAGTGTAATAACCACATAAAAAGAAATTAAGATTAATTTATAATCTTTGATATAAACCGTAAACAAATATTTCTTTCCCACCGTGTGAACAAATAATTAAAAAGTGTACCAACTTTGTCAGTTTGAAATGTAGTTCTACATATTTTATAATTATTTTTCCACACGTATTTAACTCCAACATAACTTAAATGTTTACTAATAAATATTTAGCTGATATTAATTACAGTGATTCAATTTTTTTATTGTTTAAAATCTGACATATACTTATCCCTATGAAGCTGTCAATTGAAAATTGGCGCCAAGTTGTGGTAGAGACAGCAGAAATGCAGTCAGTACGTATTTAAATTTCTTAAAATGATTTTGGACTGGGCAATCGCTTTGTCTTGTTCTAGAAAGTAGCCCATTTTGTGAGAATATTTCACCAGCCATGCTCTTTGTATAGAATATTAATACAGTAAGTATTTGACAGGTTTTCAAATATATTTTCATCCATAGATATACACAGATTTGTTGCTTTTCCAGTATTTATCACCGAAAAGGTTTTAATAATCCGCCATCTTGTGTAAAACTCTTTACTGTATAGCGCAGGTAATAGGATGTGTCAGGAGATAGTTGAGCAAGACTGGTGTACCTGCTGCGACTTCCAGGTGTAGATTCCGTTCTTCTTCCGGCACTTCTTCTTCTTCGGAAGATATAGACATCTTCTCTTTGTCCAGCAGTAGGTCTGTAGAGGTGTTGTCTTCCGGAACTGAGTCTACGAACACCTGTAGACAACAATACGGAATACATAAATAGATAAATACTCCAACAGTCAAATATTCTTCAAACTCCAAACTTTATAAATCATAGTAGAAATTACATGAGATTTTAGACCTCATCGCATTTGGCCGCGAAGCAAACACATATTTGTAAACGCACAAACATTTATCGCCGTGCGGGGAATCGAACTCACGATCTGTCATTTCACAGGCAACAGCTGCATAACTTACAGTATGATCTTAGTATTTTATATCATAAATAATTTTACCATATATTTTCGGTTATTATTTCATTACATGAAGTTATAATCACTAAAGAATGTAAGCACCTCGTCATCAACATAGCTCTGGTCGTCGGGCTCCTCGACTTGGGCCACGTATCGAGGACTGTAGTCGCTGTCATCCGAGTTGTAGTCGTCCGAGTCTTCGTCGCACTCGAAGTACCGGCTCTGGAACAAAAATTACCACAAACCGTAAGGTGGTGCCACATTTATAAATAAATATTACTTTCTAAGTACAATTGTGTGATTGATATAAACTGTGTTAAATATTATTATTATTTGTTATTTATTGCATACAATTTTATAAGCTGCCTCGATGGTGCACGTAATTTTTTTTTTTTTTATTGCAATGAATGACGAGACGAGCAAGCCGTTCGCCTGATGGTAAGCGATACGACCGCTCATAAACAGTAGCAACATTCCACTGCGCTCGCAATCCTGAGACATAAGATGTTAAGTCTCAATATGTCCAGTAGTTACTCTGGCTACAATGTCCTTCAATCCGAAACACAACAGTGCATTTACGCAGTGTTGTTTCACGGGAGAAATAGACATTGCGGTGGTACCTACCCAGATGGCCTCTCACATATGAGAGACCTACCACCAGTAAAAATAATGTAAAAGTATGATTGCAAAGTTTGATGTCGTGTGTTCGAGTCCCGGGTCAGGCAAAGTGATATTTTCTATTCATTATCAGCCCGGTGTTAGGAATTTGTGCCCGATATGGCGATAGGCTCGCCCTCTAACACATTGTGGAATGGAAAATATAAGGCGAAATGTGGGTGTCCTGGTAGCGCCTCTGTCTACCCCTTTTGGGATAAAGGCGTGAGTTTATGTATGTATGCATCATTGATATAAGGGCGGGTATAAAGGGAAATAGTGTGATTCAGTACCCACACAGCGGTATCAATACATCCCTGGCTACTTTTTTGAAGATACAGATTGTAGGCGTGAGATTTACGCATGTTTGTAAATGTGCTCCACGAGAATTGGTTTCGGATTTAGGTGTTCGTGAGACCAAACAAATTTTTTCGTACTTTTTAATAACCGCGACACAAGCCTTGTTTCTTAATGCGGAATAAGGACTATGTACTTATGTGACTGTTGTGTGTATTTACTTATTTATTTTTGTTTACATTAAATTATTACTTAATTGAAGTTTCGTATAAGTACCTAATTCAATTGCTCAATATTATCGGACTATGTTTATTTTACCGTTTATGTACGTATTTTCGGAACACTTTACGTGCTCTTCGCTCTGTCCATATATTTATGTCAATGATGGGTCATTAATTAAAAAAACAGCAACAATGTAGGTATCAAATAAAACATCAATCTTAATTGAACTGCTTAAAATAGTTAATAATAAAAACAAACGCGCACGTGTCTGGCCAAAGGCCATACTATCTAGTGTTTAGTGTCTACCGAGGATAAGTAGGTAACAAGAGCAAAATAGAGGCTGATCTCATTACTGCAGTTGTTATCTCTAGAATTACGCTTACGCATTACAATCATTTTGGTCATACATTAATGCTTTTCAAAGACCTTTGTCAGTTGTAGGAAGTAAAAAGCAAGCAATGAATATTCCAAGGCCGATAAAGTTACCGCCATAGATAATACATATAAACTGAGAGTTACCGCTCTCTAGATTAATGAGATGATGTTGCCTGCTTGTACACGTCGTTCCATTCCAAGTTAGTAAATCTAAATGCAAAGATTATCAAGTGCAAAGTGTGCAAGTGTCATTTTCTAACAAAATAACATTTAATACCCACTTCATTAATTTAAGTATAACATATTTTATGTATCACTAATTCTAGTAATATTTTATTGAAATAAAGAATTTTTGGAATTAAATTATAACTTTACATCTTGATACGTGAAAAGGAACGTTCAAGACAGTGCTGCCTACACAACGACTAAACTGTCAACCTCAATTGTCAAAATAATGACGATACAATAATGTTGATTACGAAAATTAATTATTTTTAACACAACAAAGGCCAGACGACACGGAAACAACACGTTAACGTCCATAATCATGCGTTATTGGCTAACACGTGCATGACAACCCGCCGTCACCACCTGAGCAAACAGTCGAAACAGAAAATGTAATGTTCGTTGTGGAAAACATATCAATAGTTTTGTAATTTGTTGTGCAGAGGTGCAGTTAGCGCGTTTAACAATGGCCGCGGCATTGGCGAACGATTCCCCTAAATATCGGAACAGTTTGATATGCTGCAGCCCGAGGACTGCGGACGTGACGGGCGGGAGTCCGTCGTCTTCCTCCACGTCGGGTTGCGTTTCCGCGGACGAAAGCTACGACTCCAACTACATCCCCAAGTCTATAGCTAACAAAAAACTCAAGATCCATAGCTCAGCCTCGCGGGAAGACATAGAAAAGGCAGTTATACAATGCAAGGAGCTTATCTTAAACAGCACTCAGTGTTCAGACGAAAGAAAGTGGCTGGTTAGATACCTAGTCGAGTTGCGGCTGAGGCTAGAGGATCTTAAAGACAACGATGGCCAGGCGAGACTCCGGGTGGCAATAAAAGGCCATCATTTCGAACAACAAATGAACCCGAGCAATAGAAAACAGTATTGTGACCACTGCAGTGGGGTTATATGGAGTATAGTGCAAAACTCATATGTGTGTAATGACTGTGGATATCTCTGTCATTATAAATGTGTTGACCAGATATGCAGGATATGTGCACATGTTGTTATGACGGAAAAGGGAGAGTTTGAGATGAGTATATGTCCCGAAAAAGGCCTAGCAGCTCAGGATTATAAATGTGCTGAATGTCAAACAGCACTGACATTCAAAGACTCGTGGAATGAGCCACGACTATGTGACTACACAGGCCTTTATTTCTGTGCTACGTGTCACTGGAATGACCCATCTCCTATACCAGCAAGAGTTGTCCACAACTGGGACTGGGACAAGCGATATGTGTCAAGAATTGCATACCAAATGCTGACACTATCCTGGGCGAGACCATACATTGATGTTGAGAGAATAAATCCCCGCTTATTCAGTTTCATAGCAGAGCTGGAGTGGGTACACAAAATGAGAAAGGATTTAGAATGGATGAGGAGATATTTATGCGCCTGTGCAGAGGGTGCCAATTTATTATCTCCACTGTTTGTGCAGCTTGGTGATGTAAATAAGAAATACAGTATGGCACATCTGCAAGCAATAAATGACGGATCCCTAGAGACACAATTAACTGAATTGACAGAAGTATGCAGAACTCACATTACAAAATGCCCTTTGTGTTCCGGTAAAGGCTACTTATGTGAAGTATGTGGCAATAATGAAGTACTATATCCGTTTGACAGTGGAGCTTTGATGTGTGACAAATGTAATTCCATGTACCACAGGGGCTGCTGGCTCCGAAAAGGCCAGACATGTGTAAAATGTGTACGGTTGGATGAGCGAAAGAGTCGGCCCTCTGAAGACGACCAGGTTGATACAAACTTAGAGTATGACATAGACAAGTTTGTTGATTAGCATTTTTGGTACCTGATATATGAATATTAAACAAATGCCTCAACATCATTTTCATAGTAACCTTTATTTGTTCAATCAATGACTAACATTTAATAAAGATAAAAATTACAAAATTAGATATTTGTTCTTTTCAAAACCATATAAATGTGCCAATGATTGTGACCACAATTTGCAAATAATAAATGAGCAAACCACACATATTATGTACATATTGAGATAAAATCCACTTTCAAAAGCTATTATTGAGTATTTTTTGGTGACTTCGTTTTTTTGCCAGTTAAAAATTTGTTTAGTTCTTGTATTCTATGTTAAATCAATAATATCACATAATCAATTTACTCCCTAGTCTCTTTTGTATTTCGGTATCAAAGTAAAAACTTAAAAATAATAATATTAATTGATAACCATATTAATTAATAAATCTGGGCTTCATTCTTTTAAAGACATTTCACATACTTGTGTTTTGAATTAGTATTTAATGGTATTTGTGGTTTTGTTAAGCCAATTATGTATGTTTTAGGGACTGAAAATAAAGTGTGAGTCAGAAGAAAAAATTAAACCACACAATACTGATTGTTGTTGTGTTAATCTTTGTCTTGTGTCACATTATACTAACATTTGATAGTTTTAAACTTAAATATGTAATGTGTATATCGAATTGACTCAATAAATAGCATAAACTACAGTTTGATCTGACTAAATAATTATACCTCCACTTTCAATTCTCAGAATTTATTCTTATTACACATATAATGGGCAATGTATTGCAACATGTTAATTTCATCATAATGTTACAACCCAGATTGTAGAGGAGGCTTGTGCCCTACAGTGGAGTGTATATGGATTTCCAAATACATCAAGTTGTAATGAAACTCCAATCAATTTATTCGCGGAAAACTTGGTGAAAAAGGGTATACATTTTGAGTATACAACTTCGATCAATAATTATACACTCGAAGGTACACACACATACAACCTCCACGAAGTTAGAACCCGCCGCGTAAAATAATTATGTACAATATGTGTAATTTTTTTTTGTAGATGAAATAAGGGTATACAAAAGTACAGAGACTTTTCATCTAATAAGAATATATTATAGCCCCCATTAAACAACGCTCATTGCCGTGAAAGACATCGTATTTATAAAATAAATATTTCTGAATATTATAAAAATAATTGTTAAGAAACATTAGGGGATGATATTCTACTAAGAGCTGATGTGTTCATCGTGTTGTCATTAGCTTCCATTGGTGTTTTTAATCGTCGCGAATTGTATTTTTCGATTAATTGTATGGATCGTTATAAAGATTTTTAACCACTTTAATAATATGACACATCTTGCACGATCGTAACATCGAATCATTTTAGCAATATTTGTACACGTCATATTATTTTGAAATCTAATATAAGGGTTAAAGAAAATTTAGTTAGAAAGGTTTTTTTATAAGGAATGTAACTTAGATTGTTTTGTCTAATTATGCTTGCGACATTTTATTGGGAAATTGTAAAAAGATATGAAGAATGTGTCGAAAATATTTTCTTCCCCGTGTATAATATACGTCCTGACTTGTATTGTTTGTATTGTATAGTAATGAAACGAAATTGTTCTACTAACATCGATTGCTAAATTATATTTAAAATCGATTTTGTGATTCGGTGCTGATTATTCTATTGTTTGGCAATAAAAGTAAGCTTTAAATATTTTAATGTTGGTTTTATTTTTATACCAAGAGACTAATAATAATTAAGGAAAGTATCTTACGTAAGGCAAGTACTTGCCCTAATCATTACTTCGGGCTGATTATGAATAGAAAAACCCAATATCACTGCCCGGCCCGGGGTTCGAACTCGAGACCTCAGCTTTGTAATCGTACCGTGCAACTACGCCACCAAGGCAGTCGAATTTATATTCATTTGTTTTATATATGGATGTTATGAAACATAAGGAACTCGTAAATTATGCGAACCCTGCAACAAGATACAGTATATTATTATAACGTGGATTTTTTTTGTCTGAATAGAAATTCTTTTGTTTACGATTGTTTTTGGAATGATCTGCGAAATGTTTATAACATAAACAATGGTTTATGTTCGATGCGCTTGAGTGCAGCCTATTGGTACCGTATAAGTAGCGACGTGTGTTACCGAGCATAGCGGCCTCATTTTTTGTTTTATTGTCCAAAGCAATCAGAAAACCGTTATGTTTATGACTCACAATAGAAACAGGTTTATTCGGGCAATTATTAGCGTGGCCATACTGTAAGTACTTTCGAGATTATGTATGAAAAATATTCAATGTTACATAATATGTGTAGGTACATACGCTCACGATTACACGTAGAGTGACCGAGCAAGGAATCGAAACCTAAAAGAAGTCCTTTGTCGTGAGTATCTGAAACTACGTCCCACTTTTCATTCTCACAAAACCCGGAACCAAAACAAATAACATTATTGACCAGAAAACATTTGTCTCGATACGGGGATCGAACCCAACCTAAGACTATTCTCAGCCTGAACTACGGACGCTGTCAAACATCATTCATAATGATCCTATATCTGTATCAGCCCAAATACCTAAGTTCCACTGCAGGGCACGAGCCTTCTCTACAATCAAGAGTACGATTGAGAGGGGTTAGGCAGTATAGTCACCACGCCTAATGATCTTACGTCGGCTAAAAACCCATGCAGGCTGCCACGCACAATACAGACCACACATGAGATCCCAAGGCCTTTTCATCTCGTTATCCAATAAAGGTAACCCTGCTGGCACTGACCTGGCACTCCAAGCACCTGCAGGACTCGCGGTAGGTGCAGTTCATGAGCGCGCTCTCGATGTGCTGCAGGTACTGCACCTGCTCGGTGTCCAGGCGCCGCTTGCGCCGACCCAGGGATTGCAAGAAGGTTACCAGCGGCAGCCGGCGACGGGACTTCGGTTTTGTTGTCGTGCTGCGGGATTTAGAGTGCTTTTAAAATGTATATGTCATAACATGTAATTTACTCGCCTTATAGATGCTTTATAGTATTGAGAATAAGAATTTATATGTTCACTCTTGTGGACAAATAACAGGTAAGAATGTATTCTCATTATGTTACCATATTGAAAGCAATAATTAAATATGATTACAAAATAACTTCGAAAAATAAGAGCTGTGTACTTTGTATTCGAGTTTGCCATCGTCTAGCATCCTTTTGGTTTAGCATGCTCAGAATGGGATATGCAAAAGTATATTACTACAGATATATTATGAAATTACCTTCAGGTATTATACGCATCTATGTAAGTACCTATATAATTTGGGTATTTCTGGTTTCTTCTAGGCAAGAGTGTTTGATTTTAGATCTCTTGGCGTTTCATCGCTTAACATCAGGCTATTGGCGGTCACACACAACACTCTAAATTATTGTAAAAAAAAAGCAATTACTTGTCTCCGAGAGAGTTGAGTGCTGCTGGTTTCATATCGTTGTCCTTCTCGCATAGCGTGGTCTCGCTCACACGACGCTTTGGCCGCTTTTTCATGTTGCTAAGTACTTCTGCTTTCTCTTTTTCGTCGCTCACTATTAGAGACAAAATCACGGTGAACAAAAACGGTTGAAGACAGAGAGAAGAAAACAAAAACGACCACAGCCTGGTCCACTATGAGAAATATTAGAACCGTGCTTAGCTATAAGGGACAAACGTTGGGGCATCGAAACCATAACCTAGAATAAACTTGATGCAGAACATGTATTCAAGATTTGCTATTTATAAGCCGAAAAACGCCAGTTAGACAAAACTGTTCAAGTTATTGAATTTAAATGTAGACCTTTTTGTTCCTAATTACATCTAATATTTATCTGCTGTGATATTTCTTTAACTACAAGTTACTCCTCCACAAAAACATCTAATTATAAATAACACGCAAATCTCACCAGAAACCTCCTTTTCATAGGCCCAATTGCCCCTATCGCTGGCGAAGGAGCTGGCTGCGTCGCCCTCAGCCGGCTGCCCCTTCGGCCAAACCTCCTGAACTGACGGGTTCTGGTAGATGGTCTCCGTGGACGCGTTGCCGTTCTCCAAGTCAAACCTCGACTCCGGTTGTTGCAGGACCTGATATAAACAACACATAATTTATAATGTTATAGCAAAGCTTCTACCTTGACGAATAACATCTGTCTCAAGCTGAAGCCAGAGGTTGTTTAACTCATATTTTAGTTGCACTTAAAAGCTGTGGGACAGTTTGCCGGCGCCTAAAAATCTAGCAATAGGGAATAAGCATGACTCCAAAATAAGTAAAAATATATTTCTGTGTAATCTTGATTGATATAGATATACCTTAACGATATACTTTTTAATTCATCATATCTAAAAGTGATATTTTAAATTAGCATGCATTGCAAAAAAAAACGCTTTTTAGGAGATTGTTTAGGTCTCAAACGCACTGGCAGTAAGTATTCTGAAAATGGCCTCGCAGCAAACATTAAATAACAGTAGTTTTGAATTTGTTTTGTACTTTTTGGGTTCATATTATAAAAGACTTTTTTCCGGCAATGTAATAACAAACAGAATCGATTCAAAAATGTCATGCATATTCTCTATTAGAAAGATCTCCATAGCTGTGTCGAATGATATTTCAAATAAAAATATATGAGTACATGCAGCATCTGTTCGGAGTGGTAAAAGAATAACTCTGTTTTAGTTCTGTATTTTTAAATGCATTGTGAGACTTTTTTAATATGATTATTGCTTTTTGTCAAAACAAAACTAACTTTATCTTCGTTGATTATATAAAACAATCTTCTTTGTTGTCCTAATTATTTTTATTGGCGACATATAATTAGCTATTAAGTATATCCATAATCCTTGTTTGGCTTCCAACGCAACAAGTAGAGTCGACAGATTAAGGCACGAGGTACGAAAACCTCGAAATATTTGTCATGCAACTCTATCATAATTGTGGCCAAAATAATGAACAAACAACGAGCTTAAATCATAGAATATATTGCATAATATGTAAGGTTATGCCCGGTAACACTAGTGCCACCAACGCGATAGTTGTTAACCGATAGTTCCTATCCTAATATTTAATTGGAGTATGAGACTATTACGGTCCTGGGCCTTCCTAGCAGAGAGCATAGGCTGCAAGATTTTTGAAGTTCGAAAAGGTGAATAAAACTGATTACTCCTGGAGCCAATAAGGTGACTAAAAATGGTTTCTTTATGAACGCAAAATTTCCCTAAAGGGTTAACGTCAGGCAAGAGATCTTTTTTACTAAATACTTATAATAAATGTTAGTTTACAGACGTTTTACTACAGACTTGTTATTTATGTAAGATGTAATTTATGTAACAAATAAGTTCCGAGGTTACGTTGTATTTCTTAATTGAATTTAAATAGTTATTAAACATTTCACTTGCCTGGTAATGAGCTCGGGTTCCTAGAAAAAATACCGCTCCCGTACCACCAGCGGCCATTTTGAATCTAAAACAAATATAATTTTGTACAAGGTAGTAATATGAAGTCATTGTTGAATTAAAATAATTTTTACGCTGTCAGTGATTTAATCAATTATCACCAAAAGTTCAAGAGATTGGGAAAGATTGGAAATACTGAGAAGGAAAACTGGCAATATTTGCAGGTGGTTGGTCTCTCATATTATGTGAGAGGCCGTCTGGGTACTGGGTAGGTGCCACCGCAATTTTTATTTCCCCCGCCAAACAGCAGTGTAAATGAACTGGTTTGAAGGACATTCTAGCCCGAGTAACTACTGGACATAATGAGTATAACACCTTATGTCTCAAGATAGGGAGCGCAGTGGAGTGCCAAGCAATACTTTGTAATTAATGGTGTTGTTTGGATTTCTACTGCCCATGAGCGGTGGTATCGCTTACCATCAGGTGAATGGGATGCACGTCTCGCCATTCAACGCAAAAAAAATATGTCGGTATTGCGAAACCAAAGCAAAGAAAGTTGGTATGAAAGAAAATACTTGAGATTTGGTAAAGCAACTCCACGTAGTCTGAACTATTTGTGAATCAATGTGTATCTGCCTTTATGCACCTATTTTAGGTAATACAACTACTAGTTTAACGACAAGCCTGACGTTAACCCTTGGAGAAAAACTCTAAAAGTTTTAAATACTTAAGGTACATTATCAGAAAATCTTCCTGTGTTCACGTTATAAACTCAAGCATCTGAGAACTTGGTCTCATTCATCTTATTATTGTGTGACTTCGGGCTTTTTATATCCTTTATGCAGTTTATGGTAATATTGTCAATAAGTTTATCTATTTTATAATTCAGCTATTAATAATGATATTTCGACGAAATAATTTTTATTTTTCCTTACGTTTGTGTATAATGTTTTTTTTAATTTAGGCGAATATTACGCATTGAAATAAAACTATTCTTTACGGATATTATCGCGAATTTGGTTTAAATTTACATTTTTAACTTCCTGACGTTGCAATTGCTTTCCAGCTTTCGTGGTCACGGGTCACGGTATTTAAACCTTACTTCAAATTTCAGTTTTACTTCGTCCAAAAATTTATATACAGTAGAACGCCGATTATCCGAATTAATTGGGACCGGGCTCGATTCGGTTAATCGGACATAGACTGGTAATAAAGAAAAACACAGTTCTACAATAACGCTCACTCAGTATGCTGGCGTAGGTTTTTTTAGGGTCCCAGCCCGATCACAATCTGCAATGTGGCGGGTTGGAAGGCCAGAGACACTAACATACCCCTTTCGGCCTCCCCCGGGGTACCGAAAGGGGAGCTTAATAGCTTTTCATCTTGGACACAAAAAAAAAACGCTCACTTCAACATCTCGATCATAAGTTGCAACCCCATCAGGCCTTATCAAACATACAAAGAATAAAAATTCACAACAATAACAGAGGTACATAGTAACAATGTACAAAGACAATACAAAGTACAAAGAAATACATGTATATCTGGACTCCAGCGAGTTCCAACTTGTTACACTTGTTACAACAAAAAATACTAGGTTTTATTTTTTAATATTACGCTTAGGACCGATTCGGATAATTGACGATTCGTTTAATCGGCGTTCGGATAATCAGCGGTCTACTTTAATTGTGAATAAGTAAAACACATCATGACTTGCTAATATAAGTCTCGCAAAAAGTTAACACAACTGTCCCAAAAACAGGCGTGTATTTTGTAAACATACCGATTGTTTTTAACAAATAATATAATAGAGTTATTAAGTACCTGCTCACATCCTACCAACATAGAAAAATATAATAATAATCGACATAAGTTTTGGTGGTCCAACATATTATACAAGACATAATAATCAATTGTTGCAGCTTGCAACCATATGGGATGTAAATAAGAAACTTCATCGTATTTCGTTTGTTTTCAGTTGTCTTAAAACAAATGCGTAATAGTCTTAAGCACTAAACTCTTTATTTAAATACATTAGTTTTCTATTAATTATTGATTAAATAAAACAAACATCAGTGCTTATCGTTTCATAAGACAACTGCAAATAAGGTTATCGAGATTCAAAGTATCACAACTATTTTTTTATTTAATATCTACCGCTAGTTATTTTCTATGAATTGCTACGTAACATTCATAAATAATAAATATATAAAAAATATAATGTAAGTACTCACGATATAGTCAAAAGAAATACCACAAATCTACACTTTCACATAACTTAAAAACGATTACACTACATAAAAGTATTAATTTTACTCACCACCCAACGTTTTCCGTCTAATAATATATTTTATTTCTAAATAAATTGTTTTCGATATATTTCGCTGTTGTTGCGTCGATTCGTTTGACATCCCACTGTTGAAGTCCTTTGGTCATGCGCAGTAAGAGGGTAGTTTGCACCCCCTGTTTTTGCTACTGGCAATATTGATTTCCCCATTTTTAATATGAAACAAAGGAAGTTTTTGTTTATTCTTTAGGAATCTGATAATTATGTGTAAAACTACTTTAAATTCAACACAGAGCATAATCACTTTCAATATTGCAACACTATAAATAAAAAGTGAAGAAACTAAAACATCGGCCGGAATAATTGAATCCATCATTTTCTGATATAATCCCCTTCTCAATCCGATATTAAATACATATTTATCGGAATATATTCAGCGTGGGAAACAATTTAGTAGCTTTATGGTACCAGTCTATTCATACTCTGCGTTTTTTAAAAACAAATCACAAATATTCTTACAAATGAAATATTTTAAATAAAACTAAGATTAAATATCATACGAACAATAGAATGATAACACGAGAGCAAACAAATATTTTATTAGGAAGCAAAAACGGTGGTTCATGTACACTCATAATAGTTAAAAAAGGTTCGCTGCTTTTTTTGGGTTTTCATTTGGAAAAACGTAAGGACGATTTATTTAGTCTTTGGATATCATTGGCCAAACTGTAAACATTAATAAGCCCACTTATTCATATTAAAATCAAAATAGTTGGCAGAACGTAACGTTTAATTCGAAACAAATTATTTTTGTATTCAAAACTGAACTTTTAAGATCTACGTTAGGGCCATGGACGTATATTACATCCATAGTTAGGGCTTAGGCTTCAGTATGAAGTACAGAGAATATACATTTAATCGTTTCATTTCCGGTTTCATTCAACAGCACGGGTGTATCCACAGAAATGTAACATTTTTTTTAATACTTTGTGAGCGAGATACTGCCCTCTGTATTATGTAAGGTTATTTTAATATTATCGTCCAGGTTCCGTATTTTACCGTTGACTCAGGTGCAAAGAGTACAGTACTAAACTCAAGTGATTATGTTTGTTCTGTTTTAGCGGTAGATGTCGCTCCAAAGTAGAGACTTAAATAATTAGAAATTAATGCTCAGTGAATAATTGTTCAGCTGTTTTTCTTATTGATACATCAACAGTACATAAATGTTATTGATACAGGTATTTGGTTAACTGGTTAATTAATGATAGAGTTATGTAAACTGAAAATAACACATCTTGCATTAACGTATTATTAATGTAAAATAAATAAGAGTTTTCTAATTCGATTCTTGTAAGAATAGAGTAATTATTAAAAATATATATGAAGTTAAGGTAGCTGTAGTACCTTTTAATATATATAATATTATGTAGAGTCTGAAACAGAAAAAACTTTTTTAAAGTAATTTCCATCTAAAAAGTAATTTATAGTTAAAATATCATAAAAATTGAAAAAAAAGTCAAAAGAGGAGTCAAGTTGTGTCACATCGGTGCTGTATGCAGTCATCAAGTTCAAGCATTCGTCATTCTACAGCGTCACGGATATTCCGAATACAGTCTAGCAATTTCTTCTAGTCAGACAGAATGGCAAATGTTGAAGATTGGCTTTTATGCGACATGAGATAAAGTCTAAATTTGGGTGCGAGGTGCACTTGAGTGATAGCGGCTGCACGGGCCGCTGTACCGTGTGACGTCGGACTCCCTGGCAAGCTAGCGAGTCGGTTTGCTTAAGTACTGAGTGTTGTGCAAATTTCTATACCGCGATTCAGGCTTGTAGGTTAGTGCCGAGACCAGATACTTCGGCTTATGTATGACTTTTTCATGTTTTACTGGGGTGTTGTGTGTTATCTACATTACATGACATATAGGGGTATTCTAATACGTAACGAACTTTAATAGACGTTGGGAAGTTTTGTCTTCGCAAGTTATTATTTAGTCAAGTTAATGTAGAAAAGCTTAAATCAAATGGTGCGTATCACTTTCTAAGGCTCACACGTATGCATTTATTGTTTTCTTATTAGAAAAATATTGTATCTTATTGGACAAATAAATGAAAGAACATCAGGAGTAGGTACTTACTGTGATGCCAGATCTACCAAACATTAAAGGATATGTTTAATGTGTTCTAATTAGAAAGTAGCATGAAGCATCTATTATGGAATGGTAGAGTCACACTACACCCAATTTTGGATACAACCTAAATCAGCAAGTTTAACATTAGTACTTTCCTATTACGTCTTTCGTGATAGGTGGGATTGTAAATAGCGATAAATCAACAAAGATTAGTTTAATTACTTTACAGATTTATA
This sequence comes from Deilephila elpenor, assembly GCA_949752805.1. Lineage (NCBI taxonomy): Eukaryota > Metazoa > Arthropoda > Insecta > Lepidoptera > Sphingidae > Deilephila > Deilephila elpenor. The sequence continues at coordinate 14,114,315 of OX457104.1, read as the reverse complement.
TAAAAACGGATTACTAAACCAAATGTATATTTAATTTATCTCCCATAAAACTCGCAGCAAAATGCATTTGGTGTACAATTAAGTTTACAAATAAATAAATAAACAAAAAATGTTAGATCTTGCTTCTGAACACAAAGCATCGTTAACTTAAATCTGTAATATATGTAGAGCAAATATGGTAAGTCTCTATACGCAACTAGTCTGTGCGCCGTGCGGCTATGCCGGTGGAGGGGTGGAATCAGGTTTCCCAGTACGCACAGCTGTTAAGGGTAGGATGGTATAAACTATACTTACATAAAACAATCTAGTCATACAATCTTAATGTAATTAGTTAAGAAGCATGTTGCTTAAACAGAGAACATGAGAAATTAGGAAAAAAATGTGTTCCCGTGAGATGAGGAAGGAATATCGATATATTTGCCACTTTTTTATACCCAACGGGATGGGACTGGATTATATGCCTTAATTGAGAATGAGACGGGAAGGGCATGATACAACGGGACGGGATGGGAAATACCAAATAAAGTTAATCACGCAGACGAAGTTTGCGGGCAGAAGCTAGTTTTAAATAAAGCTGAATATTACCCTTAAGGAGAGCTGTAGATGGCTACCGCATTACATGAGCACTGTAAGACAAGCCCACAAATTACTGTGTGTAAGTTGTAACCACTAATCACTGCCGCTCCTGTAATTATTTCATTACCACACATATCGTGGAATTTTATTACCGTGTTTACTGAGAAAAAATGTTACGCTAAAAATTATTTTCTAAAACATGAACATTAATGATTAGATTGGTTATAATGTTTTACCGGTACAGTCAAGCGTAAAAGTATTATGTTATATCTTCGAATTATAATTTCAATTAATAATAAACCATGATGTTTCTTCTGAAACGTAATATTACATAAGGGCCAAATAACACATTTAAAATATCATATCCAAAAAGATAGTTTATCAAAAAGTTACCTATGACTGGGGATCGAACCTGGGTCTCTAATTTTTAAAGGGAACTCTAAGGTATAGCAGGCATGTTACATTACTGCCTATATCTTATCGTTCACAGAACGGGCAAATTTTCTTTGGATCCATTGTAAACAATTTGTATTTTTTTCTTGTTTCTAAACCAAAACATTGCAAATCATCTTATGAGGAATTCGAAGTGACACCTCAAGATCAATGAAGTCTTGTGTCGCAGGTATTAGAAAATTTCGGTCTCACAAACACCCAGACCCGAAAGAAATATTTTCTCTTAGTGCGGGGATCGAACCCGCGGCCTCTCGTTTCACAGCCGGTGTATAACTAACTGCGCCACGGAGACTGTCAAACAGACGACAAGTGCAATTCCAATTCACACTGTATTAGCCATAATCGCCCACTGCAAAGCACCAGAGCCAAGTAACAAGTCCACAACTAAGAATTTGATTGAGAGGGATTTAGCCATTACCTACTATGATAACCCATTGGGGATTGGTGGACTTCGTGTACTGAATACTGTAAAGATCTCTATAAGACAGGTTTTAATCAGACAATGAATAAATGCGGTAGCTAAGTATTATAGGCGGAATCTACATATAAGATCACGCCTTTTTTCCCAAAAGTGGTAGACAAGGTGCTACCAGGACACTACATTTCGCTCATTATGTTCCGTCCCAAGATGTGATAGAGGGCAAGCCTATTACCATATCCAATGCCATATCCAATATGAATAGAAAAATCCAATTACACTTTGTCCGACCGGGGATTCGAACCCGAGACCTCAGCTTTGTAATCTTACCGTAGTACAACTACGCCACCGAGGCAGTCGGTTTCTATATTTGTAGCATATCTCGTGGGACCGCACAGTGGGCATTCCTTATAAAGATGAAAACAATGGAAGACACTATTACTAAGGCGTATCTAATACGTAGTTAGACGGCGGAAAATTCATTTCCAGAGACATCGAGTGTATTTATCAAATAGTGGAAATTTTTAATACTTCTATTTCCGCCACAGTTGGACAACAGTGTGTAGAAAGTGATTCGTGTAATGTTTTTAGTTCCCTAAATGTCCACTTTCTTTTTTGCTATGCGGCCCCAGTAATCTCTTACGAGTTTCCCGAGACAAAATTAGCACCTTATTACACGTTAATAGAGTAAAGGGGCTAAAGGTATGGTTTCTATACAAATTAAATTAAGGGAGGAAAATAAAAATTTAGGAACTATTTGATGACGGCATATTTATTATAAAGGGCTGATATCTGAGAGCCTCGTGGTGACCAGCGTCCCAAATAATGAAAGGGCTCCGGATGTGCGCTTAATGACTTTAATTTTTTGTTCTTTATCGTCCTCAGCAACTAGAATGATCTCAACGACCCGTTGGAAGCCAGCAGGATCTTACGTTTCTGCATCGTGCACTTAGTGGGTGGACGTCCAACGCTGCTCATACTTCTTACGTTTTTCTGTTTAAGTCTATTTATTTTGTTTTTGAAAGCATTTATTCTATTCAAACGAAAAATTATGGCAAAAGGTGTGCGACAGTATTCATGGGTTCATGTAGTAAAACGACATCTACAAAAAGGGAAAGTCAATACATTCTTACCATTCTAGTGTACTTTACTAACACAGGAATCAATTCAACTCTCTCTGTTAACGACATCTACTAGCAACTTGATACAGGTACTCAAGTTATTAACACAGGGCACATTATAATAAAGTTGACGTAATATAACACAGAGGGCAGTCTCGTCGCAAACAAGTAAGCTATGTGAGCTTTCAAAAGATGATATTCAAAGTTGGGTATTGAGTTCGATCCCTAACGGGGTCCTGTGAAATACAATGCAATTTTTGTATCGTTACTATGTGTATTTCCGCTTTTTTTGGTATAATAAGATATTCCCAATCTGCAGTAGAGTCTTATTATGTTATGAGTTAAATAGTGGCGTAGTTGTATTACGGTACGGTTATAAAGCTGAGGTCTCGGGTTCGAGTTTAGGGTCGGGCAAAGTGATATTGGATTTTTCTATTCATATATTATCAGCCCGGAGTCAGGAATTTGTGTCCGATATGGCGACAGGCTCGCCACTTATCACATCTTGGGACGGAATATACAAGGCGAAATGTGGGTGTCCTGGTGGCGCCTCTGCCTACACCTTGTGGGATAAAGGCGTGAGTTTATGTGTGTATGTATTATTTTACTAATCACGTGTCTCCATCGCGAGTATTTACGATTATGTTGATGATCTACACTATGTGATTAGCGTCGCCTACAAACACCTGCAATATTTCATATTGGTTTAGCAACTGTGAAAAATCTGTCAGTTAACTAATGCAGAGCATAGCGTTTTCGGGCACAGTCTTTTTATAACCTATTTCGAGTAGGCCACAAAGCACAAAATTATGATCAACGAGAAGACTTTCTGAACTAAGCCCGTATTAAGATGAAAGGCTTGTGTCGTGAATCAGAAACTACGAAGGACGTTTTGATCTCACAATACTCGTAACAATTATTGTTGAATTGTCTCGGTGTGAGGTTCGAATCCGCGGCTCCTCTTTTTCCACTCGTTTTTTATGGAACGATGCAAAAAAGCCTCCAATCTAAAATATGATATTATTTTAATTTCTATTCATATTATTATTTACCATCTTAAATCCGCGATTTTATGAAGCTTACATACGACCTATTGGTCGATAAAATGCTTAGAACCCATTCGCGCGAAGCAAGTCACTATAGATCAATCTATTTATGTAAGTTATTAAATATTACCTATCCAGTATATCAAGACTGCGACGGAAAACGAAGCCAGGTGGTAGTTATAGTAGTTACAAAAACAATGCAACTCAAAATTTCGCAAATAGAGGGACAGACTTTTTTGCATTTTTTTTCAATCATCGTGTTTTTACAGGGTGTATCCAAATATACCCTGTATATATCTTAGGGCCTAAATGCAATTTCTTGGTTTAGTATACTAGACAACTTATATTGAAACTATATATTTTATAAAAATTAAAGAACTTTTATTAAAAGATAGTGGTAGAGTCTTCTGGTACAGTCTTAATCACATCATGAAGAGACCACTATTTGATATATTATCGTATTATTACCTGAAGTAGGTCTCATATTTTACCTTTTACCTATGTTTTTGATCTAATGAATTGGACAAGGATCGAAAGCTCTTCAACTACTAGCTATTTATACTAGCTATTTATAGGTAGGTACAGGTTGTGAATGTTCTTAAGCGATGGTATACACTTTCCACCATGGTAACCGCTTCCTATTCACTCCTCCTTTGCTTAAATATTATATTAATGATACCTTTTCATACACAAGATAATTTATTAAAGAATGGATGCCAACTGCAAAGGGCAACCATACTCTACATGTGCTCTAGCAAGTATCTGTATCAGCCCATACACGTCCCACTGCAGGGCACGAGCCTCCTCGAGCCTCATCGAGAGTACGATTGAGAGGGGTATAATATTGAGGAAAGTCTCCTTCTGTCAACATATTTAATTTATTGTTATAGAAGTAATGAAAGATGTGTCTACCTTATTATTGCAAGGTGGTGGAAATTGTAATTTATCGAGATTTTGCTAAATTATTGCAGTAACTACTAGATAATGAAACTGTCCCTACCTTTCGCAAATTGCACATATTTTGACAAACTAAATTATATTGAACCATTCCAATTCATTTGGTATTTTGGTTATCTTGGCTCTACCTTATGAAATATAGTATTAATTACCACATTTCGTTACATATACCTTACGTAGACTACAATCCCGTTTTGCCTAAACATCGAAACTAATTTTGTCACTGCAATAAAACGCAGGTAAAATAAGGTTTTTTTTTTTTTCGTAAAACCCACACTTACACAGTTCAGCTCGGCGCGTCTTTGAACCTGGCGAGACAACGTCACAGCAGACAGCCAATTGGATCGCGCGTCCTGAATCGCGGTATTGACATTTGCGTATAGTTTAGGATATATACAAAAGGTTTGGTAGTTCTCTCGGGGGATCCGTTGCTGCGGGGGGAACCGGTTGTAGCGGGGGGCCGGCTCTAAGCCCCCGTCAGCGCTGACGATTATGATGTCTCTCAACGATGGGTCTAAGGGTCCTGATTTACCGATTAAGCGATTTATGCCTATAACCTATTGAACTTAAATGATATGCGAAAGGATAGATTCCTAGACAACACCTTGCAGCCGCTTTGATTCCCTTTTTGCTTGTATATATCGCAAATGTTGAAATGATTTCCCATTTTTAAAAACACTCTACCACGGAAGATATTTAATAGCTTAGGAATAAGTTTATCTTAGAAAAATACAGACAAAGCTTAACAAAGTATCTAAAAATGATAATTTATAACTACTTATCTCTTTTTATTTAATAAAACAAACAGTAAGCACTAAACACTAAACAAAACAACGTAAAGAAAAATAATTAGAGTTCTTTATGATCAAATTTCCTTGCTTTTCCAAGAAACAGAGACAAAGCGAGTATGGAGAGTCGACAAGTAACTTGGTTAACTACTACGCTACTGGTCGTAACTTCGAGGTAATAATCTCTAAATAGATAGCACGACTCTACTCTCTAGAATAGTCATTATTATTTAAAGGCATATTTTTAAGAGGTATATTATTATTGTTTAAGATTCTAAAAATTAATAGGTTTTAGAATATTTTAGGACCTATAAAAATCAAATAGAAGACCTATTACATAAAGGAAAAATACGGTATCCTCGCAACCTATGAGCGTGTATGCAAAGATTAATGACAGTAGATGAAGCGAAGGAGGTATGTATGGACCGTAGCACTTGGCACTCAATAGTCTCTGCCTATCCCAATGGGATATATGCGTGAGTTTATGTATGTATGTAAAAATTATGCCTAGGATAAATAATATAAAAAAAACGAAATATTTTTGTACAGTCTTCGACAAACGTATGTATGGCATCTTAAGCTAAGTGCATTCTACTCAGTTAGAGTACGTATCGAATGACAACAGACAGTTACCTCCTAGGATTCGCCACAATTTCACCTACTTAACTGCTTCTTCACGCTAGGGAAGGAGGAATACGCTTAATTTATATTATCTATTAACTTCTTCATTGACACGCGCCTTCACACAGCTCGAATCACAATAGATCGAATATAACCTCGACGGAGTTTTGGTGGAAGTAATATCGTCTCTGTCTTCACCTTCGGGGTGGTAGATATAACCTTATGTATGTATTTGTTTGTATTATGTATGTATTTCAATTTCATTAGCAGTTCCTTAAAATTCGAGACCAAATACAGACAAACATAGGTCGGACATGCGCCGTGAATTAATAGGTAGGTTTGACAGCCTCCGTGGCGCAGTTGGTTAGACGCCGCCTGTGAAACGAGGGGCTGCGGGTTCGATCCCCGCACCGAAACAAATATTTGTGTGATCCACAGGTATTTGTTCCGGGTCTGGGTGTTTGTGAGACCGAAAAGTCTCTCGTAGTTTCTGATACCCGCGACACAAGACTCGATCTTAGTGTGGGGTCAGGACTATGTATGTGACTGTTGGGTGTATTTATTTATTTATTTTAATAGTACGTGGTATAGGTATTCAATGGGAGTGAAATAGGTATCTAAATGTTATACACCCAGTTAACTACAATTTTCTGGGGTCTGGTTTAATTATATTGAGAAAATGGCATGGTGAGTATATAAGGCGAAATTTTTGGGAATAAAATTTTTGAATGAAGTCGATAGGTAATCTTTTTAATGGTCTCGATACACATTGGACTGCATGATTGTAAGCGGCACAGATACTCCTATAGACATATGTCGAGGATTCGAATCTCAGAGCACAAATCAAAAGAACATACCGGGTATATCAATACTACGACCGAAAACGAAGCTAGGTGTTAGTTTTAGTTACTACACACACAATGCAATTAAAAACTTCGCAAAAACAGCGACAAGTTTTTTTTTTTGCAATTAAATAAATACACCCAACAGTCACATACATAGTCCTGACCCCACAGTAAGATCGAATCTTGTGTCGTAGGTATCAGAAACTACGAGAAACTTTTCGGTCTCACAAACATTCAGACCCGAAACAAATACCTGTGGATCACACAAATATATGTCTCGGTGCGGGGATCGAACCCGCAACCTTTCGTTTCACAGGCGGTGTCTAACCAACTGCGCCACGGAGGATGTCCTTTTTTTAAATATCATCTTATTTGAGTGGTAAATACGTAGGTTTTGCGAAAATAGTAATTTAAAACCTTCCGTACCATCGCGTCTTTAAAATTAAAAATATGTACATTATTATTTTAGAAAAACTATGTATTTATCCCCCAAATACGACGATCAATAAAAAAATTTTTAGTTGCATTGTGTCTGAAGTCACTAAATAATACCACCTGGCTTCATTTTCGGTTGCAGTCTTGATATACCCTGAATATGAGCTGAAGATTATAATCACCAACTTGTGGAAAGGTTCGGTAATAAAACTGTCGTAATCAATGTGTATAATATGATAAGCTAACGAGCTTAAGCAGTTTATTTGCGACGGTGATCAGTCACTATTTGCGGAACCAACTACCAGTTATTAAAAATAAACATTGTTTTTAAAGTTATAATAATATTTTTTCATTGTCGAATACGCAGAATTTGTAATACTTCTTTTTTTTAATTAAATACGAAATAACATATGTATTCAAATGGTTCCATGGAAGGGAGTTCTACTTATTGTATTTTTATAGGAAGCGTAGAAGCTGAGATTTTTGTCTAAATTAAATTAATGTAATTGCATTTGTTCCGAGTGAGTTCTACTAAAGAAATAACTTTATTGAATTAATTAACGACACACAACATTTACTACAATCCCCGGTAAAGAGCGGGGCTACACGAAAAACTTGTGATGTATTTATTTAAAAAAATAATGTACATCAGTGTTTTTTTTTATATTATAGGTGGCAAACGAACAAACGGTTCACTTAATGGTCAGTGGTCACCGCCGCCCACAAACATCTGCAACACCATAGGGCATGTAAATTAAAAAATTAAAAAATGTACAAAACAGGACAATGGCGGCCGTATCGCTCAAGGCGCCCCCTTCCTACCATAAGATGGATAAGACAGAACGACAATTTGGGAGAACCATGAGGTGCAAGAAAAAATAAATACACACACATACACCCAACAGCCACATGACCCCACACTAAGATTGAGTCTTGTGTCGTGGGTATAAGAAATTACGAGGGACTTTTTGGTTTTACAAACACCCAGACCCGAAACAAATACTTGTGGTTCACACAAAAGTGGTGGTTTTAAAAGTGGTAGAGTGACGCTGTTGTCATTAATGACTTAGCATGAATGGGCAGACTCGTCCGGGGCGGTACCACTGTCTCACATGAAGCGACTGATTTGTTGTCGTCGTTCGGTGGGTGAGATTGCAGGATGCCCAATACGCTATTCTCTTCCTATTCCTTTTCCTTCCATCTCTCCTGCGAATTTGATGGTCCGGCAACACATCCGTGCTCGAGCGTTGTAGATGTTCATGGGAGGCAGTGAGCAGTTACCATCAGGTGACCTGTTTGCTCGTTTGCCGGACAAAAAAAAGAAAAAGAACACATAAATATTTGTCTCAGTGCGGGAATCGAATCCCCAGCCGCCCGTTTCACATCCAGCGTCTTACAAACTGCGCGACGGAGGTTGTCAAATAAAATAAAGGAAATAATATTTCAAAAAATACAGTCGTAATAAACATATTATAAATAAGCTTCTGCTTATGTGACAAACATGTCATCCCATCCCATCCCTTTAAGCATAAAAATGTAACAAATATATCTGAATTCCTTCCACATCCCACGGGACCACTACATTTTCGGGATAAAAAGTAGCCTAAGTGTTAATCCAGGGTTTCAGCTACCTTCATACCAAATTTCATCGAAATCCGTCAGATGTAGTTCTTTTTTGGTAACACATTTATATTCATACATTTGGTAGAGTCTTAAATTCTTCAGATCAAGTACTACTCCGGACGAGTTACGATACATTGACTTAATTTAATTATGTCTAATAGGTACGTAAAATATATAATATTGGGACGAATAGACGAATAGACGGCAAGCGCGCCAGTGGCAGCCAGCCAAATGGTCCGACATCGTGAAGAAGGTGGTTGGTAGCCTATACCACGCGGTCCATGCCACCCAGGACCGAACACGATGGAGGAACATCACATGTGATGCGATCTTCAGCGGTGAGGGAACGATAAAATATATAATATGTATTCTTAAAAGCAGTATCTATTGACACCAACAACCGTAAAACGAAACCAAATACAAAAACAAATATAATAATATATTCGGAGTATGATACTTGTTATTTTACAAAATGTAGGGACGAGGTAATTTATGAACGGTTTCCTCATAGTTGTGATGATGTAAAGGACTCTGTCCAACCTTATAACACTCATATCCACACTGTTCTTCTCAGTTGAAAAGAATTTTATCGTGCCTGTATAAAATAAATAAATAACTAACACTCAACAGACGCACACATAGTCCTGACCCCACACTAAAATACAACTCGCGGGTATAGAATCTACGAAACTTTTCAATTTCACAAACATCCAGGCTCGAACCTAATACTTGTAAATAGCACAAACATTTATCTCTGCTAGGATCGAACCCGCAGCATCTCGTTCCATAGCTGGCGTCTAGGCAACAGCACCACAAAGGCCGTCGAAATGCTTTATTAAGTCGAACAAGCGATCCACGTAAATGTGTACCGTGTGTGGGTTTTGGTTTCATTCTGTGTCATGTCAGACCCTAATGGAATATTAATTTATTATACAAACATTTGTGTTAGATTGAAATTCGAACCCGAGGCTTTTGGTTTCATTGGCGTACCAACCACTAATCTATCAAAGCGACCAACAACCAAACACGTCAATGTACAATAGACATACCGCATAATAGAGATACACAAACTCTACCTCGCTGTATAAAATTTAAAATCTTTTCAAGCCACCTCTTTATTTACAACACAATGTGCATAAAAAAACGTTCACTGTAAAACCGGTTTTGCATGAATATAACCAAATGTCATTTACCTTCTTGAAAAACGAGTTTTAAGAATGACTCTACCATTAAGTTAATACAATTACAAGTTCAATTGTTACGAACAATTGTATTAGACAATAAATCGTAAATTACTACCGTTTAGTAAGTAATGGTTTTCGTAAATTATTATTTAATTAAAGTGCTAATTACATTTATAACAGTGACTACTTTTTTATTACCGGCTATGGCGAGGCGAGCAGGCCCTCTACAAAGTTTATTAATAATTTTACAAGTATTCTGTAATATTCTGAGTAATATATATATTTGAAACATAATATAGTTTTCATTTTAAGAATGATGAAAATTCACCTATGTATTTAAATATTACGAACTTACATTCAAAATTTTATATATTTATTCCCGTTTATGATATACCATAATTTGTATACTGTAAATTCTAATAATTTATAAGGCACAAAACGAACTTCTGTATTATAAATAAAATGAAAAGAAAACACAAAAAGGAAGTCAAATCAGCTACTAGCGTATGGGTGAGACCGAAGCCTCTTTTTATCATTTTCTTGGCATGTTTGACGTATTTATTTTGTTTATTCCGCTTAAATCGACATCAACTTATCCGTTGGCAGGGACTTGGACCGGCTCCCTGCCAGCACCGGCCTACGTAGTAGCTACGGACCTCCCGGCAGTTTTACCAAATTACCGTCTTATATATCGCAACGACGTGAAAATGTCTATATCGCGATTCAGAACTCAAATTTCAATAATTATTTTTACAACTACTAAGCTTTAAACCACACATTTATAGATTCAGTTGCGTGTAAAACCATAAAGGGAATAATATAGAATTTTTGTATTAACCTTAAAATTGTTTATTTTAAAATAAAAGACTGTAGTAGATTTTATGCTGTTCTTATGGAATCCCTGCAAGAGCAACAAGGACAGATAGCGTTCGGCGCTCGGCGCCATATTCCTTTCCTTTGCTGGCGTCATTCATTGACTCGCTTACATAGAGTCTCGCATATAAAGCGGTCGACAAGGTGTACAGGGAATATCAAAAGTGGTTTTGTATAGGTTATCTTGATAATAGTCACGTTTTAGGAAGAAATGGTTCAAAGAATTATTTTAAAACACTCTAATGTACTTTCCATAATAAAATTTGACGCTATTTGTTCAATAAATTATAAAATGACCTTACATATTTCTATTTTGTCTTCTTGATATAATGTTTCACAGTATATTTCATAACTATTGACAGTCTATTGTTTATGTTTAAGTCATGTCAAATTATTTCCCTCAAAAAGTCATAAATTATAGATTTTAAAATCCAATATCTGTTGTAAGAAGTATGGTTTATAAATTATAAAAATCATTTAAATAATTAATAAAATATAATATACAAGAGAAAATATTTGATTTAATATGCACTCGAATAAGATAAAAAATTATAATTAAATTGTAAAAAAATCTAAAACAATAAATATTATAAGCAGTAATCCAACCATTGTCCATTGTACTTAGCAAAAAAAAATACTAATTTTAATTATGAAAAATTAGCTTATTATGCTATAATTTAATGCTTTATACACATTTAAGAAATGTATAATCACAACAAGTAATTATTATTTTATAAATGTCCATGTAGAGATAAGGTAGAGTCAATGAATTCAAACTTTACCACTATATAAATAACTAGGTAGAGACTAGTGACACATGCGCTCATCATTAGATACTTTGAAAGGTAAACATGGATTAGAAACCTCAATTCAGCTTATTAATTAATTGACACACTTGATAGTCATTAAATTGTAACATAAATTAACCAAACAGTCTACATTTCGATTCATTTCAACTTATTTTAAAAGGCACCAAATGTATTATATAAAGTAATAATTAAATAAGTAATTTAAGCTCTAAAATTGTAACACACATGCATTTTTTTCTAATGTGGGACTCTACATTTACAAATTTTTGCATGTCAATCTATTTTGTATTTTAAATGATTCGAAAGAAAAGTATTTTACTTAAGTAGTATGTGTTAAAAGTTTGTAGTAACTAGTTAGTAATATCCCAACTATTAACTAGAAAAGTATAGTATTAATTTTCTCTTTTAATTAATCTATTGAAAAGCACCAAAAGTTATGTTTGACATAGTATATTTACGAAATAATCTAACTACAAGTATACTGAAACAAAACTAATAAATAATAATTTAGTAAAAGATGGCATGTATATTATATATGTTGCCATAATTAAGATTTTTTTATGAAGACGGAACAATACATCACAATATCACAACTAGCTTTTATATCATGTTCATTTAGTTGGCAAATTGTTTAAAATAATTTGGAAAATGAGAATATCAGTGGAGATTTAATGATTTTTAATTAGAGTTACTGATGGAGATAATGTTCATTTGGCAGTGGGTAATTAAGTGCAGCATAATATTTAAATGGCGTTTAAGTATTCGGGCGAAAGTTGCTTAATATAACTTGATTTTGTGACTTTGGATTTAGAACACCTACCCTCACTTTTAATGTCTCACTCAGTAACCAAACATTGATTACCTTTAAAACAATGTTTGCAGCAATTGCAGCAAAGCAAATTTTTTGTTTTTTTGATACAGTTATGACTGGTTATGATATTACACTCAAATTTCCCGCCATATTTGAACAATGATTGACATTTGACAGTTCTCTATGGTTGCCACAATTTTATTGTATGTGGACGTGACCTAATTTGCGATTATCATGTTTTAATATAAAAATAGTAAATACGTTTTTTTAGTTATAAAATATGTATATTATACAATTTATTGGTACCTACTTATTGTTAACAAATGGTTGAGTAAATCCATATTAAATAAAATATACCCTTTAAAGACAGTTTGACTTTCATAATTTATTTTAAAATATATTAAATTAAAATTATCTCTTACGTGTACGGTGCATGTATTTTAAAAACAACATTTCTTTTCTGTTTACAATTATTAATAAGAATTATAAATATTTTTTATACTGGCAAGAAAGCACAGTATGGCAGAGTGTATCGTTTACATTATTTCTGTGAATCTGTTTTGTAATGTAAGAATACGATCGCAAATGGCGGATGCATATTACGCCGCTTGAACATTGAAAGTTAGTGTTATGTCCTATTTGTAGTGGTTCATAGAGTTTTGTTTTATCAAACATCATTGTTGCCATTAAATCGTGAGTATTGATTGTTGCAATAATAATAAAAATTATTTTACGGAAATAATAGAAACACTGATCCCTATTGGTGTTGCAAGAATTTTGTCAATGCTTTTGAGACTTTGACATGTTTATTTGCAAGATTCAACAATAAATAAATCAGAACAAATTAATTATGAACATTTTATTTTCGATGGAACACCACATATCAGCTTTGGATATAAGTACACATAATTTACGAGCTTAGAAGGCCATTGTCCATATTTGATAAAGCTACTGTACATCTAAAATGACTAGGCTCAGAATTATATTACAATAATAAGGGCAATTATTTACTTATATCCCAGCAATAACATGAGTAGGTTCTAAATTGCTTATAAAACAAGATGGGATATTATTGATTACCTGTATAAGGTACCTTGAGTTTCAGACATCTCTGTAGGTGTTAAAGCACTATTCAAACAGTAGAAACTACTCATTAATACTGAAATTTAAATCTATAAGTGGGTACCTTGAAATAAATTGTAAGATCAGGAAAACTGAGATCTTTGAATAACTTTATATTCTTTTTTATTAATGGCATTAGCTGATTCTTTCTCTTTGTCTTTGACTATTTTAATAAGTATAGTATGCTTACATTAATATACATTGTATTGTTTTGTATCAGCCCATATACGTCCCAATGCACAATACGGGCCTATTCTTCAATTGAGGGTACTATTGAGAGTAGTTAAGCCATATGATATGTATGCCATATGCATTAATATACATGACTTATACTTCAAATAAAAAACTCACCACAAATTACTTGTCAACTGCAAACAAATTGTTAACATTTAACACTGACTCTTTAACAAATTAATGTATTCAATCTATCTGAGACGCTCAAGCATATTAAGTGGGTAAATAAAATACCAGGTATGTAATAGCAACATTCTGTGTGCCGCACAAAAAAGTACACAGCGAAAGTGTTAAATTGATGATAATGATGTCTAATATTTTCAGATTAAGTAATAATGTCTGGAGAACATGATGAAGGTGCTTCCACTACCCAGAGCCCTCAAGTGTTGACAGCAGAGTATAAAGATGGTAAGCTTTGCAAGGCAGATGGTTATTATAAAAAATCTATTTGCAAAATTACATAGGTATTAAAAACGTGATTGTTATTTTCAGGGCAATTGCAGATTGTTGAAGTGATACCCTTTGATAGAGACAGAGTGAGTTGAAATCCTAACTAATATTACACATACAAGTGTTGGTTTGTTACTCTTTTACATCTTTACTCGACCAATCATCACCAGATTTTGGATACACATTATCACATTATTTTATTAAATTAAGGTTCTCTAACTGTATACACAAGATAGATATTAATATCACACCTAAGACATTCTTGGCAACAGTTACATTCTGATGTATATAACACATAAAGGAGTATACAACACTTATGTTAACAAAAACAAGGAAGAATATATACTTAGAAAAAACAAATCAAGAATTATTCGTACAAAATAGGATAAAATAAATAAAAACAATAAATAAAAACTAAACAATATATTTAATTATGGAAAAAGACACAGGGTATCTTTCTTCCAAAAGTTACTATTAAGGAATAGAAAAATGACATTAGATTGTTACATAAATGAATTGAATGTTAACTTACAATGTAAACTGATTGTCAAAATTCTACAATTACGCTAAAAACATGCTGGCAAATATCTAGGTTTTTAATTCACATTCATTCAGAATGTTTAATTTCTACTGGTACAATCTCTATTACTTAAACTAACCGGTGTCAATGTTTAGCCGGACACGCACGTGCTGACGGATCTGAACTGCGACAATGGCGGGCAGCCCAAATACATGCAGGTGCTGGACAGCAACAAGGGCCTCGTGCAACTCGACCTGCTTAACCTCACACTGGTCAGGTACGCTTCTTATTTATTGCATTGTGGTGTAGAGTGTAGGCTTCAAACTACTGGACCCATCTCAACCAATCAATTGATTTTTTTATTGCCATGTTAAAGTGCCACAGTACACCTGATAATACAATGTAATACCAACAGAATATCTACAGTTAATACAATTATGCTGGCCTGCTCGAAAACTGGTCCACTGCCTGAACCCAATGTGGGCCAAAGTTGCCCGATTACTAGGTTTTTACCATCGTGTGTGATGGTCGGTATCTCGACCCATACGACCTGCCACCATCTATAACTGTATGCCTTGTAATAGAACTGTAATTTGTATGTAATGTCTTCTATTCAGATGCCAGGATGGCGAGGAGTCGTACCAACTGGTGGCCAACGCGGAGCCGTCCGACACCATCGACATGAACAGCGATGGCAACACCGTCACCTGCGTACTGCAGTCCAGCGATGATAATGAGGGTAGGTACTCCTCGTTATTGAGAGGAAAGTGCATTAAGCTTCCCTTCCGATCGGGGAGCACCCAAGGGCTTAAGTGTAGCTACAACACAACTGATCATAAGCGCAGTGCAAAACCAGTGAGAGAATAACTGACTAGTTAATAAAATTTAATAAAATTTATTACACCCAACAGTCACATACATAGTCCGGACCCCACACTAAGATCGAGTCCTGTGTCATGGGTATTAGGAACTCAGAGAAACTTTTCGGTCTCACAAACACCCAGACCCGAGACAAATATCTGTGGATCACACAAATATTTGTGCCGGGGATCGAACCCGCGGCCTCGCGTTTCACAACCGGCGTCTAACCAATTGCGCCAGTGACAGTCAACTGTGGAGTTGACACAAACATGTTAGCCTACCATCCACCGTTTAGATAAAAATATACATATAGACATACACTCACGTATACATAAACTCACGCCTTTATCTCAGAAGGGGTAGGCAGAGGCGCCACAAGACACCCACATTTCGCATTGTATGTTCCGTCCCATGATGTAAAAGGGGCGAGCCTATCGCCATATCGGGCACAAATTCCTGACTCCTGGCTGATAATGAATAAAAAAAGCCAATATCACTTCGCCCGACCCGGGATTCGAACCCGAGACCTCAGCTTTGTAGTCGTACCGTAGTACAACTACGCCATCGAGGCAATCAGAAATCAGAAAAAAATATATAAGTAAATAAACTGGATACCATATTCATATATGCAATATTTTGTTGAACAGACCACGATCAGAATGATTCGTACGTGGTGGTGGACACGGACAACGGCCAGGGCCCGCTGGTGTTCCTCAAGTCCAGTCTCAGCAACATCAACACTATCAGCACTATTAACACAGAGGAAGTCATGGTATGATGCCTTGTGTATTACACGGTAATGCTTCTAATTCATATTTGCTCTAGCTGTGGAGAAGAGTTGCACAATTTATTCGTTTTAAACCCCTGGTTGTCTAGTTAAAAACAAGTTAGGATACTTAAGATGATGGAATAAAAAAAATATTTGCAGAAAAAACAGCCAACACCCGCTGAATTGCTGGAGAAAGCCAAAGCATTGCAAAAAGCAAAGTGAGTATCCTATAATATGATATAATAACCATTAAACTTTAAAATATGGAGAATTTCATTATAAAGTATTATGAACACTGATCACCAGTAAATATTTATTAGCATTGCACTGCCATCCGTTTTTTTTATTTGTCACCAAATAAGACTACACATGACATTCATTCAATATACTACATAATATGAATAAATATTTTGCATCCTAAAATATAGGATACAGCTTACTTAAGTTATGTAATAAACTGAACAATCAGTAATATTATTAAAATAATTAAATAATTTCTATCGTCTATGCCCGCCGATCCTCGTTCAGGACACATAAATAAAAGAATTGTGTTATGCAAATGCTATTTCAAAATAATTCCATGGAAATAAAAAAAAAATTATAATAATATTTGTGTTGAGATCGTTGTTGAGCGAGCCGGCGGACAAGCGGCGCGGGCGCAAGCGCAAGAGCGAGCTGCCGCCGCCGCACGAGCTGCTCGCCTCGCCCAACTTCAAGCTCTACCTCTACTCCTGCAAGCTCTGCAACTTCAAGTGCAACGCCGTCAAGGAGATGTCCGCGCATAAGGTACATCACTATTCAAGTTTTATTTCAACATTGCCGATTAAGATACTCAGACAAATACTTCGTACAGGGCTATCACGAACATGCTTTCATGTCTAACACAAGACCATACGAATTTAAGAATCAGTACAAATAAACTGAAGTTAACAGTTAAATTAATGCGTTTTTGATGTAAAAACTTGATAGGTACTTCGTATGAACTATGAAATCACGGTTAATTGAATTATTTATGTAGCACAATAACTTGGTCTATAAAATGAAGCGAAACATTATTAATTCTTCTGAAAATTTCTTGTCGTGTAAAAAAACGATTTTGCTTGTTTCACGGGTACACTTGATAGTTTCAATAACATTGTTTAAATAAAAACTACTAATGCATAAGAAAGTAATGTTCGTTATAATAATGTGAGTATTGATGTGTGTGTGTGTGTGTGTGCGTGCAGGCGGCGGAGCACGGGTGCGGGTCGGGCGGGCGCGCGCGCGGCGCGGGGCGCGGGGGCGGCGCGCCGCTGCAGTGCGCGCGCTGCCCCTTCAGAGCCTCCGTGCACTCACAGGTACCACTCGCTCTTTACTACATCATACACCCGACACTCACTTACATAGCCTGACCCCACATTAACATCGAATCTTGTGTCGTGGGTATCAGGAACTAGGAGACTTTACGGTCTCACAAACACCCAAACCCGAAACAATACCTGTGGATCACGTTTGTTAAAGTGCGGGGATCGAACCTTCGGCCTCTCGTTTAACAGCCGGCATCTAGCCAACTGCGCCACGGAGGCTGTGAATAATAATCATCAGCCTATAATTGTCCACTGCTGGACCTACGCCTTCTCCTCCTCCTATCATCTAGCATCTACCTACACTACTACACTATGCTTGCCAAGACACGGTCTCCACTCAAGAACACATTAAAGTTCGAAACGACTAATCGAGTATTTTGACCAGAATATTGAACCCACTGTACCAATTCTCACCCAACTTAATTACCGAATACATGAACCACATAATAATTATAAATGATCATATACTAAAATATCATTGAACCACATAGTAATTTATCATATACTAAAATACATTTGATTTTCAGCTAATGAAGCACGTACAAGAGAAACACGTGAAAGAAGCGCCAGGTTAGTTAATTCACGTTTATTCTCTTTAATATACATGTTTAAGTTCAAGCCTCTGAAGAAACAGGTAATGATGCACAGTCCAGTTAGCAAGGTTTATTTCCATCCCAGAACAACATATGGTGTCAGGACTGTGTGATTATGTATATTTATTTATTTTATTTTATTTATTAAGGTTCACCAACAAAGACAACTAAAATTTAAAACTCTTGAGGAATAACATTTGTGACACTTTCGAATTGTATCTCCAGGACGATGAACACATGTTTAGTTATCAAAAAATTACCAAGATCTTAACAATATCAGAAAAAAATAAATACAAAATTGATGTCTGTATGTTTAGCCGAGCCAGAGGAAGAGAACGTGTTGGTGTGCGGCGCGTGCGGGTACGAGTCCGCCTCGCGACCTGACTTCCGCAGGCACATCGTGCTCGAACACGGAGCGTCTGCGTGCTGAACTAAATAAATGGTACCCGCTTATCACTATAATCATATCATCGCACTGAAACAAATATTTGTGTGATCCACAGGTATTTGTTTCGGGTCTGGGTGTTTGTGAGACCGAAAAGGCTCTCGTAGTTTCCGATACCCACGACACAAGAAGTGTTGGGTCAGGACTATGTATATGACTTTTGGTTGAATTTATTTATTATTTATATGGTGGGTGTAGTCTGCTTACCTGAAATAGGCCAGCCTGGAATATCACTTGAACCCTATTGTATTGTCATTGTAGAAATTTCTAAAAACTGAACCTTTTTATATCTGCCTACAATATATTAGTATTATGCAGATTAGTTCACCATGGAAATTGAACTATTATTCATAGATTTTTCTGATATTAATTAGTGCTTTTTCTCGACAGGAAGTTGCTGCGATGGATGTCTGTGAAGTTCTGTACGGGAAGTGATAATTAAGTCTTAGGGTTAAATAAATGTACATATGCTATACTTAAACTATGTTTTATTATCTCAGTCATTCACAAAATACAGATGGACAGCGGAGACATCAATGTCACAGTAATAAAAATTAATTATTATATTTGACTCATTTTGTGCTGTCGGTTGGGTTAAAATATTCAATTACACTTTTGTATCGTTTACTGAAACTATACAAATTAAACAGCGGGTTTATCTAAATACTCTTGATTCTAATATACATTATGTAGAAATTTGTGTATGGTTTTTGCAGTTCTTAAGCTCATCAATATTTAAAGGATATAGTATATTACACTGTTGTATGGAAATTACTATCAGCATGTAAAGCTGGGTGTTTTTGTTCCATTTACTTGATAACACTGAAATAAGAAAACGAACATAAATTACATTTTCTAATTATAAAAAAAAAATCGACAAAGTATTGGTTAAACAACCTGTTATTGTAGTAGATAGATTGGATTTTGTATAATATTAAACTATTAATTAAGAACTGTTTCAGAGACAAAACTCAGCAATCCATTCATTCAAGACACTACAGCTTACATGCTATAATTACATACATATGGTGGTAAATGTTCTAATCAAGTAATAAAATTACCGGTAGTTGATTATTTCACGGGCACTTCCTATCCAACTGTCCCTTGCCGGCGTCATCGTACTCCTGCGCGGAGATCCACATCTGCTGGAAGGAGCCGATGGAGGCGAGCACGGAGCCCCCGATCCAGGCGGCGAAGCGTCTCTCGGCGTGCGAGGGCGCGGCGTGCGTCTTGAGGCGGTGCGAGGAGGGCGCGCGCGCCGACAGCTCCCGCGCCACGCGCTCCGACCAGCCCGCGCCGCACGCGCCGCCGCCCACCATCACCACGCTCGACCACAGCGCCGGCCGCGCGTCCGCGTCGCACGCCGCGCACGCCGCCAGGGCTGCACAAAATAATAAACATTTCCCTTTATCGTAATACTGGATAGTGGACGTACAGCCATACTCGACAACTATCATCAAGTGTCTTGTCACTTTGTTGGAAGTTAATAAATGCTCTTCGACATCCACATCCCACAAACACTCACTCAGGAACTACAAAAGGGGTAACGTCAAAGGCGAAAGCTCCTACAACATATCTTAAACAATTTTCCTCACCATCTTTTTTTACTACAAATAAGTAAGGAAGCAGTACACCAAAGATTTAATCGCTGCTTATGAACACTCCAAAATTCGGATTAAACAGACTTACCTAAGTGTGGCGCTGACAGATTGCTCTCAAACAGTGTCTCATTGAGCTTGAACCGCTCGGGGCCGAAGTCCTGGTGGTAGCCGCCGGGGAATTCATAATGCATTCCGGGCACCGACGCCGCTGTGCGCTCATCGTATGCGGCTTCTGATGCCTACAAAATGAGCAGAGGAACTGTTAAAGTTGGTAGGATGTAACTGGCATAAAGTTTATATTTAGCAAGTGGAGTTACAGTGAACACACTGCATGTTAACTCAAGTAACTGCAAAACTTAAGTTGACTAATAATTGTATTTATCAATTGAGTATTGAGTAGTTGCAGCATATTATGATTTGCAAATAAATTATTCTAATTATTGAGAGTTTGTATTATAAATATACCTGTGCAACACAGTGGCAGAAGTCTTCAAACTGTCGTTTGAGCATGTACTGTTGCCACGAGTTTGTGAGTCCAGCAGGTAGCGTCTTCAATGTGTATCGAGGCCTCTCGCGTTCCCTTATCACTTCTTTACTCTGGAAATTAATGAGCACCAATATTTGATATGCTAAAATAAACAAATGTCTTGACAAACTTCTTTCAAGCCTTTAGTATTCATTCATAATTTTTATTTAGCCTTTTGCGAAAACTGTGTGGTTCTACCATCTATAAACTCACACTTAGCTAATGAATACAACAGCATGCATTTATTCTTTACAAGTAAGCAATATGACAATATGAACTCATCCATGGTTTACTTTTGATAATTCTCTAGGTTTTCCAGGATGGTATAAAGTTAACACTGACTCACTTGTATACTGTATATTGGAAGCATTTGTATGTGCATGTTGTTCAGCATGTGTTTGGCTTGCGTCACCAGATGGTCACCACCTATGGGCGACCGCGCCGCCGCACTTACCAGCGCGTAGCTGTAAGAAACAAAACAAGCTCCTTTATTGTACCATATTGAAACATAAATACTATTTAAACAATGATGCTTTTACTTCCACTCTTTAACTTATTCGGCAAGGAAGTAAGGACACAATAACTCTACACCAAATATTTATGCCAAATGTACACATCTCTCAAAGGCCCTTGTCCTGCAGCGGGACATATATGAGCTAATACAATACAACACTACACATTACTCACCCATCAATAACTGGCACAGCAGAAGTCTGACTGGCACCGGAATCAATAACAAGAGCAGTAGATTTTCCATTAGCAAACGCTGCTAGCACTGCATTCTTGACCAGGAAGAATGCTGGAGCCTGGTACTTCTCAAAGATCAGTTCTGCGAGCTTCTCTCTAGCTGGTCTAGTGGTCCAGACTGCTTCCGTGAAGAGTGCTGGGTGGTGCTCTGATGGTGACCTAATTACCTGAAAGTTTGTTATATTCGTGATGCAAATTGGATTTACTGATTTTGTATGATATATTTCAATGAATTTTAAAATCTTATAGGTTCCTATAAAAAGTTCTAAACATAGCTTTAACATACCAATGTACATAGCACATTAGGTAAAGCTCCACATAGTCCGATTTATTATTTCCATAATACCTCTGGAGTTGCACTGGTTGATAGTTCATTGTAATGATACCATAGTCAATGTCTAAAGAAATGAGACTTAGGCCTAACATCAAACAGATCCATCGCATGACAAAATGACAAATGACTTCTCCAATGCAACAATTCTTAGAAGCATCCATAGGATTTAAAATGCTGCTTTTCATATGCTTCAATTTGTAAACTTATAAACAAAAATAATATGATTTCTTAATTAAAAAAAGGATTCCTTACTTTTGTGTAGCAGTAGTCCAACATCCTTTCAAACAGGTCCCAATTGTCAACCTGTCCATCTTTCATGTACGTCTGAACTTCCATATTTGGTCTCGGAACATGTAAGGCTGTCACATCAATGTAGTACCTCAGGTCATTTGTTTTTGAACCTAAAACAGCGTTTATAATGATAAATTAGTTAGAAAATACATTGAGATAAAACTATTTATTACAGATTTTATATTTAAATTTTGAAGTAAACCAAATTTACAATAACTTTTGCAAAAAATAGTTTTATTTCAGTGTATTCCATTCTAATGAATCTAAGAAACAAATTAGAATATAATCAATTCCATTAACATTTGGAATAGTTCATTGAGCTTTTTTATATTTTTGGGTCTTACATGTGAAGTGCGTGGTGGCCTGTTGGTAACGGACCAGACGCGGCTGCCTACATGTTCACGGTGGTCGCGGGTTCAAATCCTAGGGCACACCTCTGACATTTCGGAGTTATGTGTGTATTGGATAGTCAATCACCATGCACTTTAACGGTGAAGGAAAACATCGTGAGGAAACCTGCATATCGTAGCGATTTTAAAGAATTTCTACGGTATGTAAGTCCGCCAACCCGCACTAGGCCAGCGTGGTGGACTATATGGCCTAACCACTCTCAATCGATTCTCTCGATTGTAGAGTAGGCCCGTGCCCTGCAGTGGGACGTATATGGGCTGATATAGATAGATAGATAGATGTGAAGTGAAATGAAGTAACTGGTTTAACCATATTACATCAGATAATTGTATACAACCAGTCAATACTCTATTTGGACACCTTTAAAGCATTCTGTATTACTACAATACTTATAGGGCACAATTTCAAACTATCAAGCGTTTCGCGCCATACATTCGAGACGCGTTTTACAATCCTTAAGTCATGAATTCATGTAATTTTTAAATACCATTACTTGATATATCGGCAGAGAAGAGCCTTGGAACTTAATGAGGTGGACGTCTTAGCGCTAACCAAGTAACCGACCTACGAAGCAAAGTGAAAATCTAAGCTAACCCCATTCCTTCGGTAATTTGGTCAATTTCTTTTGGATATACTTACCGCTCTGTGTGACGTTGCCATCAGGAACCTTCTCCTCGGGCTCTGGTATGTGTGTTGCAGGTCCCACACCAACCACTGCCGGAATATCGGCTTTTGGAGTATCTTCTTGAGCATAGCCGACTCGAACAGAGTAATGCCCGGGGTCAAACACTAGTGCACCTATCTCATCGCCACCGTATAACATCCCGTTTGGACCACTCATAATAAATATTTAATTGTATTTTCTACGTTTTGTTTGATAGAATCATAAAATGTGCAATGAATCGCGTTTGTTGATAATTTACGTTTGCTTTTTAATTTTCTGGGGTTATGCGTTAGCGTAGGAATTGCGATCATACAGCCTTGTGTGCCAAGACTGTAATAAGTAAAATTGGAAGTAAAAATGGTGTTAAATCAATGGCTTGTACACTTTCCTTACGTTCTCTTTTCATTATTTATACTTTATTTTGGTATTAATTGCTTATATTTAATTAATAAAATCACATAGTTATGACAGTACAGTTTATTACAACACAAATAACTAACAAAGATTTTATACACCAATACACATATTTTCTATATTGTTGTAAGTACATTAAAAATATCACATAAATTATTACGTAGGTACCTATTAAATGAAGACAATCAATTTTAATTACTTTCATATAAATATTGAATAATCGTTGATCGTGCCAAACCGTACATGTTCAATTATTTATAACTAATTCAGAAGAATAGGTACATATTAACTACTTATTCACGCGATATTAATTATTTTTTAACATTAGAGATTGCAAGGACCCAACAAATACGAAGACTATTTATCACGGTTCACATTTCTTTTGTTCATTTTCATAATAATTAGACCTAAAACAGGCAACATCTGGTCTGGCAGGACCAAAAATATAATTTTATATTTTTACGGTTTCGTACTTTTGACTTCTATGTGTGTTACTTTATGTAGTCACTTAAAAACGACAGTTCAACGTCTTCAATATCACATTCATAACAATACCAATACAAATACAAATATTAAAAAATACAAAATTATCAGAAAATTTTAAAAATCTCTGATAAAAATAATGGCACGGTCATTAAACGCATGATTTTCAAACGTATCTGATATTATAATCTGCATAAAAATCTTTAATGTTTTTCAAATTATTTACTAGTGTCATTATTTTTACAGAGCAACAAAATAGCAGTTCATAAAAGCTACTTTACTTAACATAAAAGCTTTTAACAATACGAGTATATGATAAGAAAAACATCAAATATATTATACAAATAACTTAGATTATAGCCTAATTTCCACATAATAAAGAGTTTGTTATCTACGTTTTATTCATTAATTAAGAACACCATCAGCTAAAATACTTTTAGTTTTAAATCTGCACCTGAGGGGTATAAATATAACTTATAAGTGTAAAATAAGTAAGTGTTCAGTAGAGTAATACCCGAGTTTACAAACTAATTTACATACATACATACATACATAAACTCACGCCTTTATCCCCGAAGGGGTAGGCAGAGGCGCCACCAGGACACCCGCATTTCGCCTTGTATGTTCCGTCCCATGATGTGATAGGGGGCGAGCCTATCGCCATATCGGGCACAAATTCCTGACTCCGGGCTGATAATGAATAGAAAAATCCAATACCACTTTGCCCGACCCGGGACTCGAACCCGAGACCTCAGCTTTGTAGCCGTACCGTAATACAACTACGCCACCGAGGCAGTACAGACAAACTAATTTGTATGTACTATATATGTTTCAATGCCTGAAAATATTAAAAAATTAGTTTCAAGCACGTACGTATTACACAAACTAAGTCCACGGTTTAAAAAAAAAAACACTGATCTAACTACGGTGGACTTACAAAATTGGCATTACAACCCTCAGGTACAGACAGTTATAAAGACAAGTCTAACTCACAATAATTGGCTATGCATTCATATTAAAATGCACATTTAATTTTAAGGGATGAATCTTTTTCTATTATTTGTTTAACTGGCTTAATTAGACCTCCCAAATTGCAGTTAAATATTAAAGTCGTTTAAAGGAATAAATAAGTGCAACATATAATTGACAGTCAATAAGGCGATTGTATTTAGCTTTGTAGAAATATAAAATTAGAACATTCTCAATCTCTGGATTTGCTAGCTAGTTTTTAATTTCTACTTAGTTTTTTTTGAAAATCACAATACATAGTTTTATTCTTCATTCATCCCTTAAAAAGCTCAAGATAAAGAAATCACACATATAGTAAGAAATATAGGAACTGCATAAAAGGCTACGTCATAAGATATTTTAAAAGGATTTTATATAAAATACAGTAAGAAAGTATTGTATCTATTAAGAAATATACATATTAAATCGAAAACTTTGTTCACTCAGAGATGACTTTAAAATACGGCTGCACGATCGGCAGTTTCTTTGCATTTCCTTTGATAATTAAAACTTAATATAATTATTATTTTCATATGCTTCACAGACCACATATTCACTTAAAATATTTTTATAATATGGGTTTTATTCACAAAAATCTAATTCACGAGCTCGTATTTATAATAATGACAAAGGTTTCGATTTAATTTGTTGTTATTTAATACGGTTAACTACCTGTATTCAATATTTATCTCTCGACATGTACTAATCGTAAATACAGATATATTAAGAGCTCAGATACTAAGGTAGACACGATTTTATACATGTAAAAGATATAAACACATAATTTTACCAATTTCTTTTTTAAATTACTCCCACCTTGTCTCGATTTACGATACATAATTTTATGTGATTTGAGAAAACGTCTAACAAAATAATTATATTCACAAAATAATCCGATCCTTGTTAAACCAAATTATTAAAGCAAAATTGATACACCTGAGCCCATTGTAAAATACATAGTAATTATCTAAGAAATTACATATCAATTGAAATGTTAGTTTCCCTAAATAGTTTCACATCATATTTTCACGGAGTAAAAACACACCATTTTACTTTATTACATGTATAGAAAATGTAAACTACCGGACACCATGGAAACGTAAAAACCACGAAAAGTATTTATACATCTTCGATCAACACAATACATACCTACGCAAAGTTACTTTGTAGGTGAAAAGAAATAATATTTTATTACATATCATCTCTAAAGTTAAATATATATATGGATAACATACATGGATTAATAGTATGAGTATATTTTTTCACATATTATAATTACGAAAAAACTTAAATATATTGTAGAAAAATGTATAAGTTTTGAACACACATAACAAAATATATATTTTGTGATAAAACTTTTATAGTTACAGAACAGCCATTTATATATTTTATCAAGTGACATTTTATGATTACACAACACGTGTATTTCTGGGCGGCCATTTTAAACTTTACAATTTCATTATAAAATGTAATTTTATATTAAAATAAAATTTATAAAAAAGAAATTTTAGATTAATTGATCCTGGAATAATCCAATGGTATATCGTAAATAATACATTCAGCAAATCAATTTACAACTCTCATTTTAAAATATTAAGTACTCTAATATTTGAGTTGATACAGAGCATTTTACGCACAATTTAAATTAAATTTATATTATATCTTATCATTCAAACACTTAATTAAAAACGATTCCGAGACAACACGTCAGTCTTACATAGATCCGTATAAGAGGCCGTAAGGTCAACCGTTCCACATACAAAGGTTAGGTCAAGTTCAATGTCAAGGACATACTACGTACGTACGTACTAAAGTACGTACTCCGTAATCATGCAATCTAAAATGCGGACTAACAACGTATTTATTCTAACTTACAAATATAAAAGTAAAAGCAGAGAAAAACAGAGTAATGGAAAATTATATTTTTAACAACATAACAAATATTTTTGTCACATTTCTAGGCAGTGTATATTCTCAATCATCATTCTGCTTTTAAATTTTAATAGTTTAAAATAAAAAAGTATTCACGTAATTTATATTATTTATAGAGGGCAGTATAAAAGTTTCAATTGACTAAATTCATTTGACGAGAATGGGAATAAAAAATAATAAATAGGTAAATATACCCTATACACATAGTCTTGACCCCACACTAAGATCGAGTCTTGTGTTGTGGGTATCATACGAGACACTTTTCCGTGTTACAAACACTCAGACCCTAAACAAATACCTGTTCACACAAACATTTCTCTGGGTGCAGGGATCGAACCCGCAACCACTCGTTTCGCAGCTGGCGTCTAATCAACTGCGCCACGGAGGCTGTCAATAATAATGAATTAAACGATGACATAGAGATATATCGAAATATTTTTTACAATGAGTATTTTTATGTCTAATAAAATTACGTTGTTGTGTATTTTACTTACATTAGAACGGTAAAAAAATAATTCACCACTCTCCATTACAACTAGTACCTATACATTAAAAAATACTGCAAAATAACCGCTTGACTAAACCCAGCAATATAATATAGAAGTCCTTAGTAAAGTGACTTAAAACTAACAAACATCAAAAAGAAAATATCCCGTGTGTTGATTTAAAGACAATATTATTATTAAAAAGATATGTTTTTGCAGTATATTATTATGAAAAATGGTATTTACCTTACTGAAACTACAAAAATTCATAGAATAGTGTCATTGCTGAGCATCAAGTGGTTTCGAAAAAGGTATAGCAAAGGATATCCGTCTGTTTAACCTCTCAGCCTCTGTTCTCTCTCTCTTTCCGAAGTGCCGTAAAAATGTTAAGATTGAGTTGTAGAAAAACTGCAAATTCGTGTTTGCTAATGTTGTGCGAGAAGTGGCGGGGTAAGTGGGGCAGGGATCTTTGGAAATGAAGCAGTCTTATAAGCAATAAAACAGTATAATATTTACCACTACGATCTAGTAACTAAGATGTTAAATTTATTTTATACTGAAACAGCAAACTGATTACACTGCACTGTGTGATAAAGTGCCACCGATATTGAGTATCGATGTTCTTAAATCACTTTTAACAATAGCGCCGGTCTATTTAGATATCGCTGAAATAGCAAAAGACCCAACAACTTCTTAATAGCGTTGTAAGAATAGAACTACTGAAACTCCTTGAACAGAACCTTCAAGAAGTTTATTATAGATAACCCATAAACCCTCTCATCAACCTAAAGAACACCACTTAACCCGCAACCAGCACATACACAACCCTTCACTGTATCTCGCAGCCGACGCTGATGGCGCTGAAGAGTGGCGCGGCGCCTAGCCCTCCGTCGCCATCAGCTACACCCGACAGGTACTTGGAGCCGGTGCAGTCGCCGCAGGTGCAGCTGTCTGTGAGGGTGCAGAGTCCGCGAGCTGTCGCGATCGCCTCCCACTTTATCTGCTCGTCTAAAGTGCCGCTTCTGCTTAGGAGGTTCTGCAGGGGTGATATTAAAAATGAAATAAAAATAAAATTTAAGCCAATGTGGAAATTAAAAATTAGTGAAATAGACTAATCCTGTGCATTTTCCACTATTGCTATTTTTTGCAAAATTTGTAAGAGCTGGTCTTTAAGGTCTTTCAAGACCAGGTCACATTTGAGTCACTAAAGTTAAGTATAGAGTATTACGGTAGCTTTCTCAATTATTAATTTCAAACTATCAACATTTTGCAAAACACACTATCATCAAATATATTAGTTACCATCAGCCAATAATGCCCATTGCTGATTACAGAGTCTTCAGAAGTTCTGGAAAACCTTATAGAAATTTAAAAGTAGCCTAAATACAGTCTATTCGTGCTATTTTCTTCATATTCTTCGTCCACCTATTGGAATTTATTAAAAAATCAGACCCACCTGCATCACCTCCACATTGCTAGCCTGCCACATATCGAAGTCTCTCAACTGCTTCTCCTCCTTACTCCTGTTCTTCTTCTTCTTCAACGTGCCACAGTACACAGACATCTCGCTCGGTGCTATGGACGTCTCGTCGAAGAGTATGGAGTTGGCGTCGTACGTGGTGGACGCGTCGTCGATCTCCTTGGGCAGCACCACGTGGTAACCCTCGTAGTCTTCGCGGAGAGTGGAGGAGGAGGTGTCGTCGGGGGAGGGATGGTTCCTCAGTGGTCTGTATATTACCTGTTAAATACGTGGGCATGGTGGTTTGATAATGGTCTTCTGGGCTTTAATTTGGTGTTTGAGAATCCAAAGACAGTTCTCGTATCATGATTTTAGTTTGAAAAAATAATTCACCGATGAGATATAAACAAATATATCATTATACAACTTGGTGTCGCATTTAATTATGAATCACCCCTTTTCGATCCTTTGTAATCGTAAAGGAAATTCGCGCCCAGAAGTACCTAGTACGTATAAGGATTGTTATAGAGACATGTGTATTTGTATAAGTATACCTGTGCTTCTTCCATAGTGCAACCTTCACTGAGACGTCGTACCGGGCTTCTTTCTTGTGGCGTGCCCTGGACAACAAAACAAAATTTATGTATTTCGTATATCATATTATTAAATTAGCTTCACAATATTTTATTTATGCATTTTTTTACACAATAAAGTGACTGCAGTGCACCTTACAGTAACTACAATGTAATTCAAATAGAGTTACCATGTTTAGTGGCGAAAGATAACAAATAACGCCTTTTCGGTCGGCACGACTATGCTGGATCAGGTGAAATTCGATATAAAAAGGCTGACACGGAAACGCGACTAACACACGTGTCTTAGTCACTATTACGGCTTTTCTACCATCTTGTCAAATGGTCGTTATCCGTTATGCAGGCGACATCTATCATAGTTCTAATTCCTACTACCAGTATTTGCTTCTAAGACAATCTTACTCACCAAATGAGACAACAGTGAAGCTAACATTAATTTTCAACCGACTTCAAATAAACAGGTGCCAGGCGGTTCTCATATCAAATGCATTTTGTTTTTTTTTTCTATAAAACAGTGATACCACTCCGGACGAGCCGACCCAATCGCAAAGTAATTATAACGACCAACAGTAACGTTATACCAATTTTAACCATCCACATTTGCTCGATTGGAATAAAAAGAAACATTCTTCGGAAATAACGATTCCACTAAAACTGGTGGTTTGCGAAAGAGAAGCAACAAGTATAGTGAAGTAGAAAAGCTTTCAGTACGTAATCATCCGCACTTTACGGCTAGTGGCAGGGCAGGATTCAGGAAGCGCGGAGTCTTTTATGTAGGGCTACCCAGTAGGCAATACCCATGGATAGCCCTTATATTGATATGTTGGAATGATATAATGAAGTTGTGCTTGTACTAATAAAAGTGAAACTTAATTTAGTATTTTTATAATTCTTTCATAAAAAATTGTGTTTTAAAATCATCAATACTGCCGGCGAGATGCTTTTGTTAACGTCAAATGCAAAGGCGGGTAGCACGCAATAAATGCGTCTCACGAAATTAATTTCAAACTGAAATTGTTTATGAAATCAATTTCGTACAACCATTTTCATGTCAGTACTTTCTAATTTTCCTTAACAATTTATTTTAAAAATACATTTAGCGGAAAGTGTGTGTAGTTCATTTGAGCCCTCCTTCACGCGGGGCCCGCAGCACATACCCTTCCTATATCTCTAATCCGGCTCTGCTTAGTGGTCATTAAAGTGTGGATGGTTGCGTGCGTCTGTTTATTATAGTTTACGTTTATATGGTTACTCGTTACAGTATATTTAGAAGCTTATGTTACCAACAATACTTGGAGCAATATGACGTGCAATTACGAAATATCAAATGAATTCCCCAGGAATGAAAGAGCCTGACCTTGCCATTAACCAATGACCATATGCTTGCTATTTTATAGTCGGAAACAGGCTCGACGAACTGTACAATGCTGCCTAAAGAAACCGCAGATTAGTGGATTGCAAAACCTTGGTCTGAACCAAGAGGTTTGCCAATTATTATTTTTTCTCGCAAATTTAGACTTTTAGACAGTTAAGTAGTGAATAGTTAGTAGTATAGACAGTTTGCCGGCCGATATGTTCCCTTCTTCCTATAATCCCGAATCCGGCTTAGTAAAGAAGCATATGTGTACGCCGGCAGAATTGTGTTGAATGGCAAAAGATAACTGTGGCCAAACCGTACCTTATCTTGACATTTTTGTACTTTCAATCAGATGCAGTACAGCTTTCCGAAGCGAATTAGAACAGAAGACGTGTTTATTAATTACTGGTATTCACTACACCCTGAAATATAAGTATTATGAAGTTGTATAATGAACATGGTGAGGGTAGTTATTAATTACCTCATCGTCGCTGTCCGCGGTGAAGGTGAGCTGCGGCAGCATGCGCTCCAGCCGCTCCTCCATGATGCCCTTGCTGGTGGAAGGGATCGGAGACTGCGGCGTGCCCACTGACAACAAAACCACGTCAAATGAGTACACCTTACAGCCACACACACAGTCCTGAACCCACACTGAGATACAAGTCTTGTTTCGTTTTGGAAACTACCTAGAGATTTTTGTGGGTCATACAATTTATCTCGTTGCGCGAATCAAGCCCGCATCGTTTCATTTCAAAGCCGATTTTTTGACCGGCTGTGACAGGGAGCCTCCTAAATTCTGTAATTATAATTAATAATGGTCATAACGCCCTTAAAGAATAGGGTGTCAAAATTCCGAAACAAACTGACTGCAATAATCACTTATAGAAAATACAGATGTATAAGGTTTAAAAATGCTAGTTTAAAAAAAGGTACAATACTTGAATAAAATAAAATTAACTTAGTTTCAACTTCTGGGTCAATATTCGTAGCGTTTCGTAGTTGCTACGACGTAGCAATTGTCGTAGCGCTGCTACGTACTACTGGTACTACGCAATTTGAACATCGGTGCTACGTCGTTGTATTTTCTGAGTTTACTTGTGTAAAAAGAACTGCAACGCGCCAATAAAAAGCTTTTAAGTTTTACCATTGAAGAAAATATTCTATCTTGAATAGAAATTACATTAACTCACTGCTGGATACGGGCTTTCATTGACCGAGCTAGCCAATTAGTGGACTAACAAGTAACAACTACTACTAGTTTTCTGTTTTATATTACTTTTCTACGCCACCAATAGTATTTGCCATTAAATGCTGTTTCCTAACGATTGTTTAAAACTTTCAAATAAATATTACCGAAGTCTATGGGTTACTTTGTTCGTCAGAAAAAAACGAGATACTAGCCGAATTTGCTGTCTTCTTATCTCTTAATCTTATCATTTCTCTTTTTGAATAAAATGTCCCTATCACCAGCTCAATGGATGCTAAATTATTCAATCGACTAAACTATGAGCCGTATTTTATTGCCGATCCTTAATAAAAGGCTTACATAATATTCAAACCACTCAAGTATATTAGACTTCGATGTGCTCTGGGTCTACAATACGTTTCATTGGTCTAATGGTGGCGTGCGTGGGTTTAGGAATAGGGTGGTTGCGAGATCGACTCCCACGTTTGGTAATCTTTTGAAATAGCCTTTGTGATGAACAGGAGACATCATTCGACAGGCTGTCCGTCGTTAAATCATAATAATATAGGAGCCCAAAGTTCGTATGTACGAAGATTGCCGGATTTGGTGAACTAAACTTGAGAGTATTATTAATAAGACAAACTAAGGCCTACCTACGGGGATATGGTATAATCGGTATAATGATTGATCATGGCCCACTGCGTTGGTATCCGAATTGAAATAATACTGCAATAAGCATGATAATATACAGGGTATCTCAAGACCGCGACCGAAAACGAAGCCAGGTGGTAGTTTTAGTGGTAACAGACACGACGCAAATAAAAATTTTACCAAAACAGCGACAGATATTTTTTTAGAACTTTTTAAAAATCATCTTATTTGGGTGGTAAAATCCTAGTTTTTGCGAAAATAATAATTTAAACCCTTACGTACCATTGAGTGTTGAATAATAAAAAGGTCTGCATCATTATTTTAGGAAAACTATGTATTTATCACCTAAATACGACGATAAGTAAACAATTACAAACAAAAGTTGTCGATTTCTTTTGCGAAATTTTTACTTGCTTTGTGTCTGAAGTCACTAATACTACCACCTGGCTTCGTTTTCGGTCGCGGTCTTGATATACCCTGTATATAGGCAAGAAGACGAAGAAAATTAGTACATAAGTCAAGCAATCGTTTCTCAAAGTGGGTTGCTAAAGACCGGGATGGTTGACGCCAACTTGGGGAAGCAGTAAGCAGCAGGAGCTCACCATGGTCTGTGCTGTAGCTGGTGTGGAGCAGGTTCTCGGTGGAAGGCTGCTCCTGATAGTCCCTGCTCCGCGCTTTGAATAGGCCGAACTTCACCGGAGCCATCTAAATAAACCAAATAATTATAATTATCCAATCCTAATACGTCACGCTACAAGGCACGTGCTTAATCCACAGTCGAGAATACGATTGAGAGGTGTTAAAACATAGTCCACCACGCTGGCTTAGTACGGGTTGGCGGTCTTTGTGTACCATAGAGAATGCCAATCTCTGTTATGTGCAGGAAATAAAGCCACGAAAAAATAATAAAAAACAGGCAAATTAAAAAAGAACATTCATGCATATAATCCCGGTGCCAGTTGGAAACCTAGTCACAAATCGTTGTTATAATAAACTATTGGGGCCATTTTATTTATTATTAACTAGAGAAAAACAACCAATATATACATGAGCCATCTTGAACGGAGTATTTGTGTCTCACTCGCGGCTTGGCAGGTGAATAATATTGATATTATATTTAAAAATTCGCAAATTTTTGCGAGTCGAGCTGGTTTCGAACCATCGTACACGGCGGCGGCCTGGAGGGCGACCGATATCCGCGGAGCCAACGGCAGGTGGAAGCGTCGCGTCGAAATAGCCGGTGTCTACTAGTGTCTACTGTGCTGCTTATTTCTTTTTTCCTCAACGAACTATCTAGCTGCAAAAATCTGCTATTCTTGCTTGCTTCCTTGGTGTGTTGTTGGTTAATTCGTGGCAATGAAGTGTTCGGCATGTAATGGCGCAATATCAGTCACTCAGAAGAGAATAAAATGCACTAATAGTAGCTGTTCGCAAGTCTACCACAGCGATTGTGTCAATTACGTAGATAATCCGACTGCAAGGTCTAAATGGATTTGTCCAGCTTGTGTGGCAGCTCAACCTAAGACTGATAATAGTAATACACCATTACACGGTAAGCAAAGGCAAACGTCTCCGGGAACATATGCTGATTCGGAATCCCCTGACTCTGCAATTTTAAAAGCGATAAGGGAGCTTCGGAAAGATATGAATGATAAATTTTCAGTACAACAAGCGTCTCTTAATAAGTTTAATGACATCATAACAAAAGTGGAACGAGATATCGAGTCACTTAACCAGAAATGCTCATCGATGCGCCTGGATCTTGACGATGCTTTAAAAAGTATCAACTTTTTGTCGGATTGCCACGATGATCAATTGCTCACGAATGAGCAGAGCAAGCAAACAATACTCCAGCTACAAACTGTGAATGAAGAACTGCGGACTAGAGTGGTGGACATTGAGCATACGTTGATGTCTATGGAACAACAAGCTAGAGACTGTAACGTAGAGATACAATGTTTCCCTGAACATCGGAATGAGAACCTTCAAACTATATTTCAACAACTAAGTAAAGTGGTGGCGGTCGACATCGATCCAAGGGATATAATTACAATGACTCGCTCGGCCAAAATGAATCAAGCATCTGATCGCCCGCGGAGTATCGTTGTAAAATTACAAACCCCACGCGCACGTGATAACCTGTTGGCTGCTGTGAAAAATTACAATAAGAAAAATGCGAATGACAAATTAAATACCACGCTCTTTGGAATTGCAGGACCAAAGTTTCCCATATTTGTGACGGAACACTTATCACCTGCAAATAAAAAGCTTCATGCTGCTGTTAGAATGGCTGCGAAGGAAAAACAATATGAGTTTGTTTGGGTGCGTAACGGGCGTGTATTCATCCGCAAAGACACTAATTCAGGACCTATATTAGTTAAAAATTTGGACTGTCTTAAGTCGCTGTAAGCTATATAATAATTTTAGTTTTTTTTTTGTGTTAATAATTAGTTGTTTGTTAAATAATTATTTGCCATGGCGAACCTAAGTTTAGATTTATATTACCAAAATGTCAGAGGTTTGAGAACTAAGACGGAAATACTGATGCTGTCTGCTTTGTCTAAGGATTATGATTTTATAATGCTTACAGAGTCTTGGCTCAACAGTACTGTTTTTGATCATGAATTGCTTGACGAGAGATATAACATATTCAGACGTGACCGTTGCTCAACTCGATCTGGTCTTAAGGACGGTGGTGGGGTTTTCTTGGCTTCTCAAAAAAGTCTTCAAGTCGTGCGTAAAAAATCTTGGGAGACATCTTGTGAGGATCTTTGGGTGACATGTAAGACAGTTAACAATACTATTCTTGCAATTTGTTTAATTTACATTCCCCCTCCGGTCAAACAAGACTACTTGGATGTGTTTTTAGATAATGTCTCTCATATCATACAACATAAACTGCCACCTAAGTCGCAGGTTTTGATAGTTGGGGATTTCAATCTTGGTGGGATTCTGTGGCAATTTAATGATGCCACGCAGTTTATTACATCCATTACTGGTTCATCAGCACTGGAAATGTCACTTATTGATGCTTTATCATTTAATGGCTTAGTTCAATGTAATCCAGTTGCTAATAGTAATCAGCGTATTCTTGACTTGGTGTGTTCCAACTACCCTAATACAATATCTATAACTGAGATTTCTGAGCCATTAATTGTCATAGATAAACATCATCCAGCTCTATCAATTAAAATTACTACCCAAATGTGCTGTCAATTAAAGCCTAAGTTTAATGAAAGTTACAATTACAATTTATGTAATTTTACATCTGTAAATGACGACCTTGCACGAATTGATTGGTCTCAGTCATGGAAGGATGTCACATCGGTCAATGAGATGGTTGAAATCTTTTACAAACATCTTAATACTATCATAGACAAACACACTCCCAGGCGTCGTTGCAAAAACACAAGGTACCCTATTTGGTTTAGCAGATCATTGATTAAAGTGATAAAGGAAAAATCGAAATATCATTCCAAATACAAAAAATATAATAATCCCATGGATAAATATATCTACGCAATGTTACGCTCTCGTTGCGATAATATGATTAAGGAATGTTATAATGCTTTTAAGAAACGGGCGGCTGAAAACATTCGTAAAAACCCCAAATATCTTTGGACATTTATAAATAAACAAAAGTCAAATAGTGTTACGATTCCGAATGAAATGACCACAAAAGGAAAACTAATTTCGGGTGGTCAAAATATTTGTAATGCTTTTTCTGAATATTTTTATTCCATCTATCGGGAAAGTGATATTACTGTGGTTCCTGAAATGGACGAGGTTTTTGATGGTGTAATGCCGGCATTTGGTGGATGTAAAATAAGTGAACGGGAAGTATATAAACGTTTGCTGAGTCTTAATTGTAATAAAAGTGTTGGTCCAGACTCAATTCCTGCTATTTTTCTCAAGATGTGTGCAGATAACCTACATATTACCTCTTGCTGAAATATTTAATCGGTCAATTATTTCTGGGATTTTTCCGGAAGCGTGGAAGATAGCACACATATTTCCTATCCACAAGTCTGGTCCGGTTGATGACGTTTGGCATTACAGACCGATTTCAATCTTATCAACTTGTGGTAAAGTACTGGAGAGTGTAATACATAGTAAGATATACTCGCATACCTGCCAAAACATTCACCAAAACCAGCACGGGTTCCGCCCAAAAAAATCAACAACTACGAATCTTGCCTCCTACGCTGCAGATATTGCGGATGCGCTTGATAAGAAAAAAGAAGTGCATGCTGTTTACACGGATTTTCGTAAGGCATTCGACTTAGTCCGACACGACACACTTTTAAAAAAATTAAGGAACTTTGGTATCCATGGTTCACTGCTAAGGTGGTGCGAATCTTATCTGAGACATCGGTCTCAGTTGGTGTCCCTGTATGGATATAAGTCGGTTACTCGTGGTGTCCCCTCAGGAGTACCACAGGGCTCGCATTTGGGTCCTCTCTTTTTCATAATTTTTATTGACGATCTTTGCCAGGTTATTGAATCTCCCTTTAAAATGTATGCTGATGACTTGAAAGTATATCGTGTAATAGAGTCTCTTTCGGATATTGAATTGCTGCAAAACGATCTCAACCGTATACAAAACTGGTGTATACAAAACACAATGGAATTGAACACCGAAAAGTGTTACCATATAAAATTTTCCAACAAGCACTTGCCTACTCCTGCAACATACTTTATTAAAGGCATGCCTCTATCTGAGGTGACCAATATCCGGGATCTAGGAGTAATATTTGACAACCGCCTTAGCTTTAGATTGCATTTTGATACCATTGTAAAGAAAGCATCTCAACTATCAGGTTTTATTAGCCGCCAATGTAAAATATTCCAGGAACCCAATCTAAGTATTTTGGTATATTCCAGTTTAATAAGGAGTATACTCGAATATTGCAGCACTATATGGAACCCTGGATATCAGGTTCATTCTGACCGACTAGAGCGCATCCAGAAACGCTTTCTGTATTTTATAACTTACAGTTCGAATAAATGTAAAGAACTCAAATCTTATAAGGATCGTTTGGATTTTTTCCGTATGACGTCTCTCCAAAATCGCAGAAAGATACTTGATATCGCTTTTTTGTATAAGATTATAAACTGTTACGTAGATTGTCCCGAGTTGCTGCATCGATTGAAAATTCAAGTCCCTCGTCGTGGTAGTCGGCTCCAAAACCGAAAGACATTTGTAGTTCCTTTCCACACCACCAATGTTGGCCAACACTCGTGTATCTCTCGCATCACATCGTCTTATAATTCCATCAGTAGTAATTTAGACATTTTTACTGGTTCTTTGACCTCATTAAAAGATAAGGTTCATAAATTGTACTTGATTTGATTCATTAGCAATAAGTAGTTCTTAAGCACCGATATCTTTTTTTTTTATATAGAATTTATCTGTTGAGCTTTTTATCTTGTTTTTAGTGTAAGCTGTCTTCACTTTAATAGGTTATAAATTGTCCGTATGTTATATTGTTGAACAGTTATATGTACTTTCTATTTTGTAACCAGTTTGTGAAGCAAATAAAAAAAAAAAAAAAAATTAGTATAATACACATGGAACTACAATGAGAGTGCAATTATCTGTTTTATTTTCTAAACGGATATTAATTTTAGTACGTATCTCACACATACATTATCATCATCATTCATATTTCACCCGCTAGGTTCTAGAAGACAAGGGTGTGGACAATATACATATTTAAATTATAGTTATAACTATTTAATGTTATTACTAATTCATACGAAAACATTGCGAAAAACAATTGAAATTGTCACATTAGTATATCAATTAACGCGAAATTAATTTGTCTTATAAAAAAACTATAAACTTATATCAAAACACGTATACATTACCTTTAATATTTAGTAGAACAATAAAAATATATATCTTCAAATCACTGGATTACACGAAAATTTACACAATTCATATGGGTATAGAAAAATAGACAAAACACACCAAAAACGGTCGAAATCGATTCCAGACGCGGTAAAAATACAAGGCAGGTAGAAAAATAGGATTGTTATATGTTATTCGTAATATTTCTTAATAAAAAACACGATAGTTTCATTAAAACATCACCCTTCCAGTTGCTTCCTCAATAACACTGAGGTAGGTTCTTTATGCGAGACACGAAATAACGTTAAACTGCTATTTATTAACCGTTATTTAAGTAGCCGTTAGTTATGTTATTTTTAGCGTATGAGAATTTTACACATGCTGCATGAACGTGACGTTTATCAACAGCAATGGACCAGTGAGGTGGCTTCATGCACGAACTGTGACCAGAGGTAAATTATATGAAAAGTGATCATCCCCTTTGTTTTGCTACCAGTAAACACAAACTTTCAAATATAAAGCACATGGATTTTCTTACCCAGCGGTGGGGCTGATCTGGTCTAGAAAATATATTTTAATATACCTTTAAGCATTGGAGCCTTACCGTAACCTGTTAATGTAGTTAATTGAAAATGTAATTATATTCTCTATTGGTCATCAATTAAATAGCTTTTATGACAAATTGAAATACGCCAAGGTATTAGATTTATTGTGGACTTTTCATTGTGTGGTATATTATATTTTCAAGTACTTTATTTTGAAGCGTGTTTAATTTTAACACCTGTTCAATTATAACGATAACGGATATTTCAATATAGCTGTAGCGATCTGCCGCCTGTAAAGAACCGTCCACCATTTTGTAGCAGCGTAGTTGCGCGCGCATTTTGTTTATAATCCATTTAGTTTCGATTCCACGTCCACTCATTCTAATATCAACTGTATTTCAAGAGCATTAGGGCTTATTTATCTTTACACTTTCTTTGCTAATTAGTGCCATGATTGATTCATTTAGTTGTCCTATTGGAGATTATACTTTAATCCTAGAGGCATAAGTTTTAAATTATTTTGAACAGTAATGTGGTCACCTGGGAAAATTAATTGCCAATGTAAGCTCTCATGTTTGCCTCCATAATGTGTAATTGAGTGGTGTTTTTAATCAAATGCAAATACTTAGTATACATTTCTACTTATTTCATTTGATTATATTCGGAATTAAACATACAGCTTATTGGTGGTCAGTAACAGTTTATTGGTGGTCTGTTGCTGGTTGTTATAACTTTGTAAGTCCGAAAAAAAGTCTTATCGGTAGAGTACCTATATATATTCATAAAAAACCTCGTATTTTATTTATAATTTCTTTAATATTTATTTTAAAAAGAAATGTTCTCTTGGCCTCGATCTCACAACATACATCTTAGCGATTGATATATTACCAAGTCCCAACCTGTACTAACCTATACTGTTTGTAGGTCTTTCATATGTGAGAGGCCGCCGCGGTAGTTACCACCGCAATGTCTATTTCTGACGCCAAACTGCAGTGTAAATGCACTGTTGTGCTCCGGTTTGAAGTACATTGTAGCCAGAATAACTACTCGACATATTGAGACTCAACATCTTATGTCTCAGGATGGCGAGCGCAGTGGAATGCGAAGCTTGATTCGTGTGGTTTGGTTTTCTACTGTCTATGAGCTGTTGTATCGCTTACCATCAGGCGAGTGTTTTGCTCGTCTCGCCATTCATTGCAATAAAAAAAACTTATGTTTTTTATATAAGAATTTATTTATTTCTATGTAGTAATTCGCAGGTATATTAGAATATTTTGTAATTTTTTTTGTAATAATTTAGCGCACAGCAAAAGTATCATTTGCGCGAAACCAGCGCAATTAAAGAAGCTGTAGAGCCACACTAAAGTTGCCTGAAGTATTGTAGGAATAGTCTGCTCGACCGGACTGATATTGAAACGAACTCTAGTTTGTCGTTTCATGTTACATGAGCGAAATTATTCATGGCCTAATGACAAGAAAAAGGGCTTCCTACCATACTTTCTGCCCCTGTCCAATTCCATTCCTAGAAGCCAGCAACGCACCTACAGAGTGCAGTACAAGTGTTTTACATGTTCATGGGCGAAGTTTACCACACCATCAGGTATACCAACGACGTAAAATAGTTGCCTGTTCCCTGACGTTACTTATGCCAGCCTGGTAGTATCCGGTTATAGTATACTCATAATTAACCAGAAATGCAACACAACTGGTCCCTACTGACGAATCTACAGATGCAGTGAGCATTGGGGGAATACGGATGTACTACCCTCAGAGTTTAGAGTTAGAGTTTGCGCCAGTCTCGAATCGAAAATGGGAACGATGTTTGCGCAGTTATTTGCCCACACACGTTCCAGTATACTGGTGCAAACTCAGACTTGCATATTGAAATACTCGTAAAACTATTTTTTACGGATTTTATCGCGATTTGGTTTAATTTTTAAATTTTCATCATCACGACGCGACGTTTCGATTGCTTTACTGTTTTCGTGATCACGGGGCGGACGTTAAAAAATGTAAAATTAAACCAAATCGCGATAAAATCCGTAAAAAATAGTTTTATTTCAATGTGTAACATTCGCGTAAATTTCTAAGAAACCACTGAGACTTGCAGTTATATCGTTACGTGTGTGGCGACCATTAGTCAACCTTGATGTTGTTGACAATTTTTAAATACCATAATTAATATTCTCGTAAGATCTCATTTGTGTGGTAGTATAACATATTTATATCACGATTAAAATGCGTGCTAATTAAATAAATAATAATAATAATAAATACACCCAACAGTCACATACATAGTCCTGACCCCACACTAAGATCGAGTCTTGTGCCGTGGGTATCAGAAGCTACGAGAGACTTTTCGGTCTCACAAACACCCAGACCCGAAACAAATACCTGTGGATCACACAAATATTTGTTTCGGTGCGGGGATCGAACCCGCGGCCTCTCGTTTCACAGGCGGCGTCTAACCAACTGCGCCACGGGGGCTGTCAACCAATAATGCACTCATAATTCCGAAAAGTAACAGGTGTGCCCTGGGATCCAAACCCACGACGATTGTTAATTAGTATTTATTAATTACTACAAATAAAACACATCAGCCGTGGAATAATTTTGTATTGATACGTAAACATTACATTAATGCTATTGTTTCAACAATAAGAGTAAACATGATTACAATACAGTAATTAAAAATAGTTGGTCACCCAGCCTGACAACGATTTTTAATTATTATGCGAAAAGATAAATTAATTGACTAGAATTTAAGACGGATTTGAGATGGACTAGCAGTAATGCGTTTAGTAGAGTAGGCCAAAAGTACACTCGGAAATTTCATTGCTCTATCTTTTATAGAGGCTACGTTTTAATTACCCTACCATTGTGTTCGACAGTGGCAGTTTGGTCGGAATAACAAGGTTCCCTAAGTATGTAGCAATGATTATTTATTTTCTCACCCTTATATAGTTTTAGTACTTAATATTTTGCGTCAAATAATGTCTTGGTTTTTCGGATATAAATTTTACAAGTGCACCTCTGGCCTGAATGACTGAAAGTATGCTTGTGTAAGTCAAATTATTAGCAGTTATTTGAAATACTATTATTTATTCAAGACATTTTTACA
This sequence comes from Deilephila elpenor, assembly GCA_949752805.1. Classification (NCBI taxonomy): domain Eukaryota; kingdom Metazoa; phylum Arthropoda; class Insecta; order Lepidoptera; family Sphingidae; genus Deilephila; species Deilephila elpenor. Next base: position 14,071,753 of record OX457104.1, on the reverse strand, counting down.
TAGGTTTGGCAAGCGCAATGAAAAATATCAAGTATGATTTATTTTTTAATAACACGATGACTTTGGAAATGTTCATATACAGCCATGACAGGTAAAGCCGGAGTTAATTGATATCCTATAAATATTTCAATTACATGGGTCATTGTGGAGTCTACTTATAACCGAGGGTTTTGAAAAGCACGTCTTCGTTGATGTTGTGGTCGAAAAGCGGACTCTCTCGGAAGATCACCGACGCATCCGCTATGTGCATTTGCCTTTTGCCATATCTGTAAAAAAATAACATTTAAATAACTTTATCTTCACCGTACAACCTACTATCAACACTTGATTTTAGCGCCATCTAACAGACTTATGCAAAGTCCTTGTGCTCTAAGTTAAGAAATGTTGCAGTAAGCAATCTCTAGAGGCCGCTGCTATAGGTTTTCTGCTAATTTACGGTACGTTGGCGCCCACCGTGAGACTGAGAAATGTTTTATCAAAAGTTTTATCTTGTGTTACTCTATAGGTATGCTTAATATATTATGTAGAACATACAAAAAAGTGACTTGAAAATAATATAACTGTATAAATCACTTCAAATTACACACTACAGAATTTAATGTTGCTAATGAAACTAATGATTTAAATGTAGTTAATGTGTTGCAGTATTTTTTAAATAAAATACTTTGAAGGGATTTTTAACAATATTTGCAGTTTTATTATCATCAACAACTCAAGATCTTATTTTTAGACCCCTCGCACCATCCAATATAATTCCTAGACAACCTAGATCACAGGATACCAACCGGCCCCGTCCATGCACAGAGTAATACTCCTGTAGCTCTTTAAGATAGTTGGAGATCTGCTCTGCGGTGTCGAAGCGCTCGGGGCGGCGCGGGCGCGGGTACTGCGCCTGCGACGCGCACGACAAGATGGCCGACAGCAGCAAGATGGCGGACAGGTATAGACGCATTGTGACTGCAACGAGACACTGAGTTTTAATATTGACAAAGGCCTGTATGATCGTTGCAATTGACAGATTAAAGGTTTGGCCTAAGCTAGGAGGTTGTAAGTTAGGGAATTAAACGTTTTGTTTTTTCAAAAACAAGTGACATAGGAAAATACATGCTTGTTAGTCGTTGGTACAAATTAAAAAACAGAATTACAGTTCGTGTCAACCAAAACTGAACACATGTAGATAAAAATTAAACAGGCACTTCTCATAAACTCGATTTTTAAGCTTAGAACCGGCCAATTTACCTATTCATTAGTCAAGAAGCGGGTTCCAGTCTTTTGAACAGTGAACGGAAGTAGAGACAGGAAGGGTAGAGCTATTGGACTTCCAGTAAAGTCAGTGACTGAACGAAATGAAACTAGGCCCTATTATTTAACAGCACATGCCAACCGGGCATGCCAACAAGTCCATGGTGACCTGTTAGTAACGGACCAGACGTGGCTGCCTACATTTTCACGATGGTCACGGGTTCAAATCCCAGGGCACACCTCTGACTTTACAAAGACATGTGTGTATTGAAGTCAATCACCACGCACTATAACGGTGAAGGAAAAGATCGAGAGGAAACCTGCATACCATAACAATTAGTAAAAATTCTATGATATGTTTGTCCACCAACCCGCACTAGGCCAGCGTGGTGGACTATATGGCCTAACGCTCTCAATCGTACCTTCGATTGTAGAGGTCCGCGCCGTGCTGTGGGACTTATAATATGGTCTGATACAGATACATGCCAACGTATATTAGTTTATTTTCCTATCACAATAGTCTATTAGAGTGAGTTTAATAAAGACTTGAAGAATTAGGCGCCGTGACGCGATAAGCAACGTCACGGGCTGATCAAAGCGAAACAGTTTCGATGAATTTGTCGGCGCTTTATCGCAGAGTATTGGGTTCGACAGCGGTTTAGCGACAATCCCTAAATGTGTTTTTAATGAGGGCGTGAGCGGCGGATTACGTTGGGCTGCAAGATATCTGAATATTATATGCAAGTGGAATTTTTAAAGAGTATTTTACAGTAACGGTAATTTACAGCATTTACGTTATTTACTAGCACCAAGTGATTATAATTTAAAGATAAATTAATACACCCAACAGTCACATACATAGTCGATAAGATCGAGTCTTGTATCGTGGGTATCAGGAACTATGAGAGACTTTTCAGTCACACAATCACCCAGACCCGAAACAAATATGTGTGATTCACACAAATATTTGTCTCGGTGCGGGGATCGAACCCGTGGCGTCTCGTTCCACAGCCGGCGTCTAACCAACTGCGCCACGGAGGCTGTCTAATAGATAATTGTGTACTTAAAGGAAAGATACCTATGTGCAACGTGGCTTTTATTATGCCACGCCAAAATCACTTTACTCTGATTTAACCATTTGTCAAACTACATATTTTACAAGTAGAAGTCAACATAGATTTGTGATCTTCACATAATTTCGTATTTGAAGGACTCCGGTGTGCGCAAAATGGTCTCAACTATGTTATTCTTCAGTGTGTGTGTGAGGTCCGTGCCGTAGAATAAATAAATAAATAAATACACCCAACAGTCACATACATAGTCCTGACCCCACACTAAGATCGAGTCTTGTGTCGTGGGTATCAGGAACTACGAGAGACTTTTCGGTCTCACAAACACCCAGACCCGAAACAAATACATGTGGATCACACAAATATTTGTTTCGGTGCGGGGATCGAACCCGCGGCCTCTCGTTTCACAGGCGGCGTGAGGCGTCTAACCAACTGCGCCACGGAGGCTGTGAATTGAACCCGCGACCTCCGTCCCGCCTGTCAGTTCCGCACCCCACTGGATTATTGCTTATTTCGCAGAATCATTCAATCATACATAGTTAATTGATGCTGTGGGTGTTACGAAGCTCTGAAAATATTGATCTGTCTACGTATACATTATGAGCTATTAAGCCGAGGATGCAAATATGAACATTCATGTTTAAACTATACTAGTAGTTACATTGAAGTGAATATTCGATTTTAGTTTATTTTTAGGGATTCTTATGCCAAAAAGTACTATTCCATAATCACTACATTTAATATTTTCTAATTTGGTGCTAGTGGTTCACATTTGTGCAAACAACTATTAAATATGTGCCCGACATATTCATAAAAAAATTTAAACAATGAACGTATTACTTAATATAATGTACATAATATAACACATAGGTCTATGTTGGAATGTGAATTTAAGATTTTTACAATTCTCCGCTTAAAGTTGAATTATGTCAAACCTCGAACTTATCAGTACGCGCAAATTCTTGAAAGGGATAGGTACAAAGATTACTACAGAAATTACTTAGTTATTACTATTTATGTAGTTATTAGTAATGTATATATGAGTATTTTATTTTTTGTCACCTGTTATATTTATTTAGTCAACACATACATAGTAAATTCGAACTGGCGGGATTATAACACAAATCTACAAATCATCATAATAACAAACACATTTTAAATGTACAACCACGGCATTTTAAACGATTAGGCGTTCCGAACATTCATACATTTGTGAGACCGAAAAGTCTCTCGTAGCTTCTGATACCCACGACACAAGACTCGATCTTAGTGTGGGGTCAGGACTATGTATGTGACTGTTGGGTGTATTTATTTTTATTTATTTATTTATTTACATACAATCTTGCATAATTGCTACAAAGTATCTTAAACAACATCTAAAATTAATTTATTGTAATTTTAATCACTGTGTAAGCCATTATTTTTATAAACAAGCACCTAACTTTGCTGATTCCACTTTAAGTCCATTTTTATTCGCTGTATCTTTCCAAGTAGTAAATAAATATATTTTAAGCGCACTTAGCTAATCTTCCTAAAATAGCCAACTCGAAATATCCGATCTCTATTTTTACGAGTGCTTTGAAGTTGTGCTTCCCGGCACACAATGTACTTCCACAATGGGTTATTTCTAGCTGTTTGTTCGTTTAATGTCATTACGGCGCGGTCTCCATAATTGTTCACGTAATTGGTCGGAATCCGAGCGCATTTGTAAAGAAATCTGTCGTTTCTACACTTGACAATACTTTAAGAAAACGAAGACGAACATTGACCCAAATATATAATTTTTTAGAAATAGTTCCGGGTTGATTTGGGGATATATCACAATAGGCAGTAAAGATGATTGGTAAATATGTGACAGAGAATATTGGCAAATATTAAGAATATTTTGGGGTAAATATGAAAATCCGATCTTTTTTTTATTTCAATGAATAGCATCGCTAACACAGCGGTCGTATCTTTAACATTGAATAATGTTAGCGATACGACCGCTCATGGAAAGTAACAAAACCCAACAACACCATGAATTACTAAGAAATGCTTTTCATTCCACTGCGCTCGCCATCCTGATACATAAAATGTTAAGTCTCAATATGTCCAGTAGTTACTCTGGCTACAATGTACTTCAAACCGGAACACAACAATGCATATACACAGTTGTTTGGCAACAGAAATAGACATTGCGGGGGTACCTACACAGGTGACCTCTTACATACGAACGAGTATGACCGACCTACCACCAGTGAACTTACATATTATGTTTTCTGTATAATTAATTTTATTAAAATATTACCTTTATGGTCGACTCATGGAGAACTTACATAATATATTTTCTGTATATATGATAATACATTTTATTTAAAGATTACCTTTATGGTCGACTCCTGAACCCTTTTGTTACACACAAAAATCCTATTAAAAAAGCTTAGTTTTCGTAAAAAGTAAAGTTTTGCCATTTCATAAACTTACAAAGGTCAACAGCAAAATTCACAGAAAAAAGTTCAAAAACAGGTCTATACCTATTCTGTGTAAAAATATTCGGTATATTGATAGTCGATATCTAAACTATTACTGTATCCACGTTATTGTTAGATGAGGAATACTCGATGTTATTCCGGACGGGTTGAGGGTTCCGCACACAACGCGCGAGCTCTCATAGCCTCTAAAATAGACCTTTGTTGACTAGTGAAGGCAAAATGTCGCTTTAAATTTCACGCAATTTTACACATACATACATAAACTCACGCCTTTACCCCGAAGGGGTAGGCAGAAGCGCCACCAGGTCCCCACATTTTGCCTTGTATGTTCCGTCTCACGATGTGATAGGGGGCGAGCCTATCGCCATATCGGGCACAAATTCCTGACTCCGGACTGATATAATGAATAGAAAAATCCAATATTACTTTGCCCGATCCGGGACTCGAACCCGAGACCTCAGCTTTGTAACCATACCGTAATACAACTAAGCCACCGAGGCAGTCGAAATTTTACAATAGATGAATTAAAAGGATGTAAGGTTTTATATTTTGCTTAAACACATAAATTACACAATGTACGATCTTTAGTTGATCAATTTATAGACAATAGATCTGGATAACCAAGACTAGGCCACATAAACAACATATTAATATATATCTAAATCCTATTCATATTTAATGTATATCTCAATGATTTTTCGCTTAGGTATACGATGAAAGGTGGTACGGGTGCAAAAATTCAATAAGACCTAGCGGACGTCATATTTGGTCCGCTTCTCGGAAAGAGTTATAAAATCAGTTTCCGTGATATTCCATCGTCCGCGGTACTGAAAATAATCTTTGAACGTTTTTAGTGAAGACTGAAGAATTTAAATTAAAGTCTAAGATATTTTATGGCAAATGACAATAAAATGTTTATATAAAAAAAAATGCTACTTACTTTAAACACTGTTTAATCTTTATCAGTTTTTATTTAAATAACTCTTTAATTGTATTTTCGTATATACGATAAGTATTATATTTGGTGAATATTTTTTTTAAATTCACTTTCTCAATGGAAAGTCTGAAGCGATAAAAAGCACCAGTTTTAGTAATGTTTCAGAATGATTACATTAAAAACAAATACATAAATGCAAAGAGTTGAAGATCAAGTTGTAGTTGCAATGTCTATGTCCAATAAATTAAAGAATACAGTTAAATAGGCATAAAACTGATACACCAGCTTCACAACATTAAAACGCACTGAAGAAATAAATACTAGAGATGAAACGGATAGTAGTTTGGCCGGATACCGGATATTCGGCAAGCTACTAGGCCGGAGCGCCGGATATCCGGCTGCCGGATATTCGGCCCTTTATTGCGTTGACGAGATCAGTGTGATTTGAATATTGGCGCGGTGAACGAGATCGGAAATATTCGGGCGGAGATCGGGTCGACTCGGGGGCGTTCGAGTGTTATCGCGCGTGTCAGATTGTATTTGTTTCTCAGTTCGGTTGTTGTTTATTTCATTGTTTATCACTTGTCGTCCTGATTTTATGTTTGAATTCTGATAGATTAACAAGAAATGTCAATAATTAATAAAACAAACATGTCCATAACCTATAGGAGTATGCCTTGTGTAAAATAATGAGATTTTTTAAAATTTTACTATCCGGTATCCGCCCGGACACTGTATTACTATCCGGTATCCGGCCAGATAGTGAAAACAAGGCCGGATAGGCCGGATACCGGATAGTTACCGGATATCCGTTTCATCTCTAATAAATACATATCATATTGAAAAAGATACAATATATTAAGGAATGCCCAAAACATAATTTTTCAAGTGTGTATTATAATAATACTAGACAAAATAATAAAACAAGTAGTATGGTGATGTTCAATATAATATATGTGTTTAATAAAAGTAAGAAGACTGCCTCGGTGGCGTAGTTGTGTTACGGTACGATTACAAAGCTGAGGTCTCGGGTTCGAATCCCGGGTCTGGCAAAATGATATTTTTCTACTCATTATCAGCCTGGATTCAGGAATTTGAGCCTAATAAGGTAAGAGGTTCGCCCCCTATGACATCATGGGGCGGAACACATAAGGCGAAACGTGTCCTGTTTGCACGTTTACCTACCCCTTCTGGGAAAAAGGCGTGATGTTTATATAGAAGTATGAATTTATCTTCAAATAATACATTGAAAAAAAAGGCTCTACATGAATGAAAAGTTTTAAAAGAGATACTCTATTAATGGACTCGTTTGAAAAGGTTTACTCCGTACTACATGAATGGATACTTTGTGATACAGATCAATTGTAAATTAAAAGCCCACCTGTTATTAATATCTCGAGTGTGGCGAAATAAAACTGTAAAGAACAATTTGTGGCACAATTTGAGGGGTTATTTTGCCAAAGCGGATAACTCGCGCCGGGAAATTACCCGCGCGCCGCCCAACTCAACAGGTTAACTAGGGATGGAAATAAAACAGTTCATCGATATCGATAATGTTGATTACAGTATTATAAAAAGTGCGAAGCTCTCTAGTATATTTTTTAGAAGAGGATATATAAAATACGGTTTTATATTGTAGTTATCGAAAGTTGTTTTACAAGTTTAACCTTTTGTCTACCACGTTGGTAAATTGAATAGTACCACATTGGTCTCAAAGAAACCCCACGTTAATTGATCTACAGATAAGAACTAAATAGTAATAAAAAGCTTTAGCGCTTTCTTAACAAAGCGTGGGTGAAACTTCATAACAACTTTATCCATCTTGAAAGTAATTTCAGTCTTTATTTATTTCTAACTATAAAAAAATATATTTAGAAATTGAAGGTATATGTGTTACATTCATGTAGTTTTGACTGTATCCTTAATTGATACAGGCGTATTAGATATTTATGTAAAAATACGGACGGATCTTCGGACGGATGGTCTTTTCTGGCACAATTATTAGTGATGTAATATTTTACTAAACTAACATGTTCAAAACATTCAACAAAAAGAACCCAACGCTCCGACTTTTGAAAGTTACAATGTGTATTCTTAACTTGCTTTAAAAGTGAATTAAAACATTAAATATGAATAACTGAGAGTCCTTCAAAAAATATAAAAGTATTAAGTATATTAATAATATCGATACAATTTGCCGCGTCTCTACCCTGTTCATTTGACGAGTTAGTAACAATGGCTCACAATTTGCCTATAACCGATGCGTGGCGCATTTTCGCTTTATTTTTCGTTTATCTTTCAATAGTTATTTGAAACTGTTTCAATTGATTTCAATAGGCTGCGCATTAAAGTTCAAAGTTCACAAGTTAATCAGTGCAGTTTATTTTTACAGAAAAGAATTGTTAGGTATTGTATTTAGATACGATTGGGTTCTGAATTTTATACCAATAAGTATAAACTTAACAACCAATAATCTTATTTAAGGACTTAAATAGTAACAGATTAAAAACAAGGAACATGAAGTTCTTTTTAAATAAAATTTATTTACGCTAACATATTTTGATATTTTAGATACAATTATTTAAAAAGTATTAAAATGATTTTTAAATATTTCAAAGCATCATTACGAATGAATAGCGCTGTAAAGCTCTATACAAAAATAGAAAACATTTTAATTTTTTATCTGATAGCCCACTCGATCGTTTGTTCTTGGTAATCTTTTGATAGCCGTCTCGGGTTAACCAAAGGCCTAAGTGGTCTCGTATCTGAATCTACAAGTGTAGGTGTTAGTTAAAATAAGTGACTGTATTCACGCAAAAAATTTACCAAAATTATTTTAGGTATTTTTTTTTTTGTTTGAAATATCTGCCACTTTAGAAAAAGAAGCCTTTATTCGTTTCGATAGTTAGAATAGGTCTAATTTTGTTCATTTAGTTTGGCATCAATTATAGAAATAGAAACAATAAATAAATGTTTAAATTTTCGATGTTTAATATTGCCCCTGTTGTGTAAATATGTTAAAATAAACAAACACTTTATAATAAAAGTTTTATTTGGTGGGAATTCAAAGTTATTATTAAATATATAAAAATAATTGCGAGCTGCGATCCTTAAATCACTAAACTCTAAATTGTATTGTAAAACTTCACTACAACTTTATATTTCCCAAACTTTTCAAGTGTTTTGCGAACTCATGCACTAGCACGCTAACCAAAACCTTCTTGAAAGAAAATGCAAACTATGTTTAAAAGTTAAATCCGACATTTAGAAAACCATTTTAAAATTGTCGCACGACTGCCGTTTTTGAATAACAAACGTCCCACGTTCGCAATGTGGCCAACTCAAAGGCGTAAATTCATAGTACGTCGGATATTATTTTCACGGTTGGCAACACATTAACTAGAAAACGGAACGTGAGGCAATATGGCGGGACGGTGGAGGCAATGGCGACAACTTTAGCGCGTTGAAGTTTTAAGTTTCGTCGCTTGTTAACAGACGTAATTACTGTTGCTTTCTGTTACTAATGGCCGATGTTAATAAACGATCTTCGTTTCTATCTAAAGATCGATCGCGAAAATAAACCAATGGGCTCAAGGTATTGCCGACACGCTCACATTTGATGTGTTCTGATTGGTCTATTTTCCGGATCGATCCTTAGATAGGGATTGGGATTGCTTATTAATTTTGTGTGTAAAAGAACAGAAACTGAACTAAAAGTGGCTCGCAATATAAGGTGGATTTAAAAAATAAATATGAGTTCGATTTGATATTTCTATGAATAGTATGAAATATGGTTTTTTAACGAGAAAATAATTTCCCAAATATAACTGAATTTATTCAAAATCTATTTAAAACATTTCGACGTTTTTATAATATATCGTCTATTTAGGTAAATAAAAAGAGGTACTTTTCTAAATTCCAATATAAAGAGACAAAAAATCTTAAGAGAATATAACAAATTGTATAAACAATTTATTTCCTAAAACGAAATCCTAAATCTAAAGCGAAGAAAGTAAATTACGACACTAATCTATAGGCTGTTTATTTTCAATCGCTTCTGGCAAATCGCACAAAATGGCCCCCAGAGGAAATCAACTGCTTAAAAGTCTCAAGACATATGTGATCTCAATTTATACGTAGCCGTAAAATATTTAAGGCCTTTTTAAATGGAATTTAAACGTTTATAGCATTTAGAGCCGTCTGATTGAGATTACCTTTGACGCTTGAGACCTTTTTAGATTGTGTTCAGTTTAATTAAGAGTTTAATATGTTTTGAACGGCTCTGCTTAAGAATTCGCCCGTGTGGGAATCTTGATAAGACTCGCTGAAGTTTAAAATTTCCACACATTGCAGCATTATTTCAATCTTAAACGATGTTACGTGAATTTTAAAAGTAAATTAGCAAAAAAATCTTATCATATCTCAGAAAGTAGATTATTGTGACTTAACTTTTATAGGAGCTATTTGGGTTTCTTCTTCTATCAAATATGTTTAATTGAAAAAATCCTAAAAGAGATTAAAAGTAGCTCTATATGCACTAGTTTAAAACATGTTGCTGGCAATTTCAATTCTTCGCATTTTTTAAAGCTGAAAACATTATAATTTTTTTATCTTAGAAAGTAAAATATTGACTATGACTATATTACAAAAAAATATATAAGCCAACGAACTGAATATTTTTAACGGATCCTTTCATCCATCCTGTCTTAGATTTACCTCACACAGACGTCAAATATTCTACTAAATGCCAATTTAACTTTCCCTTACAAAGAGTCTGACGTCCAAAGTCGCTTACGACTTTCCACACAAAACAGACGCACAATTAACAAATGAACGAAAACTAGAACGTCGTAAGCGGCTTACCTCCTCATCCCCGTATTGAGATAAGCATCATTCGTTTAAATAGGACCGCTAAAAATAGAGGGACGACAATGCACGAGGATCCTACACAATTTACTTCATGACGAAAAACCCCTTTTATGCGAAATGGTTGTTTTTTTTATTAAAATCTTGAGGGATAATGGATTTATTGGGTTTTCGGCGAGGTAGCCGCGATGGGACCGATAATGGAAGTAATCACGGGCCACAGTTTAACTTACAAGTTGTATTGAATGCTTTAACATGTATGGATTTGAAAACTATATCTGAAGACACTGTAAATTGTAATTTAGAATTACTGATTAATAAATGGTGTGATGATGCGAATCTTTCAGAAAATAGGATAATAAGCCGACATTAGAATATTCTCAATGTAATAAGGAAGAAATGTAATTAGTTGTTCAATTTGTTCAATATATTATACAGCGTTTAATTTTTCTCGCAGTTTTCATCCGAGGTGTTTTAATAGTATAATGTTCGATTGTTCATAGTTGATTTTGTTTTAGGAGAAGTGTCCTTAACCTGGCGTGGTGGCCTGTTGGTAATCGGGATTGCCAACATGTTCGCGGTGATCGCGGGTTCAAATCTCAGGGCACATCTCTGACTTTTCGAGGTCATGTGTGTATTGATAGTCAATCACCGCGCACTATAACGGTGAAGGAAAACGTGAGGAAACCTGCATACCATAGCGATTTGTAATAATTTATATGGTATGTAAAATCCGCTTACTCGCACTAGTCCAGCGTGGTGGACTATATGGCTTAACCCCTCTTAATTGTACTCTCGGTTGTAGGCTCGTGCCCTGCAGTGGGAATTATATGGGCCGATATAGTCACTAACCTATAATTAGTTAAATAATTACTTAATTGATACTTGTTTACTTTCACCACCGATATTTATAAAGTAAATCTGTTCGGGAACTCAATAACAGTAGTTCTGTCCAATACTAAGTGAATTAAAACTGCTGTTTACAGATTAGTTTGAAACAAAACTGTTCAATTCAATTACATTGTATCAAAACAAGTTATTTACATTCTAAACGGGATTACGGGAGTTACTAAGTAACAAAGTTATCAAATGATCGGTCCTAATGGCTCCTCTAGTAGGATTGATCTGTTGGTATTTTAGGGCTGTTTTTACGACACTGGCCTAAATAATTGCATTTATAAAAATAGCACCTAGGTCTATTGGAAGATGTAATCAATAGTAAACTAATATCAGTTGATAGTGGAGTGGAATGACAATTCAGAGGTAGAAAATTCCAGACGATAACACCCTCTATAAATTTGAAGTGTATTTATACTATCGTTAAAAAAAACACTAATTCGTACTAGGCCAGCCGCCAGCGTAGTAGGCAAAGATTTACTGTTAGGGACCCAGCCCGGTCACAATCCGCAGCGTGCCGGTCTGGAAGGCCAGAGACACTGACATACCCCTTTCGGCCTCCCCCGGGGTACCGAAAGGGGAGCTTAATAGCTTTTCCTCTTAGACAAAAAAAAAGTAGGCATAGAATTAAACCGTCTCAAAAGTAGGACAATTAACAGCTGTTTATAAAATAATAAGGCTATGGTGCTGAAATCCTATTTTAATTATATTAACATCTATTTAAAGAGTAAGGGAAATTCTGGTTGGAAACGAAACATATTACTGAGACAGACTTTTCAGTTTAATTTAATATAATTTTGCTGTGTGGCATACATTTGATAAAAAAAAACTGCCCATGGATCGAGAGGAGTACGGGAAGGAAAAAGGATAGATAGAGAAAATGGTGTATTGGGCATCCGGCAATCTCACTCACTAAACGAAAAGCGACAGCAAAGCTTCACGTCAACTTCCTGTGAGACAGTGGTACCGCCCCGGACGAGCCTGCCCATTCATGCTGAGTCATCATTAACAACAGCGTGGCTCTACCAATTGTGAAAAATATTTTATGTTTTTTGTTAGTTTTTTATAGTTAATGTCATATTTTATAGTTTAAAAATAGTATTAGGAGGGGAGGAGGCAAAAATTGCAGGAACCTCACTTACCGAAGTATATGCGAAAATAAAACTTACTCAGTTGCTGTATCTATTTCAATTGTTAAGCTGCAGAAGAAATGTGTTTTTTATAATTTGATGATATCAAGTGATGCAACATTTAAATTTAACCGGAATAGGCTGAATTTATTGCGATGAAGGGCGAGACGAGCTTGCTATTGGCCTGATGGTAAGCGATACGACTGCTCATGGATAGTAGCAAAACCAAACAACACCATGAATTACAAAGCAATGCTTGGCATTCGACTGCGCTTGCCATTCTGAGACATAAGAGATTAAGTCTCGTTATGTCCAGTAGTCACTCTGGCTACAATGTTTACACTATCTACAGATTCATTATGGTTCTATTTCTCTCTTGTGCTTTTGGTGCGCTGACCATGTATTTCTACATTTAAATATGTATATGCACGTACATATAAATATTTAAATGTAGATATTCATAGTCCTCAACGTGGTGGAGAGCAATAAATGTATTAAGTTTAGAGGAAAGTGAGAAAAGTTTCCACTTTGGCTAAAATGGCGAAATAAATTGGTTGACTTTATGTTTTCAAAGAAAGTTTTTATCCCTGAATCCTGATACAATACTAGTGTTTGTTTTTAAGAAAACCCTATTAATATCCATTGAGTTTTGAATTGTTATCAAATAATAGTCATGATAAAAATTTAAAAAATACGTCACTCGATTAAGGTGTGGTGGTTCTATGTTGTCATGTCTTGTCATGTCGTGATTGCCTACAATTGTAACAGCAATTTTACTTGTTTCTGTATATTTGATTGTATAGTTCGCAATTGTATATTATGTTGGTGATCCTAAATAAATAAAATAAAACGAAATAAGGTGTTTTATTGGGCCATGACTTTTAAAAAATAGAGGTAAGGTGTTTATCCATGATAATAGCCTAAACCATTATGGCAATGGAAAATAATTCATGCCTTCAAAAATAAAATAAAAAATAGACTCAGGATTTCAAATTTGTCATCGCTTGTAAGTTCAGGGCCAGATATTTTTACGCTGGGATTCCGAAAAGTCTGTCTTAGTTCGTTTTGTTTCCAACCAGAATTTCCCTCACTTTTTAAATAAATGTTAATATAATTAAAATTGGATTACAGCATCATAGCATTAGCGGTTAGATGACCATGTTTAATGGTTTTTAAAGCCCAAGAAAAATGGATAGAAAAAAATGAAAAGGGTGAAAGTAAAGAGTGGGTAAAGAAAAAAGAGAGGATTAGTTTGTTTTTCATCCTTCACATGCAATAAACAGGCAAAATAAGTCATTTACAATTATTACAATTATTTTCGTTTATTCTATATGCACGCCATAAAAATAAAAAATATTTTACGTTACATACATATTACATTTAAGTTAGCGAATGTTTATTCGTGTTGTAGTTTGCGTGTAGCAAGCATCCCAACTCGTAATTAAAAACTAATACTGATTTTCAATTAACTCCACAAAAAAAATATTTGAAAACCAAACAACGTCGGTGTTGTAAAAAAAACTACTACCTCATCTTCTACTGTTTTTATAAATATAAAAGGTTATGAAAAAGTTAGGATGTTAAACCTCAACGGAGACACTTCTCAATGGATTTAGATGAAATTACAGCGCATCGATAGACCGCGTCTCGGATTAACATAAAAGCTGATTTCAGCCTAGTATTTGGTTCTTTTGAAATGTTTATTTAATTTTTTGAATAAGTGGCTTTGGGGCCGCGTTACTAGCACTTCACCGAAGGGTGATATTACCTAAAAACTTAAGCGGGTATCGCGTCTACAGTTCGTAACTCAGCAATCATTAAATTAATATTGATTCATATTAATATTGATCGGTATAACCACAATATTGGTAGAGTCCGCCAACCCGCACTAGGCCAGCGTGGTGGATTATACCGGGTATATCAAGACTGCGATCGAAAACGAAGACAGGCGGTAGTTTTAGTGACTTCAGATACAATGGGACCAAAAATTTTGCTAACAAAACCGCCGCTTTTTTGAGAATATTTAAGTATCATCAAATTTGGATACTAAATACATATTTTTGCTATAATAATAATTTAAATACTTGCGTTTCATTGCGTTTTTTTTTAATAAAAAGGCGGGCATTATTATTTTAGGAAATACTAGGTAAATATACCACCCAATCACGATGATAATAAAAAAAATGCAAAAAAAAACGTCGCTATATTTTGCGAAATTTTTGTTTGCATTATTTCTGAAGTCAGTAAAACTACCACCTGGCTTCGTTTTCGGTTACAGTCTGGATAGACCCGGTATAGATTATATGGAGGCCCATGCCCTGCAGACTGCAGTGGCACGTATTATCACAGATAGCCGCAATATATTTTACCATATTACTTAAGTATCTACGACATATTTTGTTTGAAAATATTGACATTTGAATTTTAATTTTAATTAATGTATTTTTATTGGGTCGCGGCAACAGGTAGGTAATGTTTTATTTTATTCGGGTCCTGTCTGCACCACTTTGTAATTTTATTGACTCGATTTGGTTAAGTGGTTTTACGATTTACTATTTAAGTTTGTGAAAATGTGGTATGTTTGTTAGGAACGATATAAAACTATTTATATCGGAGTTAATGTAACCAACGAGTTACACAAGCTAGTTAGTATCAAATAATAACCATGGGCTTGAGTAGTTAGGCTTCTTTGATCAGTATTTACTTATAAAAATATATATGATAAGGTGAATTGTATCATTGGTGCACGGCGAATTAAAAGAAGAGGATTTCACGAGTATTTAAAGAATATTATAGTTTTCCCATGGCAATAGACCTATCAATACATACATATGTATACATAAATATTGGGGCGGAAATATGCCTGACTAAATGTGGGTGATATTTGTGGTATCTCTCTCAGCACCTTTACATGTGTGAAATTATAAAGGTATTAAATAAAATTGATTTAAAGAGCTTTAGTTTGGAAAACTTCGTTTTTAAATCAACGGCTCTTTTAGCTATTAAGAAATCAATTAATAATTTTGTAACGTATACATTTTAGTGAAATAACATAAACGACAAATAAAAATGTGTTGATGTTTATTATCGTTGATTTTATGTTTTGATTAATTAAAAAAATTGTAAGGACCAAAATATCGCGATACCGAACTTGTATTTTCAGGCACAACCAATAAAAGTGATAAATTCATGATTTAAAATATTTTACAAACTTATTTTCTGGGGCTTTATTTATCTTCTCTTCACGGTAAAAATAAAATAACGTTCCGATAAAAAATACTAGACACTGAAAAATAACAGTTTTAGAAAACTACTCTGGTAATTTTTATAACAAAAAAATATCAACACAAAAAAAATCCTAGCAAAAATTTTCAAGTCTCCGAAGCACTTTATGCAAATGAAGTGACTTACCTCCGATATTGAAGCTCGGGTTAATTGGATGGTCCCGGGGACCTGTCGCGCTGGAAGCTGGCCTGGAAGTGGGTAGGCCAGGCCACGCCGCGGCTTTTATGGGGCCACATGCGAACGCGACAGGTGGGCGGGAGGAGCGCGGACAGAATGGAGCGGGTCTGGACTAAAGATTTTGGCGTAAGTATAAAAAATATACATGCAAACCAAATACGAGTATTAAATACAATTAAATTTATTTAAGTTCATTTTAAAATAGTTTCAGTTTCAGTTTGAGATAGGGAGCTTCTCTAATAGTTACTTAATTATTTTTCAATACAAATCATTACCAAATTTTGGCACTACATTTTACGATTAACATTTACAAATGAAATAGCACTCATTATGCAATTCTATATTTTGGTAATCAATTAGTTATTGTATAAATACTTTTTAATGAGAATATATTAATGTATTTTTTTCTTCTTTATCTGTGATATATATGATCTTACATAACTTCTTCTCTTAAATCTTACTAAATCAAATTTCCAGAGACGCAGAGTTTGCTGGTCCGTAGTCTCCACTGTCGAACTTCAACCATCTCAGGCATCAATTCTCCGCGCTAAGTGCTTTGTCACTTCAACTTGGTACCCTTAATAACTTACTATCCTGTTTAGAAATTTTGTTATTAATACCGACTCCACAGTTATTATTTCATTACGCCGCGCCGTTGCGACAAACGCAACGCGTCGCTACAGGCTACAGCTCGCTTCGACTCGCGGCGCGGCTGTTTCGGCTTTTTGTAATTAAACGCTTCCTCGGAAATACTCTTCATAACCACACGCAACGTTAACGACACGATTTAGAATTTTATAAATATGAATACACCCAACATGTACATAGTATAAACCTGACCCTACACTAAGATACAATTTTAGTGTCGCGTTAACATAAACAAAAATCCAGGTCCTCCTAAATAAATAAATAAATTTACATACATATTACATACATAAACTCACGCCTGTTTCAGAAAAGGGGTACACAGAGGCGGTACCAGGACACCCACATTTCGCCCTGTATGTTCCGTCGCACGATGTGATAAGGGGCGAGCCTATCGCCATATCGGGCACAAATTCCTGACTCCGGGCTGATAATGAATAGGAAAATCCAATATCACTTTGCCCGACCCGGGATTCGAACCCGAGACCTCAGCTTTGTAATCGTACCGTAGTAGAACTACGCCACTGAGGCAGTCTATAATTTTTTTCGTATGATTAATTTCATTGCGGGTTAAAGACAAGTTAGACATTCCCGGAGACTCGCTGAGCTTCAATGCTTGGTGTCATTGAAATGCATATCACTGTTGATCCTGGCTTACAAGAATTGCAGTGGCGGATGTGAGGGCGGGACAGATTCCTTTCAAAAACAATGAGTGATTTTTGATGGAACTAAAACTTGTGTATCGCAGCACATTTTCTCGTAGTGCGGATATCGAACCAGCGACGTATCATTTCACACCCGGCGTTTAACTGCAACAACATTTAACGATGTTTAACAACTGCGTCACGGAGTCAATTAAATTGTCAATTAAATTATCTTAGGGTCAACGTTGGAAGAAGTTACAAGGATATTAATATTTATTTCATCTGAATTTTA
This sequence comes from Deilephila elpenor, assembly GCA_949752805.1. Taxonomy (NCBI): domain Eukaryota; kingdom Metazoa; phylum Arthropoda; class Insecta; order Lepidoptera; family Sphingidae; genus Deilephila; species Deilephila elpenor. The sequence goes on along the minus strand of OX457104.1, from coordinate 14,054,094 downwards.
TAATCATTATATTGTTTTATACTTACCATTTGCCAGACAAGCATGCCATTCGCCTAATGGTAAGCGATATGACTGCTCTCAGTAGCAAATCCAAACAACAGTATGAATTACAAGGCAATGCTTGGCAAGATGTGAAGCCCCATTATGGCTATTAGTAACTCTGACTACGATGTCAAATTCCTTCAAACCGGAACACAACAGTGCATTTACACTGCTGTTTAATGGATTTATAAAAAAGAAAGATTAGTTACACGTGTGGCTACGTGAGCAAAACCGCGACATATGAACAAACCTTTAGATGAGATCCGCAAGTATTAAAGCCCTTCTCTTAAAACTTTTGATGGATCTTAACTATTTCCAGAGGTGCCGCGCACAATTATATATTCTTCATCATAATCCACGGCGCGTTTTATAACGCCTCCACCGCAAATATGGTAATGCACTAACAGTTTTCAGGTAAGAATATTAAATTATTTTGGCTCTAATCATTTTCAAACGTAAATGGTGATTCAGGAGTAAGAGAAATCGATATACAACATACTAGGTTCATATGCGTCTGATATGTAAGTTTTGTTGGGTAATGGTTAAATCTTTGAATTGTTTGATTATTATTCAGAATGACGAGAACACGTCTCTGGCCTGATGATATCTGTAACGCCTGCATATAAACAAGAGCAACAGTACTCAGGATTGATATTGAAACAATGGTTGTTAAGAGTCCCTAGTAATTTCAAATGGAAACATAATTGTGTTTACATACACACTATAAAGAAATAAAAAACTTTAAACATGACTTTAAAGTCCCACTGTTCATATGTTTTTATTGTACAAAGAAACAGATGACTTAAAATAATTTTATTATCGAAAGAAAACTTGCATATCATAGGTTTTTTTTCTAAAGTACATATGGAATTCTCCAACCCGCAATAGGCCAGCGTGGTAGATCTAAGCCTAAGACCGCTCAATCGAATTATCGTTTGTAGACTCTCGAGGTCAGCAGAGTACGATAATGGGCTGATTCAGCACATTATTTCATTACCAAGCTGTATGAAACATACGTAATAGTAACAAACTGTTTCACCCCCAGACCAAGAAATAAATGAGTTGACGAATACTTCATTACAAACTTCTACAACTGTCGCAATAATATTTTGATTACGGGTTTTGATTCCAAACAATTTTACAAGTTCGAACATTTTGCGCACTTTGTATTTCTATAAACTAACCGCAAAGTAAACGCCAAAAATCAAAATCCTTTATGAAAGCATTGCAAGAATTTCCATGTTATGTGATGTTTACCAACCCGTATTTCGTAATAGGCCAGAGTGGTGGACTTAGGCCAAAGCCTTTCAGTAGAACTCTTGACTGTAGACAAGTTCAGTGATAATCTGTGGGCGTATGTGGGTTGATATAACATAATTATATTATTATCAGCTTAGGCACCGCCTCTTATATCTGCACTAGTAGCATTGATGGCGCCGCCAAAATAATATTGCAATATATTTAATCTTCTATATGCGGTACGGTACACAAGATCCTTGAGAATAGATGCGATGGGCGATGGTGGCCATTTACCGTCAGTGGAACTGTTTGGTCTTTAGACTCCACCATCACTTCGTTATGGCAGGGTATGGGATATTTGCATTCCTAGATAGCAATCAACATAAATGATGGAAGAAACGTCATAATGGATGAGATGTGTCACGTTTCAAGTACTCCGGTATAATTGACAGCCTCCCTGGCGCAGTTGGTTAGACACCGGCTGTGAAACGAGAGGCCGCTGGTTCGATCCCCGCACCGAGGTAAATATATGTGTAAACCACAGGTGTATATTTCGGGTCTGAGTGTTTGTGAGACCGAAAAAGTCTCTCATAGTTCCTGATAACCACGACACAAAACTCGATCCTAGTGTGGGCTCAGGACTGTGTATGTGACTGTTGGTTGTATTTATTTATTAACTGCAACCATAGGATACTCTGTATTACAACGCACTTACTATCTGACTGAGGTATTTCAGTATGTGCTGTTACAGTATAAAAAAGTAGAAGAAACAAAACATAATTATCCGCAGTCAGACAAATAACACAATATCTTCAATCTATATAAATATGTTATTGAAGATAAACATTTTATTTTTTAGTTGCAGTCATGGCCTCGTCACAGCCAGTCAATTTCAGCTTATATAGGTGGCATCCCATACTATTACGACTGCCTTGGTGGCGTAGTTGTATTACGGTACGATTACAAAGCTGAGGTCTCTGGTTCGAGTCGGGCAAAGTGATATTGGATTTTTCTATTCATTATCAGCCCGGAGTCAGGAATTTGTGCCCGATATGGCGATAAGCTCGCCCCCTATCACATCGTGGGACGGAACATACAAGGCGAAATGTGGGTGCCCTGGTGGCGCCTCTGCCTACCCCTTCGGGGATAAAGGCGTGAGTTTATGTATGTATGCATCCCATACTATGAACGCTTATAGATACATTGCACTAGACTTAATACATGATTTTAGTTAGGTTTAAAATGTTATTACTTTCTTAATAATGTGTACGGGATCATATTGAGAAGAATTTTTGTAGCAATTTATAAAACTGCCTACGATGCGCCGTCATAACGTTGAACTCGTTCACACAATATAGAGCCAAAATTTATTTCACATTTATATATACTTTTTATTTCTGATAAATTTATCTTAGAGAAAAAAAAAATTGATATAGTTGTATTACCTTCTTCTCCTCCCTCCATGTCTATTTTAATTTTCCAGATATTATGTAGTTTAATTAAACCCCCAATAAAAATCGTTCTATTCCGATTTTCTGTAAGATATCACACCGATATCTAGCACTATCAATATTTATGTATATCACTCTATTATGTCTCTTAATAATAATTAATCAATCACCACGCATTACACCGCTAAAGGAAAACATCGTGAGGAAACCTTCATACCGTAGCGCGTTGCAAGAATTTTTATGGTATGTAAAGTCCGCCAACCCGTACTAGGCCAGCGTGGTGGACCCTATGGCCTAACCCCTCTCAATCGTCCTCTCGATTGTAGAGGTGGCCCGTGCCCTGCAGTGTGACGTATATGGCCCGATAGACACACACACATATAATGTCGCCTTCGTTCGGTGAGTGGGGTTACCAAATGCTTAACCATCTTTCCTTTAGTGTTTTTTCTTCTTCCTACCCATTGTCTTTTTATGAGAATTTTATGAGACCGAAAAAATCACCTCCAAGTATTGTAGATATTACAAAAACGTCCACTTGGCACCTAATAAATATAGCTGGACGTCGTTGGAAACAAATCGCTTCCAACTCCAGCTCTTGGAATCTTCAGGAATCTTCTTGGGGAGGCCTTTTGTGACTTGTGATGATAAAACAACAGACGGGAAAGTGAATCAAGGATCGTAACAATACAACAGTTGGAATATTTCGACGCATTTTAAGCAGAAGTGTGTGCATGTATCATCACATTCTGAATGAAGCCATCCACGCCGACCACGAATACAATTTCAAAGCTATTTATCTCAATATTCTTCATTTACCATTTTATACCGAACAACGATTTTTCACGGGCTTTTTCCTAGTTACATATTATAATACTAAAATAGTCTTGAATGTACCTCAAAATCTTATCCTCCTTCGGGAATATTCCATCATTTTTATATATGATATGTCTCGCGATGCTTTGATACATGAACACGTTTAAGTATAAAAACTAGATTTTTCAAAATTTTAATATAGATTCTAGTTAAACACTAGAACCACTCACAGCTATGTCTTAACAACAGTCCATATTTCTACAAAAATCGGTTAGAAACTATTTATATGTTAAAATCAATTCGTTCTATTGCTCGATTCTTTTAATAAACAAGCATTTTTATTATTAAAATGATAGTAGGGATAACAATATTTGTAATGAGCACTCGTACGATATTCAATGGTACACTTTGTGCTCGTATTTAGACGGCATTATGGTAAACCAAATTCAATATGCAGATGATATAAATAGTTTTGTGAGGACAGACATTACCCTTTGCCCACAAGTTTCTGTGTACGTGGGAGTCACTTTACCAATTATAGATAAGATTATCCTGCGCCCTTATTTTTTAAACTGGCTGAAAGGGCACTGCGCCTGGTGGTCAATAATGTTAGAGTTTTATTATAGACAAACATCTCACGCAGTTCCATACGCCAGCGTAGTCAAATTATCAGGCTTCGTTTCATAAAACTGAGTTAGGAGTTAAGTTTCTGTTGATCAACTACTACTTCTCTGCAATTTGTAACTTTTATTTTTAAGCGAGAATACCGAGTCGAGTCGGTCTCTCGCTTTATGGTATACGTCATTGCCCTCAAACACTAACTACATACGGCATTGATCATAGACAAAAAAAAAAAGTTCATAGACAGTTTTACAACCGATTTAAGCTATCGAATGTTTTCTCCCTTCCGAACGACTTTTGAATTCGGTTTGAGCGAAGAACATAAAACATTCTATAACTAAAATAGGTTTTAAAACTGTATATGAATAAGGCCATCAGAACCAGATATTAGATGACCCGTGTTAGACGAGTTAAGACCCAGTAACTTTCCCACTAGAAGCAGTCTGTATTATGAATGTTTCTAATTATGTAATTGTTTAGAACTAGAATAAAGGATGTTGTTAATAACTCCAGCCATAGTTTTCATAATATTTAATTCTAACTTATTGAAAACTTGTGAACTATGAAGGGTCACCGTAGCTGCAGTTATAAATATTCCATTGCTCGTAATGGGTGTAAAGATGGATTGGTTCATTTTATTAATTTCTTTGTTTCTGATGTTTAAATTCAGTTTAGGAAGTTACCATGAACAATATAGAGGTACGTATTTAAGTGGCAATTAAATATCGTCGATGAATTACGAAGTCATTTTTGTTTGGATATTATGTACGTTAACTAATTTAACCAATGTTTTGAAGGACTGTAATTAAACCTTGAAAGAAATGTAGTCACTGAATAAAAGTGTTTGACTCCTGTTATTGTTACGTAATCGCAATCATGTTCATAATTATTTTTCAGTACCTCAAGCTGCCTCGGACAAATGGGAATCCTATGTCCTCAACGACAAGGAATACTTGATCCAAAACTTGCCAGTTAATTGGGAGAACGCAAAAATTTTATGCAGGTAATACATATTCTCACTTTTAAGTTTAAAAGTAAACTTTGAATTCGTCGGTGGGGCGGGTTCGAATCCCAGGTCGGGCAATGTGGTATTGGATTGTTATATTCATTATCAGCTCGGAGTCAAGAATTTCTGCCCGATATGGCGATATGCATATATCGTGGGATGGAACACACAAGGTGAAACGTGGGTATCCTGGTAGCACCTCTGCCTATCCCTTATGTAACTCGGCAAAGTGATTACTGCAGTTTGTCATAGCGTCCTGATAGCAAGAGCCGAATCAACATAATTATGCCGGGTTCCATATTGAATGTATACTCGCTAATTACGAAATGACATACATTTGCGTGGGCCATTATGAAGGGTTTTACACCTTGTGTACAGTTACCGCTTCTAGTTGATAGGAATGTTCCCCGAAAAGTCGAAATAGGTAATTAAACCTTTGAGTATTTATCCATAAACCTAATAGGGATATTTATCATCCCACATGATCTCACATAACACCGAACAGCGATACAAATTACAATCTAACCTCGTCATAAAACCAAAAAGAATATAAAAAGATTGGTATATTAATGTGTTACTGTTATTTGTAGAGGTCACCATAACGGGTCCCTCGCTGTTTTGGACACAAGAGACAAAGCCGAGTTCATAGCCGAAGCACTTTCAGAATCGCAGTTTTGTAAGTAGAAATCTGATTATGTTTATTTGATTTAAAAATGGTAGAGTCGATGTTGGACTTCATCGAAAAGTACTAAAATATAAATAAAAAATTGAATTGGAACGAAATAGTATATCTGTGCAATAAAAAGGGTCGATCAATAATAGAGTATAGAGAATATAAATAATAGACCCTGTTCATGTTAAAATTTATTTTTTTCTCTGTTTTATTCGTTTGTATCCATTACAGCTATAGAATCAGTGTGGGTGGGAGCGCGGAGAGATTCAGCTGAAGATCCTGCTGGGTACAGATGGTACCGTGGAGTGGAGCTGAGACGCACTGCACTGGACATCTTGAGGAGTGAGACTGATAGTAACGTCGCACGACATTATCCTGTGGTTAGTAGATAGAACTTACATATAATTGTAGATAATATAAAGGTGAAAACCACATCGCCATTTTTAAATCAATGGAAAATCTGTGAAATTAAATACGCATCTAGAAAAAAAAATGCTTATGTATGAATGAAAATCAATGTTAGGCTTAAACCAACTTAAAGACATATTTTTGTATGGCGTAGCTGCTTATTCCGAATGTATGAGAAAAGATGAGAAAGTGTTCGGTCCCACAATATTAAAATTTGAAACAAATATTTCATAAACAATGACCACACAAAATTCATCTCTATTCGTAGATGGTACATGTGATTTAATGTCTCATTTCATATTTCAAATAAAAAAAAGGTAGATTTAAAAAATACACAGATAATATAAAAAAATATTTTCAATGCTCATAATATGTTGTATTCAGTGGTTGAACAGAACCCACGTGCCGGTTCCTGAGGGGGGAGCTGACTGCGTCGCGCTTGAAAGGGTTTACCACGACAAACCCGTGTTCTTGGACTTGCCTTGCAGTCTCGAAAGACCTTTTGTTTGCGAAAGAGGTAAATACTACGTACATTTTTGTCCATTCTCCGACTTAATTATGATAAAACTGCAAACATACAGTAAAAAATGTACCCCCTAGCTCGTTTTTGTACTTTTTCTCCTTATAAAATTCCCAAGTGTCAACGTATCTATGATTCCTTAGATGTTCTGGGGGTATTGTGATCACATTCGAGTGGTCAAATATTTTTTAACCCAATTACTGCTCTATTCCTACCAGCGAATAAGGCCGTTTTATTTCATTTATTCTTTCTTATTCTAGACGCTCACCTCCAAGCTCCAGTAAGTGAGTTGAAGACCGTACGATGTCGATTTGGATTGTATCATGTGTACGATGGGAAAATGAACTGGCATGAAGCAGCCGCTTACTGCGTTTTACGGAAAATGAGGTGACATAGCTATTTTTATGGTCACTTACTAATATCTATACATCATTATACAGGGTATATCAAGACCTCGACCGAAAACGAAGCCAGGTGGTAGTTTTAGCGGTTACAGACATAATGCAACTAAAAATTTTGCAAAAACAGTGACGGATTTTTTTTAACAATTTTTTAAAAATCATTGTTTTTAGGGGACAAATACCTAGTTTTTGCAAAAATAGTATTTTAAACCCTTACGTACCATTGCGTGTTTAAAAATAAAGCGGTGTACGTCATAATTTTAGAAAAGCTATGTATTTATCACTCAAATACGGCGATAAGTAAAAAATTACAAAAAAAAATTGATTTTTTTTTGTTAATTTTTGCTTGCATTGTGTTTTATATCACTAATACTACCACCTGGCTTCGTTTTCGGTCGCGGTCTTGATATACCCTGTATATTCATATTTTGACGGCCGAGGCCTATTTAAGGACTGTTCGGAATATAATGATGCAATTTGGATTTTTAAAATAGCAGTTAATTTATTATTGATAACTTAGGTACTATTTGTTACCAAGACACCCACATTTCGCCTTGCATGTTTTGTCCCATGATGTGATAGGCGAAATGTGCGATCACCTCTGCCTACCCCTTCTGGGAAAAAAGCGTGAGTTTATGTATGTATATATTAAAATAAATTCAAAGTTGAAATCAAAGTAGTGGTAATTATGTCTGTATCGCAAATTCCTTTTGCAGATCACCCGATTGCAACACAATGTTTTTAAAAATAGATGTACATAAATGAACCATTAACTAGGGTTAGGATTTCGAAAACAAAATCATAGGACGGTACTTCCTGCGATCTGATTTTCTACAAGTGATAACATTTATGGAGAGAGGCTCCTCAGAAAAGTATTCCAAGATTACTTAAAATAACTTTTAATAACATTAGCATCTCATCTGCATTTGCTATCTAGCGAGCTTTATTTTAAAATCACGTTTTAGTAGTTGTTTTACTGTTGTGAAGCTTATCGTCATAATTGTTGCCCTCAAATAGAAGGTATATTATAGAATACCTTTACGTAGTGATTACAAGAAACATTCTGTAATGTTTATAATTTTTTCATTGCTTTCCAGCTTAGCGAATATCGCTAGTATGAGATGTCTGAAAAAACTTGGCATGACTATGCTCAAAACGAGACCTAGTAAGTTATTTTTTTTTAAATACAAATACTGCTCTATAAGTCCAAGACTACATAAAAATTTCAAAAGTATGCGATAAGATAGAGACGATATACAGCAGGTTTTTTTTAAATAGGCACACAAAATACATTACACCTAATAAATATGCAGTGCAATCCAAATAAAGTTACTGGTGGTAGGTCTCTCATATGTGAGAGGCCGCCTGGGTACCACCGCAATGTCTATTTCTCCCGACAAACAGCAGTGTAAATGCGCTGTTGTGGTCCGGTTTGAAAAACATTGTAGCCAGAGTAACTACTGGACATAATGAGGCTTAACATCTTATATCTCAGGATGGCGAGCGCAGTGGAATGCCAAGCATTGCCTTGTAATTCATGGTGTTGTTTGGTTTTGCTACTGTCCATGAGCGGTCGTATCGCTTACCATCAGGCGAATGGCATGCTCGTCTCGCCATACATTACAATAAATATATATATATATATATATATATAATTAACAACAGTGCCCGGGACAACTTACCAAAATCTATTTTTACATCTTTCAAAAAAAACAGCATACGCATTATTATCACATAATAGAATTGAGGTGTTAAAAATAATATTAATGATTATACAGGCATAGAGAACGCTTGGGTGGGTGCTAAAGGAGTCCTTGGTAAATGGTCCTGGATTGACACGGGAGTCAGCATCTTCCAGCCTCCATATCTAGGTGACGTTCCGTCTGACCAGTGGCCACCGATGAGGTAAATATCAAATAATCCACATAGCATTTTAAATAGCTTTAAAGAACTCTACTACTTTCAACCATACCTCTACGCCGCGTCGCCGATAAGTCCAATGGTTTTGGGAAATTTCTTATCTTGATTAGGTATGTTTCTATTGTTGAATAATAAAACAATAGCATATTGTGTTTCGCTGTCTAGAATAAACAATACGTCTATGAAATTATTCAATCTAGTTTCTCAAAATCTCTAATAAAATCACAGCCTTTCATTAAAATTTTGTATCCCAGGGACAGGACAGCGGTAAAGCAGAGCGGGTGTCTTCAGCTCGACCGCCACGCGGCACACCCGCCCGTCTTCATGGAGGCGAGGTGTGAGAGAAAGATGCAGTTCATTTGCTACGAAGGTAACATCTAATTAATCTATTATTCAGATCTTACAAGTATCTTACAGGTATAGTCACGCATATAATCCTGACCTTACAAGACGCCAAGTTTTATTTTGGCTGCATCAAAAACCAGGAAATGCTTTTTGGTCTCACAACATATATCCTGGAAGAAATATACGCGGTTTGCGGTAAGCGAGCCCGCGGTGTAACGCTTCTCAACTGGATCCCTAACTTCGTAACGAAGGGTTAATTACATCAAAATGATGGCATCAATAAATATGTCTCACTGAGACAATGTAGTAAGCAAAATAACCACAAGTCTTGGACAAGTATTCTTTTACCTGTTAGGACGCCACAGTCGATAGAGCTGTATTAATCTTATACGATGTTTAATGTAGTGCAGAATGTAGGGTAAATATAATATAAACTGAAAAAAACACCGTTTATGTTAATACTTCTTGCGACTTATTTCCAGGTTACGGTGCACTAAGAGTCGGCACAGCGCCACCTAGCGATGACATATACTACTACGTTCTCGTTCGTCAGCTATTCTACTGGCAACATGCCCACGATAACTGCCAGAAGATGAATGGGTCCCTCGCTAGTCTTGATAATAATGATATTTTAATCCAACTGTTGCTGGCTATGGGTGAAAATAAGGATCAACGTAAGATATTGATTTTATCGCCATCTTTTTATGCTTTATAGAACTAATTTAAAAAAGCAAGGTTGGGAAAATCGCTGGATTCCGTACGTGCAAATTGCTTTCAATAAGCCTATTTTCATCTGTAGACGTCCTATTGCTGAAAATCTTCTGTCTTTCTTCTGTTTTATAACTTAAGCAACGATTTCAGCAATCGAGCAAACTAATAATCTTCATTTAATTTTACTTCAGCCATTGAACACGTTTGGATCTCGGGCCGCCTAAACATGACAAAAGATGTCGTTACTGACGCAGTTTCCTATGGCTGGTACAACCCGAGCAATGGAAAGCGAATTCCCGATCCTAAGTCGTTTGGTGATTCTACTATTGCTTTGTATGTAAGTAAATATTATTTGCCACTTTTTGCGTTACCTCGGATCATAGACTTCATATTGACTGCTGGCGCTATAGTTACTAATCTTTCTGCCCCCCTTATTAGAGGGTTCAATGCGGCACTAATACCAATCTGAAAGTGATACATACCTACATAATATATATTCGCTTCAAGTCAAGGTGTTTTTTTTTCAACCAACACCAGGTATTATTAAAGGACCTATCAGTATCAAAAAAATGTATATTTACATTACAAAGGCAACATGGAATATTGTCACCGTGAATTCTATGAAAATCGTTGCGGGCGGCCAATGTTCCTCAGTGGATTTCCTGTCTAAAGAGAGAATTGAAATAATCATTCATAAAAATTTATTTCATACTAGATGCCGCCCTGGCTGGAAGAAGAGTTTTCCATGGACTCCTCCTGCTTGAATCTCGACAGGCAGGACCATTTGAATGGGCTCGTGTATGGTTTACCATGCGACACACCACAATACTCTATATGCATGATTGGTATGACTTTTATGTTTTCATTTGTAAAAGTATTTCATTCATCGAATTGTTAGTAAAATCAACAATGCATTTGAATGAAAAATACTGATCGCTTGTAATCTGATGGATAAGACCACCTGCACTTTTCATGAATTGATGATATGGAACAAGATTATACCATATTAATGTAATATAATAATAGTCGCTGGGCTATTTCCATGCAAGACATCTCTGCAACACACTCCTAAATCTAGCCGAATGCCTGCATGATTAGGTAAATGATTTTCATGACAGCTAGCTCATCATATTGTAAGGTTTATTATTTAAGGTTTTCACCTCACTTCCCCATGGAAATTAAAAATCTTTGGAGGCTTATGTTCAGCAGTGGACCTCCCGACACTGAAGAGAAATGGAGGGACAGAGAGTTCATAATTTAATATCCTGCTGTGCGATAGAATGTAGTAGAGTTGCAGTAGTAGGTTTAAGAGTGGGTCATAGAATGTCATACAATTTAAAAACTAACTTTGTTCACAGAAAAATCAATTAAGGGGCCGAGTGCAGAGAACTCAACTGACGGATATGATACATCTTAAGTTAATAAAATTAATGTATCCTAAAATTATAATATTTTTTTTCCCCTACCCAGCGCTAGCAATTTTAAGGGAATCTGAAATGGTTAACAGGTGTTGCTATAATAAATGACTTCTTGCTTATCATCAATTATGACGGAATATGTAACTATAAATCATTTAAAAGCTACTGTCACATCTATATTAGGTTATAAACTTACATACATACATACATACATAAACTCACTCCTTTATCCCAGAAGGGGTATGCAGAGGTGCCACCAGGACACCCACATTTGCCTTGTATGTTCCACATTTATATTACTTTTAAACTTGTGCAATGTTAAGTCATTAAAGTGGTAAGAAAATAATTAATTAAATTGTGTTAAAACCTATATTTACAATTTCTTAACATTTATCAAACATACTATATTTAACACACAGTCAACACATTAAAGCGTAAAATGTTTGACACAAGCATTCTTCTAAAGTACATTTTGGTAATACTCATAATTATAATAGATGTTATAATTTCAACTGATCAACCATTTCAATCCACTGAGTATTTACTTTGCTCAGCTGAGTGTAGTTGTTGTTCATCGCCAGTAAATTCTTTTTAAAGCCTCTCAGATGTTCTAGGTATGCTCGGAGACTACTGTTCATCGCTCTGATAGCTTCTAGCTCTTGAGTCAGGTCTGATGGCACGTTCTGGAAATAGAAAAATAAATATAAATTAATTTGTTTGTAATAGGATGTAGAGAAAAACTATTTTGATTTTACATTTTCAGTTATAATGAGTTTTATTAATTATCCATATCTAATTGAAGCATTGTTTTCAAGGATCATCATTCATCTGATTCTGATTCCAAACGAGGCAGTATTTTAGGAACCAACTACGATCAAGGTGTAAAATAAACATTAGTCATTACACCTCTCACGTAAAGGCAATTAATAAATTAACCATTTATAATCAAATGGTATTGCTTTAGTTAATTACCGTTTCGATGCATTATATTCCATATTATGTCGAACGTCGGTATCAAACATCATTTCATTATCCAAGATATTACTTCTACTATTACAAATATAAATGATTTTTTTGGTATATTAAAAATAAGGTACCTCACGTTTACTCGACGAGTTCGCTGATACACTAGACATTGTGATAAAGATTGATTAATAAATTGAAAACAAATAAACAAAGTTTCACTCTCAAACAAAAACAAAAAAATTGGCCGTTAATTTTGTTTATTTCAAACTATTTTTTATAGTAAATAGGCCAAGGAAATTGTAGTCATACGGCCCAATCACAAACGACATCAAAAATATGTATGTCCATTATTTTATCAACGTTTCCTACAACTTATAAGTCGATAAAGTCGATAAATATTCACATTGGAAATATTAAATTAATTAACAACAATCAAGATTGATATTTTTGAATTCATAATGTTTAAACTAATAAAATATTTATATGCGTGTACACATGTTCGACGAAACTAAATGATCTCTGCAGGCAGCGCAGAGTTTGAGCGGTATGTTGTCTCCAAACTGGATAAGCTGTACATACTCAAGTGTTTGATTTTAGCTTTTATGTTTATTTTTTATAATCTATCTATATCAGCCCATATACGTCCCACTGCAGGGCACGGGCCTACTCTACAATCGAGAGAATCGATTGAGAGTGGTTAGGCCATATAGTCCACCACGCTGGCCTAGTGCGGGTTGGCGGACTTACATACCGTAGAAATTCTTTAAAATCGCTACGGTACACAGTGGGTCGAAACGGCTATTTTTGTGACATAGGATTTTTTTTCGGATTTTCCAATTTTTTTTGACGCCAACGTTTTGATATTATCATTCCTTACACTATTCATTCTTTGTATTTTTTTGCTTAACCCTATAATTTCGGCAAAAAAAAATATTTTAGGTTTTTAATGTATGGAACGCACTATAAAAACCTAAATTTCTACGAAGTCCTGCTAGATCCTGCGTTGAAACCTTATTTTTCTGAATCTTGGTCTGTTCTACTATACTTCTATACTTCGAAAGTCTGCATCGACCTGCAACTTTTTCAGTTATGCAGTTCGAAAGAAATGATAAAATTCAATATTTCCCAAAAGATTTTTTACAATTATCTTCAGTAAATTTTACACAAATAAGATAAATAATTAATCTAATAAATTAACAAATACCAAGGAAAACTTGTATATGTGCCGTGCCAGATTAAAAAAAAAACAAATGATGGAAATAACTAAAAAATAATAATAAAAAAGGCTAGTATAAAGCCTATACCTATATACTACTCACTATCACTACTGTTTTGTAGATCTTCTAAAATACTCTCTACATTAATAAATTCTAAGTCTTCTGGTTTTGATGGCAAATGCAGAAGCTCTTTAGCTTTTGTTGAGAGAACCATAACATGTTTTTTTGTCATCTAAGACTTGTGATCTTTGGATCAGATGACAAAAGGAGATTATGTAAGATGTCCTCATTCGAAGATATCCTACTAATTTTTCGGGAATGATTTTCCCTATATTTTCGGAAGTCTTTGTTCCGTGCTTCTGCGGCTTCTTCCGACAGCTTCCCAATGGGTATAGCCCCAAAATGTTTAATTATGTCAGCCCCATGAACTAATAATTTATGTACACTGGAAGGCATATAATACCACGGATATAAATCAACATATAGTTTTGCGGTTTCGGTAGAAAATAAAGCGAATTTAGTAATATCAACACGCTCTCCAGACGCAATGGTTTGTAGAATGATATAAAAATTCTCTATCAACTGCTCATTAATGCCAGTGATACGTGCTGTCATGGCTGTATTTTTAAAAAATCTTCGAGCCGTATTACCATCATTAGTGGTGCCTGCTCCTTGCTTCACTATATCAATTAGCAAGCCACATTCTTCTTTAAATTCTTGTTGAATTGCAGACTTTCTGGTCTTCATTTTCTCTTTATCGTCACCCCTGCAGTTCCATTTCTTAATCTCCAAACGGTAAGCTATGTGGAGTAGGCACTCCATGCATCTTATCCACGCATGCAATGATGACAATCCATACTGGTACATTTCTTCATTCCTAGATCGCAGTTTGTGGGATTTCAAATTATTCATTTCTGTTGGTTTCGCTTTGCAAATGTCACAAACTGCTGTTGAAGTCTCAGAAAAGTATGAAGTTATTTTGCCGTCAATCATTGTCATCATTAATTCGTGGGCAATTTTCACTTTCCTAAATATAGATGGCTGGAGTGCCTCGATTTCTCCTGATATACCGGCTTTTATAGCTGCTACAGTAATTTGTGTTTCTTTTGTGAACGTAAACATAATGGGACGACAGTAAAATGTGGATGAACTTCGATCGTTTTCCCATAAAACCGTTACATCATCATGTTGTAGTCTTATTGGAACAAGACTTGCCATAAATATACTGGAATCGTCCACGCCTACTTCAGAGATCTGCTTATAATTGCTTTGCCCCGAGGATCCATCAAAGCCCCATTTGCTGATAAGCTTCAGGTCAGTTGCAGAATCTAAATCGAACTCAATTGTATCCAAAAGCCTTGAGGCTGTCAAGTTGAGCAGAGCTTGCAATTTAACTGATGCCGTGCAATCACTAAATGTCATATCCTCCTTTCTTGGGTAACATTTCAATTTTGCTTCTTTTAATTTATAATAAGAAGGATACAATTGAAAGCCTTTTTCGCTTGCTGATTCTCTTAGGTTTATATATTGTGCCTTCGACAAATTTAGGGAAACAAGTAGCGCCAACGCTTTATCAGCAGTGTATGGAACATATTTTTTTGCATTCAAGCAATTATTCACTTTTGTTATATCTTCTGGATTTTTAAGTAAATGGTTTATTATATTAGCGATGGCTTCTTGTCCATTACATTTCAGTGTATTTGATGTAGCTGCAATTAATTCTTCCTGAGACAAATTATTTTGAATTTGGTCTACTCGTCTTCGTTTTTGTCTGTTGGACAAATCATCGAATGATTTTCTGGGACAAATCAAAGCTGTAGAAGCTTTCGATGTGGATGGAGACAGATTCTCAAGACTTAAGTCCTCTTCATGTCTTTCGTGTTCTTCATGTACTTCATGTTCTTCGTGTCTTTCGTTTAATTTTAGTCCTTTAGGCCAAATTATTTCACTTTCTAGCCAATCACCATTTTTTTTAATAAAGTTAGAAAATATACGATTGCATTTTTGCCATCTAGCTGTTATAGAAGAACAGAATTTTACACAAAACTTTTGAAGCACTACACTATTTTCTTCAGTCACGTTTATTTTCTGTTGCAGAAAATCAGAAAGTTTTTTGCTATCTGATAGAGATCCAAGCTGGTCTCTTAAAACAACAAACATATCGAGATTAGTAACTAGACCCTCCATGATACCGAAAAAAGGATTCAAAATAAAATGGTATGGATCGTAGCACGGATAAATGTACATTAAGAACGAATTCAAAATATAAGTCATTTTATACCCTGGGCAATAAACAAATTTTATTGCCCTAGATGCTCTCATTAATGATAGAACTAAGTAAAAGGACAAAACATGTTTACAATCGATATCACGAGAATGTTTGTTTTGTTTTAGTTAATTAAAGACAATAAACAAACAGTAGTTGTAAAACAATTAACTAAATGCACCTGTAATCTCCAGATGTCATCAGTGTTAATGACTGAAAGTAATCCTTTGCCATCTGGTGGTCCATTTGCATTTATGATTTATTACTGTGTTTACGTTAATTGTGTAACCACATGTTTTGGGTACAACAACCAATTATGCCAATAAATATTTACTTATTTACTTCTATTGTGTTATTCTATTAGATTTTTATATAATAGTTTGTATATCCACAATGTTTTTGTCTTACTATCTTGTGGTTAAATTGACTTAAAATGTCAATTACAAAATTAGAAATAGTACTATTTTTACCATTTTTCCGATCCCTATAACTGGAAAAGTTGCAAGTCAATGCAGACATTCGAAATGTACAAGTAAAGTAGAACTGGCCAGGATTCAGAAAAATAAGGTTTTAACGCAGGATCTAGCAGGACTTCGTAGAAATTTAGGTTTTTATAGTGCGTTCCATACATTAAAAACCTAAAATAATTTTTTATGCCGAAATTATAGGGTTAAGCAAAAAAATACAAAGAATGAATAGTGTAAGGAATGATAATATCAAAACGTTGGCGTGAAAAAAAATTGGAAAATCCGAAAAAAAATCCTATGTCACAAAAATAGCCGTTTCGACCCACCGTGCGGTATGCAGGTTTCCTCACGATGTTTTCCTTCACCGTTAAAGTGCGTGGTGATTGACTATCAATACACACATTTTTTATAATAGACCAAAGCAAATATTTCAAATATACTAATTGTCAAATTTATAATATTATTTTCGAACATAATACGCATGCCTTGAAACTAATTCATTTACTCTTAACTCCAAAGACTAATACACAAATTTACTCGAACAGGTTCGAGCATTTGCCTTAGCATATTGTGTTTAGTTTTTTAAATCATGTTACAAATAATTTGTTACTTGTTACTCTTCTTTTAAAGGGGTGGCTACTGCTGACGCGACGACGTATCAATCATCGTATTACTCTGAAACTTGAAAAGAATATTTTTTCCTATTTGAAAAAAAAATACCTTCGCGAAATTAAAAAGGAGCATAAGTCACTGAAAATCCAAGGAAAAAATAGAAGTTTATAAATAATCATATTTATAGTAATAAACTAAAAAATGATTTCACTTTCTTATCATATTTCATTATTTTATAAGATTTGATGACAATTGTTAATTCTGACAAATATCACAATAGTTTCGTTCGGCATGCTCGTCAAGTTTACGTTCTTGGCGAGCAAACAAGTAAAAGCTTTTCTTACTATCATTCGTTACTGACAGTTTCGGCGAACATGTAAATATATGAAAGCAATTGTAAAACGAAAATGAAAGTTAAACCTAGTTTTATTGTTTTACGATCGTATTGCATGTGATAATAGCATAAATATATATTTATGGCATTTTTAATACTGCGGTTTCATCTTTGATGTTCAGAGTACCTTAATATTATTAAAATAATAGGCTTATCGATCTTATAAAATGTATTACGTAATAAATATCACGAAGTTATTGATACTTGTAAATATTACATCAATTTAACTAATAATGACATTCAAGCTGTAATTTACTTTGAATATAATGATTAATGAGTGAAGTAAAACAATATTTTACAATAAAAAAAGGATGCCACATTATAATATCGACCTTCGTCAGCAGCAACAAAACGCATGCGCAGTAGCATTGGCGCCATCTGCAGACCAGTCTACATAGTTAAAAAAGAAACGCCGCCATTTTGACATTTGTTTGGCTTTTGTGTGTCCATAATAAAATTTTATCATGTAATGCGTTATTACGAATGCGTTTTCGTACTATTTCCGCGATTTAACTACTTTGCTTCTGTGCCGGATGAATAAATTCCTACGCATCAGCGAAAACGCATATGTTAAATGCTGAAAAAATCGATAACTTACCAGTGCCGCTCTTTTTGTGTTGGAATGGAATAATCTTAGTTATTTTACAAATAATTTAATAATTTAACTTACAATCTATAATTAGATTAAGTAAAATGTGTTTTTAAATCGTTTTTATATAATTTACCAATGATATACGTCGATAGGAGGTGTGTGAAAAAGGCGCGAAGAGATTCCGCGCCACCGTACATTTGCGGAAATGAAACTATGTGTAAATAAGTATATGTTGAAATACAATATATAATATTCATATTATTTTATCGTGCTGTTGACAAATGGTGAAATAATTATTTAAAAATATCAAACAATTTCATGTAAGTATTAAAATAAATCAGTTCTTTTTCTATTTCCTATATGTTTTAATATCAAAAATTTTACTTTTTGGAAATTATTTATTTTCTTTTATTTTTCATGTCGTTCTGATAAAAACTATGTTTAAATATGGTACTGAAATGGTCCCACACATTTTTTTATCCCATTGCATATTTATCTCACTGTTTTAATTGACTGAATGTTGTGATTATTGATAATATTTTATTCCATTTACAATTATTTTTTCTTATAGAAATATGTGCATGTTGTATCTTGAACAGCATTGCAAGAAAAACATGCATAACATTTTGTTTACATTGTGATTTAATATAAAAGGCATACAGATTTTTGATGTAATAAATAATAACATATTGAAGAATTTCCTACGGCATTTACTTGTTTACTATATTGATTACTTATGAGCCTTAGAAACTTAAAACTCCTTTTTTATTCAGATTGTCTGCCACTCCTAAAAAATAGATAAATATTATTTTTTATTTACATGTTCTTACTTAATATCGTTCCATGTACATAATTTTACTATTAGTTGCTTATTATATTCCTAAAAATTTACAAAAATCTTGAACAATAAGTTAAGAGAAAGATTATTTTAAATGATTAAAAATGCTAAATGCTAAATCAGTTTACATTAAAACTAGTGAAATCACATGTATAACAGCAAATAAAAAACATATACTAAATACCACAACAGGTAAGATAGAACACTAACTCTTATTAGGTAAGCTAATATGAATTCTATTTACTGGACAGAGGGTCCATAATTGACATTCAGAGACAGTGGCACTTCACTGAACCACCAAGAAATAAACTTAATAACAAAGCCTTGGTATACGTCCTGTCTACTAGGGTTAGTAGATATTATTATTGAAGCGAAACTTCTATAAAAACATAAACTGAAATTTTTTTAAACAAAAAATCAACACGAAAAAGGCAAGCTGAATAAAGTTTATTTATTATATTGATGTTATTGTTTAATATTTATTATGTTGAATGTAATTTTGTCTGATTTGTCTCATATTTGATATCTGAAGGACCCTTAGCCCTAATAATATAAATTCAGAGGCAGAACTGAATATTTTAGCCGCCTTTTTGAACTTTTTAGTTATTGGTCTGATGGGCCTCATAATCTTGAAAAAATCTGAATTGAAAGAGAAATTAAACTAAGATTATAGGAAATACTGTATACTTATATCATTCTCTCGCATGCTTAATTCAATTTATGAATATGTCTATTGTCTATTTTTGGGGCAGCTTTTTCAAAATCCATATTTACTTATCTCATTCTCTCCTAGGCTACTTTGCCGAAGTTTCACTTCTGTCGCGAGTCAATTGCATGCGCACACACTTCCCCTTGTTTTTACTTATTAGTGCACACCCTGGCTATAAGTTGTTAATAGTGTTTCAAGTCTCACTAAGTAAGACCTAAACTTAATAACAACTATGTAGAGTGAGAATTAACAAAGTTACAAATGATATGAATATATTAAACTTCCCTGTGTTCTTGTACACATGTGGTAATAGCAGGATTTTTATTAAACCACTGCTGTTATTATAAGATATGCCATCTTGAAGTAATCACTGTAAAACATCTAATACTATGAGGGTTTGAATCATCTATAGAAATATTACTTGCGTTCTAACATTTTGAAGCTGCTGTTATGCCTATTTTACATCTTGCTTTTTGTTTGTGATATAACTTGGAATAATGTATATTTGTTTGTAGGTTAAGGTTCCACCTCATCTTGCAATGCGGTTAAGAAGTAGAAAAAGGGAGCGGCCGCTCTCAAGTAAGAACGCGTCTAAAGTAAAGAAGTTGTTGAAAAAGAAGATAAACAAACCGCTACCGAAATCTTCTCCCGCTTGGAAGAAGGCACTGAAGCGGGACACGGCGAAAAATGCCCTGTCTGACCCACACATCTGCATAACAAGATCGCAAAAACTAAAGACCAGGCCAGTCAGAACCATCAGAAGCATGGAGAAGGCGGTGGAGTTGCACAAGAACAAGTCCAAACATAAGGACACTGCAAAGAACACCAAGCCAATCTTTCAGACTGTGGTGAGGCCGAACAAGGATTCCGTATCGTCTTCCACATCGGTAAAGAAGCCTCAGAATGACAAGATATCCACCACAACAAAGAGGGAAGTGAGGACCACAAAGAGTGTCCAACTCCGCCACAGTTCTTTGAACAGGGAGCTCAGGAAGCCGGAGATATCCTCCGCGATCAGCTCTCCTCGCAAGACTCGGCGCATAGACAACAACAAGTCGGTCTCTCTGAACAGTTCGCCAATACGGAAGGTCCGTCAGATTGGCCTAACCAGTCCAAAGGCGGTTAGTTCAACCAACGAGAGTCCTAAGAAGAAGACCAAGAAGAGTCCAGTAGACCAGCCGAGCTGGAGTGATGAGAACGACATTTCTATGTACGAAGCTCATACTACGACTTTTGTGGACTTCCCTACTCCGAAATCTGAGGAGTCTGATACAGATAATGTTGAGTCGTCGGAGTTGTGCCTTCCTAATGACTGTCTGAATGATTTCATAGCGATTGCCGAGTGTGCCAGTCTGATCAATGAGACAGTGCCTACTACTGAAGATGATATTAACTTTTTAGCTGATAAGGCTGCTAGAGTGATGACTACTGAAAAGGAAGAAGAGAAGACGGTGAGTAGTCTTTTTCTGGTCTCTTAGTGATTTTTGGTTGAAAGCCAGATGTGATTTCGGTTACCGCATTGCGATGAACGTATTCTTTTAACACTTTTTGCAGGGATTAATATTTATATAGCATTGATTCTACAAAAAATAAGACACCTAGTAGTCTTTGTCTGATGGGTGTTTACGTACTTCATGAACACAAACAATATATAGGTCTTAATTGCATGTTCTTTAGGGTGGTATAAATTTCCAGAAGTCTCGAACGAACTCGATGGAGAAGCGTCTGCTGAAGCGAAGGAAGTCGAGCAACGACCTGGAAATGTACCAGCCAACCTCCACCACCGACGACATGGACAACTGCGCCGACTTCCTCGCGAACGGCGAAAAATATGTACAGGTATTGTATTATAAATTACTATTTTCAATAGTTCATTGTCTAAATAATAAATGCTCCCAACAGACACATACATAGTCCTGACCCCACACTAAGATCGAGTCTTGTGTCGTGCGTATCAGAAACTACAAGAGTCTTCGGGTCTCACAAACACCTAGACCCGAAACAAATACCTGTGGATCACACAAATATTTGTCTCGAAGCGGGGATCGAACCTGCGGCCTCATGTTCACAGCCTGCATCTAATGGACTGTGCCACGGAAGCTGTATATGTTTGATTTTGTGTTTACAAGGACAGTATAACTGGTAAAGGCTGCTTCAATTTGAAAGGCAAGGTCCTTCGGTCGTAGCGTGAAGAAGTTGTTAAATAGCCTGCATAATTGTATTGAATGGCGAGGGATTTTTATAGTCGGTTGCTAATTTGATGAACCTCGCACTGGGCCAGAATTAATGGCACTATTTAGAGGGGGCCTATATTCAGCAGTGGACGGATATTTGCTCATTATATAAATGGCAGAATCGATATTCTGTCTGCACCGCATTACTCTTGTCATACGCCCGAATACTGGAACGACATTCAAATAATAAGTTGCTCTTAACAGCGCACGGCTCACTTAGCCAGTACATTTAATCGGGATTAACGTAGTTAAGCGCAAGTTATATTTAAGTTGCGTTCCAGTATTTGGGCGATGATGTGTAAAGCTGTGATTTTGTGAAGCTGGAACTAAAAAGAGAAATATATTATGTATGTACTTCCTGTGTCTGAAGGTGTTAAAGAATTTACATATTTTATGGAAATTTCGATTGTTATCGTCTTCTAATACAACAAAACAACAATAGAATTGGTTTATGATTATGTGATTGGGTCGCCCGCAGACGCCAATCGGTCAATTCATTCCGGAAATTATATATTTCCTATGTAAGGTTCGCAGCGCGTCTAAGTTTGCAATTTCAATAGGTCAGTAACATGTTGGCGACATTTTCGGGTCTTGTCGCTTAGGATAAATTGAGTTATAGTAGGTACTAAATCATTAAATTATTATATGTTGATATTTATTTACAATTTATATTCGGCTTTAAATTTCTAATTTCTGAACAAGTCTTTTTTGTCGATTAAAATAGACTATTGGGTAATGATCATGTGATTCCTGCCCCGTCACGGTAGGATCAGTGTAAGCCCGCTAATGGCATTACTCGGTGACGTAAATAAGAAGCTAATAAATGTACTGGTATTTAGTAGCGATGTAGAATCCTAAAATAGCGCCAGCCGAGTTGTACAACCAATCCGCTTTCGTGTAACTAAGGAAGAGCTACAATGTCAGCTTGATGTTTCTTAATCCAAGTAAATTTAAGTGTTCTCAAAACTGAGGACAATCTTAAAAATAGGTTTCCTTTTATGAATTTGAATATTTTAAAAAAATCCTCTGGAATTTTAAGTAATTATCCCTTATTTGCATCATGCAGGGAAGTCAAAACGTCATAACACGATTGCTGATTAAGCACATTGCACATGAAAAAAAAATACTTCACACAAATTAAATGAAAAAACAATTAACTCTTTAGAAATCTTATCTTTTGAATCGAGTAGCCATACCATTGAACGTTTAATATTTTTAAGTGCAGGAATTGCTGATGTGAGACCATATATACGGATTCACTAGTTTCTGTTAATGGTATGATGCCACATTTGCCACATGTATGTAAATACAAATAATATGTATTTTTAGTCTAATGAAATTTAAAGGATGAATAGTATTTCTAGAATGTTTACTAACCCATCACTCAGGCTTGCGGAAAAGAGAGGTAGATCTAAATGAAACTGTTACGTTGTATATTCTCCTCTAACTGGATTCTATATCTTTGTAGCGAAGTTGTGCAAACTATATCCATCTCCCTCCCTCAGCCGGACTTCGTGACGATGCTGGAGCAGGACGGGTACGTGCGCGACTCGGAGTGCGAGATCTCGTCGACGTGCGACACGCAGGGCACGGCCATCGAGAGCCTGGAAGCGCTGTCGGCCCGAAGCCCCAGTACGGGCTTCCTGGCGGAGATCAGCCAAAGCCTCGCCGCTGAAGCTGCTGGATGGGTGAGTCACGTGACATTCTCATCTTGACTTTTGTTCGCCTATCTCTTTACCAAGACCGCTACAAAACGGACTGACGCGTTGGTAGTGAATAAATAATTTGGACTATTTCGTAAACTGGCAAAAGAAAGCTTTGGATAGAGTGAAAGAGGGAAGGTTTAATAAATAAAACGTATTTATAGTGTTGAATTTGTGTTTTTTGCTAGCCTTGACGGCTTGTCAAATTTTGTCATATAAGTTGGCAAGCAGTTTTATATCCCTGGCCAGAAAAATACTCTTGCATTGATAAATGAATACTACCTTTGTCGATATATTTTTGACCTTGAAACTTAAACAGGTTTGTTTAAAATGTTAATCCTTTATAATAAGATCACTTAGTAAATAAACCTATAAACCTTTACGATACAAACCTTGTGTCCTGAGTATCTATATATGATTCTTTTATATTTTACAACGGCCCAGGTGCGAAATAAATGAATTAGATAACACAAACATGTCTCAGTGCAGTGAACGAACCTGCTCTCATTTCACACTTAATCTTAAGCAACTGCTCCGCGGAGGCTGCTATAATAGAATATCATCGAATGTTTGTATTATTTTGTAGACAAACACAAGTGCAATTAAAACAAAACATTTTTTGTGAAAACAGTATTAAAGTAGCTTGTAACATGAGGCAAATATAAGTATTTTAACTGAAAGAGTGGGGACGTAGTGGGGACATCTTACCGTCTCTTTCACACCTGCACACTATAATGCACAGTGACGTCACTAATTTTGTTTTGCATACCTTTTCTATTACCACACTACAAGATTTAAAACGTTTCTCACTTGTTTAATTCTCAATGGATTTGCAAAATTCTTTGTTGGCTAGATTTCGGATATGGAGACTTTTTGATTAAGACAATAAAATGAGTCAAATACCTTATTGTTGGTGTTACAATTGCATTTTCTTTCAGAACGGCACGGACATTGTCGCCGACGAGTCACTGGCGTGTCACGATGAACAAACTCCGTCGGATATCGAGGTATGTAACATAATATTAAATTCTGCAGGATTATAGTGGTAGAATTCGTGTTCAGTTCTGTAAAAATGATTTTTTTGAACGAGACTAGGCTCGTAAATATTTCGATGTAGTAATTTGTAGAGACAATGGCTTAACAACAATAGGATATATTTGAAAGTAGGAATGGTTGGAATATGATGAAAATATGTATTATGTAAAAGAACGTACAAAAAATGTTTAAAATGTTTATGGTACAGGAGGAGGCTGCGGACGTGATCTCTTCGTGCAGCAACCGAGTGGACTGCGAGCAGATATCATCGTGGGTGGACGCGTTTGATCCATACTTGTTCATCAAACAGGTCTGTATAATATTTTAACAGTTAATAATATTAACATTATATTTTTGTTACAGTAGTTATACATTTTCTTCCCAATCAGCTGGAGAAATTAATATATTAACATGTTAATGCTATGTGTGTTCATGTAGCTCAGCTGTAATATGACGATTTTTCATGATACTTTTGTATATCGTGGGTATTAAGGTGTGATAAACTGCATAGAGATGTAATTGTTTGGTTGTGGTTCAGTTGCCGCCGCTGGAGAGCGTGTGCGCGGGCGCGCTGCGCGCTCGCTACCCCGCGCTGCCGCTCAAGACACGCACCAGCCCTGACTTCAGCCTCGTCAGTATACCACTATTTATATGTCACCATTTACCACACAACATTAATATTTTAATTATTTTTGAATGTGTTAATACATCTGCAAGTTGCTTAAAACGATCAGTAATTTTCACTTAATTTATAAGGAATAAACGAAGGATAAAAATATTCATGCAAAGAAATCAAGATTGTGGCCAGAAGGCATTCACATTTTTTTAAAAGTATAAAGAGTTTTTTTTAATAACTAGGTAGCTAATTGTAGTGATGTTTGTGCAGGTGCTGGACCTGGACGAGACGCTGGTGCACTGCTCGCTGCAGGAGCTGCCCGACGCCAGCTTCCACTTCCCAGTGCTGTTCCAAGACTGCCGATACACAGTCAGTACACTTACCTCATGACTAACATTGACCTTACTGTACTTATTCTTCTTCTTCTTCGTTTGAGTCAATGACTCAAAGTTATTAGTCGGTTAGAATCTTTACAATTTCCCGGCTCAGTAGGTCCCTAAAGTTATGACAGCGTCAGTAGCCTCCATTATGTTCCTATACTGTACTTATTTAGAATTATATATTTTTAATTAAGCATGATAAAAAGCATTTTCGGTTGAAACTATAAAGTTAGGATGGATTCTTTGTTACAAAAATATTTAGGTTTGTAATGAGGTAACTTAGAGCTAATGTCTCTATAATATTATTTGTCGCATGCTGTTTATATTTTTAACCGTTCCATTACATGCAAACGTTAGGTAACAATAATTCTATGAATCTACTAGCCGAGTTATTTTGTACACGGGCTATACCGCTGGCATTTTTTTTAATTAGACTAACATGAGCGTTAAATATAAGTGTGTACGTGCGTGTGCAGGTGTTCGTGCGCACGCGGCCGCACTTCGCGGAGTTCCTGTCGCGCGTGTCGCGGCTGTACGAGGTGATCCTGTTCACGGCCAGCAAGCGCGTGTACGCCGACCGCCTGCTCAACCTGCTCGACCCCGCGCGCCGCTGGATCAAGTACCGGTCTGTACCACTGCCACTCATTCAAAAATATATAAACTCGCCCATTGAACCTCTTTTGATGCTTACATAAAATAAACATATATTTAATTCTGCTACTATGTTAGATCTCTTTAAATATGTATATAATATGTGAAGTTTTTATGTGGTAAATATTCGTAATTTACGGTGACATGAAAAAGGATTTTATATGTGTATTTATACATGTTAGTAATGTAAAATATGTAACCAGTAATTACTAATTGTAGGGACGCACATAGCATGGTGCAATATAACACCAACGTTGCACATATGTATTCGACGATACATGCGGTGATTCAGTCACTCCCCTCCCTCGTTATTTGCTCTAGTTGCTCCGACAAGTTATGTGGTGCTGATGCCGAGAACCCTGGCATCGAGGTTGTAGTCGTTATTGCGGCAATTTCATTAGGGCGCAAGTTTTCCATTATCTTGTCGGCTAATGCAGCTAGTTCATCCAGCTTCGTATCCTGTGCCACTGACAATACTGCTTTAACCGAACCCGGTAGTCTGGATATCCACAAACGTTTCAGTGCTTCCGTAGATACCTGGGTATTAGAAGCAAGCTCCGACATTCTTCTCAGGAGTTGTGATGGACGTTGAGTTCCTAAGTCCATCGTCCATCTCTGATACGAGCTTGTTGAATTGTCGTTCGGCGCTCTCTTCGTAGACGGTTATCAACCTGTCTCTTATGGCTTCGTACTTTTTCTCTGCAGGCGGAGTACAAATAAGGTCGTATACCTGCTGTAAGGCATCTCTGCCAAGCTTCGTTATCACCTTATTAAATTTTGCCGTGTCACCTTGTTTTTGCGGCTCCATAACCGAGTCAAATTGAGCAAACCATAGTTTCGGCATGTCCTTCCAAAACTCAGGTATTTTTGAGGAAACAGAAATCGCTGCAAGATCCGCAACTGGTTGTATTGCTGTGGGCGACAAGTCCATTTGACTCGCTGCGCCGGCTGCTGGCTTATACATATTTTCCAAAAAGTTCGCGCACTGATTCACTATATCACGTCGGGGTCACCAATGTGATGTCACTCTATAATTGTTCTGCGTGTACTGTGTCTTTTGGGATTTTCCAGGTAAACACAATAAAAAGATATTTACGTTAACCGAATTTATTTCCGCGGATTCAATCACATACAAGTATATACGGACGAGGGAGGGGAGTGACTGAATCACCGCATGTATCGTCGAATACATATGTGCAACGTTGGTGTTATATTGCACCATGCTATGTGCGTCCCTACACTAATCATTTTCATTAGGCGGTGGTTATGTTGTATGCAATACAAAAGTTCACCATAGTCAATAAAACTTACCTTGAAGAAAAACTTACCCCCTTAATTCTGGTTGAGAAATGTAAATGCTAAATGTGTTGCCAAGTTACATTATAATTACAGAATTAATATTTTTGTTACAGTCTATTCCGAGAGCACTGCCTGCTCGTGAACGGGAACTACGTGAAGGACCTGTCGATCCTGGGCCGCGACCTGCGCAAGACGGTGATCGTGGACAACAGCCCACAAGCGTTCGGCTACCAGCTGGAGAACGGCATCCCTATCGACAGCTGGTTCGTGGACCGCAGCGACAACGAGCTGCTCAAACTGCTGCCCTTCCTCGAGCATCTGGCCACTGTGAGTCACAGAGTCTTACACCATTTTAAATTAGAATTTTATACTAGAATAAGAATTGGATGAGCTCTAAGTCTAAATAGCAATGAAGAAGGCTTTTGCGCAGCAGTGGGACACAGTATTGCCACAAATTAAAACATATTGTATCATTGTACAATATTTCCAAAATATGCTAGTTGTGTTAAAAATACATCTTCTATTTGTATCTGTCTGAATAGCGCCTACAGTTCACAGTGGAAAACTTGTCACGCCAGTCTATCAAATTGCTAGTTAATTAATGTGAATATCAAATTCCGAAATATTGTAGCATTATTTTATCGGCTGGTAGTAATGATACACTTACATCGGGTGTTTTAGCTACTTGGTTGTCAGGACAAAAGCAAAAATAAATGTTTTTAACATTTGAAATGCAATGATGATAAAATTTGTTTGCAGAAAGACGACGTGCGCCCGTACATAAGGGAGAAGTACAAGCTGTTCAGTTACCTGCCTCCCGACTAAACTTCATCACAATCTGCCACAGCCGTCATTGCAAACAGCACTGCCAATGAGGCTCTCTGTACTAAGTAATTACATCTCATAATAACACATCTTCATTCACTCATCCATCCATAGAATATGGCAGCTCATATTTGTCACTGATATCCCGAGAATAACTATCTATCTATATCAGCCCATATACGTCCCACTGCAGGGCACGGGCCTACTCTACAATCGAAAGAATCCATTGAGAGTGGTTAGGCCATATAGTCCACCACGCTGGCCTAGTGCGGGTTGGCGAACTTTCATACCGTAGAAATTCTTTAAAATCGCTACGGTATGCAGGTTTCCTCACGATGTTTTCCTTCACCGTTAAAGTGCGTGGTGATTAACTATCAATACACATATAACTCCGAAAAGTCAGAGATGTGCCCCGGGATTTGAACTCGCGACCACCGTGAACATGTAGGCAGCCGCGTCTGGTCCGTTACCAACAGGCCACTACGCACTTTTTTAGCCGAGCCCGAGAATAACGATTATATAAAAAGCATAAGCCATAATGAGCCTTCTGCCTTACTTAATAAGGTTTCTAATAAAACTGTTATTTGATGAATAAACGAAATAATCATTTCTATGGTTGATACTGTTGACTGCACTTATGCATTATCATTGCTGTGTCATATATAAAATTATTGATGATATTTGTATGGATGGATGGCAAAACTTCATCCGTTTCGGTGCAGTGATGGCTGAACTACTAATAATTGTCTTGTCTGTTCGTTGGCGGCTTGACAGAGCAGGCGGGCGGCGCGGCGTATAGTTATAATGGCCTATACAAGTCTACTTAGCTTACAGCACTATACTATTTATTAGTTCTCACCACGATTGCGTTCATATTGCCCGGAGGATCTTTCTCTCTTTATAGTATAATTGGTGCGCAACCTTTTGTAGAAAGGAGAGAGGGGATTTTTGGAAGTTTGGAAGGAATGGCGAGCTTTCGTGGCTTGCTTAAAATCTCAACGGTGATATGAGGTAGCTTCGACAAATATTTGTGTGAAACACAACCCAGAAGACAAAATTTAAATCTTATCGTGGAATTAGTGTATGACTCTTGGCTGTGTTTATAATTAAATACGTCATTTACCGCCAGACAACAACTAAATATGAGTAAATGCAGCCGTTTCCATTCTTTGGTATTCACCACTGCTAACGCCCCTAACATTGTCCCCTCTATCTCCCGTTTTCCAAAAGGGTTGTGCATTATGTCGATCTATAGTAAGTGCTTCGGAAATATCGGTGTTTTAGTTGTACGGTTTCTTGTAGTGCCCACCGCTCGGCTGACTGTCAAACGCCGCGACATATATGTGTTTTATATATTGTGATTATGTAAAACTGTATTCTAAAATGTATCTTGATAAATAATTCTTATCGATATTCAAATTTATAATACACGTATGTATTTGTTATTTATAGTAGTGTTTTATAATTTTCTATTATCCTGTGAGATAATGTTTTGGTGTAATTTTGTATTTAATACACCGTTTTTGCACATTGTGGCATTGACATCTAAAATTAAAAAGGCTATCTTTATATACTAGTAATTAAACAATGAAATAAAGCTGAATTATGATATCAAATTATACCACTTGTCGGATAATTAAATTTTAAAACATTACTGTGAATAGTCAAATGTAATTTTATCACCCGATATCACTGCATTTTTAATACTGTACAAGAGTACGAGAATATATTATTATGTTGTGTGTACATTTATTGTATTGTGTTTAGTTATAGCGTATTTACTCATCGTGTATGCAGGTGCTATGTATTTTAATAGTGCTGAAGATATAAGCCAACATGTAACGAAAATGGCCGAAAAACTCTGTATATGCAGTTGGAATGCTTGACTAGCTAAATAACCACTAACGGCCCTATTCAAAGACAGATTTAAAACCTATTTTAGTTACCGAATGGTTTGTCTTCTTTGTTCAAACTGAATTCATAAAATCGAAACGGATAAAACATTCGATAGCTAAAATATGTTTTAAAACTGTCGAAGAATAAGGCCGTTAATATTTTATAAGACAGCTCTGTTAAACAAAATGTTAAAGACAGCCGGATTGTTATTTACCGCTAACAGCTGCATACATTATTTTATGATAAATAGGTACATGTTTGCGGGTTTGAAGTGGGCCTCTGAATCTATTATGATATAAAGACAACCGCTATACGTCGTTTAGTAATTTGACACAATAAAGCTGTTTTATAAAAAGGCTAACTGAGCAATCCATATCTTATAGCCGCCACACATGTAACGTGCGTTTGCGCAAACGTGAGTTTGCACTAGTCTCGAATCGACAATTGAATGAAGTTTGCGCAGTTATGTCCACACACGGTTCAGTATACTGGTGCAAACTCATATTTGCGCCATATCGTTACGTGTGGCGACCATTACATAGTCAAACCATGGTTGTAGAAATGGTGATTACCACATAATCGGTAATTTGTTTGTGACATCTCCCAAATGTCTAGTGGTTGTTGTGATCGGCGGTATCTAGACGTGAAGATTTGTCTGAGAAATTTGTCTTCTTACATCAATGGGGATGTCTATACAAATTACGTAATTTGGTACGTCACAATATATTTTAGTGGTGTTCTCAGAGGTGTACGGAACATCTTGTTAACCATAACATGACCGTACGTTTCGGCATCCCCTAACATACCAGGAAGTTTTCATAAAATTGTATTATGTCTTCAGCATTTTTATAATTAACTAACATTTTTCTATATTGTATGTTTTGGCTTGTGGTTTAAGTAACTTAAAGCTCACCCGCACTTGTAAATTATAATTGAAGTAGCAAAAATAATGATTTTATTGAAAAGGTAGTTTGTTGAAGTTTTAACTAGTTGTAGGTCTCTCATATTATGTAAGAGGCCGCCTGGGTAGGTACCACCGCAATGTATATTTCTGACGCCAAACAGCAGTGTAAATGCAGTGTTGTGTTCCGGCTTGAAGAACATTGTAGCCAGAGTAACTACTGGACATAATGAGACTTATGTCTCAAGATGGCGAGCACAGCGGAATGCCAAGCATTGCTTTAGAATTAATGGTTTTGTTTGGTTTTCTACTGTTCATGAGCGGTTGTATTGCTTACTATCAGGCGAATGGCATGCTCGTCTCGCACTTCATCGCGATAAAAAAAAAAAGTATATACCCAAAGTATTTGGCAAACAGAAAGTCCACTAAAAAATATAATTTAGAACTGGACACGAAAGTCTTACCGCCGCACTCAGAGACGTTTAATGTCAATTAAATTGTTCTTTAGTATAGATTCTCTTTGTAAAATGTAAGTAATGATTTAATTGACATTAAATGTCTTTGAATACGGCAGTTGAGACTCGGTTGTATCGACTAACTTCAGGACAATATATAGCTTTTACATTATCAAAGTCAAAAGCGTTCTCGTCAGAGTTACTTCATGTAACCGAGTCTTATTTGTAAATAAAAGAAAACATTCTTTCTTATTGATCAAAGCGCTATTTTTAGAAGTCGTAGAAATTAGAATGTGCTTTTTTTCTTCAGCAAATCAGTAGTACAACACTGAACATTTGGCAATTTTCAAGTTACTTAATCCACGAATGCAAACATATTTTTTATTTTTGTGTATAATTCTTTTGATACGTTTTTTTATTATTTACGTCCACTAGATTTAATTTCAGTGTTTTATAGCTTTGTAAAATAAATATGGATCTTGCTAATCACGTCATCCATTTAAGGCGCGACGTTTAAGTACGTCATGACGTGTTTTCACGTTGCAATGTTTCCGTGACGTGTTTAAACGTCGCGTATATATTATAGCTATATTTATAGCCTCGATGTAAAGGTGCGTATATTTAAGTGATTTTTATTGTGACGAAAACGCGTGTATATAAATTTTGATAGGAAAAGACTCGGTTTGAAACAAGGATATAAATTGTTAGTATAGAAGATAGGAGTTTTACAATCATGTAACCCAAATCTTAGTCCAGTGCTGGGAAAGGACCTATTATTTCAATAAAAATTATAATTATTCACATTATGGACATCAACATGATGTTTAAATTTAAAGCAACTAAATAGAAACTAATTGTGATGATTTTACAATCAAAAGTCTGACCTTAACCCTAAAAAACTAATCACATACAGGCAGCTAAATCGTTTATGATTAGATTTAGTTTAATCATATCTTAATCTGGCCATAGTGTAGATAAATCGTTACATATGCCTATATAATTATTGTTTTTTTTGGTCACAATGACGGTGGTGAAATCGAACTTGCATCATCGTTAATATTGGTATGAATTTTGTAATGGTTCGATTGGCAAGGGAGATAACTTAAGTTTTGAATGAGACGATATTCGTGACGTATGGTTAGACAAGGATAATTATTATCTATACATAGTACCAAGGTGCAACAACTAGTTTTTTTGTTAGTGACTAACTCGTGGAGATCATGCCATCAGAGGCTAATTGAATAAAAAATAACGACATAAATTCACGCATGTATACCCAAAGAAGTAGCTACACTAGTAAGCTGCCAAAAAGACCCATAATTCATCGAGCTTAGAATGTCTAGACAAGCGTCTAGTGATATTGTGTATAAAATTATGATGTGGGCAATCTATACATTTATGTAAGACGCCATAGAAAATAAACATGGCTTTGACGGGAGTCTTTTCCAGCACTGGGCAGGATCTTATAATTATTGTTTAAAGCGACTGTATGAATAATTTGAGCATTCGCATATTGAGTATTTATACATTGTTATTAGATTATTTGAAAATGTTTAAGTGATAGTTCGTGTAATTTTGTTGTTTGAATAATTTATTTTTGTATTCGTAATTCGATATTTTAGCGAAAGGTCTCTTTGAAGCCTCTTAATATAAATATTATCGGTTTTAAGTATTTATTTTTGGTAAATCACATTTATCCAAGTTATAAATATTTCCCACCATATAAGAATATTATAACTATTCCATCCAGGTCCAGATCCAGGAGTCTGGTATAATCGATTTAACTTACTTGTCACACGCATGAAAATTTACCCAAAAATGAATTCCCTAAAACCGAGCTTCGAAAAGCAGCAGGATTTCTATTTAATATCACCCACTATCTTAAAACGTCTGCATATTTTATTTCAGGGACTTCAATGAGACCTTTTTAATTTCTATGAGGTGTGTCTATGGTCGGAAATGTCGACAATAATCCCGGATTATCTATGACCGGATGTACTGTAAGTCGACAATCATATGTGAATGCTCGCATATTGATATGTTACATTGACGTTGTAAGGTAGATAAGTGAAATTTAATTATGTGGAATAAATGCTTAGTTAAGTGATATAGCGATCAAAATGTTCGGTTTAGAGTAGCATTAAGTACTCGAATGTTTAATCTATTAAAGTATTTAATGAGATTAATAATTGTTTTATTTCAGTAGGTTACATTTAATTTTAATGTCTATACCCTAATACTTTCTTTACAAGGCGAATTTTATGCGGCTTATTTAAATTCGTATGTTTTACGCAACGTTCAGGAATCAAGTTTTTTACCAATTCGCGTATGAATTGGGGTGAGTCAATTTGTAATGAATTCGCCTTTTGTGGACCTATTCCATAGATGTGCTGTAGTAAACTGTACATGCAGATATAATAAATGAAAGCCATATATCTATTATATATTGACAGCCTCCGTGGCGCAGTTGGTTAGACGCCGCCTGTGAAACGAGAGGCCGCGGGTTCGATCCCCGCAATGAAACAAATATTTGTGTGATCCACAGGTATTTGTTTCGGGTCTGGGTGTTTGTGAGACCGAAAAGTCTCTCGTAGCTTCTGATACCCACGACACAAGACTCGATCTTAGTGTGGGATCAGGACTATGTATGTGACTGTTGGGTGTATTTATTATATCCAATAACCAAGCAAATATATATAACGTAAGCGTGGATAAAAGAGTCGGTAGAGGTCGACCACACCGATCCTACACCATCCAAATCTGTGATACCCTCATTAAGGGTCACGTCAAAAGTACCCTGAACCGACGAGAATGCATGAAGAGATTGATGAAAGTGGATAAAGCGAAAGTATTATATCAGGATCGAGCAAAGTGGCGATCCAATCTCTGCCTACCCCTATGAGATACAGTCGTGTTGATTGATGTATGTATACATAAATTAGCTGGATTAAATAATGCATTGTGTTACTAAGCCAATAAGGGATGGCCTTTAGCACTGACCTACACGACAGCCAAGGATGATCTTTAACAGCCATTACCACTTATAAGTGGACATATGTTTTTCACGATAGTATCGCCATTACGTTACACTTTACAGCCTGACCGACTCATATCTATCGATAAATCGTTTATAAACGAAATTATCTCTACGTCACGAGGTTAGAAAATGCGTTTCACTGGAATGTGAAGGCAAACATATTACTTTTGGCGGATATAAAAATTGAATCATCTTCAACTATAAAAAATCCACTGCTGATCATAATTTTTCGCGGATTTCTACAACGGCTTGCAGAGGAGGGTCTGTTCGAAATTCTGCGACGTCCTGTAAAGTTGTAAACTGTTAATTCCGCTGTCTACCTAGTGCCTTGTGGGTGGATTGTGGCGTTGTGAGTTCGTAGCCTCTATTTGACAGAACTTAGGCCCTATCAGTCATACTGATGACTGATAGGGCCTAAGTAGTAGTATCCATTAATTGAGAATTTTGAACTACTTATGTGTTTGGTTTTGTTAAAAAAATCTTACCCATTTTGGCTTTAGCGATTCTTTGCTTCGAAAGTTTTACACATTATTAAGCTGTATAAATATGATAGCAAATGAAAAGTTTCTAAATGCTCAGTACTACGATAAAATTATATTTTCTAAAGTACTAAGGTGAATCGAACGGAAGTTGGATTTAGATAAAAGGTACTCATGTGTCGTGTCTCTATA
Organism: Deilephila elpenor; assembly: GCA_949752805.1. Classification (NCBI taxonomy): domain Eukaryota; kingdom Metazoa; phylum Arthropoda; class Insecta; order Lepidoptera; family Sphingidae; genus Deilephila; species Deilephila elpenor. The sequence continues at coordinate 14,018,762 of OX457104.1, read as the reverse complement.
TTGCACTAGCGAAACTAGTTAATAATCCATATAATTTATAGAGCTATAACATCTAATCTTGGAATTATGGTGAAACTTTTAATTTCCTGCACATTCTCTAGCCAAATAATGTCATAAAGATAGGAACATTTTTATCACTCGCCGGATCACTAGCAGTGCTGGATTAAGCACTATCGTCCTAGGCGAAATTTCTACGACACCCCTACGTGCCCAAACCTATATGAAAACCAGTAGAAATAGCTTATATAAAGCAGTATTTAAAGAAAAAAAGGTCTACCAAGCTTCTTGCTCGAAGAGGTTGTTGGCAAAGCAACGAAGTTTTTTAAATTATAGGTAGGTAATGCTTGGAGGTAATTTGTATTGGTACAAATACCTATTGCACTTAATGAGCATTGAAAGTTTCCTATATATTAATATACTTTTTGATTGAAAGCCTCCGTCGATGAATCTGTGTGATTTTTGTATTTATTAAATTATTCTAATGTTTCTCTCCTTGCCATCTTTTTGCCATTAATTTCTTTCCTGCTAGTTCAGCCATTAAACATCATAAATTACCTACACGAATCTGCATCATGTTTCAAGAATTTTTCTATAGTACCTACCATGAAGTTGTATAAATTATCGCAACATTTAACATTTTTCGTTTATTACTGATTACGATCTGCCGATTACAATCAATTTACATAACAATCGATATATAGATAATCAATCAGCAATCAATCGTTCATCGACCGTTTTAATTTAATCGACTCATGCCTGGACATCATATTTTAATTAACGTTGCACTTTCGGTGAGTATAATATATAAGAGATTGTTTGATTAATATAATTTAAATTACTTTTTTAAAATAGAACGTACTAAAGTATACTGAAATCTATAAGTTGAACCATCAAGCACCTGTGATTCCATTATCCATACTTAAGAGCGAGATTTGTTTTTGTAACATTGTAAGATTATCGTGGTTAATTTTAAGTACTTGCTTTGTTTATCTAATCCTTGAAACTTTAAAGTTCTAAGGATTCGAATTCTGACTTCAATTGTGACTTTTGTGTGCAGTTTGACTGTAGCAGCATTAATACGACTAGTTAGATTCCATCACACCCAAATTACAATCAATACTTCTTCGAAGAATCGTTTAGAAATACGGAACTACACAATTATAATAAAGGCAATAAGTAATATTTAATGTAGGTACCTACTGCGATATTACAGATAACATTCTAATAAAATTTAAAAGTCGCCGAGATTAGGTCCTTTCCCGACTAATACCTACTGATGCTTCTAGGCAGTACAATTTGTTGAGCCATTGGCAATTTTATTTAGGTATCAAACAAAATGTTTAATGAAAATGCTAAGTGCTCTATGGCCTCTATGTCGGTTTCCTATTTGTTGGTGGTATGTACCAACACAGCCAATGCATTTAAACTGTAATCCACAGACTAAGGAGTACTGTAATCTAAAGTACCTAACAACTAAATCAGGAAAAAAATGTTACCATTTCATCAAGCTTGTTGTAATTGTCAAAGCCAAAGCAGTTAATGTTATTGCCAATGATATTCGCCAAAAATATATGCAAACAAAACGAATTATTTGCAACATATCCTTATACGCGTAGATTTTAACTTTTATCTGTAAAAAGGGTTCTTAGGTAGTTTAGATTAGCCGCAAAGATCGCATAATTGATACAGATTTTTCAGCGAAATAGTAAAAGGCAAAATATTTAAATGAAAACAAATAGTCTATTTTTTGTTTTGTGAAAATATTATAGATCATTAATAAGTCGGACTGAAATTCCGACAGCAAATAAATAATAATAATTACTATAAATTCTGTACAAATATTTGAGCCCCACATTACATGGCATGACTACACTTTGGTCAATATTTTGAATGTAGACAATACCTTAGCATGGATAGTATTTTTCTACAGAGTCCTAAATCGGGAGAAGAGTTGGGAGGAAGGCAAAGCGACTTTGCGACTAGTAGGTACTTACATTTTCGAAAGATTATCAACACATTAGTTTTCTATATTTTATTTAGGGTTTAGTAGGTGAAATACTGTCTCTCTCTAAGCGAGGCTCAAAAAAGTATTTTCTTAATAGGCAACGGTTGTGCTGGCACTGCGAACGTCCATGAGCGGCGGTTATTGCTTACCATCAGGCGGACTGCATGATCGTCTGCATGCGAATGCGAAAAAAAAACATAATGAATTATAGGGAAGTAATAGTTCATATGAACTTTAAGGGAATCAGACGTTAATCCTCTTTGGCAATGATTGTAGCTGCAATAAATACGAGGTTAATCACCCGTAGTAAATATACGAAGGTTAGACTTAAAAACAATGAAGACCTTTCTATATGACTTATGGTAAAAACGGCGTAAGTGAATCAAGAAATATTTACGAACCTAATCGTTTTCAACCAGACTTCCAAAGGTATGTGAAGCTTTCCAACCGCTTAAGGTCAGCGAGCTTGATGTCAGGCAGGCTGCCGGTTTGAATAGGTATCCATAAACCAAATTCTGCAACATGGTTGAAAACTCATGCTACGCCAACTCGCCTGAAAACCAGCATCCTATATCCTAGTTAACGAATGGAAAAGCGCGAAAAAGATTGAATTTATTTATTTGTTATTTGGGAAACAAACAGAGCTATTCACATATAAAATAACAGAAGAATGTGTTACAGAATCCAGTAATAATTCCACTGATAAATAACACAGATATGAAAAGAGTAAAAAATAACATTATTTAAACTAAGTAGGGTAGGGGTAGACTGGGTACGGTTGAAACAATTTAGCTTGTATCGTTTATAATGTTGTTGTTTACGAACCAACTGACGATAATGATGCGTGAAATTCAAATTTGAAGTTTTAGGTACGATATAACAGTATCATTATAGTATTCGGATAACTATCTTTAGAAATATATGAAATTAAAAAAAAACAATAATTTGTTTCAATCGTACCCATGCCAGGGGCGGTTGAAACAGCGATTGGGATCAGTTGAAACACATACAAATAATACAATTAAGACTAATGAAACATGTTTTATTTATCATTAATACTAAATATATTAATAATTATGGCACCACATGACAACATTGATCATTCTTCAAGATTTTAATACTTCTAAAAGATTCATTCCTCTTCTGATGCTTTAGATGACAATTCCTGCTTAGTATTTCTTCTTTCTCCTTTTGAAACTTCTCTTTTACCTTTTTCTTCTTTTACCCTTTTCTTAACTTGCTTAACTTTGGTCCGTTTTAATTTTGCTTCATGCTCTTTTCTTATCTCTTCTTTCTCTGGTGTATCAGTATAACAGTTTTTCGCCCTTTATTACGTAAATATATGTATATTAAAAACACGATTGTGTGTTTTATAACCCATACTTGTATCATCTTTGCCGGTCGCATCTCTCTTACGAATTTTTCTTAACAGGGAACATTGGTTTACACCATGTTTTTCCGCCGCTTTCCGTAGTGGATCTTCAGCTTTTACCTCCTCATATGCGTGACTATAGCTCGATAAGTCAATATTCCCTCTGGAAGTCTTCCCAACCCGAACCCCGGCATCTATAAATAATAGAAATAAATATATATTCTGTTTCAACCGTACCCACAAAAAATGTTTCAACTGTCCCCAACCCCACTTTTTGTAAAATACACTTTATAGTTTCAACAGTAATGATAATACATTAAAAATAATCACTATCCCTTATTCTACAAGCTTCGTAATAATCGCAAACACACACTTAACACATTCATTTATAAAGAACAGATAATATAAGCGTTAATGTCAGAAGAAAAATACTTACTTTTGGGTAATAAATAACAATGTGGTGTCCTGCACACAACAACAACGCGCGGGAACGGGTGCGACCATAGACGAAATATCTAATAGACGTAGTGACCCCGTGCCACCGAAAGGGACAACAAATAAAGTACTTAATTGGTTTAGGGTTGCCAAGTATGGTACAATTACCCACTATTAGGTAACGGCTTTTTAGAATGATACAAAATTTGCAAACACGGAAGAAGAAAGGATAAATAAAAATGCAACAGTTTGATAGGTTTGTTTTATTTATTACTGTATACATATATTTACAAAGTGTACAAAATTACGTATGATAGATCAACAATATATAACTATACGGGTTACTATACAGGGTACGGGGTAATACTACAATCTCACTCTTGCCACACTGACATTTTAGGTTATAAAGTTTACGTGTTTATTAAAATTACAATAACATTGAGATAAACAAATGTATAACTACAATGTATTACAGTGTTATCTCTTTTATAAGATTTTATAGCAAACTAGTTAATTTGAATACTGCTGGATACTATTAATTGTTACTAAAGTTATTTACTTACAAATGGAATGATAATCCTGTTATTTTCACACCACTGTCGCTTTTACAACCAAGTACGCTACACCGCACCATTTTGTGATGGATTTAGCAAAGATTTTAGAATTTAAACAATTATAAATCACTTTGAAAACTTCCGACACTAAACACAAACACGATACGACAGTCTTATGTCAAAATTTGTTTAGCAATTTCAATTCCGACCTTGAAAAAAACCGGCACGCGGTGCAGGACAGAAAATGTATATTTCGATCTCTTTCTATCTTATCGCAAAACCTATAAGCGGCATCTCTTTCTGTGGGACTGAATAGGCACTATACAGCAGTCTATTAGATTTTTCGTCTATGGGTGCGACACTGTATTCGTGTTCGGACCTGTCGTCCGCTTCGTTTTCCCTTTGCACCCATAGGTCCCCGCGTAACCGTTTATGAGATATTCGCTCTGTTTCAACCGTCCTTTGTATCAACCGTACCCAGTATCCCCTACTATGAAATAAAGGTAACAAATATATTAAAAAAACAATGTAGGTGTAGCTCTCTTCAAGTCTAACACTTTATGATTTAGATTTTAAAACTTTCTGTAACTATGGTTATCCCAATTTATAGGGTTTCAGGAGTATACGTCAAACAAACCTTTAATTCCTATATCCTTATTGAACAGTACTGTGGAATCAATAATTTTTATTTATTGTGTTATAAAATTAGTCACACTCGGATTGCAAGGCATTGGAATTAGGGACTCACCCGGCACATTAATTATTTTTAAATGTTGAAGGCCTCGCGAAATTTATCTTGCCCACAATAAAGATGTCTACAATTAAGGACTTCCGCCGCCATTATCCTTGCTTATAATTTACGATTGCCTATTAATTAGTGCGGCGTGAAACAAAATGATTGATATAAAATAATTTGATAATTATCAAAATACCTTGGTGCATCGAGATATCAATGTTACATGGTTTACCTCTAAGTAATATATCATAATACAAAGTGTGCAATTTCGATAATTTTACCCTATATTTAGTTCGATGACTATGTATCATAGATATGATAACCAACAAAGACTAGATCAAAGATAAAATAACACAATGTCAGACAGAAAGCATCTTTGTTCCAAAGTCTAGACTTTTGGAGAAAGAAATTGGCGTGCTGAAACCTAAGCCGGAGCCAAAACGGCATTCCAACACTTTTTCAATGATAAACATTTTGGATGTCAGAATAAAGACTTCCATGGATCTAGTCTGTATCTGTATCAGCCCAAATACGTCCCACTGCAATCTGCAGGGCACTAACCTTCGTTACAATCGAGAGTTAGATTAAGAGGGGTTAGGCCATATAATCCACCTTGCGCTACGCTGGCCTAGTGGTGGTTGGCCGATCTTACATACAACAGAAATTATTTAAAATCGCTATGGTATGCAGGTCACCTCACGATGTTTTCCTTCACCGTTATAGTGCGTGGTGATTTCAATACACACATGACTCCGAATAGTTAGAGGTGTGCCCTGGGATTTGAACTCGCGACCACCATGAACGCAATATGGTGTATACCATGCCCTAAATCGACCTTTGGAGGAGACCTGCGTCCATCAGTGTAGTATTGATAATTTTCTTAATATAAGACATCTATGTACATTCTATTGGCCTGTGGCGAAATGTGGAACTACAAATAAAATTTAAATAATATCTAATTACGCATTATTTAAGATATGTTTTCATAATATAAACAATAAACATTTATACGTCATCTAATAATATTATTATGTCCAATATAATATAATTATAATAGAGAAAAACTGTTCCTAACATTTTGAGAACAGCGCCTTTGACGCAGATGATCATAAGCGACCTATGCTTATTACTCAAAACTAGCTTTTCTCCAAAATTGCAAGTGTTTAAAATAATGTGTTTTTTTTATTTTGACGTTTTATTTATTTTCGTTGCTCAGCAGATTAATAAATAAAATAAATAACGTCTTAGCATTATCGTATAAAGAAAGTGGTTGGTTATTTTGTAGCAAAAAAAAATAATAGTTAAAATATAAATTCGATTAAAATTTTAATTTCTTTTGCACTAGGTACCTACTCAATCTAGACTATTTATGAACAGGAATTTGAGATTCGGCGAGAGCCCAGATCTCATTTTGCATTAAAGAATAACATTATAATCATATCGTGTTATCTAAAGATATAATTAAATTATAAGAACTTCCTCATCGATTATTCCGACGCCCACCTCTAATGAACGAAGACAAAAAGTTCTTATTTCGAACGCGATAAGGTTGCATTTATCTTGAATAACATTTATGTCGTATTAAATTATGTTTTTAAAGGTTTGTTTGGTCGTCCGTCGTTCATAATAACTACTTTTTAGTTTTTTTTAACGCGTTATAATATGGAAAAATAAATCATAGAAATACTATCTATGCATATAATTAATTTGTAACCGATCGATGTCTGTACATGGAATTTAAATGAGAAAAACTAAATTGGGGAGGTCTGTATTAACGTAATAGAACACAAAACAATCCACTGTCCAGTCTTGTGCGGTACGTTTCCAGCGGTATTTTCTGCTACGCGTCTGCAAGGTCAGTAATGAAAACTGCCTTGCCTTACCAACATGCTTGTAAGTTCTGTAATGTATATTTCCTAGGAGGCTTTAAGACAATTTCCATTTGCTAGAGCCACAGGGTGCCTTGAGGTTTCATCACACTATAGGCAGTGGCTCGACTGTCTTCCTGGCATTACATTAGTCCATGAGCGGCGGTCCGCGGCGGCCACTGACCATCAGATTATAAAAATTACCAACCATAGAAGCTAACCCTCATCGTCGATATTGCCGTAATATTGTTTTATGAAATATAATTAATTTAGTCCTTATTTATTTTCCTGTATTTAGGGTTTTTTTTTTGTGTCCAAGAGGAAAAGCTATTAAGGGGAGCTTAATAGCTTTTCCTCTTGGACACAAAAAAAAGGACTACAAAATCAATAGAAATTATACTTACGTTGGATCCCTAAACCCAGATTGAGGTAAATATTGCCCCTGGAATTAACTACACAAGTTACTTAAAGGCGCTTACCCTTGGAATCGAACCCAGTCAGTTCAAAATAATGAGTATTATGCATGTTGATTCAGTGAGGTAATTAAATTTGTAAGTATTTTAATATCGGCAAGCAAACCCGCGGTTATCAGACAACGCGTTCTATATCACAAAATAAAGGTTTATAAGGGAAGGCGTGGTAAAAAAGTATTTTAGATTCTAACGTACATTTGTATTGCTAGTGTTAATTGGTGTGGTGACATTTTTTTTGTTGTGATCATGATAGGTGAGTGATATTTACTTGTTTATATTATCGGTCAAATAATATAGAAGCAACAATAACAGTTATCATTAATCGGGAGATGTAAAAGTAATTTAATTATTTACAAACACATCTGTTCAAGAAAGTGGGCCATAAATTACAAAAATAAATTTAATATCAGAAGAAACCATTGTTTGATGGATTAGAAAAAATAACTAATTCATAAACACTATAAATAAAATAAAGCCGTTTTTTTCAATGCGTGTATAGTGATGAAAAGTTAAGTGTCATCGACCAACTAAAACGAAAAAAAAAATTATGAATTAATACGTAGTACGAATCTAAAATAAAATACATTCGTATAAAGTAAAATAACTACGGCAATTATATTTTACCTAAATATTTTAAACGGGTGCACATTTACTCAAAATACAGTTGATTTAATTAAGTTTGTAGCATTATTAGAAAATAATAAAATAATTATTTTCGGAAAGAAAGACTTTGCTTAATTTTATCGAACTTTTCTGTGTTATAATTAGATTTCTTTTCTAATATAAAAAAAATATATGACAAAACACAACATATGACAACACCACCAGTAAATGGTAGATCTGTTAAGTGAGAGGCCGCCTGGATAGCTACCACCGCCATGTGTATTTCTCCCGCCAAACAGCAGTGTAAATGCACTGTTGTGTTCCGGTTTGAAGTATATTTTAGCCAGAGTAACTACTGTCATGAGACTTAACATCTTATGTCTCAGGATGGCAAGCGCAGTGGAATACCAAGCATTCCTTTATAATTCACGGTGTTTGGTTTTGCTACTGTCCATGAGTGGTCACTTAACATCAGTTGATGGCATGCTCGTCTCGCCATTCATTGCAAATAAACTAATGCATTTTTACATTAGTTACAAAAAATGAAACATTTCAATGCACTAACAGGGATAAAACCGATTGTGCTGTCTTCCCGATCTTGAATACAGTAATTCTATAGATATAATACATTTAGAAATTGCTTTGATACATCGAAAACAAATTAATCACTTAAAAAAAATGGATAAAAATTTACATTTCAAATACCTAATGTAAAATTTACATGATCCCTGCTTGATTAAGATATCAAATTATATATCAATGAATTGTATCATTATGAATGACTTATTTAATTAGACTTCAAATACGAAAATTACGTAAATTATATTAATAACGCGTTTATCTTCCTTTCTCATCAATTAGAAGCCGCCATATCACAGACTAAGGAGTAAAGCCATATTGAAATTAATCGTACATTGTAATTTGTAACCTAAGATTATATTTACTTGTTAGTCTGTGGATTGTGACAATAGGTGGGTAAATGGCCGAGACATTGGTTCAAACACATTTGCAATAAAATTCTATTAGACTTTTATCATTCGCCGATAAGTAAACCGAATGTATTTATTATTGACATTTATAATTTTTATTGTATTTATTAATAGTTAACACGTGTGTAGTTTTGCTAAGAGACAATTCTATCTGAGTATTTTGAAACTACTAACAAGAAAAATGCTGCATTCTAAGCTGAATTCGATTTACATCAGCCGTATATGCACAAATACAAGCTTAAGGGTGGGTTGCAGAAAATAACTTTAACATTAACTAAGGGCTAATCAGCCGTCAAATCGACGGTTATGCAATTTTCGGGTTGCATAAAATTAACAATTGTTAAAATGACGTCACGTATAACATTAACATTAACCGTTCAATTTCGGGCGGTTATTGTTAAAGTCACGGTTATCTTTCGTTATTTGTGTGTGTTCTCTGTATTGATAATTGTCATTTGTGTATCGATTTGAATTATAACCTGTACATTAAAACAATTTACAAAAATACGCTGATAAATTCCGACGTAAAATCGCATCGCATCATTTCACTGGTCACTCTTTTAACTTTAACTATAACAATTATGACAATGGTGCAACAAAAGAATTTTCTATCCCGTGGTCATTGTTATTGTCACTGCTAAAGTTAACTTTACCGTTAACAATAACGTCAGGTTTTCTGCAACCCACCCTTAGGGTTAAAAGTTCATAAATTATATTCTCGGGCCTCGTCGCAATTCGTTCAATCTCTTCTCCGAAGCAAATGTTTTTGTGATCATTGAGTATTTGTTTCAGCTAGGATTAATCATATAACTAGCTATAAAGTCTTAGGTATTTAAGTTTCACGTTATGGGAATTTTGACAACATAGCTACTCCTTTTAGCCAGGCTCCGCGGCACAATGGTTAGACGCCGGCTGCGACACGAGCGGCCGCGGGTTCGATCCCCGCACCGAGACATATTTTTATGAGGCTCACAAATATTTGGTTTGGGTTTGGGTGTTTGTGAGACAGAAAAGTGTCTCGTAGCTTCTGATAACAGGTCAGGGCAGGGGTCAGGACAATGTAAATGTCTGTTAGGTGTATTTATTTATTAATTATTGTTTTTAGGTGGAATTGTGACTCTATTGAAATTTCGTGACGTGGTATTAAAATGTCTTTAGTTTATGACTTGGGTGTAACTGTCCTGTTGGTTTGATGTTATTGCCTAGACTAGAAACCTATCTAGCAGTAGATTAGTCAAGTCATCCCGATTAATAACATGTTCTTTATTTTTAATTTCTGATGTGCAACAGGGCGTTTTTTTTTACTCGAAACGTTATTGTAGTTAACATAATAATTGACGCCATATAAGTGTTTATAACAATATAGATATTGTCGATACGACACAGATAAATAGCAAAAAATGACAACGAAATGCGATTAGTTATTACGAGGCGTCGAATAGCTCAATTAATTGAACGTGTTAGAAATACGATAGAATCTAATCAAACTATTATTATGCATGATTATAACATATGTAACAAAGCTTCAATATTATATATGAATTACACAAGGGCCGTTGTTAGTACCACTGTATGAAAAATGTATTTATGTAAATAATGTAGGTATTTTCATGATTGATTTAGGTTTTAGCTTACACTGCCAGCGTTATGCCGTTGTTCCTCTATATTACTAGAATTCTGGGTCAATTTTAAGTTCCACCTCTGGAAGCTTATCCTTATAGAAATATACATGTGAATAATAAATAAATACACCCAACAGTCACATACATAGCCCTGACCCCACATTAAGATCAATTAAGTCTTGTGTCATTGTGAATCAGAATCTACGAGAAAGTTTTCGGTCTCACAAACAACCAATATTTATGGGCCTCTCAAACTTTTATCTTGGTGCGGGGATCGAACCCACAGCAACTCGGTGCAGAGTTGCGAAGTTAAATAAATGCCCATAGACAAGATTTTCTTTCTGTGACATTGTCAGATAATTTCCGGTTCCATGTCTTGATTGAATAAAACAAATTATAAAAATCAATTAAATATATTAATATTATATACAATTATCAGCTAATAATAACCACATCAATACATTCGCCTCCTTCTAATTCTAAGTCTTTTGGCGTGCTTTTACCTGTAACAAAAAAAAAAACAGTTACCTTTTGTTAAATTCCCTCTAAGTTACTATACAAATGTTTTAAAATCAGGGTAACCTAGTGGAGAGAGATGGATGTTATTGTGGCTGTGCAAGAGTGAAAGAGAGAAAATATTTTTGTTTGGCGTGCCACTTGCAGTTATGATCATTGAGGTATTACATTTGAACTCCTCTGTCCGTTTCTTAACAGAGCCACACGTGCTGGCATACAAAATATATTTTTCTATAATCGAAAAAAGTTTTAATGCACATTGCATTTCCTTTACTATTTGAAATATTTCTTCACTTCATTGTTTTCCTATTCTGTAGTAATTTATTTGATTTTCATTAGCCTGTCTGATCTTGAGTGGATTAATACATAATGATTATTTTGATTACATTAAGTACAACTTTGTCACAATATAATGACAAAATATACTTTGTTTACTAAATCCTTCAAAATGAGGTATCATTTGATGATTAGGTTAATCCTTTGAAGTGTATCACTTTAAAGGATTAACCTAATATTAAAAGATTAACCTAGTAGATATTAACCAGAAAAATCTATGTAAACAACTGGATTTTCAGAACTCTTGCAAATAAATAATTGAGTCACTGTGATAATGAAGCTTATAAAATAAAAACAATTAATCATAGTAGTTTATCTGCTTGTTGGTAAATATAAATTGCTAAATATACAAACATAGATTCTTTGTGTGAACTTAATCATGCAATAACAATGAATATGGGGTTTTAAGCCACAATCTATCTATATCTATATCAGCCCATATACGTCCCACTGCAGGGCACGGGCCTACTCTACAATCGAGAGAATCGATTGAGAGTGGTTAGGCCATATAGTCCACCACGCTGGCCTAGTGCGGGTTGGCAGACTTACATACCGTAGAAATTCTTTAAAATCGCTACGGTATGCAGGTTTCCTCACGATGTTTTCCTTCACCGTTAAAGTGTGTGGTGATTGACTATCAATACACACATAACTCCGAAAAGTCAGAGGTGTGCCCTGGGATTTCAACCCGCGACCACCGTGAACATGTAGGCAGCCGCGTCTGGTCCGTTACCAACAGGCCACCACGCACTTAAGCCACAATATCTCAAAGCAAAGAAATTAAGTATGGTGTTTGGCTGAAAATGAGATAAAAACAAGTAATACTTTTATGAGATAACTAACTATATGCAATGCAATACGAAGAACAGACATATTATCACCACCCTTCGGATATTTATTAGCCTAAAAATTATATGCAAGTAAGCAGGACAAATAAATAAATGTGACTGCCTGACAAGGTCACACAATTGTCAACAGCCTTGTTGATGTATTGATGATATAGAAACAGTCTTAAAAGAACCATTAATGGATTTAGTTAATAAGTTCAATAACTGTTTACAAAATACAAACATATAAAGGTTCTTTGTTTAAGGAGATAATAATAATCCATTGATCATACTGTCTGCGTATGACATTAATTCTGGACATTCTATTAATAAAGAGGATTTGTACATTATTATAGTTGTCGTACTTTAAACCCGGATAACATATGTTTAGTTATAAGTATGTAAATGATATGCCACAATCAATCAATATCTTAAATAAAACATTAAACAGATCTAAAATTAAATAACAAAATTATTTACCTGATATTAAATCACCATCAAAGTAAAACTTTAATTTATCTAAGGGCTTTTCAAAGTGTTCCGCACACTGTCTCATGCTTAATGACAGTTTTTCATCAGCCTCCACGGCTGTTTCAAATGGTCTCTTTGAATTTTGACACTGGAACTTTAATTTCAGACCACTTTTAACTTCCTGTTTAACATTTTTCTTCAAAGGACTAAGACTTTGGTTTACAATGCCTCCATCAATGAATTTTCCAATATTATAATTAATAGTATCTGGACAGTCATCAATATTGACTATTTTATCATTGTAAGTAAACAGCAACTTCTCCTTTTTAACATTCTCCTTGTTAGCAAAGAAGTTGTAAATCTCGGTGAATTTTTGAAATCGTCTTATTGTGAATTTGAAGAACTCCAGACTTTGCCAGTAAACTTTTACCGACATCTCCTCATTATCATCCAAAGAGTCATTTAGGTCATCATCAATGATGACAACTGGTTCCGGTTTTTTCGAGAACAAGTCCTGTTGTCTCGACATATCATCATAATCTTCTGTGTTTCCAATACTGTATATAATGTCGTTGATAATCTCGTTATAGTTTAAGTTGAAAGGTAAGCTGTTACTCCATCTTCCTCGACCTCTACCACGTTTCTGGGCCCGCCCCCTGCCCCGTGACCTGCCCCGTCCTCGTGCTGGACTCGGTATGACATTCGCGGTAGTTGATGTTTGAGCACTTGTTGACTGTTGAGCACTCATTGGCTGATGAGAAGTACTGGACTGTAAGGAAGTGCTGGGTGTTCGTCGCAAATTGTTGGGTCTTGCTGGAGTACTGCTGGTTGCCGGTTGCGAACTGGCAATCAATTCTTTAGTACTTGCAGCCTTCGCTCGTTTTTGTATCGCGGCAATTCTTCTACTCGACTTTCGTTTGATTCTGGGAACAGGAATGTCGGGAATATAAAGACCATCTGGCTCTGACGTTTTTGCCGGTTTTACCAATTTCCCTCCATGCCGTTTTAGAATACTCTCAACAGATTCATCCTTCTCGTCGTCCAAACCGTACTCTTCTTTTAATCTCTGTATTATTGGCAAATCTTCGACTACAGAGTTATTCACTGACACCGCACAGTCTTCAAGTATACTGCTTGTTTTGATCTTGTCCTCTTTGTAATTACTTTTTATTGATTGCAGTTTCTTAGCAATATTTCCGTAACAATCGTCGTCCGAATCCGAGGACATTTTGCACAGATTTCACATAAAATATTAAAGAATTTCTTACAAATGTACAAATCAAGTTTCAAAATTTGATGTTAAAATTTGACAAGGTTGCATACTGCGTCATGGCGGATAGTGTTGTTACTTTCCGCAGTTGGTTAATGACTACCGATTATTAGCGCTGTTTAATCGTATAACTTCACGTTTTGTGTTTTTGATTATTACATATCTACATCGATGATCACTTATAAATTAACTTATTTGAACAAAGATTATTTTACTAAATACAAATTTAAGAACTTTTTTGTTCAATTACAATTATATCATAAAATACTGGTATCGATATGCGTTAGAAAAGTAACGCCCTAGTGGCTAGTAGTTGTCATTGATAAGCGTTTTGTTATTGTAAAGCGTCTTGTGATCTGGATATTGAGTAAAGACAATTTTATTATTGTTTCCGTATACATAATTTTATATTTTTGGATAACAAATATAGTCTTTACTTTAACGCTCATTATTAAATGGACTACCTAGTATATTGAAACAAAACATTTTATTAATATTTACTTTTGCGCCATCTTACGAAAAATGTTTGGAACCAAATATAATAAAATGATATAATATATTGTATATTATATATTATTTTGTATACGTATTACGTAGGTATACAGTTTATCAGATTGATAAATGTTTTGTACCTAAAGTTTGTATTATCATGGAATATATTTTATTAGGCTATTTATGCGATTGTCTATTGAATATTTAATTTAATAGGCGGCAAAATCATACTTGCTTATTTCTTCGTAACAGGTACAATATCTACTTAAAATCCGATACACTCCAAAGAATGACGAAGACGTATGGTCCCAATGTATATTTTCCAAATAATTGCAACTTTGTTTATTTAAGCAACTGTAATTTTGATTAACATACGTACTAGTGACTCAGTATACACCACAAAATGATGGTGGTAAGATGATGTTTGTAATATTAAACCGGACAACGATCACGGAGAAACGGAGGTTTATAAGAGTTTATAGATAAACCTATATTCTATGCAAATAGAGTAGACCGGTGGTATAGTTTAGGCATGGAGAGATTAGTGTATCTCTTGCAGGGCATGCTGTGGTGATTCCCATTATCGTGTAGCGCATTTATAGATACTTGCGCAGTTGGTTAGACGCGGGCTGTACAACTGTAGAGGCTGCGGTTCGACGCCCGCACGGAGACAAATGTCAATATGTCTCTTTTTTGACTTCCCGTGGAGTCATGACATAAAATTTATATTTTCATGTTAGGTCAGACCTAGGCACGTGACTGTTGGGTGTATTTTTTATTAGGTATTATAGTTTTGTTAAGCGATAAAACATCAAGGAATGATCCCAAAAATGACGAATTTAGTAAAACCGCCGAAAAACGTGTTAGATATTATTATCGTAGAGATACGATCGCTAACGACTAATTACTAAGTGGATGATTCAAAGAAAATTAATTTATCGATATTTCGTCTTTTGTGTTTGAACGCT
Organism: Deilephila elpenor; assembly: GCA_949752805.1. Lineage (NCBI taxonomy): Eukaryota > Metazoa > Arthropoda > Insecta > Lepidoptera > Sphingidae > Deilephila > Deilephila elpenor. The sequence continues at coordinate 14,003,225 of OX457104.1, read as the reverse complement.
TACAACTCGTGTTTTTTCTAGATCACGTGCGCAGATACGTTCGAATTGGAAAAAAAATACAATTACAATAATTAACGATTTAATTTCAAAAATATACTAAGTAGTAGGTAGGTATATTTATTTTTTTGAATTCATACTAAGACTTAATTGATCTTAATGTGGGGTCAGGACTATGTATGTGACTGTATTTATTTATTGGTATGTTATTAATCTACCGACTTTGACAGAATAACGAAACTATACCACCGTTTCCAATGTTTTTATACTACAATGCACCGGATGAAAATTGCAGTTGGCAATGTAGGGTATTCGTTTGAATTATAGTTATGCTATCCTGTGCCCCTAGCCGGAACATTTTGAAGTATTGTATAGTAATACTCGTATAGTATCGTAAACGGTTCCCGCTGTTATATTTTAGTTCCAAATACGCACACAATGGCGCTGTTTAAATTTCCATACAAAATTTTACTATTACTATTCTATTACGATACTGCAAAATGTTCCGGCTAGGGGCACTGTTTACCCAGGCAGAACTCTACAAACATCAACATTTATTACCAATTCATTTTGCTACTTAGTTTATTTAGTTTCGAGTTAAAGACAAGTTAGACATTCTCAGAACTTTGACACTCGGTGTGATTGAAATATATACATGTCACTAAGGATCCTGGCTTACTGGATATGCAGAGAAGGCTCAACTCTCAGGTTGTAAATGCTGCTATTGTTTATGGATAGACAAGACGCTTACGTGACGTGACCTGCAAAAAATATAGTAAGGGAGACCATGGACGAAAGTAACAAATGAATTTGTGTAAAAATATCTACACTGATAAGCTGTATGATGGATTTTAGACATTCTTAACCCTCCCTTTATCTAAGTCACTCTCAGCGCTGTGCCATCAGGTTCTATAGGAGTATAGCCATATCGAATTGTAGTGTCGGCGCCCTCATCACGGAACAAAGACGTATAAAGCCGAAAGCTTATTACCACAGCCGACACGCAAATTAAGATTCGGCGATAGCGATGCTAGATCACTATCGCTCGCGGACAATCCTTAATTGGCTTTGTCTTATCGCTGGCCGTCAATACTTTTGATTTATTGGGTATATCGGCGTATATGTTGTGCGAATCGAATTAAAAAGCCGACTTTAGGCAAGAAATGTTATCGAACCCGCTTGCAGTTAATTCCCGAGTTGTGAGCCTAATGAATCTGTGATAAGTAATTAGTAATGACGTGGTTTGAGATATGCTTTAAGGCATTCACGTTGAGCGTAATGGATTTTTACCTTTGTGTATTTATTTTTTATAGTAATTTTAATTTAATGCTGTCTCTAATGAGAATGCATGTTTGCCACAACGATGCAAATGTTTGCTCCACACCTCTCTTCGGGGTGTTCTGGAGACTGCAAAATCTCTCGTCGAGTCTGATTGGTACCCAAACTGATCTTAAAATACACTTGCATGACTATAGAAGGTACCATTGCATTTAGTGGTAGCTATCTGGGATACAAATACCTATCCTACCACCTACTGCACGGTATCAACCCAAATACGTCCCACTGCAGAGCAAAGGCCTCCTCTACAATCGAGAGTGCTATTGAGAAGTTACCAACACACCTCCAACTACTACATGACTGTTTTCTCCGTTGTTTAACTTTTATATGCAACAAATATCAGACTGCTATGAAAAACTACTGTTGCACGAGCCGCAATTTTACTTTGCTGCTACAATTTAGATTGCCAATTTATTGTAGCTTTTTTATTCTTATAAAATACTAATTCTTTAAAATCCTACAAAAGGTTATAAAACTAAAAGACGAGGTACCCAAAAATAACATTTTTAGTTAAATCTTCTAGCCGATACAAACTGCCTTCATAAAATTTCCTTACGTTCGTATCTATTATTGAAAGTTTTCGGTCATGAGTCATGACTATTGAACTCGTAGGGTTGACGTCAGTACTTTCGGGAAGTCCATGAAAAATAATAATCACCAATTAGTTTATCCTCGATAATTTTCAGATTTGAGATACGGTAATTCAATTTAAATATAACGATATTATCTCGTTAACTGATTGTAATGCATTAAGTATGCAAGTTGTGCCTGTTGTATAAATACTATTTGGATAATTATAAAGTACCTCTGTTTTCACATGCTATAATATTAGAAAACAATAATGCGTTTGACACTATTATTAATTTCAAATATAAACACATTATTAAAAATTTGTTTTGTATTATGAAAAAGGTATGATATGTTAAGCACTTTATTTTATAAAACGAATATTATGCCGCTATCTGAATAATATGAATATACACAAAATAAAAATAATTTATAATAGACCAAGAGCCCGTGGCCGTCAGACTATCGTCATTTTATAAAAGTTGACATTTTGTCTTCGCATGCCTCTGATATAGGCATCACACGATCAGCTATTATGGAGTTCCGATCGTGATGGCTTTGGACGTTATCAGCTTTGATGTGTCTGGCTAGATGAAAGAACGATCAAAAGTGTTCGGCTATAAGAAAACACCTTTTGAAAGTTGCCTGAAGACGTGAGAACTGCAAGTTTTACGTGGATTTTTTATGCATGTATCTTTTACACAAGTAGAGCCTGATTCCGCTGCTGATCAACTTTAACCATCCATTTTAAGCGACGTATATTTTTCCTATACATTATAAAGGTTATGCAAAAGAAAACGAATCAACAACTAAACAAATCATACGCCATACTCAGTAGTTAGATCAAGGTCTTTTCAGCTATGTTTGTATGGCTGCCAGAGACACCGTAAACCTGTTTAATGTGGGAAGGTGTTACGCATAAGAAGGTGGAACTACAATCGAACAAATTAACAACTTTCTCAATAGTTAGATAGGTCTATTCAGCTATGCATAGCCACCTTGAGGGCCGATAGGTCATAAAGGGCAATAGCATTTATACCGTTAAATCTCGCCTACTATGTTGCACTTTAACAATTTCTCCTATTTCTTTGCAGGTAAAATCTCAAGTTTGGTCTTCTTGCTGGGAGTGGTGGCCAGCACCAACAAAACCAATACCACCACGACCACTACCAAATCAACCAGCACCACAGACAAGGCTAGCACGTTCAGACTCTACCAGGGAATCGACCCTAACACGTTATCTTGCGATCCTGAAGGCAATGTTAGTGCGTTTATTTAACAGGTTTTTATTAGTGCTGTTCTTACTGATCCCTACAATGTGCTATATATTATTTGTGTGTAAAAACTACATTAAAACCCTTGATTGCTTAAACCAAATTATAAAAGAACAAGTCACCGTGTTGAAAAACATTGTTAAGGAAAAGGGAATGCCTAAACATAGGCTAATCGACACTACGGTTTTAAAATTGAATTCATTTTTTTTTATTGAAGTAATAATATTTTTTACGGATTTTATTGCAATTTGGTTATTCCGCCCTGTGACCACGAAAGCTGTGCATTGCTAATAATTTTAGTTTTTATTTCTTCATAAAAAAAATACACCAATATTTAAAAATGTTTTTTAACAGATCCCTAAAAAATTAAGAAGCTAAAATGTATGTTTTGATGTCCAGGTGTTCTTGCTGCTCCCTCACTTCAGCAACTGCCACAAGTTCTTTATGTGTGTCCATGGAGATGAAGTCGAGTTTCCTTGCGCTGCAGACCTCATCTTCGATTTTGAATTGCAGGTAAGGTTTCATTGATTACACTTACTGAACGTTAATTACTCTTATTGAAATACAAAATTCTTTTACTTTTTTCATTGCATTCATCCGGCAAACGAGCAGACAGGTCACCTGATGGTAAGTTATTACTGGCACCCATGAACATCCACGCTCCATCAAGTTGGGAGGAAAGCGGGAAGGAAAGATTATTGGCTGAGGAAAGGTGTATTGGGCATCTGGCAATCTAACACACCGGACGAAAAGCGACAGCAAAGCTTCACGTCAACTTCCTGTGAGTCAGTGGTACCGCCCCGGACGAGCCTGCTCATTCATGCTGAGTCATCATTAACAACGTGGCTCTACCAATTCCAAACTACAATTTAACTAGATATAGTATTTATTTAAATGTATGTTTAACCAGTGACTGCCTCGGTGGCGTAGTTGTATTACGGTACGGCTACAAAGCTGAGGTCTCGGGTTCGAGTCCCGGGTCGGGCAAAGTGGTATTGGATTTTTCTATTCATTATCAGCCCGGAGCCAGGAATTTGTGCCCGATATGGCGATAGGCTCGCCCCCTATCACATCATGGGACGGAACATACAAGGCGAAATGTGGGTGTCCTGGTGGCGCCTCTGCCTACCCCTTCGGGGATAAAGGCGTGAGTTTATGTATGTATGTATGTATGTATGTTTAACCACTCTCAATCGATTCTCTCGATTGAAGAGTAGGCCCGTGCCCTGCAGTGGGACGTATATGGGCTGATATAGATAGATAGATAGATGTTTCCGGTGGGTAATGAAAAATGGTATTTACATAAATGGGATAATTAATAATCGCAGTAAATCCACTTGAATCGCTGAAGGGGTGTTTAAAAAATATTGTTTTGGACTTGTAGGCTTGCAATTGGAAATGGGCTACGAACTGCACGCTCAGGGTTCCCAAAGAAGACATAGATACGGAAGGATCAGGATTCGGTTCTGGGGAGGAAGCCATTGGCATTTTCGGCGAAGAAATCGAGAACGGACCTATTGGTAAGATTTTTTTTATTTTACTATACAGATTACGGCGACATCCACCTAACGTACCTAACTATATTAATGTTCTCTTGTAAGTCAAGGTTAAGTTCTGCGAAGAAGACAAAAGTCTGAACAGAATACTATATACAATACAATATACAATCAAATAGAATACAATATACTATTTGTTATTTGCAGAACTGTTGACCGCGGACGTAGCCGGCACTGTCCGACCTAAATCGCCAACCAGTGTCAGGTTCATGACCCACGACCTCAATTGCAACAGAGCCGACTCCGCCGCCAGACAAGTGCCTTACAGGTAAGACCTTACCCATCTTCTTTCACCTGCCTTCGTCTCATTTACATGACATCGATTTCTCATACTTTTCGGCGTTGTCACATTTAGAAGTCTTTACCAGAATATTCACTACCAACTTTTTCCGGCGTTGTTTTGGTCTCAATCTTGGTGTTTTACTTTTTATCCATAAATGACGAGACGAGCTTGTCACGATGGTAAGCGACACGACCGCTCATGGACAGAAGCAAAGCCAAACAACACCATGAATTATAAAGCATTGCTTGCTCTTCCGCTACGCTCGCTATCCTGGCACGTAAGATGTTAGTTCTCATTATGTCCAGTACTTACTCTGGCTAAATGTTCTTCAACAAGACTTACTAGTTAATACATTTTGTTATTGTCTCCCTCCTTCGTTTATGTTGGAATAGGTTTGCAGGAAATATGATGACCTATACAGATGAACCCGGCAATGACTCGCTCACCTTAATAGACAAGTTTGAAATGAATCTTAAAGACTGTAAATCCTGAACTCCGTTAATCTTATATGTTTAGTATGAAGATCAATCCATACTAATTTCGTTTCTAATTCTAGGGGTGATTGCCAGAAATACTGGCGATGCGTGGGCGGTGTCCCCCAGGCAGTATACTGCACCGATGGTCTGTTCTTCAACGAACAAACGCAGCAGTGCGATTACGAAGCCAACACCAAATGCACCGCACTAACCGACGACGAACTTCAAGGAGAATTCATGGTTTTTAAGAACTAGGACTAACTATAGAGGCTTTTGTGGACTGGGACGACCCTCCTTTGACATATGTTATAACAATAAAATCCCTCTTTTGTGCATTATTTTGGATGTGTTTATTAATCTTGATGTGGCTGGATTACGGTCCAAAGATTTAGTTATTTAAATATAGAGCGGTATTCATTTTCCGTTAACCGTTGTATAACATAATCATTTGTAGTATTTCTGTTTCATCTTTTTTTACACTAACATCATAACGATAAATGACAATCATTTATTTATTTCTGATTCATCGCTAGGGTCGATAAAACTTCCCAGTTTCGCTAAATTAGAGGGTTAAGATTTTAAGTTTATTATAGGGCTAGATGACATGAGGCTTCCAACATAAATGAATGAGCGTCCACTTTTTATTTATTTATGGGAAATTTAATTTCATCATCATACTTGGTCACAGGTACAGTGCTGAAAATAGACATCCCCAAAGATTATTTTATATCATTGTGTATAATACTTAAATGTTTAAATCATATAATATTTTTATGTTAAATGGCCTTTCCGAATCGTCTAACTCAATAATAACAGCATTGATATTTAGGAGTGCTTCATAAATAGTTTCTACTTTATCTTCAGAAAGAAGATAAATTGTAAAAAGGGTGTTACAAAGTCATCATTTTTTTTTTGTTTTTAAATAAGTTAAAAATCTGCTCTTATAGATACAGAATGATTTTTCGGAAACAAAAAATATTTTTTTCCAGTGGTTGCCTTTCGAAATAAATGACTGGCGCTGCAGAAGAGTGAAATTATAGGTACTTAAAAAAATAACCTTAAAGTGACGGCTATTGGAAAAAAATACTTTTTCCGAGTTTATATTTATGTCTACTGTTTCCCTTCGTATTGAACGTACTCAAATATTATGTATAATTGTATGTATATACTCCTAATGTGTCGATGTAATAAAATGTGATTATGTAAATAGGTTTTTTAATTTCTACTCACAGTTAGATATGTAAGTATAGGTAGATATTAAATGAAATAAAGATATTTGTAATATATTTTTTATTTTGTTTTTAATTTTAACATACCTATTTTAAACACCGGCTTATTGGCAATCTATACTGGACGGCAAATTATTTACAGACAAAATACACATTTTTCTATAAATACTTGAAAAAATTTTTTTGAAATGAATGCAACTTAGTTTATTGAATTCATGTTTTAATATCATGAAACATAAACTATGGAATTGTTGCTTTGCTGACGACATTAGTAGTTTTTCATGTTGCGATTCCGCATGCCTGTAAATCTAATTGGTATTTTGTACCAATGAATACTTGCAAGAAGTAATTATAAAGAGATTCTTAATTAAGAGAGAGAATGTAGAGATTCTTATGTTAGTAAAGTAAGGTGTCTAAATTAGAACATTTTACTAGGGTGACTTAGGTTTCCCAAAACCAAAGGGATCTGGCATGGGATTATCTTGCCGTTCAAATGGGAAGAACGGAAAATCTTGCCAAAATTCCATGGTCACTTTTCTGTAATCCTTGTTGAATTTACCTGGAAAAATAAATTTGTTATGTAGAAATAAGTTGGGTACCTCATCATCAATCTCGGTGAAGTAAAAAGGTAAACAGGCGAATAAATATAGCCAGTTATTGCCAGATATAGCCAATTTGCAAAAAATACGTGGATAGCAAATGATTATATCGCTAGATCTTAATCAGAAAAAAGCTAAAATGGAAAACTAGCATAGTGCTATAAATTTTTCTGATAATTTGGTATCTTTTTTTAACCAACTACGTAACTAAATTATTATATGTATTTAGTTACTAACTAGGTTATTATATAATATATTCTAAATAATTATATTTCTCTAAACTTAATTATATTTATGAGCATACACGGAAAAGGGTCATTCAACCGAAGCACTAAAATTGTGTACGCATGAAATGTGTCGTAGCTCTATACATTCAAACTTTTAAAACCCGATTTATCAACTTCATTACCTTATCTAACAATTTTTATAATTAATTACCAAATTTAATTTATTTTATCAGTACCGCGCGTGATTACTCACGACCTGCGAAATGTTTGCGACACAAGTTATAACACAAGTGTCTCAAAAAAATAATTAGAAATATTCGTTTTGTGTATCAAATAAATTTATCTGCAGAGTTCATACTAAAGAAACAACCAATTATATATAAAAATATACCTTATTATTTGAAAAGTCATTTAACACACTAAAATGTTCGTGAAATGACGCCTGTAGAAATACAATTGCCAAAATGGTATAAAAATATATTTCATTTTTCAAGTATCAACATTATTTTCTATCTCTGCTAACCCTTCACCATGTCATGCCTTGTAGTTTAGGCCATATTTTTACTAGTGATTACAGATCACATATAAAAATTATAAAAGCATTCAATAAGCGTGTCAAAGTTCAGTCCTCATATTTTCTGTACTCAACGAACATAAGCAAGTTAACAATTAAAAAATATAACGGTTGGCTATGACAAAAGAATCTTAATGATTATAATTTTATATGCCTACATAATAATATAGAAGATTGTTATTTTAAGATTATTTCTGTCACTCCTGCCGATGTGATAAAAACAAAACGTGACTTAAAAAAATATTGTTTTTGATATCCGAGTCGATTCTTAATATGATAATTAATAATTTTGTCGAAATTTAATATATTAACGGAATAAAAAGTTGATTAGGAATGTACAAACTAAAACTTGTTTTAATATGCATTCGGTAGAATCACCCAATAAGTTAATTTGGTTGATATGTAAAATAATTTGATATAATATTATATAAAAAAGTAAATATCTGCCTTATACTTAATTTATCTAAATATACTTAATTTAAGTTCAAAGTTAAATAAACTTACGCAGCTCAGTCATTTCTTCTGGTGTTAATTCAAAATCGAAAACGTCGATATTCTGTTCAATGCGATTCTTCTTCAACGATTTAGGAATTGGAACTAAGCCTCTTTGTACCTGGAAAAGACGTGAAAATGAATGCTTCATACAGAAACCATGGATTAATGTATTCACTAATTGTGAAATATGGAAACAATCTTGTATAATGTGCTTAAAGTAAAGTAATCGAAGTAAGGTAATAAAAAGTCGCGAAGTTAAAATATATAAAAATTAAACCAAATCGCGATCAAATCCGTAAAAATCAGTTTCATTTCAATGTAATTGTAGGATTTACTGAAAAATTATTGATAAAACACTATTCTCGTCTGGGTCGCATGCATAAAAAACAACAAAGTCTAATAATCTGATGTCATTTCGCTATCTTTAATATCTCTTTTGAAATGCTTTCCTTGAATGTGGGACGCAAGCGTAAAGCCTTGATAAAGGTACAAGCAAAAGCATAATTTAACAAAGGCTTGAGCAATAAAAATGATGTTAATCGTATCTCAGATTCAAATCAACTTGTCGGTATCGACGATCAGGAAAAATTACACGGTGTAGATAAACAACTACATTTTAATGCTATTGATTACTGCGTATGCTGTTCTTTTATATTACCTTGGCTTTGAATAACATTAGAATGATAATATGCATAATATAAGTTGTAGCCAGAGCAACTCTTGGACATATTGAGACTTAACATGTTATGTCTTAGGTTGGCGAGCGCAGTAGAGTGCCAAGCAATGCTATGTAATTAATGGTGTTGTTTGGTTTTTAATGTCCATGAGCGCTCGTATCGCTTACCATCAGGCGAATGGCACGCTTGTTTCGCCACTCAACGCAATAAAAAAAAAGAGTTACTTTGTTCTTAACAATAAGCCACGTAGTTTGTAAATAAAAAAAGTCCTGCCTTAAGGATTAATAGAAGGGATGTGTTTAACAATTAGATATTTTTCTTTTTAATAATTATTAGCTTCGAATATCTTACCGGAGATTGTTAGTTTATAAATTCACTAATTTGACCCCTACTAAAGGTATATGAATCAGGATTCACTTGGGAAATATTCAATATTTTTGATATTATAAGTGATATTTAAGTTACAGACAATCCATCGATTGATATAGATTTGTAAATAAATAAAGAAAAAGGGCAGGAGAAATACGAAGGGAGTGTAAGGATTAGTGATTTTTCCGTCCCTTAATCCTCAATGATACTTCAATTAAATCAATGAGATTACACAATAATAATAAATACACCCAACAGTCACATACATAGTCCTGACCCCACACTAAGATCGAGTCTTGTGTCGTGGGTATCAGGAACTACGAGTGTACATGTGTCTCGGCGCGGGGATCGAACCCGCGGCCTCTTGTTTCACAGCCGGCGTCTAACCCACTGCGCCACGGAGGCTGTCAAGATTACACTATATTTAGCAACCATTGTAATTGTACTTACCAAATACTTCAACACAATTTGCGGAGTGGTCTTCCCATATTTCTTGGCTATTTCGACCAGTGTCGGGTTGTCTGCCCTGGGCGGTGGCGCGGGGCTGTCACCATCGAACAGTGAACCGAACGGCGTGTATGCCATCACCACTATGTCGTTCTTCTTACAATGTTCTATTAGTCTGTCTTGACCCAAGTTTAAGTTCACCTGCAATGTGAAAACCTTGTTATACTCTTTATATTCGAGTTATCTATTTTCATCTGTATCTGTGTAAGTACCAGACCACATAAGTCTCACCTCTACATTCGAGAGAGGTTAGGCCATATAGTCCGCCACGCTGGCCTAGTGCGGGTTGGCAGACTTTAAATACCGTAGAAATTTTTCAACATCGCTACGGTATGCAGGTTTCCTCACGATGTTTTCCTTCACCGTTATAGTGCGTGGTGATTGACTGACTTCTATACCTACACCTTTTTAAAATAGGAATAAGAAGACGTGATCTATCTGCTCCTTTATTGAGCTGCTGTAGTTAAATATATACAACCATAAGCGCACGTATACTAGGGTCCGGTAGAGCGATGCCCAAAGTTAGCGGAGCTTATTTGCGGCAACTTATAAATTCCAAATAAGTATTATCTTTGTTTAAATAGTTTTACAAGATCTTACGAATAATTTATCACTACTGCTAAGCATTAACGCTTCGGAACGTTAAAGCTGTGAAGAAGTAACGACGCTAGAGACTCTTACGCCTAAACGAAATTGATACGGTATGATATTAAGGTATTTTCAGAGAGATTTTGCTTATAATTTTGCAATCGGCCGCAGGCCTGACGTCACTCCATTCGGGGAATGAAAACATCGGATATGTATCTAATCGCAGTAAAATCTGTTTTCTATTTAAAAGCAATAGAATTTTCTAGGTCTAGGCATAGGTAGTTCACTTATTTTTTTAACATGTTCACGTGAGGTTATTTCGTGTTGTTAGCATTTTTCTTAAAAGCTTTGATTTAGCAAGAAATTAGAATAAAATATCGAAAGATTATGATTTCTGGTAGAGCTGAAAACTTAAAACTATAAAATAACCTTAGTGTTTCGTAGCATTTTTATTTTAATTTTAACTAAAAAAATAGTTTTTTTTTGTATATTTTCTATGAATATTAGCCTGTGATACTTTAGTGGAGTGTTGTGTTTTTCAGATCGAGCAAAAAGAATATTCTACAGGCTAATGTCGTGTTCTCCATTATATGATTTCCTTAATTTACTATCCATTTTACCTCAACTTGCAAAACGCTGGGCTTTATCTGGCAGTTGGCCAGGAGTCTGTCGATCTGGCTGATGTTGAAGTTGGAGATGCCAATCGACTTGGCAAGCCCCATGTTCTTGGCCTTCTCCATTTCTTTCCACGTGTCCACGAAGTCCACATTGTCGTAGCTTGAGAAATCCTCCTGAAACAGAAAAATAAACATTAATCAAATATCTGGCAATAGAAACAGGTCTTTGTAAAGGGAATTTAGAAAGTTCACGAGACTTTCATGATGGTAGAGGTTATTTTATTCTCACATCCATCTCTGAAGCTCCTGTAAGCCAGGATCCCCAGCGGCTTATTTTATTGATAATCAACATTGAAGCTTCAGATTCTGGGAATCTTTAAGTTAAAGTAGTAGGATCGTACATGGCTAAAAAATGAATACATGTCGCTAATTTATATGATTAGGTACCAAACTTTAGTAATGTGTCTATTATTGACAGAAAGTTGTACATTTGCGTTTAGACTGCCTCGGTGGCGTAGTTGTATTACGGTACGGCTACAAAGCTTGAGGTCTCGGGTTCGAGTCCCGGGTCGGGCAAAGTGGTATTGGATTTTTCTATTCATTATCAGCCCGGAGTCAGGAATTTGTGCCCGATATGGCGATAGGCTCGCCCCCTATCACATCATGGGACGGAACATACAAGGCGAAATGTGGGTGTCCTGGTGGCGCCTCTGCCTACCCCTTCGGGGATAAAGGCGTGAGTTTATGGATGTATGTATGTATGTAAAATGTCTATAGCAAACCTATTTATATCATTAATTAATATTTGTGTGTATGATAAATGAGCTGTAATTAATGACACACTAATCGATCCCTTTTTCTAGGAAAATCATCGGTCCTTCGCAAGATATAAGCAAAAGTAATCCTTTTATTGACGCAAATAAGATCTATATCTTATTTACAACACCGGAAGCGAATCCTTCATGAAGGCGCCATGTATCTTGATGTTGTTTGTCGCACCTAAAGCCGGCAAATTTATTGTTCTGTAATTAATTCAATTAAACTGATGATTATCTTAATTAATAATCAGCTAATGACTTCAGGATAGCGAGAATTCAATGTTATTAACTTAATTAATTAATTGATAGCCTGCGCTGAAAGAAGGCCGGCGACGAAAATAAATTTAGTTGAAAGAGGACCGACGAAAGAAGCTTATGTCTTTAGCCAGAAATGCTTATGATTTATTAGCCTTTTAAAAATGATAAGGCTCGGACAAGTTGAAGAAGATTCTGTTTCAAGTGACCGCGGGACTCGAGAAGTCATCGAAACATGGTCATCTTTCGAGTATTTTATTTCGAAACTTAAGCATATTATGATATTAAAACTTGCAATGCTATAGAGATCTTATCAGGAAATTGGCATGTGAAATCTGTCAACCAACTATAGTCGGGTGCCCTGGGATTTGATCGCGCCACCACCGTGAATATGTTGGTAGTCGCGTCTGGTCCGTTTATCAACAGGCCACCACGCACCACAACCCTGAAGGAAAATATAGTGAGGAACCTGCATACCATAGCGATTTGTAAGAATTTCTTTGGTATGTAAAATCGCGTTTCTTTATTACCGCTTCTTTATTTATTCTAGTATCTCTACTGCATAGAAATTGAGATTGTAGCTTGAAGACTTTGTTCATTACTGTATTTTATACAATCGGTCCGGTTAACGAGCAAATATGTATTTTACGATCACCTGCTTGCCAGGCACTAACAGTTTCGGGAGAGGACTGTTTAATTTAACATAACTTTTAGTAGATTTATATTTTTCCAATAATGTTGATTATCCGGTAATATGAAAATTATATTGAACCCTTGAAGTTTTTGTTTGAGATCTCTATTAGTCCGTTAATATGCATACAAATGTTAATAAGCTTGATTATGCCGTAATCTAAAGCGCCTAAGTTATTTTTCTATATAAACGCAAATATCTTTATCTTTCACCAAAATTGACGGATTTAAGTTTATCTTCGTGGACAAATCAGCGCGGTATTCCCCGGTGTAAGGCGAAGATGTGATCCGCACCCAGACAAATGTTGTGCTTCGACTTGGGGGGTTGTGAAATGAAAAGAGACAAACAGCCTCCGTGGCGCAGTTGGTTTGACGCCGCCTGTGAAACGAGAGGCCGCGGGTTCGATCCCCGCACCGAAACAAATATTTGTGTGATCCACAGGTATTTGTTTCGGGTCTGGGTGTTTGTGAGACCGAAAAGTCTCTCGTAGCTTCTGATACCCACGACACAAGACTCGATCTTAGTGTGGGGTCAGGACTATGTATGTGACTGTTGGGTGTATTTATTATTATTTATTTATTAAACCGAGCACCTAGACAAATATATCCATGACTCCCAAACATTAACTAACAGCCTTCGTGGCGCAGTTGGTTAGACGCAGGCTGTGAAACGTGAGACAAAAAACAAATATTTGTGTGATCCACAAGTCTTTGCTTCTGGGTGTTTGTGAGACCGAAATGTTTCTCATAGTTCCTGATACCCACGACACAAGACTTGATCTTAGTGTGAGGTCATGACTATGTATGTGACTCGTGGGTTTATATATTTATTAACTACTCGTAGTCTGTCTACCCACCACCAAACACTTGGTATCCTGAGGAGTCAAGACTTGGCGTCCCTTATGTGTATTTATTACTAGTTACAGACGGCCTTAAACACAGACAGTTTTAAAACACATTTTAGTAATCGAATGTTTTGTCCCTTTCAAACGACTTTCGAATTCAGTTTGAGCGGAGAAGACAAAACATTCTATAGCTAAAATAGGTTTTAAAACTCCATGAATAGGGCTGTGAGTAATTACAGTAAAAGATATTGGCATATGCATCAGGTACCCGTGTGATGATGATGTGATTGTCGGGTGTATTTAATAAGAAACAACTTACAGTGAAGGAGATCGGCATGTGTATCAGGTATAGATCAACGTAAGACATGTTGAGACGCTCCAACGACTTGTGCAACGCTTCTAATACGTGTCTCTGCTCGTTCATAGCCAGCTGGAAAGAAAATTATGTCTTTAGCTCCAAGACCAGGGATATTTTTAGACCAGGAAGACGGGATCTTATTCGAGAAGTAACAATTAAACTTTATGTAGGGTTTTAATCTAGTATAATAGCTCAAGAGCCTGTGACCCCTAGACTATCGTAATTTTATAAAAGTTGAAAGTTTGTCTGCGCAAGCCTCTGACATAGGCATCTCTAGATCATCAAGTATGTATATAGTATACAAGCAGTATTTTATATGTTTCTTAAGCAACTATCAAAACGTGTTAGACATTAGACACTTTTATTGGTTCCTTCAATTGTCAGACGCATTGAAGCTGACCATAGCCATCAGGATCCAATCTTCATCATTGCTGATTATGAGATGCCCACCTTAGAAGAATGCTGAGACCAGCTTTTTGTATAAAATTACGAAAGTTTGGCGGCCCCGGGTTCTAGCTCTGTAGTTTATTGGTCTAATAGATAAGAATCACTGAAGGCTTACAGATTATTTTCCTCTTTCTTGGTAAATGTTATCAAAATTAAGTATCTTTAGTTTCTGACCAAGCGATGATCGGGTACCAACAGAAAACATTGGCATAACAGATGGGTTTTGGTCCAGAAATGAAACAGGTGTCCTGGTAAGTAGGCACTAATGTTGAATCAAGATCATTCAGGTTATATATAATTTTGATTTCTTTATTGGGTTTCTTCTAATGCTACTACGAGTATTTAAGGGACAGTATAGACAAATAGATAAAAATCTCACCTTGGTAACTATGAAGACTTTCTCTCGCGGCAAACCTGAAGCCCGCACAGCTCTTCCGACTTGATCTTCATCAAAGTACACAGCTGCTGTGTCTATAATCCTGGAAAAGGTTTTATTCTTAAAAAGATATTTCCGTTTAATGGAATAAAATGGGTATACTGATGTGACGAAGAGACGACGAGACGAAGAGACGAGATAAAACATTTTTTTACGGATTTAATCGCAGATTTGGTTTGATTTTTACCGGTGGATCTCTCATATTGTGAAAGGCCATCTGGGTAGGTACCACCGCAATGTCTATTTCTCCCGCCAAACAGCAGTGTAAATGCATTATTATGTTCCGGTTTGAAGGACATTGTAGCCAGAGTAACTACTGGATGGAGACTTAACATCTTATGTTTTAGGATGGGGAGCGCAGTGGAATGTCAAGCTTTGCTTTGTAATTCATGGTGTTGTTTTGCTACTGACCATGAGCGGCTATATCGCTTACAATCACGCTTTCTGACATGCTCGTTCCGCAGTAAAAAAAAAACTTCCCGACGTTTCGATTACTTTACAGCTTTTGTGGTCACGGGGCGGACTGTATGCATTTATTTATGATAGAAGAACATCGCTTGATGAAGCGGAATTATATGTCAGCAAAGCAGAGTGGAGATCCAAAGACTCTGCCTACCCCTATAGGATGCATGCTTATGTATATTTGTAAGCAATAAACTCGGCTTGTTTGAATGTTCATGATCATTGTAGAGTCGCCTTGTAACCCAGTCACGTTTCAAAGTGTCTGATGTTAATCTATCTGAATACCGATAGTGAAGTAAATTTAATGGACATTCATGCGTGTTTTAAGGACAAAATGTCTAGACTAGATGGTGTGGAATTAGATTTGAATTTAGGGTCATGAAATGTTAAGAATTAAAAGTTAGGAACAACTAAGTTGGGTATGGACTGGAATGTTCAAACGAGATCGGGAGTTGAAACCCAGGGAACATTGAGTTATCGAAGATTTATAATTATAAACGCATGTAAAACCAACGTAAAATATGCATACATACATACATAAACTCACGCCTTTATCCCCGAAAGGGTAAGCAGAGGCGCCACTAGGACACCCACATTTCGCTTTGCATGTTCCGTCCCACGATGTGATAGGGGGCGAGCCTATTGCCATATCGGGCACAAATTCCTGACTCCGGGCTGACAATGAATAGAAAAATCCAATATCACTTTGCCCGACCCGGGATTCGAACCCGAGACCTCAGCTTTGTAACCGTACCGTAATACAATTACGCCACCGAGGCAGTCGCAGGCAGTCGCAGTGAGGCAACGTAAAATATGTCTTGAAATAAATGAAATAAATGTGTAACATTCGCGTAAATCTAAGAAACCATTATGTAAAATATGTCACATCCACCTACCGATATCCTGCGTCTAGACCCCATTTCACAGCATTTTCAACTTCATTATTTTCCACCATCACTTGGCCGTTCTGAAAGAAGATCATTATGACACAAAAACATACAGGCGATGGACAAGATATCTTACAATCTACTAATAAGTACTAATAAATATGCCTGCATAGATAATTGCTTCTTTATGCTTATAAGGAGCTACAAGGTGTCGAAGATTTCGTACACATGAGAAGTTCTAGGCGTCATTGCTAAGAAACCAATACTATAATATCTTCTATACCTGGCTGACTCCAAGGAAGGTTCCGAGTCCTAGAACTGGAATGGAGTTTCCATCGTTCAGGGGTAATCTTGGGGCTACACCACCGTCCATCTTATCACAGGTCTGAAACAAAAAAAAACTTATTTCATGTTACATATCTTATAGAACTTAATAAATATGTGATATGATTAATTGTTTTTTAATCAAATTTGATGAATAAATAACCTAACAAATTAATCAAATAATGGATAAATACCTATGTTCTACCCCGCAGTAAGGGATGATTGTATAAATTATATTCTAACGGCTTTAATCATAGAAAGTTTTAAAACATATTTTAGTTATCGAATGTTTTGTTTTCTTCTCTCAAATCTATTCAAAAGTTGTTTGAAAGGGACAAAACATTCGATAGCTAAAATAGTTTGTGAATAAGGCCATTATAGTATTTAATGATTTAATTTGATGTCAATTCAACTATAAATTTAGAAGTTGTTGAGCATGTCTTGTCCGTTTTTTATATACACACACTAACTTACAAGTATTTGAAAGGTAATTAGAGACGAAACCTTGTGATTTCGCGAGTATTTTAAGCGCATATATCTAATCCAATGTTTGACCTATGCTATTGGGAATTTGCATTCCTCGAATCAATCATAGACACATCAAAATGTATAATAATAATGGGACGACTATTTTTATGATGAATATAATAATAATATAATATAATTTCTTTATTTCATAAAAAAGGAACATACACAGTTTTTTTTATAATATATTAATATTATAAAGAGACTCCGACACTACTGAACCGACAAAATTTATTTTACTGTTGGGAAGCTACACTATCCCCTGGTGACATAGGCTATTACTCCAATAATGTAACTCAAGGTGTAAAAAATACCTAAAATATTCTTTACATCGCGTGCGCTGCGAAAACTATAATATGTTATTGATGTGGACTGGACTCAAAAACTACCTACCCCGGGCGAAACCGGGCCGAGCCGCTAGTAAATTATAATTACATACCGCAGAAGATTTAACAAATTACTGAGTTAATAACAAAGATAAACATCAACATTGTACGAAACTGATAGCAATCTCCAACGTGTTGTACTATAAAAAGTACACATTGATTTTGGAAATGATAAAATAATATCATTATGTCAATTATCACTGACTATAACGGTGACAGACATCGCAAAGTAATCTTCATACCTGATCTTCACAATAATTTTAAATGTACGTGATTTCACCAACTTGTAGCGTGGACTCGATTGTCAGAGCCCAGCAGTGGAAAGTATAAAGAGTACTGTAGAAAATACTTCTTTTATTGAGATGTAGATTTTTTATTAAATATATTATAACACCGCACAAAAAACCGGGTGTATTCAGACTGCTACCGAAAACCAAGCCAGGTAGTAGTTTTAGTGATTACAGACACAATTCAACGAAAAATTTTACAAAAAGAACACAGTTTTTTGCTGTTTTTTTAGCAATCTTTTGTTACTATCGTGTTTTGGTGGTTAATACCTAGCTTTTGCTAAAATAATAATCTTTAAAAATAAAAATGTCTAAATTAATAATTTAGGAAAACTATGTTATTACCACCCAAATACGACTATAGGTAAAAAAAAATAAAATAAACGACCATAAGTAGAAAAAAAAATTTGTTTTTTTGCGAAATTTTTAATACTACCACCTGGCTTCGTTTTCGGTCGCAGTGTGGATATACCCTGTATATAAAGTTGGGTACTTAATGACACGGAGTGATTGTTAATGATACTTATAGTTAATGTAATCGTAAGTAACACTTACAAGGCAAACAACTTTGTAATAGTGTTTTTTCTACGGAAGTTTTTTCGTCCGCACGCTAGCATCGTATGTGGAAGTACGTGTTTGTTAAGTTGCTATATTTTATAGACGACTTTTTACTTTATGCCCTTGTTATGGTAATCCCGAGGAGGCTAGAAAGGGTAAATGCAGTCGAGCTGAATCCCTAACGATCCTACGCTTGCATATGGGGTAACACTATGCCCAATTGCTCATAGTCCTTACGAGCATGATAGGCGGCCATATCCGACAGCCAGACAACCTCTGTGGCTCAGTTGGTTAGACGCCGGCTGTGAAGCGAAAGGCCGCGGGTTCGATCCCCGCACTGAGATAAATGTTTGTGTGAACCACAGATATTTGTTTCGGGTCTGGGTGTTTGTGAGACCGAAAAGTCTATCGTAGTTTCTGATACCCACGACACAAGACTCGATCTTAGTGTGGGGTCAGAAGTATGTATGTGACTGTGGGGTCTATTTATTTATTTATATCCCAGAGTGATAAGGGCAATACTTTCTTCCCTATGACTGCTTCAGTGCCATTATTGGTCTTTTTGGACGGCGAACATATCACACATATGCTCTCACTTATTGTATGGACAGTTGTTTGATAGACTTTGTGTATTAGCAAATAAATATCTTTGTAACTTGGAAATAATGATTGCATCAGTCACGCCTTTATACCAGAAGGGGTAGGCAGAGGCGTCACCAGAACACCCACATTTCGCCTTGTACGTTCTGTCCCATTATGTAATGGTGGCCGAGCCTGACTGACTTCGGACTGATAGAGAATAGAAAAACCAAAATATCACTTTGCCCGACCCGGAATTCGAACCCGAGACATCGGTTTGTAATCGTACCGTAAAACAACTACGCCACCGAGGCAGTCTATTCGTATACATAAGATCACACATAAAACCCCGTTTCCCTAAGGTGTAGGCAGAGATGCCATTAATATCATTGCCATACTAGATACGTATTACGTAGTGTCTATTGCCGAGATCTGATAGACAAGCCAAAGTGTATGTAATTGGAAATAAAAAATGTTAGAGGTTTGTTAAAAAAAAATGTGATATCGAATAGCATATTTAAACCGATAGCAAAAATGTGACGCACGGAACCGACATTTTGTTCAAGTTTTAAATTAATTATATCAGAAAATCGTAATGTAATTATTGTTGTTGATAATTTAAAAAAGAATTACCGGCTTTATTCGGCTGTTCAATCAATGTTTCAAAAAATTACCAGCTTTAATAATATAATTAATAATGTTTTACTAATCTTTAGGCACTTAACATTAGAATATTTGTAAAAGCATATTATCGCATTTGTAATTATTATAGAATGAGGAAAATCGATCAAATACTTTTTTCAATTTTTACATTGCGTTACGTCGTCATTTATTTTCTGTTTAACAATGACATTGGTTATATCACACTGATAAGCCTTTAAAATCAGTTTTCAGGAAGAGGGAGAGAGTAAGAGAGAGAGAGTATAAAAGGAGGTTAACGAAACAAATACACGAGTGTGATTAGAAGAGACGGTAGAGGTTGACTCGGACTTGTACCAGCCAACTCGATGACACCCTAAAGAAGGAGCAAAATACTAACGATATGTAATAGTATTAAATAATATTGTGGCTATGTATAAAAAATAAAAGAACATTTAAAATTTGGTAGAGTTCTAGGTGGTAGAGTCGACAGACTTAATGATGGAATGTGGAGGTGGCTAAATATCAGTGCCATCTTCTTTAGGCCATACGCATATCAGATAAATATATACACCCAACAGTCACATACATAGTCCTGGCCCCACACTTAGATCGAGTCTTGTGTCGTGTGTATCAGACAGTACGAGTGACTTTAAGGTCTCACGAACAAATACCACACACAAAAATATTTGTCTCAGTGCGGGGATCGAACCCGCGGCTTCTCGTTTCATAGCCGGCGTCTAACCAACTGCGCCAAGGAGGCTGTCAAAAAAACAATAGTAACACTTTTCAATCATATTTACCGCTATGGCCAAAAACGATTTGTTATTATGATGAAACATTAGGACGCAGTGCTTTTGTGCGACATGTTGAAAAGAGTAAGAGGTAGGATATTCCTAACTTCCATCCGGTTAGCGACCAATAACTATTAACTACTGACACACAACAGTTTCGGACTCGTCATAGTATAAGTATATGGTGTATATAGTTTACCGGTTTAAAAAGACACAATCAGGGTGACATACTTGTCTCAACAGGCGATCTCAATCGGCAATGTAGTTACTATCATCCATCCATCAGCCAAAGGACGTCTACTGCTGAACATAGGCCTCTTCCAATGATTTCCACAGTGACCTGTTGGAGGCAGCCTGCATCCAGCGACATCCCGCGACCTTTACCAGGTCGTCTGACCACCTTGTGGGTGGATGTCCTACGCTGCGCTTTCCGCTGCGAGGGTTCCATTCGAGAAGTTTTGGCGCCATCGGCCATCAAGTAAATTGTAAATTGTCGTGCCAGTTAAAAAGGAGTTATGTGCACTTTTTTGTGCTTTGTATAATGAAGACACAACAATGTAAGGATATAAATTATATTATATGTTAAGTAATCCTTGTGCCATTTAAAGTTAATTGCTATATGACTCAATGTTTCCATTAGATTTAATTGCCTTGAGAGCATCACGCAACGAGCTTTAATTTCCGAGTGGAATTGTGTATAGTTTCCTATATTGTTAATTGGAGGCTTTATACTATTAAGTTTTGTTGTTAATATGATGTTTGCATAAAATAACAAAAAAAAAAACGAATTGTAATTTAAGGTCCTCTTATTTGTTTCTGGTTTACAGATCAGGATCATTTTATTGACTTTATAATATATTTTTCGTAATTATAATGCTTCATACGTCCCACTGTATCTGTCTACATCGAAAGTTCGATTGACGGGGCTTAGGCCATACACCACTTTGACCTTGTATCTACCTAGTGCCTATTATTCTAATATTTGCTTTAACAATTGGAAAGAACATGTATTGTAGACCACGCAGGTCGCTGGCCTAGTAACTACTGCCTGTTAAATAAATAAATAAATAAATAAATACACCCAACAGTCACACACATAGTCCCGACCCCACATTAAGATCAATTAAGTCTTGTGTCGCAGGTATCAGAACTACGAGAGACTTTTCGGTCTCACAAGTATTAGTGTTATTAGTTATTCTAATAACATTACCTATAATAATGATCTTGTATATACATACATAAACTCACGCCTTTGTCCCCGAAGGGGTAGGCAGAGGCGCCACCAGGACACCCACATTTCGCCTTGTATTTTTCGTCCCATGATGTGATAGAGGGCGAGCCTATCGCCATATCGGGCACAAATTCCTAACTCCGGGCTGATAATGAATAGAAAAATCCAATATCACTTTGCCCGACCCGGGACTCGAACCCGAGACCTCAGCTTTGTAACCGTACCGAAATACAACTACGCCACCGAGGCAGTCATCTTGTATATAAATAAGAGGAAATATGGTTAAATCTTACCGCATGTTGTAATAACACAGCTACCGCGACAGTTAACAGAATCATGTTGCCGAGACAATGAGCCACGCGCCACTGAACTGGTTTGAGTTCACTTCACATATAAATAGAGACGAGATGCTGACGGATTGTACACTTTATTTACTTAGTATTAGTATTTAATTAAACTATTGATTTGTCTCATGGAGATAAATAATTATTTGTCAGTTACTCTGGAGAGCATTATTCTTACGATAAGGTTACTTAGGCGAAACAGATTATTTGGAAGTGCTTATTTTTTTTGTACATACATACATCAACTCCCCTCTTAATCCTAGAGGGAGTAGGCAGAAGCGTCACCAGGACACCCACATTTCGCTTTGTAGGTTCCGTCCCATGATGTGATAGGGGGCGAGCCAATCACCATATCGGGCACAAATTCTTGCTCCGGGCTGATAATGAATAAAAAAACTTAATATCACTTTGCCCGACCCGGGATTCGAACCCGAGAACTCAGCTTTGTATTCGTACCGTAGTACAACTACGCCACCGAGGCAGTGTTTTTTGTATAGCAATGTTCTTCTACCTCGAACACAACAGTGCATTTACACTGCTGTTTGGCGGGAGATATTAATGTTTTTGACAGCAGTTCTTATACAACTGAGATGGTGTTTAAGAAATAATTTTGGTAAATCATCATACGAAAAGGTTGAATAGTGAGAAAAAATATACCTACTTGTACTTAGTAATATTAAAATAAGAAATATGAAACATGGTGAGACGACTGATTAAAGTCCTCTCAAGCGTAGGTTAGTTACAAACAATTTCATAACATTATGCAATAAGTTTAGAAATAACCAATTCCGGCTAGTTCGCTAATACGATACTAAAAAATGTAAACAAAGGCATAGGTCAATAGCAGAATTTTACTTTTGGTAGGTTTCTCATATGAGAGAGGCCGCCTGGGTAGGTACCACCGCAATGTCTATTTCTCCCGTCAAACAGCAGTGTAAATGCACTGTTGTGTTCCAGTTCGAAGGACATTGTAGCCAGAGTAACTACTGGACATAATGAGACTTAACATCTTATGTCTTAGGATGGCGAGCGCAGTAGAATGCTAAGCATTGCCTTGTAATTCATGGTGTTTGGTTTTCTACTGTCCATGAGCGGTCGTATCGCTTACCATCAGGCGAATACCATCATTGCTCTATCGTGACTTTCTTTGTTTATCACCAAGTGCTCTGTAGATATGTTTACGAGCAAGGATAGGAAAGAAAAAATGCATGAATCCTTGATTTGTTCTTTATTATTCTGTTTTGCAGCTACGGAATAAAAAAAAATGTTAGTGAGAAAAACGAGATGAAAGGACGTGCATTTTGCCTACTCATTTAAAAGAGCAACTGCGCTTAGAACTTACAATTTGTAAGTACTCTATTAAACTGCACTCCACTGGTCAGTCCTAGACATTAACTATGCTAAGACCTTTGGTAAATCATTTCGTTACAATGCCCTTCAAAAAGAACACAATAATACTATTCTTGTGCTTAACGGCAGAACTGTACAAAGTGATTATACTAACCCAGAAGGCCCCTCGCACACGAGGTACTCGACCTATGACAAGGTTTTCAGTATTATGATATTTTACATTCCTTTAAAGTATGTAAATATAATTGGGTGTAACTCCTGTGAGTGTTCTCATTTGCCCAAATTAGCCCCTATAATACAAAAAAATCACTTAAAAATTGTACAAAAATCATGGATATACGAAAGAAGACGCGAGTAAAAAATTCTCTAAAGTGTGCGCGATATTCCGGTTTCATTATGTGTTTATTGGTCCGCGTAGTTTTATAATTTTACTCGGGGTCATTGGTCATCGATAGCAGTTTTTGTTAGATAAACGTGATTTAAGAAACAAGAAATAATTAGCGAGTTCATGATAAGTAATTTTACCGGTAGTAGGTATAGATAGCTCAGAGCGCTAATTGTTATCACGGTCAACACAAAACTCTTTCGCGTTGTGTTTGTTTCAGTTAATTTACGATTACGTCACTATTATTTCAACGTATGGGGAGTCGATCAATAAAACAATAATTAAGTCTTCAATAATCACTCGGATGACGACTTCCATACACTAGTCGAAAGCTTGTCAGTCATCCAGCAAGTGAGTCACGTTCGAGGTTCAGCCTGTGTGTAAGTGTATCCGGCTTCGAGCAAGCCGGCATCATTATGACAACCACCTCACATTGATGGATACTTCATCTGAACTCTCTCTTCAGCCACAGGAGGTCGACAGCTGAACATAGGCCTCCTCCTCCCCCTCCTTATTTATTTATTTATATATTCTTTATTGTACACCAGGGGAAAAAAACAGATTTTAAACCAAATAATAAATAAGTATCTACAGTCGGCTGACTCAGCAGGCAATCTCTTCCAGGCAACCTTAGGATGGACATAGAAGAAAGGATAGAGAAAGGGCAGTCTAAGGTGTATAGTGACTTAAATAATAAATAATCATGTGCAGTTGTAGGTACTATGGTATTACCTATATAACGCTGAGATCTCGGGTTCGAATTCCGGGTCGGGCAAAGTGATATTGGATTTTTCTAATATTCGGCTGGAGTCAGGAATTTGTGCCCGATGTGCCGGACTTTCACATTGTGGCAGGAAATATGCAATGTGAAACGTGGGTATCCAGGTAACACCTCTGCCTACTACTTTTAGGAAAATGGCGTGAGTTTATGTATGTATTGCGCAAACAGTCATAATACAGGTTACAGCAATCTCACCGGCAGAACAAACGCAACAGCAAAGCCGATGTTTCACGACGATTCGACACGAGCACATTTACGACAGGCGTTGATGCGAGACGCTTTGTATGCACTTACTTCGTGCCATTCATGTGGTGTCTACGTTTTATTGTATATGAAAGTTGTAGAAGATATTTGAATCTTGACTTTAGTCAATGTTACAAATACTTTGACTGATGGTATGTAAGAAGCAGCCTGGGTAGGTACTTGTACCACCGCAATGTCTATTTCCCCCGCCAAACAGCAGTGTAAATGCACTGTTGTGTTCCGGTTTAAAGGACATTGTAGCCAGAGTAACTACTGGACATAATGAGACTTAACATCTAGGATGGCGAGCGCAGTGGAATGCCAAGCATCGCTTTGTAATTTCTGGTGTTGCTGCTGTCTAAAAAAATCTTATGATTTTACAATTGGTTATCGGTTGCCTACCTGATGTCAAGTGTCAACCCTTTCGGTAAATCTATGTACAATTTAGATTGTCATAACTTAGAAAAATCCTGTCGGGATGGATTCGAAAAATATAAAACATTAAATCGGAACAGCCGGACGATGTCTCAACTCTAGTACTATTCTGGGTTACAAAGATTAAGTTATTAGTATTCAATTGAGCGACGAGTGGAAATATAATTAATTAGATGTACAGTTAACCGCCGAATAATGTATTGCATTGATTCTGGAAACACGATTAAGGAATAACCTTAAGAAACCATTACGATTAAGGAAATTAAGAATAAGTTTAGATCTCCGTGTAGATATCAATTCAGCGTAATAAATATATATTTTTTTGGTTTAGAAAAGTATAATAGTAACAGGGGGCAGGCCCTTGACGAGGTGGACCGACGACCTGGTCCACGTGGCGGGGAGGAGCTGGATGAGGACCGCCCAGGACCGAACAACATGGCGTGCATTAGAAGAGGCCTACACTCAGCATTGGGTGGATACATAGGCTGAAGAAGAAGAAGAAGAAGAAGAATAGTAACAACTGTAGATGTCATGTATTTAAATATTTTGTGAACTAACTTAAAATGTGTATTTATTGTCAGCATTGTATTCAGCTATAGAAAATCTATTGACGAATTCAGAGAAAATATATAAAAGCAGTTTGAAACACTTTTGTTTCGGCTAATGTGGGTTTACTAAACCGGGGACCTCAACTTTGTTAGTACTAGAACTCGCAATGCATCATTTAGAGCTCGACGAAGAAAGAACAGTTAATATTATAATGAGCTAAATATTTCATACCACATGAATGCAACGCGTAGGTATAAGGTATGTAATATAATGTTGCGCTGATTCCCTGAATAAATGAAATAGAAGTAGGTAATCACAATTTCTTTCCTTTTTAATTGAAGGAGCACAAGAAAACAAAACAATCCATAAAAACGACAACACAATTTTAATTAATCAAACACGCTTAAATTATAAAAATGTTAAAAATATGCCAACTTATTCTATGTCCAGGTTGTAGCCGTTCTTCCATATGCGGAGTGAGAGGGGTATCTCGGCCTTGAGGGGTACCTTCTCGAAGGGGTAGTTGAGATAGTCCTGCCAGAAGTGGGGTCGGACGGTGCGGAAGCCGTTGTCAAACTTGGCTATCGCGGCGACGTCATCGGCGTCGAGTTCAAAGTCGAAGATTGACGCGTTTTCCAGCACTCTGGTTTTCGTTATCGTCTTTGGAATTGCGACGATTTTGCGTTGGTACTGAAATTGAAATTGTTTTAATAATTTTATACGTTTTGTGCCTTTCGGACGACTTTCGAATTCAGTATGAGCGAAGAAGACAAAAAATTCGATAGCTTAAATGGGTTTTATAATTGTCTATGAATAAGGCCATCACAGTTCAGTTTGTATTATTAATGAGAATTGCAAAATTAACGTGATAATAAGCGCCTGGCCTAAATATTGTGTCTATTGTGGCCACTCCGATATATTGTGTCTATTCTCTTAATGTCGGCGTCTTGCATACGAGGGACCTAGTTGTTTTTGTAATCTAACAACATAATATTAGCCAGTAATTTTACATTGTAACCAAAGTAACTTCAGGACATAATGAGACTTAACATCTCATGTCCCAGGATGGCGAACGCAGTGGAATGCCAAGAGTTGCCTTGTAATTAATAGTTTTGCTACTGTACATGAGCGGTCGTATCGCTTATCATCAGGCGAATGGCATGCTCGTCTCGCCATTTATCGCAATAAAATACATAATAAAGACTTAGAACAAATTATTTGATTTACACATTGGTCTCCTCGTGAGGACCAAAACTGCTATCTCATCCCTAACCAAACTTCTTGCCTTATCATTTAAAAAACCTCACCAGGTATCGCAGTGTGACTTGCGTGACAGTCTTGTTATGTTTCTTGGCGATGGCGACCATGGTGGGGTTGTTCAGCTTGGGCTCGGGGCTGTCGGGCGAGGCGCGGGACGGCACCATGGTACCGAACGGAGAGTACGCCACCACCACCACGCCATGAGACTGGCAGTACTCCACCAGTTCAGGCTGGCCGAGGTTCAGGTTGATCTGGGAATTAAAAAGTAAAATGCTTAATAAGTTAAAGTATTTGCAAGAAGTAAGCTGATATACAGCACGGATAAAATTTATACTATGATATAAAGGCAGGCGAAAGAAATATTTAAAGAGAATTGTTGGGTTTTCGGAGATAGCATAATACCTATTTTATTAGTCTTTTTTAATTGGCTATAAATCACCTTAATTTTTTATATTAATGCAACATTCCACATTGTGAAATTAAAAAAAATGTCCCAATTATCATTCTTCACATATTAATTCTTCTTAATAAAAATAACACGTGGCGCCACCTATGAATAAGCTTTACTAAACTAACAATAATAATTATGGATTAGTTGGCAATTTACCTCGATTTGGTTGGTCGCTGGTGGTACTTTGCAGTTAGCCAGCAACCTCTTCATTTGTTCCAAATTGAAGTTGGACACACCAATGGCCTTAGCAAGACCTTTTTTCAATACAGTTTCGAAGCCACGCCAAGTTTCTAGGTAGTCAATTTTTTCGTCAACGCCTTCTTGCTGTAAATATAATTAAAACAATAAACAGATATCGCTACCAGTAACTTAATTGGCGAAGCTGAAACATGGCTCTATATACTTTATTACCAATAGATGGCATTATATGAAAAAGGCAACACTGAAAATAATTAAGCAATGAGTTAATTGTAAAGAAACTGGAAGAAGCCATTTGTACAAGAGTACAAAAATGTGATCCCGCCCGTACATCATGTTTTAGAATGTTACAAGATACCATTTAACTTCGGCATTTATGATAAGAAATAGGAAATAATTATTGGTTTACTCACAGAGATGGACATCGGCCAGTGCATGAGCGCGAGGTCCACGTAGTCGAGGTTGAGGCGGCGCAGGGAGCCGCGCACCGACACCTCCACATCCGCCTCGCGGTGGAAGTGGTGCCACACCTGGTCATCAGAGACAACAGTGGTAAATATATTCGTAAAACAAGTAAGAAAAAGGGTACACAACAAATTATTTGTTAATTTTATGTGCTTACATAAAGTTTTAATATTATAATACTGCACTAGCTGATGCGTTTTGTAACTACCAGGTAGAAATAAATAATAGAAGAAATATTGAATACTATCGTACATATTATGTATTGCAGCCGCGGTTTAGGTTGGAAATCATATTAACAATTAATCGTACACCTACAGTTTTACAACAATATAGTGGTTTTACCATAGATAATACACTAGGTTTTACGATTATTTAATGTTATGGTAAATATAATTCAGTGGAGGGTAGTTTGCCGTCGTTTGCCTCTCGCAGGGTACGTCGTTTTGTATGGAGTCTTGTGTGCGCTTCGCAAGACCTGTAGTTCGGTCCTATGTCGTGGACTATATGGTGCAGAGCGGTGTTCGATGGGTCAACAGACACCACTGTCGATGGCGCCGACAATCCAGCATCGGGGACGGGACTCGGGTGAGTTGGCTTGTCGATTTTGTCTTTCGGTTGAATTTTCGTTTGTTCGCTTTCGTATTGCCCTTTTGTGCATATGTCGATTCGCAAAGTGTGTAGAGTAGTACATAGTACCAACGTGTTAGCATTTTATCGTTTTTTTAAGCAATGGAAGATGCAACATCGATTTACCTAATAACAGGTAATATAAAACTATTTTTTGGGAATTTCATCGCGAATTCGGTATAAAATTTGAATTTTTTTAGTTCCCCACTTTTCGATTACTTTATAGTTTTCGGGGCGGAACACTATTAGGCTTGACTATTTAGAAACCTGGAAATTCTAACTTAAGTTGACTTTGAATATAAAATAAGAATAAATTACAATTAAGTGTAGGTTATATTTTAGTACACATCTTTCTACTATACCTTTGTAGTAATAAAAACGTCCTCCCGCTTAATAATTCCTTCTTTGATCTTCTTGTTGATAATCTGTCCGACTTCAGGCTCGACTCTGTATAGATGTGCGGTGTCGACATGCCGATAGCCGATATCAATTGCATATTCCAAAGCATCCACCATTTTTGGCAAGTCGGTGATGTCGAAGTCGAACTGGAAATATTAGGGTTAAATGTTATAGTTGGAATGTAGATAAAATTACCTATAGTGGCCGAAAACTATTACCACAGACCCAAGGTAGCGTTTCCACTCCTTAACCCTCCACTGGCCCTCAGACCACATGATAGGCGGCCTCCAATACCCTATAGAGAGTCAGGCACTACATGTAGCCACCTATACCCTACATTCGCAGATGCGAAGCAGCTTCTAAAGATAAACATGCGTTTCTAGGGATCGTTAGCATTTATAAGGATGGTAAGATATTCGTATCAGTCTGGATACGGTGAAATGCCCATTATAGTGATTCACGTAAGGGTTAAATTTCGAGTTAAGCCTGTAATTTCCCGGTATCGAACGGGCAGGCATAATAGTGTTGAGTGGCGAGGTTATACCATCACTTAGTGGTGGATACTCTCCTTGGACGGTATCGCATTTACCATCAGGTGCACTATAGCAACTTTTTCTTAGAAATGTAATAAATAAAAGAGTACTATCATCTGTTTGACTTAACTGCCTTATTCAAAGACAATTTTAAAACCTATTTCAGTTATCGAATGATTTGTTTTCTTCCCTCAAATTGAATTCAAAAGTCGTTCGAAAGGGACAAAACATTCGACAACTAAAATAGGTTCTAAAAACGAGTAAGGCCGTAAATGTTTATCTGGAATATTGTTCCCTTTGTGTGAACTTTTTAACTTTCTTAGCGAACAAAAAAACATTGTTTAATTTAAATCCATTATTTTCACTTGCCCATCAGGTTGTCCTTTTATTGAATTTTTCCCATATTTGTTAGAAAGACGCTATATGCTTACCCGTATTGACGTTAGATGCCTACCAACCTAGTGTTTTTATATAGTCCCAGAATTTGCAAGCAAACCATTTAAATAATTTGTACATTCCATTAGTAGCTACTTACAATTTCCAATTTCCATTTTGGCAAGTCTCGATCATCATGCTTTTTAGCTTAGCCCAAGTTTCATCAAGTAATTTTTGCCATAACTTTAACATTGAACACCATACATTAATCATTTCAAATGTATAACGTTAACATTGGTATGATCAAAATTATTTGACCATACTGTCAATAATGAAGTAACGTAATGACAAGTAGGTACTTACCGCAAAAGGCTCGGTGGGGTCTCTTTCCGCCTGGGCCTAAAATGAAATGTAAAGAACACCCGTACAAAATGTTAAGTCATGCAACTATAACTACTAATGATATGATAGTATGTACATTCCCAGAATTAGTCCCAAACAATCTGTATTACATGCCGGCATTATTGTGTCGAATGTCGAGAGATCTATAGATAGATATCCATTTAGATCGATTTGTCGACATTTATCTGCTTAGGATCAAAATAAAATCACAGTCGTGCAAAACTAAAATAAAATCTTACAATTACAAATAATGTACATTCTACATATTCCCAGGTTTAGCCATAAATTATCTACGTATTTAAAGTTACCATTAAAATGCAATGATAATAGATGAAGGTCGTTATTTTTATTATCCCCTTAATATGTTCGATTAAACATGATAATTTGCTAACGATATATTAAGGTTTAATAAATATTTCTGTATAAAAAAAATACATGCATCTAAATCTTTAATACTAATTAATTAATTTATATATTTTTTTAAATGTTATTTCTTGTCAATTACATGAAAGAGTTAGCAATTTATCGTACATAACCGACGAGAATTAATTAACGTCCTCAAGATACTTTCAATAGACTTATCTATTGCCATTTAATTAGTAAACAATTTCAGATATCTAAAAATTGAAAATACGGTACTTTTATTACAGTCATCGTACCTATGCCAAACAAAAAAAAAGAACTGGGGAAAGAAAACGGAAATGGGCAATATAATATAATCATTTCCAATGTACTTATTTTCTACATACATACATACATACATAAACTCACGCCTTTATCCCCGAAGGGGTAGGCAGAGGCGCCACCAGGACACCCACATTTCGCCTTGTATGTTTCGTCCCATGATGTGATAGGGGGCGAGCCTATCGCCATATCGGGCACAAATTCCTGACTCCGGGCTGATAATGAATAGAAAAATCCAATATCACTTTGCCCGACCCGGGACTCGAACCCGAGACCTCAGCTTTGTAACCGTACCGTAATACAACTACGCCACCGATTCTAGTATATAATTTTAATCTGGAACATACTTATTTCCAACAATAGGACTAAAACTTCTGCCAAAGGTCTGGACTTGTAGATAATAACAGTATATTAATACTGAATAATAGATTAAGCGAATAATACCTATGTAAAGTTTGCATACATTATCTCAAAGGCATTGTACTGTGAGAATATTCTATTCTTTACGTCGTTTTTCTTCGTAAGTATAAAGATAAGAGGAGTAAACGTTTAAATACCTCTAATTTAGATAAGAACCGTTGAATTATTAACCGTAGTCAGTATGGTAATCATGCAACATGCTACTAGTATTAACGATTAAGATATGTAAAAGTATAATGGTTTCTTAGATTTACGCGAATGTTACACATTGAAATAAAACTATTTTATACGGATTTAATCGCGATAAAATCCGTATAAAATAGTTTTATTTCAATATGTAAAAGTATTAAAAATAAAATCGTGAATTTATTTAGCAACTTTCTCGTGTCATAGATTAACTAGCGCCATCTATTGTCCAGTAGCAAGAATCAATAAAAAAAATCATCAACTTCTAGCTACAGATTATTCTAAATTATCACAAAATTATTTATATAAGAAAAAAGAACGAAACTATATTTATTTCAAAACACTATCTACAGTATTTATACAAAATAGTTTAAAAATAATGTCAGGTTTGTTCACTCACCTTCTCGCTAATGCCAAGCCAGGTGCCGTATCCGAGCACCGGCATCTCAGCTCCAGTGTTGAGCTTAATCGTCGGGATTTTTACCTGAAAATATTTACAACGTCTATGTTATTATTGAATTGACCGCACGAACAGTTTGTTGTGCACACTCTTACAGTTTAGACACTTATCAGTGAAATAATTTGAATAAGTACATTCATTTTATGCGAAATCCAAATAAAAGAGGTAGTTACATCGACAAGAATCCTTTTGTTTCTGTATGAGTACTAGACTGTGTTACGGCAAGTTAATGATAGTCGTCTTGTCCATATTAATAAGTTGCATTATTATGTAGCAATAGGTACATTCACATCAAATGTTAGTGGAAATAAAACTGTGTTTAAGAAGATAGTTTTCTCGCCTTGTGGTAAGCGTCTCATCTGCCAAGAGAACATTCACAAACTAAGTATTATTACTCAGCACTGCATACTGTATAGCATTGTAATTGACTTGTCACTCTTATTGTCACTTAATGTCTAGCAATGACAAAAATGGCCTTCAAACTGGAACATTATAATCTTTAGAATGAAGTGGAGGAAGCGGTGGTACCTACAACCTACCCAGTCGACCTCTATGCATCTTGCATACGTATGACCTACCTAGTATCTTTGTATTTATAGATCTACGTTCGGAATACAAGGTCATAACATGTATTAAAGTACATTTGTTTATCAAGTGCATTGTGGCCTGTTGATAACGAACCGTCTCTAATTGCTAAGATGGTAGTCGTGGGTTTGAATCCCAGAACACATTTTGACTCCGATTTTTCGGAGGAAACTTGCACACCATGGTGATGTTTAAAAGAATTTTATATAAAGTCCTCAGCACTCAATATACCATCGTGGCACCGGCCTAACCCCTCTCAATCATACTCTCGATTGTAAGTGTCCCGTTCTCAGGTCAAGAAAATATTTTTCCAAGAAATCTTGCAGGAATCGTTCTTGACACTCCGTACATGCGACTTTTGTTATAATTACTGAATACATTGATGTTCCCACGGTTGAATGATGTATAGATACCTATATAGAAACGCTTGTATTTAATATTATAAACCTTAATATAGGGAGACCAAGGCGATTAAAAACGCGGTCTTGATGTCAAGGAAGACATGAGAGATAATAGTTTTACCAGGAGGCGTACCCTGGTACCGGCCAAAATAGTCCTAGGTTGAATGAACTTAATACAGTTAGATCGATATGCTTAAAACGCAATTATTTAAAACATTTTATTGGGCGTCCTTGTCATATTCCCACAAACTATATAATCTCGATTTAATCCTGACCTTCATTATTAATATTATTGAGTAAAATTACTTGTGTAAAAAATTAAAAATTAATTGCCTGCTTCGGTGGCGTAGTTGTATTTGTACGAGTACAAATCTGAGGTCTCGGATTCGAATCCGGGGGCGGGCAAAGTGATATTGGATTTTTCTATTCATTATCAGGCCGGAGTCAGGAATTTGTGTCCGATACGTCAGAAATTTATGTCACTTCGTGAGACGGAAAATACAAGGCGAATGTGGTCCTGATAGCACCTCTGCCTACCCCTTCTGGGCAAAAAGCATGAGTTTATGTGTGTATTTGAAAAAATAATTTTGCTGAAGAGGACCCTCCACGGCGAGTTATCTGCTCAAACCGAAAATCCGTATATCATAATATTTACACGTATTTATAAGTTATAAGAACACAAGTAAGTATTGTTCAGTTGTGAATCAAGGCCGTCGTTATCGGATAAGTTCAAGTTTAGGTCACGATACAGATAGCAACTTTTGACACGCGTCGGAAAATGAGAAAAAGCGTTTGTTACCTTTGCGATTACATAAATTAATAATTAAATTGTTACTCTTATTTTCTGGTATGAGTAGGATCATTTTTCGCCTGTTTCGCTCTGTATGGTTTATGATCCGTATGTTTCGACAGCCTCCGTGGCGTAGTTGGCTAGACGCTGGCTGTGAAATGAGAGGCCGCGGGTTCGATCTCCGCGCTGAGACAAATGTTTGTGTGAACTACAAGTATTTGTTTCGAGTCTGGGTGTTGGTCATACCGAAAAGTCTCTTGCAGTTTCTGATACCCACGATACAAGACTCGATCTTATTGTGGGGTTAGGATTATGTCTGTGACTGTGGGGTGTATTTATTTAATAATGGTTTCTTAGATTTACGCGAATGTTACACATTGAAATAAAACTATTTTTTACGGTTTTTTTCGCGATTTGGTTAAATTTGCGACTTTTCGATTACTTTACAGCTTTCGTGGTCACGAGGCGGATAAGTCCGGACAGTCCGCCTCGTGACCATTTTACATCCTTATTTGTTAAAGTTATTTTTAGGAATAACCAAATTTTACTACACCAAACCAAATTTTACTAAAGATATTAAAGAAACCACTTTATTAAAGATTTTCTTTTTATGGAACAATGAACACGTTTTCAAATTAACGGTCACGTGAATTAGAAAACTGTTTTTGTTAAAGTTTTTTCGTAATTAAATAGTTAATGTACTTTAAATAGGCAATTATTATAGGTTTTTCACACTAAGTTGTTATAAAGTCTGAAATTAATTATACTTTTCTCACAAGATGACTATATTATCTATAACTAAATATATTTTTTAAGTGCTGGGTTCGCCTAAAGCCCATTTCCTAAGCAGAAAATATATTTCTTACGTGAAAATACCTTTGAAAATAAGTAAACCCTAAAAAACAGGTTTAAGAGCATGCACTCAGATTAAACATAATAAACTATAATCGCCAATTTATATTTATTATCGGTTTAATTCTGAAAACGATAAATAACGATAAAAACCGATAACAATATTTGAAACTTGCGGTTCGATTATTTTGTTTATTGTCAATGAAAATATATCGCGCATTGGACTAATAACGTTATACTATAAAACAATTTGCTCATATTGGATTTAGATATGGAGATTTATTTTTAATATAAAGACCAAAAGGGGAGCACAAGTTATTTCCGTATACTGAGGGCCTAAAATCTCAATTAACTTTTAACTTTAGTTTGATGGTGATCAGGTGATTTCTATTTATTAGGAATTATTTGTTATTAAGATATAATGGAAGAGAAACTAATGGCCGCCACACACGTAATAACTGTGCAAGTCTGAGTTTGCACCAGTATACTGGAAGGTGTGTGGGCAAATAACTGCGCAAACTTCGTACAACTTTTCGATTTGAGACTGGTGCAAGCTCGCGTTTCGCAAACGCACCTGAACGTGTCTTGTCAAAAGAAATATTCTGTTGTACCTCCAAAGTCTAAGATCTTATACCAATAGAATTTAAATCGAACTTACAAGAATCTATACTAAACCACACGAAAAATGATTTATAATTGGTTCAGAAGTGAACTTATGCGTGACCATACGCAAGAAAATATACAGATGAATTCAGTAACCTTCTTATTTTTGAAGTGTATCTAAATAAACCAATATTATAAATGTCTTCTAACGAAATTATAAAATCACGAAACAACTGTTTATTAAAATGCAAGTTTCTACAGGTGTTCTGGATAAATAAACAACCGATATTCAGATAAAATAAAGTCGCATTTAATAATCTTAATCGATACATATATTAATCAATGATTGTGAATTATGACGGCATATTTCTCTGCCTGCTTCTTAATGGCAACTCTAGTATCGGTTATTGCTTTATGGACGCCCTGGGCGAGATTTATACGGCCTAAAAGTACTATTCAAATCCAAGCGAAAAACAGTAAATTATAGATAATACACTATAGTTTCCAGTAATTCCGGCATGCGGCGCCCTTTCGGCACTGACGCCCTTGGGTCGTCGCCCAACCGCGCTCTACCATCTCCGGCACTGGTCAACTCTCACGAATTTATCTGACAGTTATGCCTGGCGGGGAAAAGTGCTAATGGTGAAAGAATACAGATATAGTTGCCTGCGTGGTGCCATGTTCAAAACCAATGCAGAATAAAATGAAGATCACTGATGCCCGAGACGTGTGGGGAAATCGATAATTATTGCGCCCATCTTTGACAGTTGATACTCAATTTCAGTGAATTCTATTAAATACCATGTAGTAAAATAGTTTTATAAAAATTATATAATACATATGTGTGAAAAAGCGCTTTAGCTCATTTTCGGTTACTAACTTCAATTTAGCACCAAAATGAAAGTCCATACGGTCCTAATGATTTTCAAACAAAATCGAGTATGAAAGAGTAGGCTAGCAGTCGTCACTGCATGTATGGTTAGCTAATCAGAATCTTGTTAACCAAATCTATCTATCCTGCCACAGGATCGCTGAATATAGGTCTCCCCCTAGGATTTGCACATCGACCTGCAAGCGGCCTGCATCCTTATCAAGGTCGTCCGTCCACCTTGTAGGGGGTCGTCCGACACTTCGGTTGCCTGTTCGTGGCCTTCACTCTTGAACCTTCCGGGCCCAACGGCCATCAGTTCTTCGCGCTATGTGCCCGGTTCACTGCCACTTCAACTTGCTAATCCTGAGGGCTATGCCGGTAACCTTTATTCTCCTACGGATCTCCTCATTCCTGATTCGATCTCGTAGGGAAAATCCCATGGCCATTATACTAATCATTATGCACTTAGTAACGTTATTAATAGATTTATAACCTTACGTAATGAAGGGGTAATTGGTATGCATCAAGATCGACGACAACATTGAGTATGCATCTACCTATGTATGTACCTTAACATTTTGGCAATGCACCTCTTTGAATTATTAAAATATGTAAAATAACACCCATATTTATGAATTTTAAATAATATTTAACTATATACTTATACTAGAACTGTGTATTTACATGTACAATATGGTAAAATGTTTCCGAAGTAAGTAAATAAATAATGAACTGACCTGCGCCATTGCGTCCGTCTATTGAAACGCCGGAGAGCGACTGAGCACAGAGCCTAACAATACTTGTTATGAATACGCGAGCCAAAGATTATTTATTATACAGACCTGATTATTTGCATATCTCCGGTGATACAGCAAAATAAGCTATCGTGCTGTGACACCACGTACTTTTTTACGGAAAGAATTTTTTTTATTCCGCTATAAGTCATGTTCCCATGCACATTTATTTCACGAAAGAGAAAAACCATTTCATTATTTCAAATATTTCGTTGAGTGTAAAGACCTATTTTATATTTTTAATATTTTAAGGCCGGATTCAAATCGGAAATACACTGGTGAACTCGAAATGTGAGGTATGTACTTGCGAAGGTCATATGATAGGTTTTTGCGCTAAGGAAAGCATGTGACATTGGCATATCCGTTTTGTATTTCCCCTGGGTACTTAGCAGCTGTCCTTTCAAGTCTCATCCACAACATGGTGTTTTAACATCATTAAATAAGGTCTTTAATACATATTAGGTAATTATTGAATACCCTCTCTAGCAAATATGTAATTGGTTTGTTTTCGTAACTAATTTACTATCTCAGGAGAAAGTTTATAACGAAGAGAAAGACAGCTAAAGTATAAACAATTTTTATCTAAACAGTTTGTATCGTTTAATTCCTGCAAAACTGAAAGTCATTCTAATGATGGTATTTCAAAATGACGTGTGACGTGATATGATAAGGACAGTAAATTCGTAATCAGTGTTACAAAATTGGTAAAAACCGCGTCAATATTTCCTACTAGGAAAATCCTTGTAGTACATAAATATTGTAAAGAGATTAGATAACAATACGTCATAGAATCGATGTCCAAATAGATAATACTGTCATTGATTGACAATGCTGTAGAAAATATGACGTATTTCGTTTTTATTGCATGCCATTCGCCTGATGGTAAGCGATACGACCGCTCATGGACAGTAAAAAACCAAACAACACCATGAAAATACAGCATTACTTGGCATTCCACTGCGCTCGCCATCCTGAGCCTAAGATAACTTTAAAGTTCAAAAGTTTCAATGATATTTTGCAAGTTGCAGTACAAATGGATCGGGTTGACCGATATACCATTGTCTCATAGAAGTCTGACGTGAAGTAACAAGTTTGCTGTTCGTTTCGTCAGATGCCGGAGATTCTAAAGCCTTTGGTCTTGTCGTATAACCCTCCGGGAAGGAGAACTTCGTTTATCGTACACAATGGTGGGACTAGAGGGACAAAGGAAAATGCCCATTTTACTATGAAACTTGGTATCGGTGCGAAGATTTTTGTCCCTCGATGAAACCTACGTTTTGTGTGGGGAAAAATATATATTTTCAATAAAAATATAAATAATTGCAACCCAGGCCTGGAGTTCTTGAAGAAATGAACTTTAAATCCAGTAACTCTGGTTGCCCCATTTGTAGCAATTGCTGACGTATCGTAAAATGTTATGATAATTTCTTTATTTTATAAAAATAAAAAACCAGAAAACGCCTAAGGACAACCATAAAAAATGGTATGATGAATTTAAAGCAGTATCTGTTGTCGGGGTCAACGATATTTTTCACAGATACCATGGATAGGCATTCTCCTTTGTAACCCATTTGTAACTATATTTCAATTGTATATCACTTGCATGAGTGGTCGCAATGTCGTGCCTCTACGAAAAATAATCTATGAATTGTAAATTTGGCTGCCAAATATTGTTTGCTTTAATTAGAATGTCTACGATTGCATAATTATGTAATGCATTAAGAAACATTATATATATGTCTATAGTATAAGCGAAAATAAAAAGAATATTTGTTTATTAAGTTTACTTTCAATTTCGTACAAGCTTAATTAACACGTACATCTCAATGTCACATAATGTATTTTATTTATTAATGTAATTAATGTTAATTATCACATTATAAAGAAATAATTGGTGATAACTGACATCGTGTGAGTGGTTCGTTAAAGCATTTTAGAAAGAATTTTCGAAATTTGGCATCAGATATACTATTCTCTTCCTGGTCGTAGTCTTCATTAAAACTACCAAAGATATCTCCTTTGTTCTCACGAGTTATTTAACGTAATATCGTTATTTGTAACAGAAAATTCAGTAAGGACGATCACTTGAGCCAACCAAGGGCTGCGTGTCTGACTGCGAGCATTATTCCTTCTATCTTATCCATCATGATCAACGTGTCAAGGTTATCTGATTCGTGACGGGCAATATGACCAAAGTAGCTAAGAAACTTATCGATGAATATGATAAATATGGACTGCATTGCATTTAATGTCAGTTGCATTGTAGAACTCCTTTTGTCTCTGCACAAAAACCAAAATATCACTTTGCCCGACCCGGGATCCGAACCCGAGACCTCAGCTTTGTAACCGTACCGTAATACAACTACGCCACCGAGGCAGTCTTTCGCCACACCTTAAATATTTCTACCTTTTTAATTTCTTTGCATTATAGTTCATGACTCGCGTTAGGCACACATCGCATCGCCATTTCTCAGTACCTCTGCATTTTAGTATTTGTTAGTGTATGGTTTATTAATAGTATCATTTATAGTATCAGTCAGTATATGTTTTATTACTACAGCCATGTTTCGTGATATTATGAGATCCACAATAAGCATTGCTTTAAGATTCACAAAACATTCACAATTATGTCATAAAGAAGTCTATTAAAATTAAGGGTCACGATTTCTTTAAGTTATTATTATTGCATAGGTCCGGCAAATGAGCACATGACATGATGTTATATAATTAGTAATTACCGACGCCCATGAACATCTACAACACTTAGCAGATGCATTACCCGCCTCACAAAATAGAAGAGAAAAGAGAAGGTTAAAGGACGAGAGCAGAAAACGGTTATTCGAATAATATTGTTTATTTATTATTTACTGCACAATTAAAGCAAATACACGTAAAGACTTAAGATATATTACAATTTCATATAAAAAGTACTGATGGCGGTCTTATCGCGGTCTTATATTGTTAATTATTACTACAGTCTAAGGGTTGCTTAAATTTATCAGTTGTTCTTGATATCACAACCTAGATTGTGTTTTGTTTCACGGATATACATTTTGAGTTAAGATAGGTCCTAGATAATCAACATCTTATCTTACTCATGCCAGTATTACAGCTTTGCGTGATATGAATGTGTTGCAGGATTTGTATTGAGACTTCAAAACTGGCTGTGTAATGCTTTGTATAATATTAATGATTTATTACCTAAGGACTTATTTTTATCTCGAACGCGAACGCAGCGTCATTCTTCAAAATGTGATTAGCAATCATTGACATAAATATATCGGAAATCGTAATATGTGATCATAATACATAATTGTAATACGTTACAGAAAGCTAGATGCAGGCATGTCGACATCTCGCGATGGAAATCCCAGGCGATGTGATAAAATGCTAAATGATGTAAGGACTTTCGGAAGAAAATGGATTACAATTTCGATAATTAAACATTGATTCTCGATTAATTCTATTACAAAAAATGATCTAGTTGGCAAAATAAAATAATAGTATTATCAATTCATGGTACAAAAACAGGTCTCGAGTACTATGTTAAAATATCTAAATTCTAAATAATTGTTGCCATAACATATTTAGTAAATTGTAACGATATACAATGTGTTTTATTTGCATTTCGTGTTTCCTCGTATCTGGTAATTTCTTTTTCTGTTATGAATAAACATGAATACAAATAGGTACTTTTCGTACAATGTTTGGTCATGTAGATAAAATATTTGCATTTTAAAATATTATTATCTTAATACCAATAGTCGAAACGTGTTAGTGACGTCATCATTATCGTGAATCGATATGTGAAATATTAATTACATTATCAACTGTTTTTGCTTTCGCCTTTTTTTACTTTGGTGGCATATGTACGATGTGTAAACCGTGAGCTTCTTGGTTCGATTGTCATCTCGAGCAATCCACTTTGCTTTACAGTTTCAAATACATATGACATATTATTGAAATATGGTCCATTATGAAAAAATATAGATTTCACACACACACATCCGGATGCGACTTTAAAATCAATTACATCTTGTGTCGTGTGTATCAAAAATTACGATAGACTTTTCGGTCTCATAAAAATCCAGACCTGAAATAAATACCCGTGGAATACACAAATATTTGTCTCGTTGCGGGGATCGAACCCGCGCCCTCTTGGCTCTTGGTGTCTAACCAGTGTGTAAAATATAAAAATCATTCTTAAATTCCTATTGCTTATCAAGTTCCTTTGATTTTGCCCAATTCCTAAGCAATTGCTGATTCCGCCTATGAGCAAAGGCATATGTAATAAATGAAAAAAATTCCTTACATAATTATATCTCTCACTGAATTTTGAATCCAGACTTTCCTATCTTCAGAATTGATGGCAGAATTTAGCTGTGCTAGATCTGGGCTGGTGTCGACATTTGCAAAAGGTTGATAGAAAGCAACAAA
Organism: Deilephila elpenor; assembly: GCA_949752805.1. Taxonomy (NCBI): domain Eukaryota; kingdom Metazoa; phylum Arthropoda; class Insecta; order Lepidoptera; family Sphingidae; genus Deilephila; species Deilephila elpenor. The sequence goes on along the minus strand of OX457104.1, from coordinate 13,961,451 downwards.
AGGCTCCAAGCATTACCTTCGTTTTGATAAGCCCCAAATCCTCGCTAAAGAACACCGCTTCCTACCCAGGATGTTTCGCGAGGCTATTGAAATTAAAAAAACATCCAAAAATCAATAGAGAAGATGGCTTGAAGCTTGCACCATCATGGGATCCAATTCTACATTTGATTAAATCGGAACCCAAAAGACGAGCTGCCAGACCTCAAGACACAGTGAGATCCTACTGCGTAAATCGGATCGCAACAACTAGTTAACTTTTTAAATTAACTTTTTAATTTAATAATTGAAAATTAAGGGTAGTTTAATTGTGACAGTCACAGAGCGGATGACTAATACCTCAGTCCGCTCCGTGACCACGAAAGCTGTAAAGTAATCGAAACGTCGGGAAGTTAAACAATTTAAAAATTGAACCAAATCGCGATAAAATCCGTAAAAATAGTTTTCTTTCAATGTCTAACATTCGCGTAAATCTAAGAAACCATTATGTAAGTTAATAAGTTAATTACTTCAGATTGTTACCGCCGGGCGTCGCAAAGGAGGTTTGTATTATTGTTTGTTTTCTTTAAATGAGTAAGATTTGAGACCCAGAACTAATTTTTTAATTTAATTTATTTTTTTAAGGAGCAACAAACAATAGACAACTAGAGATAAAAAATCGTATAACAAACTTGTAGAATAGTGGAAAACTGGTCAATGTGAACCACGCAATGAAGACTGACATCATTATGTCGGCCATTGAAAATTATCCCCCGCCGGTTGTCACCTTGTCGGATTGCGCTGCAATCTAGTGCAATTACCATCAGATGAATTATAGCCATTTTGATGTATGACTACTATAAAAACATATTATTTACATACATGTACATAAACTCACGCCTTTTACCCAGAAGCGGTAGACAGAGGCGCTACCAGGACACCCATATTTCACCTTGTATATTCCGTCCCACGATGTGATAGGGGGCGAGCCTATCGCCATATCGAGCACAAATTCCTGACTCCGGGCTGATAATGAATAGAAAAATCTACTGGCATTAAGTCCGCCTTGTATACTTTTGTATATGAAGCTTAATAAATAATAAAAAAATAAAAATCCAATATCACTTTGCCCGACCCGGGATTCGAACCCGAGACCTCAATTTTGTACGAGTAATACAATTCGCCTAATAAATACAACGTAAAACATTACGTCAAGTTTTCAGGAAAAAAAATAATCGTCTTACATGTAAGTCGGTGCATGTTTTATCGATCTTTCTGACACACTGCCACACACAGTGTGATATCTTTATAATCGCTTATAATGATTGATGGCGTGATAACATCATTTAATATGGTTAAGAAGTTGAAAAAAATTGATTGCGTTATCGACAATTATAATCGATTATACAACGTCTTCCGTTTGTGCTCATGGAGGTAGATGATTATGTTGTAATAGGTACTAAATGATTACAATTATTGCGTCTTCTAAGTATTGTTGGAAGTGTTTCTATTAAGGTATTAAATTGATGCCGATAAAGGTTCTTTTGGGACCTATGACCGTGGTGGAGGTCTTTGATAGCATCCGTAAAAACTAAAATCTATAATTTATTATAGCCTTTATTTATTTATTAAGTCTTTATTGTACACAACAATGAAACACAAAATACAGAAATTACAAAAATAATAAAAGTACAAGTGGCGGTCTTATCGCTCTCGGCAATGTCTTACAGACAACCATAGGATGGATTTAAGAGAAGGAAAAAGAGAGGGCAGTGTAGATATAAAGCCTTTTAACATTTCAAGAATATTATAGCCTGACAAATTCACGTGGGACCTTCCTGCGAAACAAGGGACGTTGGATATGTGCGCGCTCGTCGCTGTCTGCTCTCTTGCACTGAAATGGCATACAAATTCTTCCTTTTACCTTGCTTCCTTCACACGTAGCATACTTAACTTATTTCTTATGAGACCTAATACGGCGTATGATACAAACAAAAATCTACACATCTTGTAAACTTGTATTAATGCCATCTATTGTGTCTTTTAAAAACTAAGGTTGATTTTGACTTCATTTTAATTGCTGTCGTCTATTGGTCGATAGATGTCGTTTAGCTATTTAAACTATTTATTGAGCGTCATCTATTACTTTCTATTTGTACTAAAATCTTACAAAAACAAAATCATATTCTATTCGACAATAGATGGCGTTAATAATTTGTAAGTATGACAACTAGATGGCGCTATGTACTATATAACCAAACAAAAAGTACTGTAAGTATCACAACTAGATGGCACTACGTACATTCAATTGTATTATCACCAAAAGATCGTTATCTGTCTAATTGGTGCGAAATTAATGTTTTTATGTCTGTATCATTTTGCAAAACGTTTAGTTAGACTAAACGAGATCCAACGAGCCGTGTTATGTATACTTATTTTTTTATAAAGACATTTATTTAATTACGTTTTTGTTGATTGCAGCAGTATTTATAATGAGTTGAATATTTTGTCTTAAATTCCAGGTGGATTTAAATTCTATTTGGTATAATTTTATTTGGTAAAATATAATCTCAACTGGCTAGATGTAAGGACTACATGAGAAAATCAGCGGTTGGCAGTAAGATTTGGCGAAAGCCGGAAGATTATCATAGAGTGACATTATTTTAGTGATAAAGTACAACTAAGATAGCTGAGAATTATCAATTGCTTCATTTAATCCTGATAGTGATCTATCTACTCTAGAACATAGGCTTCTACAAAAAAATGTGTGTGTGTATTAGTGTACACACGTAAGAAGTGAAACCTTTATGATGACATCATTTTTCGAAAAATGATCTACTATTTACAAATTTACAGAATTGGTAAAATAAAGCTAAATTAAATAAAGTTTAAGTTTAGGAGGGCGGAAATTTTTGAGGGAATTTGGGATTTCTATCGGGGCCAATTTGTAGCCCTCATCGAGACGGTTCCGAGGATACCAAGCTCGGTGGGTCCACGACCTTTATTGGCCGAGATAGGTTTAGGGGGGGTGAGGTAAAAATTTTAGGTGGGGGTAGGGGCGGGGGGGGGTTAGGTTTCGTGGGGGGGCTATTGGGCACCTTAAAATATTTTTGGGTGGGGAAAGTTGTGGAGGGGGAATTCGGGAATTCTGTTGGGGCAGGATTGTAGGCCTCACCGAGCCGGTTCTAATGAACCCAGGGTCCATGGGTCTACGATGGATATTGGCGGAGATAGGAATAGGGGGGGTGAGGTAAAAATGTTAGGTGAGGGTAGGGGCGGGGGGGGTTAGGTTTCGTGGGGAGGCTATTGGGCACTGTTTTGGATTTAGGGTGGGGGAAGGCCAGAGGGGGGGTAAGGATCAAATTACAAAAAAGTGGGTGGGACTTAAAATTTTGGGTGGGGCTTGGAAACGGTTGGGGGTGTGGCTTACTGAAGTGGGTACTAATTTACTAAATAAAAAAAGATGGCGCGTAACGGAAGAATGTGACGCGTAACGAAAAATTTTTTCCAACCCCGATAAAGAAGTTTCACTTCAATAAGCGCCATTTATCCCAGCCTTAAGTAGCGTGCAGCAATCCACCTACGAAACTTACAAACCCCCGTAATAAAACCCGACATCATCATCTCATGTTATTATTTTATTAGATTTTACAAAATAAACTTAATGTTTTTTTAGATTTACGCGAATGTTACATAAATAAAACTATTTTTTACGGATTTTATCGCGATTTGGTTTAATTTTTACATTTTTTAACTTCCCGACGTTTCGATTACTTTACAGCTTTCGTGGTTACGGGGCGGACTGAGATATTAGTCATCCGCTCAGTGACTGTTACAGTTTAACTACCCTTAATTTACAATTATTAAATTAAAGAGTTAATTTAAAAAGTTAGTTAGTTTTTGCGATCTGTTCTAACTAATCCGAACTATGTGGGGTCAGGACTATGTATGTGACTGTTGGGTGTATTTATTTATTCATTTGTCCGTGTCCTTATGATGAGGTTTCTACCATCTTGTATGGTGCTCGATTGTCGGAGGCAAATGTTTTTTGCAGCGAATGGCGATACTAGCCGGCCATTCGCCTGATGGTAAACGATAGGACCGCTCATGGACAGAAGCAAAACCAAACAACACCATGAATTACAAAGCAATGATTGGCATTCCACTGCGCTCGCCATTCTGGGACATAAGATGTTGAGTCTCATTATATCCAGTAGTTATTCTGGCTACAATGTCCTTCCAACCGGAACACAACAGTGCATTTACACTGCTGTTTGGTGGGAGAAATAGACATAGCGGCGGTACGTACAAAAGCGGCCTCTCACATATGAGAGACCTACCACCAGCCTTAGTAACTCCATTAATGCTTGATTGTATGAGTTTCTTTGTAAATAAATATTTTTAAACCTTTTTTCTCCGTCTATTTGTACAAACAGCATTGTATATTTGAATTCTCAAAAGTGACTCGTCAGAAAAAAGTTTTAATTAAAAACGGCGGCCCTTGACGGCGAGGCGTGATGTTACGAGACGCAACATTATCTGCTTTACGAGTGGAAAAGTCTTATTTGTTGGAGAATTTTTTTCTTCGCTTAAGCTATTGGCTGAGTTGGGGGAGCGTTTAGACGGATTTTTACTGTCACGATAGTTGGATCCTATATTCAATTTTAATGTTAAGGATTACAAGTTATAAGCAATAAATTAATGAAATACATTTTATTTGCAATTTTGATATTACACCTAAATAGTTTTTGAGAAACGTTAGGTAAGTATATACATAGAAATGTAAAAATAGATTTAATTGAAAGATGTTACGTCGGGGCAACCAATTAAAATAAAACAATGTTTATTTTGTATAAAACTTACGTTTATTGATAAAAGTTAAGTAACACATTGCATTTCATACACGGGCATTATAATTAATAATTTATATGTATTTTTGTAAATAATGAAAAGAAATATTTCCTTTATCATTTTTATGGCGGTCGATCAAGCGATTCTGCACATGCTATAAACACATGTTGATTACAAGTACAAGTAGGATGTTAATTCAATGTCTAAAATGTTAAAAATTACAATTGGTACGGAATAAGAAAAACATGTTGTAAAGTTTCTCTACCACTTATTAATAAATGCTCTTGGTGTTAGACTAAATATGAAAGAATCCTTTTATATTTTATATACATTGCAAGTCTAGCGTTGTGGGTTACATTATGAGCTGAGCAAAAAACCTTACAAAATGAATAAAAAATAATGATCTAATTATATGAGGCATATTTTGAGAAAATATTTAATCTAATTCAATTCCGATATCGTAGGATTGAAAAGATTTTCGTAGTGTGTGATACGCTCATTACAAAATATACCTGATATTTCCTACCGTGAGCACTATTTGTGTGTCTATTGCATGTCATTAACCTAATCGTAAGCCAGGCAAGTGACTGTCTCCACTAACTAGCCCAATACAAACGCACCCCGCCTTAAAGTAACACTTAAAAACGGTGAGTAATTAAAAAGCTCCCTTCTTTATTCTCACCCCGGGGATGAAACGTGACCCGGAATATACTCAGGCAGATTGTGAACGGCACTGGGATGTTTTGCGGGCCTCGCGATACTTGAACGGGAATTTATAGGATATAAATTAACTATTTTAACCACTATAAAGGGATTTTTTGCTAAGGTGGGATTATGACTAATCCGTTGTGCTTTACAGCTGGCTTTTCTGGCTGTAAATGTCTTCATGCAAGGTTTTTTACCTCTTTAGTTCATTGTTTTGTCACCCGCTTTATTAAAGAGGGAAGTCGACAATAATGTATTTCCAACTCCTCCTAATTTAACTTTGTGATTGATTTCGTTGCGGGTTAAAAACAAGTTATACATTCCCGGAGACTCGCTGAGCTTCAATGCTCGGTGTCATTAAAATGCGTGCCACTGTTGATCCTGGCTTACAGGAGTTATAGTGGTGGGTGTGAGGGCGGGACAGTCTCCTAAGGTGGGATTAATTTCTATGCGGGTTAAAGACAAGCTAGTGTCGGTGCTAATTCGATGCGTGGCATTGTTGACCCTGGCTGTCAGAAGCAGTGGTGGGTGTGGGCGGGAAAGTCTCTAAGGATACCATTTTCATATCCAATCGGATAAAAATCGCTGTAATACCATATTGAAATGCAGTATTGTCGCATTTTTGTGTAAGCTTGTATATGTGTTTGGAGCAGGCCGGCAAAGTTTTCACGACGAAGTATGATTATTACAACTATGAATACTGTTTTAAGACTGTACTGCATTTTGATAATATGCAATTGAATTGTACTGACTTTTTCATATTAAATCTTTTCTCTCTTTTGTATGTAAGGATATTTAGTGTTGTTTTTTATTTTGACAGCCTCCGTGGCGCAGTTGGTTAGACGCCGGCTGTGAAACGAGAGGCCGCGGGTTCGATCCCCGCACCGAGAGAAATGTTTGTGCGGCCCACAAATATTTCTTTCGGGTCTGGGTGTTTGTGAGACCGAAAAGTCTCTCGTAGTTCTAATACCTGCGACACAAGACTTAATTGATCTTAATGTGGGGTCGGGACTATGTGTGTGACTGTTGGGTGTATTTATTTATTTATTTATTTATGGATTCTTTTTGCAGGCAGACGACCATGCGACCCACGCGATGCTCATGGACCTTCGAAGTGCCAGGGGCCCAGCACAACCAAGTCGCTGCCTACCGTAAGGAGAGACTCTCCTTACTTTAAGCCTCGTTTAAAGAAGGACAGGTCATAGTGCTCCGGGAACACCGAAGCTGGTAGTTATACCAGAGTTTACATGTGTGTGGCAAAAATGATCGCTGGAAACGCACCGTAAGTACTAACAGCAGCACTCAGAAACGGTTAATGTCAATTAAATCGTTCCTCAGTATATATTATCTTCGTATAATCTACAATAAGTAATGATTTAATTGACATTAAATGTCTCTGAGTACGGCAGGAAGTCCCTAATGTTGAGTGTGTCACAAATTTCTAAAACAAAAACGAATAAATTTTTCATCGAGTTATTTCCAATTTAATCATATTTAACTCATGAAATGCTAACAAGTAATAAAAGATTGAAGAAATTGAAAGATTTTCTAAACTGGGTGTGTCACAAAGTTTCCCCCTAAGTTACTAAGTAGCCCTTATTTAAAGTTAGTGTAAATTCACGCATTCCGAAAGGCATTGACAAAATGCATGAACTTTTAAATAAGCGATAGAATTTCGTAACATCCATTATACCGCGTTCAAGTTTCGATAATTTACGTTAATAAAGGAATATATTTTAAGTGGTTGCCACAGAGCCACATTCTTAAAAAATGATGAAAAAGAAAATGTTTTATATTATAAAAGTGATATTGTAGAAATAATACAAAGTTTTAGATTTTAAAATATTCGCGTGTTTTTGCGTGTATGTCAATGAACCGTAAAGTTCCGGGTTTAAATATCAGGTTGGAAAATCTACTAGGATTTTTTTTATTTGAAAAATCGTTTTTTCAATTGCTTAGGATTGGAATTTACGCCCGGCGTATAGGCTTGTATCATGTTTGGGATGAAAATAAGCCAGGGAATGTGGGTAGCATTAGTGTCACATCTTATGTATACATACATTAAGAAAAAATATAAAAAATATTCAGCACTTAATGAAAACTAGAGCTACTAAATAAATAAGAAATTCCATATTGTTTATTTACTCTTTAACGCAGCAAATGGTTTCACATATTTTTAGGTTTCCGCACCTAAAAAATAAAAACGGATAACTTTTTTGTCCGTTCGGCTGTTTGTAAAAAAACCTATAGGTACAGATACAAAAAGAAACCTTTAGTAAGTATCCGATGAACTGTGATCACATTAATTCAAAAGAGTTTATTGGCGGAATAATCTAATAAGCTATTTTTTGTAAAGATGAATTGCTCTGTATGGTATGGTATTCATTTGAAAGATTGCGGGATAATAATAATTGACACCTAGTATAATAGTATGTTTGTGGAGATACCATAATTACAATTTAAAGCAGCTGAGCGTCGCGGTTTTGGCGGGCTGTTAAAAATTTGACTTTGTAAGCAATATTATATTTCTTTACTTATATGATTATTAATTATATTTAAATAATCCTCAGCTACAGTAATTACTTGTAATTATTATCTTCACAAACTTATTTGAAACTAAAATAAAAGGACTCAAAATATTTCAAAATCCTGCTTCGCCGAAAACGAATCTGCCAACGGTTCTTATCAGTGTATGATAAAAAATTGGCTCGTGATTTTACTCTCGCCCGCCTGTCTGAACTACTTACCTTTCGAAAAGTTATTTAGTTTTTAGAAAATCGCATTTTCCGAATACAAAATGAATTCATTGATTACCTGACTCAGGTAGGTATTGAACATTTTCACAATGTTATGCGGAAACCACTAAATATATAGAGTATAATAATTTCTTACACTTACGCCAATGTTTTATTGAAATAAAACTATTTTTTACGGATTTTATCGCAAATTTAATTTTTAAGTCACGTGGTCGCGGGCGTTGTCCGCGCCGTTACCACGAAAGCTGCAAAGTAAGCGAAACGTCGGGAAGTGAAAAAAATTAAAAAATAAACCAAATTGGCGATAAGATCCGTAAAAATAGTTTTATTTCAAATATACATTATTGATTTTTAATTATAATCTTAGTTGGAATAATTTAAAAACATCTAACTAATATAATTAGGTACTATTCAAGAAATACACAAGAAATACGATGTTTATTTGTATTTCCGATATTGAAAAAATAATATACTGTAATTATATCATAAACATGAGGCAAAAATACACAAGACATGTAAATAATATGTTTATATGTTTGATATAAGTACCTAATATGAAATTGAACTTAATGAAACATACTTGTTCAAAAATACTGACAATGTCGTATTTACGAAATAAACTATTTTTACGTTCAATATTTTATTTGAGAATTCTATTTATTCGACTAAAAAAAAATCCAATTTACATCAATAAACGCATTTTAATTGTAATAACTAGGTACGCGCATAAGCGTTAAACGAATAATTAATTATTTATTATTAACAATTGTTAATTTGTTAATTAAATTTATAATGTTTGTACACATGAACTATAAATATAATAAATTATAAATGTATTTACTATTACACTAACACTGAAAAAAATCACGTAATTTTAATTCACATACATTTTTACAACAACCAAATTAAAAATAAATCTATCCGAAAAAGAATAATAAACTAAAACTAACAACATAAATTGAAACAACTTATTAAAAATCAAACTACATAAAATCACAAATAAAGACGCGGCTACACAAACAGACACTGCGATAAGCGAACATAACGTGTATAGTGTGGCCCCGCCCTCGCTGGGGGGCCGGACCACGCCTAGAGTGGGGGGGATAGCCCACTCTGCCAGTCGGGGGCAACCGTGGTTCGCGAACAGTCCCCGTGGAGGCATTTTAATCCTGTCAAACGTATTTTTGGTGATACGCTGTGCCAATACCCGGATTGTGATGTGTTGTGTCTGTGCGGAATTCGTGTGATTGAGGTATTTTTTATGTTGTTATTTTTTGTTGTAAGTTATCTGATTGTCGGTGGAGTGTGTGGAATATTATGCAAATTATCTAAGTGGGTATGGATATGTTGACGAATTTAATGCCTAATTAGCTAGGAGGTACTTAGGCTGAAATCGTAAAAATATTTTTGCAATTTTTTTTGCAAAAGTGATCTCGACGGATTTTTGCACTTCGCAAATAGTAATTTGAACGAACAATTGCAATGCTGTTTTGGATGTATTATTACAACCCTTAAAAATAAATTCGCTTTCAAATATGCTAAAATACATTCTGTATTGTTCGTTTCAAATTCCATTTCCTGTACCGGTAAATTTTCATTACAAAAGACTTTTCATGTTTTCATAATATGAAAAACTGTTAACCTGGTATAATTGATAGTTTTAATTTTATTTATTTGAATCGCTGTTGAAAATAGTAACTTTTATTACAAAAAGTTCAAAGATAGTCATGCATTTCAAATTATGATACAGACATTATGTTGAAACAACAACACTATACAATATCATTTTCAACAATAATTAACGGAATTTAATTGATTATGAATTGAATTAATAATTCTAATCTATTGCAACACTATATGGCCTAACCACTTTCAATCGTATCATCGATTGTAGAGTAGGCCGTGCCCAGCAGTGGGACGTATATGGGCTGATATTGATACTACTGAAATTCCAATTTAATAACAGGAAGTATAATTATTAAGTTACTCTTTTTACATCATAAGGAGTCAGGAGTAAGATGTAATCACGTTTTAATATAATTAAAATCCATGAATTTTGGTTAATAAATCATTATTGTAATTTACTTGACACAAATATTATTATTGCCATATTGCTTGTAATATTTAGTATTTTTTCAAAATGAATTGAGATATTAAGGAAATGTTCATATATTTCAAATTGTTATTAAACTACTCGGCAATATATAATAGTTCATTACAAATATTAATTGTATAGGCAAAATTATAATGATTACTAAAATTAATCCGAAAAAATCTTTTACTTAAATTATAATATTCAATAGAACAATAAAAAAGTAAAATAATAGAAATATGTATATACCTATATAATTGACAATTTATTAAATATTAATCGTAATGAAAATGAACACTATTGATTATTATGGAACAAAAAATACTTTTTCAGTGAAAAATGACGCAAATTCTTTGGATAAGTAAAATAAATAAAGCCAGAACGATTTAAAGACATTAAATATAATAAAGCGCATATAATTACATATTATATGTGTGACTGCCTCGGTGGCGTAGTTGTATTACGGTACGGTTACAAAGCTGAGGTCTCGGGTTCGAGTCCCGGGTCGGGTAAAGTGATATTGGATTTTTCTATTCATTATCAGTCCGGAGTCAGGAATTTGTGCCCGATATGGCGATAGGCTTGCCTTCTATTACATCGTGGGACGGAACATACAAGGCGAAATGTGGGTGTCCTGGTGGCGCCTCTGCCTACCCCTTCGGGGATAAAGGCGTGAGTTTATGTATGTATGTGTGTGACTAAATCATTGAAGTTAATAAAAATTGTAAAAATTGCGTGTTATTCCAAAACAACTATGAAAGTAGCCTTTTTGCAAGAGTTTGTTTATTTGAGAGAATATTTACAGAAATATTTGTGTTTTATAAGTATTAAATACAATAAATGATCACTGAATTGCAATTAAGTAATAACATACCATCTGACCCTTGGAGATTTGGACAAAAGCAAAGAAATCCCGAGAGCACCCAAATAATTATACCTTTTTCGAGCATTTCTTTTCCTTTACATAACAGCCTATAATATAACATTACTTAAACCCTTAAATCGGTTTTAGTAAACCATGCCAAAGAATAAAAAATAATATAATTGTCCGACTTGTGAATCGAACTTACGACCTCATTGCTTAAACTTTGTCTATGCTTTCGCTCGACTTTTTTCTACTTAACTTTATCCCACACTCAAACAGGATCGAGGTAACAGAAATCTTACATTAGAATGACTATACTAAAGTACCTATATTATGATATTTCTTCTGGTATTTTTACTTGTTACCTTTATCGTGTCGGGCAAATAGAAGAATTATACATATTTATTGATATTATAACTGCCTCGGTGGCGTAGTTGTACTACGGTACGATAATAAAGCTGAGGTCTCGGGATCGAATCCCGAGTCGGGCAAAGTGATATTGGGTCTTTCTTTTCATTATCAGCCCTGAGTCAGGAATTTGTGCCTGATATGGCAATAGGTGCACCCACTATTACATCATGGGACGGAACATACAATGCGAACTGTGGGTATCCTGGTGGCGCCTCAGCCCACCCCTTTTGGGATAAAGGCGTGAGTTTATGTATGTATGTATGTATGTATGTATGTATGTAGATCCAAAAGTACGCAGCTATAATATCTACAATGCGAATATACACGTTGTCAGATGATATTTAAAACTAAGAAAAACTTTTCAGTCCTACAATCTGTGGTCTAGTTTCAACACAGTTCCGAAATATTTCCGGATTCTACAAACGTTTGCCTCGGTGCGGGAATTAAACCCGTGACCTCGTGTTTCAATTCGACATTTTAAAACTGTCAGATGATAATAGTTTGTCCATGTATTATTCTATCAACCCCTACATGACTTTGCCGCTATTTTGCAAATTAATTTGCCTTAAAAACTTAACAGCTTCTAGTCCATATATTATGCGGAAATATATTTCGGTTTAAAAGTACTATTAATTTAATTTATTTGACAGCCTCCGTGGCGCAGTTGGTTAGACCCCGCCTGTGAAACGAGAGGCCGCGGATTCGATCCCCGCACCGAAACAAATGTTTGTGTGATCCATAGGTATTTGTTCCGGGTCTGAGTGTTTGTGGGACCGAAAAGTCTCTCATAGTTTCTGATACTCACGACACAAGACTCGATCTTAATGTGGGGCCAGGACTATGTATGTGACTGCTGGGTGTATTTATTTATTATTAATGAAATTTTATATAAAGTTAGATACGAGCACAACCTTCGACAAAACAAAATATTTAATTAGGAAACTAGTTAAACTCAGATATAAGCCGGGATTATGTCAACATCACGACTCGTGTTTACCTATTGCATTAAGTAAAGGTAAATACGTCTTATTTATTTAATTTAAGTCCGAGATTATTAAAGGTATCTTAATATAGATTATTTATTTTACGATGATGTGACTTAAATGCATTTGATGGTAAGAGTCATGAAGAGTATCCACGAAAGATGGTTATATGGCCAGTTGAAACAATTATGTCGGCCACTTCGATACCGAACATACCGGGTATATCAAGACTGCGACCGAAAACGAAACCAGGTGGTAGTTTTAGTGACTACAAACACAATGCAACTAAAAATTTTGCAAAAAAACGACCGATTTTGTAAATATATTTTTTAAATATCATCGTGTTCGAGTGGTAAATGCCTAGTTTTTGCGAAAATAGTAATTTAAGCCTTTGCGTACCATTGCGTCTTTAAAAATAAAAGGTGTAGTTTATTATTTGAGGGAAACTATGTATTTATCACCCAAATACGACGAAACGTAAAAAAATACAAAAAATATATATATTTTTTTGCGAAATTTAGTTGCATTGTGTCTGAAGTCACTAGTACTGCCACCTGGCTTCATTTTCAGTCGCAGTCTTATAGTACCCTGTTTAATGGCCTGAACCTAAAAAGTACCATATTTGAATTGGTTAGAGGGCAGGTTTCTGAACGTATTTTACAGTAGTCTCTACCTAAGAGGATGCGAATATCTCACCATAAAAATAAATAATAACTATTGTAGTTTTATACCTAGTAAAGCATATCACGGATCCTAATCTAGAAACAGGAACGATCAGGCGTTTCTTAATTGTTTATTTAACCGATTTCGAAAAGAGAGGTTCCTACGATCCTGTTAATGTTTTTCCTTTTATATGTTTGTGAATAACTTTTTCGGTCATTATACAATTTTTACGGTATATAATTATATAGGTATTTAGCAATAGCATGTTTTTGAAAATATTCCTATCTGGCCTAAAGTCTAACTTAGTCCGTCTTTTGATTGAGCTGTTTTAGACCATTTTGTAGATTATCGTCGTCAAATTTTTAGTCCGCTGAAAAAAGACCACCCCTAAGGATTGTCACAGACTTATTAGAAGTTTAAGGGCATAATTGGGTAATAACTTACTTCTGTTAAATTAGTGTAATGTTTGTTACTTAACTTTTGTTTTAAGTAATAAAGTTTTCAGAGTAACTAGTTACTTGATTTCATGAATATTATTAGATTTGTGTTCGATGGCATTTAAACTCAAAACGAAATCTCGATAGATTAAAAATTATAAAAAGCACGTTAAGTAAAAATATTGTAGAAATGTTTATTACGTTAATAAGATCTTTTTGTATACATACATATCGACTTAGGACTGCAAGCCTGAAGGGGTAGGCAGAGGTGCTACAAGTACCGACACTTACCTGAATTTATTTCCCTGTTATGGTATTAGTAATTTTACGTCCAATTTCCTATCTTATGTACCTAGAGTGAACTGATGGATGTCACTTATCCTCAATTTAGGGATCTAAACACCATCCCGAATCCACCCATGCAACTTCTTCTAACCAGGATATTTTTGAACCACCGTAATCATGTAGATTTCATAGAAATATGGATTATTTATGTGAAATGCATGAGTTATCCTCACGTTTGGGAAACGATACATTACTAAAACAATTTACTATAAAATATGTTTTGCTAAAATACACACGACTGACAGACAAGGCGCAGTATACGATTTTTGTAACAATGATGTGTGAAAATTCGCATATTCTTTATAGAATCTTAGATTAATATGATGATAGCACTAAGAAAGGTTAGAGTCTGTCCCGCTCTCGCACCCGCCACTGCAACTTCTGTGAAATCTTTTTTTCATGAACAGTAGCGAAACCAAACAACACCATGAATTCCAAGGCAATTTTTGGCATTCCACTGCGCTCGCCAACCCGAGACATGATGTTAGGTCTCATTAGTAGTAACTTTGGCTACAAACTCCTTAAAACCGGAACACAACAGTGCATTTACACTGCTGTTTGGTGGGAGAAATAGACATTGCGATGGTACATACCCAGGCGGCCTCAATACATATACAGGATACAGGTGTGAGTCAATGTAGGAATGAACGGCTTGATTTGTTTTATAATGTTACATCAGCCGTTTATCTGGCCCTTTCGAGAATAGGTCTTTTGAATTCACAAGTTGTCAATATACTACGTATTGAAATTCTTTGGGAAGAAAATCCGGGTTTTTAAATTTTATCACCACGTCTTCCTTCTCGTAATTAATAAAGAAACAATTCGTAACTCGTGCAAACGATTAAAAAAGTTAAAACGTACCCAAAAAATTGAAATTCAAGAGATAACCTTCAGTACATATCAATCACATTCGGTCATTTTGAAGTAAGAAAATTGGAAAATGGAATTTGATAGTTAGGATTTGTGACACTTCTGATGAAATATATCATAGTGCTTATGATTATTATATTTTTTATCATGCTACAATTAAAATGAAATAAAGTTTACAGTCATTGCTTGATGTGTAGTGATTGCCTTACCTAAATAAGATGAATGTTTCAATATTCCTGAGAACTGGTTAAAATTTGTCAAGATGTGCATGAATGTGAACATGTGAACATGAAGGGAACATTAAAAAAAAACACCTTTTTTAGTTCATTTAGGCTTTGGCTCCTAGCCAGTGTTTTTTTTGTACTAAGGGTACTTAGCAGAATCTAGATATCCTCATAGATAAATAATTATTAACCCAGAAAACTTAATCAATGATAGACAAACAGCGAACTTGCACAAGACAAGTAGAGACTAGAGAGAATATAATACCTCCATCGGATACGGCTCGTGGTTAAATAACTATTATTGTCAATTGATTTATTCACACCTATTGTAACCCGGATTGAAAAACATTATAATTATTCGTATATATATCTATAATAATGTTGCTTTGCTGAGTGCAGGCCGCTTCTAACAGGGCGATGTGGAAATGAAAACTTATTCTAGTTTTTGGTACATATATAGCTATTAAATTGTGGTAATGTGTATTGGTAATTAAATAAATAAAAAAACATTCTTTTGTTCAGCAGTGGGCTTACTGTAGCTGAACAGAGAGAACATTTTATATAAGTCTCCCGGATAATGTTAATGAATAGGCTTTAAAAAAAAAGAATAATCATAATAGGGTCACTATACATACACAAACTCACGCCTTTTTTCGTAGAAGGGTAGGCAGAGGTGCACCTCTCACCAGGACACCCACGCTCCGCCTTGTATTTTCCGTTCCACGATGTGATAGAGGGTGAGTCTATCGCCATATCGGGCAAAAATTCCTGACTTCGAGCTGATAATGAATAGAAAAATCCAATATCTCTTTGCCCGACCCAGGATTCGAACCCAAGACCTTAACTGTGCAATCATACCACAGTTCAACTGCGCCGCTGAGGCAGCCTTATTTAATAGAATCCTTTAATATTCTAAAAAATAACAGTAGACATGTACCGCAGTTTGCTGTAAAATATTTGCGTACATTTCAGATTTGTCATATAAATTGGCAGCCGCGTCCGCGTGCGATCATTAACGTTCATATATCAAAAGGTTGACAAGCCCTGTCTTTGAACAAATGTCGCCATTGTGCCGAGCCACAGGCGTTACAAACATTTGGTTTTATTTTAACATTTATTTGTTTAAGTGATTAATGTGTGTGTCCTGATTGTGTTACTG
Source organism: Deilephila elpenor (assembly GCA_949752805.1). Lineage (NCBI taxonomy): Eukaryota > Metazoa > Arthropoda > Insecta > Lepidoptera > Sphingidae > Deilephila > Deilephila elpenor. Next base: position 13,945,114 of record OX457104.1, on the reverse strand, counting down.
TTTCAATGAATACGCGTTCTTAGAATAAATGTCTTTAGTACTTCTGTTGTTTATAATTTATGTTTTAACTTGTGTGTTTTCAATTGTTATCGTAATTGATTATGTGTTTGATTGTTAGGTATATATTAAGTAGGAGATAGAAAAATGTAGTAAATATAATGATTTAGCAGCCTTTTTTCCTCATTAAGGGAAACTAACGGGAATTACATTACATTTACGGCGGCATTACATTTTTGAGATATTTATATTTCTGTACTGTGGGACTGGAAAGTTCCTTGTAGTTCCTATACAGGGTATATCAAGACTGCGACTGAAAACGAAGCCAGATGGTAGTATTAGTGACTTAAGACACAATGCAACAAAAAAAATCGCAAAAAAAAATCGACAAACATTTTTTTGTAAATTTTTACTTATCGTCGTATTCGGGTGATAAATACATAGTTTTTCTAAAATAATGATGTACACCTTTTTATAATTAAGGACGCAATGGTACACAAGGGTTTAAATTACATTTTTTGGGTATTTACCACCCAAATACGACAATTTTTAAAAAGTTGCAAAAAAATGTCTGTCGCGTTTTTTGCAATATTTTTAGTTGCATTGTGTTTGGAACCACTAAAACTATTCCCTGACTTCGTTTTCGGTTGCAGTCTTGATATACCCGGTATTATTGATAAGCTTAATAGACTATGTTTTTAGTATATTTTCTAAAAGTTGTTGCCAAAAGTGACTTAAATATTAAGCCGCTACCATCTCTGCGGCAACGTATCGAGATATAATGGTAATAACTGGTTCCCACTTAGACAATAACAATATACCATTAAGCATTTCGAAGGACTTGGCACCTAATGTTTTGGAATGAAGAGCGCAAGCAGTGCTTAACAATAAGATCTGAGTGATGTTACTCCTGCTTATGGGCGCGTGTGTCGCTTACCACTGCTCGTCTGGTCATTCTTACTATTCAAAAATATTAATAACATTAAGTGTTTTTTTCCATCGTATACAGTCAGATATCTCTTTATTTAATCTGACAACATGTAATAAATATATTAAATATTTGTCGCGGATTACGCATTTCCAGTAATTTATTGTTGCCGCGACGTATTAATTACAAAGCGCACCTGTTTATACGCAACCGTGAAATATGTTTCACAAAGAATTCATACAATACCAATATGAGGTATAATTATTATATTATTATTTTTGCTTTATTTTCTGCGAAGAACGTGAGTTTACTAAGTGTTTTTGTTCGGAGTGTTGTGGGTTCGATCATAGTCCGCGCACTTTCCGATGGGTTTCATCGGTACGCTGGTGTAGGATTCGGCTTGACTTTATCCCTGGCATTACCAAAGTGTAAGAGCAACGGTGACCACTTACCATCCTGACTGGCTAAAGCAAGTTTAATACAACACCTACGGTCTGTAATAGATGTTCACAGGAAATTCCTATGATATAAGAACTTTAATAAAATTCAGGACTTAGCCTACAAGCTTAGGCTAGTGTCCTTTTATTAATTTTTGTAGTGAAGTGACATGTGGTGGCTAAAATCCAACCAATAATATCCTGGTCAAAAAATTGCAGTGACATAAAATTACAAGTTTATAAGATTTGCAATAACTGCACTGAGTCAACTCACTTGTAACCTGTTTTGATACGCGTATTGTCGCATGTATTTTTCTATAAAAATCATCCTTTAAATATATATTTATTCAATAATAAATAATATAAAAAATGAAAAACTAATTGACCGTTATTTGTAGGTGAAAATAATTTCTTAAACAATTTTTTTACGCCGTATTTAAACATATCTTATACACATAAAAGGTATTGATAAAAAGCCTTTTAATTTTCAATATTTTCACAGCAATATTTTACAGTATAATTTATGAATAAAAACATTTATATAAATGTTAGTTCCAAACAACGCTACTAGATGGCGTTGAGCGGCAACAAAAACGCGCGCGCAAGATTTATTGAGCCGATCGATTCGCGATAAAGCACCTTATGTTTCGATTATAGTACGGCGGAGTTGTTCGTGATCTATAAATTTAAACTTATTATGGCCATTTGTTGCAACATCGCGCTCTGGCCGGTTAATAAATGCAAGTATCACCGCTGGGGTTTAGTTTCCGTAATCATAATCAAAGTTTCTAAGAGCTTTGTAACAGAAAAATATTGTACGATACACTTTTATTTGTTTTTTCTTATTGACGTGGTTTATTTTGAGTTTATTGCCTGATTGACGTCAAATTTCAGAAATTTTAAACGCGTGGTTTTCTTGTGTATCGAAAAATCTTGGAAAATTGGTCTGTTCTATCTAGAAATCATAACACATAATACATTTATGATAATGCAGAAAATATCCGTAAAGACAATGAAGTTTTCCTCACTAAATGTTCTTAATTTGTTTTGTTATCAACAAACGGTATTTTGTATCGAATTTCGTCGGCTCATTAAGTTGTAAAGTATCGGTGCCGATAATTATTAGCGACAGTAATCGCAAAGCCACGTCGGAATTAATTAATAATTTATAGAATGAATGCCATAAGCGTTATATTAGGAAATAATGTCATTATTCATGAACATACAGCGCCTCTAGTGGATGTGTTGGGAACTAATATTGCCAATTAATTGAGATATTTCATAATGACGTTAGTATTGATTCTATATGGAACTTTAGGAATTTGATTGCAGATAGATTCAAATACCGACATTAATTAATTCATGTTTGTATTTTTCAACCATAAATGAGTTCGTAAATCGCAGTAAATAAATAATATAAATGTTATGACATACCGGGTATATCAAGACTGCGACCGAAAACGAAGCCAGGTGGTAGTTTTAGTGGTTACAGACTCGATGCAAATAAAAATTTCACCAAAACAGCAACAGATATTTTTTTAGATTTTTTTAAAAATCATCTTGTTTGGGTGGTAAATTATAATTTAAACGCTTACGTACCATTGAGTGTTGAGAAATAAAGAGTTCTACATCATTATTTTAGAAAAGCTATGTATTTATCACCCAAATACGACGATAAGTAAAAAATTACAAAAAAAAGTTGCCGATATTTTTTGAGAAATTTTTACGTGCATTGTGTCTGAAGTCACTAATCCTACCACCTGGCTTCGTTTTCGGTCGCGGTCTTGATATACCCTGTATATAAATAAATACTTTTATGTAAATTACCCGTGATTGACTGCTGAGGACGGGGTTTCTCTACAGCCTCGAGTATGATTGAGAAGGGTTAGGCCATATAGTCCACCACGCTGGGCTAGTGCGGGTTGGCGGACTTCATATATCATGTTAAGATCTCTGTGGAATGCAGGTTTCCTTTGACTTCACTTAGCATATTCCCAATTTGACAGCCTCCGTGACGCAGTTAGTTAGACGCCGGCTGTGAAAAAAGAGGCCGCGGGTTCGATACCCGCACCGAAACAAACATTTCTGTGATCCACAGATATTTGTTTCGGGTCTGGGTGTTTGTGAGACCAAAAAGTCTCTCGTAGTTTCTGATACTCACGACACAAGACTCGATCTTAGTGTGGGGTCAGGACTATGTATGTGACTGTTGGGTGTATTTATTTATTTATTACTTATACACTCTGGGTTTGCGGGTTGGCGAGAGCAGTACCCAAGCCTTCCTACTAGTGGCGCTACTGTCCACCACTACGCATTAATTATTCGCCTGTTGTATCAAAGGGATGTACTGCCTTCGGATCCATTGGGAAAATGGTTGTGCGTCCAGAGTTCAGGCTAGCACCTAGAAAATATAGTTTTAATTGGAAAGTTTGGCAGATAGTTGCGTCAACAATGAACGAGTCACTCGTTCACTTAGTCTAAGGTTTTGTATCCTCTAGACCCTACTCAATTTTGTAGACAAATGCGTAGTATTTATTTAGTTTATTTATTATTACTTTCTAGAGCTTAATTTCCTTAATCGTTTCTATTTTACTCAATCTTTCTCATCCGAAATTGTGAGACAACCGACTGTTACATTCCTTAGACATCAATCCGGCACTTTTACCCGTTAAACCCGCAATGATAAGTTTAAAAAAAGAATGGCACAGAGTAAAATAAACAAAGACCGAATGCCTGGTGTATATCAATGAACGAATGAATGAATGAAACTAAAATAACTCCAGTCAAGAAACGGTATTTTGCCGCTATTTATAAGGAAAACAAATCACGCGAGACGTTAACGACCCTTAAATGTTTAATTTAACTACAATAACGCGTATGTTTGTTTTGTTTGAGTTTTATTATGGATTTTAATTGTTTTTTTAACTGGTGAAATTTCGGTTCCATTCATGGGCGTACTCGGAAAAACGGAAGGCGGCTTTCGTACTGCCTTCGTTCATATGGTAGAATGTCGGGTAGTATTTTGACAATATCGTTTTTGAATTGAAAAGTAAAATACATATTATATTTACTATTTAGTTAGTAATTAGGCGTAATATTTATGTAGATCTGATCTGTGCTCATCTATGCTTACAAATAGTTTATCTACTTCCCTCGCAGAAAATTCTAGAATTTACTTTTGAACATGAAGTTTCCACTAGTTTTCAATAAAAAGAGTATTAGGAATTGTGGCAGGAAACGTTGAAACTGATTTTACATGGTATATTAGATACCTAGTATTATTTTATCGAAGCTTTCAGGGCGCTAAAGTTATATTAATTCTAAATTCTTTTTTATTGTATTGTATGTTCATCTTTTATAGAGTTATTATGTTTAACTCTCCGATAAAAAAAATTATTGCGATGCATGGCGGAACAAGCATGCCATTCCCCTGATGGTAAGCGATGCGACCGCTCATGGACAGTAGAACAACACCATGAATTGAAAAGCAATGCTTGGCATTCCACTGCGCTCGCCAATCCTGAGACATAAGATGTTAAGTCTCATTATGTCCAGTAGTTACTTTATAGTAGTTATCATATTACAAAATGGCTCTATGAGTGTTTTGTAGATATGAGGCTCGGCTATGACTTTATTCTGTTTATTATCATCATCATAAACTTATTAAATCGTGATGACATACAAACAACAGATAAACTTCTCGAGGAAACCTGCAAACCATAAAGAACTTTGCAAAAAAATCTATGACATGTGAACTTTGCCAACACGGAATAAGGCAGCGCTATGAACTATGGACAAAACAGATTTGATCAAATTTTCGATTGTAGAGGCGTCCCGTGCAGTGGACGATTACACAGATATAAAAACAACGATTAACAATTTGTAAGTTATGAAAAAACACAATAATTTCAAATCAAAATCATATTCTTGCAAGCAACAATCATGAAACGTAATAACTTTTTCTAACAACGCCATCTGTCAATCTTGTTCCGAACTAAAAAAATGCACTTTAAAAACCATAATAGCAAATAACCAACACCTACGAAATTGCAAAATCGTGATACCGAAATAAAACGACTCAATACTACACTTTAACACATAATGATGTTCTTCGAAGTAAATAAACTTTTTCGAACCTTACCTCTGTATTGTAAAGTTCAAAATGGCGTGTTGGGTTGGTTATTATAGTTTCAAGTGGGACAAAGATGTGTTTGCGGTTTGGTGAGAGGTGTAGTAGGGGGTTTCGTGGTGGCTATAAGGTGTGGTGATGGTAAGTGGTAAGTTTGTGCGGAGATTAAGCGAAATATCTGGTTTGGGTGCGCGTGCACCGCGTCGTGTGTGGTCCCGGTGGCAACGCTCCGGAGAACGCTCCACTTGATTTATTACGTATTTGTTTGATTTTAGATACGTGAAATGTTTCGGTATTAAAAATGAACAGGCTTTTATATTAAACTAATAAGGCATTGATGTATGTGTGAATTGTTTATGCGAAACTTGGTAATCCTACTATTATTTGACGTATATAGTTTTGTGATTGCGGTTAATTTAATATACGTTTCTATTACGGCACAATAGTAGAAACGATCTAGTTATAAAGAATGTTATTTTAATACTAATATCACAATAACTATTTACGATCTAGGTAGAAAATTCACCTTCTGAAACTCTTTTGTAACGTTATTAAAATAAGAACTGACTTCTTAAATTTACATAAAGACATATTGTTATTTAAAACGCATTTTATATTGTTAAATTTAATTTTACTTTTATATTGGTTTCATAACAAATGATTGTACTACATTTGTATCTGATTATAACATCACTTGGGTGGTAACAAATTTTACCTTATGGATCATCATCTTTCGCCAAAATAATTCTCAGCAAAGTTGTATGTAGATCATCCAGTGACGTCATTTCGATTTTTTTTAATACTACATAACCCTTACTCTAAAAAAGTCAACAAAGTTATTAGTAGACTTTTTACCTCTCTACCTTTTCTGTTTTTTTTAATAAGCTAGAGCATATTCCGCATCGTGACCTGCGACCGCAACAGTGGTCATCCAACGGCCGTGGTTGCGTTTTGTGGTTATTAACTCTCACCGACAATAATGTGTGTTTTGTGAAACATTATGTACACTCCGAACAACATTTGGATTATTACAGGGAAATTGGTACAGGAAAAAGGTTTTTAATAGGTGTGATTTTTGATGTATCAACTTGGGATTACAGATTATATTACAGTAGGATTTTATAATGAGAAAACATGTGATAACAATCAGATGGTCTACGATTGGTTATTTGATCAGATGACGTCAGATGTAAGTGAATATGTGCTTTATTTATTGAATAATATGACCTCATTAGACACTACAGCGTAATAATGTAGAGGCGTTTTGCTGGCATATGTATTCAGTGGATTTATAGTAGGAATACATGTATAAACGTAACTGATTATTATGTAAACTTATTGTACGGAAATTTCAAGAAAATTCTTTTGATTTTATGGTAATACAACTATTTTTCAACAGATGGCGTAACTGTCGACCAAAATGGCGGCCGTCTCGTCAGCGCACATACAAGACGCCATAAAAATTCAAGACCAGAGCGATGAGGAGGCCTACTCCCCCGCCACTAGGGGCACGACCAGCCCCGAGCCCCACGAAGACGACAAAGCAGAAGAGCGGAGCATACACCGGTCCTCTTTCTCCATCCACAACGTGCTGAAGAAAGAGAGGGACAGCAACAGCCCTGACAATGTGTTCTCGACAGAGAAACTGTTGCAGAACACGCCGAATTACGAAGAAAGTGTTGAGAGAGCCACTGCGAGCTTGAGTCCAGTGGACGATGACACTAACGACCGAGCTGAGATCAGCGTGGATGACGACAATTCCTGCTGCAGCGATGACACAGTACTCTCTGTGGGGAATGAAGCCCCAGTCTCCACGTACGAGGAGAAACACCCGCAGGAGAACCAGGAACTAACCTCCTTCAAGCACATACAAACGCACTTGAATGCGATCTCACAATTGAGCCAAAACATTAATATGAGTCAACCATTGTTACTCAGGCCGAGTCCTATCACACCAAACCCTTTAATGTTCCTCAATCAACCTCTTTTGTTCCAAAATCCAATGCTAAGTCAGGATCTCAAAGGAATGAATCTTCAAAACAGACCACTCACGCAAACAAGCATGACGGAACAAGGTTTTGGGTTAAATTTTGGATTGAGATCAAAGAGTCAAAACCAAGACCTTCGTATGAGGGACGACAAACGGTTCAATTACCCCAAACCCGAAGAATCTGGAAGAGATTTCATCAACCAGAATTGCCTGAAGTTCAGTATTGATAATATTCTGAAGGCAGATTTTGGGAGGAGGATTACGGACCCTCTGAATAAGCGGAGGACGAAAAGCCGGCAGTTTGAGGCGAAGAGTTCCCCGGTGAAGGAAGCGGTGAAGCCGGACGAGCCGAGAGTTCCGGAGGTGAAGCCTGGAGAGAAAGGAGCTATAGACTTGTCCAAGGAGGACAGCGGGAGTAGTCAAGGTTCTACCGCTGGTGAGTGTATTCTCATAATAGTATTCTGTTGATAGGTAAACATCGTAATTGATGGACGTATTACAGCCTTTGGAAATGTAGTAGAAAGTCTTTTGAGCACAAACAAAAATTACTAAGAATTTGTTATTATTTTTACTTTTTTACTGCCATAGATAGTAACTTTTCCTAAGCTTTGAAGCCACAGATATAATTATAAAAGTATTTTTTATGTACCAACCTGGAAAGGACCAACCGTATTTGAATTAGATATATAGCACAGCCTCCATGGCGCAGTTAGCTAGACGCTGGCTGTGAAACGAGAGGCCGCGGGTTCGATCCCCGCACCGAACCAATATTTCTGAGACCCACAAGTATTTGTCTCGGGTCTAGGTGTTTGTGAGACCGAAAATTCTCTCGTAGCTTCTGATACCCACGACACAAGACTTAATTGATCTTAATATGGGGTCAAGACTATGTATGTGACTGTTGGGTGGTATATAGTAGATTCTAATTAATGTTTTGAGGTGGATAAATAGTAAATAGTGTGTGTTGTTCAGGTGCGACTGGAGGCGAGGGGCCGATGGTGTGGCCAGCCTGGGTATATTGCACCAGGTACAGCGACCGACCCAGTTCCGGTGAGCACGTCATTATTATTACTGTACTATTGTTCCGGCGATATCGCTCGCGTAGCGTTATCGCTGTTTTATTTTACCAACGCCGCATCGTCATCGCGCCTGATATGAACTCTCTCTCCGATAAGAATATTGAGGATTGTATATATTAGCAAATTAATTTTAATACTGTAAAATATATCCTTTTTTTTGGAATAATCATTGAATTATTTAAACTAGTGGCCTCGGAGTTATAAGGTCGCAAACGGAGCCATTGATTTAGAGACGTTATGTTTTCTACATACAAGGGACTACCTTCCTTGGTCTTCATTTTATTTAGCTCTTGCGCAGCATTTGCCATTTATGCGTCCTACATACTCAGCATCTGATGTATTGTTATTTGACTAAATCAGTGCATACTATGAACAAAATTCTTTTGTTGAAGTGCTGATTACAGCACTGTCATTCGTTAGAAAATAAGACGTCAATTAACGACCATGTTGGACAGTCCACTTTTTGTGAATTATTCTGTCTGATAAATATCATATATGTCCCTCTCTCTTCAGCCAAAGGAAGTCTACTGCTGAACAAAGGCCTCCCCCAACAGCTATATGTGGCGATTCATAGAGGAGGCCCATGTTCAAATCTCATATGAATGCTTGGAATAGAAAGTTTCACCCCTAATCATATCTTAAGACAGATATGAACTGTTACATACTGTTGGTGCTATTAGTGGATTCTGCTTACCATTTCAGGAAAACACACTCTTTATATCTGAATAATAAAAACATATTTAACCCCACATCACCGCAAAAAGGCAGGTACAAAACACGTAATAAACAACAGCAGTTTTGCAGTAAATATAAAATGATTTTCCTTATGGACCTCACCCTCGTCTCGGAGGGAGCCGCCCCTCTTATCTCGGAAAACATCCCCGCGGGGTTGTTACCGAATTATTGTTTATTATCCGTTTCATTGAATAAACATTGGCTAAGGGATGATTGCGCGGGGTGTAAGCACGGGTTATTTATGTGGTTAACACAGCGGTGAGATTTTGGTAATGTGTGTTTGAGTGGGATAGGGTAGGATTGGTTGGGATAGATAGACTCCTTCTTATATTCTGGTTTGGGATAATGCTTGCTCGGCAGTTGGTGTTTAGTCCAATGCAGTCTGGACTCTGATATTGATAGAATATCCATTAGCAACAATTATTTCTTAACATACATACATACATACATAAACTCACGCCTTTATCCCCGAAAGGGTAGGCAGAGGCGCCACTAGGACACCCACATTTCGCCTTGCATGTTCCGTCCCACGATGTGATAGGGGGCGAGCCTATCGCCATATAGGGCACAAATTCCTGACTCCGGGCTGACAATGAATAGAAAAATCCAATATCACTTTGCCCGACCCGGGTTTCGAACCCGAGACCTCAGCTTTGTAACCGTACCGTAATACAACTACGCCACCGAGGCAGTCATTCGAGTATTTCTTAACATTCGATAAAATAATGCCGGCTTACCTTATTGCTTCTTCACGTTTGATGGAAGGACCCAAGGCTATGTATCGTATGTACCTAAAGCCTTAATAATAAAACTACATAGACCTTTTGGTAAATCCTAATATTTTTATTTTAGTTCTTAACATGGTAGGTGTCACGACGCTAGTTCATGTTTTTCCAATGCAGTTTAAAATTTATTTGTAAATACGTATTTCCCCAATGCTAATGACGTATACATATTTGTCTGTGTAGGTATGCGAGGTAAAAAGTTATTTTATCCTTGGAAACATGCCTAAACATCTACATAATACAATACTAAATATCTTATTCAAGCATAACAAAGTGATAAGGATGTAAGCTTGCATTATACTTGAAATAAATCTATAGTTATATTATAAAGAATAATTATTTGATTGTTTGTTTGCATTGAATAGGCTCCGAAACTACTGAACCAATTTGAAAAATTCTTTCACTGTTGGGAAGCTACACTATCCTCGGGTGACATAGGCTATATTATAATTAAAAAAAAATAGGGTCCATATTAAAATTCCAATAATGTAAAAAAAAAACCTAAAATATTCTTTACATCACGTGCACTGCGAAAACAACATGTTGATGTGGACTGGACTCAAAAACTATCTGCACCCGGTCGAAGCCGGGCCAAGCCGCTAGTATATTATAAATTATAAACTATAAATTGCGTTTCTGGTGCCCATGTGTATATCCGAATACATACAGGCCGCCAAAATAATGTATGGATCAGAGATAGCCTTCTCGCTTCAGTGAATCCTCTATCTAAACTACACAGCACCTACCACCGGGTGCATTTTTCGCATTATCGTTAATAAAAAAAAAATAGAAACATAGGCAAGTAGATTCAATCGGCTGGATGTGTATCGCGAACGGTGAAAACTAATCAAATTAGAAATCATTACGCATGAAGCTGGCCGGGGCTGATAAATATTTATAGGGTGAAGAGGGTGGCGCGGAAAAATTGGATTTTAGTGACGTGCACTACTCATGTGGAGACGGTATCGATAAGATGTACGATATTTTTTGATTATCGTGGAATGTGAAATCGTATTTTACAGAAGTAATTATATGTATGCTAACAACTAAATCCCCTAACTCCAGTTTTAAGGGAAATTTGTAAAATACAGTATAAAGATATTTATTACGTGGCTATTTCCGGTCAAAAGAGTTGAAGGACTTTAAAAAAGTTCATTCTCGTTTATATGGATTCCGCAGTAAGATACCAAGTCTTGTATCGTAGCTATCAGAAACGACACTTTAGATAACATTCAGATTCAAAACAAAAAATGGGCAGTAACATTTGTCTTAATGCAATAATCGAACCTACAGCCTTACGTCCTAGATTTTCAACCCACTGCGCCATGAAGGCTACGCCAGCTGTCAAGTTTAAAAGGAATGATATATGTATCGTAATAATTGCAGTAATTATTGTTGTCGCAGTTGATAGAATAATTATCGTAATTAAGATTTATATCGTGTCGTTAAAATGTTGGCATTTGTATTACTATTTGGAAATTGAAAGTTAATTTTATTATAATAACAGGGAATATTCCATAGCTTATTTTTTGCTGTGTAAACTTTTGAATTGAAGTGCGTGGTGGCCTGTTGGTAAACGGACCAGACGCGACTGCCAACATATTCACGGTGGTCTCGGGTTCAAATCCCAGGGCACACCTCTGACTTTGAAGGAAAACATCGTGAGGAAACCTGCATACCGTAGCGATTTTAAAGAATTTCTACGGTATGTAAGTCCGCCAACACGCACTAGGCCGGATTATATGGCCTAATCCCTCTCAATCGTTCTCTCGATTGTAGAGGAGGCTCAGACCCTGTATTGGGACGTATATGGGCTGATACATACAAAGTTTTGAATGCATAATGATGTGGTGAGCCTAAGATATTTAGGAAGGTAATATCTACTTTCCGTGTCGTTGGAATACTTAATTCAAAGATTCGTGGACCTAATTTCTTCTATATTACAATAATTAAGATGTAGTGTTTCTCTTTGTATTTTATTTTACTTTGATTTAAGTTACTTCTTTATGTGTAATACGTTGTATGTCTTGGACAGAGTCTCTTTTCGTGTTATGTTACAGATTCGAACCGGTAAATATATTTTGGGAGTCAAATCGTACATCATACAAGGCACATACGCTATATTCGATGTTGACTTATTACTACAATTATAACAAAGAATAGATTTAGGTACTTTACTTGGCGCTAGACCCAAGTAAAATAGGTGGACTATTTCCCAAAAATATTTAATAGCATTTGAGTTGGTTTCTTTATTGCGGTGAATAGCGAGACGAGCATGCCATTCGCCTGATGGTAAGCGATACCGCTCATGGACAGTAGGAAACCAAATAACACCATGAATTAAAAAGCAATGCTTGGAATCCACTGCTTAATATTCTTTATAGTAAATTTAATTGCTAGGATGTAAAGCCATCAGTGGCTAATATTACTAGTTCATTTGAAGAAGACAATTATCCGCGCAAAACTAAAAGGCCAATAAATCTAAACGTCTGTATAAATTAAATAACTACAAAGAGTAAAAAATCTAGTAATTATTAATACTGTCCGAGTTTCTGCTAAGTCAATATGTAACATTTCTTGCGGAAAAGCGCAAAATAAATTTCAACTTTATTATTATCTCACTAAGTTACATTTTTACTAAAACGCTCTTTAATTAATAGCACGTTGGTTGGAGTATGAAAAAAGAAGTGCATTACATTTTAGACTTTAAGTGATGGTGTTAAGATACAAGTTGATTTTACGTGGTAATTTGTTAATGAATAGCGCATATCAACAATAACCGGTGATTATGCGTATCGATGTATCTTTAACATCAATTAGCTAAGCGATGCCTTTTTGTTTTCGATAAGGTCCACTTTGCAATTGAAATTGTCTTACTGATTGATTTTTTCGATCCCATATGCTTTGGAGAGTCCGTTTAAGAATTGAACAGATATACGAGTAATAGCGAAAATCCCACAAAAGGTATTCATGAAGTTACAGTAACCTCACAAGTTATATAAGTTATAGTTCCATGCAATAATCCTATAGAAGGCTAGCTTTACTATTATCTGTGATTAGTATAAATTCGGATTAGAGATTAGGCCAACGTGCTGGACATACGGCCTAACCCCTCTCAAACATACCCTCGATTGTAGAGAAAGCCTGTGCCCGACGGTGGGACATATACCGATACCGTACAGTACTCAATATCATCTACTTTCTTCACTATATCCTCCGACCAATCTACAAAAGCCGGTGTCACATTTGGTCCCTTATTCAGACCAAATTTTTTTTGGGTATATGAAACAGTCTTGCTGTTTAAATCCATACGAATTTTCCGCAATATTTAAGACATTCTAATTTATCTCGAAACCAAAGCCATGACGATTATGTCTTCACTCGTTTTCAGTGTGAATTATTAAAATTGTTTAATATAATTATCGACATGACTGCATCCCTGGCTCCCCCAAGAACACATGTTCGGTGGTGTGAGATCACACTGAGTTATGGAGTGTGGAGCGGGGTTCAGTTTAGTTAACTGTTTATTATTGTGACGCTTTTTCACGCGGATTTGGTCGTCTCTTCATGTCCCGGTATTGTTGGAGGATTTTAATCTTTGTATCTTATACCAAGGGTATTTATGGTGTAAACTAGAGGGTTTAAAATTATGGAAATTTACTCTGGAAAGCTTTGAACTACCCCAAGAGTGTTAAATAGAGTACGTTAGAAGATACCATTAGTGTGTTAGGCGTGGAATTAGACAGGTTATCTCATATTCCCAGGTTGGGAAAAATCAAGGAATTAATCTTGTCTTTAAGATAACACGTTTGGAAAAGTAAAAAAGTAATTCAATCGAAAAGGCAATTTTAAAATTTCATGGTAGCTAGAGCGGAATTAGAGATGGGAAAAACGTCGAAGTGTCGAGCTAATGGATCGGAATGGATTGTTCCGATGTAGTGATGCGCCGGATTTTTGACGTTCCCGGAATCATTATCGATAAAGTTTCTAATGTGTAAAAAGTTGCAAATAATTGTCGGTAATACGCTCTCTCGGATTGGATGAAGGCTGTAAGTTGAAAATCCTTGAGCTCATTGCCGGCTTCTCTAGAACTTTGCAACTTTTTGCCATTGCTACAAAAGCTGCTCTTGCGTAGTCCCTTCTTCTCAATTTTTGAATCTCGATTAGGTATGTCAATTTCAGTTGTCTTTACCCCAGAAAAGTCCTATTAGTTGTGCTTGAACGACCTCAAATCTTCGGTGTAAGATTAATATTGGTCCATGCAAAAATATATGTTTCCCCATTGCGTGTTAAGCTCTAGTGGTTACCAAAACGTATTACACTTAAAACTACATAATGACAGATTTTCTATCAGTGTTATGGTCGCTATCCGGTGGGAGATGAATAATGTTGCATTAGTATATCCTAACCTAATTGATGCCTCGGTGGCGTAGTTGTACTACGGTACGACTACAAAGCTGAGGTCTCGGGTTCGAATCCCGGGTCGGGCAAAGTGATATTGGGTTTTTCTATTCATTATCAGCCCGGAGTCAGGAATTTGTGCCCGATATGGCGATACCCTCGCTCTCTGTCACTTCATTTGGCTTAACAGAAGAAGAACTAGCATATTTTAGAGAATATATTATATAATATGACTAAGATTTTTGTGGCATACCTTTATAAGACAAAAAATTACCTAGTCATTATGTAAAATAACCAATCGGCTTTTTCATGTAAAACATGGTTTTCCACTCCAGCGCCACAGTAAGTATAGATTTCAAAGAACCTTACAAGAAACGCGCGCGGGTTATAATAACTGCTCTGGTTAATGATAGCACAATTACAACGGCATTAACACTTATTAACCTTATCAGGGCATGGTAGAGTAGCTGCTAAGTTGCACAGTAGCTTGTCAGTAGTGCTGTGAATTAATTAATTACTAGGGTTGTGGTTTTACCATATTAGGCAATAGGCATAGAAAAAAAAAACATGAAAATTCTATTTTTTTAGTTAAGATACCGTATGTTTTATGTGAAAAGTGATAATATCTCTTAAGAGTCGAATGCTCATGTCAGTAATGCTAAATGCATAATAAAACTTTTATTAAGGTTCGCATTTTATATTTCTGGCTTGTATTTTTCACCTCGCCATCGGAAGGTTAAGCAAATTTTTATAAATAGGTATTTTAATACACATTTTTTGGAATAAAGAGAACAAAAAATATGTATAATATTCCAAAAAATAATGCAATATTTCATGCCATATTACGTCAATTTAAGCTATAGGTACAATTGTGATTTTATTAAAATTTTTGTCACCTCTACTAAAATTCTAAACAATTCTATCTATCTATCTATATCAGCCCATATACGTCCCACTGCAGGGCACGGGCCTACTCTACAATCGAGAGAATCGATTGAGAGTGGTTAGGCCATATAGTCCACCACGCTGGCCTAGTGCGGGTTGGCGGACTTACATACCGTAGAAATTCTTTAAAATCGCTACGGTATGCAGGTTTCCTCACGATGTTTTCCTTCACCGTTATAATGCGTGGTGATTGACTATCAATACACACATAACTCCGAAAAGTCAGAGGTGTGCCCTGGGATTTGAACCCGCGACCACCGTGAACATGTAGGCAGCCGCGTCTGGTCCGTTACCAACAGGCCACCACGCACTAAACAATTATTATCTTAAATTAATATTTGTTACAAATCACCCAGATATCTTACAATAAAAGCCGTGTTAATAAAGCTCATTCCTCGCCGTCGCTTTCGTCTCAGTGCCCCTTAGAAATGCCAATCGGAGGCAAAGTTTCCCAATTAAAAGTCACTCAGACGTCCCGCCCGCGCTGTATTAAGCTGTGAAAACAATTTATTACCGTAAAATGTAGTTACATTCTATTATTTTAGTGGGAATGTATTTAGGTGTAATATTTTATCGTATTGTAAAATGATAAGTGATCAATTAATAATAAATACACCCAACAGTCACATACATAGTCTTGACCCTACACTAACATCGAGTCTTGTGTCGTGGGTATCAGAAACTACGAGAGACTTTTTCAGTCTCACGAACACCGAGACCCGAAACGAATACCTGTGGATCTCATAAATATTTGTTTCGATGCGGGGATCGAACTCGCGGCCACTCGTTTCACAGCCGGCGTCTAACCAACTGCGCACCGGAGGCTGTCAAATTGAGAATATGTTAAGTGAAGTCAGAGGCAACCTGCATTCTACCGAGATCTTAACATGATATGTGAAGTCTGCCAACCCGCACTAGGCCAGCGTGGTGGACTATATGGCCTAACCCCTCTCAATCGTACTCGCGGTTAGATAGGTCCCGCTCTCACCAGTCGATTATGGATGGTAATTGAGTCGTAAGTGGTAATTGAGTTTCGTAAATATGAGGCTAAACTTGGGGAATTGTATGATTTCTTGGGATTTAAGATTGGGTATGTAAATATTTTATGCTGTTTCTGGTCTTGATTACAATACGTTCCGTAACGGTGCAATTTTCTTAACTTTTTAAAATAGCTTGTGAAGGAATATTTCGAACATAAAATCGTTTTGACTGGGTCTGGCTATATCATTGACTGAAGGAAACGCGAAAATTTACTTTCACTTTTATGCGATAATATGCGGATGAGCCGAAACGGTTAGTAAGGTTCTACAAAGTAATAATTATGGTCTATATTCGCTTGATATTATGTCTACAAAGTTGATGGTAGTTTTCCAATCAAGTGACAATTGGTATTGTAATTACATAATATCGATGTTAATGTGTTTCATGCATCTTGTATGAAGTGGCATTGCAAAACACCTTGAATACTTATAGTTTATGCTGTATTTACGTACCTCCACTTTTGTAGTTTGTTTATCATCTCATGCACAATATATTTAAAATTCGAATAAAATTATTTCTTCATTGGTCAGTCTTACTGATCTGTCGTACCTACAGAGAACGTGCGTTCTCCCAATAGTGAACCGCGTAAATGTATCGTATTTCGGATTCACTCTTTGTATATCTAATTGCCTTTAGCATTAGGTACTACCTACATATTCAATTCCTCAATTCGGTGTACAAAATCAAACTACCACCTCCAAATTGGTACCACGGATTTTTGTCATCAAACATGAATTCACATCCAACGCATTAAAACACGCTCATATCAAGGAAGATCCACAAATCAAAATGTAAACACACATGTGTGATTCAAACTAAATATTGAATTAGAATAATTGACAAGTGAATCCGCGTGAAAATCCTTGTCAAGCCGTAGTGGCTACGTAGAAAGATGGAACTATTTTAATTGCATGCCTCGCCATCGATTGTTCCACTTTTCTTCCTAAACTTGTTTAAGTGATGAGCGAACGGCTGTTAATCGCTTCATTCAACATTGTATTGTGCTAATCTGGTATTGGAATATTCTAAATAATGTAATTATGTTTACGGTATGATAATTCAGTCATTTGGTTTGATACGACGGTGTTAGCATACTTTTCAAAGGTTCTGTTATTCAAATATGGATTATTGGACTGTATTCATATTTAAATAGAAATACAACCAATATTCATCTTCTATTTAATAGCCTATGTAGTGCAGTTGCTAATAACCCGGTTTTAATTGAGGACAAAGTAAATGTTTGCGTTATTAATAAAATAAAATCTGGGATTTAATGAAGTGAATATTTTCCCAATACCCATGCCACAAGACTTGTGGGTTCAATATTATGTTACTGCTAGAGGTATACATTATTATAAATACTTCCAATACACGTATATTATAGCACTCCTTAGGAATAAAATTAATTGTTGCCTGATACATTTCATCAGTACAGATAGAGCAGGGCACCTCCACACTACCTTCTGTGGGTTTACAAGTCGCTTGACTAGCGTTTATGTTAAAATAATTGTACTCCTTTTTTGCCAATACTTAATATTTTTCACAAGATATGGATTAAAGTAACATTTTACAAAACAAATGTTTGTGCGATAGTTAATTTAAAGTCCCCGCTACCGCTTGTACCTTGCGCGCGGTAATTAATAGCGTTTGCCGCTTGTACGGGCGGTTGCTAATTTCCCGCAGAATCCTTTTTCTGTTTTATAACAGCACTAAATGGGACTTAGTTTCTTGCGACCATCGGAGAGAGTTCTTAAGGTACTGTGTGGGAAAAAATAAGCACGAATAAGTGCATTTATTTGCATATGCTTATTTTTCTTGTTCTTAGTATACATTGCAGTAAAAGAGTGCTAATTATACGATTTACATCTAGGATAGCTTCTAATGTCGAATCTAGTGAAGCGGTACAGCTTTCAGGGTAGGGTCATGTCATGTCTACCAACATATCGAGCACAAATTCCTGTCCAAATACCCTTCTGAATCGACATAGTGTGACAATTTCACATCTATGTAAAATGGCCTATACAATGTCTATACAAGCCAGGAATCTTGTCTCTAATGGCTGTAATGAGTAATATTACCGTAAGTTGGCACGTGGTGGCTACGTCGCGGGGGAAGGGGAGGGGAGGGTCTTGTAAGAAAGTGCCTCGTCAGTGCAGCGGACTCAATAATTAAAGCCAAATGGATGTTAGCTCTGTTGGCTTACCTTCTTGAACTTAAGGCGGCTTGCTGTCACACCGAACGGTAACTATGTAGTCACTAATAAATATAAGAGTAGCCTTTTCTGTTATATTCTTTAAGATAGGGAGTAACCCTATTTGTGTCGGGGCTTTTAATTTGGTTACCTTGAAAAAATAAAGAGTAAATTTATGTTTGTTATGCTATTAATTCCGATACAAGTTTTTTACTACATTATCCAAAAAGATTGGCAGACAAACTCACTTTCTTTACCGATGTCTGTATGAAAACAACACAAAATTTGCTAAATCTGCAAATTTTCTCAATATTACGCCATGTTGTAATTGAGGAATTGGCTAAAGACTTGACTAATCGTTCAAGTAATTATCCCAAGGAGCGTTATTGAGAGTAAAACGTTGGGAATTCCGCGCCAAGATGGCGGCCTGTCAAATTTGACACTGACAAGTTTCGCGCCCTCGCCGCGCTGCAGTGCGTTCGGAAATCCGTAATTAATAACTTTAATTATTTAAAATCGATTCATTCTTAATCTTGTTAAATACTGTCAGTAATATGAAGTAAATTCGGCCTAATTAGCGTTGTTTTTTTATTTATTTTATCACCCAAATTCCAACAATTAGAGTTTCCATTAAATACAACATAAACCAGTCGTGAGTTTCTTTCAGCAACAAAGAAAATGCGCACGACTTAATTTAAAATTATTACCTAAATCTATTTTTGGTATTGTTGTATATTAAGTTAAATTTATGTATTTCGTGCACGTCACAAACGATTAGAAGGCATGCGGCGTATATAAGGGAAAAGGGAAATGAATTATTTGTAGCGACATATTTTTAAAACGCAGATTTGTAAAATATTTGATTTCTAGTGAATTTTGTAACGTCTGTATAATTTTTGAGACAGGTCTAAGTTCAGACACATTTCTGTTGTAGAAGGAGTTTTAAATTGAAAAAGTAGTGCAGAACTCAGAGACAAAACAAATATTCGTCCCGCATCGCTTGCCTTCCTTTTTTACTACAACGTAAACCATGTATGTATGTATGCTTTAAAGGAAAAACTATTTCGAGAACTTATAGCAAATGTTTCATAAGATTGAATAAGTGGGAACAAAGGAAAAAGAAATATACAGCCACAATTAAGCCAAGCTGAAATATCGGTATTATTATCACACCCAGTATCGTGTGATTACAAAAAAAATCACAGATTACAAAACAGTACGTGTGTAATTAAATGTAATTAATGTTTAATTAAAAGACACGCTCCGCTCGGAGGCGTCGACAGTACAATTATATTGTGTATCTAGTCGTTAACGAACGTAATTACCGATGCTACTGAAAAAATATGTAATTTTCTGTTACAAAAACTGTGCGTTTGCTATTTATTTAAATTTTAGGTTAATTGGAGGCTTGGGCCAATGTTGGACTGTGTTAGCGTTTTGTTTGATAGTTTATTATGTACAAAGGCCTGTATGAATAGGCATTGTTTTACATTATTTGAAAGGTTTTGAATAACAGTCCATAACATTGGGATATGTTTTTTAGACTAATGTTTTTAGGGAACATTAATGAGTGGAAAGAAAATTCAGAGGGTTTTCCGGTACAAAAAATATTTTTACATCTGAAATGATGGTCTAGCTGCGAACAATTCGAAATACCCAAACAAAAGCCACATGTGTGGAACGAGGGCATACACTTCGTTTTCAGAGCGATGTGTTATGTCTTTTGCCCGTCCTTATCCAATACTTCATGACATGGTCGAAGCAATATGATTTGAATAATGCAAAATGAGTTATTTTGTAACCTATTCTACCTGTTATCGCTGGTCAAGCTGATAGACTTCCAATATCTTCAAAATTCTTGTGAACCTCTCAGGTACGAAACAAAGACAGGCAGAAATCGTATCATGAGCGAAACCATTGACTCATCTCAGTGATGCGTTTAGGACCCCCCCAATGAAAAAGCACCCCATCAATATATTAGATTGAAAGCGAGCCGAGTGCGCGCTGATAAATTTTATTCCGAGTCATTAGTCACAGGGAGCGATGTTTGAATACATCCAGCTGGTGTTCAAAAACATCCATTGTAGATTAAACATAAATGTTTGTATTATAAGAATTAAGAGAAATTGACTAAGGGTTTCATGAGTAGAGTTGTATCAAAAGTATGAGGTTTTTTATTGCGATGAATGGCGAGGCGAGCTGGCCATTCGCCAGATGGTAAGCGATACCGCTCATGGACAATAGCAAAAGCAAACAACACCATGGATCACAAAGCATTACTTGGCATTCCACTGCGCTCGCCATCTTGAGAGATAATATTATGTTAAGTCTCAATATATATATAGTATATATCGCTATTGGAAGGTTGGAAGGATTTAGTAAAATTAAGAATTAATAGTCTTGTCTGTATAGTGTAAACAGTACGAGAAAACATAGTTGATTTAATACTAAATGAAATGAGGGATTTGTGGAACCAAAAAAACAGAGAGCTTAAACAAGTATCACTTAATAACATTTGTTTCATTGACAGAAATTGAATTCACTGCCATTCGTTACAGAGTTGGTGTGTAGTTCACTACGCTACAGTGGCTTGCATAAATAAGTCTGTATCAACATTGACTACAAATATTAAAAAAAATATTGATCACAACTGAAATACAAAGTACAGGCTTTGAATGTAGGGGTCATGCGGTTTCCAATGTTTTTTCTTCTCTATCAAAAGGATGGTGTAAAGTTATTACTTAAGTAATTCTCGATTGTATAATTTAGCTTACCATATTAATGAGAAGGTCTCATCTGGAATCTTTGTGGTGAGTAACTGGTTCGAACTGGTTATTGACGTGAGTTAAATCAGTCCATGTGCTCATTTCCCACTGCTGGTCACGAGTCTCCTCCACTATTGAGAAAGGATATATTTCATTTCTTCAAGCTTGCCCAAAACGAAAGAGTAAAATTCATACAACTAAAATTTTCTTGGAAATTTTCAGGTCCATGGGTTCCTTATGATGTTTTGCTTTATCCCTATTTCAGAGAATATTGAATTGAAAAATACAAAATCCTTAAGAACTTTGAAGTCGAATCCGAGTTCTCACTGTCATGTTCTGGTCCTAATTTAACTGCCGATGGTGCTCTCACGGTTTTATAACAGCAATTAAAACTAAAAATTACGTAATACTAACTCGATAAAAACACAATCTAAATAAGCATAGTCCAGCTTGACAGATCCACAGACAAATGTCAACATGGCCGCTGGCGATCCAGAGACAATATAATAAACTTAATAAAAGTTGATTGAAAAATTACAAAAATAATTAAAGGGTTCCGCGCGCGGTGATAAAGTCTGCGAAATGTAGAGCGGGACGGGTGTATGCGGCGTGGTGTCGTCCGTCTCGCTCGCACGGCAGCCGTGTTTGTTACTTTTGTTTGAATCGGCCACGGTACGGACGCGCGGGCCACCCAGACTGGTCTGTAGGGCTGACAGAAATTCAAATTTTATTTATAAAAATATACAAAACATAAATATATGTTTTACTATTTGTAATTTTCGCATTCCAGGTCTCTATGTCCTTGGTATTTTATTGTTTGTTATTTTAATAAAGCTTTGGTCTAATTAAAATCCCAAGTGAGGTATCAGGTGGTATTTCACTGGTGGTAGGTCTCTCATATGTGAGAGGCCGCCTGGGTGGGTACCACCGCAATGTCTATTTCTCCCGCCAAACAGCAGTGTTAATGCGCTGTTGTGTTCCGGTTTGAAGGACATTGTAGCCAGAGTAACTACTGGACATATTGAGACTTAACATCTTATGTCTCAGGATGGCGAGCGCAGTGGAATTCCAAGCATTCCCTTGTAATTCATGGTGTTGTTTGGTTTTGCTACTGTCCATGAGCGGTCATATCGCTTACCATCACGCGAATGGCATGCTCGTCTCGCCATTCATTGCAATAAAAAAAAAAAAAAAAAAGCCATCAGCGTACGTCGATATTTAACACAATGTTCAGTATTTATTGAATCACGTTTCAACTTTGTGGTGATCATTACCAATATAAAATTATTTCTTGGGAAGTAGTTGTTAACTCTCTTATACCGATAAAAAATGACTCATTTTAACACGAGCATCAGCACTTGATAGTAGGTGCAGAGCAGTACAGATAGAATATTTTGCGCCGACAAATTACTATCTCTACGCAACCTATATCATTATGTCGGCCTGCTCGAAACCGAGTACATACAAACTGGGTCCACATCGCAGTACATATTATTATGTGTGAGTCTCCTTTATCGTTTTTCCACTGCCATACAGTCTTTATCCGGACTCTACCACCCATGAACTCACTAATGCTGACTGTTCCGGTATGATTTATATGAATACTGGCTACTGTAAAGTGTCATCTCGATATTAATACAGCGTTCAGAATTCGGATTATCCAGTCATAATCTTCAAGACTTCAATTGGGCGATGTCCGAATTATATCGAACCCCAAAATCCTTATTACATAATCACTTATTACTTACTATAATACTTACGATACTTATGATAATCACTTATCACTTATTACCTAATGACATAATCTTAGCAAAGAAATCAGTATTTAAAATTTTGACTACTGACAGCCCTACACCGTAATATAATTACTGGCAAGCCCCAGTGCGGAATTAATTTGTCAAAACATACGTCAAAGTGAGGCGGTCGCGGCATTATCGAAGTTCATACGCATAAACTCGTAGGAGACTTCACCCTGGCCTCCTCACTCCATCAGGGTCTGTGACTTATTGATTTCACGACTTATATCTGAATAATCCAGCTTTTATACGTCCAACTGCAGGGCATGGACCTCTTATACTATCGAGAAGGGTATAGTTAACTAAGCTGGCAACCGAGAAAATCT
This sequence comes from Deilephila elpenor, assembly GCA_949752805.1. Lineage (NCBI taxonomy): Eukaryota > Metazoa > Arthropoda > Insecta > Lepidoptera > Sphingidae > Deilephila > Deilephila elpenor. The sequence continues at coordinate 13,921,569 of OX457104.1, read as the reverse complement.
GTGGTAGATTTTCTCACGATGTTATGCTTCGTTATAGTGCGTGGCAATTGTCTACCATTACACAGATGACTGAGAATAGTTAGAGGTGTGCTCTAGGATCTGCGACCACCGTTTCGGAAGCTTCATCCAGTCTGTTAAAAGGTCAGTCGGTTAAAGCCGGTTAGATCGTTTCCCGACTATCGATATATTTGCACTCCACCTAATATCGGGTGTTCGTTCAATAAGCCGTGCCGGTACAGATTGAGCAGAAAGTCACGATACAACTTGGCGAAGTTTTCAGGCTGCTTTCAATATAAAGCTATGGACATCTTTAAGTAATTCTTTTAGTGGTTGATGACGATAGACCTTCAGCTCATAAATTTATATTTTCTTGATTGTCTTACAGCCTAGCGATATAAAGAATTCCATAAATGCCCCTATGATTATTGTTGTAAAAATAGCGCGTTGCAACACCGACAATCAATACTTGCGCCGAGTGAAAGTTAATACCGCTGTATGTATGTATGTATGGATGTATGTATGTATGTATGTGCAAACGTTTAGCAGTGCAAAACACACTTGTACACGTGGGAGGACCCGTACGTTTACGATTCGCATGTACAGGATGTTTTTAAATTCAGACGTGCCTATTAATGTGTCACGTCTGCATCCCATTGGGATAGACAGGGATTATAGATTTTGCACTTTGGTCGACCTTGACATATTGTTTGGAGGTACTTGTAGCCATTTTTTAAATTCGTCAAAATCGAACTTCTGTTTTTTCTGCCGGCCTAGGACGCGGACGCCGTGGTATCTCTATTTGTCCTTAGACGTTTATATTTGACTGTTCCTTTGTCAAGCGTCAAACATTTTATTTCTTCGCCAGCCACTGGAAGTCCATTGATGAACAAAGACCTCCAATGAATTTCTATAGCAACCTGTAGTAGCTTGCATCCAACGACTTCTTGATATTTTAAAATATTTAATGGGTAATTATAAAACACCGTAAATTGACGTTTACGTGGATAATATCTCGATGAAAGACTTAAAGTGTGTATACTATCGACATAGTAAAGTGTGTATACTATAGACATCTGAAAGCCTCCGTGGCGCAGTTGGTCAGATGCCGGCTGTGAAACGAGAGGCCGCGGGTTCGATTCCCGCACCGAAACAAATATATGTGTGATCCACAAGTATTTGTTTCAGGTCTAGGTGTTTGTGAGACCGAAAAGTCTCTCGTAGATTTTGATACCCACGACACAAGACTTGATCTTAGTGTGGGGTCAGGACTATGTATGTGACTGTTGGGTGTATTTATTATTATTATTTATTATAGTAATGTCGGCCTGCTTAAAGCCGAATGTTCCCAAACTCGTAAAACACACTTTTATAGACCACGATCAAGATTTTTCCACAATAGATAAATTAATAATTGATTGGTTGCTAACTGTGCAGATAAGAAAATCCAGTAAAACTGACATTGACTGATTAGCAATCAATGACTGGTTACCACCACGAACTAACAATGATGGTAATAGGCTCTGCGTGGTCACCATTAAAGTTTCTTTCCGGCAATCTTCGCCATTATTGCATTAGTATTAATTAAATGAAGATGTAATTAAACCGGCACGATGACCTGGATATCGATAGTACGATTACAAGTAACTATTCAAATGAGCGGCGATTACGATCGTCAATAATTTGCAGTTGATTTATTACGCACGCTATTCCATTACATGTTAATCAATCAACTGTTTTATATTGGTTACATTGGTTTCATGTGTATGGTAGTTCTTCTGATCCTGGGTTCCTAGAACAAGCATGTATGCCTTTGTTTTTTTGGTTTCCGAATATCTTGTATCAGTTACGCGGGATTGGAATTTGTGCCTGGTGTGATGATGGTCATTCCCTATGCTATATCTTGAGTCGGTGTACAGTGTAACATACACTGCCACCCTGCGTGGGGGGAATCCTGGTACCTTCGCCCCTACAGCCCTACGAGAAGTCCTGTCATTCCGGCTTCTACAACACTTCAAAGAGCTACATCGGCTGAACCAGCAGCGGCAGAAGCTGAGTGCAGGGGAGTGTGGCAAGAAGGCTAGTGCTGTAAATTTTAGAACCGAACCTACCCTCCCACGACCCTGATCGTTAATTTCTTGTATAGTTTTTTTTTTTAGTTTAGTATTAGTGTATGTTGTTTTGTAAAGATAGTTTTAGTTCAATCTTTTATTAAAATTCTTCTCTTATTTGCTCCGGTTCTTTTATTTCATATTGTTGGAAAAGTAACCGTGACAACAGCGCTGCGAAGTATGGCTTTACTGGCCCTGATATGTTGGAGGCCAGTATAGAGCCCACGGCTTACGCTAGTACCGTCGATGGAGTGCCTGCTCCCTAGTGGCAATAATATTTCGCTTATATCCGTCCTGTGATAGAAAGAGAGTCTACTGTCATTCGCCCGCCGTACAGGAGTTGATTGTAATCCGGCTGATTCAATTATTTGTGTGACTCGCAATAATTAGATCCGCCTTTTGTACTTTTTTATGTTATTATTTTATTTTAATGATTCTTTGTGTGGTGCAATAAAGGATATATACGGATATATACTGTGACACGAAAATGGCTCTCGTAATTCCTTATACTGACTGTGTGACTGTTGAGTGTTTATCGACTGAAGTAAAGTCTATACATATAAGTTAAAAGAACCATCCCGTATAGTATTGGCCGTTATTGACAACTTTATCGTCCTGTGAGGTCTATGAAGCCATTCTGCCCACGCCCGCGCGGCAACTGCGCGATGCACTAATACCCTCCAGATAACTGAATAACAGTATTACCTGGTATTTCTAGTATTTATTTAGTGCGTGGTGGCCTGTTGGTAACGGACCAGACGCGGCTGCCTACATGTTCACGGTGGTCGCGGGTTCAAATCCCAGGGCACACCTCTGACTTTTCGGAGTTATGTGTGTATTGATAGTCAATCACCACGCACTTTAACGGTGAAGGAAAACATCGTGAGGAAACCTGCATACCGTAGCGATTTTAAAGAATTTCTACGGTATGTAAGTCCGCCAACCCGCACTAGGCCAGCGTGGTGGACTATATGGCCTAACCACTCTCAATCAATTCTTTCGATTGTAGAGTAGGCCCGTGCCCTGCAGTGGGACGTATATGGGCTGATATAGATTTAGTAAAATCATTGCTGGTATAAATTATATAGGTGTGTAAGTGATTTTGTCGTATCGATTTTATAGCAAAGTTGGATTTAGTTTGAATTCAAAGTCGATCAGATTTGAAGTTCTTAGATAAAAAATATATAAGTTGTTTTTGATAGAATTTTCGAGTGTGGTGGCCTGTAATGGACTGGAGGCGGTAGATGCAACATTGGTCGTGGTTGCAAATCCCAGGGCACATACCTAGCCATTCGTAGTTATGTGTATTGACAGTCAATTGTTATAAATATCGCGAGATCTGCATACTATAGATTCTAAACGTAGGCCGCCAACACGCACTAAGCCTGCACCAGCAGTATAGCGTAATTCCTCTTAAAATAACAGTACGCAAGTTTCCCCACGGTTCTTCAGTTACACATAAAAATTCAAGTCTGGCAACCAAATCCAAAAGACAGTAAATAAATATAAATAATGTGAGTAATGGATAGTGAATAACTTCATCGGTTTATAAGGTTCTCGCGTGGGTTGGCCCACACACGTGGTTTGGGGTGTCAACAACGATTCTTTGTTCAATTGCCGAGATGAATGTATTTGTAGATGTTATTTTGAATTAAATCTTAATTTAATATTGATAGGGTTCTTGTTTTATTGGTGTAGTGTTTGTCAATGAGCCACGAAAAGCGATCCTGAGTTAAATTCCTAGACATGTGTTCTTTGCGAGTTCTAGAATATTTGAAATATAATTTTCACAGAATTTTGTTTTCGTAGGGTTCGTGTAATAGCTGATATAGCTCTGTCTTAAAGGTCACGGATTCGGTCTAAATCTATATAAATTAGTTGGTTTATAACGCAAAATGATAACTCGTATCTTATTTGTTGATATACCCTTTTGCAACAGGCACTGTTCAATTAGACACCTGGTAGAGCTTTAGCTTTTGAATATATTATAAAAATCTTTTGGCAATTATAGAATCTGCACTTTAATCAAGCAGGAGATAATCATTTGTTATCAATCAATACTTGATTTAGACGGCGTTGCACTAACGATCAGGCAAAGTTTGTCGAGTAATAAAAAAATAGAGCAATTGTTTTGTAATAAGTAAGCGATATTAATTGTCCATAATTAAATGTAAATAGAGCAATAACGAGTCTCTACTGAGTTGCCTGGTAGCCGCTTTGTGACAATTCCAACATTAATCATTGTCACAATTAATTAGTACAATTACGGCTATTATTGACAGCCTTCGTAACACTGGTCAAGAAGTGAATTACTTAACGAAAGATTTTGGATTCGCTTCTAACATTGAGACAAATGTTTGTCATTAAAGGACATTTGTTTCGAGTCTGTGTTGTGGGGCTGAAACAATTCTCGTAGTATGTTGCTTACGTTTCTTTTTGAGTGTGTATGATAATTTTGCTTATGCAATTCATCTAGGTGCCTGCCACAATACGACTGCTTCGGTGGCGTAGTTGTACTACGGTACGACTACCAAGCTGAGGTCTCAGGTTCAAATCCCGGGTCGGGTAAAATTATATTGGGTTTTTCTATTCATTATCAACCCGGAGTTAGGAATTTGTGCCTGATATGGCGATAGGCTCGCCCCCTATCACATCATGGGACGGAACATACAAGGCGAAATGTGGGTGTCCTGGTGGCGCCTCTGCCTACCCCTTCTGGGATAAAGGCGTGAGTTTATGTATTTATACAACTAGGTACTGATTGAAATTACAGTCCAGAGATAATAAATGAAGCAGGTTTCTACAGCAGCCTACACCCTGCGTCTTCTTGCTAGCTTATATATACCTACATATCGTATTCGGTCCCAGAAACTCCACTTCATCCGACTTTCCGAACCTATATTATGTCTTCTATGTGTCAGCTATGGGTAGACATCCCACGCAACGATTTACATGGCCTTTAAGCACTTGTCTCAGCGGTCATTAAATATACAGAACATGCCAGCACTGCTCACTGCTGGGCACGACACTCCTCTTCATTTTCAAAACAAGGTTTCCATTGAGAGCTTAGGCTATAGTCCTCACTAGCCTAGATTATCAGACTTCACACACCATCGAAAAACTCCATCAGATATACACTTTTTTTTTTTTATTGCAATGACTGGCGAGACGAGCATGCCATTCGCCTGATGGTAAGCGATACGACCGCTCATGGACAGTAGCAAAACCAAACAACACCATGAATTACAAGGCAATGCTTGGAATTCCACTGCGCTCGCCATCCTGAGACATAAGATGTTAAGTCTCAATATGTCCAGTAGTTACTCTGGCTACAATGTCCTTCAAACCGGAACACAACAGCGCATTAACACTGCTGTTTGGCGGGAGAAATAGACATTGCGGTGGTACCCACCCAGGCGGCCTCTCACATATGAGAGACCTACCACCAGTAAAAGTACCAGTTTTATAAATGACGAACAGTAGGCGCCAACAAATACGTACTATAGATAATGCTGTATTCTCGGTATCGTGGCGGGCAACGCGTATCGGATTTATCACGGGGACTAATATTAATAGTGCTATTAGGAGTTATCCATCAACTTTTAACTTATCTGCATTGATGGCCGTGTAAAATTACTCCGACAATGTTACTGCGCGTGACACTTTGTATGCTTCTGGGTTCTGGATAATACTAATAATTTTGTAAGTCTGGTTGGTTGTTTGATATTTTTATATGAAACATGTAGGTTAATCAATATATTTTATGTTGAATTTTTTTATTGCATTTGTCTGAACGAGCAAACAGGTCACCTGATGGTAGTTATCACTGCCGCCCAGGAACATCCACAATGTTGGGTCATGGATGTGTTGCTGGCTTATCAAATTGTGAGGAGAGATTCATAATAACAGATTTATAAATAAATAATAAATAAATACACCCAACAGTCACATACATAGTCCTGACCCCACACTAAGATCGAGTCTTGTGTCGTGGGTATCAGAAACTACGAGAGACTTTTCGGTCTCACAAACACCCAGACCCGAAACAAATACCTGTGGTTCACACAAATATTTGTTTCGGTGCGGGGATCGAACCCGCGGCCTCTCGTTTCACAGCCGGCGTCTAACTAATTGCGCCACGGAGGCTGACAAATATTTATAATTTATTCTAAGGTTTTCGCTTAGAGCCTAATAGCGAATGGTTTTCGCTTAGAGCCTATGAGCACTATCATACATTTGCGACTTCAAAAGCTTTTTCTTTGTTCGTAATGTTGGTAGTACTGCCATATTAAACAACAAATTGCTTTAAATTCCGTTGCTTTAAATTCCCGCTATATTATAAATACTCTAAGGGTTTTCGTAACCTAATAAAGGTATAATTGAACCCTAAATACTCAGTCACTCTATCTGGCCATAGTATAGTGGGAAGGCTGACATTTTCTCCTCGATGGCCAAGCGAAAGTAATTAAAAACTTAATTGGAATAGTTTTTGGTGCGTTTTTTTTAATTCTCGGTTTTATGCTACGGCCGTCGTGTTTATGGCTTCATAATCGATTAACCATAATGAATAATATCATGTGAATTAACTTTAATGTAATAAAATTTGCATATTTCTTATTAAGATTTTTATTTCTGTGGTAAACGGCCATGTGGTATATGAGTAATTTGATTACTTTATTGGTGCTGTGGTAAAGTGCCTGTGAGGTTCGACTGAGGCAAATATTTGCATTATGCGTTACTTTGGGATCTAGTGTATTTAGGAAATGTAGAGTCTCGTAGTTTTTAAAGTCCACAACATAAGTGCCATAATGCTAGTGTAGTATTTTTCGGTTGGACTAGCGGACTTCTTTGGCAAAATGTCTGGTAATAAAGGTTGTAATTTTCCTTACGAAGTTTTTATTTGCTGTACACGTACTTGGTAATTGACTATGCATACACACATGGCGCATTAAAAGACTGAATCAGCAGATAGTATGTGTCTCTTTACAGCTTGTGTCGTTTTCTCTACAATATGAATGGGTCAACTCGAATAACTTAATACAGTTGTCACAGAGTGAACAAATATGTAAGAACAGCTTTAGTGTTGAATTTAGTTAAATGTAAAACTCATTTTCCTCTCATACTTATCATTGTCCGAATAATAATGCTATTTGTTTCATAACATTAAAAGAGAAGCATTCAATATGAACATTTTAATATACCTTTGTATGTACGGTGATATCTTTCTAGTTTATTTTCAAAGCAAATAAATTTTACTCGTACAATTATTATTAAAGAAGATAATGGACTTGAAACGACTAGCAACTCTAGTACAAATTATATTATTTATAACCCTTATTGTTTTTAAATGCTAATGAAAACCGCGACGATAGTAATTAAACAAACAAGATATAGATCGGTTGCAACAATACTGTTATAATAAAACATAACAGCTGTCGCGTTTCACACTCGTAACATCAAAAGTCTATTAAAAATGGCGTTTATCCAACGTCAGCCTATTTCAGAACACCAATTGCGACCAATTAGTATAACGATAATAAAAAAAACCTTGTAAACATCACTGTGTGTGGCCATCTTTATAGAATTTTATTAATTCAAACTACTTTTTATTCGTCGCGTCTTAATGGCGCATTTATTTAAGTCCGCCATATTGCCGTATATCATGCCGGCTGTCAGATTGACAGGGAATTTGGCGCCAACACGCGGTGGCTGTATCGATACTGCCATATCGATTGTACAGATTATCGATAACGTAGTCTATGATACAGAAATGAATAAGATTTATTCGATGTCAAATTTGTAATTAATTTGAATATTAGACGGTGGCAATCTGTAGTTATCTATGGAATTTCGTAATTACAAACCGGTTTAAAGTTTAATAGAGATTTACGTGTAGTAAAATGAAATATTAATCAGAAAATATTGTAAAGTAGTTTGCCAGCGTTATAGTATAAGAGCTGAATTTTATACCGGGTATATCAAGACTGCGACCGAAAACGAAGCCGGGTGATAGTTTTAATGGTTACAGACACAATGCAAATACAAATTTCGCAAGATAAGCGGCAGATTTTTTTTTGCAATTTTTTGAAAGTCATTGTTTTTGGGTAGTAAATACCTAGTTATTGCGAAAATAGTATTTTAAACCCTATCGTACCATTGCGTCTTAAAAAATAAAAAGGTGTACATCATTATTTTAGGAAAACTATGTATTTTTCAGCCAAATACGACGATAAGTAAAAAATTACCAAAAAAAAGTTGACGATTTTTTTTGCGAATTTTTTCATTGCATTGTGTCTGAAGTCACTAATACTACCACCTGGCTTCGTTTTCGGTCGCGGTCTTGATATACCCTGTATAATATGTTGTTCAAACAACTATCAAAAAGTAATTCTATGGCAGCTGGAGACTTTTCATCGTTCTTTTAACTTGCCAGATACATTAAGGCTTATCGTGTGATGACTATGTCAGAGGCATGCGCAGACAAACTTCCAGCTTTTATAAAATGATGAAAGGCCACGGGATCTAGGTCTATAAATATATTATGATTAAAAGACTCCAAATATATTTATCATCAACCGAAAAAAATCTTTAATCATCGATTCCCAAAATAATCGGTAAAGCACATCACTAGCAACGATGTTCCATTTTTGGGCGACGTTTAACATGTGATTTGTCGCGTCTAATGCTTTCGTGGACGTATTAACGACAACTACCCGCGTCCAGTTATTTTTAACTGCCACGATGAGTAATACTGTATTACAGTTAACTTTAACTGTTACTGTCTACTAATTAGTGTTTAGAGGTGTGAAGTGGCCTTATTGAGTTAAAGATGGACTCTGAGGAGTTTAACCTCAAAATAATTTGTTTTAAGTGGTCGTTAAACACTGGATAATTAAATTTTTGACCGTTTTTATAATAATATAATTGGATGATCCTTTTAAAGAAGGCATATCTTGGTGCATTAAATAAGTCGATCGGTAGAAACTTAACTACATTGAAAAATCAGTACTTTTTGTCTTATAAGATTCAGATGAACCATTATAGTCAGTTACTATAACGCTTACCAAATAACCCATACAAAGCAAATACATCACCAAACTTCAATTAATTCTTCCTCAAATTATTGTATCAAAGTGCTGATACCTACGAGTATTACTCAACGTAAGCGCATTCACAGACATTTTTCTCTGTAATAACAAAAGATTCTCACGAACAGGTTGTTTTAACAAATAAATCCCTACCCATTGTTAATTGAACACCAAAGCGCCCGCCATTTTGACATTAATTTGACAGCTGTCAAACTGACGTTTTGTCCGCCATGATTAATGACGCCGACGAGGACGATTGAATTTTTTAAATGTCTTTTTGTGGCTACTGTTTGTTTTTTTGTAAATAAGGGATGAAACGGGTTTAAATTTAACGCTTTAAGTGTTAGGGTGGAAACTGACCCGAACTTTTTTCTTAACCAAAATAAAAATGTCATTATTTATCTTATCAAATGTTTAATTTAATTGTTTTATTCTTCTTCATCTCTACATACTGATGTAAACATAGCTTACTTATAAAAAAATAAATGCTATGCTATCCATTTTTTTTTCTCCGAATACATTTAGTTCTAAATCTAATAATGATTGAATTGCGATGTTATTACTAGATTTAACCTGAGGATTTATAATACTTAATATTCACCAAGGCTGGAGTGGTAACAATAAGACATTTAACACGCTCACCACGAGTCAGTCAAAATATTTTAACAATGGTAAATTAATTATCACATCTAAGTACAAAAATCAATATTATCAATCAAACAAAATCACGTATACATTACTCGAAACTCGACTCCAATTTTGACAGCCTTTGTGGCGCAGTTGGTTAAACGGTGACTGTGAAACGAGAGGCCGCGAGTTGGATCCCCGCACCGAGCCAAAAAGTGTGATCAACAGGTATTTGTTTCGGGTCTGGGTGTTTGTGAGACCGAAGTCTCTCGTAGCTTCTGATACCCGCGACACAAGACTAGATCTTAGTGTGTCACTGAGTATGGGACATTCGGGTGTATTTATTTAATTTGGTAATCAAACTTCTTTAAACAAACCATTTATACCGATGTATTCAATATTAATTTATGGTTTTCGACCGGCTCACACGGTGGCTTGTGTTATCTTTCATATGTGATCTGGTACAAAGCAATCACCGCATTACTTTTCTTTTACCAATTCCACCTATTCCTGAAATCCAAGCTCCATTTCAGGACCGCTTTTAACGTTTTTTTAACTTTATGATTGATTTCGTTGCGGGTTGAAGACAAGTTAGACATTCCCGGAGACTCACTGAGCTTCAATGCTCGGTGTCATTACAATGCGTGCTGTTGATCCTGGCTTACAGGAGTTGCAGTGGCGGGGGTGAGGGCGGTGGTGAGGGCGGGGTTGAGGGCGGGAGAGTCGCATCTACTGTCAGGAACAGCGTTTAAATAATAGCATCTACCCTGGATCCAGACCTTTGATAAATGTATGTAAATAAAGCGTGGCCTGTGCGTTAGTTTGGTGGCGCAGGTCAGTGGTCACCAGCGAATGGTATCGTTATTTATACCACGTGTCACGAGGAAATCTCGAGGCGGGTCGTGTAACAGACGCGCACCCCCGCACGACATGTTGGATAGACGTTGATTCATTACTTGTTTGTTCGTTGTAATTTGGATCTGTTGTTTTTTTATTAAATATGTATAAATGTAGATTTAGTCTGCGTTGGTGTACTTATATATCAGTTTTGCGATATCTTGCAAATATAGCAAGAATTCAATGGTCTAGGCTGAAATATTTATTTAAAGCGTGTTCAGAATAAAATTAACTTCATTGCCTAAAATTGGCGATAGCTCACTCTAGTGGGGCTGGACGGACAAACCGAAATTTGTGGAACCGAAGGATCACAATTTCATTGCAATTTTACCTTTCCATTGAAATCAAATTTTCTGATGTAACTTACTAAAATATCAAAATAATAAACGAAAATTAATAATCAGACTCGAACCATTAATAATCTACTTTTTTTTCCTTTATTTATTTTTTAAAATTAACAGATGTATATCCGAACTATCGCGCGGGTGTACCCAGTGTCCGGTTACTCCGCGGTGGTTCTAAAAATTAAGTCATCACTCACATCCATACTTTTGTTGGATGTTTTTTTAAATGCCAACATGGTCGGCATTATGCAATATCCATATTTATCATACATTCCTGTCCCGTGTGCATGTCCTGATGCACGTTTGGGCAAGGAGTGTCAATCATTGTAGACTATGAAAACTTTTATGGTCACTGTTTAATGATGTTTTTGTTTTTCACTTGTTTTTGTAGGAATTCGAAATTAAATAGACGTAATTTAATTACTCGCAGATGTGTAAGAATCTGTAAGTAAATTGACAAGAAATGTTTGATTTTGAAATTCACGTTTTTTATAAAAAAATGTCCTTATTACATTACATACAGCATAATAAACAAAGTTTTTCTAACGGTCCACAAACAGACATACTTTCATAAACAAAATTTTCAAACTAATAAATCCGTGAACAATATGGCTCCTAATTCAATTAATTTATGCCTATTGCACAATGCCGTCCAAAATCTTTTACAATCCTTATTTTGACAGCAAACTCTTCAATGGAGGTATAAAAAAACATCGCCGGAGAGGGACGGAGGCATGGGTTAGAGCGGGACGGAGATAGCCCTCTCGTTGGGTGGCATAGTGAGTCAGAGACTGTTGTCGCGGGGTTAAGAGCTAGGGTACATTCGGACTAATTCATGTTATCTTATTTGACAGCTATATAAACATTCTATGACCTATAAATGTAGTGAGGCTGATTGTGGGGATAAAAAGTAGTTTCTGATATTCGCAATCAAGACTTAAGATGATGTGTAAAGACTATCTGTGTGACTGTTGGGTGTATTTATTGACTTCATATCGAACAGATTTAAGATTGTATAAGTAAGAGACAACATAAATGTGAACGGTACTGTATCATCACTCTTATAGGATGTTTTATGATCTGTATGATGTCTTATCATGGAGAGTGCAACAAGGCAAACTAATTCGTCGAAAAAAAAGCGACAGCATATTATTTGTCTTCATGGGCATCGGCACCAAAGAGAGTCATTTCAGCCACAATATCTAGGTATTGTCAAATATTTGTAAATCTCACAAACCTTCGCCCAGAGTGTAGGTGGAGCCCGCGAGCTCCGCGAACTACGCTATGAATTGTCATATAAAGCAGATGCTGTAATCGACTAACTCTGGACCTAGGTTTATGTGTTGCTAAACGCAACACAACGGTGAAGGAAAACATCGTGAGGAAACCTGCATACCGTAGCTATTTTAAAGAATTTCTACGGTATGTAAGTCAGCCAACCCGCACTAGGCCAGCGTGGTGGACTATATGGCCTAACCACTCTCAATCGATTCCCTCGATTGTAGAGTAGGCCCGTGCCCAGCAGTGGGACGTATATGGGCTGATACGGATACAAACGCATAATCCGCTATAATAGTATACCCAACATTCACATACATAGTCCTGCCCCCACATTAAGATCAATTAAGTCTTGTGTCGTGGGTATCAGAAACTACGAGAGACTTTTCGGTCTCACAAACACAGACCCGAGAAAAATACTTGTGGCCTCACAATTATTATTGTGTACGGAATTTAGCCCGCAGCCTCTCGGTTCCCAGCCGGCGTCCAAACAACTGCGCCAGGGAGATTGTCGAAATATATATGTTAGTATAATCATAAATATAAAATATTAGCACAATTCTTGAATAAAATTTCTCTGGACCTGTCCAGCTCCGAGCCCAAACACCGAGTAGCGAAAGACGATAGAGGATTATGGACTGTTTTTTTTAAAAGACGTGTTAACTTTTTGGTCGTCGCGTGTCATTTTTTGTCCCTGGTCAAGTGGGTTTATTGATAAAAAGCATTGTTTGAACAAACATGCTAAGTGTATAATTATAATGAAGACTTTTTGGGCTGACGCGTAATGTCTGTATATTTGGAGCAGGGATCAGGGTAGGGTGGTGACCGCTCTCTTAGGATGAGTCTCATGATCAGCAGGGGCAATATTGATTGATACATTTGGGATAGATTGAGTTTCTTCGTGTCTTCTCCTATGTGAAAGAGCTTTTGACACTCACTATTTGGGCCAAATGTCTGAAACAAGGGCTGTTTAATGCTTTTGGCTCAGGGTTGGTTGCTGAATGTCTATTACATTGCTGGTTAATAATTCTTTGAATCTACCAAGAAAATGTGTGAAATTATCGCTCTCAATTGCTAACTGAATTTGTATCAATTCACCTTTCTTTTAATTCTCGAAGATGGTAGTGGCACCTTCGGTTTCCTCTAGTATATTGCTCATGGACAAAGCTGATGATCATCTGTATCAGCCTATACATGTTTCACTGCAGGGCACGAGCCTCCTCATCAATCGAGACGATTGGGAGGGGTTAGGCCATATAGTCCACCACGTTGGCCTAGTGCGGGTTGGCGGATTTTACATACCATAGAAATTCTTGCAAATCGCCATGGTGTGCAGGTTTCTTCGCGATGTTTTCCTTCACCGTTATAGTGCGTGGTGATTGGCAATGAATACACACATGACTCCGAAAAGTATCCTTTTGAAAGATAGATCCTTGCACTAAAGAAATCTTGTTGGTAGTTCTTCCCATAGATTCCTTCTTCGCAAGCAGAGTCGCGGGCAACCGTTCCGTTCCGTTCCGTCTATATTTAGCATGAAGGCCTTCAAATTAACTCTAAGGCCGATAGAGCCATCGCTTAGCCACGCATCCAATATTAACAACTAACAGCGCGCTCGGAACAACCGTGGTTCCGCATCAACTTTATAGTTTATCGATACAGACATGCAACATTCACGGTATATCGTTTTAAATTTGGGGATATTGGATAGTTCGTATAAAAATTTAGTATGGAATTAATATATTTTTGTGTTATTGAAATGCGCATTGAGAAAATTTGAAATTGAAATGAAAATAATTTTATCCATTTTTCTGGGCAACATTCCATAAGTCGTAATTTATTTGGTTCAACTCTTATTCCTAGACTCTACCCAGGCCCAATCACGATAATCGAATTAAAAACATGAATACCCCAACTTGGAATTGAATCCACTACAAGCTTGCAATTGTACCCGCACTAAATTAATTAACCGTTTTGAGCCAAAATTTTAACAATAACCTTAATAATACCCGTTACCGGATTCGAACCCAAAACTGTTGAGTCACGGCTGCATCAATCATGAATCGCAATTAGTGACCATCCCGAATTATAAAGACGTTGCGAATGCATTCCGCCAGCATTACTCACATAATACTAGGTTACCACGCGGCTCCACTCATTCCAATTAAATATATATAAAATACAAATACGTACAATATACATAGGAATCCACTTTGATGCCAAGTTTTTGGTCCCTATCAAAAACTATGCAGAATTTTTCACTCCCATGACAATCAACATCCATAATTAATATAAAAATTATTGATCCCGCGTCCATTGTTTCAGTTTTAGGATATTTCACGCTATTAAGAAAACGTATTACGTATAGACGAACGGATTTATCAGCAATAAATATATTTTCATAAAACCGCATAAACGTATGCAATTTAATAATGATCTCGTACAACAAACAGTAACGTAAAAAGAAAAAAGGCGAGGTGGTGCTGAGGAAGTCCAAATTATTCAATTTCATCTTAATAGTTGCAACGTTCTGAAACGCTGAGTTTTAAATAACGATTCAAAAGACAAGTTGAATAAAATGTAGTTTAATTTGATATGTCGTCAAATATTTTACAGCTCAATCCAAAATTCAGCACAAACAAACACGCGAAAATATTGTAATGTATTGACGTCCGCGAATTTACCGTTTGCACGTTTCAAAAGGCAGGAAACTGCGGTAATAAAATCATAAATTTTACAACCATAGAGTATAAATAAAATATTTGTCCGTGATTTTATCGAGACTAGATTTGATGTTATTTGATGTAGAAATTATTGTGCGATAAATAGCGTCTTTTCGACAGCGCACTAGTTATTTGAGAAACATACAGTAGTAAAATAGTATACTGGTGTTTGCCTCCGGTTTCGCTTGCATTGTCATATTTATTTCCAATGTTTGCCGGCACAATTGTGTTAACTGGCGTGATATATCCGTCTCGTCGGTGGAAATTGAAATGTGTGCGATATGAATTTCTTATTAAATTAAATTAATCATTTTAACGACATTGAGAGCTAGCCAAAGTCTGAATATAATTTAAATAAATATTTTTGTTTCTATATGCAAATTATTTTCTCCTTAAATCTCCAAGTTGCCATACTTTACTAGTTTTTGTACCATCGTACGCGCTTATTTTGAATTTGAAGGCCAATGTCTAATTTTAGCAACATTGTGTGTGAAGAATCGAGTGCACGGCAAAAATCAATGAATTTCATTGTTCCTTATATACATCAAAATGAATGTTAAAAACTTAACAAATCAATTTTAAGTTTTTGGAAGTTTTTTTTATTTTATAACAGTTACTATTTTTAGCTTCTAATTTCATTAGTACAGTTCGTCTTCGGATTATGTGACACAATGATACTCAAAATTATTGGGAATAGGATATCAGCATCCACCCGGGTAGCGACCATCCTATTTCATGATACGTCATGGTGACTCATGCAAGTGCTTTGCGTTTCGTGTTCACCATCAGCCCGTTGCAGTCCACTGCTGGACATAAGCCTCTCCCAAGGCACGTCACAGAGCCTGGTCTGCTGCTTTACGCATCCAATCGCTGCCGACGCTCTTGTGCAAGTCGTCCCGCCATCTGGCCAGAGGACGTCCCCGCTACGTTTGCCAAGACGCGGTCTCCACTCCAGAACACGCCTTCGTGATCAGCCTGTGTATCCGTTTTTGAAATAACTCGATTGGATAATTTCTTAGATTACACTGCATTTACCACTAGGTGTCGACCTGAAACTAATTACACGAAGAACCAATAATAATAAGCAAATCTTTGTGCGTCCCACTGCAGGGTAAGGGCCTCCTCTACTGGAAGAGCTTAGAGTTTAGACCATAACTTACCGTAATTAGAGTAAATAAGAGCTCAAATGAACCTATATACAAGTATAAATAGCTCCGTAATTGCAACAGACAAGTGTACCGTTGCGGTAATCGAAGCCATAACCCCTCGTTTCTCATCTGTCCGCTGAGCTATAGATGTCGTACAATAAATCATTGATGCCAAGAGCGTTGCAAATAAATGCCACTTATCTCTACACAATTATTTAAATAATATAAATGTGTACAAGGATATTGACCTGACCTATAAATTACAATTCTTGTTGTGGGTATCATAAAATACTAGTAACTTCCGTCTCACAACACCCAGACCCGAAACAATTACCTGTGGTTCACACAAACATTTGTCTCGGTGCGGGGATCGAACCCGCGCCCTCTCGTTTCACAGCCCGCGTATCAACCAGCTTGTCGGCGTCATATCCAACTGCGCCACGGCCGCTGTTATAAAGGCCTACAAAGTTCATGCGCACAATGCCTCATTATTAACTGTTAAAGCAAACATCTTGAGGAAATCTACATACCATGAAGATCATTAAAAAACATCTATGGTATGTCAAGTCCACCAAAATAGCGCAGCGTGGTGGAGTTTCGCCTAAGTCTTCTCAATCGCACAATTGTGGAAGACGCCTGAACTTATTAGTG
This sequence comes from Deilephila elpenor, assembly GCA_949752805.1. Classification (NCBI taxonomy): domain Eukaryota; kingdom Metazoa; phylum Arthropoda; class Insecta; order Lepidoptera; family Sphingidae; genus Deilephila; species Deilephila elpenor. Next base: position 13,904,708 of record OX457104.1, on the reverse strand, counting down.
GAAATATATCTATTGCCTCGGTGGCGTAGTTGTACTACAGTATCATTACAAAGCTAAGGTCTCCGATTCGAAGCCCGGGTCGGGCAATGTGATATTGGATTTTTCTGTTCAATTATCAGCCCGGAGTCAGAAAGTGCTCGATATGGCGATAGGCTTGCATCCTATCACATCGTGGGACGGAACATACAAGGCGCAAAGTTTGTCCTGGTGCCTCTGCCTACCCCTTCTGCGATAAAGGCGTGAGTTTATGTATGTATGTATGTACATAACACCTCTTGTCAGATCATAAGAAGATACTGACGCACGCTCGGGATCAAAGTGTAAATTGGTTTATAATCCTTTCTACTTATCCACTATACAACGAGTATTGAAGATTCACTTTAATTCGCGTATAAAAGCTGACTGCACCGTATTCCGTTTATAAATAAACTACAAACAAATTTAACTCTTATCATTTTATTAATAGAGTCGGTTTGCCCTTAAACAAATTACTTTACAGTCGGTGAAAGACTGTTGTTGTGTGAAATTGTGTTTTAAAATAACAGCAAGAGGGTGCAAATTGGAATGGGTGTATTGTGAGACGTCTCGACTCGGCCGTGGCTCAAATGTTTTGGTGACAAGCACAAGCGATGTGAGAACAGAAATCTGTGGACATAACCTTATTATTAAAAAAAAACTTTTATACATTTTCTTACTTCCGGTTTTTGGGATGGAAGCGTTTCATATTCCTATTTTTATAAATGGGTTTGTTTTGAATAAAGAAGTCAATTAATTCAGCTTCATTATTACCAAAAAGTTTCAATTCCACCATTATTGTTTAAGTGTGTACTTTTGTACTCTATTAACTATTGCCAAAACGATGGCTAAATTATTTTTATTCTTCATTCTAATTTCATCTATACAGCACAGCACAGATAAACAGCTATTTTTTTATCTATTGATTGAAAATTTGCATCAGGCCATGTTTGGCTGTCGATGAGCATTTTGTTATTGATCTGTTTCCGTTTTGCCTCCTTCGCTATAATTACCAATTCTTTTATTATATTGGCACGGGCCGGGCGGCGCGGCGACGTCACTTCTATGCACATAACTGCAGTGTGATCCAGACAGATATCTCCGATTGAGATGGTTTCTCTTGTCGCAGGACTACAAGACATTATTTAAAAAATCAGTCAGCGTGTAGAGGCACGCGGAGAATCAATGCGAGAGATAGAGATGACGAACAATGACAGGGACTTATTAAAACAGCGGTCTGTTTAATACCTTTATTCGCTCATGTATACCATCTCATTAGCACCACAATTCTTCCTCAGGCCCAGAAGGTTCACTCCTAATTTCAGGCAAGGACGTAAATATAACTATAATATTTGTAGTAAGAAGGAGTCTCCACGGCTTGTGCGCGTGTTGGGTGGCCCGACCACCCGCGGGCGCACTCCAACCATCTGTTGGTACACAGTACAAATTAGGCGGTACACTTCTATATACCTAATTCTGGACATTCGCATTTAGACCGCCTGGGAACGTTAGCACCTCGACCTCATCTGATATGACTGCGAAGAGTTTGGACAGTGTCAAGGGTATTGGAGTATAAGACTGGCAAAGGCAGGTCGTGGTATAGTCGATGAGAATCCTGCCGTAAAACGAAGAACTGTTGATACTAGTTGAAAAGAAGGAGACTGAAATATCATAAATTGTATTGTTAATGCGTGTACTACTCGTATCAATTCTATTAAAGAGATAGCATTAAACATAATTCAACATTGTATTATCGGGTTAGCGAAAATGAGAGGAGATAGATTGCCGCACCGAGAAAAATGTTTGTGTCAATTAATTAGTTTTTGATTCGAGTCTGGGCATTATGGAATCGAAGTCGTCAGAGTTTCTAATCTCCATAATTTAAAAGACGGTATACATGACGAGTGACGATGGTCGCTTGCCATCAGGTGGGACTTCTGCCTACGTAGGCACTAGAGACTACAAAGAAAGCGTTACCGTAGTGTTGAGATTATAACGCCACGCATACCATGACGTCAGAACTACATGTGTGACTTGTGTGTATATCTGCCTTATTCATAGAATTATTTAAAACATATTTTAGTTATCAAATGTTTTGTCTTCTTCACTCAAACTGAATTCTAAAGTCGTTCGAAAGGGACAAAAGATTTGATAAGTAAAATAGGTTTTAAATCTGTCTGTGAAGGCCGTTATACTATTACGGTTAAGTACCTAATAACTATGTATCCAATGTTAAGTAAAGTTTAATGCAAATAGAGATGGTTATTTCATATCGGTCACAATAATACCGACCTGGATAAAGCCGGTCTGTCTAGGTGACTTAGTTGAGGTCTCGGGTTTCAATCCCGGGTCGAGCAAAGTGATATTTGATTTTTCTATTCATTGTTGGGCCGGAATCAGAAATGTATGCCTGATGTGGATATGGGCTGCCTACCCCTTCTGGGACAAAGGCGTTAGTTTATGTATGTATTTATGGACAAAGTCGGATGTACCTACACATTTTTACATTTATTTTATTTTTATTTATTTATTCCAATTACATTCTTGTATTTTTTTAAACCTGTCTTCCTGCGTTGCATCTTTACTATAAACTAGTTAAAAAGTTTAAATAGTGTTTTTTGTATGCATTTTCATGGTACAATCGAAATACCAAAACGGTACTGAATCGTGACGATTACAAGGCTTTTTGTCGCTCCACAACTCTTTTAAACCATATTTGACAAAAAAAAAAGGAGGTTATATTTTTTATATAGGTGCATAGATATTTAGTTACCAGGACACCCACATTTCGCCTTGTATGTTCCGTCCCATGATGTGATAGGGGGCGAGCCTCTCGGCATATCGGGCACAAATTCCTGATAATGAATAGAAAAATCCAATATCACTTTGCTCGACCCGGGATTCGAACCCGAGACCTCAGCTTTGTAGTCATACCGTAGTACAATTACGCCACCTAGGCAGTGATATTTTTTAACAATTGACTTTTCCTGTTTTGTGTATGGGCGGTTGCTGGGTGTGGAAAATATTTGCAGAGTCCTAGGCGTAGTTGGTTAAGAATCCGGCTGTGTAATGATAGGTCGCAGGTGCGAGACCCGCACTCAGTCACAATTATTTTTTCCGAGTCTGGATGTTATGAGACCAAACGTCTCGATTTCGAAAGAAAAGGTGACAGTTTACTATGGGGTCAGGACTGTAGTGTGATGACTGATGAAATTTATAGATTTACGGCTTCATGTATGTATGATTTAACCTTTTTTAATTATCGAATGTTTTGTCCCTTTAGAACGACTTTTGAATTCAGTTTGAGCGAAGAAGACAAAACATTCGATAATTAAAATAAGTTTTAAATCCGTCTATAAATAAGGCCGTTATAGTTTTTACTTTAAGTTTTTCTGATTAACTTCGATGAAATTGAAAGACAAACTTTTCTTCAAATATTTCACTTTGGTCCTTTCAGTTTAAGATCTTGGTTACCAGGAGCTTGCTTGATAATCCCCCTTATAAGTCTCATATAAGTATGACCAATTTAGGTTGACTTCACACATCAATAGCTTCGCACTAATTAATGTATAAACTATAGAAGCTGTCAAATAGTGAGCCTGGTCGCTCGTTATACGTAAAAACTGGGTAATAAAGCAATAAATGTAGCACAAAAAACGATTTACAACTTATGCGCGCTCATAAAATTAGCATATGCAAGTTTTGAAAGGTTTAACTTGCGATACACATGGGCGGATTGGATGGCGAACTATTTTTGTAGTGGTAATGACTACATTGCGATGGTTAGGTGTATTGATGCAATCAAAATAGAATGTTTAGACATAGGTGATGATCGTCTCACTCGCTGGTCGCTACAATTTTGCTGGACATTGAATTTGTTTATTCCCAACACACGATGACACGATGGGTTGAAGATCGAGCCCAGTGGCGTGCTATGGGAGAGGCCTATGTCCAGCAGTGGACGCAGAAGGGTTGATGATGCAAGCTGAATCTGAAACACAATACACTTGAATTATCTCAGTTTACAATCATCGTCTACAGCGCTTGTTATTCAAGCGGGTACGAACATATTACCAATAAAATTATCTTTCGTCATGCACGAATCAAACTGATTACATGTGTAGGTTGATATCAAACTTCACACAACCAATAAATGCTAATAATCTCGCGTAGATTTTAATAGCCTTTGGTATTGTTTTTGGTCTTATGGGTTCGCCAATGTCTATTAATCCGGAGTTAGAGATTAATTTCCAACCTCTATAAAGAATAGTTTGTTCGCAATGAGCTATCAGTGGGACAAGTATGGATATCTGAACAACTATAAAGAGTTACTTAAATTAAAGTTATTCTGAATTTGTTTGAAATATGACTTCAGTATAGTTCCACGTCCGATTTGGCCGTGTGTCGCGTATTGGTTTTTAACTAATCTAGCGCCATTTATACGTGGGCCATAATTAACATTTATAATACGTGACAGTACATAAATTTTACTTCCATTGAGGGGAGATTACAGATTACAACAGTTGAAATGCTTACTTTAGCTTAATTATTTAACTTACAGTGTTGTAAGTATAAATAAAGTCCACACAAACCATTTCAATGTCTATTTCTCCCGCCAAACTGCAAATGCACTATTGTGTTCCGGTTTGAAGGACATTGTAGCCAGAGTAACTACTGGAGATATTGAGACTTTACATCTTATGCCTCAGGATGGCGAGTGCAGTGGAATGCCAAACATTGCTTTGTAACTCATGGTGTTGTTTGGCAAGCTTTTCTCTACCGTTCGACTTGGCAAGAGTAAGATTGAGAATCGTAGCACGTCGAGTATCTGAGGAGACTACATTGTTTTCAACTATATTAACGTGTACTACAAAATAAATAAATATAAAAGAATCCGTTTTAAGTAAACAGGGAAATAACAGTACAATAGTTTGGTAGTCTTTGTAACGCGTTAAACGAAAGGTGATGATTACTAAACTCATCGAAAAAAATATTTTTCGATTCTTGGTGTTGTAGTTGCGAAAAGCTCCCGTAAATTTGCTGAAATAAGTAAATCAATTATTTGAATGGTTGTAGGTGTATTTAAATGCATATAGTTAATTGTCAACAATGATTGTATTCATTTTTGCGAACTCGATAGAAACATTTTTCTATATTAATCATTTTCCAGATTCATCTAGTTTTCTTATCAATACTTTCCCACAATAAGTAATTCATCTACTCCTACAACAAATCAGTAACGTATAAACCTTTTGATCCTTATTATAAAACACACGAAACCATAAAGCAAGGGTTCTGTTCCCCACGCGTGCCACCAACGAAGAACGGTAATAAAGACATAACCGATTACAGAATCTGGACAGATAAACAGCCCAATTCGTACCCGAAACTTTAACTTTAATTATACGTAAATATGCTGTTTATTCCCCTTTATTACCAATCTGTATTCTTTGTGTACATTCTTAAGTATTTCTGATTGGTTTCGGCGAATTTTAATGTGGGAATTTGATGCGTTTTTGGATAATCTACGTGTCTCAAAGTTGTATGGAATTTGAATTAATTATAATATAGATGTTTGGTATTATCTCATTACGTTAATAGTTTTGATGCTATCTATATGCATGTTTTAATTACTTTAAAGAGCTTTAATTAAATTATATGTGAATTTGAAATTCTATTGCATATATACGAAGACATTGATTTTTTTAATGACGTCGTTAGTTCACATACATGAAGGTTTAACATTTATGATTGTGTCCTATGGGGATAAGCAGTGGTCGTAGATAAACTTTGGTATTCGCTTAACATCAGGCGAGTAGTTAGTTTGCCTGTGCAACACAGCCAGTAAAAACTAGATGTATTCCTATCAACTGATACATTTGGATGTGAAGGAGCATCACTTCAAGAATATTTAAAACAAAAATCAAGCCACAGACAAGAAATAAATACATTTATTGTTACAAACATCCCAAACACAAAATATATTTTAACTTTTGTCAGCTAGAATCTTTAATATTCTAAATATTTATTAATGACATTTTTCGGTACTTATTTCGTCACAATATTTCCTTCCGCAGCTTTCCTTTGAAAGTCATGTAAAACAATATTTAAAATACCTAATGAATGTTCAAAACCGCCAATGTGTTTAATAAGGCCGTACAAGTCGGGTAGCGTAAACGGGCCGACGGACGATAAAACCGTATGATTATGCTATAATGTCTTAATTAGAGGCCGGCTGTGGGTGGTCGCGGCCGCGTACTACGGGACCGCGGGTAAGGGGACTTGTACTGGGGTATATATGATTCATATTGTATATTTTAATAGGACTGTTAAATATTGCAAAGTCGTTTTCAAATAGTTAAATACTGATATTGAATATAAGAATTTGCGTGATAATTTTCTAGCCTGGGTTATGGCAAAAATGCATTTTATTTGTATCTTTTAGTAGGAGATGTAAACATTTTATTTAAAGCGGATATGATGATGGGGAGGTATAACCACAGAGTTATGAATACCCTTGTGTTACCATGAATTTAATCGAAACTAGGAGAGGATGTTTTTCATATTACGGCTTTAAAATTCACATTAAATAGGTACTTAGGTTTAAAGTTATTGTTTTTTATTTCATGACCGCAATTCGCGCGTGTATAAGGTACTGAAAATAACATATTTTCAACATATTCCGGGATTTATGTACTTATATTTTGTGTATAATTTTGTGTTGTTTTAATTGTTCTAATTGTTTTTTTCTCTTTTGTTATAGGTAGAAGTAAGTACGGCAGCTGCTCACGGCGAATACGTGAGATGAAACCAATTTTATTATTTATATTGATGTTTTTTGTACATTTTATTGACGAAATTCTCGTTGACGGGGGTAGGTAGTTATGTAGATTATTGGTGATGTAAGTGTATAGTTCAATATCCGTATAATCCTACTTTGAAGCCAGGAAAAAATCGCCATTGGATAATAATAAACAGATCCGAAGTAGTTTATTTCGACTTTTCAAACCCCCGAAGAAACGAAGTTAAGCTGAAAATTATTTTAATTTGTTTTGTATTTATACAAAAAACCATCCTACAAGAATTGAAAATCAAATTGTGAATTCATTAAGTATTGATACAAAAATAATGGAACTTATTATAGGGGTAAAAGTACTTAACAGTATCGAATTCATTTTAGCGTAAATATCTTTATGGAAAATTATATCCAGGGTTTTTAATACGAATTCTTTTGTTTAACATATAAAGTGACCATTCAATGCAACATGGTATTTTTGTAATAATCTTGCATGAACATGTGTGTGTTTTTTTTTTTATTTTTAGCATTATATTATTGGCTAATTTACTACTGACTTTTAAAAAATCGGCTTCATCATATGAGAAAACATTATAATCAGCGTGTGGAGCTTTTAGCTACATTTTGGTTTAGACAATTTATTAAACCTAATAATTATCTATCTAGACGTTTATTGCATAGAAATGTGACACAAAAATTTATGCGTAAAATTCTGTCTACGTCAAAGGTTAAAAAGTCAAAGGTCTTAAATATTTGAATAAAATTATCTATTATTACGCAATAAATATTTTTTAAGCGCATCAGGAATATAGACGACTTGATTTTTGTTTGTGTATTATTCTAATTTGCATCGGTTATTGTGTAATTTAACACATTTTTGCCACACGTATTAATTCTTGCTTAATATATTTAAAAAACCGAAACAGCTGGGCTGCTGAATTTCTTCTGACGCTCAATCACTATTAATGAAACTTATTTTATTTATTTCGGATCGCCAACATAACATACAATAATAAATGACAGCCTCCGTGGCGCAGTTGGTTGGACGCCGCCTGTGAAACGAGAGGCCGCGGGTTCGATCCCCGCACCGAAACAAGTATTTGTGTGGTCCACAGGTATTTGTTTCGGGTCTGGGTGTTTGTGAAACCGAAAAGTCTCTCGTAGTTTCTGATACCCACGACACAAGACTCGATCTTAGTGTGGGGTCAGGACTATGTATGTGACTGTTGGGTGTATTTATATTTATATTTATTTAAATGTTTTTTCTTTCTTTCTTTATAATAATGCATATTTTTAGAATTTTACAAAAATATTAAAATGGGAAAAAACTCATAGATTTTTGCGGTTTTCCATCAGTTAAATATTGTATAGAAAGAAGATTATCAGTTCCTACATGCAGACAAAAAGCCCGACAGGCGACTGGTGAAATATTTTGACCAATTTTATGCATAGTAATGTTCGCGTTTGGTTCAGAACGCGAGTGTGAATTGGTTAAGATATTGCATCGTTCGCTTGCATCGGGGACGGCGACGGCGAAGATTGTGTATTATTCTATTTTTGAATGTGTATTATTTATTTTGTGTGTGTATTATTCGTTTTGTGTTGTTGAATGTTGTAATTCTTATGGGTTTTTGTTTGTGTTTCAATGCATTGTTTTGTTGCTTATTTAATTGTTGTTTTATGTTGTGTTTAACCGAATGGTGTAGATATAGTTATTAGTGTTTATCTTTGTTTTGCTTTGTTTGTAACTAATAGAAATAAGTATTATTCCTGTGGAAATATCATGTTGCATTGAGAGTTTTCTGTACTTACTTATCTATTATTTTTACATTCGTTTTGATAAACTATTTGTTAAAAAGTAATTAAAAGATATTTTAATTTAAGTTGCTTAGTACCGTGAGAAGATTATGTGTTCAAACATCGCTTAGAACCAAATAGTCCACAATAAACCAATTAGGTGAATATCTAGCTCGGCTCAATATGCGCCATGCGTTGCGAAGAGCTCACGAAACTCGAAAACAGCGGTACACTCAACTGCACGACAAACTATCTTCCACTTCATAAAAAATAACCTAAAAATATGTCTCTGTCAAACCAGAAATAAAAGAATAAATTATAATATTAAATATAAATACTTGGCTGCGAAAGCTAGTGTAAGAATATCATAACAATGAAATGTTCTATGGTCCATGACTTTAAAAAAGAGAACTTATGATTTGTACAATTTTTTATAGCTATAGTAAATTTTATGCCATCTTTGAAATAGTTTCAAAATCGTAGCAAAAATTATCAGTACATTAAATATAATTTCCTAGTGGGGGACTTAGTAAAAAACATCATTTCAGAACCATCCTTAAACATTTATTATTTAATTTTATTTATAAAAGTTTTCGAACTTTGGATATTTGAAAAGGCACGGATTCAAATAGGTCATAGGAGATCTTACAAGAACAAAAACTAATGAAAAATAATTTTATTTAGAAAAAAATTTACTGAAAACCATAAGCAGAACTTAAACCTTGAACTATCACCGGGAACGCCAGTCCCATAATCGATACCGTCAATTAATTAGTAGGGATTCATCAACACGTGGAGTCTTTTTGTATCAATATACAATCACTTGATCATCCACTAAACAAACAATTACTTTTAAACTAATATATTTTGACCACAAAGTTTAGCTTGTACTGCAGTAAATCAATTTATAAGACTGATTCGTTATTAAGTATATATATCGGCTATGTCTACAGATATTACTTCAACGACTTGGTTTGCATTCCTTTCGGTTTTTTTCCTTCTTTTCGTTTTTTTTCTTTTTCGTCTTTCATTCAGTTCCTCATATTTTTTTATTTTAACCCTGAATAACTGTCTGTGTCTTTATCTCACACTAATATATTCATCGCATTCGTTACGATCATTACTCTGTCTTCAAAAGTCTTAAACTTTTGAAGATACGTTTACTAGTTCAACCCTGGCTCGTCAGGTGGAAGGCTTTACTCCCTACTCTGTCACAGGTCCTCGGACGCGGAGGCCCAAGAAGCCGCCCGGGGACGGCACCCCCACTGATGAGAAGCGACCCCGCACCGCCTTCTCCGGTCCACAGCTTGCGAGGCTAAAGGTGAGAAAATATAATTCTAAGAAATAATAACGTTGAAGGGTACTGGTTAAAATGATTGTAAGCAGAATTAATATCACATTGATGAAAAACTAGGGTATAGTTTGTAGATATGGCTGTATGTTATTTGATGCTCAAATTCAAACTTACTTTCACTAATTTGTTTATAACTTGACAAATCCATGTAAAAAGAAAAAGATTAACAAATGAGAAATAGGCGCAGTAATACAAAACTAACCGGCAATAAGACAGTGTAGTGGACTATGGCCTAAGCCCTGTGGATCGAGCTCTAGATTGTAAAGGATATCGAAACTCAGCAATAGGCAGTTATGCAGTAACATAGTATCGTAGTAACCTGGCTTTTATACCAATCATTACAGTCGTTTATCAAATTTCTTAGTAGTAGCTCTCGATCACAGTTTGCAATCCTCACTTCCTTATTTCCCCACCAGCACGAGTTCGCGGAGAACCGGTACCTGACGGAGCGGCGGCGGCAGGCGCTGGCGGCCGAGCTGGGCCTGGCCGAGGCGCAGATCAAGATCTGGTTCCAGAACAAGCGCGCCAAGATCAAGAAGGCGTCGGGGCAGAGGAACCCGCTGGCGCTGCAGCTCATGGCGCAGGGCCTCTACAACCACAGCACCATACCCCTGACCAAGGAGGAGGAGGAACTCGAGATGAAGGCCAGGGAAAGAGAAAGGGAATTGCAGAATAGGTGTTAGATGCATTTATTGTAAGACAGTTTTCAGTGTTAACAGTTTTTTTATCGAGATTCGGTTTGTGACGTCACAAAGCAATAGTTTTTATGTTGTCAATGTCTTTGCTTTTGAACTTTGAAGTAGCAGGAATAGTTTTGTCACTTAGTTTCTCATCTCTTAAAGTATTTTTACTGATGATAGAGATCGGATATGAGTTTGAAATTTGATACGCAGAACTATTTTCAACCCAACAATTTCCAATTGAGCCATTATAATAAAACTAGCGACGATTGCTCTTAAAACACATCCGAAAAATTGCAAGATATCTGAAATATCCGATCTCTATTACATTTTACCTTCGTCACAATAACTTCAAAGTTTTAGTCAAATTACGTCCCACATGATTTGTAAAAAGCTTTTTTTCTTGTAAATAATTGTTTAATGATAACAAACTAGTGATAAGTTATTTATTGTGCAATGTAGCAGTATTATTTGCTTTGACTGGATACCTGATGGAAGCATTGATATTGTTCTCTCTTTCTCACTCGTTAATAAGCCTACTATTATAGTAATATTGTTGTCTCTCTCTCTTACGATAAAGTTTAATCAAGGTATATTATGATCTGATGTCTTTCAGATACGTGTATTGAATAAGCATGTATTTCAAAAACATATTGAGCATGTGTGATAGCATTTCATTATAAAATTGTCGTTATTATTATTTTATTTTTATTTCTTCTATCTAGTATATTTATCACAGCTTCGATAGATATCCAGTCAGAACAATCGGATAATATTAGTGCGTGTTTATATTGGAGCATAAAAATGCTGCCGTTAAAATATTTCCGACATTTTAACCTTTGTTACACGAAAATAGCAACATATTCATTTAATTTAATGGTAGATTTAATTGAAATCTATGAGAATGAAATGAATTTGTTTTAACGTTAGTCAGATAGGCTGACTGAACGGCATGGCAACTCATAAAATATAGTTGTTAGTAAATACACTATTGTAAATAACATTTGAAGCATAATTTATCTTCAATATGAACACAATCGAATACTGGGGACATTTGATGTGTAAAATCGCCTGTAGTTTTGTCACAGTAAACACTTTGTTCAACAAACTTGTTCAACGATAATTATTTTTTATTCATCATTTTTTTTTTTGATAATATTTTCTTAAAATAATATCTAATATGAGATATTTAGAGGTTTTAAATCTACAAAATGATTGAATGTTTAATATTTCCATCAATTATTTGTAAAACGATGAACGCAAACGACGAAACGCGGCGTTTTTACACAATGTGCCCTGTACCTTAGTCCATAGATGTGACATTAGACTGCAACTGATTTTAACAACCACAGACAAAATACCGTAGACAATAAAAGCACAGACTAAAAATACAGGTTGAAAATAAATTGTTGATTTTGTAAAAATGTTAACTTAATTTTGAACGGTTTTGGAGACATTTTCGGGATGGTGTCACATCTATATTTAGAGAGTAGTGATTTATAGAAGAAATTATTAAAAAACGAAGCGAAGTTGACGTGGTTTTATTTCCATAATCTTTTGTGTCGTCATTCGCAGTCGTTGGAAGTCTAAGGGATATGTCCCGTCGAACTTTATTACCCAATGAATTAGCCGTCGCATTAAATTTAAAACAATAAATAAATTTATAACATTTAACATTAATCTAACTAAAATCATGAACAGATATAAAAATGAACATATAGAACAATAATTAAATTAATACATGAAAATACTTCACGTATCAGCCATGGACTTAAAAATATTTGGAAGTCATTCCTCGTACCTATAACAAAGTTATGGTTTATTAATTTATAATATTATTATTATTATTTTTTTAATTTAAGTGTCATCATACGAGTATCTTAAAGCTACAAAACGATAATCTTTCTTCAGAAAATGGAGAATTTATTAAAACAATATCAAAAAGAGTCGGGTAGTTTTACAAACACACCGACATTTACATACAAGTTATTTGGACTTGATAAGCAGAACCCCTTTTAATTTGGCAACTGACAGGCGGAGGGAGTGTATATTGAAATGCCTGCGGTGGCATCTCGAATCGGGAATCCGGTTCGATTCTCCGTTAGGGTGTTTTGAGTTCCACTTTGTAATATTAAAAAAGTTTATTCAAGATCCAAAGGATACGATTGTTGTAATCGAAATGGTAAAAGTAAAAGCTCTCTCTTCGTGTTACAATTTCCGGAAAACTAATCTTCGATGGGACCAAAAGGTTCTCGAGTGGAAGCCACGCATCGGTAACCGCAGCGTTGGACGTCCACAAGGTAAGGCAACCTTGAAAGCTTACGATAAGCGTCTGGATTCAGGCAGCTACTGAGACGCCACTGAGAAAATCCTTCTAAATGCCCTATGTTCAGCAGTGGCTTTGTAGTTGAAGGTGATCATGGCCTTTAATAAACACTAGAGACTTCGAAATTCGAAATTTGTGAAACTTCAAGATGGAGGTTGAAAGATTGTGCAAAGTATAGGTAGGGTTTATCGTGGACAAGAGGGAAAATATTTCGCGTCGCTTTTTTGTTAGACATTGACGTCTAGAGTAGCTATAACTACAGGTGTATCCAGACTGCAACTGAAAACGAAGCCAGGTGGTAGTATTAGTGACTTCAGCCACAAGGCAACAAAAAATATCGAAAAAAATCTTTTTTTTTTACTTTTCTCATGTTTCGGATGAGAAATACATAATTTTCCTAAAATAATGATGTATAACTTTTTATTTTTAAACACGCAATGGTATGTAATGGTTTGAATTACTAATTTCGCAAAAAACATGTTATTTATCACTCAAATAACAACAACACATAAATCTGGCTTCGTTTTCAGTCGCAGTCTTGATATACCCGGTATATTCCTTCGTGCCTTTTACATCGCGCTCTAAATCTACCTCATTATGGGTATATTGTTAATTGTATGTGTAGTAACATTATTAGCGAAAACCTTAAAACTATCCTGGAATAAAGTCAGGAATTTGTGAACTAGTGGCGAAGGCTCCTTAGAAGCCAGTTCCTACTGGCTTCCCTTTTGTAATTTATCATTACACTATAAACAAGCAAATTATTCAAACTTATTTATTTAATATCAAAACTCAATTATTATTTTTTACATTCAACGACATCTGTCGGCCAGATACGTAAACATTACTAGGAAGCGGCACAGTAAGCCCTTTTTATTGCGACGCGGTGCGACCTCTGGCGAATTCCTGTAAAATTGTTCGGCTTATTCAATAACACTAGCGCGGCCCGTGCGCCGCCGCCCGCCGCCGCCCCGCCGCCACCGCGCCGCCGCCGCGCCGCCCGTTACGCATTGTATAGTATGCAACAAACCACGCAAAATTGTACCTTAAATTGATAATGATTTAAGGTTCAATTTACGCTAAAAAAGCAAGAGGCAAGCCGCAGCTTCTCCGGCATTTCGTGTGTTTAGGTATAGATATTACTTATTACAATAGCGAAATGCGGAGTTTAATGTATTTATAAGTGTTGTATTTACATTTTTACAATATATTCATGGTTCATGCAATTAGTTTTAAATGTTTTTAATTACAAAATGTGTAATATTAATATTATGGTTTTAATGGAAATTACTAATCGTTAGGAGCGTACTAATATGTTTAGGTTGTCGATTTTACAAATAAAGTTAGTGTTTAGATTTTAGGACGTGCTCGATCCTCGCCTGAGGAATACATTGTCTTACTAATGTTACAACTGATAAATGCGGGGCTATCGTACTTGTTAACATATTGAGTCTAGGTTTTTATTTCTTTTATATTAATCTTATATTCACGTGCAGTTTAGAAATATACTTTTTTATTTTTCTCATTATGTAAGCATGGTTTACTTTTTATTTCATGGACATTGTAAATATTGTATAAGTACATAGGTAACGAAAATATTAAAATTTAATTGACGGCCGCAATAGGCAGATGCCACAATATCACTTACCAAATGAAACCCATTATTTTAGTTTTGTGAGTAAGATTCTCGAAGCAATAATTTGCTGGTGGGAGGATATTCGCAAAGGTCCGAATATAAGGACACACGTGCATAAGTGTGTCGCGTTTTGCGTTCATTCTGTGAAACATCACACAGTAAATTTTTAATCTCTATTCGGACTGCACTACGCTTACTACCAGTCGCATTCACAGATTACTTAGTACTAGTCGCATTGTAGTCATTTCGTAATCCCTTAGCCCTTCTAATATTATAAATGTGAATGTTAGTTTGTTTGTTACGCTTGCACGCAAAAACTACTCAACCGATCATCATGAAACTTTGTACACATATTCTTGGAGGTATTAGAAGTAACATAGAATACTTTTTTTTCCGAAAAAATTGTGTTCCCGTGGGATGAAGAAGGAATTCCGATATATTTGCTACTTTTTCATACTCAAAAAGATGGGATGGGACTGGATTACATTTCATTAGTGAGAATGAGACGGGGCGGGCGGGATATAACGGGATGGGACGGGACGGGATGGGAGATTTCAAATAAAATTAACCACGCAGACGAAGTTTGCGGGCAGAAGCTAGTAACAGGATAAAGAAACTAAACATATTTTGTGTTTTGAGCTTCGGCTTCCCTTTTAAAAAATGTCACCCTTCGCCACTGTTGTGAACATACAAGGCGAAATGTGTGGTGAAAGGTGTGCTGGTGGCGCCTCTGCCTACCCCTTTTGTATGTATCGCTGAATAAATGTTACTATTATTTTTCACAGAATATAGTGTTTCTTATAGTTTCGGTCTATTAATTACATATGAAAGAACAATGGCAACTGCCCATACATTGTTTTATTTGAAATTAAAATTAAACGTCTTGACATGAAAAAATCTCGTTAGGTTGAGTGTTTTTTTCTAATTCAATAATGTAAGAATTGTTGTTAAAGAAAGCAGAGAAATATTGATATTTATGTTTTAATTTTAATATTTATACGCCTACGTCAAATAATGATTACAATGGCTGACCGTGCTATGACGTATTGTAATATCAGGAAAGTCATTTTCTCGTAAATTAAAATTAATAATAAAACATTCTGGTAAAATGACGTGTTTTATCAGAGTCTTGAGTTATTATTTCTAGTGGCGTATAAAATATTTTTACACCGAATACGATAATATTGTTGATCTGCCGAAGTCTACTATTTTGACAGTTACCCTCAACTAATTCAGTAAAACGTAATCCAAGCAGAAGTTAAGATCGGTGTTCAATACAAACATAGCATATCAAACATAGAAAATATAAAAGTCCGTAAGAATACACGGATCACATCAGCCAATATCAGGCTCCATAATTCTCCATTAATTTTGACTCAGTTCGATTTATATTCAAAATTAAAATTCATGCAACGAAAACGTCAAAACTCAAAAGTCTGTCATGAACTTTTCTAGCGGGCGAGATGTCAATCGACTATTTGCTTTGATTACTAGTCCTTTTGCCAGAATCACACCATACTTTTAATGTATTTCTATTTTAATACAGAAAAAATATAAAAATAGATTGTTTGAATTGCATTGAACAAATATGGAAATCCACGAGGCGGCGTTTAAAAAAATTAAATGCAATATAGATTTTTGACATTAATATCATTGTGATATTTGTTATTGCGAAAACAAAGATAGTTGCTATTACTTTAGCAAACAAATAAAATATCAATTAAGTATCATTAGTTACATAATTAATTTATCTGACGAGTTGCGATAGTTTGACAATGTTATACTGAAGGACAAAGTTACCTCGATTTACAGTACTTGACTATGGTAAACTATTTTAGTCTAATAAATATGGAATGGCAACATTAAGCCAATAATAGTATATAAACCCGGAATTACTCAAATTACTTTCCATTTTAAGGAATTTTTTTCACCCGCTTTGAATAATTCATTTGATTATTTGATAAAACGTAGAAAATTATTAGAACTTGTTTTGTATATATGTCACTTAAAGACGCTCAAATTAAGATCAATCAAGAATTCGCCATTGTTCTTTAATATCTGGATGAATTAAAAGCTTTGACGAATCTTTAATAAAATCAAGGAAAAATAATAGAATAAAATAATAAGAGTAGTAAATAGAGGAGAAGAAATGATTGTACTTATCAAACAATTATGTTATGCATCATTTTTACATATTATAGCAGAACACGGCTGAGCAAAGATCTCTCTAATAACAGGATTGAATACAGACAGATTGTCGCCGTTTCGTGATATTGAAGGTAGAGTCGCAGAAGATTGTCTGGGTGGCGTAGTTGTACTACGGTACGATCACAAAGCTCAGGTCTCAGGTTCGAATACCAGGTCGGGTAAATTGATATTGGATTTTTGGATTGGATTTTTCTATTCATTATTCATATGTCAGGAATTTGTGGCCGATGTGACGATAGGCTCGCCCCTTATCACATCGTGGGACTGAGCACACAGGGGGAAACGTGGGTGCCCTGGTAGCATCTCTGCCAACCCCTTCTGGGAAAAAGGCTTGTGTTTATGTATGTACATATTTTTTATGTATGTTATTTTAATTTACAAAGTGACTGCACTGTACTTAACTGTCAATGAAATAGAGTATCATAAGGCAGCAAATAGTTATCTTCGGCCATTCTACACAAATATGCCTCTGAAAAGGCCTTCGCTTCTTTTTCGTTTTATAGGTAATTGTATCCAAATACCTTCAATTGCATATCTGTCAACGCGTGACAATATCTAAAGGATGTACCCACCCTGTCGACGGAGAGGCGTGAAGGTGCGGATCGATTGGCGACAATAAAACGCGCAGTAAGTGTATATACAGTTAATTTCAAACGTCCGACTACGACGCCTCTCGCGTGCCGCTGTTTTGCACGGAGTTTACATGGTGGTCGTGCTATTTGTACAGCGGATTATATTATTACGTGTTTCTAAATTACATACATACATAAACTCACGCCTATGTCCCATTGGGGTAGGCAGAGACTATTGAGCGCCAAGTGCTACGGTCCATACATACCTCTTTCGCTTCATCCACTGTCATTAATCTTTGCATACACGCTCGTCGGTTTCGAGGACTCCGTATTTTTCCTTTACCGATATAATATTAAATTATTATATCAAGACTGCGACCGAAACCGAAGCCAGGTAGTTTTAGTAGTCACAGACACAACACAACAAAAAATTTCGTAAAAAAAAAAAAGCGACAGATTGTTTTTGCAATTTTTTTAATATCTTTGTGTTTGGGTGGTAAATACCTAGGTTTTGCAAAAATATTAATTTATACCCTTGCGTACCATTACGTATTGAAGAATAAAAAGGTGTATATAATTATTTTCTGAAAACAATGTGTTTAACCCAAAATATGACAATCAGTAAAAAACTACAAAAACATTTTTTTTGCGACATTTTTAATTGCGTTGTATCTGATGTCACTAATAATAACACCTGGCTTCGTTTTAGGTCGCGGTCTTGATATTCCCTGTATAGCATTGTTTATATTATTTATCGTGCTCTAGGTATGCTATAAAGAATAAATGTATATAATATATGTATATAACTTAAGAATTTTTTTTGAGTGAACGTTAAAATAATCGTTTCTATAAATTCAGATACTTTGCACAACTCTAATAAACTTTATAAACGCTTTTTTAGAAATCAATAGCTTGGGAAATGTTTTAGTTACAATTAGGTGCATACATTACAATTATATTTTTATTAAGCAGAATTTATTGTAAAATAAAGAAACGAATTTTAAAATTTTTGAAATAAGATTTAAAATTTTCACCAAAAATATGTATGTATTGTTCGAGTAAACACAAGGTTAAATATGAAAATATTTTTTTCTGCGACACAAAGAAAATCCAACCCTTATCGGCATGTAACCAGCCTCTTACGAAAGGCACCCTCCCCGAATTCTTCACTGAGAGTGGCAATTGTAAGGTGCGACGCTATTTTTACATTTAAAACGAGGGTAGTTTTTTCTGCGTCAGTGTTATTGCTTTATCGATTTTAATTTGATTGCGCCGGCCACCCCGACTAGATTTTATAGCTGGCAACACCTTTAATTAAAAAAACAAAAAGGAAGGCTGTACACTAATGTTTCATTGCTTTTATTTTAATGAATAAATTTAAAAAACCGCCACGTCAGCTGTCTGTTTGGTCGTAAAATAGCAAAGTTGATGTTAAGATTAATGACACATCAACTGTCATTATAAGGATTTTTATGAGTATTTCTTTTTTTCTGGCTCTACATACGTGGAGTGCGTGATGGCCTGTAGCTAAGAAACCGGACGCAGTCTATCAAGACGGTTGTCACGGGTTCGAATTCCAGGGCACACCTCTGACATGTCTGATGGAGGAGGTTTGGCATAGCTTATACTGTTTCTGATTGTAAAATGCCGTGTTCTAATGACTTTGCTGAGCACTTATTGGAAAAATACATTTTTTTCTCGCTATTCCAGACAATACTGGTCTGTTTAATTGTATCTTCACGCTCCCTAATAGGAAGAAGGGAAAACAGCATGTGCTGTTTGGAAAAAATACTTTTATGTTTTCCATAACATAATGTTCATTAATAAAACTATTTTCAAACTGCCTTTTTGCTGATTAATTAGTGATAGTGAAAATTCTCTCGATTGTAGAGTAGGCCCGTGCCCTGCAGTGGGACGTATATGGGCTGATATAGATAGTGAAAATTCTGTCGATGTTATGTGGATGGCCTCTGCGGTGTAGTAGTTCGCAAGCCGGCCGTGAAACAAGGGGTTTGATCGCGATCACGAGAAAATTTGTTTATGCGGCGCATAAATATCCCATATTTTCTGATTCCTACGACACGAGACCTGTGTCTTTTCTGAGGTCAGAACTACGTGTGTGACTGTTAGGTGTATTTATTTACTTACTTCCGCCAGGTTCCTGAAAATTTAAGATAAAGGTAACTAGTATATTCCAATATACGTTAAAAAAAACATAATGTTATAGAAAATTAGTTAGTCATCATATAAACCAAAAATACAACTCATTTAAATCATGGTTGAACTCAAAATTACATTACATAAGACGACTTGCATAAGAATGCGGGATTTTTCCATAACCAACAAATCAATGTGAAACAAAAAACACTGATCCTCTCTGAACAGGGTACGTACGTCTCAACTACTACCGAATTAAAAAGAATTATTATAAGCTTCGGCATATACGTCATCTACTACAGTTACAACTAATTAATCAGAGAAATTAAATAAATGTTGCCACATCTAAAAATTAACAAGACTTAACGTCCAACTGTTATAATAAAAAACTAAACACAGGTGTTACCACGATAATCGAGCGGGGTGAATGACCTTTTGACGGTTAAATAAAAATGTCGACCACCCACGTAGAAGGCCTAACTTCGAACCTTTTTTTACTAAGTCAAGAAACCGTTTTAGAGAGGGACGTCGATACAAAAACGTATGTCAACCTGTTGTCTTCGTCCCTGTCGCACACCACACCTTTACACGCTTAACGTGTGCCAGATAGAGACGGTTATACCGCGCCGCGATCAAATAATGCTACCAATTTATATTGAGCTGTCATCTGAAACAGTTTCCTGCGGGGCAGATATCTTTTATCTTTGGTAGATAATAAATTGAGCTCTGATACTGTCCAGATTATTTTGACTTCTCGTTGCTAAGCTTTTTGTTCGGCGCAGGGGTGTCGTAATTTTGGTCATCTACCAGTATACACGGACCTATTAATGGGAAGAGTTAGTGGTGAATAAAAGTCCTAGGCATTCTGGTCGTGTCAGTACAGGTTTTTTACGCCTAGGCCACACAAGCTGCCCAAGAACTAAATATGTTTTGCTCAGCCCTAACATTATCCGTTGATTATTTCAATTAAATTAATAGGGAGACGTCGTAAAATATTTAATTTTCTGGTGTTGCAAATAATTATATTTTTAATATGTACACGGCTTAATTACTTAGATACCTTGTATTATTATTGAACAAGCTGTTTTAATTCTCGCATTATCATTAAATGGATCCAAGCTTGTTGTTTTAGCGGAATGGAATTTCAATATATTAAAATTAAACATGGACTATTCATATATTTTTTAAAATTTAATAGTTATGCAAAATAATTACGTATATTTGTATAAGTAATTGTTTTTATAACTATGAAATAAAACAACAAAATAAAGTAATATTAGCTTAAACAAATTATATTGCCATCTAACAGGTATAATCGTGATGACACACTAATAATTCATTGATATCCGAATATTGACGTCATTCTACCATTCGTGATAAATAATGACGTATTACACCCCCATCCGTTCTACAAGAATTGAACTCATGATCACTCCTTTCTCAGCCATCCACAACTCGTGGAGTACGATCACACACTTTTCAACGACTCCTTATCTGATCGTCGCTTTATTAGTTTAGAGACAACGTATACGGATTTTAATAAAGTCTAGAGTTTGATTTCCATATCAGCATTTTTCGATGTCAATTTGAAAATTAATATTTTTCCTAAATAAGAAAATTTACCAAAACGATTTACAATTTGACCGGAAGCTTTCAATGCATGATCTTTACCCGGCACACATTAAAATAACTGCACGAACCCATGAAACAATAACTTACTGAAATTCAATAAAAAAAATCCCAAAATTTCGACTAATATGTACCCTCCACGATCGCATTATATTATCAACACCAAGTTACCCACACCGAAGTCTACGATTGTTCTACCCACCCCTTACAAGCATAGTGTGATGTTTACGAGCCATCCAAGCATTGTTTTGAAGAGTGTAATAATATTTGTACAGCCATGACGTACACATATAGAGTCGTGTTTGTTTGTTAATTAAAAGTGATCCGACACGATCAATACGAGGGATTTTGAGAATAGAATGTGCAAGGCGCCGGCCAATCATATTTTAGGGTTGTCAAACACTTCTTGGCTTTGTTTTTGACAGCTTTCGTGGCCTTGGATAAGACGACAAAACGAGAAATTAAACCGAGACATATTTTTTTTGTCTAGAAGAAAGCTTTAAAGCTCCTCTTTCGGTACCCCGGAACTGTGGACAACATGGACTATGTGTGTTGATGGAGTAGTTCAAACTGTCTCCATTATGCAAGTCTGTTCGAATCCGAAACTATAGTATGTCTTGAAACAGGAACTGTCTTAGTAACTTTCACACATTGAGGACATCGCAAATGAGAGTGAGAGAGTGAGTGGGTGAGTGAAAAGTTTTACACCATTCTAACTGCATGAATTGATACGTCTTGTAGTCTTACATAGTACAATGACTGCATTGGTTATACCTTTATGTCTAAATATTTCGAACTCAATAATCACGTTTTTGCATTCTAGAGTGATCACAAAATACCTAGACCGAGGTGTACCTATTTTTGCACCTCGATTAGCTTCGGTCAGTCGCTTTGCAGGCTTTTACCTTTGTGCCAAACTAACTTCAGATTCTCATGCAAATACTTTTTCTGATTGCTGCCAATGGTCAAGGGTAATGATAGCTGCTGTAAGCAGGATCCAGATATATTTAATTTAGTATACTTACATATTACTTGTAATTATTGAGCGCTGGCCACGGAATGCCAACAAATAATTTCCCTATACAATTCGGACAGCCCTATCTGTCGTCCAATCAGCGTCGCGCGCGCGCCAGTCTATCACCGACGCATGCGCACCAAATAAAAATAAACGCGCGCGAGCTGGGTGGCCCGCGGTTAATGTATCAATTTACATTTTAGATTATAATCGATAGTCGCATTGTCCCGCGGCTCCGACACACTAATGTGTGTTTTGCCTGATTGGCAGCTTAAGAGCGTGGATTTTGGAGACCTTTCAGCTTTACCGATGATGAAATCCGCCATCGGAAAGTTCCTATGCGACAGATTATCCTGCCGTTTGGTCAGTTTGCCAGTTATACCATTAACTTAGGAAACTGATGTGAAACAACAGCTTCTTAAGGCATGAAAATGGATTACGATAGGTACATCTGAGCATAATATGCGCAGTGTAGTCCTGATATTGTCGGAGATAGACTAATTGGTCTGCTGGAGAAAGAATGTACAAACGACTACACAGGCCGAACCCGAAATAAAAGTCACTTGTGAGGGCCGAAATTGGAGGATTTTTGCCATTGCATACGCTATCAGGACGAATATCAATGTCCTACAATAAACCCTCGTGATAGGCTTGAAGCTACGGTGGTATCTTTCAGGGCGGATACGAAAATTCTACCGCACGCAGCTTTTCCTAATATTTTCAAAGGGCCGTGAATTCTTTCTGCTCGCTACTCCGTGAATTAAATGTCTGCAATGAAAATATGATCTCCAACAAATGTGGGTTTTATGAGGCATCAATGGAAATTGCATGTTACATGTTAAGAACTGTTATAACATCAATGCATAGTGGTGGGCAGCAGTGTCATTAGTAAGAAGTGTAACCAGTGTGAAAATATTTATTGATAAATGCAATTGAATCTGTATCCTAGAAGAGGTAGGTAATGAGGACAATATTGTCACTGACTTTTTACTTATAATTTCTTAAGATTTTAGACAGCCTCCGTGGCACAGTTGGTTGGACGCTGAGAAACGAGAGGTCGCGGGTTCGATCCCCGCACAAAACAAATGTTTGTGTGAGCCACAGGTATTTCTTACGGGTCTGGGTGTTTGAGAGAGCGAAAAATCTCTTGTAGTTCCTGATACCCACGACACAAGACTCGATCTTAGAGTGGGGTCAAGGCTATGTATGTGACTGTTGGGTGAATTTATTTATTTAAGATTTGCTAGAGAATAAGCTTAGAATCATGCGTGGCAAAGAGTTCAAAAACATATTTTATTTTCATATTTTCACCTATGAATTCCTTTCTCTTCCGTGCATAAAGACTTAGAGCCTGCCCATTGTATATTTACGTAATAACATTCTAACACGATTAGTCTCAAAAAATCACGCATTTACCGAACAAGTGTAATGTAATTGATGGCGCGGCTGGGGCTGTCACGACACCTGTCAGCCCTGTCACAACTGTCGAACCTGTCACGGAGAGCGCTCGCCTGTCAGCCACTATCTGGCTAATTGATCTGAAGATGTGATCGTAGGAATAAATAGTTTGGACTCGAGTTTGGCACAGGTCACGTGGAGAGGACTACAATAGGCCAACTTTGGGGTATCAATGTCTGGGGTATCAATGGGTTTAAACATCGGCAAGTTTCACTCCTTGTTTCTTCTTTCTTCTGAAATATGCGTAAGGAAAAGCGTACATTCTAAGTTTGTTCTTTGAGTGATACTTTATACGGAAATATTATTTTAAAACACATATTGTAAAGATTTAAAATAAGACAAAGACGCGCGAGTGGTGAATCTAATTCCCCTTCCGCACATATTGGACTTAATCATTGTCACTGTATCTTTTACACTCTATGATATGTGGCGCTGTTGGTGGACCTTATACACGTATAATATATGTTAGAGATCACACAAGTTTGATCCACGCAGGATGAATGCCATACGCATTGATGACACAGGTCACTTATTTTATTGGAATTGCAACACAGTCCGACATGATTGACGTCGTGTAAGTTATCGGTTGCCAATAGTAACGACGAAAAGTATGTCAGTAGAGTCTGTGATCCTTAAATCAATATCAGCGCCAAACGTGCGCACTGACTGATTAATAAGAATCATTATGTCGGACGACAACGACGGCCATACAAAACGCAATCTATATGAATCTACGACATACAAATAAATAAATACTAAGAGCTGTGCTGTCCTAATTGAGTATCAACCGACGCGAGATGGCTGTCTCTTGCTTGTCGACATATGTTATATTCCGCATACTGACTGCCTATGTGGCGTAGTTGTTCTACGGTACGATTACAAAGCTCAGGTCTCGGGTTCGAATCTCGGGTCGGGCAAAGTGATATTGGATTTTTCTATTCATTACCAGCCCGGAATCAGGAATTTGTGCCCGATATGGCGATAGGCTCACCCTCTATCACATCGTGGGACGGAACATACAAGGCGAAATGTGGGTGTCCTGCCTCTCCTCTGCCTCTGCCTACCCTTTGTAGGAAAAGGCGTGAGTTTATGTATGTATGTATATTCCGGATACACACAGGCGAAACCGAAACACGACACTCCTTAGGTCAGTTGATCGGTGCTTAATTTCGATTTGCGGTGGTTGCTATCCACGCGAATGGGTTTATCCCACCACCAATCTTAGTATACAAAAATAAACTGACAAAATTGTTCGATGTTTTTATTCGCGGGCCGCGGTCAGCCCCGCTCTGTCGCCGTCGCCTTACAGCAAGTGACAAGTGATATTAAACTTGCAGCCGATGTGTCGAGTTACCAAATAAAACCAATTGAGTCATACACAAGTGTCGTTGTTAATTAATATATTCACTTCACTTGCTAACTCGTCTGCAATGTCATTTTTTACTTTTGGTATATTTTTAAATCTATTAGTTTAAACTTTAAATCGGATTGGATTACCGAAAAATAAACAGGAAGATGGAAAAGGCCCGATCGACTGCCTCGGTGGCGTAGTTGTATTATGGTACGAGTACAAAGCTGAGGTCTCGGGTTCGAATCCCGGGTCGGACCAAGTGGTACTGGATTTTTCTATTCATTATCAGTGCGGAGTCAAGAATTTGTGCCCGATATGGCGATAGGCTCACCCTCTATATCATCGTGGGACGGAACTTACAAGGCGAAATGTGGGTGTCCTGGTCGCGCCTATGCCTACCCCTTCTAGGAAAAAGGCGTGAGTTTATGTATGTATGTAGATGAAAAAGGATTGGGTTTATAAATTTTCCTACCAATACTGAGGGAGCGAAGTTACTGTAAAGCTGTATTATACATCGGTTTTATGAGATTGTGGTATTTGCTTACACTTTGGTCACGTTCATCCAATCAATCTCACCTATGCATTTAACATATTCAAAAATTGAAACGGAAAATATATTATTTCAATAGTAACTATTTTAATTTTTAATCATATTATTTATTTAATTAATTCATAAAAGCAAGCAAGTCTTTATTTTTCTTCTGGTATTTATATTGTCAATATTAAATAAAGTAATATGAGGGTAGTTTTGTCACCTTTCATATTCTCGCTGTGTTTACCGTCTCGGGGTCGGTTCGCATGGCGCGTGCTCCGTAGCTGCGCTGAAAATTCGCATAATTTCGCGTTGTGTCTTATCTTTATGGTCCGAATGCTGTGCAGTACTGAAATTTAGCCTAATTTGGTATTGTAGTCTGTTAATTCTGGTCGAAGTGATGTGTAGTGCAATAGGCCGCTGTTCTCATCGGCATCCGACTTCAGCAGTGTTTCGGTGAGTAGCCTAGAGATACTTGTAGATACTTTAAGTATCTTTTTATACTTGTTCGTGATTATTCGTCTCTCTGGGATACTTCGGTTTGCGTTGTGTATTTTTTTCTATCCAGTGTTATCGAAAGCTAAATACTTTTATGTCCGGATTTTTTAAAAATATGTGTACGAAGAATATTTGACAAAAGCTGTTATACTTTCTGCGTCGTAAACTAAAGCACTCAAGCGCTTAATTACAAGCACAAATGTATAGAATATAGATCATACAAATTGTTAGAAAATGTGTAGGTTCAAGAATATTTGTAACAAATCGATTCGTAACTAGTGTCGATAATTGTACAAATGAAGTACTTAATTGTGAAAGTTTGCGCTCGCTAAAAGAACTTCGTTAACGTCCATTCGCTAGTTTTGTGGAACCAATTTCGGTGTTTTATAAGCTCACTATAAGTATTACTTTCTAATTAAGATTAGTTCTATTAAAAATAATTAAGTCTGAAATTATCGAGTTATGTTTACAGCGCAACAGGGTTACATAATTTTCGATTTTTCAGTAATGGTGAAACATCAAATAGTTAGCCTACATGTGCCTTAAAAAGTCGATCGAAAAGCATGAAAATCTGAACACTCACAGCCATCATTTCCTGTCGGAAATAAATTTATTTTCAGTAATACATTATTAAATAAATTTGCACATTACACTAACTATCAAATACACATATAAACATCTCAAAATATTTAACTTTCAATTAAATATGAACCGAAACTTAAAATAACAAATCATCTGATACGAAAAAACATCAATTAGGCTGAAAATCATACGTCCAACGCACCGCGCTAAAAAATCCACGCAAACGCGTCACTGCCGTACAGCCTTCTAAAAAATATATTGAAACAATGTTCCATGTTCATTAAGTGTTCATTTTAGTTGATGGGTCACCTTTCGTCTTTTTTTGTACGTATGCGCTAGACAAGGATGGGAGATATCGCGCGAGGTCAAAAGTGCAAGCGTGGGAGTGAACAAGCGAATCCTTGCGACTGTAGGGAAGGATCGTTGCGAAAAGGGTAGAGTGAAATTTGACATAGAATAACGTGCGCAGAAGGGACGGTAGTTTGTTGTGTTGAGGGGTGGCGTGGCCTATATCCTGGCTTAGAATGGCGGAATTTATAGTATCCCTTACAATATTATTTTGTTACGAAGAGGTATTTTATCATCTGTACAGGTGAATAAAATTTTATAGGTAGGTAAGATCTGTTGTACATTTTATATGAATATCTGTTGA
This sequence comes from Deilephila elpenor, assembly GCA_949752805.1. Classification (NCBI taxonomy): domain Eukaryota; kingdom Metazoa; phylum Arthropoda; class Insecta; order Lepidoptera; family Sphingidae; genus Deilephila; species Deilephila elpenor. The sequence continues at coordinate 13,877,450 of OX457104.1, read as the reverse complement.
TAATCTAAAGTAATGTAAAATATCATATAACTAAACAGAATTTCTGGTAATGTCAATAGGGGCTTTATCCTAATAACCAGAAGACAAATTAAGAGTTTTGTTTTGTAACTTAACGTGAGGTAAAAATTCCAGGTAAAATAAAATAAGTTCCGCGAACAAGACATATAATTATGTTTTTACGCTTTAGCCGATCGATGCCATATTGAAAAACATCACAATTAATTCAATAGAGCAACTATCGAATTCTAATTACAAGTCCAATGTAATAAAGCAATTTAACAAACCAGTTTCGTTATTAACGTTGTATATCTTAATAAACCAGTATTTGTTCCACTTCACCTCGGACGCGTACGCATAAGCTATCTCAAATATTTGACAATATCTATATTTCTCATATTGATACGGACTGTTACAAAACTCTCTTATCTCCGATCCACTCATCTCTCCTGCTTAATCTTTGACAGCCGAACTTCCACGCTGAGCGAGACGGCACGTTGTCAGAAAGCGCGCGTGCGAGCGCGACAGCCTCACTCGCTACTTTCGGACCACCCAAGTTGTGGTGGCATTCGTACAATGCTATTGATTGCGCGTATTAAGTCTTGATAGTTTGGTTTTTTCTTTTTTTTTAATATGCAAAGGAATTTTTTGTGTGCACTCATAATTAGTAGTTGTCAATTTTTTATCTCCGCTCTCTGGTTTAAGTTTCGATTCGCCAACGAAATGAATAATTTAATTATTAATTAAGCAATCATTGAATAATATTGTTTCTTTATGATAATAGGAAGTTACATAAATAAAGATGGTGTTTTTGTGGAAATTGCCACATAACTGTCCATGTTAATTGTCATTTCGACGCGTTTGTGTAAACAGGTGTTGTTTAGAGACGTTTTAAATGCTTTATTTACGTTCTGTTCGGGATTGCGATGTTTTTAACGAATTTGTAATGGAAGAGGACGAGTTGGGGGGAGCGATGACGTCTGGATGTGTGTAATGTGTAATGTAGGCTATCCTCCGACGACATGAGTTAAGCAGGGTCTGTACTCGGTCGTAACTATCGGAACTATGTCTCGATTTTAGTACCGTATTCTTTAAGCCTCGGTGGCGTGGTTGTACTGCAGAACGACTACAAAGCTAAGGTCTCGGGTTCGAATCCCGGGTCGGGCAAAGTGATATTGGATTTTTCTGTTCATTATCAGCCCGGAGTCAGGAATTTGTGCCCGATATGGCGATAGGCTCGCCCCCTATCACATCATGGGACGGAACATGCAAGGCGAAATGTGGGTGCCCTAGTGGCGCCTCTGCCTACCCCTTCGGGGATAAAGGAGTGAGTTTATGTATGTATGTATGTATTCTTCATGAATATATCAAAAAATGGCGATAAGAATATACCTCATTTCCGTTATTCTGCTTGATAGGTTTATACAAAATTATTAATTCATAAACGAAGTGGCTGAGTGGTTATTAAATATGAACTAACATGTATGTTTTTGTTAGGTTTTTCTCTAACGATTTCGTCTTATGTAAATATTACATTACTTATCAATTTTGTAAGGAATGTTATAGCAGAATACTTACATTATTGGCTAAGCGACATAACAACAAAAGGTGAAGTCCAATGTTCGAAGCTTACTATTTCTTTTAACCTTTTGAATTCAAAGACCATAGTTGTAGACTTGGGTAATAGTGGTATTAATCCCACAACGAACTTAATTATTTTTTCTAATATGAAATTAATGGGAAAAGAGAAACGGGGATTATTAGACCTTCGTTTTCACTACCAGAACCAATTGTATCAATCTTATCATTCAGCAAATCTCATCGAAACAGATCATTTATCTAGCGCTGATTCTAGCTAGATTGTCATTCCGCAAAACAATCAGCCTCCTATAATTACTAATCTAGGACCTAATCTTAACTTTCAAAAAACCTTTGTTGATTTTACAATGTATTTTTAATCAATTCACTGAATTGTGGAGTGAGCCAAATTAAATCGCATTTTTCTTGTTTTCATTTTCCCGCTAGCCTTTGTGGCAGTTAACGCCTTTCTAGAAAAGCTTTATTAAAAACAGCTTAGTTTGATAACTGTTCATTTAATTTGTGTTACTGTTAAAGCTTTTTGGAATGTGTAGTGTAAATGATTTTTTTAGGTACTTGGATAAATTACTTCCATTTGAGTGAAATAAATATTTGATTCTGACTATTTGAGGTTGTTTTAGCAGTGTAATTATTTTTGCAGGATTGCAGTTGTTTTCTTTTCAAATATTCAAAAAAGTCCAGACAGAGTATCATCATCATTATCATCAGCCTTTTATTGTCCACTGCTGGACGTAAGCCTCCTCAAACATTATCTTATTACTCTCCAGACGGAGTATCCACCTATATACTTTATCTTGCGCTGGTCGACATAATTATGTCGGCCTTATGAATCCGGAAACATAAAGAACTAGAAACGCGATATTGATTTTGATAGGTCACTATGTCGGGTTCTTTACCACTCTGCACCATTGATATTATAGAAGTTATACACTTTTTCCTTAAAAGTAATTTCTAGAATTTTAGTTCTCTTCTGTCCCTTCAATTCTAATAAGGTAGGTACCAAGTATCAAGAAGTACAGTCAAGGTATAAGCATTGGTAATAGTCGAAGAGCTTTGCATCAATACATTTTTTGATCGTTCAACGATTGTAAGTACTCGATGCCCTACACTTCAATATACATACGGGACGATTGTAGCGAGAAAACGCGGCAGTTTCTCATTTGTTTACGTGAACTTAGAACCAAACAATCTCTTGAATACTTTTAAAATAGTAGAGCCTTGCTGGACGTCCTTAAAGCTATCACAAATTTATAGAAAACCGACGCGACGTGATGTTTTGCTGTTGCGTCTCTTTCGGTGAGTAGATTTCCGGAGATCGTTTAGGTGCATATAGGATAATTATGGTAACACGATACAACAGGAGAGTGAACAACGAAAACCGGACCTAGTAACCCGCACAAGTTTCTCGCGTTTCGGTTTCAGCCTGTGTATTTATATTTGGTTTCAAGTAGAGCAGCATACAACCAGACATTACAATGAGATGCACTGGAGATGTATGCTCGTAGTGGCATAAAAATACATAGATACGTACATAAACTCACGCCTTTTTCCCGGAAGAGGTAGCCACATTTTTCCCTGGTGGCAACCAAGACACCTACGTTTCGCCTTGTTTTTCCGTCCCACGATGTGACAAGGGGCGAGACTATCGCCATATCGGGACAAATTCCAGATTCCGGGCTGATAATTAACAGAAAAATCCAATACACTTGCCCGACACGGGATTCGAACCCGAGATCCCAGTTTTATGATTGTACCGTCGTACAACAACGCCACCGAGGCTTTCAGTTAATTTAATAAACAAAGTAAAATACCAACAACAATAAAAACCGCAGCGACCCGCCGCGAATCACCGCCCCTATGCTACAAATATTTGTTTAACATGTACACCGTTTTTAATCTCAAAAGAGAGTCGATAATTTGATTGATGCGGTCTAACATCGTTCGATAGCTCGTTTGTCGGCGCGATGTTTACAACCACCGATATTAGGGAAGTCACTTCCTCTCATTATTGCTTTGTAAATTTTCATTGAAGTGGCTGCAGTAAGTGGCTCGGGCAGTCGATTTAATTGCTTTAATGGTTTTTCGACGTTTCCTCGGTTCAAAGGAGATTTTTCGGATGACGCCAATCAAAATATGATGTGTAAATAAACACACATCACGTCGGAATGTTGAAGAATACCTGTATTATGGGTTGAAGAATTTTCCTGTAGTAAGTAGTATTTTCCTGCGATAGTTTTTAGCTATTTCTTCGTAGCGCTTCAAATTTTGTTGGTAATTCGATGTTATTATGAGAGATATATTTAGTACCTAAGCGTAATATAAAGCTAATAATTCCATGTGAAGTGGCTATTGCACTGTATAAGATCGAGTCTTGTTTCATGGGTATCAGAAACTACGAGAGACTTTTTTGTCTCACAAACACCCACCCGAAACAAATAACTGTGGATCACACAAACATTTGTTTCGGTACGGGGATCGAATCCGCGGCCTCTCGTTTCACAGGCGGCGTCTAACCAACTGCGCCACGGAGGCTGTCCAAATGTTCTTAGTCAAAACGAAGTGTGCGAAGTACTAATAGGAATTCTACCCACCCCTTTAGGGATACAGGCGTGAGGCATGCATGTCGTTGATTTGCAGTCAAGGTATCTTGTCTATGCTCGTCATAAAAAGTGGAACTTTCCTTACCCGGACCAAATAAGTTAATTGTCTTAATAGGAACAATGCTCGGCACTTATCGGAAAATAAAAATTAAACGCATTCCCTTTGTAAACGTCATTCTTACAAACTTATTATTTGCAGTCGAAACACGTAATACCAGATACATTTTACACCGAATACTACTGTAAAGATATTTTTGTTCAAATACAACATCAAAACGTTAATACAATATTATTTTTGCTGCCGAAAAACATCAGTTCTCATACAAATATGTACGCACTATAATGGTGAAGTAAAGTTGGTACAACATTTTAAATAGAGAACGTCAATATTGCCTGAAGTGCTTTAAGTAGATCATGATCGGTCAACACTCGGCTGTTTTCGACAAACATCGGGTGCGCTCGGCAAACATCGGTGATTGGTGATAATTTTGAAACTGTAGCATTTTGTCTGTTTGTATTTGGAATGTTTGGATACTATTTTTTTTTCTTTTTTATTTTAATTGGCTGGCTACTGGTTAATGGTACTCAAATCAAAAAGCAGGAAACGCTACAAAGCCTTTTAAGTTTGATATTTTCTCGACGATAGTGTCTAGACGTATTGATTTTTTTGCCAAAATAAATATCCCAGGCAAAATGACTATACAAAAATATAATTATGTAAAAAAAGATTGCGCGATTTAAAAAATACGCTGCATATACATATGGATATGTAAAAGACATAACCTACAACTAATCTAAAGTACTAGAAATCCCTTGATGCCTTTTAAGATTAATTACAAAACGATGTTACAGCTATAATAATAAAAGCGAGCGCAAATTGCGTCTTATAAAGTTCTCCGCCATTTGCTTAGCCATCAAGACCTCTTATTAAGGTTTATTGCTAGTTAGTGCTTAGCGCTTAGATTACAAGGCTGGTAGCCGGATGGTAAGGATTAGCTCCTAATGTTGGCAATACACCTTCCTGCAACTAGGAGGAAATATACACAAAAAGGCTTGATGGATTAAAATAATGAAGCCATGCGTCATTCCAAAGCGATCGTTCTAGGGTTAAGATTGTTATGAGTAAAATATTTTTGTGTTTGAGAACAACTTTAAAAAACGCTTTAACACGCAATGGGCAAGCGTGGTTGACTATGGTGTATTCCTTCTTGAACTCAAACTCAATGGTATAGAAGTCTCACGCTTGTTATTGGGCTATTGGGCTCTTACATTAGGTATATATTTAAAGGTTGTATATATATGTATACTTGTAATTTCCTGTACTCTTGCATATGGTAAATATTCTTTTAGTTATTTAAATTCGCCTTCCTATTTCTCTATTGAGTATTGGAGGATCCCCTCACCTCTTAAAGATTCAGTTTGATATTTTCCCATATTTTTGCACCTTACTACTTTGTAACATAGTTTTTATTATTCTTTTGATAAGATTAATCATACAAACATTAATTTAATAGTGTAATTATAAAGTACAACGATTAAAACTGTATTAACATTGCTACGAGTCTTCGTTATCAAGTAATATGCTCGCAGACATGATTTAAAAATTGCATATGTTTTTCTTATATTTTGAATAGGTGCTGTAAATTTTTATACCACACACACACTTAAGATCAACCTCTTATCTTCCAAAGGATAAGCAGAAACGCTACTATTAATACTCACTGTTAGCCAATTTTATTTCCTTCCAAAAATATGATAGGTGATTGCAAACTTATTTCAATCCAAAAATAGTATTAAAAGATAGAGTCTAAAAGGCTAAAACCTTAATTCAGTAATTCCCAAACACTTTCCAATTTAATAAACAACATTTATTCCCAAAAGAAAGTTCAATAAAACACGAAGTACAGTAGAGTTAAAAAGCAACATTCACATTAGAATCTTATAAGACATTGTATGTGTAGTTTAACATAGCTAAGTGGAGCACCGCGCCGAGGTGCCTCGGACCACACACGACGTGCGCACGCGCGACCAACAAGTGTGGATGCGCCTTTAAATTATATTTAAGAGATGAAAATATTATGCGTGGTTTTTAAACTAAGGGGGTGCTTGGAGACGTATATGCAGTAGTGGACTGTTAAATGCTGTTGCTCATGGTGAAATAATATAGCCTTGTCTTTAAATAAGTAGTATAAAAAAATCCGCTCCAAAACATTCAGACTGCCTCGGTGGCGTTGTACTACGGTACGACTACAAAGCGTGTCGGGTTCGAATCCCAGGTCGGGCAAAGTGATATTGGGTTTTTCAATATCGATATAGCGATAGGCTCGCCCCCTATCACATCATGGGACGGAACATACAAAGCGGAATGTCGGTGTCCTGGTGGCGCCTCTGCCTATCCCTTCTGGTATAAAAGCGTGAGTTTATGTATGTATGTAAAATGAACGTAAAATGACACTTTGCTGCTGCGTATCATTCGCTTAGTAAATAAAATATAACATCCGAGGTCACAAAAGTCACACAGTCCCGGTTCCATATTATTCTTGTGTGGATACCGGAAATTACTAACTTAGCTCTTGCAACACCCAAACTCGAAATATAATATTTTCATCGGTAATTTGTTGATTAATCCGTGGTTTATCATGCACAATATAACCACACTTCGTCATTTAAACAGGTTAATGCAGCCAAATAAATGTCCAGTAATATAATAAGAAATAATTGCGAACAATAATTTGTTCTTCCTGTAAAGTCTTTGTTCAGCAATGAACGTCGCTGAAAATTGTAACAAATAACGATGATGTTTTGTTCTCATTATATACCGGAGTTTCTTCCAAGGTACAACAGCGACAATTAAAATAAGTATTCCCTATACTATTTTCATAGTGTAAAAGCATATTTTCTTACAGCCGTATCCCCGACAATCCGCCGGCTTGGGCGCTCCATAATAGACCAGAAGCAATAAACGGGAACGATTTAATAACAATAACTTGTAATGCGTGAAGGTACGGAACTCAGTGCCTTAGACACGAACTGTCCCGCTCGTACTCCAGCTCATGTACCCACACATATTATGGTCACTGAAAAGACAATCATTAATAATATTATGCCTATTAATTTTGTTGTTATATATAAATAAATACACCCAACAGTCAAATATATAGATAGACCTGACCCCACACTAAGATCGAGTCTTGTGTCGTGGGTATCAGGAAATACGAGAGACTTTTTCGGTGTCACAAAAACCCAGACCCGAAACAAATACCTGTGGATCACACAAATATTTGTTTCGGTGCGGGGATCGAACCCGCGGCCTCTCGTGAACCCGGCGTCTAACCAAATGAGCCACGGAGACTGTTATATCTGGCTGCTTTATCGTTTGATTATAGAGCAAACAAATCAACTTTCTGGTGATTTTACCTGATGGTATGTGCAGGGCAGTTGATGTAGAACATAGAGAAACCACAAACAATGACTTATCTCCTATCACTTGAAATCTGTAAAGCTCTCCTTACATCCTGGCTAAAGGGTAGGGGTAACCTAAAGGGTAAGCCGGTGTCACTGGCTTTTCAGCTCAGCATGCTTGGGGATATTACGGCAAGGGCGTTTCCTGAACAAATCCTTCACAAGTGTCAATTTTTCTTCTTCTTTTCGGCTACAGGAAGTCCACGGCTGAACATAGGTCTCCCCCATAGATCGCCACATACAAAACTGTCAATAATTGTCATTTACCCAATGACGATTTACAAATACCTAAGTCATCTATGACCTAATTGTTGAAGATGTTAATCAAAATATGACCAGTGCCCCTAGCCGGAACATTTTGAAGTATCGTATAGTAATACTCGTATAGTATCGTAAACGTTTCCCGCTGTCATATTTTAGTTCCAAATACGCTCACAATGGCGCTGTTTAAATTCCCATACAAAATTTTACTATTACTATTCTATTACGATACTGCAAAATGTTCCAGCTAAGGGCACAGGTGACTGAAAAATAGAGCGTCTTCCCACCTTATAGACTACGTATTTCTACGCCCTATGGTGTTGCAGATGTTCACGGACGACGGTGATCACTTACAATCAATTTTGTATAATAATTAATGCTTCTTTTTTGTATGTTTTTTATTACTGTACAACAATAAATTATTTCTTTCTTTCTTTCTTCTTCAATTGAACCGTTTGCTCGTTTGCCCCCTATAATATATAAAAAGGTGTTTATAGGCAGCATTTACCATCAAGTGATCTCTTTACTCATTCGCCAGACGTATACAATAAAAGCCAGTCATACTGCAGACATTATTATGAAGCGATTGTAATACGACCCGATAGTTCGTGTTCGATTGTTGGTCTTATTGTTTGGTCTATATCGGGCGCTGATTCCTGGTACGACGCGCGAATGTACCGACCTACATCACCTACTGTCTGCCGGAACACAATGCGAGGTTGTGACGTGGATGTGACGTCACTAGTCTTTATTCTTCTAATTACAATTATTGGACAGTTGGGGTCGGGGTTATGACAATTGTGAAAATTAAGACCAATTTTCTAATGTTTGTGTAATAAATAAAGTATTTGTCACGGTGTCTTTCTTGGCTTTTAATTCGAGCTAAAATTAATTATATTTGAGCAGAAAAAATTGCATAAGTAATTACAATATAATTATTTTAGTTTAAAAAATAGGATTTCTAGAATAAAGTGTGATTTTAACATGTAAATTACATTTTAAAGGGTTGACAAATTAAATAACCAGTAAGCTAAATTGCGTGTGGAGTGACATGGGGGTTTTAGGCGGTGAAAATCGAGCATACCCCGTTTAATAGTGGAATTCTCTTGGATTGGTGGGAAAGCCTCTTAACTATCCTAATAGAAAGAAGGTAACCACTAAGAGTGAGTGAAAAGTCAACTATGATGCTTAAGAGGCAATTTCAATTACTGACATGGAACTGGCTGTACTTCTACATCTATACCATTGAACTTCTACTTCAATACCGTTAAAGTTCCAGTTCCAAGAGCTTCTTAAAAATCGCTCATAATTTCTTATAGTCAGACGAGGAAAGATATTTTTCTTAAACTATTATTAGTTTTTACATCCCAATCGTTTAAATCGTTGATCTATGCGCTCTCAGATTAACTCCCACAATCATACATTTCTGTTATCTTTATCTAATTTAAAAAGCTTTATTTCAGGACACTTATAAGAGTTCATAAATAATCACGTGGAGTTAAAATGAGGTGTGGAAAGGCTGCGACAGACACAAAGCGCGATAAATCATACATAACCTCTAACACGTTCTGTCGTTAAACCAACTAAAACACGTAATTATGGACGCGTATTGTACTATCTGCTTATCTATGTATAGCAATATTGGAGGGAAGTTTTGTTTGTTTATAAAAGTGTTATAGGATTAAGGCGAGGTTAAAAAAACTAGACCAACAAAGACCAGGAAACCAGTAGCATGGTATTCAACTCTGTAAATCATAAAATAACAAATATGGAGGTTTTCAAGTACCAAATTCTGCAGTTTTATAGTCATTTATTCTATAGTAAACACTAGTAAAATTATGATTTTAATTTTAGCTTCAGCTACAGGGAGTTAATTGCTGTACTCTATCTCCAATAGTTATGGGAAAGAGTGGTTTTCAATTTAGCAAACACCATAAGGGTGTTCATGTATAATAATTGGTTGGAAAAACCATTACCTGACAACAGCGAGCGACAGCTAAGATGAGTGAGATTGTCGGATGCCCAACACCCCTTCCTCCTCCCATGCTTTTTCCTTCCCGCTCCGCTTTTGATTTCATGGGCCTGCAACACATCATGATCCACATACCCTCAGGTGACCTGTTTGCTCGTTTGCCAAAGTTCAAAGTGCAGTGTTAAAAACGCAACGATTTGTTGGAGCACTGAATGTTATCAGTCCAGCTGTTTAAGCAGACGATCTTGTCAACACCCACCATTACGACTCCTTTGACATAAGATTGACAGCAGCACGCATTACCCTGGCCGTGGGAACCAAATCTCGGTTTGGTGTTTTTCTAGGACATCGAAATCAACTTGTTTTTCACCAATCATAAAATTAATTATAAGCCAAATTGGAAGTACAGTCGGGATCTGTCAACTAATTTACTTCAAAATTTTGTAGCCCTTTTGAAAAATAGCACGCAACTCAGCAGGTTCCGTACGTGGCGTCAAATATACATACAATATTTTTTTGCCTATAAAGATTTTTCGCTTTTACGATTCGAACTCAAATTACACAAGCCTAGCATTCTACATAATATGCGTTATTCCTACAACCAATACAAGTAAAACCGCGTGTAAGCCCTTGTATAAAATTAAAACACTCCGATGACGAGCGCTTAGTAAATCAGTCAATGCTTTTCATAAATCAATGTAAGTGCTCCCATATTATTAATAGAAGTCATTTCTCCGAGCGGGGCGGGTGGCGAGACGACTTCGATCGCGCGGGCGTCGATTCATATCCTTTTTGTGGGACTTTATTAGTTTTATTGGGAATTTTACTTTTTTTTATTATGAGCTAGTGGCTAATATTGGGTATATTATTTGTTTTGATGTAGAGTAATTTGAAATAATGTGTCGTATTTGTTAAAAATAGGTTTTAATGTATGTTATATGTCAATGTATAGCATAAACAGTACTGTAGGTACTAATATTTTATTTAATCGTCAATATTAAATATAATTACCTAAGCTTATTTTACATAAGCAATCATATTTAAATGAAATCACGAAGCAATAGTGGTGGTGTGGTGTTGGTGGTGAACAATATAAATTGGTGAGAAGTAATTTAATAGGTTTATTTAGATTTTGTCGAAAATAGATGGATGAGAAATTAATACCGAAACATGTATGAGTTAACAATTGTAATTAAAGAGTGCAGCAAATGGCGATCTTTTAAAATACGAAAACATTTTATCTACATCCTTAAAGTACTAATAATTACTTTATTTTTACTTTATTAAAAAATATACTGGCTCGGTGGCGTAGTTATACTACAGTACGACTATAAAGCTGAGGTCTCGGGTTCGAATCCCGGGTCGGGCAAAGTGATATTGGGTTTTTCTAAAATCAGCCCGGAGTCAGGAATTTGTGCCCGATATGGCGATAGGCTCGCCCCCTAGCACATCATGAGACGGAACATACAAGGCCAAATGTGGGTGTCCTGGTGGCGCATCTGCCTACCCCTTCTGAGATAAAGGCGTGCGTTTATGTATGTATGATAATTAGTGGAACATGGCACGTTTGAACATCTTTCATCATAATAATTAACCGATCCCTACGACTTTCATACAAAGAACGATAGTTTCGTCTTCACAGAGAATACAGGAAGTTGAAAATTCTTGCTGATTTAGGACTTTTATGACGACTTAACAATGACTATTCATTTATTGTGAAATTATATGTTTTATAACGCGAATTAATAAATTGGTAGAATTTCGTGAGGTAAATTAAATTAACCGAGACCCAGTAAACCTAATCTTACAATATCGTTCTTCTCTTTGTTTGTCTATGATATTCTAACCAGGCATTGTTAATGTCGACTGTGTTTATTTTACTTGACTTCTTTTACTTTGATTACAAGCATCAAATATTAAAATTTCGTGTATTTCGAAACTGATAATTGATAATGCAAAATCGTCTTTTATACCTGCAAAATGCGACAAACAAACCCTTAATATTTCCTTAGTCCCAAACCCCATAAATCCGTACATAATTAGCGAAGATAACCCAAGCACCCGCAGCCAAATGTATTTCCTCGCATCATTTGCCGAGCATGCGACTAACTCGCTGATGTACCGCCGATGCGGCACTAATTAGAACACAATTATCCGTATCATATAAGATGAACTGCTCTTTTTGCCTAAATCACTTTGAAATATTAGTTTAAAGGGAGGTTATGTGATGTAGGAAGGTATTAATTGGTGTGGATGCCATTCCTCATTAGCAAAACTTTTTATACATGATAAAGGGGTCTTTGACGGTAACTGGCGTTCATAAGCAATGGATTTACTGGTGGTAGATATCTCTCATATGTAAGAGGCCGCCTGGGTGGGTACCACCGCAATGTCTATTTCTCCCGCCAAACAGCAGTGTAACTAATGTAACTAATGCACTGTTGTTCCGGTTTGAAGGACATAGTAGCCAGAGTAACTACTGGACATGGCGACCGCAAGCAATGCCAAACATTGCCTTGTAATTCATGGTGTTGTTTGGTACTGTCCATGAGCGGTCCTATCGTTTACCATCAGGCGAAGGGAATGCCCGTCTCGCCATTCCCCGCAATAAAAAAAATTGGATGTTTCAGGGTCGTAGGTGTGTTGTTATCCAATGAAAAATAGGCACTTAATAGAATACAATTATTCGTATCATTTGAGATGAATTGCACGTTTTAGCTAAATCATTTTGAAACATTAACTTGAAAGCTATTTGGGTGATATAAAAAGGTAGTAATTGTTTGAGGACAGAATATATTGGCATTCTCTATAAGCAATGTCTTTTTAACCGACTTTAAAGGGGTGGAAAATAAGGAGATTATCAATTGTTTTTTTCTATATGCACATAATATGTTATTAGATATCTACCATTGATCCAATTAGCTGTTATTGTTTGAGGATCGTAAGGAGTGTATTACTAGCCTTTGAAGGACAGTGAGACTCACATTTTTAACAATTTTACCCAATTAAATGTGATTTACAGAACACCAATGGTAACTAAAGACCAAAGTCCCTTAGGGTGCATTTCCGATAAATGGAGGCTTGTAAATATATAATTTTAAACTATCACAAATCTCAAACACGGAATCAAACGCGACCGCAAACGTATATCTATGCTCAAAGCAAGACAATATGGTTCATTGAGAAGAAATTTGGAGCTTGTCTATTCATAATCAACCTAGATAAATCCACTGTTGGGCATAGGCTGTGGGCCTGTCCATTGCTTTGCATCGATTTATTCTTAATGGCACTTCATAGTTGTCCTACACAATATTTCGTTACCTTCATCTGTGTATGAAGACTAAACCACGATAATTTCAAATAAAACAGAATAGATTAATGGTCCAAAGTCACAATTAAGTTTATCTGCAGCTGTATTGTCGGCAGTGGATGGTTGTTGGAGTAAATCAACAGAAATTTGCGCTAACTATCCGTGTCGAGGCGTGGGCAGGACACGTTGGTCGAGGAGAGATACTGCTCTTGACTGTGTATTATCACAGAGTATCATTAAGGATTTAATGTTTTTAATGATTAAATTATAAGTTGATGGCAATATGTGACAAAAAATAATTTGCACATCAAATTAGTTGTCTTGACATAAATTGGGAGGCATACAAGCTCGGCAAATTGTGACAATTCTACCAACAGCTTTATAAATAATAAATAAATAAATACACCCAACAGTCACATACATAGTCCTGAAGCCACACTAAAATCGAGTCTTGTGTCGTGGGTATCAGAAGCTACGAGAGACTTTTCGGTCTCACAAACACCCAGACCAGAAACAAATACCTGTGGATAATACCTTGACCTTTGAGGATACAGATGTGACTTAAACTGTATATAGCACTCTTAACCTTGGTCTAAGTCCATGTATGTATTCATTTATAAAAAAATATCAACATACTAAAGCTGACTGTCGAATTTCAGTTAATAGAAAATATTATGTTATTGCAAAACTCCTATTAGCGCATTCAACTCATTACCGCGACAAAAGTTTTCAGAACGACACTGGAAATAGATCAAAGCCCTCATATGTCGTAAAATTCCATCGCACAATTAGCGCTGCGTCCCAACTTCGATTCCCAGTAGGGGATGTTATATTAGTACAAGTAGTTTAAAGTGATTTAGTGGCGCGTTCATAGCTGTTTTGATTTACAGCTCGGTTTAATTAAACGTTTGTTTAACTCGATCATTTAACCGAGAAATTGTCTGGGAGTAAACTATTTATGTTATGATTTATCAATACGCATGAATCGGATAGAAATGTCTGTTTGTTTTGTTTTTAAAACATATATATCTTTGAATATGGGGTCATACAAATTTTACTATCTTATATATCCTTCTCTGCTATGGATTTAAATCAAACAATAAAGGTTTTGAAGGGTTTATATATGCTTAATATTTTACTTATATTTACAATCAGACCATTCAAAATACTAATTTAATTGGGTTCGTCATACAAAATCGTTGAAGAGAATTTCCTTTTAGAAGAAAGTATCTTATTTCATATATATATTTAAAAGGTATCGGTTACTTAACTTATTTATTATTGTTAACAAGAATATGATATCCAAAATTTTAATTCACTTCAATTAAACTGAACGTACAACAAGGATATTACGTCAACTTCGGTGAGGTGTTGGTGTGCGAAAGAGACAAAATGGATATGGAAACATAAACGTGACGCCTGCATCCCATAGGGGCTAGCAGATACTAAAGATCTCTACTCTGTTCGACCCTGACATATGTATCACATTTGTATAATATTTTATCAGCGCTGTGGTACTGCGTAGGCCGTACTGCAGTAAGAAGCTGAATGAGGGTTCCTGTTGTTGGCGCAAATAGTTTTTTTTTAAATCTGTGATTATTGTACATATTATTTGTTATTGTCTTCTATTATTGTATTATTATTTTTATATTATTTATATTTGCGCTATTTGATCCAACAACATACATAAACTCACGCCTTTATTCCAAGAGGGGTAGGCAGAGGCGCCACCAGGACACCCATTTCGCCTTGTATGTTCCGTCCCATGATGTGATAGGGGGCGAGCCTATCGCCATATCGGGCACAAATTCCTGACTCCGGGCTGATAATGAATAGAAAAATCCAATATCACTTTGCCCGACCCGGGATTCGAACCCGAGACCTTAGCTTCGTAGTCGTATCGTAGTACAACTACGCCACCGAGACCTTTGTACCAACAATCTTTTTTTTTCTTTCTATTTGCTACCTTTAAGGTATTAAGGTAGTTCAAGTATTATAATTGTGTGCAATGTGCATAGAATCTAACATAGAAAACTGTCCTATGGTTTGGAAAGTTATTGCAAATTGATCCGTTATTAGCACGAATGGGGCGACTCTACCACATTGGTACTACGTCTTACAGGAATTCAATGTGAAGTAACACCTTTTGTCGCGTAATTGGGTAATTGACCCATTGTTTTTATTGTATTCATCAAAAAGTATCCATATCATAAATCTAGCAAACAAAGAATTTTGTAAATCCATTCAGAATTAAAAAAATTAGAAACGTTTTAAATCTTGTAGTGGGGGTAAAAGAAAAGGGATGCAAAACAAAATTAGTGACGTCACTATTCTTAATATGCATTATAGTGTGCGGGTGTGAAAGAGACGGTAAGATGTCCCCACTACGTCCCCACTCTTTCATTTAAAATACTAATATTTGCCTCATGTTACAAGCTACTTTAATACTGTTTTCACAAAAATGTTTTGTTTTAATGGCACTTGTGTTTGTCTGCAAAATAATACAAAAATTCTATAATAGTCAAATACCCAATTAACGGAGTTTTACGAAGACCTATACCTACACTATGTGTGTTACATAGTGACAAATATAATTTATCAACACTTTTCCATTTATTTCTCCCGCCAAACAGCAGTGTAAATGCACTATTGTGTTCCGGTTTGAAGGACATTGTAGCCAGAGTAACTACAATGAGACTTAACTTCTTATGTCTCAGGAGGCGAGCGTAGTGGAATCCCAAGCACAGCTTTGTTAATCATGGTGTTGTTTTGTTTTGCTACTGTCCCTGAGCGGTCGTATCGCTTACCATCAGGCGAATGGTATGCTCGTCTCGCCGTAAGGTATATATCAGTGTCACTAGTCATCCAGCCCGGCACGCTGCGGATATTGTGGCTCGGCCGAGTCCGTAGAGTATTATCCAGGCTGAAACCCCTCGGTGACCATCACACGCGTTATGGTCGGCATTAGATAACCCAGGGCAAGAAGCGTCCCGATTTGCCTCCACGTGACCCAGAGATATTGGTATCAAAAGCTACATATGACCCCGTATCATGTGTACTGAAGTTAAATGTTCATTCTATATTGATAATAATCCTCATCTGTGGGGATTCAGGTAGAACTTGTAATAAACTGAGCTAGATAATTACTAACCACATTAAGTGGCAAAAGGAAGTTCCAACTTTTTGTCTATGTCTATAATTGTCACTGTTATAACATCTCCAATAAATATTTATTATCTTTTTTGAGGTGATTAAAACACGTAAATTAAAACCGTAACATAATTTTATTTTCATTTTTACATTTAATCTATTGATAAAACTAATAATTTATAAATCTATAAAATAATTTACAAAAACAGAAATAAACTGGAAGAAAACATGACTAAAGATTCATATAAATGTACACACCGGGGAATTAAACATTTTCAAGTATTTTTAAGGTAGAAAAGGTTATTTTTTATAATGGGAGGTCGTTCTTCCTTCTGTTCATATTACATACAGCTATAAGGTATCTATAAGGAGAAAGAGAAAAGAAATTATGTAATACAGGGTACCAATCTAATTAAAGAAAAGTTATATTTAAGTCCATAAATTCATATAGAATTTAACAAAAAGAAAATCGGACTCATTTAGATTGCAGATAATAAGTTGTTCCTTTATTTAACCATTTATTTTAATGTGTACACTTACTGAATTAACATAAATAAATTTATATGTTACAAAATTTACACTACATACATATTATAAGTCATGCATCCCTTATAGTACATGTAAATAATTTTACCATTATTTCAACTGAAGTTACAACTTTTTTTATTTATTAGAAATATTGGACTAAGATTTCAACTGGAGGATCATGTGTGAAAAACCTTCTTAGTCGGTACTCTTACGGGATCGCATAATAATAATTATAATTTATTATAATATGAGATACACTACTTGTGGACGCCATATTGAAATTTTATTTCATTACTTATATCAAGGACAATAGTGAAGAGGTTATCAATTACTGTGAGTAGCTGGTTTAATGTCTGTAAATTTCAAAATGGCGTGCACTATACTTCTACGAACTATTTGGTTATTGTATCGCATCTTTTAGAGAGAAAAAAGTGGTTTCGCCCTGCGTTATTTTTTAAAATTGTCATACGTTAAATCTTTTAATTGATTCTAATTTATTCGAAACAGATTAACAAATTGTTTTTGTTTTATTTACAATTTTAATAGTTTACATTATCGTGCGTTAATAAAACTTTTAGAAAGATCTATGAGAAGTTATCAGTGATGCAAAAATATAATTTTTCAAGCTTTAAATTGTGAGATGAGATTAAAGCCGTATACAGCCTACAGTTACGAATGAGACGTAACTAATAGGATTCCCATCAGTATCAGAAACTCATGCTGCTTTTATACTTAAATCCGTCAACAAATTGATTACTATATGAAAATATTTCCATGCTGCTTTAGTTTTTTGTCTATGGCATTTTTATTTATAGGACCCAATACTTTGTCTACATGTTTGATGAACAAAATACAGAGAAATTTTATGTGATGGTGTAAACTATTTAATCTAAAGATGTTAGGTGCCTTAGTGATAAAAAAGATAACTTATTCACAAAATATCTTAAATATAGTAACATGAATAAATACATTAAAATCTATACATTTAACATTACATTCAGGAACATTTTTTGTTTATTTTACTTTAACACTAACTTATAGACTCGGGATGGCATTTTAAGTTTAATTACTCGAATATTCTTTTTAACAAACACAGCTTTGGATTTACGCGAAGTTGAAAAGCGTATGTCGAAAACGCGAAAATTTCTAATTAGTGATTTAGAGTTTTTAAACAAGCCTGTGAGCTTTTTTTAACAAGTTTCTATCTTCTATTGTACTCACACAACAGCTGTTATCCTTCTTAATCTTATATCTGTCCTTATTAACTTATGGCGTTAATCACGCTATCCTTGTTCCACACTAGTGCTGGTACTACTGGAGTGCAGATCTTGCTATCCCTTTCTAATTCTTATTCCTTGCGATCATGTTGCATCCCTCTCGCACCTACGTGACGCTGATCTCTTCATCCTCGTCGCTCTCGGTGACGGTGCTGTGGTTATAGAGGCCCTGCGCCATGAGCTGCAGCGCCAGCGGGTTCCTCTGCCCCGACGCCTTCTTGATCTTGGCGCGCTTGTTCTGGAACCAGATCTTGATCTGCGCCTCGGCCAGGCCCAGCTCGGCCGCCAGCGCCTGCCGCCGCCGCTCCGTCAGGTACCGGTTCTCCGCGAACTCGTGCTGGTGGGGGAAGGGGAAATTAGTCTTGGGTCTGTAGGTTTTCTTCTAAGGTTGGTCTTATGATAAGGGTTAGTTTGATTGAAAAATAAATGTTTAAGGTAATATGTTTTTCAACAATTTATGCTATCTCTAACTTGTTATTGATATTAAAATTTTGATATTGTTTTATGTATATCTATAGTTCTGATTAATCATTTTGCTTTATAAATAATAGTCTCTACAGATTCATCTCTCGTTACCGTGGCTATATTATTACTATTTACCTTTAGTCGTGCGAGTTGCGCAGCGCTAAACGCCGTCCTCGGTCTCTTCTCTTCTGAATTCATCTTCTTTTTCATTCGTCTACTTCTAGGACCTACAACAATAGAAATCACTTATGAGAAACATACTTAACATCTGCCTACAGCCTAAAAAGCTGTTTAACCATAGAGGTGGTAATTATGCAAGGTATGGTCTCCTCGTCATTGTCTATTAAAATTAAAAACTCAATCAACAAGAAAACTTGCAAGAATTGCTATGCTAAGCACAAATATTTTCCAAGTCGTTTATACCCAATATACATTTGTTCCCCTTTGTACCATTACCCTGCAATTAGGGGTAGTATAATTACCCTGCGGTATTAAAACGTGAAGTAATCATATTGTAATGGGGTAATTTTGGCCCATCAATTCATTATTACATGTAATTAAATTTTAAACATGATTTTGTTACCAAACATGGGATATAGTAACGTAATAGTTAAATTGAATATAACCCATGGATTAATAATGGATTTAAAACAGTTTTATTGTAATACCAGCTCATTTGGGCATGGGACCCCGATGGAATGGCAATTTCGATTGAGAAGGCTTAGGTCGTAGTCGACTTGGCTGGATTATTACTTGGCGGACTTTAAATACCAAAAAGTCATGTATAAATCGCCAATGTATGTTTCGAAAATATTTTATTTTTGCTTTTTTTGTGAGGAGCTTTAATAATGACTGCAATTCTCGTGAACTACCCTTTTAGTTTCTATATACCTGCCTACACAAAAGTAGACTAGCATGCTAATTAGGAACAATTTTTCTATTGAATTATATCTGTGATATTAAATGTAAGGCGAACGATATTCTTTGAATTTTCTTTCTCGAGAATATTATATTTCTGAATTTCACCTAATTGACAAAATTTAACATTTTCCTTCACCACAAATTTATGTACATATTATGAATTCATGAGTATAATCTCCCCTTTCAATTTGAGAATAAGGGTGTGAATTGTGGATTTTTTCCTCTGGAAGGGTAGTAACCCTCGTTCGTTAATTACGGTACATCGTGTTTCTGTAATAAACGAGCGTTTTTTATAACCCTTAATATGGCGGCCAAGAACGGCTGCAAAGGGGTATAAAAGGCCCCACCTTTTTCTAAAATCTATTATTTCTTTCTTTTTAAATTAAATTTGTCCTTTATAGCTTAGTATGTCCGTTAGTTATGCAATTCCTTTATTTGATAAGGGTTAGGCCCATATCCAGCATTTTGTTACGCTAACTTGTTTGAAACGGTGGGTGGCTTTCACTTGCCCTTCTGTCTAACCCTATAAGGTTACAGGCGTGATTTTTTTTTTCGTTTATTTAAATATTTCATTTAACATAGTATGATTAATCTTTTGTAAAAGACTGTTGACAATTGAGACAGCCTAACCAAGTCACGAAAGCCGACTAACAAAACGTGTTATTTGATATCAAATTCTCCATAAATTCCGCATTACAAAAGCCAAAAGCATTCTCCATAAATTTCAAAAGTTTTTTTTTGTATAATTCGTAACAGTGCTACCGCAGTATCCTTCATTTGATTGTGCAAACTGTGCCCCTTATTAAATCACATGTAATCAGTGTAAAGAGATCTTGGCTGGCGTGCTGTGGGTAATGGTAGATGTTGTCTGGGGTTTATTTTATTATGTGGCTAAGTATCCGGTTTGCCGGCCTGCATCGCGATTACGACTGATGAGCTGCGTCGCTCGTCGTTCTTGGTTTGCTAATCTATCAGGCAATCATCGTTTACGTAAAACGCAGTGAGGTTTTGGTTTGTTCAGTGAAATAACCATTCTTAATAGGTTCTATGGCGCTGTTAGTGAACATCCAGGCTATAAAACAAGTCACCGCGGATTCCAATTTAATTAATAGGGTGAAGAGAAGAATTTTCAAATCCCAAATTTTGCGTAACGTTCCCGATACTAAAACCATGATTTACTCAGAGTTGTATTATTTCAGAAAGGGTTAACATGTACCAAGCAGTCAGTATAAAGAACCATTGAAAAATTCCTGCTGAAACTAGCACAAGAAGACTGTAAAACCAATGAAATATAGATTTTTAAATACCCGCTTACCACAGCAATAAAATACGTTCTTAATTTAAAATCACGCTAAGTAACAACGAGAGCTACCATTCTACCAGGCATAAAGCTGGCAACACCAATCAGCCGCTATCTGAGGAAACGGCGCCTATAAACACTTCGGCCTCTTCCTGCCTCGGGGATTTTTGCGTCGACAAACCGTTTCACAATGCATTTATAAGCGAGATAAACGTTTCTGGTGGATTTGCGTTTGTGACCTGGTTATTTGTGACGATGGATTTTCGTAGAAAACTCTGTGGTTTGAGCTGCTTCCACTCATTTTAATTTATCTTCCTAATTTGCGTGGGTTTGGTACGATATTTATGCGTTTATCTGACTGCCCTTGAAACAAAAATTTCGTATCAAATAGAACTTATGTAAGACCATTAGAATATTAATTCATAAACCTCGCATCATCTCTTAATTTATAACTGAAGCAATATTTTTGGTATTAAAAATAATAAACAAAATTGATGGCAAACTAAAAGTCGAATTCAAAATAAATCCTTTTACGAGGAAGTGGCATTCATAAACTACCAAACAGTAGCTTTTTTAAACGCTAGCAACACTAACCGTAAAACAGGACAGGAAACAAAGATCTACAAAAAAATCTGCACTGTACGAAGCGGGAACGATCTAAACCGTCGGCGTAAACGGTCCGGGAACGTTTATCACGTTTTAAAACGGCCTGTAAATTTTTTATACGTGTTTTTAATTAAACAAAACTCCCGCTGAAACGTACATATTAACGGGCCGCCGGATTACCGCGTTTTCTTTTAAATATGGCGGCCTGGCACGCCATTTTGTTTTGCCTATTTCGTGAAAACATATTTTATTAAATTGTCTTTTGGAAGTATTTATAAACGTGCTGCACCATTAGACGATTTTAAGGCTTGACAAAATATTTATTTCCAGAATACTAGTTTTATATAAAAGGAGCACAATAAAAAAAAACTTGTATGTATCGTAAGAGTAAAATATTTTTCGCTCATATCGAATTCGAGTACAGGTAAATCGCGCAATGAGGTGATTTTCGCGAATTAATTTCGTTGCACCTGAACACACTTAGTCTGCAAACAGGGAATTAATTTATAAAATAATTACAAGCATGGCGTCAATAAATATTGGTGTCTGGCGTTGATTGCAAGAAATTCTCCCATATATTTGTTTTGCGAGCCATGTGCATAGCCCACGCAAACGAACCAATTTATTCTAAGCATTTTCCATCCATTAAATGTAAAATTATTGCTATTACCGGAGGGGTATAGGCTCTGTATTTTTAAATACTGGCTACTCAAAATAACTACCAAACATGCAATGGTGACTGCAGTGCAATCAAATAGAGTATTGTCTCTCAAAGGTCGGCACAATTATGCCGGCCTGATCGTATCCGGATATTCACAATTCATGGCCGAAACGTGACACTCTTATATCGGTCACTATCTTGGTTTCTTAACCGGTGTAAATTGGTCGTTATTCGAGACAAATATCTCACCTCGACCAATAAATTATCGAGTAAACCCGCCACTGTCAACTAGTGCAACAATAAACAAAACAAATTAACAGAGACATTAAGCAATAAAAAGACATAGTGCGGCCGCAGCCCCTAACTCGGCACATTAAAATACCACCGACGACCCAGCGGACAAACGACGCCGGTAATTTATCCACAGTACTTGCGAATTACGCAGTGGATCCTGTTTACATTTACTCACCCGGTCGTTCATTAGATCACTCATTCGGTCATTCGTTCGATTTAATTCCGTTCTAAGGGGAGGAAGGAATTGTTTCAGTTTTGGGGTAAAATTCAAAAATAATTCATAAAATTGTCTGGAGTGACTGTCTGAACTTAAAAATTAACTATTTCAATAATTGTTGTAAAAATATAAACTTTAGAATTAATATCATTTTGATAAGGTTCAGTTTCTTGAAAGGACACAATTACAATTTATATTTACAACCCATCGCACCCTACTCTAAATAAATTTATACAAGCCTTTATCTCCTAATTACAGACTAACAGCGAATATTTCATTCGTTCATTCACGCCGAATGAGAGTGAATGGATAATGAAGAATTTACGTACAGTGGTTCTATTTTACTGGCTAAGTGACTACTGAATTTGTTAATAAGAGACAAGTCACCAAAATATTGTATCTCTTGTCGGTTTGCACAATTATGTCGAACTGTTCGCAACGAGATATGTACTGTAACATCCGTGAATTAGATATACTTGGATCATAACAGGTTTTGTACTGCCTAGAAAGATCGCTATCGGATACACTACTGACTTTTCGGAGTTTGTGTGTATTGTCGCAATTATCACGAACTTTAAAGCACCATTTATACGGGGAGACTTTCTCGTCTCGAAGAGTATCGTAAGGATAAGAAAAAGAGTTGCATCGAGTAAACATTTATCAGAACACGATAATCTATGGCGGTTATGCCATGCGATAATCGTATATCATTCTCGGCCCGAGAAACTCTCCCCGTGTTAACGCTTAATGTTGAAGAAGAACATCGTATGAAACCTGCATAAAGAGATCTTAATAATAACCTCCATGGCATGTGTGATCCGACAGCCCGCATTCAGCTAACATGTGGACTATAGCCTAAGCCTTCTCAATCGAGCTTTCGCTTGTAGAGGAGTTCGAGCTCCAATAAGCTGATGCAGTACAAGTTTTGAAACGAACTTCAAATATTTTCTTTCTACAACTCATCCGGCACTACACGCAATAAAACCCCAAGTTTTTGATTAAGCAGTAAAGTGATAGAAGTGGAACCAATCGCGAGCATTACGTTTTTGTTCGCTCCAAGGCCGGGCCGATTACGGACCTCGGTTCACTCACCTCCGAATTAAGCTATTAATAACGGATACAAACTGCGGAATTGCAAACTGCCAAGTGCCATGTTTTTGACTAGTTTTTAGCGCTGGTTTGCTTGCAAGTTCTGTAGAACATGAAGAACGCACCGTCCCGTACTATTGATCAAGCTCATCTTTTTCTTACTAATGAGAATGGTGAGACGAGCAGGTCGCTCACTTAATGACAAGCTCCATCTCTCCTTAAGAAAAAACAACATCACCAAGAACTTGTTATTAAAACATAACATTGCATTGCGCTAGTCGTACCGATACTAAACGTGCTAAGTCTCAAAATGTTCAGTAATTGATAATCTAGATAAGATTCTTAGAAGAAGAAAACTAACCATGTTATCCCAGTCCCACTGCCGGGAACTAACCACCCCTCTTACTTAAAATTGGTAATATCTTCACTCGCCTGGCTAGCAATACGCTGTGACCTAAGAACGAAATTAAAAACAAAATAATTGCTATACCCACTGGCCATTACCATACAGACAAACATGCAAAACATCTTTGAGTATACGTATCATAAGTGATCTATCAACGCCATGATAAATTTTTGGCGTGTTTTTATGTATTCGACCATTAAAATCAAGTTTTGTGAGAAATTAATTTGAAAGAATAATAAAGTTTTATTTTATCACACCTAGCATCGTAGGCGTTCGATTGAGTAAATGAAAATATCTGTTTCTTGTAAATCTTTTTGTTATCTTAAGAGAATTATGAGCTATTCATTTTGTTTTATTATGTCTTAAGTGTTTTAATGTGATTGATGTAGTTGAGATTGGGAATTCGACCTACGATCATTGAAACTGTTAGCATAGGTAATAGTTAAACAAATAGCCGAAGTAATTACAAGGAAGTCTAAATTCGTATTCCTTTTTCACTATAATTTCTCTGTTAGCCAACACTTAATTCAAAATTCAACCTTCCTTTAGACACTACCCACAAATTCACAAATATGGATATATTTTGAAGTACACATTAGATTGCTATTCATCTAATTCTTTAGCTTTGAAAATTCATCAAGATACAACAATAGTTTTGAAGTAAAAGGCAAATAATTGTTATAATATCTATGGAAGAAAAATTTCAACCAATAAGTACACAGGCAGAGGCGCCACCAGAACACCCACATTTGGCCTTGTATGTTCCGTCCCATGATGTGATTGGGGGCGAGCCTATCGCCACATCGGGCACAAATTCCTGAATCCAGGCTGATAATGAATAGAACATTTACAATATAACCAGAATTATATACAACTTAAATATCCGTGTAACTATTTGTTATGCAGTATTAATGAAACAGCTGTACGTACAAAAACTGTTACATTCGCAGTCTACAAGAAAATCTCTTGCTCGTTTCAACTGATTGTTTTCCCTTCAGGTGCGAAGCTTTGGATGTGGTGTTACCTGTGTTTTTCTGTCCCGCTCACCCTTCTATAGGTGTGAAAGAGACGGCTATAACAGGCTTTTATTTTTATTATATTATTAAGTGATATAAAGAATAGTCTTATTGGAAGTGGGAATGTAAATGTACCACCGTTTCTGGTTCAGGCTATGTAAGTAGCCGATGTAAAGCGAAAAGTATGATGTCAGCGTATAATCTATTGTAATCATAAAATAAAAAGAGAAAAACAGAGAATCTCATCCTGCCCGTTTAATCTACAGCAGCAATTGAACATTATCAAATACAATCTAATAGTAAATTATTCAATATTCCATGTTATACAAGGTTGCATATATAATGGATGACTGTAAGAATCAAATGCCAAACATTTTTAATCAGGCAACCCTAAAGGTCGTTTTAAAAAATTCAAACTAGCGCATCCGACTTTTCCTTCGTCCACGCGATATTACATATTCAATGGGCGCGCTTTCACACCCTTGGCACAATTTTACTGTTATTATCAACTTTATCACTTTAACATAAGGTATAATTTTGCTTGAAGAAATTCTTAGAGTATGTCACAATGTGATTCCGACTTAAATGCGAAAAGAATAAGGTCGATATTACTTTGTACAAGTGCGAAAAATGTTAAAATATTAACAATTACGTTTTATACCTTATTTCCAAAACGGTAAGGTAGAAAATCGATTGCATTGTAGCTCTATTGCTTAACCATAGAATCGATATTTTCTTTGATTCCGAGGGTAAGTTTATGGTGGAAAATTATAGGTTTTGATTTGTAATGCTGTCCTGCTCAGACATATTGTAATAAGGGTAGGAGCGAGTGAGATGGGTTGCCGGGGATGTCGCAAAAGGTCTACGGTTTGTGTATACATAATTATTGATTAAGCAGTTGGCCATAATTTGGTTTGCCAGGATGTGTATCGCCGTATTGACAAGAGACCTAAAGAATTTGTATGATATGAACACAGGAAACTGAAATCATGCGAACCTCAAAATGATTTTAAGCTTACTATCATTTTACTAGGTGTGGGAACATAAACAGAACCACGTGTTAAGTGTCATATTATTTTTATAGTGTTATTATCCTAATTTCAACATTATTTATTTGGAAAAGGATTTGAAAATTTGACGATTTTTTCTTCACCAGCTAACGACGGTAACTATCGACAATCAAACATACTTGAACATCCAACGCGTTCGAACACGAAAATATCTACTTACTAATTCGGGGCAATAACATTTTATGATTTTATTGTGGAAAGTGTAAAAACCAATGGGCCCACCGAAACACTCCAAATCAAGTTATTATAGGATTCTTATAGGGCAAAAACATCGACGCCCGGTGGCCCTTTCCGCGTAATAGTGATGCGCCTTATGAATTTTTATCGATGAATTCGTTTATCGACCTTTTTTAATTGAAATTCATTTTTGTAATTAACGTTTTCGGGACGCTAACGAGCTGTAAAATATACGGAATGTAATATACAGGGAATATCTTTGAGAGGCTTGGATAAAAAGCTCGATCAGATATTGTAACGAAAATTAGAAATTTTCAAACGGAATAATTTAGTATCTGTTACTATCATATTGGTGAAGGCTTGTTTAAAATAAGAATAATTGCCATTAATTCCAACAAAATAAGCAACTTTTTATGAGATAAAGTAGTATTAAAAAATCACTTCAATTTTACTCTCATGGCACTGACTCTCCAAGAAAGTGTCCATTGATATTTCTTAAACTATCAAAAATATCGAAACATAATATAAATCACTTGATAATCCTAATAATCATTTCTTTTTCCTATTTATATATCCATCGGATGGTTTCCTTTAAGATACCTGGTGTGATAAGGTCGCCACTTGTAATACTATTACTATTGTGTACATTCTTAATCGTATCTCTGTTGTGCAAAAAAGGATTGAATAATTAAAATAAATAATGATAATCAGACTACTAAGAACATTACGGATTTCTATCTCTCAACATTTTTGGAACATGGACCCAGTGGCTTCACACACCCAAAACCAATATTCTATGTGGTTATACCAAAGCATGCGTCAATAAAAACGGATCAAAAGCTAAACTACTAAGCACAGTGGCTGTTAATCTTGTGATGCGGTCGCGGTTCCACTCCCGGGCAGTAAACGAGCCCCCCCACGGCTCAAACGGTTTCCAGTCTGTGGTAATCAACTACTGAAGATGTTAATTTCGGTTTCATATATCTTTTATTGCCTTATTGCTTAAGGGGGATCATGTTTCTCGGCTATTAATGTGCGCTCTGCTGTTTCATGGTTATTTGCTTTACTTCTTTTAAGCATTTCAGGCTTTTGTAGTATTATTCCAATAAAGAAGCAAGTGGTTATAGAAGGTCGTTGATACACTGGACTTAATCAGCTAGGAGGGCCTAATACAAATTGGTTAAGATCTTAAACGCATGATAAATTGACTACAATGCACTCACTAGTAAGCGCAGTATCCACAAGCGAAGGTTAATAGTAAGAAATGGTTATGTCTTGCCATTGAGCATAATTGTTCCGACCTGGTTGTAACCGGATGTATACAGGCTGAACTCAAAACGCGTCGTTTTTTCTTATTCTCACTTTTTCATCACCAGACTGTTTGTTACATACCCATAAAGTACTCATGGAAAACTTTGAGATATACAAGTGTACTAACAAAATTTCCCACCTCCCCTAAAGCGATAATTAACCTCAAAAGGCCAAACGCTAGAAATTGCAATTGTCCCCAATCAAAGGCATAAATACCGAGCAGGCACGAGTAATAACAGTAGTGAGTAATCAGCAGAAAGCGCTTCATTGAATTATTATGTTATTAGTTCGATCCGAGGTAATTGACATTGTTAACTGGTTTTTAATACTCTGTTAATGGGATGGGAATTATTTCTTAATGTTTTATTGTGTTCCAATACTCCGAAATCGTAGGGAATCAATAATCATGCATTGGAGTGTTTGGAATGTTTAGTACTTATGAATTTAAATGATTTATGATAGTGCACGTGTTTTTTTAAATCTTGAAATTTCTTAATATCATACTTAGTTCAAGCAAAACATATTTGACTTGTCTTCACTCAAAAATATCAAAGACGTATCAAATAAAAATCACATTTCATAAAAAAATTTCAATTTTCATTCAATCACATTTTCATACATACAATTTTCTATTCCAACATCAACCAATTTGATACATCACAAAATGTGTATTATGAATTTAAATTCAGTCTAGCAAACAGAAATCTATCGATCACGTTTGTTTATATCGATAATCTCGAGGTGCATCCCTGTTTTTCCTTGTAAGCCCAATTGTCACAGTAGCGGGAAGTGGCGAGCGACTAATTAAAGCGAGACGACAGCCGGGAACACAACGGTGGTACACTCCACCACTTACTAGATAGGTGCAGGCATCAAACTTTTCACACGAAACAATGTATACGGGGTTAGTGCACCCGAACGGACTGTAATTAGGAGTTTTTTTTTTTTCAAAAATGTTACTATTTATGTTAACTAGATTTTTTCCATCATTTTGACTCAACAAAAGTGTTGTATAACACCATCGAAGGGTGTGGTCTTCAACCTTTATAGATAAAAAAGATACCTATAAAAACATCATTTAATAGGGTAATAAATATACATTTTCAGCACTTGTATTTAGGAAGCTGACTCACGGGATCTGAATAATAAAAATATGTTTTTAAGCAGTATTGTACTGTAACTTAGATACATAAAACTTTAATACATTACTAAGCACTTGTTCGCGCGACGGTACAGACATTCTTACTGAACGGACGATCAAATTTAATTTCGCTTTTTTTACAAAACTTAATGTCGAATTATCTACTGGATAAAGTGACCATTATACAAGTAGACATTACCAATATAACCGCTTGTTCAAAACAAGAAAAAAAAAACAAAAAATATAACGTTTATATTCTAGTACTCGTAGTATCGTATGTGTTTGGTAATTGGTTATTCCCAGTTGGAATAACCTTATTAAGACTTTTTTTCTTTCTTACACCATGGCTGAAGCTAATTAAAACTTCGCATGACAACCCGCACCCATCAAAAGTCAAAGCCTCTCGAAATGAACATCCTTTTAAAAGAGGTGGGAGAAAGGAGTACGATTTTTTGGTATTAAATAACTAAAATATGTTTTCCCTGACATGCAAAGACCTTCACAATAAAATAAAGAGAGGTAGAGTGGTAGAGTCAACTAGTTAATAAGCAGCAGACCGGGCTCCGTGGCGTATCTTGGGAGAGGCCTATGTCCAGCAGCGGGCTGCAACGGGCTGATGATGATGATATCCGGACATAATGCATGATTCTGTCGACCAGGGAGAGATCCCCATCTCACGTGTGGATTATCTTCCTACACTTCCGCTGCATTCAAGCATAGTAACCACATATAAAATCCTTAATCGTTGGTACTCATTACTCAAGCCTCAATTTCTGCGTATCATGTAGCGATGTAAGCACAAGCCCACTCCCACAGCCATGTCCATTTTGGGCGCCGTGGCAATTGCACCACGGATCACTGATTACAATGTTGGGTTCCGGTTTATTGAGTTTTAGGGTTCTGTGAGATTGATGCGAAACCATTGCAGGTTAAGAGATTTGTAATAAACGTAATATATCAGTATAGTTTGTATTGAGGCTTTATTTATTTTATTGATTCTTAACTTCACGAAAAAGGGAAAACACTCAATAAACACAAATAAAAAAATCTTAATTAAAGAATAACTAAAGTTTTATAGAAAACTTCAAAATAATAGAACTGCTGTTAAATTCGGATTAGTGAAATAAGTGAATATTCAAACTTGTCGACTTCTAAAATCCACCACCACCATTTTCAAAAGTCCTTCGATTTAGATGTCGTGAATTTTCATAAACGTTAAAAACCATTAAATAACCCGCTCTTTTTACGTCCTTTGCCATAAGAAAACATAATTTAAAAAATGCGAGTAACGAACCTTCATGCAACATACAGACACGCATGAACAAATCTATCGTGATAGCGCAGAGCAAAAACTATTCCGCGAACAACGTGCTAACTGCCGACTGCTCAAACAACATTAATTACGCCATTGTCAGCACATTATTGCAGCTATGTATCTAGTGATAGAAACTTGTCGGATTGTAAAATATATAAATACACCCAATAGTCACATACTTAGTCCTGGCCCAACATTAAGATCAATTAAGTTTTGTGTCGCAGGTATCAGGAGCTACGAGAGACTTTTCGGTCTCACAAACACCATAACCCGAGACAAGTACTTGTTGGCGTCACAAATATTTGTCTTGATGTGGCGATCGAACCCGCGGCCTCTCGTTTCACAGCCGGAGTATAACCAACTGCGCCACGGAGGCTGTCAAAAATGGATACTGTACTATCTATAAGTATTGTGCTAGTAGCTAATTGCTATACAAGACGATATAAATAAATAAATAAATAAAATAAAATGGCGCAATTGATTCGCATGCCAGTTACAAAACCAGAAGCTTCGAATTTGATTCTCGTACCGAGAAAATTAATATTTGATCCAACTAAGCTACGAATAACGAGGATACAAATATTTGCCCCAACTAAGCTTCGAAATTTGTCTCGGAAAGAATGCTTAAGCCGTCGGATCCTTATATTTTAACTTAACATTCCCGTTACTGCTTTATCATATCAATACAAACTTGCGACGGGTTATAAAACTAAAAAATAGGAATAGTGATAAATAAAAAATACATTAGGGTGATGGCAACGATAATATCAACAAAAAGCCCAGGGCATCGCATCAAAGAAGCACTAAAAACCACCTGAACCACTTAAAACATTATTCAGACTTTCATTAAACTAATATTTTTTAACACCTTTACCTTCAGACTGTCCATCATGCCGTAGAGCTCAAAATGGCGGACTATTTTAGCAAAATACGGTATTATTACGCCCTGCAAAGGAATTATGGGCAATTATTATTTATACCATAATAAAACGCCAGGACAGACATTTAGAAAAATTCCTTAAAAAGCATGCGTTCCAGAAATGAGCAACAAAACTAAATCGACATTTTTTTGGAATTCCCACTCATTACTAAAAAACGTAACAAATGTCTTTGCTTTTTATAATAATTAAATTGAAAATGTTCCAAGTTAAATACTCGGCTATTTTTCATTGCAATACGACAAACGGAAGCAGAGTTATAAAATATGTCATTTGCGCTGCGTGTCTGGCGGGCATAAAGGCAAGGTTTTAATCTATTTGTTTATAAGATCCCACGGGACGGACAGTAGCAAACTCGGCGAGAATATACGGTCAACACCTTCTCTAACTCATAATATATATTTTTTAATAATACAGGTGTGTATCGCCTTTTTTGTAAGTAGCCACTGGGCGTGTCGCCATTACGGCGGCAAGATGGCGGCGCCGCGCAAAAACAGCTGATAAACGCGCCAAATAATTGCTACTAAATTGTTTCATTATTTCACCTGTTTATTGCAAGCCAGTGTTGCAAACTTGCAGTCTACACACCCGATAACAACCTTTCCACAGTTCTCGACGTTAACACCCTAAGAATAAGGTTTACATTTGTACGGAACAAGCGTGTCCGTAACATTGTCAACCCGTTAAGGAAATTAAGGCAAGTGTCAAAGTGTGAAAAAATTACGTTCTTATTTAAAAGTTTATGTAAATTTGGACTTTATGTGCGTTGAGATAAAGTATAAAATTGCGATCGGTAATTGTTTTCATAATTGAATACGCCATAATTATCTTGTCAAAAGGTTTTTTTAATGACAGGGTTCTTACTGTGGGCAGAGTTGAAACGATAACGCAAAAATAACTGGTTCTCTCGTTAACATTATTACGTTACTTGACGGCAGAAATGCTTTTTTATCACATCTTTTAAAAAATTAAGTGTTATCAAGAATGGATATAAATAATCGGTACATTTAAACTTTAAGCAATTTTACTAAGAACTGAAATTGAGGTTATTTTTTATATGTTTTTAAAACATGTGAAATTACTGAAATACGCGAACATACACCAAAGGTACAGTTTTGTAATTACAATTACACCCGCTGATGGGGGCAGGCGCGGGAGGAGACATGTTGTATTGACAATTTTGTCGTGTTGTAATTAGCCAAGACCATATTTTATTGTAGTCATAGGCCAACGTAATCACAACATATTTTTATAAACCGCTCAATTTTTGTAAAGTGATTAGCGCTATAGTGGTAGCGCACGAGGGCCATAAATCGTAAATAATTGTACTCACCAAATTTCATAATTTGTAAATTAAATATTCAACATAAGTCTGGTACCCTTCAAAAATTTAATTAAAATAAATAAGTTACTTGGTCAGTCAACATAAATACTCTGAAACAAGTTCACATTATAATAAAGAAATAAAACGCAAATCAATCCACAAAAAATGCTCTCCGTCGCAGAATCGAACACTGGACCCTCTTTTTTAATAGAGATATGACAGCAAAACAAAATATGTAATTGAGCATGTCGAATGTTGGTAACGAAGATTTCCCTGGTGAGATGATGATGATGAACGAGATGAGACTGGTTATATCCTAGGGCCTAGGTAATATGTTCTGAGTCAGAAAAACAAACAAGCGGACAAGAAGCTCATAATATATGTATTCTGAAAGTGGTAGTCTTACTTTGAAACTATAAAATTGTCTCACAGAAAACCGATTTAAAGCTGCGTTTGATTTGGTGAATAAGATTTTACCCCATAACTAGGGTGAAAAAATTATATATAGTGTGGAAAATTCGTCTAAGTTTAGCCTTTATAACCGGTTTTGACCAGTATACTATGCGAGAGACATCCATTTACACACCAGTGGATACTCTACATGCCATACACTTTAATATCATCAGTGACATTGAAGTCACTACCATTCGCGACCTCCTACTTCACAACCGGTGTTACCCAATGCGCCTAGAAATCTGTTTACGTATTCACCAACGCCTTCTTCGGTACAATTTTAAAAGACTTATTATCATTGTTAACGTAAGAACAATTATTAATATTCAACAAAAAAGCTGAAAATTATTTTTTGCCACCAAACCCTAAAATTACGCAAGACCAGCCTCATCATTGTTAACAACAATAAATACACAAAAAAACAATAAGCGAAAATAACGCGATATTTTTGGAATATGAAGAAACTAGCTTTCTGTATTAGCATACAATGTGTTAAAACGTTGAAACGTGTAGAACAGTATGACCTGTGACACTGTCAGTGAGGACCAGTTGACAGGCGTATTGTTCGGTTTACTCTCTGTTCAGTTGTTACGTAGTTTCTGTTATTTAAGTCCTCGTAAAATTTTTTTTTTACTAGTATGATAAGTGCGTGGTGGCCTGTTGGTAACGGATCAGACGCGTCTGCCAACATGTTCATGATGGTCGCGGGTTCGAATCCCAGAGCACACCTCTGACTTTTCGGAGTATTGTGTGTCAATTACCACGTACTTTAACGGTAAAAGTAAACGTCGTGAAGAAACCTGCATACCGTAGCGATTTTAAAGAATTTCTACGGTATGTAAGTCCGTCAACCTGCACTAGGCCAGCGTGGTGGACTATATGGCCTAACCCTTCACAATCGTACTTTCAATTGTAAAGGAGGCCCGTGCCCTGCATTGAGACGTATGTATATGGGCTGATGCAGGATGACAAAGTGCGAGATAGACATTTCTTACTTTATACAATTATGTCGGCCTGAATGTTTTCGGATATACACAGGTGAACCCGAAAAGCGACACCCTTATCGTACAACGGGTTCTCCGTTATCCGGAGGTAAACGAATTTTTTTAAACCGAGTAATATTAATGTTTAGAAGCAAAATTACACATTCAAGCGATTAGGGCAATAAATGTTGCAATTTGATTTCGTAGGTGTATAATAATATAAGCAGTGGTAGAGTTCTGCTGCTCGACCCCAGTGCTACCACTATCTGAGAAAACCGACATGAAGTAAGTTCGTTCCGTCATTATCATTCCTGGAGACACAAAAAATGTAGTTGACTGTTAATATCTGCTAAGACAGCGGTAACTGTTTATGACAGAGCTCTTCGGCCGATTTTTATTCAACCAGTAGGTACTATAAATGAAGTGTCATTTCTTATCATAAGTCGGACTTTATTTCTTTTCATAAGCCGGACTTTATGCAATCAAGAGTTTTTACCATATCCAACGTCATATCAAATCGAAAAGCATAAAAAAGATCTCTCTTCTATTACGCATACCAAAACGTACAGCTAAATAGTTATTTCCAGCCGCCATTTTTATTAATCAAAATAAATAAAAGAGCACAGAACAATTCCGAATAACTATTGACACGGCATAATCGAAACTAACGGTTGCATCGCAAATGAAAAAAGCAAATCCGGTAGCCGCAAAACAAAAACGAAACGGAACGTTGCAAATATAAAAAAGAACAAAAAAAAAGAAACATTTTGACAGAATGTGTCGACGGGAGCAAATGGCCGAGTGTTGACAATTCCCACTTCAACACGACGCGTGACGCGAAATGGTTTTACAACTGTATTTTTTGTATTATTTCTTGTGTTTGTTGTAAATTACTCCCCGGGGGATACAAGACGTAATTCTAATTAAATAATTGTGTACTTATAAGATGGCTAATTAATCTTTCAATTCCCATTAGCCTAATTTAATTGCAACATCCACACAACCTCAATATTAAATTGGATAATACTTTTTACAGTAGCCTGAATACTTATATAGTCGTTGCTTTATAACCAACTTCAAAATAGGTGGAGGTGTTATGTCCGCATGCATATATTTTTAAATATATTAATCGATTTCTCTGTTTTAGTTAGTTTTAATGATTTTCCTTGCATTCGTTTAAATTTGCTCCTAGTTGGTTCCATTTTTATTTCGTTTCCATTAGACCTTTTTAAAACCTAAATAATCGATTTTAAAAAAGTCGAAAGTAGGCAATCTCATTTATTTTTAATAACAATATGTCACATTAAATACTATATTCCAATAACACGTAAGATAACATTAAAAACAACCTCAAGCCTTACATTGTAAGGGGCACACGGGGCGTATTAACATCAGCGCTGGAGTGTAAACACACAGACGCACCATTTGTATTAACTTATTCTAATTTATTATAATACTATACCAGACGCATTGTGGATACAACAATGCCTGTTCATGTGAATTAATTTAAAATAAATAACACAATCGAATTGTTTGCTTTGGTGATAAAATAATCAGATTGGTTATCAATTTGTTTAGGTGTTGTCAATTGTTTTTATGCTGTCTTTAGGATGACTTTTTGGTATAAATGACTAATTTATTACAGGTTTTACCAAATGATAAGTCTTGGGAATTATTAGTATACCAATTGATTAACAAATTAAATTAAATGACAAGATCTTTTTACGGATAAAAAAGGAGGCTCTCAATTCATCTGTTTTTTGTACCTTTTGCAAACAACAACTAAAGACTACAATTTAGTAGAAGGAAAGTTCAATTTAATCATGCCGTACGACATCCTTGCCAGTTTGTAAAAGTTATTTAATCATGAGCAAAATCTAGAAACCAGATCTAGTTTTAGGTAGGTAATAATTGTCTTATTGCATAAGTTTTTATCCCATAGATTTGGTAAGCGCACTTATTATGTATGCAGAACATATTTGTTTTAACCTGAAAGACAATTTTACGAAGAATAACATGAATAGCTAACACCACCGCTCCATCAAAGAACTATTTAATTAGTAGGTACAATAAATATAACTGATGAAAATTGTTAAGGTAATTTCATATTATTAACAGGAATAAAACGGATTGCAACTGTTTAAGCTGCATTGTAATTAATATTAATTGCGTATAATAATTGTCTAAAAATAAAGAAAAATAAATGGTATATAATTACGTAGAATATATTCACTAGGTGTTTTATTACACGTATTGTGCTTAACAATGATGACTTTAAGTTTATATCAACATTACGTTTTTTAGACAAACGTAACAATTCGGACCATCAGATATCATAGCACAATATTTCATATAATTGGTAGTATTTACTCTGTAGTTTCCATCGTATTTTTATCAAAATTAGTATTTAAAACAATATAAAAGCCTACAATTCAATAAAACAGCGACATAAACACAACTGTGTTGTATAGTCAAACCGGAATATTAATTAGCCGACGGCTAGCTAACTAGACTCGTTTAAGTTTTTTAATCTCTTTAAAATTACTGATTTATATTTTTTTCTTTAATTACCTTCTCCTATGTTTTATCTCCTTTGAATCTAGATATTCCTATACAAATAACAATCTAATCCTTTAAAAGAAAAAGAAAGCTAAAAATGATCTTCATCTGCATTTGCCTTGCTGTCAACAAATAAATCTGGAGTTAGTACTTACCAGAGCTTGGTCGGTCGCTGTACCTAGTACAGTAGACCCAGGCCGGCCACAGCTGCCCAGTGTTGCTCATCGAAGACTGGCTGCCCGTGTCAGTGCTGCCACACGTGGACAGCGCCCCGCTCGACGTCGACGACACTATCGAGCTGGCCGAGTCTGGCCTCTTCTGCGCTTCGGGCACCTTCGGCAGTTCCCGCTCCCGGTGCAACTGCTCACCAATCTGGGCTACTGTGTGCTTCAACCCTCCTAGAGGCGGCAGGGAATTGAAATCGGATTCTTTAGATTTGAGATAATCGAAGTTATATTTCTGCTGTGATAGGTCGTAAGATTTGTACAGGATGCTGTGGTTGGGCCCCGCTGGCTTCGGTCCCTCGATCTTGCTCGTCTTCCGGATGGCATTCAACCCGAACTCCGGGTGCAGGATGTTGCTTATAGAGAAGGCTATCGGCGCCGACGCCTGCTGCCGCTGGTTCCGAAGCTTGTCAGGCTCGAATCTTTGTTCTTCTGTGTTTATCTGAGGCTTCACGTCCGGCGTCTCCGGTCTAAAGTAGTTCTGGTACTCGTTGTGGCCATCGGGGCTCGGTGGCGGAGAGTTGGGCTGTATCTTGACAACCATCATGGGCGAGGTCCTATCGAACCTCGACTCGATCGTGGTGCAGGTGTACTGGCTCTGGGGACAGTAGCTCATCGGGTTCTCAGGATGAGGAGCGGGCACTCGGCCAGCCACGGGCCCGGGGCTGTTCGCCTGGCTCGGACTGCAACGGTCTTCGAATGCCATGTTCACAACACAAAAAGTCACAAATGTCAGTTACGATCGATGCTCATTTCTCAGTCGCGACACTTTTTTGACACCTGTCAGATTGAAACGTCAAGTGGACAGGTCCGCTCGCGGCGGCGGCGGGCGAGCAACTGCGGCCGCTCAGACACGCCCATGATCAAACAAGCTTTTTTACCCTACCCTTCACATTTTGTAGGCGTCGACCGCTTTCCGACGTCGCGGAGGCACGTCACAGTGTCCCGTCTCTGTCTATCCCGCCGTGTGCAGGAGTGAGCGGGACGACGAGAGCGTGTTATTAGCCAGATTGTGTGTTTAGCGGACTCAAGGGATTTGTAATTCAGTTGTAAATTACTATACGGCTCTTTTGCGGCCCGTAATGTATCAATATATAGGTTTTGTGCGTACAGAATTTCAATTAAACTTTGACAGAATTATTAGATTGATAGAGCCGGCAGCCATTTTGATGAATTATTGAACGTATGGTAGCATTGTTTTTTGCGTTGCGATTAAGTGGTTGGAATAATTGAGTTATTTTTTTAAGGTTTTTATTAAAAGTGTAATTATGGACACCCTGCGTAACGAGTGGTAATCGCGACATAGGATCTAGATCTAATAATTATTCTAAGCTCTACTGGCTTAGCGGTAGCTAGTAAACATTATAGTATTTTTATTTTTATGAGTTATCGTTACCCGTGGCTTTGCTTGTGAGATTAACAACATTAAGTTATAGTGTGATTACGTTTAGGGTTATGTAACGTACACTAGAATGAAATTCAAGTACTGTTTTGTTATAATTTATTTTAATAAAATTTTAAGAGCTGCCTTATTGCTATTCGCTTAGTTTACTAGTACAGACGCCTGGTGTATTGTGTTGCTGATTAAACTTTAATCATTGAAACTATTTAATACATCTGTAGCCGTCAAGTAAATAAAATTATATTGTTAAAAATAATTATAGGTATGTATTTGTTCCCTTAAACAAAACAGAAACAAAGTCTTGAAACAAATATTTCACTCCACTTCAAAAAATCCTTCGTAATTATTACATAATCACTTTTTTCTTTAAAAGCTTTTAATTAACAAAAGCATATAAAACTCAAATACTAATTAAATAATATAAATTAATTACCCAAAAAATCTATGACAAATTACGTGTTATTTAATTTGAAATATTAATTACATTTAATGGCAAATGCTTCTTTTTTATGGCGAAAGCTAGTCGTTAAATATTCATAAATAGTCACCTACTGACAATTGTCGGCTTATTTCGTTTAATGAAAACATTTTAACCGTATACAGACAATTTTTTCCATTTCATATTTTATTCGTTTTTATGCCCGAGTTATGTTTTACCAGCGGAATCGCTTGAACAAGAAAATGATTTTTTTTTTATTAAAAAAATGACTAACAAAGAGCTGTTAAATTGCCTGTCGTAAAAATATAAAATTACAATGTTTTTTAAGTTCACGTGAATGTAAGTGAAGTTAAAAATGTAAATATTAAACCATATCCGCGAAAAAATCCGTAAAAATAGTTTTATTTCAATATTAAATTAAATATCAAATAATATTTATGTAAATCTATTATTAAATCTTTTGAATATGTCCCTTATAAAGGTTATTAACAATTTAAATCTAATATTTTAATTTTCACCCACAGTTTCAAATCCAAATCTGAGCGTAAAGCAAAATTATAAAAAATGAAAAACAAAATACGTAACCTAGGAATCAAACAGGTTACAAGTCAAAACTTTAAGTTGGGCCACCACTAAAATTGAACATTTAAGAGCGTACATAAATTAAAATGACAATAACAGACGGACAGACAATTTTATATTAATTTTACGCACAAACTTGTAGACAGATCTGGGTCACAGTAGGTGTTGTATTTTTCATAAAATTGTTAATTAAACGCGTCGTTAAATTAATTTTAATGCCATTGAATAATTCAAAGCTAATTACAACTTACACAGCGTGTTTCGTTAAAGGTGTTGAAATATTTTTGGCGCTACTTATTTCTCATATAAAATGTTGTTTTGTTATTGGACAATTTGAATGCGTGGACCTATTTAAATATAAATATTAGCGGCCCTATTTGTAGACAGATTTTAAACCTTTCTTTAGTTATCGAATGTCTTGTCTTCTTCGCTTTAACTGAATTCTGAAGTCGTTCGAAAGGGGCAAAAGATTCGAAAAATAGGTTTTAAATCTGTCAATGAATAAGACCTAAGGTGTTTTATGTCTAAAAATACATAGATACTACTATTCTCTCTACTATTCTTTGCGAGGATTGAAACACAAAGATCAAGTAAAATTAGCAAAAATAAAGGATTTATACGTATAAAAATGTTTACTTTTCTATAGCAAATCGAAATATTGGCCAAATCTTTTTTTAGGTAAATAAATATACCCAACAGATACACACATGGTCCTGACCCAATATTACCAAGACTTATGTCGTAGGTATCAGGACCTACGAGACCTTTTTCGGTCTCTCAAACACCCAGTCTCGAAAAAATAATTATGGATTGCATAAACATTTGTCTCGGTGCGGGCATTGAACCTGCAGCCTCTCATCTCACAGCCGGCGTCCAAGAAACTGCGCAGAGTCTGTCAATCAACAAAAATACTATTTTCAACAAAAACAATTTTTAAAATCGTGTTTCCTGTTATTTATTAACAAAAACTTATTTTCTAACACCCAAAAGCAATGTCAAAAGGCACCGACGTCATCCTTCTTCAGAAGCTCCCTGACCCTGATGGGAGGCTGGGTACATGTCGGCGACATCAAGCCGTGACTCTTGCTCCTATGCTAATTACTTATTGTTCTGTACTCTTGTGTTACGCCCGGTTTGTGTTAGTTTGTGTTCACTGACGGGAGATGGCGCTAGTTGTTTGTTGGCAGGGTTGTACTTTATGTTTGAATGAGTATTTTCTTTTTTATAACTTTTATGTTTTTAGTAGGATACATAAATAAGCTCACGCTTATATACCCGGATATATAGGCAGAGAGTCACTATGACTAGTGCCACCCACAGTGTGCATGTATTTCCGTCTCAAATACCGACATGCAAATTTACGAAATAGATTGTCGATATTGCCAGAATTTAAACCCGGGACCTTACGGTTCACAGTCCATACATGCTCCTATCGACTGAATATACTTCTATTGTACTCAATAAGGCGATGATCATGCTATTAGGTATTTGTATCTGGTGGATAGTCTCGATATAGCCTGTGCTTATTAAAGCAAGCATCGGCTCTATCTGAGCGTAGATGTGATCAACAGTAAACTGACTTCAAGTTATAATTTAGCTGTCCGTTAAGTTAATGAGATTCATACAAGTCTAATATTTAAACTTTAATTTCATTTAATTTCCTCCATACCTCCCATTCTGTAATATTCCACGTTTGCTAGATTTTCATGTGTGCTGGTCACTTTCCAGAAGAAAACCTTCTGTTTGTTATGGCGAGTTTGGTCATATCGTTTGATAGATTGATTTTACTAGACTAGGCAGTCACGCCTTCAAGAGCCTTCCACAGTTTTGTGGAATTTTGGTCATCATTCACGGTATGTTAATTTTCTGTCCTACTATAGGTACTAGGAGTGCATAAACGCGTAGTGTCAAAGCGTGTTGCAGTACCTCATATGAATTGATTGTAAAACACCAGTTTTCATTCTCATTTCAAATCCCACAATGTTTCTGTGTGTCCTGCTGGTATAAGCACTAGGGGAGCATAAACACGTAACATCTAAGGGTGCGCAGTACTACTACTTATAGATTGATTTTATTTTACAAAATTCTTGCCCGTTCAGTACTAGGAGCGCATACTGTATGTGTATGTAGTGTTGGGCCGTGCTGAACTGAGTGTCGGTACCGGCGGCGCCGACGCAGACAATGGTGGTAAAAACAAAAGAGCGGCAACGCGCCCTCGCTAACGAGACGACGCGACCTGTCACTCCGACTCGAAAGAAAAGACGGCTACTCGTGCGCCAACATGTTAGCT
Source organism: Deilephila elpenor (assembly GCA_949752805.1). Lineage (NCBI taxonomy): Eukaryota > Metazoa > Arthropoda > Insecta > Lepidoptera > Sphingidae > Deilephila > Deilephila elpenor. Next base: position 13,836,111 of record OX457104.1, on the reverse strand, counting down.
TATGCAATAAGCAATATTTACAGGAATTATCGTTTTCCTTGTCTTTTCAAAACTTATTTGAATATTTAATATATTAACTATAAGTAGAGTCTTGCTGAATGAGGTTAAACTACTATACGAACAGTCAACTCGACCTGAATAATACTGATGTCTTACTGGAAACCAAGGTGAAGTAGTAGTTCTGCGCTTGCGACCCGGTTGGCGCTTGTGATTGGTGGAGACCATAAAACTGATGGTGGAGGTATTTGTATCTGCTACTATAGTGATCTCAGCACAGTGCTTAAGAAACTATGTCAGTAGTCCACGTTGGTAGCAAGTGCTTCTGATTGTGAAAGATGTTCATAAATTCAAAAATTTTTTAATTCTTTAATATAGGTTTAGACATGTTATAAACATTAAATACATTTTCTATGTGACTGTTGGGTGTATTTATTTATTTATATCACACATTATTACATAAATATAGCATAAATAAATTGGCGATAGACTCGCCCCCCTATCACATCATGGGACGGAACATACAAGGCGAAATGTGGGGGTCTTGGCAGCACCTCTACCTACACTTTCTGGGAACAGGCGTGAGTTTATGTATGTATGCATAAATAAATTAAACTATGCATTACTGATATGTCTGGCAATTTAATCTTTATGAACAAAGAATTAAAAAAATCCATTAGCATCTCCAATTCCGGCAAAACATTCATATCCACTTAATTCCAAACACTAAAGCCAAAATAAGACCGCTTACCATTCCCAACTGAAATATATCTGTCACAAGTCTGCTTACAAGTCTTCGAAGTTGTTCGGCCGTGAATGTCTGTCTTTACGAGGTGTCAGAGCGGGTGTTGCGGGGCGCGGGGGGAGGGCTGTACACTCTGTTGTTACAACGCACGACAATTTGTTTGTTGTTCGGTTGTTGCTTTTGTTGATATCTACATTGTTGTATTTGGAATATGTGTTTTTAGAAAATTGTGGAGGAATATGAAGGGATTGGTGCCTGCTTGTGAATTCATTGGATTGATCTCTGAGTGAAATTCAAATATTCATTGCTATTATGAAGGAGGAATGTTCAGTGAGAAATTTGAAAAAAAAAAGTGTTCTGTAAAAGGATATTGATGGTGTAAAGATTATTTTAATTGGAAATTATAGGTCCGCGTAGTAAATTAAAGTAAGTTAGTGACGAAAGGGTCAGAGGCAAGCCTACAACAACTAGCAATACCATCATTAACTTAAATATTCTTAAAATATTGTCAGAGGCCCAGTATACCTTTCCATCAACCGTCCTTTTCTTCAATTTTCCCCTGAAATTTCAATAAATCCAATCTAATTATCGTCGATACTCATGGAGACCATAATCACTTCACACTACACATTAAGGTAAACCCACAGAGGTAAACCGTTTGCCAGGCCTATGCAATAAAAAATACCTCTACAAAAAGAAACAAATATTTTTCACCACGCAAAATGATTGCGAGAAACCCGGAGCTTCATGGTCAATAGTATCTCTTGGATAGAGATGACACCAAACTGACACCGTAACTCCGTGTTCTGGGAGCGGAAGTCCGGTTTCAAGAGGACAACTATTTATTATCAGTCAATATCTGAACACTGTATTAACAATCTGATACAATATATTCAACCATTACCATGTGTATCATCACCATTATACTCCGACATTGGAAGTCCTCTGCCGACCTTAAACCACCCTCAAGAATTTCCACGATCGAAAATACCCCTGCAACCAGCAACTTCCTGAAAACTTCATCACAACATTGTGTAAATTGATTAAATCTTCCATATCCCCTAACCCGTTTATTTAGTATTTATTTCCCTGCCGTCCCCTCTGCGTGCGTGAAGATACGGCAGCAAGTGCGCCGCGCGCCGGAAGGTCTATTTCTGGAGCGTCGTGTGTGGTCCGAGTTGAGCCAACAAGCTTTTATGTGTTCACTACTGGGTTAAGGCACTGTTCTTCACTATTATTCAGTTGTATCATTTCACTCGATCAGGTCGCTACTGGGTAAATGACGTAAAGTTGCTGGAAGTCGTTTGATTAAGCTTTGGATAGGTCGCTATGAAAGTCCATGGAAGAAGCTGTTGTTTGGCTGTCAACTTCCTGGCTAAACATGGTGGTAATTCTGCACATATCTAGATGGTGGTCGCGAGTTTCAAGTCCCAGGGTATACCTTTGAGCATTCTGTGTCAATGTACAATTACCATGCAATGTCTACAGTATGGGAAGTCCGCGAACCCGCAATGGGCAACCGTGGTGTACTATGGTCTTGTCTCTGTCAATTGTATCATCATGAATGAGGAGGAGCATTCTTTGTAGTATCAGGAGGCATCCCGAAATCCCAGTCATCTAACGAAACGTTAAACAGTAAAACTGTTCCTTATTCCTTTATATTAGTTTTCTGTGAGACATTTGTAAGTCGGGCCAATTTTCATTGTAACATTAACAATATACATGGTTCTACCACCTGCTAAACATACTATCCCTGGAGTAATTAAGCGGTTTTTAAATTTTAATCGTCCTATAATCTCAACCAGAATTCAAATCCATGTCATTCAAACAGATATCTGACGGTAATAGGTTTTAAGCTACAAGCCTGAGTACTAAATAAACAAACGCAAATCGCAACAAGTCTAGACCTTAACAGTAGCAGTGCAGTCGCAATCACACAGCGCGTGTGTGTGTGTGTGTTTGTTTGTGTCTGTGTGTGCGATGACACAATAGCTCGCGAGATACGCCGGCCTTAAATCCCTCTCAGCAATTAATATACTATCATCAGGAGTTTGCATAAAATGAATACTGTATTGCAAGAAACGTTCTAAGCCTCATTACTGTCATCTCATCGCAATGCAGGGTAGATTTAACGTTGAATGGTATGTTTTCATAGGTCTGATAAACGGGTAAGACGATGCCTGGGTCAGTGATTACTGACTCTGAATGCCTGCATCTGGGGACCGTAATATTAGTAATGGAAACATGAAGATACATAAGTTTTGGAAATTGGTATGTTTGATATAGTACGGCTGATAACCGGCTAAGCTGATCCCTGATGAGAAATGATGTTTTTTTATGCTCTTAGATGCCTACATCTGTAGGTAATTTTATGGAACTGCTGAAGATTCAAAAGATTCGCAAGCTGTTTATTTTAAGTGAAACGATTATTGTAGTATTAGTCTTAAAATTGCGTTTCCCTCGTTTCATTTTGTTGTAGACGCGTATTTCAAAGTAGACATTGAAAGAATTGGCCATGGTTTCGAAAACAACACAGATTTGTTCTTTGAGATACGAATTTTTCTTTGGTTATGGATGCAGCTCTTAAAGGTCCTAGTAAATTTGGAAAATCGCAGTAAAATACGTGTCTCCTGACGATTCTGTTGGGACTATCTATGACTGTGAGTGTATATTTATTTCTAGCCAGAATATTATTTACACCGTAAGAATAAATAATACATGTCCACTATGGAGGACATTTATTTTCTCCCTTATAAATCTTATACATTTATGTGTCATATAAATGAGTGAGAAAGTGTTTCACACCCTCATGCTAAGCGATTATAAATTGTCATGCCAATAATCTCCTGGGACTCAGCATTAGCGAGATGCGCGCCTACTCCGGGAATATTATGAGGGGCCGGGAGAGGTCACAGTACCGGGAATAATACACTAAGTATTTAGAAATTATGTGTCTAGTATTAAGTGGGATTTCCAGTCGTCGGTATTTGTATTACATGCGCCTGGGTAGGTACCACCGCAATGTCTATTTCTCGCGCCAAACAGCAGTGTAAATGCACTGTAGTGTTCCGTTTGGAAGGATATTGTAGCCAGAGTAACTACTGGACATAATGAGATTTAACATCTTATGTCTCAGGATGGCGAGCGCAGTGGAATACCAAGCATTGTTGTAAGATTCCTGGTGTTGTTTGGTTTTGCTACTGTCCATGAGCGGTCGTATCGCTTACCATCAGGCGAATGGCATGCTCGTCTCGCCATTAATCGCAATAAAACAATATATTAAAACTGTTACCTTGCGTGGGTTTTCTAAGCTACAGTGGTACCACCCCGGTCGAGCCGAAACCCGTAACTTTAACAACGTACATAAGACTACCATTGCCTAGTAAATAAAACACAATTTAATAATACTTTGTCATTAAAATCATACGCGAATTCAGCATTACCCATAGAAAGTTTACCGCCAATCACAAATTGTAGAATTCTGTATTCAACAACTTCGTGCAACCTTTACCGCACTTATAATTTATTACAATAACTATGTCATTTTTCCAAGTCGACTTTTATAAAAGGCATGACTCAAAGTTGAAAGGTGGCACGACGTATTAAACAACAGACTTCAGTGGAATATTCGCGAAGCAGGGCATTCATATTCATAGCTTAATCGCATTGTTTCTTTGTGCTGTATTTGGTCCGCGACATGTCGTGAGGGCACTAACTAATGCATAACCACCCCGTACCGTTAGTGTGGTGACCATTTTGCATGGGAACTTAGTCTAGTTCCAAGACTTAGAAGCGGCAAACTCGTGCATGCTAGAAATAGATCAATTGATCAGACACTTATTGTCGTTCTGGTCAAATGCTCACCTACATCTGCCGAAGTGAAACGAGAAGCCGTGGGTTCGATCGCATTTAGACAGATATTTGTGCGATCCAAATTATTTATTTAGTGTCTGTGCGTTTGTGAGATCGAAATGTTTCTCTTAGTTTCTAGTTCCCATTACGCTAGAGTACCTTGGTGTGGGGTCAGGACTATGTATAAGACTGTTGGTTGTATTTATTTATAGAATACAGTAGAATCAGATAATCGTCTTCTGCTGATCACGTGATTCGTCTAAAAGTGAGATGAATTGGGCCAAAGTCCACCGCGAACATGTTGGCAGCCGCGTCTGTTACGTTTACCAACAGGCCACCACGTACTTCACAAAATAAAATAAATCCCGCAATTCCAAAATACGAGAACACCGCTCCAATAACGCGGTGGCAGTAAGTGGTAGAAAATGATATGTCTTGCGAACGGAACGTGTGTTTGCCAGTTACCGTCTGTTTGTGCTCGGTAAACACTCGTCGATAATTGCCGATCGCACGGACTAGCCGCGTCATTTGCAGTTATAATGAATACTTAGCAAAACTGTTATGGATAAATACTGTGCTTTGTGGAGATTTGTAGGTAGTAGAATAAATACGCTATATTTAAAAATTGACGACATATTATTGATTAAATAAAATACACCCAACAGTCACATACATATTCCTGATCCCACATTAAGATCGAGTCTTGTGTCGAGGGTATTAGGAACTACGAGAGACTTTTCGGTCTCACAAACACCCAGACCCGAAAGAAATATCTTAGTTTACACAAACATTTGTCTCGGTGTGGGAATCGAAGCCGCGGCCACTCGTTTCACAGCCGGCGTTTTGCCAACTGCGCCGCGGAGGTTGTGAAAGTCTGATTGAAACTTATTTTATGAATTCTGATATTGGTAGAGACAAGCTAGTCGTAGGTCGACGCGACCCTAGTTTCAAAAACAACCAACAGACCGTACATTTGCAGTCGGGTTGGATTATTTCGATGATATAGTTAGAAATCTAATGGTCACAAGCAGGTGGGAGGGGAATTGAAAGGAAGGATGTGGAGTATGGAAAACTGTCTACCATATTCCTTTCAGACCATATCCTCTCCAAAACTTAATAATTCTATGCTAGATGGGTTGCTTGCGATTTTTCGCATTTCGTGGAGAGCGTGGAGTTATGACCGACAGCTATTATTACACCTACAAACTCCAAGAAATTATAATTAAAATACTTTTTATTGTGTCAAGGAGGAGGTACCCAGGAGGAGGCAGAAAGGTTAATTGCAATAATAATTAAAATTATTAAAATACTTAAGGTTATTGTTTAACCGACGTGACGCGACGGAAAATCGCGGAGGAAAATCCGTCATAATTACTCTCTTAAGTGTGTCGCATTTCATGTTCAGCCTATATGTGTCGAATTTCACGCAAATCGGCATCATAGTATAAGCCGAAATATCCCCATTTTGTGCCAGTCGATACTCTACTTCCTTAGGTGAAATGCACTCACTTCTCATGCCAGATTAAAAATCCCAGCCCCTTCAAAACGTCTTCATGCTTCCACACTATAATAGCAGGGACACCGACATGCCTTTAAACTTTATACTTCCCTCGACGTTCGGGAAAGCAAGCGTAACATATTTGTAATGGCAAAAACAATAACTATTCGTAAAAAGCCTTTAGTGGAACACATATCAGCTTATATAGTCATACGGGTACAATAATGATCATAAATAAATATGAATTACCGTGGCTATTCTCGTGTTTTAATATTCTAAGTAATTAGTAGGTATCTATATAAACACAAAGACTTTTAGCCCATAAATATAGCTATATAAAGTGGTTATATAGGGTGCGCCATAATTTTTTACACTCATAACATGAAAAGAAATAAAACTGTTAATTGATTATTTGAAGTAATAAACGATGAATAAAAATATTTTTCACGGATTGTATCGCGGATTTGGTTTAATTTTTAAATTGTTGAACATCCCTACGTTTCTATTAATTTTTAACGGTTTTCGTGGTTACGTGGTACTAGATGTTTATTGTAATTTATTTTTAAAGAAGAATACCGTAATAATGTGCAACCTCTCGTCGCTGGCACTCCTGCAATCGACAACGCATACTTTTTTTTTTTTTTTTTTCTCTTTATTTAAGGGGTTTTTTCAATCATGAAAACGTCACCCCTGATATCAAATACAGCATATACATTACACTTATATTTAAATAGTTCGCATATTACTAATATTATAGGAAAACAAGCAAATCAAAAAAAAAAAAAAAATTAAAGAAAAAAACGGTAATCACCCACCCCGCAGTCTTAAACCTTTAATAATTACTTGATAAAGCATTTTAGCTTCGTCCGATAACGGAGATGCCAAAATGGGGATATAATAACCTATGGTATATTTATTTTCACCAAAAGCGGTACGTCTTTGTGCCTCAGTTAGACTGCATTCGCATAAAATATGATGAGCGTCCTCTATTACACCGCATACGGAACAATTAGGTGTAATAACTTTTCGCATCATAAAAGCGAAGTTGTTAAGGGGAACATGACCTGATCGAAGCCTCAGAGCCGTTACAACTTCTGACAACGCACACTTTGCAGGACTTTGTAGGACTCGCTGACAACAATGCGATAGATGTATTTGCCGCAAACTGGTTCTTGATATTGCAAAAGCTACCAATCGCTTAAGCGTGGACAGTTCTGAATCGTCCTTTACATAAATTTCTACCCCCCGAGTGTATGATGGCTTCTTACCGTGGCCGCCTTGTTTGTTGAATTTTCGTCGACGATTCCGTTTGCACGAGCTTCTTGACACAAGCTTAGATTACATTAACACTTAGACACAATTCTAAATAGGAGTTGCAGTAGTTTCGTAGAAATCGTTGCTTTTATAAAATTGTTTTACACAAAAAACTCGCTGTTACACCGTGAAGTGCATCATCGAAACTAAAATTGCTTGAAGCAACGCACAATTCCCCGCCACACGCGCGCCTTTCTCTCTGTTTTTCAGAAATTTTGATGTGCTATTCGCAAAAAATTTGGCACAAACTATATGCGTAAAATGTAAAATATTTACTTAGGTTCCATAGTTCAGTGACTTTAATTCTTGGTCTCCGATACCAGATGGCGCTAGTTTTCTTGTTCGCGTAATTTCTGACGCGTTCTGAATTGTCTACGATCTTTTGGCGTCCGTATACTTTGTTGTCAAAATATCACAAACAGTTTTTCTCTCTTCACATCTAATATATTAGATATGTTAATGCTATTCCTTTACGAGTATAAATTTGCTTGTTGTTTATATTATGAAAACATATCTCAAAAAATGCGTTAGATATTTTTAAAATGTTAATTGTAGTTCGAATTTCGCCACACGTCAAAAGAATTTCGATGAATTATATAGGTATATTCGTCCAAAATCAATTTTATTGTTAAAATAATAACTTGTGAGTAACGGGTACTGATTCTTTCCATTTCGAGACTCGTGTTTTAAATTCCAGTACTTTGTATCTTATTTAGGCATAAGTGTGTAATTATTCAATGTTTCATTAATACTTCGTATTGTTTCAGTTAATACGAGCCGTGCCGATAGAATATTATGCATTATATACAAAATTATAGTTCTAGGTCAGTCAATCAATGATTATTCAATCAATGATTCATTGCTATATAAAAACCATTTTTCTGTGAAATCATTTACACACTGTAGGAATTGACCGGCTTAATTGAAGTGAAATTACTGTTTCACTGAAAAGCAGCAAAATGCGACGATTTTGCTGTCACATTTCCTTCGGTGTTTAGGATTGCCAGAGGCCCAATAATATTTTCCTGTTCGTTTTTATCTTCCCGATTATCTTTAATTTCAAGTATGGAAAGGACAGGAAAGTAAGTGCGTGGTGGCCTGTTGGTAACGGACCAGACGCGGCTGCCTACATGTTCACGGTGGTCGCGGGTTAAAATCCCAGGGCACACCTCTGACTTTTCGGAGTTATGTGTGTATTGATAGTCAATCACAACGCACTTTAACGGTGAAGGAAAACATCGTGAGGAAACCTGCATACCGTAGCGATTATAAAGAATTTCTACGGTATGTAAGTCCGCCAACCCGCACTAGGCCAGCGTGGTGGACTATATGGCCTAACCACTCTCAATCGATTCTCTCGATTGTAGAGTAGGCCCGTGCCCTGCAGTGGGACGTATATGGGCTGATATAGATAGATGGAAAGGACTAATGATCAAAGTAGTGAGATAAAAGGTAAAAAACATTATAAGCCACATTTTTCTATGCACAATAAAATAATTAATGTCACACACACTAGGCAACTAAATAAATAATTTATTAATACAAAACCACACCTTATAATAAACATTGCGTGTTGCAGTTGATGTTCTATTATTTTATACTAATGAAATTTTCTTCCTGCGTAGTGCCTACAATGATTATATAAACAGTGTGTGTGTGTGTGTGTTTACACTGCATTGAGAGGCGATGCGCGCAGGGCGGGACATTAGGGGCCTATTGTCGACGCACCTGGCCTCTCCCATGTAGGGACACCATGGCTTTAATGGGAAATGAGACATGCAAAACAATTACAAGGTTTATTGACAAAGCATGGGATATAGTAAAAATAGGCAAAATGCAATAACTCCGCAATCGATATTTAGTCCGCAATTAGTTTTATTTACATTTTGATGTTAGATACATTAGATATTTGATCCTTCCGTCGCTCACTTCATGTTATTTCATGTATCTGTCAGGGAGTGTGTCTTTTAAATTGTAATAAAGCTTTTTCTTACATCGTTAAAGAGAAACTGACGGATAATTTTATTTATTCACTATTTTTTAATGAAAGATATTATCAGTAAACCATTTATTACGCTTTCCAAACAAAATAGTGCTATAACGAGTGATCATGTCCTGAGTTCATGAAAGATCACCACAATTGAGAATGATACCCTTGAGCGATTTTTGCGCCTTCCATGCAACGTATTTCTATGAATACAAGTAATCTTGTCCTAATTAGTCTTATAAGGTAACGAGAAAAAGTTTCTAAGCCCTCTTAAAATGTTAACAAAAGAAAATCTCAAACCGATGAATGACACCTGGTCACCCTACCCTGCAACCCCAAAACCGCCACCATCATATTTTACGAGGCAGCGAACATTTTTCTTAATCTACTTTTGTCGGCTTTCAGTTTGTTCGGGTAATGATATCGGATATAATATGTATTCGGTTATGTACCACTACCCGTGCTAACGATTCAGTTCACTTTACTCTATTGTGACACTACAGTGATGCCGCACCTTGGTAAAAACTGATAAAACCAATTTTTACGGATTTTATCGCGATTTGGTTCAATTTTTACATTTTTGGACTACCCGACGTTTAAATTGCTTTACGGCTTTCGTGGTCGCGGGGCGGACTGAGGTATTAATCATCCGAAACGTCGGGAAGTTAAAAAATGTAAAAATTTAACCAAATCCATAAAAAATAGTTTTTTATCAATGTGTAACATTCGCGTAAATCTAAGATTACCATTATAAAAACGAAGAAATTATAAAAGAATTGTACGGCCCTTCGTCTTTTGCTCACACCTAAGAAATGCCAACGCGACTTTTTAGACATGTTCCAGGAAGATTTGAAATTGAAGACAAGCTGTCTTCCTGACATTAACGGGAGCATCCCTTTTCGTCTACATTGCTGACCTAATCTTGTTGGTAGTTTATTTTCCAAATTCTGGTGCAGAGGTCTCAGGCGTTTAACTTCTCTCACGATGATGTAAGAGCAAGCAATAATTATTAATAAACAAAGAATGAAAATTGCTATTCGTCTACTTAGCATAGATATTATTAGCAGAAGCATAGTTTAAAATGTATTTTTATTTATTTATTGACGTCACTACATCTGTTTGACGCTAGCTATTTTGAGATAAGTTCTTTATTCGAGACAGCGCGATGTAAGCTTGTTTGCACGACCGCTTTTATTTAATTATCATTAAGGTTAATGAACATAAATTACTAGAACAAATTACACATGAAATTACTGAAATATTACATTTGATATACTTTTTAATGTATCTTTAGGACTCATCTTAAAAATATTGTGTATTCATGATGTGTTCTGATGAAAAATATTTTACCAATTTTTGATAATTTTATTAATATTTTTCCAGTAGTTAGTCCAGTAGACGGATAACACTTTATTTCATAATCTTTGACCACATCAGCCGAGAGTAGAAAACTTCAAGGGATGCTCGTGAGAAATTAGTCGCCGGAGACGTTTTCCCAGCCGTAGGATAGTAATGAATTATAATTAGTAATCTGGGCAAGTTAAGAAAAATCTCTACCTTTTATAGTCTAGTCACTCTAGCCGAGTAGATATTCAGATTAGCGGAAAACATTTTCCATCATGTTATTAGTCGAAATCTCGACTACATTGTCCCGTACTCGGCAATGAGCGATAATATATCTTGAGTGTTATATTACAATATTTTTATATACAATAGGTCCGGCAAACCAGCAATCAAGTCACCAGATGTCACCCATGATCACTGATCACTGCCGCCCATGAAAACACGCTTGGATCATAAATGTGTTGCCGGCCCATATAATAAGGAGGGGAGTGAGTAAAAAAGGAGGGTAAGAGGTAAGGTGTATTGGACATCCAGCAACCTTACTGACCGACCGACGACCGAGCTTCATGCCGGTCTCCTGTGAGACCGCGGTATAAGTGTTTTCCATTACCAGCCCCATAAAACCATACAAGTGTGAAATAATATGGCTCTGTTAAGTTAATACGTAACATCAGGCAGCTGCCGTTCCAACTCCGAAAGGCACCGGGCAGGTCATTGTTTCTCAAATTACTATATATCAGAGTTCCCGCCTCCGCGTGTAATTACGTGGAGATACAAAAAGCTGTTCCACCGGCGGCCATGTTGGCCGGGACGTGACTCCGGCTAAAAACTTAATTTGGTGGCTCGTTAGGTGTTTCGGTGCAGGCCTTAGTATTTTTATTACATCGAGGGTCGGAGCCGTCAAATTTTCTGTTAGTTAACTAAATTGTATACGTAATGTTCCCGTGGTGTTGAAGAATTTGGGTGGTACTTAGTGGTAGGGGACTAAACTAAGGACGAAAATCACAAATGAATTTGTGAAAAAAATATATTATCTACACTGATATGCTGTATGACGGAATTGAATCATTTTGGACCCTCCATTTACCTAAGGTGCGCTCACAGCGCGGTGTCATTGGGTTTTGGTTGTAGAGAGTCGATGTTGCAAAAATACCCCCAAAGTAACTTTCTGCCGTTTCTTTTTCAATTGTGTTTATTTTTAAAATGGTAAACATTACGTTTTGTCAAAGAACCACAGCTATTCCTCTTTTCATTACGACATAAACAATGACAACTAACTTACGATTTCATTAAGATCGTTAGTTATTATCACAGATAATGAACGGAAAAAAAAACAAAATCCTGATTTAAAGTTTACCCACATTAACAATGTTATTGTATTAAGAAAAAAAATAAGCAAATCATAAATTGAAATGATAAATCGATTCTGTACACAACTTAATCGAATTGCCATGAAATTTGCATTATTGTTATTTAAAACACAACATGAACTCTACACAAAAGAGCATGCTTAAATGTTGACTACAAACATTAAAAAACTCTTTTTGTTTCATCTGTGCTTAAAAGTTTAGAGTGTTTATCACAATGGAAACTGTTTCGCCCCATCAATCTTTAGCAAATAAATTAGTCTGTTTACAGTCACAATAAGGAAACCTTAAAAGATCTCATCACTGCCACAATCTAATCTAACATCACAATATTAAGCTTGGCAATTTACGAAACGACATTCTACCGAAAACTAATAAATTAAAAAAAATAAAACCATAAACACACCGCCGTAGGTAATTAAAAAAAAGTATCCAACATGGCCGCCGAAGGTCCTTGGATAAAAAAGTAAAAAGGTTCCAAATTCAAATTGGGCGCGGTGGGAGATGAAAAAGCGGGACTAATTCCGTGCGCTCACGCCGCGTTCCATTTTCAAAATGATGGTGAGAGGGACAAAGCCATGTGTTAGATAGAGAGGGACCTATTATAAATGTATTAATCGCATCGTAACTCTGCGGCACACGTTGTTTATGGTAAGGATATGGCTGCACAGCGTTGAAAGTTAAAAAGATTTTATTAGAGATATAAGTTCGCCGGTCGTGTGTTATATAGCCTGTATGTATTTGTAGAATAGAAGCAAATAAATAAATTGCGAGTCATTTATTGCCTCTGCTATCCAGTTCGGGTGCAAGACAGGAGAGATATTAAACACACTGAGTCTTACCTACTGGGAAATTGAGTTCCTTTTGATAAAATAATGTGAGTTAGGTATTGAGATATTGACTTAACTTGTAACAACTTAAACTTTTTTTGTATACTGGAATATCAAATGGACCGAGCTGTTTTTCATCTTTGTGAATTGCAGTAGTAATTTTTCACTTACGTTTTAATAAAATATTTTAATGTTTCGATAACGAACAATAACTTTACAATAAAGTCACAACCGCCCTGTTATAGTTGGACGGCCGCCCAGAGTGCTCGAAATGACGGAAGATCCCAGACTTAGTGGCTAGTCTTCCGATTTTTAATGGATTGAGACTGAAAACAGAAGGTTACATCTTTGTATATTATAAATCTTGCCCACTGGCTGTATTGTCTCTCTGTCATCGGCTCCTACATTGAGGGCTACTAGAATTACCTAACTTAAAACCCAGGCATAACCAACGTATTTTTGTGCTATTCGTAACACATGACCAAACTATCCCAAGCGAAATTGTTGAAGTTTATACGCCGTAACATGGGTACCCGGTTATTATATCTTATGTTTTCCTATTCCTACAGTACCGTGACAACTACAGTATGACTATATTTTTACAAATTGCTATGGAAAAACCTATTGTATTATTTACTACATACTCGTACATAGATACATAAATCAACGCCTTTTTCCCAGACAGGGTAGGCAGAGGTGCTACCAGGACACCCATATTTCGCCTTGTATGTTCCTTGTTGAATTAATTAGTCTTCATATAAATTATTTTTTATTGGCAGGAATACAAAATGATTTTTAAATATTCGTATAAATTAACAATGAAAGGCGGCAAACATTTTGTTTCAACGCAGATAATCGCGTACACACTACAGAAATATTAACTGTATTTTTTGGAATACATACATAAACTCACGCCTTTATCCCCGAAGGGGTAGGCAGAGGCGCCACTAGGACACCCACATTTCGCCTTGCATGTTCCGTCCCATGATGTGATAGGGGGCGAGCCTATCGACACCTCGGGCACAAATTCCTGACTCCGGGCTGATAATGAATAGAAAAACCCAATATCACTTTGCCTGACCTGGGATTCGAACCCGAGACCTCAGCTTTGTAGTCGTCCCGTAGTACAACTACGCCACCGAGGCAGTCGTGATTTACATTTATTTATATACAAACTCTAGATGATTTTTAAAACAAAAAACCTCGAGCGAACTTGAGTGCCAAATCGAATTTGTGGGATGGTGAATTTTAAGATTGTTTTGTTTATAATTGCGGATACGATTCCCACATAAATATTTGTATGGTAAGATATTTATTCCCGGTCTACGTGTTTATAGTTTGTATTTGAAATTACACCTACAAGAATACGATGCAAGATGAATACGAATACATTAGCAAATAATATGATATTATTTATACCATTTTCCCGACGGTTTAACCCCCACCGATGCACAGAGAAATTTAAAATAAATTTAGTGTTTAAAATAGCCCGAATAAAGATCATTTTATTATATATTTTTTATGTCAATCGAATCAAGTAGTACACCAAAAAATAAGGATTAGAAATTACATAATCAGCTCTACCTAATACAATAAACGTAACGTCCAAAATTACGAAATTGAATTATCTTTGTATAGTTAATTGCGATTTCTCGACCCTATCGATTGGCGTCCTTAAAATCTCGATTTTGAGAGAAATCTCTATGTTTATAACTAGGGTAACAGCTATAAAAGAGTTTATAATTTGGACAACCACACGACGTCCACTGCAGAACATGGGATTTCCACATTAAATTGGAAGCAGCCTGCATCCAGTGACTTCTTGCTATCTAGACTAGCTTAGATGTCTTCTGGCAGAGTTCGAAGTTCTCGAGTGGAGGCCACATTGGCACGTACCACTAAGCGAAACGGCGGACGGTATAAAATATATTTACTTCATAATCTCTGCGAGAAAACATTTTTTTTCCAGAGGCAAGTATGTTAATCATTAATCATTCTATAAACATCCTAGTTCTTAAATTCCTGTATAAGTTTTAACTAGTCATCGAAAAATGACTTAAATCTGTCACGAATAGGAGATAGATATACGTGAGCAGTTAAAAAATACGTAAATCGCTATATTCAGGTCGCTTCGAAGAGTTTGCTAAGAAAATTCTCGGAGAAGGTATTTGTTCAGCAATGGACGTTCTGTGGCTGTTTGTAGGAGCTGTACAAGCTAAATCTTTTTTATCAGTATCATATTGACAGCTTGGTGTCAGGCGCAAGCAAGCCTGACGGTAAACAGCTTAGTTTTAGTCATAACTTGGACATGTTCATGGACAAACCATGAGGCATGACCATGTGTGCTTGTCCTGTGTTCCAGAGAAATAATAATAATATCAGTTGTATTATAACAATACAATTATTACATGAAAATTATTTCAGGTGTATTTTTATTATATTTTGAAATAAATAACAGTGGATGATGAAAATGGTGTGAAAAATTACACTCAAAAGCCGGCATTATTTTTCTTCTTTTACGTAAAAAACTGTGAGTAAGAAAACTTTCTACTAGTATTCTTCTCCTATTATATCCAACTTAATCAAAGTGAAGATAAACGTCCATTTTAGTAGCTTCCTAGCCTAGGATTCGCAAATATTTAAAAATATCTTATTGTTTCTTCTATATTCTATAAAAAATATTTCATCCCCAATACCGGGAGCACAGTGCCGACGGCGGCAGTTAATATCAAAATATCACGTAACATAAATGGAAATAAATTCGTACGAATAAAAAAATAATTGCTATTTTAATTACATTTTTATTATTAGGTATATTAATTATAGAAAATTTGATAGAGCCTAATATCGTATTTATTGCCCTTTTATATTGCAATATAATCCCCACCCGTGTTGCAAAGCGATAAATCGCTGAAAGCGCAGAAAAATCGCTTTAACACCAACACAAACGAGAACAAATCCGCGAACAACGCTCGAAAGCGTTCAATCATTAAAAAAACATGCTCTATGACCGCGCATAAATTAATAACTCATAATGAATAGATATTGAACCAATTTTCATTGAGCTCCCCTTCTCTTCGATTACTACCACGCTCAGGACCAAAAAAGGGAAAAGAAAGAGAACAAGATAGGCCACACTACACTGGTTGCACTGAAGAGCGAAAGAGACGGAAACACATTACAAGGGCGGATTAGAACGAGAACAGGTGAGCTGTGATTGGTGAAATTTTCCCGCGCATAGGGCGTCGCCGCCGTGTTCCCGCCATAAATTGAGTTGTTGACACATTAATAATGCTAGGTTATGTTTTAATTTTTTTGTGAACGCGGCCGCAGCGCGCGAAATTATAAGCCTGAGGAATATAATTATTGTTTTGGATCGAGTTTAATGAGGCTACGTGTGTGGCCCGCTCGGCTCCGCTCTCGGGTTGCTTTTATAATTAAACTGTTTTGGTTTGCGCCCGCCATTTTACATCGGCCATATTTTAATTCGGTTTACAACTCGCGGTAACTAGTTGGCGATAACGCGTTAGCGGCGTATATTGGGCAGTATTAACGCTGCGGAAAAACGCTCTGGTATGTTAATGGAATAAAATAAGAGTAAAGGGGATACACAGAAATATACATTAAATGCGTTAATTCTGTTGACATGTTTATCTATAATAGGGTAAAATAATAAAAGATACGAATAATATGACTAATATAGATCTTATCGTGCAATGTTATGCGCGTAAATATTCGTCGAATGAGTAAAAAGAAATTGTCCAACGTGGAAATCAGTCTCTATTAAAGGCTCTATTATATTTTAATGATATGAAACTAAAGACATGAAACCCAGTTCTTAAAAATTATATACTAAATTCTCGGCAAGTGATCAAACTATTTACTGCTAAAATGAAGTATCAAAATGCAACACACATCAAACACCACTGTTCGAAAAGATATTTATTTGCTACGATTATTTGAAGAATTTAAAACTCTATTTAAGCAAAGCATACAATATGATTATTTAAGTATGAAATAAATCAATAAATTATAAATGCAATAACTATCGTGATTATTTATTCAATTTTTTTGCCAGGACAAAGTGGCTGCAGTGCTTGAGTATCGAAGTACCAATCGAAATATAGTGTGTATTGATAGTCAATCACCATGCACTTTAACGGTGAAGGAAAACATCGTGAGGAAACCTGCATACCGTAGCGATTTTAAAGAATTTCTACGGTATGTAAGTGCGCCAACCCGCACTAGGCCAGCGTGGTGGACTGTGTGGCCTAACCACTCTCAATCGATTCTCTCGATTGTAGAGTAGGCCCGTGCCCTGCAGTGGGACGTATATGGGCTGATATAGATAGATAGATAGAATCGAAATATAGTATCGATTGACTCATATGTCTGAAATGAAATGAAATTCGTTTATGAAATTAAATTAAATTCGTTTATTGGTCACGTAGGCAATTAAGTCTCACTGGTCAACACCGTTATGCTTAACCTATATAGTGTTTTATCTATGGTTATGCTGAACTGGTTCAAGCCGGATACAAACAGATTGGACCGGTATGACGGCCTTTCCACTATCGTACACGGAGCTCGCTTTCCATGGTAGGAATATTCCACCAGATTCCACCTACTATGGCATTAATAATTACTTATTTTTATTCATAATTAACGATACTGAATGTTCATGCATAAGTCACAATAATTATTATATCACCTCCTTTACAATGGAGAGTACGATTGAGAGGGGTTAGGCCACATAGTCCACCACGCTGGCCTAGTGCGGATTGGCGAACTTTATAATTACTATATACATCGTCATAAACTAAAATTTACTATACCGAAACTAACGTTCATAGTTATGTTACAATCGGACCAAACGCGGCGTGAAAACGCTCTGTTTTTACATACATTACAATTTTATTACATTTTTATTTATTGCCCGTACAGTTTTGCTATTTCACGTCTTATAAATAAAGTAATAAATTGTCGGGTGTAAAATAAGGAAGCCGGCCGATTATCGCGCGGTTAGAGAACATTAAATTTTGTTATGTATGCATAATATAAGCATAATTCACTATCTGCGTTTTAGTCAAAGGCATCGTTTTTTATAGAGAACGGATTTCATAGAAGGTAAGGTGTTTCGTTTGGTGAGTAAGGTTGCGGGATGCGGGAAGCCCAGCCCGGCACGCTGCGGAAAATGCGGCCGAGCCGGGTCCCTAACAAGTCCTACACCACCATACTAAAGCCCCTCGGTAGCTGTCTCTGTTACTAATATTGTGATAATAGTTTAAGTAAAACGTAATGATTAATTTTCAGTCTGACGCCTATTTGTATTACCAGAGGGGTTGATTCGTACACTTATATTTATTTATCATACTTTATTTAAATGTACCTAAAAATATTTGAGTCTGTATACTAAAATATCATACTAAACCATGTAATTTATAATATATTCAATAGCAGAGCATATGTTTCAACTCACATTACATAAGAACAGGCTCTTGAATTCGGTCGATGCGGTGAATTTAGTCAATACTATACAAAATTGTATCAGACTTTAAATTGTTATATTGCTGCAGGTTAACGAATATTGCCGTTGTATCTGTTGATACCGACGGCAACCGCGAACGCAGCTAGAGGTATCGAGATTTTTGTTCACATAGTAAGTTGTAATCACATAGTAAGTTTTTTTATAGGGGCAAACGAGCATATTGTTAAACTAATGGTAAGTGATCATCGCCGCCCATGACATCTGCAACACTATTGGGCATGGAGAAGCGTTGCTGGCCTTTAAGGTCCGTAAATTTGTCCGGAAATGCCACTGTTGGCAATTAGTTTCACAGATAGTTCACAATACTAAGTCTGTACATATTTGTACAAATACACTTAAGCCCAGTAGTAGTAGTATTATTATTATAAAAATAAACCAAATCGATGTAGATAATTTTACAGAAAGATCAAAATCACACACACACATTCGTAAAATTTAGCAACCAAATTTTAGTGTTAAAACCATATTTTTTTTATTGCATAGCATGCGAGCGAATCAATATTTTTTCATGGTTCAATAGAACTAAAATTATGGTCTTAGATTTACGCGAATGTTACACACTTAAATAAAACTAATTTTTTTACGGATTTTATCGCGTATTTGGTTTCATTTTTAAATTTCAACTTCCCGACGCGACGTTTCGATTACTTTACCTACAGCTTTACTGTTGAAAAATGTAAAAATTAAATCCATTAAAAAATTGTTTTATTTCAAAGATAGGTCTTTGAAATCATTCTAGTTCTATTATAGAAAGCAAACCTTGTCTTTAAACAAATATATCTCCAACAAACACACCGAACCGCGCTGTCCCATGAATAACTCGAACAATTCCATTCAATTGTGTGTATTGTTACATCATAAACAATAAGTCCGGGCTCAGGTGAAACACTTAATAGCGGGCTTAGCATGCGGTCAGGGGGAATAATGCGCAAATTAGAGACGGCGCAAACAGCCATTGTCTATGAATGTGACGAGGCATTGCTAAGTATGCAGAACGGCCAGTTGGCAGTGAAACAATATTGACAAATAGAGAGTTTTGTTTAAAGCATCCATAAAGGGAGAGATGGATTTCTGCGCTATGTTGATGATATCTATAAGAATAATTTGGTTGGTCATGGCATAGGTTAAGGTCTCTTTCTGGCTTTGTGTGTTTATACCCAGCTGCCTCGATGGCGTAATTGTACTAAGGTACGATTACAAATCTGAGGTCTCGGGTTCGAATTCCGAGTCGGAAAAAGTTACATTCGATTTTTCTATTCATATAATCCTGAAGTCAGGAATTTTTGTCCGATATGGCGATAGGATCAACCCCCATCACATCGTGGGGCGGAACATATAAGGTGATATGTGGGTGTCCTGGTGACGCCTCTGCCTACCCCTTCTAGAATAACGACGTGAGTTTATGTATGTATATAATATTTTCTATAAATAATACTGTATATCTAGGTATGAACGTTTACGCATGTGAAATTTGTGTGAACACTGAGGATATGCGAGTGACCCTAATGTAATTTTATTGTGGAATATATGTTTTAATTACAGTAATGTCATTAAAATATACTCCATCGGTATTACTACGGTAATTAAATGTTAATAGGAACCCAAGCCTTGACATTTATTATGACTAGATATTATAATATTACTTTCAGTGATTATACCGCGGGATCTATCCATTTAAAAAAAATATTTTGAAAATATTACTGAAAAATATCTTCAATAGTCTAAAATTCTTGCTTGCCTGAGTACCTTAAAATCGAGTCCGTTATTTGAATTGATTTATAAAAACGCAATTCTGTTTTTCTCAAACTTAGTCGGATTAATACAGTTTACTGTTATTTTTACAATGCAGTGATTATGTACGGTGTCCAAATACCGCATCGAGGAATACCCCGCTTACTCCTGCAAGCTTTTGTAGTCGCTGATCGGTCTTGTAGGTCCAATTTAGTCCGCAGATTTGCTCTTAGGTCGCAAGATTTTGGTACTAGAATGTATATTTACTTTCGACACACATAATATAGAACCGCAGTTCGGTGTAAAATAAAACCAACGCTTAAGAATAATGTGTGTTAAAATAGGCTTTCATGCTGCAAAATAATTCTATAAATTTTCTATAATTATTAACGAACTACAGCAAATCTACCACTTACAACCTGTAGAAAAATTGAAATACACGTACATCGTAAAAGTCTAGCATTTTTACAAGTCATGTTCTACCCAAATGCATGCGTGAAAAATTACAAAAATGCCTTTGTACCACGGTCTTATAACAAGCATGCGTCAATATTTATAGTCCGACTTTACGCTAAAATCGATTTTACGTACAAAAGACAAAATTTATACATCAACCCCACCTGCTAATCAATTAGCCGCATCCACAACATTACTAAATCTATTTAAAAATTGCTATTTTCATACATGTGTAAAGTACAAAGTGTTTTTAAAACGGCAAAATTAACTTTGTAATTCTGACAAAAGTAAAATTTTGACTTAAGGACGTAATAAGCGTGTCGTATAGGTTGCAATTTTTGGAAACCTCTAAAAGCTCAAAATAAACCTTATTCTTATGAATCTAAAGTTTACTTTTGTTCGGTAATTACGTTACAAACTGACACCCACCGCGTCTCGAATCGCGCCAAAATATTTTCGTGTGCTTTGACAGCTCGGGGAAGGATAAAGTTTTTGTCTATGGCCATTGTTGTCACCTGACCATAGACAGTTTTTGTGCCGTTACTAATTTGTTTATTTGGTGAGTGTAGAAGACGTAAGTAACAATTGGACCGTGAGGTAAAAAAACTATTTAGAATTATCATTGATACGAACTATTAACGGTGATATTATAATAATCTAGATACACATCCTACTCGAGGCATCGGCCTCCTACATGATTAACAGGGCTTTGGTCAAAATCCATCATGCTTAAGTATGAGTTTGCAGAGTTTACAAATCTTCCTAGCATGGGAGCTTCCTTCGTGAAACCAAGTGTGAGATTTAATAGAGTTATTTCATTTCACGTCGTCGCACTATGATTGGCCGACCAGTCGTCGACCTAGCCTAAACCCTTTTTGAAACAAACTTTTTAGTCCATCACGCGTTGTGGTTACCACATTTCATTTCAACTATGAAATTCCCGTAGAGAAGTCTCAGATATCCAAACCTCGTGAGGTTTTTCTTTAATGTCCAAGTAGGTACACAGCGATTAGAAAACCTTGATAGTCGCCAATATAAGTGTGTAAGACCCACGAATTTTGTCGCGTTATGACTGAATCCTGTTGATATCCGGACATAATCCGGGCATACTTACATTTTTTTATATAGCAATGAATGGAGAGACGAGCATGCCATTCGCTTGATGGTAAGTGACATGACCGCTCATGGAAAGTAGCAAAACCTTACAACACCATGAATTACAAGGCAATGCTTAGCATTCTACTGTGCTCGCCATCCTGAGACATAAGATGTTAAGTCTCATTATGTCCAGTTGTTACCCTGGTTACAATGTCCTTCAAACCAGAACACAACAGTACATTTCCACTATTGTTTGGAAGGAGAAATAGACGTTGCGTTGGTACCTAGGTGGCCTTTCACATATGAAGACCTACCACCTTACATACCATCGAATAGGGATAGCCACCTGTAATCGGCGAATACTCTGTGGATAGCATAGCGGTTACCATCATGTGCTTTCTAGTCACTGCGCAAGCGGTAATAATTAGTGAACTATGAATACACACGTTACTCCTAAGTTATAATCTGTAACTTCATTTTTATGTGAATCAAAAATATTTATTCCGAGTCATTATGGTTTAAAGTTACTTAAATTGGGGCCAAGCAGCGCCAAGAATCCGATTATCGAGAATTATGCATGTGATTGTTTTTATATTTGTTTATTAAATTCAAACAATTTCATCATACACCCAATGGGCGTCCATTTTCGAATAATCTATTATTTATGGTATAATAAACTATATAAAAGAGTAATCAAAGGGAATAACGTGGAATGTAAGCATTAAATTTTTATGAAGCACTCGACATTTTTACATTATGTGTATGAAATATGACATGTATTTGTCCAATATTGACGGTGGATGGTCAGTGTCACCACATGCGGTCGTATGGAAATAAGCTACGTATAATGCTTCTTCAGTGACTTTCTCTCTGTGTCTATTCAATTAGATTTTATTTACCTTCTTTTTTCTTTCCCCTATTTTTAGGTATTTTTATGGCATAATGTTTGCACGTCCCGTAGTTCTGTTAGCACATTTCCATGATATGATTAGACTAGAGTGCAGAAATCGGAAACCTAGTCTAGGACCAAGAAGTAGTCCCTAAAATCTCGTCATTAGAAAAGCGTTTTGAACGGTCGCTCCTATAGTCCAGTCATCTTAATCAAATTAGATAAGGATATGGGAATTTGAGATACCCAGCTATAACTCGGTATAAACTTTTATTCACATCCTAAAAGTTATGTCAAAACCTACATTTGCCAGGGTGTCCGCGACCACAGAAATCTCGAGGTCAAAGTTCACAAAAATAGATTTTTTGCAAATATCTCGTTTCATGTGGGTTTTTCGCTATTAGTTTTTATTACATTAATGATTATGATAGAAGTTAAATGCAGACCTTTGATGTTACTACACCTCGGAATTTCCGGCTTTGTATGCATACCTGAGAAAGGTCCCAAATATTTCGCCCGTATTTGTCTTCAAGCTCTAAGTTATCCCTAAAACATTAAAATACGCATCTAACCCCACGATGTATAGATTTAAAACTATACTGAAGCGTCGCGGCATGCGGTCCACCATTTTGAAAGCGGCCATTGTTGTAAGCTGTCAAAATATCGAAGTTTTTTCACAAAAACGAAGGACGCCGCGCCGACTGCCGGCCGAAAAATGTTAAAATATAAAAGATAACTATTAATATTGTAGTATACCTGTCCGTTTGGTTATAAATATTTTTTGTTGAATTATATAGAGATGTAGGAAGTAATTTAAGCTGTAATATTTTTGTGCAGCTACAATATTCTATGCAATAAATTCAGCCTCATTTCGTAAATTTAAGATCGTCAAATCATCAAAGCAATTTGTAATTTTTTGCAAAAAAACGATTTTTAAAAGCACTGAACTACAAAGCTTGTTATATCTCTTGCAGATACCAATTATCTTTAACTTATGGTTGACTTTTTCCAAAAACAATACTTAAAAGAGAAATTAAAAACGTATTAAGAGCTTATTTTTTTTAAATAAGTATATAAATACATCCAATAGCCACTTACATAGTCTTGACCACACACTAAAATCAAGTCTTGTGTCGTGAGTATCAGAAACTACGAGAGACTTTTCGGTCTCAAAAACACCCAGACCCGAAACAAATGCATTTGACTTGGTGCGGGAATCGAACCCGTGGCCTCTTCGTTCACAGCCCGCGTCTAACCAACTGCGTCACGGAGCCTGTCAAAAAGTGATTTTCCGGAAGAGTTGAGATACATAATATAATGATTATGTCACAGTTACAGCTTCCTCCGTCCTACTTGCGGGATTTTGGTGTCAAATGTTACAGAGTCTAATTATCCCACTCAAAATAGGCTACAGACTTTATCGCGCAGTGAATCGTCTTGAAAATGATAAGTAATTATGGATGGTTTAATTTGACACGGCCTCCATTATAATGGATTATGTGATGTGCGGAAAACGACGCGTAACTACATAATTACTGTAACACAGAATTAAGGGACGTCGTGTAGAGATGTCATGGTGTTATTTTATCTTGCACCATAGGACTGATATTTTATAACTAATCACTCTTGGTAGCAAATCTTAACGGTGCTAAGCTTCGTGAATTCAAGAGAATAGTGTTAGAGAAATTGAGGTTTATTTCAACGTCGTTTTAAAACACAGGTCTTAATTGTGATCTGTAGGTATCGTTCCGGTGTTTGAAAATGGCAGGATTAAAGTAGAGAAGGAAATAACTAGAAATAATACTAGAAAGTCTTAGTTTATTGAACAAAACGCATCAGTAATAATTAGTATAGATTGACATTCTGTAATAATTTTAAAACTAACTGTGTTTCACTAAGATATTTATTTTTAAGATTACGAACAAAAAATAAGTTTCTTGTATCTGTATCAGACTTAAAATATTTACATTACATGAATACATATAATGTGCTTCATTTCAAAATACTGAGTAAGCACCTACAAATATTGAAAATGTATTATAATTCTATGTATTTTGTTCTTTATATATATTTTCCAACAACGTCGGGAACGTCTACTGGAGACAATCAAAACTTCTGTCAATATCTCGGAATATTCTAAAAGATACAAATTTTTGAATTAATGAAGTCTAGATTTCGGCTTCAACCTATTTGTACCAGGTTTTGAACTTACTGGCATAACTGTGTCGATCTGATACTCAAATCAGATTGCACTACATTAACCCTCAGATGAAGAACAATTGGAATACCAAGCCAGAATGAATATCTGTATCATCATCATCAATCCGTTGCAGTCCACAGCGGGACATAGGACTCTCTCAAGGTCCGCCACAGAGCCCGGTCTACTGCTTTATGCCCGGCCTTTAAAATTTGCACTCAAAATAAATGTAAAAGAGAGCGGTTTTTTGTGTCTTAAAACCCAATTTCAATATTCTCTTTCCGTGTAAGTATATTAACCTCTCATGTGGTTTCGCCCCGCGATGGTATTTGATCTCCCGCCTTCCAATTGAAAATCGCGAGCGAAGTAAAACATTATTTATTAAATCACACTACAAGAAAGAAGAGAATAAACTGCTTTGTTTTCTATCAACAATTATGTGTTGTTAATAGGTAATTGTAAATGTCTTTGTCACACTATAGTTACACCTGCGATTTATTAACACATTGAATTTTGGTCCGTAAGTTTACAAAATTTACCTACCTACTTGCCCCAAGTGATACGAGTTTTTTAACATCAAGATAGCTTCCATCACGTAACTACTTTGTGTATTAAAAATACCTATATAGGTACAGTACATACCACAAGTTATTAAAACCTTTTAATAGCAATACCAACACGCAGAAATCGATTATAATCAATTTAATGAATATTCCGTTGAATCATTGCATTACGTATCTCAAGAAATAATTAAAACACCAACCTGTCCGTATAGAATTATTCCTTTACGCCAAAGTGCGGCGTGTGGCGGCCATGTTGGCAACAATTTATTCTAATTGCCAATTACATGAGGCTAGCGCGGTAATTATACCATTAGCAGGGACGTGCGCTCGCGCATCCAGCTAAACACTCATCAATTACCGGGAATTTATCCTGTGCTTATTTTGTATCTATTTTACAATAAAAACGCCGTTTATAGATGGCCCTTTTGCAAAAAATATGGCAGAAATGCCAAGGCAAAGGCTTGTAAGCATGCGGTGGTCGCGCTACTGGGATTTAGTTTTTATTGATAATAAATACTCAATAATTCATAAAGATTGATAGGCGAAAAATATTTAGGTGTTAATATTTTTTTTTTAGAAACGGTAATTTTTATTATTTTACAAAAAAACGCAAAATGTTCTCAGTCCGTCGGCCTACGGTCATTGCATCTCTAAACGCTATGCGACGGAGTTTATTAAATGATATATTTTAGTATAATCAATACATTAGTTATTAGGTTATTCTTAATGCTGATATTAATATGTGCGGCTATAAATAAATGTACACTACATGAAACCTTTGAACATGCCGACGTAATTGTGTTGACAGTCATGGCATAATCATTTTTCGAAAGTTGATATTTTATATAGACAGCATTGAATGTACTTCATCAATCGAAATGTAATTGCTTTGCCGTGCTTGCATAAAACTGCTCCGAGATCATAATGGTAAGCCATGCATTAATCTCGACTGTGGCCAATAAGCAATAGTCACCTTCAAAGGTCTAGAGAAAAATTTAAAAATCTGATTTTAAACTAGAATAAAACGCATACAGACCAAACAATTTAAGACCCAAGTACCAAGGATTCAAATGCGGGTAGCCTCGCGATAGCCCTTCACATATGGACTTATAATTAATAAGCATGGAAAAATATCATAAATGTCTGTTGCCTGTAATTTGTAATTGAAAAGTGATACATTTGCTACAAATTGCGTTTCATTTTACTCATTATCTTCGCTGCTAACATATTCATCCAATTAGTGCCAGGTTTAGGCAACAGGTATTTTTTAATTAGGTATACTTGTTTTTAAAGGAATGCGTTAATATGCATTTCCAGAAAAGTTTTCAAAACGGAAGGCAGCAATGCGCATGTAAGTCAATTACAACGTGTTCCATTGAAGTGTTTGATGCAATATTTTGCGCAAAAAATAATAAGCACGCGCGGCGGTGGGGCGAAGTGGGCGGAGGGGGCGAAAGGGGCGAAGAACGTGGCGGTGGCGGAGCGGCGTAAATATCGCCCTCGTTACCACTACTCGGAACTGTTGATTGCGCCACAGAAATCATAATTACACGCGTTTTTACGAACCGTGTCGGGAATATTCGGGATGAGTGCGCGGATTCAAGTTGTTCCATGAAAGTCTTGTCTTTGGCTGGCAAGCCGAAGAATGGACAATTAACATTTGTTATTTATTATTATATTTGAAGATAATTTCTTGAGAGAGTTAGCATTAGATTTAAGGTAGCTAAGAATTTTGTGTCTGTTTCCTAATCTAGTCTCAATTTTGGGAATAGGGCAAGTAGACATCAAATTACATATAATACAAACCACAAATTACCATGTTTCAAAACCCCTTCACTAATAATAATAATTGTTTCGATCATATCTTGATATAAACACAATCGATAATTAACACAATTATGTCAGCATAATACATATAACGCCTCATGCTAGTCAACATCAAACTAAATTTGCTTTCATACTGTATTTATGATCAACTCTATTTTTATAATTCTAAAGATTCAGGTTTATCTAATTTGAGACTAATTATAATAAAATATAATAATATCTAATAATATTAAAGTAACTTTATAATATAATCAAGAAATTATTTACAATAACTTTATTATCCGTCCGTCAAGCGAGTTTTCCTTAATAACAGTCGAGATAATCATTCGAAATTAATAATGAATTCATTAGTCGCGTAGTCTCATTAAAATGCGTCTTTTTACATACAAAAATATGGTGACATTCTCTAGGTATTTTTATGTTTACTTCTAAAAACTCTTACGATTTATTATATCGTCATCACAAACATAAATATATTAAAGTAATTCAATTACGAAAAATCAACACTGTACATAATATTGTAATTCACTTTTTAAAATTTCTATAGCCAAAAGAGTAGATTTATTTTTTAAACTGCCATATTCGCACCAGATTATTACGTGAACGAACACTTGACATTTCACGCATAAAACCTCTTTTGTACCGGCACTTTTTTCAGGTGACATTCACAAACAGCCAGTTACATTTTTCGGTAATTAAAAACATTTCTAGACCTAGGCATTTTCGACGCGAAAGGTACAAATAAAAAGAAGAAAATTTTCGAAATTCAAATAATCATTCGAATTTCGTACCTATTGTAGCGGGCCGAGAGCCCGAGTTAATTTGGTACGAGCCTACTTAGGGCTGACAGATACTGGATTAAGTTTCTTTAGATTTAGATTTTTGAAACAATTATTTTTGTAAAGTTCACATTAGTGTAGAATACCTTTTCGTCCATATAAGAACTACTGCATATGCAGTCACCTTAACGTAATTTCGCATGAGAAACGAAATTTCTATTCAGAAATGATTACAGGTATCTTATGTTATAATTCCGGAACATGCATATGTTACAATACCATACTTGTCTGTCAAGTGATGAACGCAAATTAATAAATTCTCATTAACATGGAGTCAGATGGTAGGACTGTCGTATTCACCCTGATAGAGAACATACATCATGTTATAAAACATTTCATAACGACCCACGTAGGTTAAATGTGTTTCAGATTTATCCTGTGTGTATCTTCAAGCAGGCCGTCAAAATTGTATCGACTGGATACTTGGGTATGTGGAAAAACGAAAACTCTGATTGGATTACACTTAATCGTGCTTGAATAAAAAAATAATAAATCAGAAGCAGAAGCCAGTAATATAATGCGGCAACACTGATCTCATATATCAACACAATACTTTGTTGAGAAACGGTAAACTTATAAGACAAGTATAAGATAATTAAATACTGGCAATTGTGCATTTCCTGGTAAGATTGCATTAATAATGGTTGGTGACAGTTAGTGGCGCTCCGTGCGCACTCTGTCAAGTATTGATGTTCTAATTAGGTTAGTCCTGTTGGTGAGCGAGTTATTCATGATAAGTCAATAAATGAATACACCGTTTGGAAATTGAAATATGGTGGAAGATAGCGACTTGTTCGTGAATATACCACTATCTTACCCGCCAACCGCTAACATATTTTCAGAACGAATATAATATAACAGTCACTCAGACAATGAAATTCACTTACGATATAAATGGACGAAGATTAATTCGCAATCAAAAATAATATCTAAATATATTTTGTAGCTTCTAACAAGATTAAATTTAACCACATGTTGGACATAGACCATAAATAACGACATTCATTAAACAATATTGTCTCTGTTTTCTTTAATTTCCCCTCAACTTTCCTCCTACAACAATCGCGGTAAAACCACAATAATAGCAAATTAAATAAACTTACCTGCGGTCTGGAGCGAGTGGGGCAGCCCTGCGCTCACGGCGGACCACACACGTCGACGCGGCGGGGCCTTAAAAAACGAACGCGCCAACCGCGCCTCGGCCGTTACCTCATCGGCCAGTTCTTTTTTCAAATTTAATTCTTTTTTCAAACCATTATACATAGCCGCGCATATACAGTGGTGCCAACCAAAAAAACCAACGCACACCACCCAATAATGTTGTTGTGGCATTACCGCTCGTCCCCGGAACATAAATTGGCCAGTTTTATTAACTCGGCGCTTCTGACGCGGCCGACGTCAGCGTGTTTTTATAGTTTTTTAAATATACTTTTTAAAATCCCTTTGAAGATTAGTTTGTTATCGGCCAGTAATAAAGTAGGTGAGGGTTGTATATTATATTCGATTTCTTTTTTTAAGATAAAGGTGAGGGTTTTGAAAATGGAATCGATTTTTAATTGGCTCTAGTGGCGGCCATTTTGTTGGTACGGTATGAGTTTTTATACGGCTCTACTAAAGGGCACAGTTCAGTATGATATAGATTTAGGGTCATTTTTGGGTTTCTTGGAAGTTCTTTCAGATTAGTTTTAAGATTACTAGGTATCAGATGTTGGAGGCTTTAAATAACCTTTAAATAAACTAATTCATAAAAACATTTTAAAGACGCTTTGAAGAATCAATGGAGATCTGATGCTGATGTCGTTATGCCGGCAGGTGCTACCCTCCATAAGTACAAATATAAAAATTGTAAATTGGGAGACATGTTAACTTATATTTCAATAGGATGAAGAGCTCATTAAGTTTCTAACGGCCGGTCTCTATATCCTGTCTATCTTTAACAAGAGCTTAAAATAGCTACCATTACTATGTCGATACAATTCTACGCTTCAATAAATAAACATTGACCTATACATTTCTCTTACCTAGATAAATATAAATATATGCTTCATATCTCTCTATCTTTGTTAGTTGAAACATAAAATGCATCAAAATATCTAATGAAATCTCTTGTTATAGATAGACAGATTATAGAAACCGGCCGTAAGACGATAGAAGTAAGACGATTGTACTTTTCAATTTCTGTAAAATACAAACGTCGCGTCGGCAGGGTAGGTATGTATTTTACGAAATTTAATTTGTCATTACAATCTCCATAGAAATAGACTTCCCTATGGACCCTTAAAAAAGTACAAATTATTTCGTGAAATAAATGAATAAATAATTAGTACTAGACATTACATCGAATGCTAATTAATTAATTTTAGTGTCGTATTTCATATTAAGTTTTCATGTATTTCCACTATATTTAAAATGACTGTATACTTTACAGCTACTTTTAACAAATAAATAAAGAAGCTTAATGTAAAAACAAAAATATAACATCCCTGTAACTTAATAAAAATCATAGTAAATTAAATCTTCAATGAACGCTCTCAAAATATAATGGCTGACCGTTCATAATACAATCGTGACATAACCCTCATGTACAATAAATTCATAATTAAATAAAACGCTCCCGATAGTAGGGCGGATACAATTAGCTGATATCTGGCACAAATTGCCCTCATGAGTGGGTTTGACCCTCCGTGCGGTGCCAGTGACGGCGGGATAAAAACGAGTCATAAGAGACAGCTTTAGATATAGCGAATTGAACAATGTTCCTAATTGCTTGATTATTTCTAATTGGGTAAGAGCTTTTGAGGTATTGTTAACGATAATCTAATAAGAAATTTCTACAGATTTGAACGTAGTAGGTTCAGAGACAAATAATGATGTAACTTTAATACCTACGACGGCTGGATGTGTTTTGTGATGACTGTACCTATGATGAGATTTTTATCCGGTAATATAGAACTCAACCGCTAGCTCTGACAAGTGTTGTTTGCAATGAAAGTAATTATAGGATTAATTACCGCCCTCCTACGTAATAAAATAAATACACCCAACAGTCACATACATAGTCCTGACCCCACACTAAGATCGAGTCTTGTGTCGTGGGTGTCAGAAGCTACGCGAGATTTTTCGGTCTCACAAACACCCAGACCCGAAACAAATACCTGTGGATCACACAAATATTTGTTTCGGTGCGGGAATCGAACCCGCGGGCTCTCGTTTCACAGGCGGCGTCTAACCAACTGCGCCACGGAGGCTGAATACAACCAAACATTACTTACTTTGCCCCGCGTCGGTCACCTAACATTACTTACTTTGCCCCGCGTATCCAATTTGTCATTGAATGATGTGAACAATATGTTATTACCACCTCCTCCTATTCATTCCCATTCTTTACCAGTCAACAGTAATTTATTTGCGGATTTAGGACAACTTATATATTCCCAAAACTCCTAGAAATTCAATGCTCGGATACTATCGATACAGGATTACAGGAGTTGCAGTAGCGGATATAAAAGCGGGATAGTCTGTAAGCGTTATTCCCGCTGAAAGTGCGACCGCACCGTGTCCCAAATAATAGTCCCGGAGGAGGCGCGCGGCCCGCTAATGCGGAGTCCCGGGAGATTATTGGCATCACAATTTATAACTCGCTTAGCATGAGGGTGTGACACCACACTTTCTTTCTCATTTATGTACACATACATGTATTTATTTGTATAGGAGGGATTAGCGGATCCATAGTTAAGGTTGGTAATACTTTTGTAGCCTAAAAAGGGAACAATAAAGGGTTTTCATCCGGGTTATTTGTATAAAATTTTAAAATGTTTCGCATCATAGTTTGTCTTTTATTTCTTAATTAAGTTAATTGTACACCCACTACGGTTTGCTGTTAAGAAATATTAATTAAAATTATCCCTATTATTCTCTCTATATTTTCAGCCAAAGGAAGTCCACTGCTGAACATAGGCCTTCCAAAGCATTTCCATATTGACCTATTGGAAGTCTGCATCCAAAGACTTCCTGCAAACTTGACTAGGCCGTCCGTCCACCTTCTAGGCGGAGACACTGCCTTGCCTGAAAAAAAATCATAATAAAATAATCCATTATTCATATCTACCATTATTCCCTATTATTCACCATTCAGAAACATCTTTAATCCCTATGACATTTGAATACTCAAAAAAGATTTGGTTTACGAATATAATTTATTTCATTGTTTTATCTAATGTCTTTTAGAATTTTTTTTACTTTACATTTCACAGTCAAATATGTATATGGACGTTAGACCTACGAGTATAATAAGGAGATAAAATCCCACATATTTAATATTGTACAGACACTTTGACTGGTCCACTATCAGATATCGTGTGTCAAAGCAACCCTTACTGAAGAAAGCTCTCGATCCGTTTGAAACCCGACTACATCACTTTCATTTGCATCGGGTATTTTTTTATAGAAAATGTTAGAACTATCGTATTCCGAGGCGTATAGGGTCATATATATCAAAATACAAGTCATATTAAAAATAGTTTGTGTGGTACTATTCATGTCCGTCGGAGCGCGAAAGCTGTACACATTGGTGAATAACCCGAGATACAGGCATTCTCATAACTTCGCTTGATATATGATTATTCTAGTTAAAATCATCGTATATATAAATGCGTAGATGTTCAAATGTAACGTCAATAAACCACGGGGAGACTAGGTAAAGATGACTTGATCATGACAAAAACTTTTTCTTCATTTAACAACCATATTGATATATAGTTTAATTGTAACAGTGACTGAGCGGATGACTAATATACCTCAGTCCGCCCCGTGACCACGAAAGCTGTAAAGTAAACGTCGGGAAGTTAAAAAATGTAAAAATTAAACCAAATCGCGATAAAATCCGTATAAAATAGTTTTATTTCAACCATATTGATGTTATCAAAATTAGTAAGTTTAAAACTAAAGCTACATTGCATCGTCTTAAGCCCTGATATCTAGGGGCTTAGTTCCGATGTAACTCTTCTACTTTAAAGGCCATAGTTAACTGATACATTACTACGAAAATCCAGAGTTTTCTGTCCTAGCTATTCCTCTAGATTAATTGCATAGTACCTGAGACTAATTATCCCTGTACAAAGCCGTGACGTGTCACTCGGGCGGCAGCTCGTAAAATGGCATTAACATAGAGATGGCTGTTTGAGGAGGTGGGCCGAGAGCGCGATACGGCACGCAGCCTCCGCTACAATTAACACGTACCACTACATCTCGCGGGGAACATTTTTCACCACAATTTATGTGTATTGTAAAATCATTTCAGTCAATATTATGTAGTTTAAGTATGTAGTCAGGTAAACGATAAATATTTTACATAAGTCTATTTCTACCACACCAAGGGTGTAGATGCGTTGTTGTCCACTTAATATTGAAGGAATAAGGGAGGTAAGGAGGGATGTTGGGTCTTCAGATCTAACTTACAGATCGAAACTCGATAGGAAAGCCGTCGCTTCGACTTCTTACTACTGTAGTCCAAGGTAACTTCAGTAATGCTCTATTTTACTACGTTTGGTTCTTGCCTTGGAAAGAATTTTAAGCCATCGCATCTAAGTTGCTGGCAATGAGTAGATACAATAGTTCAATAAAGTCAAATTCTTCCTACGAGTTTTCCGTTAATTATTTCTTCTTGCAAAATAGTTTTGAATTGTTAATTGTATAAATAAATATTACTGATGCTATTTAGATGTAAATCTTTGAAAAAAAATTAAATCTAAGCAAAAACAAGGTTTTGTTAAATAATTTTTCTGATGATATATCGGCCGTCAAGAGGCGATGATAGCTTGGACTATACTTGAAAATAGAAAATTTGCAAAACTATTTCCACATTAAAAGTTCGCATGCGTTGTCAAATACTGCTACAGTTTTAGCGCGAAAATAAAACACGCCGTTTAAATTTAACTTATAATTACAACCGTTTGTTATTCATTTAATCGACACTCGATCGAAATGCCATCTTCTGCGTGTACACGTGTAGTGTTGAATTTTATTTGACATAAAAATGCCATCGCTTCAGCGATAATTAAATTCCTATGCCACAAATGTCAAATATCGTGTCAATTTGATGTTACATTTTTATTTTATTCGCGCGCTCATTGTTGTCTTCACTTCAGTTACGAGTTACTACTCAGTCATTGAACGATTTCAGGCAGGAAAACCTTTAAATAATTAGTCCCACAATTTTGTAAGCAAAATCGGCGCAGCACTTTTAAGTGTTGGTATTGTAAAATTTTCCATTTTCTAATTTTCTAAACAGTTTGCATGAAAGCCTTGGAGAAATTGTTTATAACAATAATTGTACGTTTCATAGACCAAATTCTTACACAGAGTATAGATAAAAACAAAGATTTGATAATGTAAGGGAGTTTCCAGGCCCGTTTTTTCTTCACAGCTTCGCGTTCGGAAACTTCGGTAATATCAAAAGATTCATAAACTCCTTTACAGAGCTACTAGCAAAAAATACATATGTGTGATATTTTGTTACATAAATATAGCAGCCACTTCATCCTTACGTACACCCATGGCAGTGGTTTGAACATTGATAATAGAATGATCACCATGTTCATAAATATCTATCCACCATGTCTAATAGCGCATGGCAGATAAAAAATTATAAAAACCCCACATAAACTTGAGTTAGTGGACAACAGTAAGACATAAACTGTTACCCACAAAAATATGATGAAAACTTATTAGGTATGATGTAAATAATTTCTCATTTAAGGAAGCCATGCATCGAGCATTATAAATAATAAATCGACGTAGCAAAAACAGTAGGCGCATTGTAACGCGTCACGTGCATGTTTATTCTAACAAATTGTAATAAAGACAACCATTTTAGATTTTTTGTGTAAAAACGACATATGCGCGGCGTGTAACACGAGTGAACGCCCATCTTGAGCTCATAGACAATATGAAACTGACAGATGCGGTTAATGTTCCCGCGCCGGCCAATAAGAGCCCAGTTTTTTCCCCATAGACAACAGCTGCATTTTCGACCGCCATTAACGCGTGTTATTGGGTGTTTTTATAAATTTCTATGGCTAATGTGGGGTAACAACAAAATAGTTTATTCCCGCCGTAAGAATTTACCACTCTATGCCGTGACCATAGAGAATATTTTATTTTCATCTTCATAGACAAGGTTGTTTTTGTCGATTCCAAGATAATGATGTTAGATATTTGTGTTCAGACATATAATGAGTTTTGTTTTTTGTACATTTTTAGATTGCTTTGAAATGATGGATGTGGCTTGGATGTTATTAGGCCGGTGGATCCAGCCGGCGTGGAGGATGCGGAAATATGTATTTAATATCTTTACGATGTAGTACTGTAGCAGAAAGCTAAATGCTTTCTATCCGAGACTCTACTACTAATCCATGTGATTAAAATACGAGAAATGATTAATTTCATTTCAAATACAAATGTACCCGAGCCCCAAAAACTAGTAATAGGATATTTACATCGGGTGGTAAAAATAGTACACAGTTGTAGAAAACTTGTCATAATCACCCGCAAATAAATATATACACCCGTCAACCACCTCCCTCTAAATATAACTATACCTAACAGTCACATACATAGTCCTGACCCCACACTGAGATCGAGTCTTGTGTCGTGGGTATCAGGAACTACGTGAGATTTTCGGTCTTACA
Source organism: Deilephila elpenor (assembly GCA_949752805.1). Taxonomy (NCBI): domain Eukaryota; kingdom Metazoa; phylum Arthropoda; class Insecta; order Lepidoptera; family Sphingidae; genus Deilephila; species Deilephila elpenor. Next base: position 13,800,341 of record OX457104.1, on the reverse strand, counting down.
AACACCCAGACCCGAAACAAATACTTGTGGTTCTCACAAACATTTGTCTCGGTGCGGGGATCGAACCCGCGGCCTCTCGTTTCACAGCCGGCGTCTAACCAACTGCGCCACGGAGGCTGTCATACTCCAATACTCCAATTGGATTGCAGTTCATTACAGTCAGTTAAACCTGTAAAAAAACATACTTCGAATATGAAAAGTTGCCATTTTGCAGAAGTATATTGTCTACCATTAAAACCTTTGAACCTTTAATTTTTATTATTCTTTGGTTGATTTAACCTTTATCTTCATAGCTGAATTTGGAAATTAATATTATCCATAATTACTTATTACAAACCTAAGAATATCAAGGAACTGCAAGCACCTCTAACAACAGAATCATCAATTGGCACATAGTACGCGCTGGTGAGTGCGTGTAAACGATGCTTTGTTGAAAAGGCGCGATATTCACCCCCTCCCTCTCACCCCCCACGGTACCACAATAACTAGCTGTTTACGAATTTAGCCCCGAAGGGCGCGCCCTTGCCGTAATGGATTTTGTTGGTCTGTGGTCTAAAGGCGGGGAGAGAAGCGACAAATACAAGTAGTATTTTCTTTTTTAAAGCGAAAGCACTAAACATATTTGGTGATATTTGTTAATAATTTCTTGTCAGTCGACATTATTATGCTGGCCTGCTTAACTGATTCTTCATTTGGAATTGTCGCGATTTTTATTAAAAAATGTAATTACAGTAAGTAACGATATCCTTTTCTTTTTCCTACTTTCCTTATCTTTTTTTTTCGTTATTTCCAACTCCTCCTATTAATTTAACTTTATGATTGATTTCGTTGCGGGTTACAGACAAGTTAAACATTCCCGGAGACGCGCTGAGCTTCAATGTTCAGTGTCATTAAAATGCGTGCCACTGTTGATCCTGGCTTACAGGAGTTGCAGCGGCGGGTGTGAGGGCGGGACAGTCTCTTTCCTTATCTTTTATGAAAGATCAGTACGACATATTTTTTATGCATGCTGCACAGTTACTTGATCTATAACTACAATCAATAATGTTAGACATTTTCAATAAGCTAAAAGCGCAAAATATAAAATAAGGTTTCATTAGTAATACCAAAGAAATGAACGTGATGTTTTTGTCACGTAGCCACGTACACGGGTTGAGACTTCAGAAAAGACATATTAGGAATGAGGGTCAGCCGGTAAAAGAATTGAGTTCTAAACGGATGTTACGCTGTCGAAAAGGTAACTTTGTAGGATTTATTTTAAATTGATTAAGTTCCTTATAAAATTAAAAAGTAATAAATAATAATAATAATAGCAATATAATATATTTACTAATAAGCTAATACACAATAAAATATGTTCACTATATTTTATTAAGAATAAACCACCCATAAAAAATCCTTGTTATATAATTCTTAATTTTCGCCAACCATCCTAACGCCTATAACTCGTCCCACACCGAGGGATGAGCCGCGAAGTGTTACCCCACTGTTGTGATTGTTAATACAGGGTGGGGGTGTTACACGAGGCAGGGGGCAGCGGGGGAGGCTCGTTATCACCTACTGATACACTCCTTGTGTACAGAATGCTAAACTGAGGTGGATTTACCACGCGGGGAAATTTTCAATTTTCTGATGCCCATTATTCTTCGCGATCCAATAACATTGGTTTATTTCGTGCTTTTCTCATTGCGTCGTGACGGATCAAATAATTTGTTTCAATGAGATGGATTTTTAAACAGTTTCTTGCTGTTTACAAAATGTAAAGTATAGTAAAAGTTTAGAGTGTAGTCACGAATTGTAATCTTAAACAAGAATTCTGTATGTATCTTAGTGAACACGATCCCATACTTTTAATTATCATCCGCAAACAATGAAAGGCGGTTGCTGAACATAATCACAAATATTTTCATACATTTGGGAGCGGTCGTCATCCAGCGACTTGCAATTATAATTACCAAGTCACACGTCGATTTTATTATTACAGGAACGTTATCGTTAGAACTAGAAGACAATCTTTAAAATTAATCAACATCAACCTCAAGGAAATATTTTTCCAGACTGCTAGTCATACCATACACAAGGGAAACATACATACAAATTCATACATAGTGTAATACGAGTATAAATAAAAGTAATAAAGCGCACTTACGCGGCCATATTGGTCGCGCCATGTGCCGCAAACTGTTCTCCGCCCGTTGTCTATGGTGCAAGTTTTTTTATTCGCATCCCGCCTTTATTGGATTTTGTCGCTGACTAAGTTTCTACATATTGAATTTGAAGAGTTATGTGAAACATTATTTCACCGTTCTCAGGCTGTTACGAAACCTTAAAGCTATTTTCACTTTCGGATTTTCGTTGGCCAAAAAATCGGATGTCGTTGCGGCAAAATGGAAATTACTTTTGAATATAATAGAAAAAAATAAATTCGGAACTCAAACAGAATTCATGTAATGATACTTTAACAATCTATGATCACTTTTTTGGATCAGTGGCAACATGTAGGTATGGGCTGCTAGCAGAGGGGTTGTGGGTTCCGATGCCAGGTCAGGCAATCTTTTTTGTGTGAGTTTTCTAATATGACGCCTTGAAGCGGAAATATGCTCGATAGGTACGCTGTGCTTGAGTAGTGGGCATATGCTTACCCCTTCTGGAACAAAGGAGTGATTTGACGTTTGCAGTGGAGGGTTTATCCATCAATTATTTAGTATTTTATTGATTAAAATTAGTCTGAAAAGATGTTACTTTTAGCTTTATAAAAACACAACTTGTAATATCTACTATAAGAGGAAGACGTCATTGAAATAGGTCGTAGCCTCGTTGCAGCTGTAGAAACGAAATTTCTTCGAAGCCAATAAAAAGCTCAAGTTTAGGTCCAAAAGCAAACTACATAATTATAAACAATAATTATAATTACTATGAAACTCAATTTAAAAATTCTTATATTTATTTAATTAATACTAAAACAGAAGGGTTAACTTAACTTGTATTCATTATAAAATTTATAAGACACGCAATTAAATAGTTGTTTATTTAATAAACAACTATTTAATTGCGTGTCTTAAAATGTCGATGCAAGACTCAACAAGTGAACTCACACTCACTTAAACTGTTAAGACATACATAAACTCACGCCTTTATCCCAGAAGGGGTAGGTAGAGGCGCCACCAGGACACCCAGATTTGTCCTTGTATGATTTGTCCCATGATGTGATAGGGGGCGAGTCTTATCACTTTAAGACATACCTACTAAGAATTTAGATTGAAAAATGATATTAGTTTAGCAACGATATAAACTACAAAATTCGTCAAAACATTGCTTAGGCGAACAAGTCTTTGTGTCTATGTAAGCGTACGTTAAAACTTGCATCGCGATTTTATTTTAATACCACAATTGAAGATCTGTCCGCCATCTTGGATGACGTATTCAAATTGTCACACTTTCAAACATCAATCAGTTTGCACAATATAACTATTAAAGTCATGTTAAACGTAAGTCAAGCGGTACATTTAATAAGATGCACTCAGAATATCAATACTCAAGCAATTATATTGTATTCGCGGCAATTGACAAATTTTCCATCAAATTTAACCTCAATGCCGCACACAATTTGATTTGAAAAAGGATAAGATGCTTTGCTAAAAATAAGATTGCCTATGGTTGATTTTACAAAGGGTATTCCGGTCGGTTGCGCGTTTTCTGCAATATATTCTCAATTGGCACATAGAGTGACAGATTTAACAGATAAGGCTGTTTGACTAAGTAAGCTTAGGTCATTTTTTTATAAATAAAAAGTTTGTCCTTCATTTTTTTTTGTTAATCACTCCAAATTTCTTTTATTTTCATTAACATTGTTATTCGGGCTGTTAGGAGTTTTAAGACTGGCCGAAATAACCACATTCATCAATGTATGACACTGCAATGCGCTTAGCGGCTCCACGCATTTTTATTAAGTCTCTAAAAGCCAAGTAAGCACCGTCTTTCAAATCGAAAAGTAAATTTAACACTGCTACTTTGCTGCAGATGTAGATAGAAGGGCAGCACCTACCCAGACTATCCCTTATATACAACAAGTCCATCATAAAGACCTCGGTATCTTGACAGATTCTTGCAGTGAAGTGGAGCTAGCCAGTAGTTATATAGCCTCGTATATTACGTTTCTGAGGAATCTTGTTGCCCGTGTTTCCCACGTCCAGAATACCAAGCTTTGATTGCAAGCAATGGTTCAGACGTGACCTGACCAGTACCTCAATTCCTCCGCCCAGTTCGCACAATACAAATGTTCAATTAAACGCATCCCCACGCAATTCTTTTGAGCCGTCACAGCGACGACAAAAAGCGCGCCACAACAAAAGGCGACAACACAAATTACGTCGACATTTTACATAGAGCATGTGACAACGACACGGCGGAACATTTGTTGCGACCGCCATTGTGTTTTTAAATGTATTTATACTCTTATAATTTACTCTGGGGGGGAATTGGAGGCTGCTGGGGGCTTGAATCTTGTTCGATGATTTCTTACATCGGTCGAGCCGATCCGTTTTTATGGTAGCTTTAATGAGATACAAGACTCTACTACTGGTAGAACTATGTCTACCACTTGGTCTTTGCCATCCTGGGGTGATATTGGTAGATTTGCATTTACATTTTATTAGACTAGTGGCTTATCTAGTCTGAGTTATTAAAAACTTTTTACATGACCTTTTTCATTGCTTATTTAGGTAGACGAGCTAGCTGCAGCCCTGCCGGTAAGTGAATACCGGTACTTGTAGACTTTGTCAACCAAGCCTCTCTCCACCATACTTACTTTTAAACCATTAAAGATGACTACGGACGTTCCCTCAATCCCTGTCTGCATTTAAAGCTTATTTATATTTATAAATGGCGCGTATATGGTGTTTGCTAACAAGATATTCACGCGCGGGCCGCAGGACGTTCCGCTCGGACCATCGTCAAAGTTACCGCCCACCTCGCCAGCTTTTTGTACCATCCGACCACTTTTGGTGATTTTGTTAATATATACCTGAGTATTGGCTTATGTGGAATCGTGGTTTGCCGAAATTTCTGGTGGTTGTCAGGTTAGAGCATTTTTTTTACCCTAAGTGACATTAGAAGCGCGGTAAAATCTGGGGTATTTGGTTAAGTACTAATTTCAAGTATTCTAGCTACACAATACTATTTAAATGACGAAAAAAGGATATAAAATGAATACATCATTATACTTCGTTTGCGAAATACTGCGTAACGCTGCCTAGAGGTGCTACCAAGACACCCACATTTCGCCTAGTATTTTCCGTCCCACGATGTCATAGGGGGCGAACCTTTTGTAATTCTTTAGATCGGGAATATATTTAGGGATGCAAATAAAACGTTACTTAGTGAAAACTCATGACAGACAGACTCTTAATCTTTTTTACAGAACAACCACAAACAATACTATAATAGCTAATAATAAAAAAATGTGTGTGTGTATTAGTGTACACACGTAAGAAGTGAAACTTCTTTATGACATCATTTTTCGAAAAATGATCTACTATTTACAAATTTACAGAATTGGTAAAATAAAGCTAAATTAAATAAAGTTTAAGTTTAGGAGGGGGGAAATTTTTGAGGGAATTTGGGATTTCTATCGGGGCCAATTTGTAGCCCTCACCGAGACGGTTCCGAGGATACCAAGCTCGGTGGGTCCACGACCTTTATTGGCCGAGATAGGTTTAGGGGGGGTGAGGTAAAAATTTTAGGTGGTGGTAGGGGCGGGGGGGGGTACGGTTTCGTGGGGGGGCTATTGGGCACCTTAAAATATTTTTGGGTGGGGAAAGTTGTGGAGGGGGAATTCGGAAATTCTGTTGGGGCAGGATTGTAGGCCTCACCGAGCCGGTTCTAATGAACCCAGGGTCGATGGGTCTACGATGGATATTGGCGGAGATAGGAATAGAGGGGGGTGAGGTAAAAATTTTAGGTGGGGGTAGGGGCGGGGGGGGTTAGGTTTCGTGGGGAGGCTATTGGGCACCTTAAAATATTTTTGGGTGGGGAAAGTTGTGGAGGGGGAATTCGGGAATTCTGTTGGGGCAGGATTGTAGCCCTCACCGAGCCGGTTCCAATGAACCCAAGGTCGGTGGGTCTACGATGGATAATGCCGGAGATATGAGTAGGGGGGGTGAGGTAAAATTTTATGGGTGGGGGTAAGCGGGGGGGGAGGTTTCGTGGGGAGGCTATTGGGCACTGTTTTGGATTTAGGGTGGGGGAAGGCCAGAGGGGGGGTAAGGATCAAATTACAAAAAAGTGGGTGGGACTTAAAATTTTGGGTGGGGCTTGGAAACGGTTGGGGGTGTGGCTTACTGAAGTGGGTACTAATTTACTAAATAAAAAAAGATGGCGCGTAACGGAAGAATGTGACGCGTAACGAAAAATTTTTTCCAACCCCGATAAAGAAGTTTCACTTCAATAAGTTTATATGGTGTACAGTAAAACAAAACTTTGTAACGCTAATAAAAACAGACAAACCGTTGCCTAACTTACTAATGCAACATGAACTCACCATACTCATCATTGCATCACCATCACTAAACCGAAATATAATCCGTCTAAAGCATCTAAACGTATTAAAATAACAAATATATAAGTAATGCCGGATAATAAATGAAAATACCACGACAATAGCGGCTCGTAACAAGGGTAGTGAAACAACCATAAACAGATTAAACGGGGAATGAGGGTGAATCCGTTTGTTTAGTGTCCGACCACCGGGATAATTGTTTGAGGGTGGAAATTGTGATATAGGGCGCTATTAATTGGTATAACATACCTTTTGGTTATAATATTGTTTATTATTCGCGATGGTTGTAAAATTGTGGTTCAATTAATGTGAGACGTAGACATAGTGCTAGTGTGTAAGTTCGAATTTCATAGGATTTTTTGGTAACCCGCAGTAATAAGGTGAATTTTAAGAATTCTGGAAAAAGAATACTTCATTAGCTAAATACGGTAGGTACCTATAAAACACTATTTTTAGACGTTTTTAATTTATTTGATGTATAATATTGTCAATAAGTAATATCCTAAAGCGGATGAAGAAATAGTTAATTTTTACAGGTATCTGGTGTTGCTTGCAAAGACTTGATTATCCCAAGTCTTTGCAAGTAGGTCATTCAGTACCACATTTAATTGTACATTATATATCACCTAATTCTAGTAAAATTATTGCCTTACTGTGAATAAAATAACGTTTAATGAAATCAATGCTAAGGTAAAAGGTAACAGCTGTATTTGAGCAATATATTTTTCTCAACAACAAAGCTAAGAGTACTAACAAAACGCATGTTAACGCGCCTCCACAAACCCGCAAATATTAATTCACATCATTACACCTGGCATTAAACATTTTGCAACACGTGTCCAAACACGTTATACAATAAAACGCAAAACTCACACCCGATTTGCTTTATTTGTATTTCACGGCAGGAAATATCGGCCACTCAACAATGGCGGCAGCGCTTTCTTCGGCCCAACAACACGATAATTTATGGCGGGAACATGACAGCTGTCATTTTTCCCGCGCGAGCCCGCGGAAACGTCAAAGCGCAGAGGCGTTCGAAATTCAAAAGCACTTTTTCCTTTTTCTTTTATTTGAACAAACGGACAAACATCAGCTGTCAACCGCAAACTGGCCAGTAATGAAGGAAACAATACGATGTCCTGCATTGTTCAGAAAACAATTGAAAAGGACTTGTTTAGAGTGGTCCCAGTCCACATTCAAAGTATTACTTGTGTAAAGCTCATTTTATGTTGGTATCGTTGTTTCGTTATTGATTCACGTCTCCATACAAATTCTACTACAGGAGAGTTCATTTCATACTGGTGGTGGGTGGTCAATGACCAAACGTTTTAAAGTAGGTAGCTTGCAGAATATGATATTACATAAAACCTCGACTTTTAGGCAACACTGTATAATAATAGTATTGTTGCATATTTAAAAAAAAAATATTGTTCATTTATTATTTTATAAAATCTTTGCAGAGAATCGATCCAAATGTTTCATAATATATTTTACAAGAATCCACCACTTGGAAAGCTTTTCCTCAATAAAGAGATAGATTTGCTATCAGAACCAAAGGGGGTGAGATTCTACAAATAATTATGGAATCGGGCTATATTTACACGACAAAAAATAGTAATTTTAAAAAGATCTCACTGGGATAAATATGTTCCCATAAAAATCATTAATTGTTTTATTAAAAAGTGTTATTTTATGTACAATAAAGAATAAAAATTATTCAATTAATTGTAAGCTACTAAAACAGATTATAGAAGATAATTTTATTTTATTATGTAAAACAACAAAACAAATAATTTTAAAAGATAACATTATGACACTGCTATAAAATATGCTTAATACGTGCCAGAATTATCTGATTAATTCCCAACTACATAATTGAAGAGAACCTTTTTATAATTTTGAAATTTAATTAAATCCATAATACATAGAAACTCCATTAAAAATAATCCTTACGCAGACAGAGCTCAATGTGAACTGGGCCTTATATTTAAAAACGAAACCTCACTCAAATGTAAATTGACCCTTATTCTTAAACAAAGTCAAACACTAGAGAGTCCAATTTGTATTGGAACTTATTTTAAACAATCTCGTCCAAATTCGAAAGACCGTCACTCACGTTCAGAATATAAAGAAGGAGAGATCGAGATACGGTGGTTTTGGCGCGTGCTACAAGACAAGATATTTTTTCGTGTTTCAATTGTTTGAGCCAACAATGGCACAATACGGCGACGGATTGTTTTGAATAAACAAACCCCGACTACCGGTGTTACTTGCTCTTGTTCTGTACTTTAAAATTGTTTATGACACCTCTCGGTTATTTTTTAACATGAAAATGACACCACACTTTGAAACTTGACATTGTGGGGGAATTGAACTTAAGTGTTTATTTATTTATGGGAGTAGACTGGATGGACAACGCTAAGGGCTGAGGTTTGAGTCCATGGAACAGACTTTTATACTAAGAGGGCAAAGTGACCACACTGAAACGTGGTGGTAAGTTCAGTGCGGTACAAGTTAAGTACCTGAGAAACTACTATCACTGGTCGACACAGTTATGCCGGCCTTTTTGAAACCGCATGTAAGTAGGTACACAAGTTGATCCCGGAGCGCGAGACACTGGGTCACTAGGGCGAGCCTACATCAATGTACGATGCACCCATGCTTACATTGTACCACCAGCAAAATGAATACTTATCGAAATTACATATTAAAATGTGGATTATCACCCGCGGTGTGCCTGTAAAAGCGGATTAATAATCAACGAACTGGCAGGAAAAAGTACTTACCACCAATGTCGACGATAATTCGCCGAGCTGATTTCGCTATTAGTCCGGCTTTTTGTAAAGATATTGACTATAGAAATGCCTTAAAAATCCAATATATTTGGGTAAACTCTAGAAAATTACATAAACCTCGATAAAATATAACTATTACACATCTCAACATTTAAGTATCCCTTACATCTGATGTAATAAGCTTAACACAGCTTATTTTCAATCTCACACCATGGGAAATAAAATTTCCGTAAGTCGTTTTTTCAAGCGCAATGCATCAATAGTAAAGGCACTTATCTAATTGATATCTTACAAAGCCGTAAAGCATTCATCACGCAGCCGTAAATCTCGCACACACCTCACAAAAACTTCAAAAGCAACAAACAACACCGCCTGTAACAACTAGTGGGGGCACCAAACGCAACCTTACAAATAGGATAAACTATTATAAAACGTAACTAACCTCTTTACAGCTCTATCTTTGTTTTGAAAATAAATTTAAAATAAGAACGCATTTAAAAATAATTATATGTTCTTTATTCAAACGAATAACGTTAACCCTAAAAATTAGACCATAATTTCAATATATTTTTTAATTTTAGTTTCTGATGATACCAATTATTGTTTTTTTATAAATCATTGTTCTTACCTCTTTCTAGACCAACACACTTCAACTTTGAATATACATTTTTTTAAAAACTTTCCATAATTAATTCTCAACAATTACAAACTTTACACCCCTGACAGCCCAAATATAAACCATGAGAAATCCTCACATTTCCAAATCCCTGGCGATCCTACCCCACAAAGGCGGCAGTTAATGTCAAAATATTTTGGAAACGCGGGCGGGCGACGCCGCGGGCGACGCTTTGTGCTCGCCGCCGGAGAATTGGCTTAACTCCACTAACATGACTTACATTTTTTTATTGCGTTCGCCATTTTTTGTAGGAATAAACATTGTCATTTTGGTGTAAGGACTGTAATTGATTTTGGTGGTGGCTGTGAAATATTTTACGTAGGTATGGCGGTTCTAGACATAGAGGCACGTCATTCAGGCAGTTAATTTTTATACCAATTTGGAGTTTCCCTAAAACTATATGGGTATAGGTTAAATAAATAATGAATCGATAAATATTGAACAAGAACAAATGTTTCTTTAATAAAGTATTTAAAACCCAATGCAGAGACTAAAGATTTATATTAGGTGTCAAAATTCAATCACACACGAGAAACCTATAACCTAATAAAATTGAACCAAATCCTCACAAATCATCAAAATGCATTCCAAACTGTATCCAATGATTACAAAACATTACGTGACCTTAAAAAATAGATAAATTGCATATAATGTATTCATACGCCCCGCGGTATTTATATACAAATTGTAAACACACAGACAAGCGATTAGTTCCGCTAAATAATTGTAAAAAAAAAAACAATTTCGACTGTTGTTTAACATTTGTATCGAAAAAACTAAATTGTACTATGTGGCTGTGAGTTTTAGTAATCAGACATTGTTGAAATGCCTGGTAAAATATTATTTTTATTGCGTTTGTATGTCATTTTGTAATAGTGTAAATAATACAAACATAAAATAGTATTTCGAATGAATTTTCATTTTCCAAGACCCCAAAATCTACAAAACTCAAATACGTACCCATATGTAAAAGTTTCCTTTCACAAAAAATATTGAACCGAATGGGAACTATATTTTATTTTCCGAAGAATTTTCTCCTTGTCCTCAGCTATAACAGTTTAGAAACAGTAGAAATATTTATTCTTTCAAAAGATTAAATATTAAGTAACATCAATTATTTTTTTGTTTCATTGTCTTGTGAATAACCTAAAATCAAGCCCAGACATTACCCAAAACACCTATTATTGTACATTCCCACAACACCAATAGAAAGCAGAGCGGATGTTATAAAACAGCATTACTGGATTGTGCTTCCGTCTGTGACACGAATACGAATGGCCGCATTAGGACCAACCACCCGACACGGGATTACAACCCCCGACCCATAACACGGACCTGTTTAGATTATTCGCGCTGATTTAAGTATCGATTTAAATTAATGATTTTTAAACTCGGTTAAAAAAAGAAACTGTACTTTTCTTTGTAGTAAACTGATTATATAAAAAGTGAAAAAAAATTACCTAATTTGTTTGCCGCTATATTCAGAGTTGAGTCCAAAGGTAAACAGATGCTATAATACTTTAACAGGCGGAATCATTGTTTACGTAGTTTTAATATTATAACTTTCATCGGTTACAATATGCACTCAGCAAATTAAAAGTTGTCATTTTCAGGTTATATTCAACGGAACAGCCAGACCACTACAGTGTTGACCCCGCTTAAAGTTGCCGTTATTACTACAAATTACAAAGGGAAAAATTAAGAGCAATATAAAAGGTCAGAATCCCTTTTAATTATACCAACATAACTTTAACTTATAAATTAAAATAAAAACCCTCAATACCAAATCCGCTAAAATAAATATCAAATACGTGCTCAATCGCGACCGCTGGTTTTAACAACCCTTTATTTATTTAAAAAGTGGAGTGTCAGACTGACAGCTCGACAACATGGCGACGATGATCATACACAAACCCGGGGCGCGGTCATATCAGTTTATTGTGCTGCCTTATAGCGATAAAACTCCGTCACCTCAATTGTTAAATGCAAATTGATTTGATACCGTACCCCTTTCAAATAAAATTGCTGAGTTATTGTCTATTAATACGGAATTTGAAACTGGCTGTACGATTAGCTGTATGCTGGTGTGTGTATTACGTATCACTATAAAGGACAAGTTTCCCTTTAATTTGCATGGAGTTTGGGCTTCAGTTAAATACTGAAGGTTTGAAGAGACTACCATAATGTGGCGTGGTGAACGCATATTTTTTCTGCAACTTCAATCTAGTATCAAAATTATCAATCCCGCTAGAATGTTTCTAACACAATTTATCATAATTATGTTTCTTATTTCATATCCCAATTATGTTTTATAACAATAACCGATGCTCACGGTTACAAGCTACTTTGGATCGTATTTGGTATGTACGTCTTCGTTTAAGTTCTGTTCCTGTACTGCTTCAATTTCAAATCACTCAATGAGTTTTCCAAGCGGAAACACAGAGCCAACGAGGCACACACGCTGGCGTACGAAATAGTCATCATAGCTCGCTTTATTTAATTATCAAGTTTATTTAAAATATACTCAAAACACACCTGTCAAGGTGCTAACGTGTTTTATAATGTACATTAAATGTGGCATCACAACAAATTGACTTGAAATATATCTTTATTGTCTGTTTAACATTTTACTTTGGCAGACAAAATTACGCTTCAGTCCATAAATAAAGTCAAAACATCTAAGAATAATTTTTGATATTTGTAAGACCCAATCCAACGTGACGAAAGACCTATCTTATCAAATGTCATTTTGCTTTTAAAGTGCCTCATAAAAAGTATTTTATGGACCGGCGACTTACAAAATATCTGATTCCACAGTCGGGCTACAACTCATTTTAATTCAATTGTTATTGTTTTTACGTATTTCCTCGTCGTACATAAATCTCGAGTCTGTATGAAGATTTTAGGATGAATGATTTTATTATTGCTTTGCATAAAAAGTATAAATCTCCCTTTAACACATCCATTTGTTTTCATGCATTATAATCATTTCAACGTTTATGTTTATTTTTAATTTTAAATTTTAAATCGAGAAATTCAAACAGTAATTGGAAATCGGACGGTTGGCGGCAAAAATCGACACCGTTCGGCACGCTTGTGATAAAGGTAAAATATTAGAGAGAAGAATAAAGGTAAGATTTTAGGGCAGAATTCAGTAGGATTTGTAAAGATAAATAGAGATGATCCCTTTACATTACTAAATAAAAACTAATAATTGTGCTTAGAGTATACTCGTACTGTAAAGGGCTTAAAGTATTTAAAATATATTGGCAGCGCTGTCATACTTTTGCGTCTTCAATTATATTTTTTCGTAATGTTAGTAGCACTGCTATATTAGTTAAAATTCACTTAATTATTTTACAACAAATTGCTATAAGTTCTGCTAGTAACCGAAAGTATAATATTTAGTTATTATCCGTCTAAAACGTTTGAATGGAATTCAACAGCCCCAAAACACCATATTTATCATATCACCATATTTGACAGCCTCCGTGGCGCAGTTGGTTTGACGCCGCCTGTGAAACGAGAGGCCGCGGGTTCGATCCCCGCACCGAAACAAATATTTGTGTGATCCACAGGTATTTGTTTCGCGTCTGGGTGTTTGTGAGACCGAAAAGTCTCTCGTAGCTTCTGATACCCACGACACAAGACTTGATCTTAGTGTGGGGTCAGGACTATGTATGTGACTGTTGGGTGTATTTATTTATTTTTATTTATTTATTTATTTATTTATCACCATCATCATCTAGCGATTTTCTGCAACTCTAATTAGGACATGAATCGGCTTTGCGTAATGCTATAGCGTCACGGTAAATCGACAACTTATACCTGAATAGATGGTACTCGTAAAAATCGCCAAAGGAACTCCGCTTAGGGTGAACTTCTAAAATTCAAAAAAGGAACTACAATTGTGTCGTCTAGATACTTATCTACGCGCTCCTAATGGCCCATTGTCTCCCGGACGCACGTTCCAAATTTTTGAACTTCGAACATTAGTTTGTTTTTTAAATTTAATCGCTTCAATTTTTATAAACGTCACTTTATACGGCCAGTGTTTTACTGAACGATTGTCTTACCCGATGTGGAGAAAAAAGGTTGATAAGTTTGTATTAACCTTAAACCTTTTATTAAATTAATGTTGGACAATTATTTGAGATAGAGCCTGGATGAGAAATTAGTCTTTTGCTTAGGAAGATTTGTTGTTTCTTGAAATATTTAAATAAGGTATATTAAGAGTTTCAATTAAAGCTTTAATATTTTATAACAACTATTTATCACCAATTCCAAGGATTGCATTCCACCAATGCCATTAAGATCATATTAAATACGAAAATGTTACGGGTTTGCAACATTTTTAAAAATGTTATAATTTACATACGGTACTTATAAAAATAATTGCGAACCAACCAAAAATATAACCGTCCGGTAATCACGATAAAGTTCGTCGCCATAATTAATTTTCACTTCTCAAATTGATTCCGGTGTACAAAAAAAACACTAAATGGAGGCGGGAACTTAAAAAATTGTTATCAACACACCAAAAAAACCTCAATTAGGTAAATGCATTACAAGAAGGCCGTATATAAGTGCCCATGCCTGTAAGTTAACGGAAAAAAATCAAATAAAAACTCGGATGTTCCTTTTTTAAAAGGGGCCAATGAAAAATCGCGGTTGATACGCGTAATGCCCTACCGAATTTTGAAATCAGAAACGATTTAGGGCAGAGTCGAGGATGGAGTATACATTGGAACTAAATAATTTGGCATATTTATACTCGATATTGAACTCCTCACTTTGTAAATTTATTATTACAGTTATCTAAATACTATAAAAGCATACACGATTTCTGTCATAATAACTAGATACACACTTTATGGTAGAGTTATATTAATTAATAAATAGGTAATAACCGATCGATAGACCTATAAGTTGTTCAGTTATGTTCACAAGATGGGAAGATGGCCTAAAAAAGTCGCTGTGAAAATCGTTGCCAGGCCTATTTTTATCAGTTTACTTCCTGTAACTGAAAACGATGACTATATTTAGTAAGGCATCAACTCTACGTATTCCAAAGTCTCAAACACCGCCGCCGAAAACACATTTCAAAATAAGAACAAGAGCGTTCCAAATTCAAATCGCCCGCCGGCGATATAAATTTGTTCGGCGACATTCTTTTTTTAATAATTTAAGGCGACGTTTAGCGCGTTATGCGATAAAGTGTTTACAGACTTATTTGCGGGCAGGCCGACTTTTAGACTTAACAATAAATAAGGTTGAATGGTGCTTCCTTCGCTTATTATGGTTCAGAAAATTTCGAGGGGTATTATGAAGTAAAAATTCGATGTTGATGCAAATTATCGTGTTTATTAGGTACGTACAGTATTTTGAATATATTTTCTTGTAGGGTGTAAGCATTTTCGCTAAATGAGCGTAATTGAAAATAATTACTTTTCTTCATTATTTTAAAATTTAATTTAAAAATTATTTTACTTTAGTACGGAATGGTGCATAGGTATTTGAAAGCGAAGGAATGCACGATATGTAGGAACAATTTATTTCACATTCGTGTCGTTAGGTTTGGGACTTCAATTTCTGTCACCTCTATTTGACGAAATAGGGTATCATATTTCTTACAGCATAGTAGTAAACATTAGAAAAAACTTATTCGAAGTTAGGTTACAATTTCTAAAGGCCGTGACGAAAATTTAAAACTTAGACTAATAACAGCAGGCGGATCTTGCGTTTTTTTAGCAAATAATATAACCATTCATTAGTTACAAAAATGCTTCCACGTCTGAAAACTCACGAGAAATTCATTACAAAAACTCCAGGTAAATAAACACGAGAGAAAAATCTTTTTATAGCCTCCGAACCAATTATCAACGGCACATAGAGGAATAGAGCGAGATTTTTTTTTATCCACCAAATGTTTTTGACTGAAAAGGTTTTGAGTTCCGTATACGATCTAAGGGACTCATGAGAGTTCTATTATGTTAAATTTAACAGTGTTGTGAAGTAAGACTATGGGTGACGATAGTATGGCATTACGTGAACTAATCTTTATTCTGCCGTGGTGCAGTTATCAAGCTGGTTGTGAAAGAAGACAAATTTTGACAAGAATAACAAGTATGTATTTGTTTCGAAATATTTTTTTCGTTTTCTTTTTTATTGCGCTGCATGGCAAGACGAGCATGGCATTCGCCTGATGGTAAGCGATACGACCGCTCATGGACAGTAGCAAAACCAAACAACACCATGAATTCCAAGGTAATGCTTGGCTTTCCACTGCGCTCGCTATCCTGAGACATAAGATGTAGGTGTTGTGGGACTGAAAAATCTTGCGCAGTTTCTGTTATCCACTCTATAACATGGATCTTAATGAGGGTTCAGGACTATTTAAATAGTTAGTCGTATTATTCATTATTGTTTATTATAATGACCAATTGGAAATCGTACAACAATAACTGGCTCTAGTGCGACTCTACCTATTCCCTCGTTGATAGAGGCCTCTAAATCTTAAATTACTTATAAACTGTAGACAAATCGTCACTGAGAGCTTACAAGGATTTTTTGGATGAGAATTTCGTCTACAGAACCCTATAAATAATAATCTAAGCTATAAATAAAAGTTACATGTATGTGTGTGCGTGTGTGTGTGTGCTATCTTGTGAACAAATTATCACATTTGTCAGTACTCGCTACTTCTCAGTTATATAGATGGTGTCCTGATAGTATAAGACAATAGTAAAGTACATTTTTGTACCATATTAGTTTGGTTAAATACTGCGTGGAAAGAGAAGGATAAAGAGATGGGGGGAGAAACGGTTCTTTGCAATTTTGTTGTATTGTGACCGCTAGTGTTCACTTTAGATAATTTCATTTGTGTTGCAACATTCATTATTTGATTAGGATTGTATAACACAAAAAAGATAATTTAGCTACCATAAATATCTGAATATCTTGGGAGAAAACCAGAAATAAATTATCATTATTTGTTACACCATGTATACAGTAACAATAATCATCAGCCTCGAAATAGCGTCGATGCACACGTAAAAAATATATCTTGCTTCTTTCTCTAACGCATACTAATAGCTATATACGTCTCTGTCACGCACAAGTAGCGCGGAGAAATTAATATGTTAGACAATCCAGTTTAAATTGAACTTCTAATATAAGAACTACATTTGATTAGTAACTGTTTCGAATTTTTTTATGTTTTTTGTGATTTCTATGGAATGAACGAGAAGAAAGTACTCAGATAAAATAAAATTTTCATATTATGTATATAAAATAAAAAATAATACACACATTTTTGATAGAAGATAACGTTAAAGTATTAAAAGCTGTATATTATTTCGTTAAATAACTACATTCTTTTATAAGAACATTTGTTAATATAGAATCAATTATTAGGAATAAATTTCTTTTTATTCATTTTTATTGCCATTGAAATTCGATTTTTGAAGAGATTTTAATATGTAATATACTGTAATAATGTACATACATTTGACTAGCCATTTAATTTCGTCATGTGCCAGTCTATTTCGTGCGATATTCGAAAACAATGATTTTCTGGAATGGTAAGTGTAGCAATTTTCAAAACATTTTCCGTGCAAATATTTTTATCAAAATGAAGTTATTGTTTTATATTTACGCTTCGCATGTGTATTGTCTAATCGTGTTTTTAATAAATCTAATGCTATTTATCGTGTAAGTATTTTAATCAGAGTTAAAATTACATTTCTCACATAACCCTCATGAAAGCAACCATAAAGGACGCATCAGGCATCTTCCGGATTGATCAAAACATTAGGACGAAGAGGTCAAGTTATTCTGGTCGCTGTTACATTTACTATTCGAAGGCATGTAATCCACTGTTCTCGGTAAAGTAATAATTATCTAACTTTCATTTTGTTTTTTGTTTGTTTCGAGGTTGAGCATATTTTAACTCAAAAATTGGACTTTTGTTTTATAAATAAGTACATAGTTATAAGTTCAGCTAGAATATTTTTTCTATACGAATTTCCTGACACGACTGGAATGGAATTGCAGTTTTAGAAAACTAATTATACTTAATATCAAATTTAGGAAAATAAAAAATATATATTAATCACCGCCACAAAGGGATTCTAAAATTTAGAATGTAGCTATTTTTCTTAACGTTCAGTTGGAAAGCTTGACCTAATAATGAAGATTGAAGAATGTAGATGACATTACCGTCGGCCGGGACAAGGATAGTTAGGGAGAAGAATTTGTCATAACTAAGTTCTTTGTATAGGATAAATGTGAAATCATAACATTTTGGAGAACAAAATACTAAATAGATATTGTTGGACTAAGTGATTAACCTTTTTTAATATTCATACGCACCCTACTCTCAAATAACGCCGCCATATAGAGGCTTTAAGAAAAAAAATGACCATAGAGAATAAATAACGCAGTCTCTGACCGCCCGGATGACTTTATATAATCTATGGCCGCGATGACTCTATATTAACTATGGTTTTTTGATTTACGGCCTTTACGGTCATTGTGGGAACCGAAACGAGCTTTTTATGTGGCGATTATGTGATGAAGTAAGATTCACTGTAGCTTTGTGTACGCCCTAATTTTAGGGTACAGGTTACGATTCAACACTGCTGGTACCTTTGGTAGGATGGTTGAAGATAGCTAGTGTTGGGGTATTAATATATAACGCCCGAAAAGCGAGCATACATGAGATGTTAAATCTGCCTTAGGGACCTGACAGAATTGTGTCGAGTTTCCGCATCAACCAATGCAAGCCAGCATTAAAGCAAGTAAAATTGTTCTAATTTAATAAATAAATACACCCAAAATTCACATACATAGTCGTGACCCCACGCTAAGATCGAGTCTTGTGTCGTGGGTATCAGAAACTACGAGAGACTTTTCGGTCTCACAAACACCCAGACCCGAAACAAATGCCTGTAGATCACACAAAAATTTGTGTTGATGCGGGGATCGAACCCGCGGCCTCTCGTTTCACAGCCGGCGGCTAACCAACTGTGCCACGGGGGCTGGCGAAGGATATGAAATTATTTTTCTATAGACAATAATCTATTATAGATAGCACTCACTATGAAGTGTTGTGCAATTTTCCCAACTTTACCCAACCAGTGTAAAAAGACCCTTTCTGATAGTGTGGTCCGCCAGAAAATTGAACACTGAAAATTCAACTATATTGCTACTTTTAAATTTTACATGCAAGGCGTTAGGAGTACCTAACTGGAGAACTAATATACTACATTTAACTGGAACTCCCGTAATTATTGCGCGGGATGGTAGACTTCACAAGCTTTCAATATTCTTGTATACGAAAGATAATAAAAAGAACTAAATAATGGTTTCTTAGATTCACGCGAATGTTACACATTACAGATCAGAATACATCACAGAACTAAATAATGAAAAAGATAAAAATAATTAAACTTATATTAGAATCAGTAATGAAATATGCATTATGTTTAACAACTGTATCATCCTGAAACCGCCCGCTGCTGCGCTGGCCTGCGGGTTGGCGGGCTTCACATACGATAACCGTTCTTGTAGATATATGTATCTATTGTGTCGTTATGCTTCCCTTGCTTAAAGATACACACATGACTCCGGAAAGACTAGGTGTTTCGGCAGATAGCTTCATTACCAACAGGCCACCAACTATAGCCAAAAAACATGACATCGAAACCTCAAATTCCACAAACAAATGAAACCACTTGAGGATAGCCCGTTTTAAAACATTCGCAAACTTAACTTCTGGGTTGCGCACTAACCACCTGACTTCACTTTGTCGCCGGCAGATCAGTTTAAGTGGGTGATAGATTGGCAATTTTTTTCACCCACAAAAAATGCCACCCGTATTGATACAATGTTTTGACGTGTTCAATGGTACAATGGTGGATTTATTGGTTGCGGTTCGGTTTGTCGGCATGGTAGAAGGATACCTGAGTGCGTGGGTGGCCATGCAAGCGCCGACACTATTTTTTGCCTCTACGCATACAAATTAATCTTTTGTAATGAGTTTAAGTGAACTTGCCGATTCTGTTGCGGTGGGTAATGCGTTGTTGGGTAAACATGCAGCTATAAATTATGGGATTAGCTATGGTTTAGCTAATGGGTATTCATGGGACCCTAAATTGTACAATTAGTTGTATGTTCCAGGTAGATTGTAGCAAATTATGTCTTTTCAAGTTTACTCCCACCTTACGAAAACACTTTTGGAACTAACTAGAATAATTGAGTCCGCCCCGTGACCACGAAAGCTGAAAAGCAATCGAAACGTCGGGAAGTTAAAAAATGTAAAAATTAAACCAAATCGCGAAAAAATCCGTAAAAAATAGTTTTATTTCAATGTGTAACATTCGCGGAAATGTAAAAAACTACTAACTAGAATAATCCGAGAAACAAAGGCCAGGTTCGTTTGCCAATTTATTTCAATAGAGAACTTCGTATAAGTCGTACAGCTGTACTTGCCTTATTCACTAAAACTTCAATGTTTGATCGCAGTGGTACAAGTAGTACGCAGACATCGAACTAGACATAAGTTAAAGCAGTGAAGTTTTTGTGCTGAGTATATTTCTAAAATCAGGAGACCCGTCTTACGTCGCGAATCCCAATAACTACATAGAACTTATCGGAACCCAACATCTAAATACAAAACAAATATTTATTACGTTGCCAAGATCGAATACTAAGCTCCTTTCTTCTTCACTGCGCTGTTACAATGTATCTTCACTCCTTACCATCATGGATTTTTTACCAAAGCTTTAAGAAAGCATCTGGTCACTTTCACGTTTAAAAGCCAAAAAATAATATAACAAGACGCAGAAATACCTCAAATACCCGCCATAATGTCTGTAATTACGCAGAATTTGCATGTAGATTTTTGACCACAAGCAAAGATTACAGACGCATTGACCAACGACATGTGCGCCACCGCAACACACGGACAACTGACCGAATTGTACCTAATTGTATTCTCAATATTACAATTATTCATTGTTAAGATACATTTTAAAATAATTTGTAACATCATGGAACTGTGTGGAAAATTACAAAGTATGGTCTTCTTTACTAACCGTTAATTTCTGTACAGGATCCTCTAAAAATGTTGCCTAAGATTTACCGTTGTATATTTTGCTCTAACTGTATTGTGGAGAAGATTATATGCATCCCATTTTCTATATGTAGTGGTAGTACTATGGGTGGTCACATTGTCTACACTCGGTAGAAATCGTAGATGTCATTAAATTAAAGGTGAAATTAATAGCAGAGTTTTCAATTTACCTCCAAGAAATGTTCACTTACCTTTTAACATTAGCTTATAAATTAATAAAACACAGTTGAACTTTAACTATTTTTATAGAAGACTCAATATTTCCATTATTTACTATATAAGAAATATAGATATACATCTTTAAAAAATATGACAATTGTCACATACCCTGTATAGCATCGACCCAGTTTCTCCTGTCCATATGTTGACCATTTTGAATTTAATAAGCAGTCGCCGCGTCCGGTACCAAAACAAACACACAAACATGCGATACACACACGGGACAATCGCGAGGAAGGATGCGGTCGCCTTGCGGGATTTAACTACTGGACACGACCAACAGAAATCGAAAGCTGCATTATTCCACATCATGGGAAACTGTTATTATGTTACTTTCGCGAAAACCAAATTATTGGACAGATTTCGGACCAATTATTTTATTGTCTGTCTGTTAGTGAAGATCATAATTATATGATACGATTATTGTGATCCTTCTTGGGCCAGTTATAAATTAACAAAAGTAATTTAATGTACCTAATTAAAAGATGGATGCCGAAGTATGATTGCTGCATCTCAAATTAATTTCAAAATATGTGAAACGGCATAAGTATTAGATAAGAGGCGTTCAGGCTTTCAGTCAGAAAAGGTGCATTACAATTATTTATAAATCAATGGTTATTCATGTATTAATTATAACATATTGTATCTTATCATTATTAGCAACTAAACGTAACGCACCGTAGATGTGCTACGTAAGATAATTCAATAGCGAGTGTTCTGTGTTTGTTGGAGATGTTAGAATAGGACAGCACCTACGCTGGTGACTTATTAGACCAATTCGTGCTTAACAAATAGCGGCTATGGACAGTGCACTGCAGTGTTCAACCACTCCCGCGGCCACACCCCGGTAAACAACGGTGGCCCGTGGGCTAAATCTGCCGAGGGTGGGGGGGGGGGGCTTTCAGTAGGTAGGTATGTAAAGCCCTGATGAAACTCTCCAACACCTGACAGTTTCAGGTGATATTGGATTTTTCTATTCATTATCAGTCCGGAGTCAGGAATTAGTGCGCGATATGGCGATAGGCTCGCCCCCTATCACATCGTGGGACGGAACATACAAGGTGAAATGTGGGTGACCGTCCTGGTGGCGCCTCTGCCTACCCCTTCGGGGATGAAGACGTGAGTTTATGTATGTATGTATAATCTTATCAATTTACGTGAAATCGTAAAAACGTCCAATGGAGATGGCCATGTTTGAAATTTAACGACTCCTAATTATTTTCAGATAAGTCATCTTCCGTTATAATATCAGTGGCGCAGATAGTTCGATACAGCCTATAGAAAGAGAGGTTACCTGCCACGAGGGGTTTGTTTAGGAAATCCATAGGTATTTGTTACGGGTCTGTCTGAATGCTTTTGAGACCGAAAGTCATTTTTAATTTCTGATACCTACATACAACACAAAACTGAGTTGGACCTTGATATTGTGACTGTTAGATTTTTTAAATTTATACGGCTATATTGCTAATTCGCCACTTACTCATACAGCAGTAAGCACTTTCAAATCATCTGGTTTTAGAGTAGTACTCATAAAGCATGCTCTATAAAAATACATAAAGTGTCATCTAGTGGTGAATAGACATAATAATAAAAAAATAAGTCAACAAGTTAAATAAAAAAGTTCAAAAAATTGTAACTAGATGTCGCAGTAAAAAGTGTGTTTATCTTTAATTTTTTAATACTTTTATTTTATTTATACAAATATATTTTAAAATATATACATATAAGAATATAAAAAATGGTTTACCCTCTGGTGACGAAGTTTAAGATCCAAGCCCTATTAGGCCCTGCGCAGACGACAGACTATCCGTGACGCACTTTTTAGTCTGTGAAAATAGAACCTATGCAATTATATGCAGTAACGCACACGACGCGCAAAAAGTCCGGCGCACAAAAAATCCGTGTAATTCGGGCAGACCGCACCGCGCCGCAGCGCGCCGCTCCGCACAAAAAGTGTGTGAAAAAAATTGAACGTTTGCTTCAACGCGCGCTAACGCAGACGGCGCACTCTTTAGTCGGCAATCTGCATTTTCTAGGGGTGGGTGGACGTAACGCACGCGATCTATTATCATGGCGCCAGAGGTCGATGTAACTATGTTAATTCAAGAAATACAAAACAGACCAGCAATTTATGATACTTCTAAGGCAGAATATAGTGTGCTATAATGTTTATTCCGCTCCTGTTTGGACATGTATGACGTCTAAAGAAAAAACAAAATACGATAAGTTTAAGTTTTTATTAGACTTTTTAGTAGTAATTGGAGATAAAACTTGCAAAACTATAAAAAAACGATTAGATGAAAAACATAGAGGTTATTTGTTTATTTTTTCTTATGCAAAAATTAGGGATGGGTATCAATATTGAATGATAATGAACGAATGACAGTTATCGATTAATGAATCGATACAAGATTCAATATATCAAAATCGCTTTGATTATTATGTATAACACCTATACCTTGGTATTTTGAACAAAATAATTAATTAATTAACTTCTTTTTCTGTACTTCATGTACAAAATAATACTTCGCGATCTCTGCACGATTTCCATAGCATCTACGTCCCTACAGCTCTGCCGACAAAATGATCGAAGATGTGCGTCGTGTGCGTTGAGTCTGTGCAAAATCCGCGACCGACTTTTTGCGCGCCATGCAGACTTTTTGTGCGCCGCAGACTCGATCGCACAAAAAGTGTGCCGTCTGCGCAGGGCCTTAATGTTGATTTCCATCATTAAGCACTGTTTACCTGATAATTTGATTTTGGAATATCGCCACAATATATAATGTATTCGCCAGTTATAGCAATCCATAAAAATAATGCAATTTTAAAATATAATTTACGTAAACATAAAGTACCATCTAGTGGTGAGTAGAAATAATACTACAAAAGTTAGTCAACGTGGTCACCAAAAAGTTCAAACAAATAAAACTAGATGTCGCTGTAAAAATATTATTTTTAGTGCCATCTTTTATCGAGTAGCTAGTACATCTGTATAAAAATAGATGGTGTTGTACACTCCAGTGATTGGTTCAATACTTCTATTGCACAATAGATGGCGCTAGCTAAACTTGCAATGGCACAATTCATTATTTTCCTATTTTTATAAACTGTATAAAATTCTTAGTTACACATTATACCACTAGTGTCATAAATTCATGTTAGGGGTAAAATAAAAGTAAAATATATAATAACAGAAAAATATATATTAACTTACCAACTAAATTCAGCTCATTTCAAAAGTTTCGTTTTGTTCTGATAGTGTTATGAATACATATTGCACATTATTACATAGAATTGAACAACAAACAAAAAATCGAGTTTCAATCAACTAATATAGAATTTATAGAAAGAAACTTATCTTTCAGTAGTTCTAATTTGCAATTTATCATTTTAATGTTGTATAATTACTTATGAATTTTGATCACCTAACTAGTTCCCACGAGATACAGTTAAGAAACACCTATGTGTTTCCTGAAAAACGAATGCGGTACTTGGAAGTTCTATGCTTTAAATTATAGCGCTCTCTTGCGGATGTAATATGAACTATATCAGTCACATACAAGTTATAATAATTTTAATTTAAAAACTCTGGTTTAAAAGCTATGAAAATATTGCTACTTTAAAAGTAGAGCAATAATGCCTTTTAGAAATAATTATTTAATGTGACAATAAAATTAAAATATTTAAGTTATTGTATAAAAAGAAACTTTCTTATGGAACAATTTTACTTACTAGAGTACATGTTTATAAACCTATTTGCCTTGCACCCGGCCGCCATAAATTGTCACATATCATATTTAACACTTTACTTTTTAAAACGACATCAATTATTATAAGTTACCATTACTTATTTCCTTAAGTAATTAATACATGTGTATGACTGACACATGTGCGCATGATTCTATATAAAGTGAATACTTAATCAGATAATCTTCATGTCGTCACAATCTAACCTCATTACAGACACCTAACACAAATTCGAGATAATTCAAAATTTAAAAGGAATGTACAATCATACAATCTCTAGACACAAAATTTGTTCTACTGCCGCTTCTTTTTCTTCTTCCGCTTTTTAACTTCGGCGTACTCGTACTCCACATTATTCCCGCTTAAATCCTGGTATCCGTCAGACTTCTGACTCTCGTAGTTTGGGAAGTTGATGCCCTCAGTCTGTTGGTAGTTCTCGGAGAAGGACTCTGAGAACCTGGTGCTGAGCGACTCGGAGCCGAAGAACTTGTTGGTGAAGTTCTCGGCGGGTTTCTGCAGGTTCTGGTAGCGTTCGTTGGGGTAGATAGTGTTGATAATGTTGGTTGCTATGGCGACGGGCGTGGCGGGGTACGCGCCCTGCTGCAGCGGTCAGAATTTCAGGTCCTGGAAGTACATATTTTTGATAGTTGCATAAAAAATTAAAATGACATGAGATTATTAACTTTATCTGGGTCATCCTGAAACGCGACGCATCTACTTGTGTAACCCCTCAAAATTTTAACGTTGTGGTCGGCACTAACTGTCTGGACGCACATCCTACCTAAAGTCCTAAATCATTAATTAATCATAAAAGAGGATATGTTTTAGAACAAAAAAAAAATACAAATTGAAGATATTACAAAACAGCTTAAGGGCATAATTCCCATTTAATTAATTTTAAAGTTTGTCGTTGAAACAAGTATACGCAATTACCTTGATGGCCTGTGGCAGGTCGGGCAGCTTCATGTCTCGCAGCTGCTGCGGCAGGTTCATGCTCTTCACGGCGGACACCGCGCGCGCCGGCGCCGCCGATATGCCCGCCTGCAAGTAAACACATCATGTCATTATTGTTATCTTATCTCTGAGTCATTTGCAGGGTTGTTGACTGGACAATATTTGTTATTTAACGTCAGATATTATACCAGGCTATATTGATTTCATTAGTAGACACTAGACACTAGAAAGTATTCTTATCAGTCTAATATTTAATATGTAGAGAAACAAGGCAATAAATAAGGCAATAAATTCCATCTTTTCACTGAGGCAATACAAATTACGACCTAAATTAACCTACTATAAGTGTAAAAATGTATAAAATCATAATTCTTTAAGCTAGTTCAAAGCAACACAAGAATCATCACGTCTTTGGAAAATCTACCCATTAAACCTTATTAACCCTAGACAATGCACTAATCCCCAAGCCT
Organism: Deilephila elpenor; assembly: GCA_949752805.1. Taxonomy (NCBI): domain Eukaryota; kingdom Metazoa; phylum Arthropoda; class Insecta; order Lepidoptera; family Sphingidae; genus Deilephila; species Deilephila elpenor. The sequence goes on along the minus strand of OX457104.1, from coordinate 13,773,787 downwards.
CCCCATAATAATCACCAGTATGCCTCACAATCCTCACCTCAGCCTTCTGCATCTTGTTCTGCTCCTGCAGACGGCACAGGATGTCGGCCATGTTGGTCTGCAGCACCATGCCACCCATCACCAATTCGTCCAGCACCTGGTGCGCCGCGTCCGCGTGGAAGATCAGGTCCAGTTCGCACACGTTCTCGAAGCACTTGTCAAGTGTCTCCACAAATACCTGCCAATATTCAATGTAGTGAATTAATTTGTTGTACCCATTTTAGTATTTTCTAATACTACTCTACTGGCTTAGCAGCTAAAGAATGAGAGCCCAACAAATATTTGTCCTGCCTTATCTTCTGCCAGTTAATAACTTGAAATGAGCAGTCCATTTCTTCTAGTGTTTTGTATAATATGCGTTACATGGTGGAAAACCTGTAATAATGCACTACTATGCAGATGTGCTAGAGTTGGAGTTCAACCTCTGTATACCAGGGCGGCACAATTATGTCAACACAGACATTATTTCTCATTGGTAACCACTCTATGTGGACTATACTCCAAATTTGCTATGAGGTGTATTGAAGTAACTTTGTTTTATCAGTATTAAATAAACAGTAAAATTCACATCATTGGTATAAGATCCATACCTGTATAAGATCCAATATTCCGAGCTCACTCTCTGAGGAGTCCACACAGAACACAAAGTACAGAGTGGCATAATGTCTGTATATCAGTTTGTAATCTGAACCACCAATCAAGCTGAAAGTAACAAAATGTATTATAGTTAAGGTTATATTTTTGTGAACATATAACACTCTTAATATAGAAGATGGAAGTACTGAAATTAAAGAAATGATGAAAATAGTAGAAGTGGTATGTAAAGATTAAACAAGTGGGAAACCATTTTCTTTGGCACTGAGTACAAAAGTAAAAAGTGTATAGCCCAATAGACTACAAAATCATTAAACACAGTGACCTCATTAATTATAACTATCAGAACCAATATTCAATCACAATAAACACTCCGATAATATTGTATAGAACCAATTGCACCAGATGGCTAATGTATTAATAGAACTAATATGATAAATGTCTGTAAAAAAAACCTTTTTAAATTAATGTGTAATGTGTATCACCAACCTGCCTCCTTCCAGGAAATTACAAACATTATCGTCCCTCTTGGAGACCAACTGGAAGGTCTCTTTTATTATCTGTTGTTGCATGTCTTCATTCTGCAAAACAATTTAACATATAATATTAGACCAGCTATAGCAGAAATGTAACTTTACCTGTATACAATGAATAGATTGAATATGCACAGTAATAACCAATTATTTTGGGTAACGGTTTTGATATGGTTCATATTATCTAAATTTATTCAACCTTTAAGTTCTATTTTTAAAGGATTTTAAGACGAGTTGTGGTCCTGTCTCTAGCCTATGGACTAGAAAAGACATTTTACTCATAAAAAGGTAGTTTATTAAATAATAATTCACATTTACTTAACAGATGATTGAAGCAAAGTAATCATACTACATTTTAATTCCTCTATTATAATAATGAAAATGCTCTATTTAGCATCTATATACTTTATATTCCATTTTTTTAAATAATCTGTATTTTCGGTTGCATATTATTACCAATTAATTAAATAGACTAAAGCATTTTAAAATTTTAAGGCAATTTTAGTAAACATCCGAACATGCAGACATAGGCGCGTTGGTACATACTTCAACAAATATTTATGTCCCGGGATAGGATAAGAATTGAGCTTGACGATGAATCGGGCACAAACTCAATAGGTACTGAACAGAATAATTTATTGAAATGAAACGAAAGACCCATTCATACGATCATTGAAATGTGTATTAATTCTTGTAACGCAACAATTTTTATCTTCGCCGATCTTGTTGTCATATTTATTGATCTAATTTTACTACAGCGAAAGTAAACTTCATACTCACGAAATATTGATAGAATTTCGAAAGTCTCGGCTTGCCATGATTGTTAAACACTAATATCGCCTTAATCATCTTAAATGTATTTATATCGACGTTATATTAAATCTAATGATTCATTTATAATATTATTCACTACTGTACACTTTTATTAGAGCGACGCGTGTTGTCTGAGAATTTTTCGCCAACGAAAATTGTCAGTATCGATTTTTTGACACTGACATTTACGTTCGGAATTTACTGGAATGTTACAGTTGGAATATAAAATCTATTAAATCAAATAAATTAAAAATATCACATAAATACATTTAAAACCTTGAAAAAGTAATAAATCATGTAATCTATATGTTTTAAGCTATAAAAATAGTGAAAAGTTGAATCTAGCATGAATATAATTGGGTATTTGACTGTTGTGGCAATAAATTATAAAATGTGTTGCATATGATAGCTTTCTGGTAAACAATAATTATAGGTATTTTTATTTACATTTATCTAAATTATAAATATTTAAATTGTCTAAAATAAGTTTGCCATTTTTTATCTGTTGATTAAATGTAACAAAACATGACAAGCTGTCATTGTGCAGCGTGTGATGTCACGATTTACAATTTTCATTCATCTCTGCCATTAAGATCATTCACCATTTATAAAGCGTGACGTAACTTTTTCAAAGTCACGTGACCTACCGTTTTGGTGACATATATGATGATAAAGATGAAAAATATGTTTATTCGTTATAAACAACTCTTTAAAAATAAATTAATAGTTTGAAGAGGTAAAGAGTGATTATATCTAGACTTTAAAACACTTTTCAGAAATTAGTCAAATAGCCAATTATGTAATATGATTTAAACGCGCTTTTATAACTTCTGGTAGTTTTTTAAATATAATAATTTGCAACACTACAAAAGTCGCGAACGCGTTGCGCTGAAGGCCGCACATAACGAGTGTCACAAAATAAAAATCGTAAAATTGAATGATTATTGTGTGAAATAAACATTGTGTGCGGATTATTGTGGTATTAATTGTTTGGACTATTGGATGGAATCTCATACGCTTGTATCCTGTGCAGGGAAGACGTCAGTAAGGTACGTAAATTTCTATCTGGTTTTATATATTTGTTGACTTTATTTGGATGCCCGGGTTCGTTCCAGCGGTGTCGTATAGCCGATTGCAATTCTTAATTGCTCGCAAAGTTATCTGCTTGCCGCTCAAAGTCGTAAAACTTGCCGGAGCGGTCGGGAGTCGGCATTAAATGTTATTGAAAGTTTCGTTAGCGGAACAATATAATATTTGTACTGAAAACGCGTTGTCGGAGTATTTGAAGCCCGTAGTAAATTAATATGCGTGAGGTGTTCAGGCTATCACGTGATAACGTCAAATTTTTTGATGGAAAGTTGTTGCAAAACATTGTCGCGGCCTGGATTTGTAATATACATATAAATTTATATTTGGTGTCAAGTAGCATATTAAATGCTCCGACATATAAAATGCCTTAGTGCAGCGTATTTGTTTAAAAAACATGTTTTTATGTCACAAGTCACAATGTTTACACTTGTAAAGTATCAGGTAAATATTTGTGCCACTTTGCATACTATGAGTACATGTTGTGTTGATAATAAATCATTTTTAATAATCTGGGACAGTAGAAAGTATGCTGTTCCAATTAAACCATCTAACATGCTTATGCAAATCTTGTTAAGATTCCCACAACTTACAATTGTTTATCTATTGTGACTATTTAAAGTATATTTTATAAATTCCTAAAGCAAAAATACACAAAATAAATGAATGAAACTAAAATTATAGAACTTGTTGCTTTATATATTATTTTGTGAGGCTCTAAAAATGTTTGAAAGTATAGTAATTATATTTAATCAAATTAAATTTCTTAGTGAAATTTCAATAACTAGGCACAGCTATTTTCACAATTATCTTGGAATATCAATATTTTTCTTTATAGAATTATTCTGTTTTTGTTCCAGCTTTTCAATTCAATCTGGTTTTTGGCTTACTTCATTAAAAACCAATTAACAATATATTACGAAAATGATACCATAAAATTATTATTAACATAGCTCTCAATTCCCAGACCAGATATATTTCTTTTAAATGAATGGGGTCAGCAGGTTATTCAAATACATAATTAAATATTAATAACTCAGCTAAAATAAATAGGCAGGTATTCTCATACATTTAATTAGCATATGTATCCTCCTTTATGGAGAACCATAATTTATATTTAAAAACATGAAGATTGTAAAATATGTTTGCTGGAAATAGCAATTGTGTTGTAATAAGCGTATTTTAAAAAGAATGAGCTGTGAGGATGGAACAATATGCTAATAAGTAGATGTATATTTAATGCTAAGTGAGAAATGTTTTAGTTTACTCTATTTTTTGTTTTACTTAGCATTATCTCAAAGGTAAGCCAGGTTCGGAATTTCTGAATAGTTTTTTTCACTTCACTTGATCTCATGTGTCATCAGAAGTAAGACAATAGTTTCAGGGCTAATATTTATACATCAGCCCATATACAATCATTGCAGAGTGCAAACTGTTTCTATGATTAAGAGTTTGATTGTTGAAACTATGGTCATAGTCTGCCTCACTAGCCTTTTACGAGTTGAGGATTGCATATACCATGGAAATTATTTTACAGGTTTCCATATGCAAGTTTCCTCATAATGTTTTCCTCCACGGTTAACCAGTGGAATATTTGATTGAAAACAAATAGTTTTAATTTGTTTCAAATGAGGTATAAGTTTAATACAATATTAGTTTCCACAACTTGATATTCCAAGGTATGTTATAGTTTCAACAAATCTGATTTGACTCTTTCATTATGTAAGTGCAACATAGTAATTCTATGTCAACTTACATATCTGTAGCTAATAAGGCTGATCAGTAAAACATTGAAAAACACTAGTACAGTACTTATTAATATGTAACATTTTTCAATGATTTCAATTTTATGTTGTCGTCTAATCTTTGTCCTCGTTTTCTGCATAGGTTAACACATTGACTGCGGCGCTAAAATTACATACGTTAAAATAAGCCACTATTTAACATGTATGGTAGAATGTCGCCAGTCGTCTTCCTAATTATATATTTTTGTGAAATGTCTTGTATTCAGCCTATTGTGTAATGACTGTCTGTAAGCCGGCGAATAACACAACCACTTGTTGCTTTACGTTACAAGGAATGTGCCGGCTGGCGCTTAGCAACAACCTTAGCATGCTTAGTGTAATTATTCAACGCATCACTAACACAGTTTTACAATACTATCACACAAATACGCCTCGTCATCGCACAATTATGAAAGTACAAGGGTCTTTGCAGCCTTACAAGTTCAAATCGGAAAAATATATCATCGTCATAATGTTTGTCTCAACATCGAGATCAAACGCGCGGCTTGTGATGTCTTTATTAATCGGCTGCTATTGATGTTATTGTTGACGTCATGAAAGAAACCAAGTAATTTGCGACGAAAAAATCGGCAAATTACTTTTTCTAATCAAAAACATGTCGGAATTGTCTGATGTCCTATGTTTTCTTTCCTCTCAACAGTATTGTACCTCCTACTTACTATGTTGAACTACTTGGATCTTTATTTGGAAAACGAGGTCAAGGAATTCTGTAAAGGTAGTGTCTAAATTAGGAAATTATTTAAGACACCGCGCGCACAATTATAGTTTTTTATTGTTCCTAAATAAGACACAAGATAACCCAATTTTCTCATCTTTTAGATCACTTATATTGACCGGATATATTTCCGGATAGCGACGAACGTTGACCGTCCACGTTAATGGAAGTTCCGTAATAGTGACCCACTCAAGTTTGTTGCGTTTTGGGTGTCTCTTTCTTCAGCCATATAAAGTCCACTGCTGAACAAAGGCCTCCCCCATGGATTTCCACATAGACCTATTAGAAGAGTTTTTGGGTTTAGCCATAATACATCCGCTTTAAATAGGCCGAAAGACGAGAGATGGTCATCTCTCGTGGTTAGATACTGTATCTGGTCTACACTGCTCTTACCATCAATTTATTTTGTCACTTGTACTAAAATATGTTACAGTACTGCGTACATACCGCGCCGGCAATAACTTACAAAGTATATTAATAACTTGAGATTGTCAATTGTGTCCATCGCATGAGGTTGTAGATTGGTCCAAATTGTAATTTAATTGTGCGCCATTCTTGAGACTGCACTCAATATGTCTTAATCGATCCTCTGTTGCTTGCCATCAATTGAATTGCATTTCATGCCGAGCCATAGCGTGTTCGTGTTTCTAATGGCTTATTTCGCCACTTAAATAATGTGGCGGCGTCTTATTTGTCTAATAAACAATGGCATATTCACTTTTTTCAAAAAAAAAAAAATTTCGAAAAAAATGTTTTACAGAGATTGAAGAGAAACTCAAAGTAATTATGTTGTTTGATATTGGATAATGCAAGTGAGAAGTCGTTCAATCACAAACGAATCTTTCCACGAACAACACGTATTTCCTTTCTCTTAAGTCTTACAAACAATTTGTTTGAAACAATAATGTCGAAGGAGTGATGCGACTATTTTCTGATAATTCTGCAAAATCTTCTAGTTATAAAAAGAAAAAAATGTTTGTTATTACTATGGTAGTAATGGTATTATCACATAAATGCCTTGTATTGAGTAAAGTCCTCAGCTATCAGTTCATAATGGATTATAGTCGTTTAAGTAAATATGTCAATCACGGCGCATTATGTGATGTATTGTCGTTTGCCGTAATAACATCGTAGAATAGATAGCTTCCATTGTTTTAAGTTGATCATGCATGTGTTATGTTTTCCTACAGTCACTACGGATCACAAAAAAATCCGTAAAGTCTTATTTTTAACCTATTCACCGATCAGTTGTCTAAAATACGTACCAAAATTTTAATTAAAGTTGCTACTTGAAGCAGATTATTTGAACCCAGGTCCTTGAAGTGACAGAAAATCTATTAACTAAAAAAACGAGGCTTTGACTACCAATAATAATAAATTGCCGCTATGAATAAATCTATAAAAACTTTCACCTAATTCTGATGTTTAATATTCTCTAATCGTTTTCTAATAGTCGATGTCGATTGTGTAACACGCGCTCCATTCAGTAATAGCACCTGTGTACAGCATATAAACAGATACTTGGTGCTCAAAGGACGTATATCGCATTTTGAGCTTTCTGCCATATTTAACTCTATAAGCACCTAAGATAAGGTAATAATTACACAGACAAAAACGGATCAATATATCGACACCTTACTGTGCAAAGGGCACAAGTTTATTTTGTGCTCTTTTCAATTTTGTACTTTATAAATAACTCAGATAAAGTATATAATAGCATAACGTGTGAATTATAATATATGCCCATTTTGCCGAGAAGTACCGATACATGGACACGGTTAGTGCCTGTTGCCAGGCTCCGAAATTACATAATTACAATAACCGGTCGCATATGAAAACACGGCGATTATGTACTAAAGTTCATGATATGAAGACCTTTAGAATATAATAATATGGCACTGTTGCGAATCACCTGAGGTTTTCATTATGCGGGGCTTAAAAGATCGCACAAAACGTCTTGTGATACAACTGAATTCAAGTAGGTATAGATGGTACAAGTTAATAAAAGCTACTAACTTTAATAGAAACTGAAAATGAAACCAGGGATTTCTCGGGAAGCATGCTCTTGTCCTACTTGTTGACATATACATAGCAATGAAAGCAGTTTAAAGCCGCATGGTTAATAGGCTTGAAAATTCTAACGCTTAGCCAGGCTTTTAATCTCATAATACCCATTTGTCCACCAATTCTCATTAGATACATAGGAATATAGTAGCTATCGTTGTCATCCTGAGCCACACGTTAGCCACTGGATGTTATAGCCCTCCCCCGAGGATTTCCACAGGACCTGTTAGTAGCGGCCTGTTTAGTCCCTATGTGGCCTCACATAAATATATCCATATGGATACAAAAACTGTATAAAATCATTAGCACTCCATTCTTATTTGAGTTTGTTTTTTACTTTAATAAGATAACAAAGGTCACGCGATAAAACCAAATGCGTTTTAATCACATTCCAAAGACATTATATTATTTTACATTAAGCTGATTGGGACCTTTCCAACGATTAAGGGAAAGACCTAAAATATACATACTTTCAGAGTATTTTTATACTCGGAATCAAATAATTGTAACTCCATTTTAATGTAAAGATTCCAATGATCCGGTTATCAGTAAATACAAGTGCGTTTATTATCAAAATCATTAAATGGAAACAAATATTTTCGTAAAATACATTTGTCAAGAAACGAAACCAATACGGCACTATTTCGGAGTTTTAGAGTCACTGATATAACTCCGATTTCACCTAAGATTAATTATTTTAATTCTAAGAGGTCATGCAGAATTATAAGTTCACGCTGATTGCTCAATAATCTGTTTTTTAGAAATATTTTAATTCTTGCCCGAGGCAACACTGACCCAACGACATGCGAAGGAAATTTTGGCGCGTATTTTGACGTTCCTGTTGGTATCTACAATTTTATGTTTTGAAAAGAAATGCCAACTTGTATCATGTTTGGAAATAGACAACATAATAAAATGTTAAGTAAGTGATTGAAGAAAAATATTTTGATAAACTTTCGTATGAATTTATATTATTACTTTAATATTCTTATTCTATCAATTAAGTTTTATCTTTTACATAACTCGCAGAAGATTCCATTAAAAGCACATGTAGATTAAAATTCAAAAACAATGTGAAAACATGCATTCATTAGCTTAATCTTGATATACTAAACAACAAATTCTACAACTATTCCACACTACTTTCACTAATGACTAATACAACAATACTGTCACGTTTGCATAGTATCTGCACCATGCAAAGACAGTTGAAACAAAGACATACGGACGCCCTTGTCGCGTGTATTTATATGATTGCATAGCATCTGCATGCGTGTATCTATGCGATGTATCACGCCTCTACGAAAATAAACAATGCAGCCACACTACAGCCCACACGATGCTTACTTTCTTTACTTCTACACTAAATAAATGAGCGAGAATGTTTACAAATGCATGTGAAATTTCGCCCGTAGTGAGCTAAATATTTTATGAGGTCGCTAAGTGCCGGTCGCGTGCAACATATTACCTTTGTGGCAATTTTTGAGAGCTTACGTTTAATGTTATATTGTGGCTAATAACGATGATGTTTAATCAGACACATTGAAATTTCCGACGCTTTCTCTTGATAAATATTCAGCGTAAATTATAATACTGCGGGGTTTATCATAAGTATTTTTTTATGTTCTGTGAGAGAGATCCACTGAGCGTTTTTTACTAAATGAATTGCTCAATATTACGACGAATATTATTCTTACTCCAGTTCAGAGGCTCAGTTACTATACCGAAATTCAACATTTTATCAAGAATTAAAAACGTAACAATACTTATTCATGTAATGTACCCTTTATTGGATTTCGGTGAGTCTTAACATCTGTATAACGTTGTTAATTCACTACGAGTGAAGTTATTACGCTCGGCTACTTCGGTAGCTGGAAAACTTTGTCTTTCATAGTTTATAAGTAAGTGGGTCGAGAGTTCGCCGCTTTTCTTCATTTTCACTTTGCTCGATATTACCCGCGTCGCAGTATGATATTAATGTGTTACGTACTTGTTATCGTCTTACATTCCATAAGTAATTTTGGGTTGAAAGTTCCAAACAAACCAAACGATGCATTTTTTAATGCAGATAAATAAGGCGAACGTCAAGAATTTCATTAACTAGTAAGTTATTCCTATGATGCTAAACCTCCCATAGGGTTTAATGATAGACTTTACAATGCCATTGCAGAAAAAACAGAGGTCAACAACTCTGTCTATTGTTGTAACAGCCAAAAATACATTTCTTACAATAGCTTCTCCACTGCCAGAGCATGCCAGTGTCGCACGTTGACATTTGACACACTCAAATTAAAGGGTGGTTAGTTAGGTTTTGCCCAGTGGGTAGATTTATCGCATGTTGTAATCAACTTCTTCATATTGGATATAGCTTCTTAAGTTTAATCAAAGAGTACCGTACGAAGTTATAGTGTAGCGATGGACTTAGAACTTACTCAGTTAGTTTATCTGTCGTGGCGATCCAATTGAAGTAAAGTATAAAGAATGTAAATTCCAATATGTGTAGACAAGCTCCTTAAATTACCTACGATATACCTAACCAACTGTTAGACATTGCGATCGTATCGTTACGAAAAGGTTTTTTATTAAATACGTAGGAAAAAGCGATGCCACTCCATCACGGCCGGCAAAACCGACCTACATCTTGATGGTGCGGTGGTTCTTATCAGAATATGCAAACTTTTTTAATCAGGATGAGTACCATCACGATGCTGTGGTTTCAAAAACTAGCGAACATTGATATATATTACGACAAAGCGTTTGGATCTGATGAATCCATATAAGTCGAGTGTTTTGGGATGATCTCATGTCTAGTATTACATGCCTAGTGTCAAATTGATATGTTTCCAAGTGATGCGATTCCAGCGGCAGGGGAGCCGCGTGCTCGCGTCGGCGGCTTCTGAAATAGAACACCTTGCAACACCGTTCACGTTTGGCGCTCATTTTTAAATAGATTTCACTAACGTGTGTTCCGATGGGCGACGGCTTTCCCGTTAATTCCAATTTTTTCGCACATAACTAGTGGGAGTAAAGATAAGCCACGCAATCTGAAATTCAACGCTAACATCTTAACGTAATTCTGTGTTAGTGTCCAAAAATATTCTCTTTAAACTAGACTAGGTTTTACTGCATGACATTGAGCAGCTTCCACCAGAACGATGGTCCGTGCCAACCGCATCCGAAACTCAGTATTCACATTAATGACTCATTTATAACCAACAGGGCGATCGTTGTACTACAATCAGCTGCGTTATAAATGCTACGTGATTTGTGAATTCTGCAAAAGTAACGACTAGATAGAAGCTAAATAATTATTGTCGTCAATCTAAATCGAGTTATCTGTAAAACGATCGGACACGTGCGCGTTATACGGCACTTAATAATGTCTTAATATTACGTGATGTGGCAATATGAAATTTCGTGAGCATCGGTAATACAACGTCGTACATTGCTGTGTGGGTGTGGCATTTTTATCGCGTATAGGTCAGTGGGCCGGCGATGTAACGCGTCACGCGTCGTAATAACACCACGTTTATTTATAAACGGCGATGTTTTATCTGTCGTCTCGACGTTTAACGAGCAACGGCGTACCAAACGAGAACGAACGAGCAGTGCTGCCAGACTACTGCGATTTCTACCAACTTGGTAGATTTTTTATCTTGCAAAAATTATGTACAATTTATTTATTTACCGCTTACTAGTAATGACTACTTCAAATCCTTTCAATGAGCATATTACGAATGAATTTGTTCCAAAGGGGTACATAAAAATTTTAGGTTTTTAAATAAAAAATATGAAGTCTGATCTTAGAAAGGACATTGCATATATTATTTACATAGGCGCATTTTTCATAACTGTCGTGAAAGAAACTTGACCCATTTAAAAGTTTAGGAAAATCAAATAATACTGCATAATGTTAAAACATAAATAATTAAATTATTTGTACGTAGTTTAAGTTCAAACAGTATCTAAATCATTGGCAACTATTAATAGCTGGAAATAATAAATCACTCGGTTGGATTAGCGATAACCCGCAACAAAGTAGTAGTTTAACATACATGTCATATTATTTAATAGTTGGAATCGTGGCTGCGCGATAAGAGGGCATATGGAAGCTGACTCAACTCATAAACGACTTGTGTTACAAATGTGATGAGACATATTGCTCTGGAATTGAAGTGCATTCCTTTGTAAATATAATGTAGGCAGAGCGGGATACCATTGCTCTATATAAAACCGTGTGAAGTAATAGCTTTACATAAGATGGTGATCAATCGCCAGTCGAAAATATTATGCCGGCCGGATTGTATCTGGTTTGTATCCGCCTCGATGGCGTAGTTGTTCTACGATACGATTACAACGCTGTTGTCTCGGGTTCGAATCCCGGGTCGGGCAAAGTGATATTAGATTTTTCTATTCATTATCAGTCTGGTGTCAGGAATTTGCGCCCGATATGGCGATGGGCTCGCCCCCTATCACATCGTGGGATGGAACACGTTAGGCGAAACGTGGTCCTGGTTGCACCTCTGCTTAACTCTTCTGGGAAAAAGACGTGATGTCTATGTATATATATTTATATGATTATATCTGCAGGTATACGGGTGATCCCGTAACGCGACACACTTACATAGGTAACTGTGACGGAAGCTTAACCACTATTTACGGATACGAATATTATCCTTATTATAATATTCTGGCAACACAATGCAAGAATGCCGGTCGTATGATTTTGTAACACTTGCCACTATCGGTCAACCGTTCTGCACGGGGATTCGAACAGGTGACCTCGGCTGGCGGTCACGGTTTCCATAAACACGCGCTTAGCTCATAAATATTCACGACATATTACCTATATGTATATTTAGAATTAGTCTTCAATCGCTTTAATTTGAAAAAATCTATGATAAGATTTTATTAACATTGGGTCATAAAGAAGTATTGAAAGTAGTTTGGATGTAATCTATCTACATTTGTACCCAATAATATTATGTTTGTATTTATTTTATTAAGTCTGTTTTTAAAATATCACCCACAATCTCGACTGCAAAATGAGAAAACTTTTTCAGGTCACGGTTATCAAAAACTATGAAGGACTCAGTCATTTGTGTCATCATAGACGAAACCCCAAGTCCTTTACAATATAAGCGGAAACTCGTGCCCGCAAGGGTTTTATAAAAAAAAGTTAGTACTTATAATATATCATTAGTTCTGTTAATCTCAAACCGATAAGAAGTATACGAACTATTGTTTATTAAAACCATATTTTTGGCCGCAGTTTCGTTCGCTCTATATTTTACTTATAAATTATGCAGTTTCATGAACTATTCATATGCTTAATTTAACAACCACATACCCTTGAGGTTTTATTAGCCAAAGTCGAAAATGGAAAGGAATATTGAAGCTCTTCGAGTCTCATGGGGACCCTATGTTGTCGTAAAACCGCCACGATATTAATCAGTTAATTTGCTGCATTGCTACTTAGTTCCATTTGCTGTTTGGTCAGAGTCAAAGCAGTCTCTTGGAACCGACCAATTTCTCGCAATCCTAATTCCAGTGCAGAGTTTAGTTAGCCTTATAAGTTATTCTCTCTGTGGTTAATTAAAGTAACTGTATTCCCCTAAAGTCCAGATATTTATGTGTGTTCATCCAGTCAAATTCATTCATCCCCTGCGATTTTATGTATACCCTATGTGTGTACCGTTAAACATCTCTTCCAAAAAAAATAGTTTCTTAATATATATTGCAACTTGTAGAGTATCAAGTACTCTTATAAGTCTTATTATAACCTTAATATCATCATGATCCTCAACCACTGCAAGTCCACTAGCCACTAATGAGCATAAACCTCCTTAAGTAAGTCACTCGTACACGATGAAAGGGACTCACGTAAGTGCACCATGTTTAGGTTTCAGCCTTGTAGATCCAATTTTGTGTGCCGGGTCGGTCACTTCCCTGTAACATGGTTGAGGAGGCCGATGGCTGGCACATGCGTCATACTCGTGAACGAGTGCTGCTTGTGTGGACTGGTCTGCTCGACTTGCTTATAATGATAACTTTTAATTGCTTTAAAACTATTACTACTATTCATTGCTTTGGTGAAGCAGTGCACTGATTCCGCGTTCTGGGTAACTTTACTTACCTAACTCAACCGTACAAAATCACTTGACCAATAACACTATTCATCATTATTCTTCTAAATTATCTATGAACTGCTCTGAATTTAACTGCGCTGCCTCTGTATAATTATTGTATTGTAAACTTGTTTTAAAAAGAGCAACGCTAGAGTTTCTTGCCCCTTCTTCTCTGGCGAAAACAGCCTTGTGAACCGGGTGGTAGTGGAAAAAAGTGACTGAATCTAAATAATGTATGACATTTCATGGGTTCAATAAATATTTTCATTTCATTTCATTTCAGAAAAGGCTGCCATAATTGTGACTAACCGCAGGAAGTAACCATCCTTACCAATTTTTACTGTGTGTTAGATTTCCCTTCATAACACCAGGTGATATAAAATCATTTTTTCTATAAATTCAGTTATATCAGAGAGGGAGGCGAAACAGTTTTTGAATAACTGTTACTAGCAGTTGCTGAAGCGTTATCAATGGCCCGAGATAAGCCATTAGCATGTTGTATGATTGTTAAATATATATAAATTATAATTAACTGATTGGGGACGCGTATTAAGATATTTTCCTGCACATAACTCGTAGTGTAATTCGGAACTAATGCTCCAATCGTTTTTATATTTCGCTGCTCTTGACGCATCGGTATTTTGAAAACATCTGCGCAGTATTCAGGAGCGGTGGCCAAGGTAATCACTTTAATTATCACTTTTTATGTCACATTAAATTTATTTAATTAACGCCCGAATACTGGAACGACATTCAAATAATAAGTTGCTCTTAACAGCGCACGGCTCACTTAGCCAGTACATTTAATCGGGGTTAGCGTAGTTAAGCGCAAGTTATATTTAACTTGCGTTCCAGTATTTGGGCGTTAACTTGATAAAATTGATCCCAAATTGGTCCCTGATTTACATGGGCCCAAAAATCTCATTACCATGACAAATGTAAAATATTGACGGAAGCGTATGTCACGATGGTTAATAGAGGCTAGAAAAAAGATGAAACCTATGTTATATAAACAGTTTTTCGTGCCTTTTTCATGTAACGTTTTAAAGTTACATCCTGTGCTTAGGGACTGATAATTCGATAACTGTGTCCAGCAATGAGATGTTACAACGAACAGGTAAGTTCAAGTCAAGGATATACCTTGGGCTTAAGGATAAAATAAAATATAATGTACATAATCCTATGTATTGATTCAGTACGTGTCCAAGTTGCGTTGTATTGAGAACATTGATCTGGGTCGATTGATATGGACTATCGTCCCGGCCCATCGATTGAATATATAAACTGATATTGTCCAATCACCATGACATATTCATAATCTAGAGTAGGTACATGGTATTGTTTTATATTTTGTAGTGGTTTCTTGGTGTTTTCTAAAAAAAACAATTTTTTTATTTGTTTTATTAGGGTTTTATGTCATTAACTACGACCACTAACTGGTTGTACCAAATACCAATTTTTATTTTTAAATATTTTGCTACAACTTCTTCTCTCCTTCTTCAGCCTATATATCCACCCAACGCTGAGTGTAGGCCTCTTGTAATCCACTTCGTAATGACTATATTTTTAATAGTTTTTTTTTACCTATTATTAAGTATTTCGTTTATAATCATCAGAAAATATTTCCGCCAAATCCCTCAGCCATCCTATACACCTAGTCTGACTGCATTGACCAGGTGATCCCACAGTCTCTGGGCACGGGCGCCATTGACACTTGGCACCTGCCCCAGTGGGTCGCTGGTTGCGTCACCACGCACCACGCACCAATCACCGACACCCGCCTGTCATCATTCATACCTCATAACTCATAAGTAGTTATAAAAGGACTGGATCTAATTTAATTACTATTTGACGGATTCCTTAGTAGAAGGATGGTGTAAAATAGGCTTCGGTTTTGATTCCGTCCTAAGACAAATGTTTGTGTGATCCACAAATATTTGTATCAAGTTTGTCTGAATTTCCAATTTGTTAATACTCTATGATACCTTGAAAGAAAAACACGTATTCTTACGGACTATGTGTGCGACTGTTGGGTGTATTTATTTATTTACTTGTAGCCAGCTATAGTTCTCATTTTTTAGGAGACAGGTGTACCTTTTGTAAATATTCGGTTGATCTGTAGATTTTTGGGTTAGCCTCATTGAAAATAAATCCATAATAAATACAGCCAACTGTCACATGCATAGTCCTGACTCCACACTTAGATCGAGTCTTGTGTCGAAGGTATAAGAAGCTACGAGAGACTTTTCGGTCCCACATTCACCCACACCCGAAACAAATACCTGTGGTTCGCACAAATATTTGTATCGGTGCGGGGATCGAACCCGCGGACTCACGTTGCACAGCCGGTGTCTAAACAACAAACGGTGTCAAACTAACTAAAAAAATATAACTAGGATTTACCTGCGACTTCATCCGCGTAAAATTACATTCAAGGTCTGTTCCACAAAGACCTTTATTTTTTCTAACATATTGTTACCTGTCATTCCATGATCAATTAACTATATGTACATAAATAATATGATTGATACCTAAACAATTTCCATATCAATCTCGTGTGTATTATCGAATGACATAATTTTGACGGATAATATATTGGTATCTCGGCAGGAAAATCTTATAATTCATTCACAAATAATATTTACTGTAGGTAAGTTTGGACACCTACAGCGCCATCGTGAGTTGGTCAAATTGAAGTCATCACAGATTTATCCGACGACATACATAATATGTACAGGCGTCTCATCGTAAAGTAAATTGTACTAATCCCAGAATTACCGCGCAAACAGTATTTGATAATTCTGATCATATACATATTAATAGGTTGTCTAAAGTGATCTGTGCCATCTGGACCAGTTTAGGTGGTCCACGGACCAACCCACTTAAATATTGTAAGTAGAGGCTGGTACCCACTACCCAGTAATGGAACGTTTATTGATACCCTAATTCTGAGATTATCCTCAACCTTAGCTAAATTCTGGGATTCGTAGTATTTATTGCATTATTTTAAATTAATTTATGTTTACTCAATTTGACTTTCTAGTTAAAAATCAATAAAATCAATAAATAAATGTACCAAATATAACACGAATAATGATCCTCTGCGAATAGCATTTGTGGTAGAGGTAACAGTAGCTACGAGGCACTTTTCGATTCCACAATAACTGAACCCACACGTTGTTTCACACCCCGTTTCTCACCTACATTTAACGGATTCGGATGAGTTTCAGTTTGAATATAACTTTCATGAAGTCAGGAGAGCTTAATTTACATTAGATCCACGACACTTATTTTAACTAAGTACGGAATTTCAACGTCACTCAAACAAGAAAACACAACATGTAACTTGTAACTTTCAGCTTGGACTAACACTGCCTTAGCTCGAAGTGAGATCCCAATAAAAAAAAACAATGGCATTATACCATTGTGTCTTGGCCAAGCATCTTAATCCAACTTACTTCGGTTCGCCGCCTTTTTTACTCTCAATATTTCCGCCCAATTAGACTTTGACAAAAAAGACACATTATTCACAACAAAAGGGCGGGAATAGTTTGTCTATCGGAGCGTTCGAATTTGAAATTGGAGCGTTGCAAAAACGCATCCTTCCTGCTTCCGTATTGGTCGGTAGGTTTTTCCCGCGCATTTTGTGGTATAAAACTAGGTGGCGGGTTTGTTGAAGCATCAGTCTCGGGGTGTCCATCATCCCTTGTAGTTACCATTGGATTACGATATTGAGGTCGCATTTAGGTGAGTTACTTTATTTTAGTGTTTACAATTAGAAATGTGAAAGATGGATGGAATTATTATTCATTTTATTAAAAATACCGGGGTGGCTTACATTAACGGTCTTAGAAGTTAATAAAAATACAACATATTCTAGACTTATGGTGACTTTAATGAAATATTGAAAATATCTGTTAAAGGTTCAGGCTTCGACCATTTCGAAACGTAGTAATGAAAGCAGCTCATATGGCTTTTCATGTGAACTTTTAAAAAAAATCTTTGAAGGATATAAAAAGTGTTTTTCGTAACTTTGATGTACCTTTCTATGCCGACGTGACAGTGGTCACTCTACCCGTATCGAATTGGCAGCCTCCATCAATAATTATGACACGAATGCAAGTGTGCTACGTGATGTAACATAAACAATTGTTTAACACGACACTATTATTATGCCGTAAACATCGCTCGCTGTGTGGGCGGTATAGAATACACACTCATACAGAACAGACAATGAATATTCGTTTGCGATTCAATTTAATTGCTCCGGTAATTCTGATGTTTATTTTGAAATCAGTTTCTTAATTTATTTCGGTGTAATGTTTCAATGATCATCGTAAAAAATGTAAGTGTTTATTGTAGTTTGTAATATTAATTGTTTAGACACCTAAATTCGTACGGTCTCCTAGGGTCGCTACTTACCCACCCTCACATATGATTTTATCTTCGACGATAGAATCCTTTGGGCTAATGTTTACCTGAAATGAGTGCCATGGGATTCGCCCCTAAGGCATCGTTCACCCCATCAGATATTCTAACTAATTTACTAGAGTGTATTTGTGGCACAGATTTTACCAACTAAGGTAAATATTCCAATTACAGCAAATGCATCAGGACTCAGGACTATGTTTACTGTCTAAATTAAATACCAACCACCCAAACTTAGTTTTATAATTGGGAAAATTACCATCAAATATCGCATTTTTATCATTTCATTAGTATAATCGCAGTGATAAATGAGGTTCTAAGTTTAATTATCTAGTTTGAATTACTATTTTGTAGATTATTTACACAGACGATTAGAGTTTTCTGTAAATCGTAAGATCAAACATTTTAAAAAATATTTAAAAATCGTATTGCAATGACCCCATGTGTGTAAGTATAGTATCAAGACCGGTAGAAGAACAAAACCTAACTCATTTGTTAGTCAAGTGCTTCTAAATTATAGCCCACATACACATTAGAAGGGTCGGTGAACTCGGAAGTGTTCTGTCTGTGTTTTTTGCGCCGCCGAAGGATAGGAGCGTTTTTGCGCCTCTCGTTGTGCCTAAAAAATGTATTGCATTCTGTTTTATGCAGTAGACTGGAAAAATGGCGAGCGATGTCTTCCTCCATTGATTGTCGGCGAAATGTAAAAAAAATATTGGAAAAACTTTGTCGACCATTTCCTTAGTAGGCGTAGTTTGATAGAGCAAATTCCTGATTTAAGTCTTGTGAGAGCAAAGAGCGTGTGTTGGATTCTAGTGCAAGGGTTTCGAATATTATAACATATTTTTTTATATCTGTGTCCCCTCATGTAGGTCCCAGTAATGGGTAAAGTCCTTATTCGACACAAACCTCAGATGAATAGATCGAATTTTGCGTAGCAGTTTATGTTTTGAAACCCTAAGTCTTTTAAGGATTCCTACTTTTAGGCATCCAAATGTTCCATATCATACGTGTGTCATCTGGATACAATCCCACATCATCCATCCATATGTTTATCCCAATGGTATACGTTGATTAATGAAACGAAAATGGTAATTTTCTCTCCCTTCTGCAAATGTTTATTCTTTGTACCTTTGAGGAAGGAAATCTTAGGTCAAGGATGCGTAAGTCTTGGCAGGAATATTCATTAAACGTTTTAGTATTTGTATTGAGGTCCTTTCTAGAAGCGTTACTAGTCGTGTAGTAGATATTGTTAACTTATCAATGGTACTGGCGAGCAGGATGACGGCAAAGGCCATCAGTCAAACAAGTTAATTGAATAAAAAATATATGATAACATTTTATGATGACTATGATTTAATTTAGTTCAAATTCAAAAACAAATGTAACTTCAGTAATATCTATTTTATGTCATTCAATTGTGGTAGTCCTTATGTTTAAAACTAAATGTTGTGGCTTCTATTAAATACTCTGTAGACCAAACATTCTGAAACTTTTCACATTTCTGTGGCTGTCATCAGCATCCACTGCAAGCGCAACATTCTATTCGTATTCCGCCTCCGTACTGTTGAAAACATGTTGCAAATGTTCATTATTATGGGGGTCTCGATAGCACACTTGGTTGCGAGCCGGTTGTGAAACTACAGGTTGCGGGTTCGAACCTCGCACCGTGGCAAATATTTGTGTGACCAATAAATGTTTCTGGGCCGAGTTATTTTGAAATCAAAATGTTGTTTCCATCTCTTGTAGTTTCTAGACCCTATAACATAATATAGGGTCAAAACTATAAGCGTGTGTATTGAAAATTAAACACCGCACTAATCATCCAGTACATCATCACTATTTCTGCATCTATAAGTATATTACGGTGTTATAATATAAGAATTTTGTCAACAACGAAGAACAACGAGTATTAAAACCCCGTAATGAGTGTTATCGCCAGTTCGGGAGCACGTTGACTCGACACTCATGGTGTTACATACAAGCGTAAAATGTTAATTAACACGGCCCCAGCGCTATGGTAACAACCTCGATAAGTTTTCCTTGCAAGTGGTCACGTGAGACATATATTAAGTAGGTAAACGTAGACGGTTAGGCAAATATTGTTGTCTCTAAGAGACAATTCGTTTTTTTTTTGTCTTGACTCGAAGGATCATTTTGACACATTTTGGATAATTTTAGATAGTAACAAGAGCGACAGTTTTAGTCATGCTTTAGCATATATATCATGACTTCCATAATTTGATTCTGAAATCTACCGGAATACTCGAATTGCGCTATAGATATATGCAACTCTAAATAATTCTTCTAATTTTAAAATTCTTAGAAGTTTATCCAAACTCGGGTCGATTCATATCTAAACACAAAAAGTGAATAGGCTACCTTGGAACAAAACCAGGAATATTAAACATCACAGCCCACGACACAAACAAACTAAATTTGTCTACTTCTAATTAATGATAATTGTAGTTAAAATGCGTCACAGAATGTGTGATATATTCGCAAGATTTGCAACTTCCGACGCATGCCAAGTTGTTTGCCGGTGAGTAAGGGAATATCTCCAGGAATAACCTTATTCATTGCACGCGGCATCTGATGTCGCCCTAGTATGAATTATCATGTGATTTATACCGTGTTGTATGCGATTTATTAATTTTATTATATTTACTAAGTACTAAGTTTAAGACCAAGCGACCAATGTTTTAAGTACGAAAGATCTATCTAGCGATATGGAGGAAATTCTGGAGAAGACTAGATTTTAGCACCAGTCGGGATACCCGCAGGAAGAATTCTTGAGTTTTAAAATAATTTACGCTAAATTCTTTTAAGCTCAATTAGGACCGGAACTTTATCAAGTATTTCATAAATAATGCTTTGCTCATAAAGAAGGTTTTATATTAATTGCAACAATAGTTTTGCAAAATAAATTCAATCCAGCACTATCAATACGAATTAACCTAGTTTTGTACAATAGGTAAATCAACAGTTTACATTATAATATTGTTTTATCACGTGTGGGTTTCCAAAATATTCAAATTTATTTGGAGCTGCATTTATTAAAACATCCCTTATCGCGAGTAATTTATTTGCTCTGTCTTTTATCTCGTTAAATTATTTATGTAGAGAGATAAAACTTGCAACGAATGTCTTGTATGAACTAATTATAGTCTTATGTGAGTAATTATTTATTTAAATCATTTTTATCATCATGCACTAAATAACTAAACCCCAGCGTAATACTATAGTTAACATAAAATCACTTTTTCACCTTCTGCAAACAACATAATCTTTGACAGCTAACGCCTCGCGTCGTTACGTTACAGTCTAACGTAACGGCGCGAGTTATCGTTTCCGATAAGCTATCGCGCGCTACTAGTCGGCACGAAGCGACGTCGGCTAGCGCGTTCTAAATTTAAATTCGACTAACATGTTGTTTTAAATTACTGCACACGCGTTCCAATTTTAAAAATTACTGCATAAATGTTCGAATTTTAAAAAATAGATTTTGTAATTACTACCCGCAGTTTTATCGTTTTGTTTCTTTTTTCGTTTTAATTCAGTATACCAGTGTTTCTTATTGTGTTAAATTATACTTATTTCGCAAGTCGCCGGTCCGATTTGTTGTTTTTTTTTTTTGCTGCATCGCTGTTTTTATGTTTGGTATGTATTTCTGTTTTTTTTGTGTTTATATTAGCCTCGTTTTGATCTAATGCCAAAGTGTGTTGTGAGTGTTCTCTTAGGTTCGATTTTCACTTTGGGTATAGATTTTTTTCAATTTGAAAACTTCATATATGATTGTTCCATGACGAGAATTTACATATGTACGACATGTATAACTCGATACGACATTGTGTCAGAATAATCGTGATAATATTTGATTGTGCAGTTGGCCCGTGCATCGAGCATTAGTAAATAAAAAGAAAAAAATGATTATGAAGTAAAACAGTCTAATTGTTATCCATCTTTTAGTTAGTTGTGATTGCAGTATCAGTAATATATCGTCAGCGCTCGTTGACCCGGGGTGCAGTGCAGACGTGTACAAAGGCGCGCTCACGTCCGCCTGAAAGTGCTGTAGTTTCGTTTATCAGCAAATTGAGTGCAATAAAGCTGTTGCCAAGATAACGTCTAATGAGGGAGCTTTGTGCGCTTAAATGGGTTACTGTTTCACTCGACGATTTGCTTAAACTTTGCACTGTCAATCTTTGTGGTTGAAAATGAATTGAGCATATTTTTTGGCATTTTAATGTCAATATTATTGTATTTTGTGATGATTTTAATTCTCCCGTGCTTGCATAATCATACCTAACGTTTTTTATGTAATTGATCTACCTTAACCCAGAGTGATGGATTAAACCCAAGCATGTGACTTGAAGCCAGCTGTACAGTAGTAAGATGAACGATATGGTATCATTTTTAGTGCAAATATTCTTTTCTGTTACCCTCTTTATTTATTAGTATATTCCCGCACTAGGCCAGCGTGATGGACTATACGGCCTAACCCCTGTCAATCGTTCTCTCGTTTGTAAAGGAGGCCCGTGCCCTCCAGTGGGAGGTATATGAGCTGATACAATACAATACAATAATAGGTAAATAAAGTTAATAAACCCAACCCACCATATTAATAGCATATGAATATCCTCATACCGTTATCAGACACGGAATATGTTCATGTCCCGTTGTACTTAGTTTATTGATTTGTTCACCGGGTTAGTGTGACGTCACCGTTGCGTGTACTTGGGTGGACACCGGCACATCCATTTTTAATGTTGTAGTGTCATGTGGATGGCTACGCTAATGGAGAGTTCATTACAATGTTATACTATTTTTAACCGACTTCAAAAAAAGGAGGAGGTTCTCAATTCGACTGTATGTTGCTTTTTTTTTTTTTTAGATTTTATTTATTACTCTTATAATGTATTATACTTTGCAACATTGGCTATGATGCTTGCTATAAAGCATAAGATCGCAGGTTCGACCCAGCGCTGATATCGTTACTTGTTTTAGATGTAAGTGTAATTAAATTGAAAATCTACGTTCGTTTATCACTATAAGGTGGGGAATTGGTGTGTAACTTTTGACTATGACAAAAAGTGTAAGAATTATGTTATACAACCATATCATGATCTATTATAAAAACCATAAAAGAATTAGTACCTAGGTACCTCATTTGTTCGTGGTAACTGGCAATCTAGTTTAAAATTTAGCCAGATTTTTGGCTAAGACTCATAAAAGTTTCGATAAGCGCTAGTAGACATAAAGTAATTATAAATGTTGGCTTTGAGGTATCTTGGCGCGAAGCCTAGATGTCAGTTTTGTGATAAAAATTGTTTGATAAACTTCCAGGTATCATAATAACTTTCATTAAATAGACGTCGCTTAAGACTGGTACTCAGTGTCAAGGATTATAAATAAAAGAAAATAATTTGATTTAATTTTGAGGGATTTTGTGTTATTTCTTGTTTTGGATAATAAATTAATTTTTAAATACTTTTACATACTTGAAACCTGAAAATGAATGTCAATTTAAACATTCCACTAAGCGAAAGATCTGGAATGAAATTGCCATTTGTTGTTGAGCACATTTAATTATTAATATGAAACTTCTGAATTTCTTTGAATCCCATGGTGGTAGTTGGTGTGATAAGCATTTAACGTATATGAGCCAAAATTAACAAATTCATAGTTAATAAGTTACGATATTAATAATGTTAGTGCGATAACCGTATAGATAGCTGGAAATAACTAACTCTGTTTTTATCCTCCTCCAACGATTTTAATATAGTGTGCGTAAATTATCTTTTATGTTTTATGTACTGAAAAAATACTATGTACATTACAATATAAAGGTTGTGGACCAACCTAATCTTAATTTTTCAATTTGCTCAATGGCTTAGTATAATATGGATTGCTATCCGTAAGCTCCTGGGTTCGATTTTCAGTTAAAAATCTCCATTTTCAGTTTCATACTACTCGGATCCATGCAGGAGATGAATAGTCTGTTAGTTTAGTATTGGCCATGTTTTTTTCATTCACTATGTGTGGTCTAAACATTAGGTCATGTATCAAAAGAGTGGTCTGTATACATACGTCACTAAGAACTTCGTATTACACAAGTAAACATCATTTTATTTTCGCGAACAAAAACCTCTTCTGCGAATCGCCGCGACCGCCTCGTGTTATTGTTTAGCTCTTGTTGCAACGCTAAATTGGACTTGAATAGCATTTCTGAACCGTGAAGTAATACTGTCACATATTTTTTTAAACTGTCATGACGAGTTTACTGCTGCGCATCTAAAGCCCCAATTAACAATAGACCATTCAATATATTTAGCCACTCGAAACAATTGTGCTGATTTCTAGATATGTAGTTATGAATACCTTTAGGTCTCTTCTTATTTTATATCCTCACTTCTCAGAGTTCAGTGTAACTAGACTGTAGAAATATCTTCGACCATAGAATTTTACGTATAAATAGTACTTTGTAGCCGCTTTAATCATTCTTTATGTTTTGTTTTAAATATCAGACAGTAAATTATGACCATATTTGTAGAAAGTAATAAAAGTGAGGACTTTATTCATTTTTATCGGTTACCTTTCAGTATGTCAGATAAAGTTTAGATCAATATTTTTCGCATAACTGACGCCCGACCCCAATAATAGATTTATTGTTTATGAGTTATTTCTTTTAATTTATTTAGATCTATCATTTTAACTTTTTATAATTTTTGTCTGCACATATACTACCATTTATTTTGGTTTTTATTCATAAGGCAAAATGATTTTGCTTTAATAATTTACCCACTGCGTAATCTGTTTTGAGAATTTGCAACAATATACCAGCACCCACATACATCATTGTATCTCATTCGACAGTGATTGATAAGGCAGGTTTAAAAAAATGATAAATGTCTATTGATTGGAGGGAAATTTCGCCTTATTGGTCGTCCAGTGGTAAAGTTTAGTCCTAGATAAAGTAACTATCCGGT
The DNA here is from genome assembly GCA_949752805.1 of Deilephila elpenor. Lineage (NCBI taxonomy): Eukaryota > Metazoa > Arthropoda > Insecta > Lepidoptera > Sphingidae > Deilephila > Deilephila elpenor. The sequence goes on along the minus strand of OX457104.1, from coordinate 13,748,596 downwards.
AATAGTTCATTCAATCAAGAAATGAATTTAGTCTAATATACTCAATTATTTCGGTTTCCACCTGGCTGCGTCCGAAAAAAAACTGAATAACAAAAACATGGCCAGGGCCGCGCGCGCAGACGCCTAAGCAAATGTTATCGCGCCGAGAATCGAACCTGCGGCGTGACATTCAAAAGAACTTCGTCGGAACCGGTCCCGCGACGTGTTAAGTTTGTCTTGTTTATACTTTATTGACAATAGCAAGGTTATGGTGGTATAATGATATATTAGTGTTCCGTACCATAAAATACCGTTTTATTGATATTACTGCCGGTGTAATGACAAAAAAACTCGATAATTGGATTTATCAAGGTCTCATACCTTACTGGTTGCCAATACTGATTCCAGGATATGGGAAAGTACCCTACAGGTCTTTTTTACTAAACAGACGGACAAATCAGTAAACCCGGGGTCACAAGGTTTGCGTTTTTGCCTAATAAGAACGGAATAAATACTAAACAACTGTTTTCATGATAGACAGACAGACGGAAAAAGTGGGGTTCGTAATAGGTGTACTTTTTTAAGTGCGGAACCCTAAAAACACAATCGCACACGTCCAACCCGCGTGATTTCTGCGTAAAGCTTGTCTCCACAATGCGTCTTTATTCATCTGATAATGATAACAGATTTGAGATGAATCGTCAGTGCAATACAATGCGCGATTGTTGTTGCAATAGCGTCGGATATCATCGCGATAGCGCAGGTTCGTATGACGGGTGGGTCTGTCATGTAGAATCGTCACTTATTTAGTGTTTATTAAGAGGAGTTATTAATGGTTTCTTAGATTTACGCGAATGTTACACATTGAAATAAAACTATTTTATACGGATTTTATCGCGATTTGGTTTAATTTTTACATTTTTTAACTTCCCGACGTTTCTAATACTTTACAGCTTTCGTGGTCACGGGGCGGACGGAAATTAAACCAAATCGCGATAAAATCCGTGTAAAATAGTTTTATTTCAAGGAGTTATTAAATTACTAGCGAAACATAATTTTAATGTAATATATAATTTTATTACATTAGGCTCGATACCTGGGTCTGTGGTATACAAAACAGAATTAAGTATATTTTCCAGAAAACTTGGTGTCAATAAAACTCGACAGTATAATTCGAAATTATTACTGCAGTATGCATAAAAAATATTTTTTGCGAAACTTAGTGTGGGATAAAGAAGAGTAAATTATTTCTATTTATTGATTTCTTGCGCATGTTTATGAAACTCTCGGCAAAAGTCATGAAGTAATTAGATTCTATAAATAAACATGAATCAATACCATAAATAAATTAATACTGTCATAGTACTTTTATAATCGACATTATAATTACAAGTATTAATCATCTAAAATGACGATTTGCATAGAATCGTAAAAATAGATACATTCATCATTGACATAATGATATCATTGACACCATCTTTTCAGTCATCATCTAGAAATTGAAATACAATCACTAATATGAATAGTAAACATGTCCCAGAATAAATTACAACTTTCGTTGAATTGAATATAGATATGTTTTCTAACAAATAATATTAATCATCTTCATAGGAATTTTAAATACTCCACTAGGACCAGTAAAGTCGTGCCAAAAAAAAGAAAATTTTCATGGAAATTCAAATGAAATTTGTTCTTATAAAATTCACATAAGTCTAAATAATCGCTAATAAGAGTAAACACGTGCGGAAATGATTTCGCGCGGTGCGGCGTGGCGTGGCCTTGGCATGACGCGGTCGTTAAACGGCGGCGCGTCGTTAGTGCGTTAGCGCTACGTGTGCCTCCGCCATTGGTAACGCGAAGCGTATCGATTCGTTCCCCTACGTTCTAACATCCTAGTTTAGTATACTATTATTTGGTGTTGCCGATTTTGGTAATGACTGTGATGTGAGATTTGTAATTAAATATATCGACGTCCCACAGTTTAAAGTTTTTGAAACGCAATGGTTCTACATAGATCATAATATTCTTGAGCTTGAGAATCCCCTACCAAACATAGTTTACTTCACAAGTTTTATCATCAGTACAAACATCCATAACGTTATGGAAACTGTTATGTACATTTTTAATTACATAACCTTTTTTACATTAATGTTATCTTTTGAAAGTATTTTTATCGGTGATTGCATGCTACGTCACCTCCGCCGGCTGTCACCGCGCCGCGTCTCCTATGAACTACGAACGACAATGATTTGTCCGCGCCGACCTTGCGCTTCTGACGTTAAACGACAAACGAACACGTAGCGGTCGTTTAACGACGCCCGCGATAGGGCTGTCTACTTTCTACTTTCTACTGAGTGTCTGTCTATTTTGTTCATTTAATTTGGGGATTGTGATTAATATTATACAGTACAGTACAGATTGATAAAATAAGGTTTGCCTATTTTAAAATAAAATGAGTTTAAATCCTTCGTATAATATACATAGTTCTTAGTTATTTTTTATTGTTATATCTGGTTTTAGATATTGCTGTATTATTTATCGCTTATTATTTGCGTTCAGTTAACTGCCTTCCGTGATTAAAAAAACACCATTAATATATTTTTATCGAGGTTATTGATATTATTAACAATAAACTATACTTGACAGGTCATAATTTTGTAATTATTTTCTAGGTCGTAACAAAAAATATATTGTAATTTTATCTATGTTTGTAACGCCTTGTTCAAAAGTTTAGTACTATGAATATTTGTTTTATGTTTCTATAAATATTGTATACTTGTAAATTAATTCTAAAAAGTATTCCTGTTGGCAGCCCTAACGAATGCAACGTATAGAGAACGTCGCGTCTGATTTGCCTCGGTAGCTTTATCAGCGCACTGAATGAGCAAATAATATGTAATCTGTGCAATAACAATGTACACACCGTGTACGTGCTATTTATAATATTCGTTAAATGCTATGTACACACACAAGGCAGTTATTATCGGTCTGTGTACATGGTATTATGTAGAAACTAGTACTTAATGAGTATTTACATATTCTGTCTCATAGAGGTTGAATTGTTCGCATATTAATAATATTCGCGAATCAAAATCTTTGCTAAAGATTTTTTACAAAATTAAAGTGTTTACATAATTAAGTGAAGGCTGTTTATGTAAATCGCCAAGTGACGCAATCATGCCGATGCGCTTAATTGTATTGAAATGAGACTGTAAAAAGCCTTTGTAGTGGTACATAATATATAAGGTCTAAAATATTAAAATCCAACCTTAAATAACTGAAAAAGAGCCACACCATTTTGATGCCAAATCAAGTTGCGGGACCTTGAAAGTGCAAACGCACGAAACTAATAGACTTTGCACCCGAGCCCCATCCGAAACCGACACACACATATACGTCTTATAATTGTACTGTTAATAGAAAACTTCCATCAGTGAATCATTCGCATAAAGGCAAGCGGACTCGCGGTGGTGCGCTAGTCATTCACCGCGCGGCGCTGCAGTCGCTCGTATCTTCCCTCTCACTCTGCTAACGAATAGTCCGTTGTCCGCTCAACGCCGTTGCGCTCAGAAAAAAATTTATCCCGCCAAAATAAATTTCAACTGTATTACCAACGCATACGATCGATTTTCCTCCGGTGAGTATTTTCAGTTCTCGAAATTAATGCCTGGTATTTTTGCATGTTTTTGCGCTACATTTGGAATGTAACTTTATGTGTTCAGATTTAAAGCGCATTTTTCGTTGGGCGTTCGTGTTTTTTTACTGTATCGCACAATTTATGGCACGCGATTTAATATGTTGTGTGTGAAAAAATATAAGCTTTTATTCGTAATGTATTTGGATGGAAAATATTTTCGCTGCATACAAAGATTATTTTACACATTTGGTAAAATTTCTCGTTACATATAATTTTAGCATTGAGTAATTTATATATCTTCAATTATGTTGTAATTATAAATTTGAAATCTTTCTTTTGTTTAATGTCACATTCCTATATAGCAATTTTCAAACTTCAAGTGCTCATCTCTTTTTTTCGTCTTTTGTCTATGACACATGTCTGTATAGAACTCTCTTAGTAAAATAACTTTACTGGCTTTAATTACTAAACCTAACAAATTATGGGCCCAGGTGTGCTCTTGGTTAATTTTGAGTAGTTTTCTCACCTTATTTAAAAATTAAAGTGATTAACGTAGTTAACCTCTAAATTAACTTAGAATAAATTACCATCTGTTAGCATTACGATACGACATCAGTCTGGATATACCCTGTGTATGATAAATTAATAGAATTCGCTTTTTCTCTTGAAATTTACGTAATGTATTCAAAAATACACTAGGAAAATACCACGAGTGTTTAGAAGTGAGGTTATGTCCATGCTAAACCACGCGGTAACTGCTTAACAATACCGGGTGAAGTTTATAGAACACATGTTTTAATGTACTATATTATTTTTCATCATCTTGGTCGAATTATTATTATCATATTTTTCGAATTTTAAACCGGGGACATTGCATTAAAATTAGTCGAGCAGTTTACAATTGAAGATTCAATTGTTTGGATGCCCCTGTATAGTAATGGCACGTGTCCATTATAGGCTTTATAAAATGACTGTACAATTAAGTCTAATAACGTTTGCAAATTATAGGTTTTTCGTAACAAGTCTTTTTTGTGCTCATACAGCATTAAGTTCATTGTACTCATAATCGAGCTATGAAAATAAAGTATAAAACTGTGCAAGAAATATTCTCACAGGTTTAGCTTTTTTTAGTCTGTTTAGATTATCAATTGTAGGGTTCAGCGCTTGGATTCTAGTTGGAGCAAATCTAATTTCTATCAGTTATATCATTTCAAAAGAGCAATTGTTGTGCGTAATGTCGCAAAGGTCATGCCGCCATAACCGTAATTGGTTATAAAATCAGGTACATAACATAGTTTGTTAAATACACTACCTTTAAAAATATAATCTACTGAACAACATAAATGCAATAATAATATTTATATATATATTCTAGACTGCCCTCCCTTCCTTTCCTTTTCTTATGTCCATCCAAAGGCTGTGTGTAAGAAATCGCCTAGATCGAAAAGGCCGCCATCTGTGCTTTTAATATTAATTTATAATATTTCTTAAGACTTCTTTCTCTTTATTTTGTGGAGTAAAGAATAATAAATAAATATTTATACCATTTACATTAAAGGAGAATGTTCCGTTCGTTATGCTGCACTCGAATACGCGTTAATAATTCGTTTCAACGACGCATGAATCACGACCGTTATGTATGTAAGGGGGTCGATATTCGTTACCAACTTCCCGTTACGGGAACACATTTTCAGCACAATTATAGCGCAAAAGAATGTGGTCATACCTAAATTCGGTTTTACCTGTTTTTGTAAGAATTTATTTGTAAAGTAACTGAATATAATATCATTTAGAAAGAAAACGTTTGTTTGGATATTTTAGATATTAGAGATTTGTTTAACTAACATCAACCCTTAATAGGTTTTCAGTCCACCCACCACATTAACCTACTTCTGGGAGACTTTTCATGCTTTATATTGTAACAAAAACCGGATAACCTACATAATTTATTGAAAAGACATATTTACAGCATGTTTCATTTATCTGACAGAGCGATAACATTCATAATAAAGTTGATAAAGTGAGTTTGAGAAATTACTCATGTTTGAGTGACTCGGGGTATAAAAAATAACATGTTTATATTTTAGAGCTTTATCGTTTTTGGATAAGGCTATAGATAGGCTCTGTATTACGTAGAATTGGATGCTGTCAAGTTAGATGATGATCTTTGTAGATAGTCAGGCTGGCATTTGGAGAGGCGTATGTCCAGCAGTGGGGTACCGTATCATGCTAATGATTATGATAATGATCATACTGCCCATAAATAGCACACGATACGGTCTTTTTTTTAATTAAAAAACAACGCACCTAAAAGTACACACGAACATTACAGCGTCTAGAATATTCCATTCGTTACATTTCGCTGTAAAACGGCGTTGGCGATTCGTTTAACGGCGCGTGAGTCACCGGCGTTACCAAAAATAACGATGACGCTATTCGTTACTAACTTCCCGTTACGGTATCGCATGGGAATTTCAGTTCTAACGCTATAAACACACGGTTTGTTTCAGTTTGCATTTACAGTGAGTTTTTTCATTATGGCTTTTAGATAATGTTGGAATATAATTTCTATCTCTTTATGAATAGAGTGTATTTCAAATTGGCCTATAGAAGTTGTTTTTTGTTCATCCATACGTAATCTTGTTTTTGGCCAGCGTTCCTGTCTGTAATTTTTGTAGTCTAATGTCTATTTTTCTGTTTTATACGAAGCTATTGGCCGTGACTTTGTACTTGAAATGCGTAGTCTAGATAAATCAAATTGCATAACTGGGATGAAACGAGAAAGAGATACAAACGGGAATTTTGAGCTGTACGGGGTTTTAAAGTTGTTTTCCGGGGTTGTTTAAATCTGCCGCCGAGTATTTCAACAAATAACGTCAGACAAAATAATTTAACGAATATAAAATAGTAGGATTTTGTCGTTAATTCCTAGAACAGCTTAACATGGTTTTTATGATAACCAATCTGACCTGAAATGCAGGGTTTAAAATCAAGGCTTTGTTTGATAACATAAGATAAAGACATAAAGACACCAGTCACACACACGTAGTTGATAGTTATAAGCCTCGTGTCGTGGGCATCAGGAACTACAAAGGACTTTTTGTTCTCATAAAAGTATGGAACCTCAACTATAAGCAAATAGTCTATTGTTCACGCGAATACATGTTTAAATAAAGGCTTTTGTTTCATAATAAACTTCTTGCACATATGTATCCAAAATACACCCATAAAATATGTCTTATAGTCCAAATCCAATATAAATACCTACGCTATCATTAAGCTATTCATAATTTCATATGATATGTATTTCGAATCCTATAACTTCGCTTTCTATAAACGTTTCCATTAAGCTAATCAAATAATATTTACGACCAGACTTAATACGATAAAACAACGAACGTACGAATCTGAAACAAGCGCTTGCATTAGATATAACGGCGCAACGCTTTCGTTGGAGGCACACGGCGTCGTAGATTATTTCCGTTTATCGTTGATAACGATTGAACACTGATAACAATGCGCCGGCTTGTTTTCATATATTTATAGTCGTGTCCGGTTGTACGGTGGACATTATTTTGTTGTTCAGGTATGTTTTTTTCTATTATTGTTATTTTATTTAATAATATTATATTAGGAATTATGGATTATTTGGTAATCTCAGTTTAGGTTTAATTGGCTTATTTTTATCCCAGCCTGCTTGAAACCGGATATTATGAACATTTTTAACCGAAAAATTGTAAACCGATTGCGGATTTTATTATTATGTGTTTTATACACCTTTTGGCATAGTTGTTATTTAGTAACTTTTAATACTAATGTTTTAAATATACGGTATGTATACACAAAATTCTTACCAAAATGTAAACTTAAACATTTTGAAACAAAAATAATGATACATTTTCAATTGAAGCATTAAATTTCCTTATCGGCTTAGTATCTTATAAATTCTTGATTCAGTTGGTACAAAATACATTTCGCATTTAGTAATTAGACTTTCCTATAAATAATATTCACACTCTGCGAATAGTAAAATCAGGTAACAGTTTTGCAATTTTGACTGATATGATAAGAAAAATCCCCGATAGCTTCAAAATGCATCGATAAATCTACGATCTTTATGAATTTTATTAACATTCGTTGTCTTTTTTAAGTTCTCTGTATCCCAACCATACTTATGTCGCAGGTCTTTTTTTTTCAAATAAAAGAATGTCTTTATCTATTGGATTCAGTTCAAGTTGTAATGTTATCACATTGATAAACAGCGAGAACATCGAAACGGACACTACTACAGCCTTAGAAACACTGAATACATTTTTACTACTTGAATACATTATTTTAAATGTAATAATAGTGTAATATAGTGAATATTTGAAACTTGCAAATTTTGGATGCAATGAGATATTTACGATAAAGATGTGGTTCACAATCATATCACGCCTAGAAACTTAAATGATCACACAAATGTTGGTCTTGATGTGAGAATCAAAACCGATGTTAAATACAACCGAATTCGAAGGATTTGACAAAAACAACATAATTTCGGGTGATATGTCCCCTCCATCTCCCATAGCTTAACCCCAAAAGTCCCGCACAAAAGAAAATTCTCCAAAAAAGAGAAAACCAATGAAAGCACCTGGTTTAATATACATAAACAAAGATCGCACAGACGGACACATTGGCACGCGTGGCGGGGTCGACGACTTGTTTACTGCCCGCTATCTGGGTCACTGTATTACGATATTGCGTAACGTTCGCGAAAATATATCTGTCCGATTGCAGAGCTTCGTCCGATTTCATTCAGCTAACGCGACGGTGCGCCGATGCGTCCGAAACGCGCTAATTTCGGACAGGCGTGGGTTTCAGGTGGCGCGGTGTAAATACCACTACTAAGACAAAATGCCAGAATATGAGGGATAATATTTTATGTGAAGTATATGAATTTAATGTAGTCCCGATGGTGGTATACGTTATAGAGTTATGGTCCTGCAAGCCGGATTTTGGTTTTAATATCACAAAAAACAACATTTTAGGTATCAATACTAAATTATAGTTTTGGAGCGTAATTGAACCAAGATCATTTTAGTGGAAGCATCAAATAAGTTCCTTAGAAACCGACTTTAAGTATAGTTTAAACTTTAAATTAAAATTAACTTAATTAAAAACTTATTAATCATAACTAATGAGTATTTATAGAGCTATTAAAGTCACTATCAATGAGTTGTTTTAGTGAAGCACTTAAGGTTGTTGATTAATTCGACACTGACCTCCAAGGCTTATCATGATGGTATCAGGAAAACCTCTTAATGTGACTAATTACCTTGATAAAGGACTCGGTGTAGAGGCGGTTGCCGGGAGCATCGGCACACTGTCAAGGCGCTATCGGAAATGAATTTGTAATGAGCTGTGATTGACGATCGATGGACAGTAGTCGTTTATAATGAATGCTAATTTTAAGGAAGGGTTTTTGTCGGTAAGGCATACATACATAAACTCTCGCCTTTTTTCCCAGAAGGGGTAGCCAGAGGTGCCACCAGGACACTCACATTTCACCTTGTATGTTCCGTCCTACGATGTGATAGGGGACGAGCCCATCGCCATATCGGGCACTTATTCGTGACTCCGGGCCGACAATGAATAGAAAAATCCAATATCACTTTGCCCGACGCGATATTCGATCCCGAGACAGCTTTGTCATCGTACCGTAGTACAACTACGCCACCAAGGCAGTCGGTAATGTTTGAATTAAATTTAAGTTACTATGATAGGATAATTAAATAATTAATATAATATTTCCTTGGCCCTTCCAAACAGAATGTTCTTCGAATAGAATCTGATCAATCATAACGTTGAAGATCGGTTTCGTAACGGTAACATCCGCTGAATGCTAATGGTTAATAAATATAGTTTCTAGCAATCAAGGAAACTAAGAATATAAATAACCACGATAATAATATTGACGTTAACATAAACAAACACGCTGAAGTGTACGAGGTTAATTTAGTTACATCGTCAAGAGTGACGCGTGACTAAAAATAATTTATTTTAAACAGATTTGCTTCCAAACAATTCATAATTGGATTTTATATGTTTCCATGTCTTGAAATAAAACTAATTTTTACGGATTTTATCGCGATTTGGTTTAATTTTTAAATTTTTTGACTTCCCGACGTTTCCATTGCTTTACAGCTTTCGTGGTCACGGGGCGGGCTGAGGTAGTCATCCGCTCAGTGACTGTTCCAATTTAACTACCCTTAATTTGTAACATTCGAGTAAATCTAACAAACCATTTTGTTTACATGTCTTATAAACTCTTTTCTCCCTTACTAACCAAGGTTAGTTATTTTTTTTTCAAAAGTGATAGTCAACAAAAAATAGTCCTGCAATGCTTCGATCAAATGTTTGTCGATCAGTAAAATAAATTACATGAAGGTAGTAATAATATTCTAATGCTTGGGTAGTTGTTTCGAGTCCTAGAGGTCGTCAATATCTTCATGGCCTCATCAAAGACGATTCCGTTAAACAAACTGACTGCCTTCGTGTTATCTCGGCACTTGTGTTTATCTAGCGCGGAATCAAGGCTGCTCTATATGTCTATTATTAATGGCGTATTGTTTTGGACGTCACTGCTGACGCGATGCAGCTTTCTCTCAAGAGTATTATTAGCCTCTTTACAGCCTGACGCAGATCTCTTCCGGAATCTAGCGTCATTGCCTAAGCTAATATTTTATAAACACTATTTCTGCGCTTATTTACGTTGCGTCTATGAATATTCGTATTTTCAGTTTCTACAATGCCTCCTATTATTTTATTGAATAGCTCGATAACTGTTCGATTCTGTAAGACAAACAATGTCTTGAAAATTTGGTACGAATCTAATTAATTGAATTTCTATCTATGCATAAAATACAATCCTCTATTCTGTTACTATGATATTTCTTTCTAGATAATTTTAATTACAAGGCAATTGCTAAGTACCTTAGGCAATTTTACGTTTCAAAAACATACTCATAAGATATGGATTTAAAGAAAATCTGTATTAGTTTATTTATTTCATAAATATTTCCAAATCGTCAACTAGCGAGCGGGTGTTATGAAGTGAACTCGTAATCATCGGGTGCTCCCCTTTGATACGTTATCGACGTTCACACTTAATGATTTCCTTCCAATTATTTGCCAAATTTCGACTCAAGTGCTTGTTTGTTTTTATACGATTTTATTTATAAACACGATGTCGGTGTTTTTAAATGGCATATTTTGCTATAGATAATATAGGTGTATATTTACTTTGGTTTAAAGTCGATTTAAGCCAAATTAAATAAACATTCAATACGATAAAGTACAGTTAACTGTTTGGAATATTAAACCTACTTTCACCGTAGCCCAATTACTTTTGAATTGTTGTTGTATCAGCCCACATTAGTCCCACTGCTGGACACGGGCCTACTCTACAATCGATTGAGAGTGGTTAGGCCATATAGTCCACCACGCTGGCCTAGTGCGGGTTGGCGGATCTACTATCTGCATTGGAGAAACTAAATATAACCACACATTTTGAACACAATTTTTTTAAATTATCGTGGATTTGATTCGCGTTTCGGGAAACATAATTATGTATACTTATACTATACGTTTTAAATATTATTTTACTCTTATTGGTGGAGTTTAGCACATATGTTGCAAACGGTAAGGACTTGGGTTGGAATCCTAAATTGTAAAATATTTGATTAGTTTTTAGCAGGATTACCAAATACACTCCATGTGGCATTATTTCCTCTTCAATATTTATAATAAAAGATTAGTCGTACAGTAGTTTACCAAATAATTTATTTAAATTGGACCGTCCATACTATACTTTATTCACAGGAAATAAATTTCAGTCTTATTGAATTTTTACCTCAACTATCGATTTCATAATCAACCCTTAGGTAACAATTCAACTTGTCTCCACAATTCATCCATTTAAAAAGCGGATTGAATATGTATGGTGTATAATGTGAAGGTCATGCGTCCTTGACCTCGACCTTAGCGTAGTGCCGGCGACATCGGTGCCACACTACCATAATATGTTATCAAAAGTTCTGATGCTTGTCTATTGTGAATATTCATGGTGTTTTTACGTTTTAACGACCAAACTTTAAGGTAAAGGGCGGGTTATGTAAATACTGAGTGTAGTTGAAATTAGAAGTCGCATTCCCACGACTAGATAATATATTAACATGTGTTTGATAGACAAATTATATGCTTTACTTATAAGGCTGAAGTCAATTTGAAAATTTTCCATCCTATATCCGGATTCTGAATAATATTTTTGTTTACATTTCTGTACATGTAAACGAGTTTAAAACAAAATCAAATCTGAAAAAAGCATAACTAGTTTTACGCAATTTCCTCTAAACATCTTTACGAATAAAATATAATATCAACAAATATCATTTCTGCCACCTTTTTACTATAACATAATTAGTCTAATTTACTAAATATTATAGTAAGTATAGATTTCACCGAGACCTAGTGGCTTACATACTCGAAGCGCGGACCACTTTCTAACCTCCGCCTTGAACTTGTGTTCGTAATGATTCCGCATCACCGCACGCGCCCAAAACTAGATCTAGTGCCGCTAAACACACATTTCTAGATCAGTATGTACATCAGAACGTATTTTAAATCCTGGTTTTCCCGTAGTTGAGCTTTTGAGGGTGTGAAGTAGATTATTTGGAGGTGGATTTGCCGTTAAAACGTATTTAGTAACAAAACTACATTTCTAAGCTGTAAACCATCTTGTCATGGCTGTTATAATAAATAACAAAAATACGTAGCAAAGGAATTCTTGGGTTGCATTTTATTTTTTAATTCCCCAAATTATTTGTGCTAAAATCTTGTGGAATAAATGCCGTTGTTTGTACGTGTAATGTAAATAATTACATCACATAGGAAATCCTTACGGCTATCTGCATTTACAAGTTCATTGCGTGCTAAGTTTGATATATTTTTTGTGAATTTGCATTATAACCTAACGTCAAATTAATAATTCGTGTACATAGCAAAGCCTTACAAAAATTGGCAGATCGATGCTAAAAATAATACCGCAATGGAAAGGTAACACTCGAATAAGGTCGACGCACCGAGACGCGTGTTTCACAATTATCACGTAGTTTGCGTAGTTTGTACAACCTGTGAGGTTTTACATGTTTGACGATAATTGAAATGGTAATAGATGCTTTGTGTTAATAATTTGACGCTGCTTGTTCGGAGTGTCAAATGCGTCTTCGGGTTTTTAACAATATGACACATAATTGGAAGAACTTGTCAATAAGTAGAAATAATTGTTGATGAAAATATTATAATTTACCGGTCAGGTATTATCACGCTACTAGATTTTGTCTACCCTAGTCATTATAGTATGACGAACTCTCCAGATATTTAATAATAGCTATCACCAGCAACATAATCCGCGTTATCACTTCTACCTTTATGACAATGAATCAGTAGATCGGTTATCAAATTAACAATTATTATGCATTCATTATAATGAAGTCACAAAAGGTGTACCCCCAGAAAATGAATGAATGAATAAAGCAGTCTAAACACTCACTCGTCTTTGATTGAAACCTGCACATAGCAAAAGGTAATTAATGTTCTGCCCTAATTACACACCCTTCCTCATTCTCTTTCTTGATTAGTTTTCATTCTCAAATCCTTTTATATTTTGCAACAGAATGTTGATTCTAAATTATAGTAGGTACAGTACTCTTATCACTATAACGGTGAAGGAAAACATCGTAAGGAAACCTGCATACCGTAGCGATGTTGAAGAATTTCTACGATATGTAAGGTCCGTTAAACCGCACTAAGCTAGCGTGGCGTATTATATGGCCTAACCCCTCTCAATCGTACTCTCGATTGTAGAGAATGCCTATGCCCTCCAGTTGGACGTATTTTGGCTGATACTAAAACATATTCTCAACAAATTCCCACAGATATTAACTATTGGTATTTTTTCTTGGACGCTGAGACCGTAGAAAAACCAGCGCAAAAAATGAACAGAGGGCCGATTGTATCGATGGTTCGCGAGTATAATCTACGGCAAACAATCTGGCCGAGAGCGATGGCCCGTAAAGCCCGGTTTGTTACACTTACGACCAGCTGTATCTAAAAAAGATTGCTCTTTAATTTACTAAATGTTTGTTGGCGTTGCTTGACATAGGCCATCAAGCAGAGCATAATTAGCTTTGTTTTTGTAATTATCAGCCTTTTGTGTTAATTGCTGGATAAAACCGTACATCCGTCTTTTGGTATTTGACTGTCGATACCGACTTATTTAACTCTACTTGTTTTTCATCAATTATAATACAATAATTATTGTTCATGTCAATGAAAGGATAAGTCAATTCTTTCGATTGAGCTCATATACAAAAATATTCTAGCTAAGAAGCTTTCGCTAATATTTCCACAGACAACATTATTTTCAGTGACATTATCTTTGGTTGTTAAATTCAGTTCAACTTGACCGTATCTGTAAAATAACTAATATTATTTAGCATAATTGTTAGTAAACATACCATTAATATTAGCAGTAACAAACATTATAACACTAACAACTAGTAACTACACAGTCCCAAGCGGAAGGCAGCTGAAATTCCGGTCGACAAGTTGCGCCGACTGTTTGTCTGGCGGCTATGTGGCGCGAGGCCGCTGGGCCCGGAGGAAAACATTGCTTTTCGGATCATAACGCTTCATTAACCACTGATATTGTCGATCATCGGTGTGAAGTGTTAGAATCTCCAAAACATCAGCTCGCGTCCATACGTAGGAGACACTTTCTCAAGTTGCGCCATACGATGATGTTCTACATTTATCTCTTGTTTTTGGTTTGGTACAAAATATAAACCATCTGTCCCTTAAAACACTTGATTACTGCAATCATATGATGTGTTGGTATCCGTATTAATAGTATTTGAAGATGCTATTCTTGTGTCACATTAATTGAATCGTATTTTCTTTGTCCACAGATCGATCGAAAATCAGCAATCCTGATACAGATAACTAATGGACTGATGCCCCTATATCCAATCAAATAATTGAAAATGTCACATCACTTGGTAACGGTCTGCATGTTCTGCCTGCTGTGCGCCGCTCACACGTGCGGCTCCTACGTGGACTCACAGAATGGCGACATCCTCTCTTACGAACCCCGCTTCGACCACAGACTGCAACAGAAAGAGAACAGAAGGATAGAATCCACTGCCAGGTATCATCAGAAACTGCAGAAGATACGTCACAAAGACAGGCCGAAGCGAGAGGTGAACAACCTCAACCCCGAAGCGTATGCTGTAGAGATCTTCAGGCAGTACGGTGATGCGGAGAGCAAGACTATGAATCTGACCGGATTCTCCAAGATGCTGGAAGCGCTGAACCTCCACACGTATATTAATGGAGGGCAAAGCAGTGAAAGCAAACCCTATTTCCACGGAGATAAGGATGATAAAGACGTGGTTGATGTGAGTACTTTTTATTCGTGGAAAATATTAAGAATTTCAGCGTTAGTTGCGTGGTTTTCTCCTTGACATATAAACGTGCATGATCAACCACAGTCAGGCCCAAGGCGCTGCAGTTTTTCGTTTTCTAGATGTGGTCATTATAGAAGGCAATGACCGTGCATTTACTAAATAACAGCAGCAACAGCATTCGATTGGTGGTGAAACATAACAAAAGTTATAGCCTTTGTGTCCATAGTACTAATATTTCCAAAAAACATTCGTCAGAAGTTTGTCAAACATCTAATCTTAAAAAATGTCTACTAAAACTTAACCTGTTACCTTAGACTTTAATACTTAATTAATCGTACATCTTTCCTTGCAGTGTGTGAGCATGTCAGAGTTAGTGAGCACAGTGAACACGAGGTTAAAACCGCACACGCACGAGCACGGCGCGGCGCACGAGGTGCACAGCCATAGCCACCACGAGGATACCTCCCTCTCAGAAAAGACGCTACAGTCCATCTGCCCCATCCTGCTCTACCAGCAGCTAGCCAATACCTCCGTGGAGAGGATAGGCTGTATAAAGAGAATGAACCGCCAGGTCAGGACAGCTGTTGTGGAAAACGAAAAGACTGAGAACGCGTACTCGAAGAATATGTTCGCAGTGTGGTTATACTCCTCCCTTAGTATAACAGCTATTAGTGCGTGCGGTCTTCTCGGAGTAGCAGTCATTCCTATAATGCATAAGACTTACTATAACCACCTCCTTCAGTTCCTAGTGGCGCTGGCTGTGGGCACGCTCTGCGGCGATGCCCTGCTGCATCTGATGCCTCACGCCATGAGTCCCATACACGACCATAGTCACGCAGAGCACAACGACGATGGTGCTGTTCTTGTAGCATACTCGCACGACGATGGCATGTGGAAAGGACTTGCGGCCATGTTGGGAGTAGTGTTCTTCTATTTCACGGAAAAGGGACTAACAGTGGTCGTCGAATGGAGGAAAAGGAGGCAGAAGTTGGAGGAAGACAAGCTGCCCTCAAGAGTCCGCGTGCTGAAAGACGAGACTGTTGGCGGATGTTCCGGAGGCTCCAAGGCCCCGATCACGAATTCCACATCGAACTCTCTCATGAAGATATTCAAGAGGGACGAGAAAGGAGACCCCACAACGAAAACTTGCAAGCACAAGTACTCTGAATACCCTTACTGTTACGATGAGATCGACACAGACACACACGACGATCATCACTTGAGGGACGGTATCCCTCCTAGCCCGAAGCCCAAGCACAACTCGGTAAGCGTGGTGTCCTCCAACGCCCTCAACACGGAGGGCAAGGAGGAGCCTACGGCGAAGGATTGGCTGCTGAAGGCGGAGTCCACGCCTGCCGTGGTTGAGATGAACAATATTAAGCATAAAGAAGATGGTGCTAAAGACTTGAAGGATGGCGACAGCTATACTGTTATATTAAGGTATGAATCTTTTGATTTATTACTAACAATTTACTTGCCTTTTAATATTCAAGACTTGGGACCTTTACGACCTAACTTCGGTGGTCATATGTAGTCAAGTCATCATCATAAAATGTCCACCGATAAACGAGACAAACTATTGTGAATCATGACAGCTATTGACAAAAATATTATAAAGGTGGAAAGCCTTTGTTCAGCAGAAGGCTTTACCAGAAGATGACTAAAGCAAGGCATCATAGTTAACAATAATTTGTTTGCAGAGAGCACTCGCGCGCGCACCACGGGCACTCGCACGCGCACGGGCACGTGCACGCGCCGCCCTCGTCCATCGCGTCCGTGGCCTGGATGGTCATCATGGGCGACGGCCTGCACAACTTCACCGACGGCATGGCTATCGGTAAGCATTTCGTAATTGTATACATACATATGCTCAAAATCTTGTGTTCAAAGCTAGGTTTGCTAAAGTTTGATAATATTTAGACATTGAACACTCGCGATTCTACAATCTGTGAAACATGAAGAATCAAGATATCGTAAAATCTCTTGTACTAATCGTTGCATGTGTTTTCAGGAGCTGCATTCGCGTCCAACATTGCTGGTGGGTTCTCCACCGCCATTGCCGTACTCTGCCACGAACTGCCGCACGAATTAGGTAACTATTGTTTATTAGCCTGCTTTATCATTTAAAAGTTTATCTTTTCAAAGGGGGATAATGACTCACTAAAATATCGTATTATAATTTTTGGTTGACCACAGCATATATTTTCCCTCTCTATCTATGTACTATCATTTAATTATTGCTTTAGAATACTGTCGCAAAAAGACCAAGGGTCACACTATCTTTCCTCTCGCTCTACAAAATTCCTGTGTACCCGGTAGGTATGCAATTATAAACCTTTATGTCCATTTGTATATGAACGGTTTCCCGACGAGCAGGCGACTTCGCGGTGCTGCTGAAGGCGGGCATGTCGGTGCGGCGCGCCGTGTGCTACAACGTGTTGTCGTCGGCGCTGTGCCTGGGCGGCATGGTGTGCGGCGTGCTGGCGGGCCACGCGCCCTCCGCCACGCGCTGGCTCTTCGCCGTCGCCGCCGGCATGTTCCTCTACATCGCGCTCGTCGACATGGTAATACACTACATCTTGCTTTGTGATCGTATTAAACCGCAAACTCACTTTCTGGAAGCATGGTTCCATTAGATAGTAAATTTGATAGATCAAAAGTGTTAAAAAAAAAATGCTATGTCAATCAGAAATAATATTGGCTGTCAATCAGGTCATATACATTTTAAAAGATGTTTGACTATGCCAGTTTCTACAAGTCCCAATTCTAGGCATGAAACTTCTCTAAAAGTAGAATTGGATAATTACCCCACCACACCAATACATGCGATCTTAACACATACACATCTTTCTTCTCACTGTTTTCTTCCACTTTTTAAGACTCATAAATTCCATTCTCTAATTGAACAACCTATTAATCCGCCAGATGCCAGAGCTGAGCACGTCCCACAGCAACGAGGGCACGCTGTGCCAGTGCGTGCTGCAGCTGATGGGGCTGGCCACCGGCATCGGCATCATGCTCGTCATCGCGCTCTACGAGGAGGACCTCAAGAGCCTGTTCGGTTAGTGACCGTGACTGTGACTGTGACGTTCAGTGCGGTGGCGTCTGTCAGAGTGACAGGTGACCAAGAGACAGCTGTCAAATTGTCGCACGACGCCCTATACTTAAAATAATTAATTAATTAAAGTGTTAATAGCTATTTAATGTTTATCAGAAAAGTCAACGCGTTATCGAATATTCTTCTAGCAAAATTGCCAGTTTTGTAATTCAAACTCGACGACTTTGACAGCTGTTACTTTGACACATGTTACCCGGACAGCCGCGACGTTGGCGCGCAATGCGCCGGTTCATAAACAATAATGGCGGTCGTATGAAATATGTTGATCCTCCAAAACAGGATCGCGAGAAAATGTGTCTTAGCAGCTGATTTTAGTACTTAGATAAACGCTCAAACGCCTAAACAACAGATTATATATGTATTAGTTTACTGTAAGCTATAATAAATAATTTTATTTCTCGAATATTTCAATTTTGTGTTTACCTAATGTCAGTTTCCCAAAAATAATGGCTATACAAGAGCAAAGAAATGCCGGCATAGTTTTGTCGAGTGACGTGAGATCATCGTCGGATAGACAACGTTAAACTAGAAAACTTTAATGATTATTCACATTATCTTTATTTAACACATTATTTTTGGGATGCGTGTACCTTTTTAATCTATACATATTAAAATGAATTTGTTTACCAATTCGATTAAACAATTAAAAACCTCCTTTAACACTCAATTTGCTTATGGTGTTCATATCTTATAAACATAACCACAAAAAAAAACATTAAATCTCTGGTTTGTAGTTTATAAGCCAAATACTGTCAATATTCTGCGGTATGCACGATACAGGATGGTTCAATAAACGGACCCACATAATATTAGATATTTGTATAATGATAACTTTTATGAAGACGATTTCTATATCCATCCCTTTTCCACCTTTCCGCGCATATCGCAGCAAATAAGTGACTCAACATTAAAGTTAACTACATAAAGCATCTAATAACAATATGGGGTA
The DNA here is from genome assembly GCA_949752805.1 of Deilephila elpenor. Lineage (NCBI taxonomy): Eukaryota > Metazoa > Arthropoda > Insecta > Lepidoptera > Sphingidae > Deilephila > Deilephila elpenor. Next base: position 13,729,406 of record OX457104.1, on the reverse strand, counting down.
AGGCATTAAATAACCCATACTTATGAAATACATACAAAATCCAAATAAATTCGACTTTAAGAACATCCAAAGAATATGAAGGAGATTAACAATTAAACTATGTATAGATAAAAAGGCCTAATTATTTTCCTAAACTGCCAAAAGTATGTATTTATGATGTAAATAATGTAGATAAGGAGCCGCGCAGACTAGCGTTTACACGCGGCTTCTCTCGAGACAAGTATAAACTAGGTAAATTGGAAATTAATACACTTCATAAACATTGTATTTGGATACATTGGATGTCTTTCTCGTGTCGTCGGCTTAAAACACAAGCGTGGGAAGAGCAAAACAACATTTTTATGTAGTTAGTAAAATAATACAATGTAAATATACTAATCTCCTTTGATAATTTAATTGCAATAATTCATAAAACAATAACGATTTTTAATTTGTTGAACTTGCTACGTTTTGTGTTGAAGCCGTCGATATTTTGGCTGTAAAATATTTTTTACATACAATTATTATTCGCTGTGAAATTAGAATGTAGATTTTATAATATTTCTATATGAACTTACTGTATTATGTACTGTTTGCGGAGTTGTGCGGCGGCGAACCTCTGACGCTCTTTGTTTACACTCTGTTGTCATGGCAACATCAGCCACCCCAGTCTCATACTCGTTTCAAATGTATTGAGACTAATAATAAATTAAAATCCATACCATACATTTTTAATCACTTGTATATTTGAGTTTCCTAATGAAAGAATCAGAAGAAATATAAAAATCAACATACCTGTTAATTTGTCGATAAATAGAAGAAACTAATGATGTAGATAAAGCAGCTAAGTACTGTGTTTATAAAAACTAAAACAAAGTGTAAACGGCTGCGGATGGTGAGTCGACCTTCGCCTTCCGTTCAATTTGTTCCTATTTGTACTTATAGATCGTTACTTATGTAAATTACTTAAACTTCTATCGACATCAACAAGGCAAACCAGTGGCGGCATAAGGTAGGTTGGTACCCTGGGCGGTTTCGTATTGAGCACCCCTACCTAAACTATACATGCTTACTCCGGAGTTTTCGTGGACTAAAAAAAAAAAAAGGTCCTCCTCCTTTGTAGGCAGCGGCAAGCAGGATCGTTTCGCCCACGATCGTGGTCCACGCTCTTCGTTTGTTGTCGCTTGTCGGGTTGTCGTTGTCACCCCTTGGTGCTTGGTACCCGGGGCGGACCGCCCCCATCGCCCCCCCCCCCCCCCTTTACGCCGCCACTGAGGCAAACAAAACCGCTAGCAAATGTTAAACTATTTAAATATTTCGTTAAAACTAAGAAATAACTCTGGCGAGCTCCTCATATGTATCGATAAAATTAAACCCGTTATGATAATAATTCAGTTGAAATTTGTCTTATCGATGTCGATCAGAATGTCCAAACACTACTTAAAAGGTGCATATTTCAAAGCTTTTACATGAATGCTCCCAGTAATTATAGATTCTATTCAACTCTAAATTTTATTTTGTATCAGTGGATCCGTTCGAAGATTTTTTATATAAGTGTTCCAAAAACAGGCTTTGCTTTGTTAGTCCTAAATGTGAAATAATGTTTAATTTAATAGTTAATGTTTTTTATGAATTAATTGGAACTTCACTGAACCGCCAAATTCATGAAATCAGCACAATATTTATCTGTGCTGAATTTAGATATAATATTTTTATCCGCAAAGATAAAGCCTACTATTGGAACACGTTGTATAGAACTTTGTATTGCGAAAATTTCTGTAGGGATCCGTCGGTCACAACCAACAAATTGGTGTCTAAAATGAAATGCCAAACGAATGGAATACAATGACATGAAATCTAAGTAAATTGTAAGTATTTTGTTTATGTGATTTTTGGAAGCATTTTTAATGCAAATACTATGAGGTTTTATGGCATACATCTGAACTGTGTAAAAGATGTAACAAATATTAATTTAACGCCATCTGTTGTCACAAAATGTACTTAACTACCTTGCGTGTTTGCAGGTCTCGATTCAAAGCCTCGAGTAAATATTTTATTCCGTTACTAAATCTTATGTTTGTATAAAAGCAAATTCAGTTCGTTGTGAAGTTCGTGCAATGTAGATAAACGCAATTGTTTCACTAATCATTGCCTAGTAAATATGTAATATTAAGTTTTGTCTAAATGGTAAATAATTTCTGAACAAACTCAACATATTATGGTATTAAGTGCACTAGTTTCAATTGCTATAAGAAAACTAATTTATTTATCATCTAGTGTTCACATTTAAAATGATTTTACATACATATCATATTTGATAACTTGGTGTCATCTACATTACACGAACAGACATTTTTATTTACCTAATGTTTTGCAAAAAATATTTTGTTAATTTAATGATTGGTGCATTTAACACGCGTGTAGCGTAGTACCATATTGCTACCATTAAGCTATTGTTTAATTTAAGTTAATTTTAAGCGTATTCCTGTGCTAAAATCATGTTTTTGATGTGTCGCGGCGCGGGCCTCGCGTGAAGTCAGCTCGCCGCGGCATTTGTGATATGGTCGACATAATGTCATCGAGAGATGATTAAATCATGACGAACATTCGTTGACTTATTTGGACTTTTTATTTATTACATGAACATAGTAACCCTAGAACTAAGCCTGTGGCAGGCATATCTGGTCTCCTAGGCCGTCGCTGAATTATGCCCTTCCTAAGGCCTCTATTGATTTATTACTTAGATACGCACGTAAAAAGTAGCACTTCTTTTTGAGATAAAAGTCACTTTTATCACGAATTTCTACAATGCCCCATCATTCACCACCATATAAAATTTAAAATCTTGATACAGACGTATGTTTATGAATTAATACATTTTTTTAATCTACAAATTCACCCTTCGCTACTGATACATTGTGTGGCAGCGATATTTGGAACTGAGGGTAGTATATAACTAAATATCAAATTGCACAAGTTTCTAGAACATTAATATGAATGGAGTGACGTAATATTAAGAAGATGCTGATTGGTCCTTCGTAGTTGGTGGGCGTGGCTTACACTGGTAGGAGCATGTGCTGTAGCCAATAAGAAGTTACCTGCTTTTTATGAATATCATTTTCTTCTTCGACTTCATGCGTTCCTGGTACTTCAATGGCGAAAACCCGCACAATTTAAACTTTGTCAATTTTCTAATATAGCAGCCCCAAATTGGAAAGTTCTACTTATTATGAATATATATCTCCGCCAACTTCATGCTTTCCTGGTACTTTGTGTTCAGTCCAAGATTACCTACTGTCCCCCATGCATACTTGTTATTAAAATATTCCTTAACGGCCTGAAGAAATACTAGGGGATCATAAATTCGAACAGCTATGTTTAAAGAAACCTCCTTCCTTTGATTTGAGTTATGTTAATTTTTTGAAAACTTTGAGAACAAGTTATGTTCACCAGAAACATCATTTCAAGCTAAAAGTACTAGGGCAGCATAAACGAAAGGAGATTAACTACATCTGTTTATTTTCTGTCAGAAATATTTTTGTCTACCCTCGCAATCTTATAATAAAAACACAATAAGTAGGTGTTCTAGTTTTTAGACTGTCAAATCTTTTTAGGCTATACCTTCAGTAGTTTCCGCGCCTTTTGTAGTTAGATAATTATTAATTTAACCTCTAATAATGTTATTAGGGAGTGGGAAAGGATTTGATTGCAATTTTGGCTTTTTTTTCACAACATACCTCCGAAAGAGTTGTAATGGAAGACAAAAGGAGAAATGCAACAATCTTATGAAGAATAATGTTAATTAACAATTTATTGCTGTATTAAGTATGCATAAATAAAACACAATTTAAAAATAAACGATATAATTCAAACACCAGTTAAAATATATTACAAACGAGATAGGTGATAAATATAGTTTCACGAACTCCATCGCGTATTACAGGTACCATACTAAGGCTTGGAAGTCCATTTGTCCAAAGATTTTGTGAAAATTTGTCAGTCATTAGCTCTTCACTGTCTGGAGCATAGTTTCTAAAAATCTTCCATCTCGGATAAAATTTGTACTGCCATAATGTGACTTATTTTTACAAATAAAATTGATGTTTTTATTGTAAAAGATCATGGATTAAGGAAATTTCATAGATTATCAATATTACTGTCATACAAATATGGATACATCACAGGATACATGCACCAATTTGTTGCTATCATTCAACCATGTATGGGACAAACTGAGTCATACAAGACAACATGTGTCACTCATTCTGTCTTATTTGTTTTTGGAAACACATAATTATAAGGCGCTCTGTCCGTTAATTGATCACGGATGTCTTCGTCAATACTTTTCAGCACTTGTCCGTCTTCACTAGTTTTAGTATGCGAAAAATTACATATTAATTAATTATTGTTATTAGTCTATTTCACATTTATAACAATATTAAATCAAACCTCGGTGTATAAAGATATTCTATCATTATGTCCAGTATAAAAGGCGTCCAAACAGTAAAATAATATCGCGATAAGATCCTGCGAAGGGGGTGGTGTTAAGGGGTGACGCGCTTGGGGTCCCGGGGGAACATGGACGTCTTCCGGATGTTGTCCAGGCCGAGGTACAGCATCACCACGCGCTCCATGCCAATACCGCCACCTGGGGACAAAATAAATTTGTAATTACAGCTTTTATTGTGTAAATTGAAATAAGAAACCAAGGCTTCGAGTCAAATCAAGAAATAACCATGACATGTGACCCTTCTTGGATGCTCAGAACAATTTTTACATTTTTAAATGGTCCAACCATTCAAATACACAACTTCCGTACTAAATCTTGACATACTATTTTATTTAGTTTCACTAGATTCCACAGCGATCGAGAGAGTAACATTGTGTGTGACAAGAGTTAGCCAGCTAAATAGACCTATACTAGCTAAATAATTTATTTTTTGTATATTTTTGATTAAAACTTTGTTCTTTTAGGTTTTACAAAGTTCTTACCTGCGTGTGGAGGACATCCTAACCGGAAGGATTCGATGTAGGCAGCTATCTTGCTAATATCTGTAATAAAAACGATAACTCACAGTTAAGACGAATAAAATGGACCAAAACGGAAGAAGTACTCAGAAAAAATATATTAGGGTAATATTAAAAGGACAGAACTTAAAATGTAGTTCATCCTATTTCTTATTAGGCCCCATAAAGAACATACAGCAGCCTCCACTGTCCCACAGCAGGACAAAGGCCTCTACCCTCCTTCCATTCGTCCCGGGTCACTGCTCGATCCTGCCAGTCTATCTCCTACCTGTCCAACTCATCTCGCCAACTTTTTCTGGGCCTGCCGCGGCGTTACAGTAGTATAAAGTAGTAAAGTAAAGTATGGTAGTATAAAGCGCATATTAACCGATGCCATGATGCAGCGCCCTTTCGGTGAGAAAATCGGGGTCGTGTATTCTCTGCGCACCGCTCATGATCTCCTCACCACGCATGAAGATGTCGTACGAGTTCGACGCTTTCTGCAAACAATAACATGTATCAAAAAAATTTACCCAACAGACATAGTCCTGACCCCACACTGAGATATAAGTCTTGTGCCGTCTGTCAGACAGTATGGGTGACTAGTCTCATAACTCACACTACAAATACACAGAGGGTCATAAAAATATACAAAAAATACTACATTATTGTAACAAAAGGCCTAATATTAATTTCAGGGATACTTTTTCGAAGTGATCGGCTGATTGTTGTGCCAGGTCAATGACCTTCTTATAATATACAGTGGGTGTAGGGCCGACACATGGTTAGCACTTTGTCTATGTATCATATGACCGAATATGCCATAGATATTGCATTAGACAGGAATTGCACAATTTTTCGCTATTTACTGTATAAAAAAAATCTAATCACAGGCATCAATAGAGTATGTTATAACAATTGGGTATTCTACCCATTTTCAAAAAGTCTTTTAAGTTGTTCCTAAGATTAAGACAAACTATTTAAAAAAATATCAAATTTTTATTCGCTCGGCAAGTCCAATAAAAAACCATTTAAAATTTAAATTTTAAATTTATGCGCGCAAATATGTGAAAACGCTAGGCGCCATGTTCCTTTAAAATGATGCGTCACTCAACCAGTAAACAACCTGTGTTTGTATGAGCTCTTGGACACCGGAGGGGGTATTCTACTTACGGAATGACGTAGAATCGCTATCCATCATGGCGGCAGCCGTTTCACATATTTTTAGGACAGATAAAAAAATTGAAATTTTCAAAACGAATTATAAAATTTATTCCTTGGAAATAAAAACTGAAATTAACATATACTTATTGCTTAATGCTCTACTGTATACATTTATAGTTTTTAGATTTTTTCTTTCTTATAGTAAAATACCCAATTATGTTACCGTGGTGTGGGGGTGCTATAGTGTTCAGTAGTGCGGTACTCACGGGGTTGTTGGGGTCGGGCATGGTGTAGAAGGGTCTGACGGCGAGCGGGTACTTGTCCAGGATGTAGAAGTCCGTGTCGTACTTGGCCCTCACTAGTCGGCCTAGTAGTTTCTCATCCGGGGTCGATAGGTCATCCTCTTCGCCTATCGTTACACCTGCAACATATATAAAGGGTTAAGTTATATGGTTATTTAAAGGGTTAGGGACTATGTATAAGACAGGTTTAAATAACATTCACTGTTCACTTCCTTATTGTTTGTGTAATTTTGTAGTATTAGAGTTTCAAATATATGTTGCACTGGTTCCATGAAGTTGGACATATCGGTGGAATAGACTTAAAAGATCAGTCAATAAGACATTATTCCGGTCCGGTCGTAATATGTAACTTATCCTATGTAATTTTCATACAACACAATTTCCGAAAACTACATATCAGAGAATTTAATGTATTTCTATGGTATGTTAAGTCCTTCGACCAGCAGTACGCTATGAATGGACTACGGTCTACGGATTAATTTCAGTCAATAAAAAACTCAATTTTTGAGAACGCCCATACAATATGTACATGGGCTGGATTACAATTAGTATTATTTAATTGTAATAATGTCCGTACCAGCTTCCTTGAGCATCTGTATGGCCTGCGGGAACTCGAGCCGCAGCGGCGGGTCCAGGAACTTGAACGGCTCCACGCGGTACTGCTGCCCCACCGCCGCGATCTCGAACGCGTACCTGAAACATACATTGATGTTTTTATACCAGCACGATAATATGACAACACACCTGACGGTAAGCGCAGAGAATCTAAGTGGGGAGATGGCTAACTCAAGCCGGTCGATACAATTATATTGGCCTGAATATCTTTGGATATACACAGCATAAAACTAATTTGAGACACATTTAAGTAGGCCACTATGCCAGGTCTGTAATAGTGATGTAACGAATGTTCGCATTCGCATTCGCGAATCGCGAATATTCGCATATTTTTTGGCATTCGCATTCGCATTCGTATTCGCAAGAAACGAAGCGAATGTTAAGCGAATGTTTTTGACAAATAAAAAGGAAATTTATACAAATTTTGATGGTTCTGGAAAATAATACAACTATTATAATTAGCGTATTTTTTAATTATTTATAATATCTATACATATAATAAAAAGGTAAATGGTCGAGGTCTGTACATGGACGATATTTAAGAAGTTTTAACGCGAGGAGTCTTTATAACAGCAACAGAAGCCACAATAATTTATTTTAGAATTTTTGTCTGTCTGTCTGTCTGTATGTTTGCTTGCGCATCACGCAAAAACTACTGCACCAAATGAGATGCGGTTTTCACAGTTATATTGGTGCAGGTCCAACTTAAAAAGTCATTTATATTTAATTTACATATAGGGTGTTTCTTTTCGTTTGCTTACACATTACTCAAAAACTACCGCTCGAAATGAGATGCAGTTTTCAGTATATTGGTGCAGGTCCAACTTAAAAAGTGGTATATGTTTCATTTACATACAGGGTGTTTCTTTGTATTATGGAAGGTAAATGAGAAAAACTAATATGGGAATCTGTATTAACGTAATAGAACCCAAAACAATGATTTATTGTCAAGAATTGTAATTGTAGAATTATTGTCTGTTTGTCGGTTTATCTGTTTGTCTGTGCGGTTGTGCGCGATGAAATTTGGTACGGAAGTAGCCGACACCCTGGATTAACACTTAGGCTACTTTTTATCCAGAAAAATTAAATGTTCCAATGGGATGAGAACGGAATTCCGATATATTTGTTACTTTTCATACTCAAAGGGATGGGACGGGACTGGATTATATACCTTGAGTGAGAATGAGACAGGACGGGCGGGATATAACGGGACGGGACGGGATGAGAATTACCAAATAAAGTTAATCACGCTGACGAAGTTTGCGGGCAGAAGCTAGTTGATAATATTTACGTCTCGTAAACTTTTTGACTGTACTTATTAAGTTATAGCATCTATTTTTTTAACAAAACCAAATGCTATTTACAGTTATAAAAAATAATCAACCAAAATTAAACATTTAATATCCAAAATGTTCTATTTTTAAAACCTTCATTTCAATTATTTTTCAATGCAATTAATAAACATACCCAAGAAAACAAAATAATAAATACCTACTTGTAAATAAAATTACAATTTCTTCCTTACAATTAAGGAAACAATATTTATTAATAACTACTAAATTTGTTCATTCAACCTGTCAAAGCACGGGCCGGCTCGACATGCTCGACTATGTTCGTTTTACAGCCGATGCCAACAATCAATCCCAATCCAAAATTTGCTGTTTGACATTGACAGCTCAATCTTTTTTCTGATTATAGCTTGCCAATAATTAATCTCAGTAGGGAAAAAACTATCTATAAAATCAATCTACTTTTGGGAGGGCCAATCCCTGCTTGTGGATTGTCCTCTGTATGGAAATGACAGTTTAGGCTTGCCAATAAACAATTATCAGTTTTGACGTTTGGATGGATTGTTCAAAACAATCCAATATTGCAATCCGAGAATTTCCACGGATTATTTATGCAGATTTGCCAACAGCAATGAAACTAGAAAGTAGAAACGAATGTAGATGAAGATGACACAACATTGATTAACATTTCTTCATTTAGATCTAAAATATTGTATTGTTGTGTATATTTTGATAAATATGATTTCTGTTATGATATGTTACTTAATTTCATAGTTGTATTTTTATTTAATTGTTCAGTGTGTTTTGTGAAAAAAACATTTATAATGAAATATTCTTTATTACTCACAATTTACAATAATAATAGAAAGAATAAAAATAATAGAAAAGGGAATCAAATTTTGATCATGGGAAGTTGTAGAGCCACGCTGCTATCAGCCATGACTCAGTATGAATGGGCAGGCTATGGCCTTCTCGCTCTCCTCCCGATTTGATGGGCCGGTTACACAGCCATGATTCAATCGTAGTGGATGTTCATGGGCGGCAGTGATCACTTTCCACGGATCTATGTAAATGTTCAATAACATTTCGCAATTTTCTCCACAATATTCTCATAATATTTCTATTAGAATGACAAGTGATAAATCATTGTTTACTGGATATATTATTTTTCAGTGGCCAGAAACACAACAATTCTGTAAAAATCTATATAATTGGGACAAATTGAATTGTTTTTATTGCAATTATTATTATTTCTAACGTTAATTTTTGTTTTTCACAAATTATTTATTTACAAAATGCTGAAAGTGCATAAATATGCAATGAAATATTCTGCGTCAAACTAAATTGTCAAGAGGGAACCGATTGTTTTCAATCTATCAACAAAGGCAATCGACTGTCGCCTGTTTTGTTTATTGGCAACAAGATATTCGACCAATCGAAAAGTAGAAAGCAATCCGGATTGACTCCAATCTAACATTTTTGATTGATTGTTGGCATCGGCTGTAAATCATGGCTGGCCCGAAATGTTGCGCGCCAAATTTGAAAAACAACATTCGCATTCGCATTCGTATTCGCGAATGTTAGATATGAATATTCGCATCCGCATTCGCATTCGCGAATGTGAGAAAACCAACATTCGTTACATCACTAGTCTGTAACCACTGTATTAATTCATTTATTTTAAATAAGGCACATCAACAGTACACACATAATATGAATTTTGTTCTAATATGTCATTGTTCAAACAAACGTTCAAAAAATCTTCAGTCGTAATGCCTAATCATAGTCAGTTTTAACTTTTAAGCCTGTTTTTGCTGTCGAATATTTATTCCCTTTCAAACGACTTTTAAATTCAGTTCGAGTGTAGAAGACTAAACATTAGATAACTAAAATAGGTTTAAAAACTGACTATAAATAAGACGTTAAATATAAAATGTTACTCACTGGTCTCTAAGCCCTATGAACATCTCGGTGAAGGTGGCGCCGATGGTGTCGAGCACCTCGTGGTAGTGATGCTTGAACGACATCTCCAGGTCCAGCCCCACGAACTCCGTCAGGTGGCGGTGCGTGTTCGAGTCCTCGGCGCGGAACACTGCGCCTACTGTGAACACCTGCAACAATAATACTTTTTAATGTTAATAAGTAGAATAAAAAGATTCGCCAACTAATATTTTTTCTGCATAGTTAATTTATTTGTTTTTAAAAAAAGAGGCTGTGTGTTCGTTCCCTGCAGCGAGACAAAATGTTTATGCGATACATATATTATGTGTTTAATTGGTTAGCCCGTAAAGTATCTCTTAATTTCTGATACCCCCGACACAAGACTCGATCTAAGTGTGATTGACTCGTGATGTTACGGGTGACTTTAAGTAATGGCTAGCCTACTTGACGCTTTACTTGAGAGTGGTGAACGGGACCCTAAGTAGTTAGTTAGTGTAGTGTACCTTGTCGAAGTCGGCGGCGATGGCCATCTGCTTGTAGAGCTGCGGGCTCTGCGCGAGGTAGGCGCTGGCCTTGAAGTACGACACCGTGAACACATTCGCGCCGCCCTCCGACGCCGCTGATATTATCTTCGGCGTGTGGATCTCCACGAAACCTGACAATTCACTCTTCAATAAAATCACATTGTCTTTCACATTCGTATCAGACTTCCTAGTGACCATAACAATGGTGAAAAATCTAAGTGTTTCGGGTTCAGCCTGTATACATCTGATTTCAGGCAAATCAGTATAATTGTGTCCATTAGTGTGAAATAACATCAAGAACAAAATTGGAAATGACTGCCTCGGTGGCGCGTACTACAGTACGATTACAGAGCCGAGGTCTCGGGTTTGATATTGAATTTTTCTAGTGATTACCAGCCTGGAGTCAGGAATTTGTGCTCGGTATGGCGATAGGCTCGCCCCCTGCCACATCGCAGGGCGGAAACCACAAAGCGAAGGGTGGATGTCCTCCGCCTACCCCTTCTCGAAATAAGGCGTGAGTTTATGTATGCTCTACTCTATGCTGCGTTCTGTCTCCGTCTTGGTACCTTTCTTGGTGAGTATATCCCTGAAGAGGCGACAGACTCCAGCCTCGATGCGGAAGATGGCCTGGTTGGCCGGGGTGCGCAGGTCCAGCACGCGGTTGTCCAGCCGAGTGTCCTGGTTCACGCGGATCTTCAGCGCTTCCGGGTCCTGGGGGGAACATTATATTAAGACATCTTGTGTGGAGGTTAGGGACAAGACCGAAAGTTGTAGTTAATTTGTAACGACCAAAACGAAATATTTAGTCGTACATACTGGGTAGCTGCATTAAAGCAAAATTGTGAAGATGGTGGTAGGATATTAGTAAACGCCCGGAAAGCGATGGTGGTGGTATCATGATGGTGTAACACTGGGAATAATGACACATGGAAGTGCATTGCAGGCTCCCTGCACTTTTGGGTGCACTGGACGTATCATCAGGTACACTGCAGTTTCTCCTGCTATAATTAAAAAAGAGGCCCCTTACAAATATTTTTCGTGCCAGTATACGCCCATTATCTTACCCTCCTTCGACTCTTCACCACACACTCTTCCAACTGCTCATTTTAATTCAACATTAAGAATCCTATAAAAAACATATCGCCAAGACTCACATCGCTCTTCTCAGGCCTGGCAGCATCCTCGATGAGGAGCGGGAGCTGCGCCCTGGCACTGGACACGCACCACACCTGCACGCCCACCAGCTCCACCTCGCGGATGGTGCACGACTCCACGGGAGACGAGGTCTTCGCCACCACGGCCTGCACGTCCACTATCGACTCCTTGTTGATGCTGGGGAAGTAGTTATTAGATGACGAGGGGATAACCAGGTTGTGGGATTGGTAGATAATTACTATTGGCTATTAATAGGCATTAACTAAATCTTGGTGTGACAAGCGTAATGCAGTGTCCTAAAAAAAACAAAATTTAAAACTGATATTAGCAAAACCAATCATACAACCATCTAGTCTGTGGGTATGGAATAAGGATGATTCTATAGGCTACATTAGTATGTGTCAGCTAACCTGCACTAGGCTCTCTACTACTAAATACTATAAGCCATTCCCCCTCAATAGTAAAACATTCCCTGCCATTAGTTGTATGGCCAAGTATGAGTATGTGGTACTGACTTGCCGGTGAACTTGACCATGTGTTTGCTGACGCGGCGCTCCTCGCTGACGCTGACGAGCAGCTGCACCGTGCTGGACGTCTGCCGCAGCACCGCGAAGCACTGCTTACCCTTCGCACGAGATGTCTGCAGACGAGCTGGACCAATACAGCTTTATTCACATCAGAAAATTAACAAACTGGATCCCTTTCTGGAACCGGGGAAGCCGGGACCTGCCTATATCACCATCCTTCCAAAATAGTACAACCAATCTCATTACACTACTGATACTGACTTACACCCCTCGAAGCGATACGGTCATTACAGGAAATCCCAGGGCGAAAAGTATAGATTGTGGACAACATCTTGAGCAAACCTTTAGCTGTGCAATAGCTGATTTTGAGGAATCGCTTGCAAATTGAATTACTGAAGGGCCCTTTCTGCCCACATGATTGGTTAAACAGTAGATTAAACAGCATTTCATAAGCGGGAAGTTTTTTGTTTAAAACATTTTTTTTTTTATGTGCAAGGCATATGCCTTTTTCACACGCTAGGCGTGTTATTTACATACATAATATACTCGTGTTGCAACTATGGTAAGTAATTACAAATTACATTAGCACCCCTGGCAAAGTATCAAAGAATTAAGACATACCTCTCACCCAAACAGTCTGTCCGTCCAGCTTGACTCCCAAGTCCTGCACATCGGTGTAGACCCTGTCGCGGTGCTCCCCGGTGGACTGGATCAGCTTCAGCGTGCCGTAGCGACCTTCAGATATATCCGGCTCCTGCTCGCCTTGACCTTGGGACTGAGCAGCCTGGAACAAACAACTTTGTGAATGACCCTGTATTTCAGCTTCAGGATATTGTTATCTTTTGTAAAGAACTTTCCTACACTTTGGTCACTGCTATTTAGAGGGTCTATTTTTAGGAATTTAACGTCTACAAGCACCCGTTTGTCTGTAGGCTGAATATAACTTTAAAATATTTCAATGCACGATTGACGAGAACACAAAGCGCAAATAAACTTCTTGACTACCGTGTCAATTGTCCAAAGAGGCAATTGTAGCCTTATTCAACGTCGTAAGATTCTAATTCTAGTTTACCAGAAGGAGGTTTAAATATAAATGTAAAACAGCCAACAGTACACTGACCTTGTGTTCAGCTTTCTTCTGTTCTTTCTCAGCAGCCTTGGCGGCCTTCTTGGCGGCTTTCTTGCTGGTCGCCGCGTCGGCCTCCACCGCCACCTGCTCCTCCGAGACCACCATTATGTGATCTGCAAAAACATAATAGTTTTCATATTCGCCCAAATAGCAACCAATTTACACGTTTTTTGGAAAATTGTCATAATAAGTATGTCGGGTGTCGGTTTTTAATTTGAATGGCCCTTTATTTACTATCAGGCGCGTTGTGGATATTTTAACTACCAGTATAACAATAAAAAGTTTATTTAACCTTAGTTGAGTGTATTTAGCAATTAAAGTAATTTGGCCCTGTCATCCCTCTATAGACACATATGATTCTAGACTATTTTAAAATCCTACCAACAATGCGCTAATTTGTATTCTAGCCGTGTTTATTCATTGCACAACTAATTATTGTCAGTGCAGCCATATTAATACACTTAGATTCTACTATGTAAAGAGTGTAAACTAAAAATACAATTAATTACTGATAACAAAAATGAAAGCAATTTTTTTTTCTAAATTAGTTCAGCCCCTCACTTATAATAATAGAGAGGATGCTCATATCCCCGCATTATACATACACTAGTTAATACACACCATTTCTGCATCCCAAGGGGTTAGGGAAACAAGTCACTCATTCACCGATCCAAATAAAGCCAAACTTATTTCTGCCTCAAAGTTTTATACTGGACACAATTCTCACCAGGGACAACTTATATGAGACTATTCTAAAAAAAATATCTTTGTCAAACCCTCATGGTCATTTAAAAAGCTAGATGTATTTTACAATTCATACAATCCAGGATTATCTATTTACCTCTAAATAGACTTATTACACTTTGCAACAGAGGTATATAACTGTCTCATTAATATCAGCATGACATCATTACAAGTACACATTGAGTGGTAATGATGCAACAATGCAAGTTGTTGATAAACTACCAATATCAACTATATGGGATATAAGTGTTCTTGTTAGTAACTTCAATCGATTGCAATACTGAGCAGCTTTACCAATGATAGCAGAATAATTGATAAAAATAATTAATAATAAGTAATAAAAGTAGTGTATGAATCCACAGCCACACTAGGCCACCAACCCGCACTAGGCCAGCGTGGTGGACTATATGGCCTAACCACTCTCAATCGTACACTCGATTGTAGAGTAGTCCTGTGTCCTGCAGTGGGACCTATATGGGTTGATATATGACGAATCCACAATCCGACAATGCTCAGCCCGGGGCTCCCCTACAGTCAAATTCCATTAAGTCAATCAGAATGCACTCTCATGGTAAAGGACAATATTGTGAGGAAATGTGCATAACATAGAGATTTAAACAAGATTTTCTATGGTATATGAAGCCCACCATCCTGCCCCAGGCCAGCATGGTTATTATGGCCTAACCCAATTTACTCTATATCTCAATTATTTACTAGGGTTTACTCATTACTTTCTTTACATAGAATAAAGTCCCAGATCAACCAGAATCCAAAAACACAAAGATGCTTCCATTTTTTTTTAAATATTAAATGTAAGAATTATAAGAAACATTGTATTTTAAGGACAATATTTTTCTTCAAATTAATCATTGCAGTAGCAATCGTTCTGATATAGTTATCTCTTACCACTCAATGCTCTATAAGCTCACTTAAAACCAGATGTGCTGACTGATGCAAGACACTTGCATAGGTGTGAAACACATGTATTAGTTGTTTCATAGTTGATGGAATAATTTGTAAGGTAATATTAAGATACCTAGGCCACCACAAGAATTTCACAAATGTTTTAGAAGTATAGTATAATACTACTTCAATAGTATTAGAAGACTAATACTATTTGATTATCACAAAGCTACATATGAGTATCATAATATAATAATGCCTGATGTAATTTTGTGAATATTCAAAGTGTTAAACCCAATTTTATAAGGCAATTTAATTAATAACAAAGGATTTCAAACTTGAATACATACATCAAATTAGTCTATGTGAATAAAAAAGTCCCTAACATTATTGATTACCAGGAACATGTTAAGGAAATGTTCATATACAAGATACTAATTGTTTCCTACTAAACAATACTTTCAACGACAGTTTCCTACTAAAAGGTACAACAAATGTAATTAATGAACTTAATAAAAATAGAGTCAGGAACAGATTAACATTAACATTAAGTAATGATTATTTTATTTTAGTGTACCTTGTTGAAATGTTTTGAAAACTTTGTTGATTTTATTTCCAATATAAATTAAACATGTGGTTGCGGTTGTATATTTTGTGTTTTTATAACATATAAAAAAAAAATCTGTAGTATTTTTACCGCCAGAAAAGATTTAAAAACAAAAAAAGACACTAACTTTTATGCATTGACGCGGTATAAATTTGAAAATCTAACCAATTTCCAAATGCAAATATACGACAATTTGTATCGTAAAATAACGAATAATAAAATAAAAACTTACGTTATTTAGAAAGAAGTGGAAGTATTGAACTTTGTGCTGAATGCAACTGAAATTAAAGCCCTTGAGGACTATAAAAACATTTAGGTTAGATTTGCTATGAGCGGTCGGGCACGTATGTCAATTGTCAACACGTAGAGATGAGAACGAAATATTACAAATTACCCAACTAAGCACAATCGATTTATGACTAACTATATATAGATAACCAAACAGAAGTAAAGTTACTTTAACTGGTGCTTCTACGACACGTAAGTCCAAGCTCTAATCAATTTTTTTCTATGCAGTTGTTATTATGTAGCTAATAATTAACTTTTTTTAGACTATATTTGTTATAGAATCGATTTAGATCGTACAGATCCACTTTAGCAATATTCGTCACCACGACTCATGACGACTGTGACACCTTATGAGTAGGGTAGCCAAGTATCTACTCATATTTCACGGATAAATGATCGTATGTTGAAATACAACCTATGAAACAACTCTTTGCGATACTATGTGTGTATTCTCACATTTTCCTTCACTGTTATCGTGTGTGGTAACTAATAATTTACTATCAATACACTTAATATGACTCATATTGTCAGAGGTGTGACTTGAATCCGCGACCACCGTCTCGGCAGCCGTGTCCCGTCCATTCCTTACAGGTTACCACGTACTTCAGCATTAATTACTCTACCATGTAGCCAATTCTTTTTCTAAAGGCAAATGAATATTTACTGTGGCTTCATAGGAACTCCGTTACTTGCGGTAAAGCAAATAATGTGGTGGAAACACATGGCTTATAAGCGCGGTTAGTGAAGTTATAGGAATTACTATTACATTCAGACTCGTAAACAAACATTTATGATAAACATTTCAACATTATAGCGCTTGTTGTTGTACGCTCATTTGTTAAGTCAGCTACTCTTCTGTTATAAGTGAAGTTGATATTTTCAAGAGAAACGACTTAGGTATAACAACGACAACGACTACTAACAGCTTTTTGTTTTTATGTCTCGATGAATATGTAAATATCTACACAAAGACCTATTTCTCTTTTAAAAACATTCTATGGTGTGCGCAAATTCCAAGTGCTACAAAAGTAGCCCTAGTATAAATGATGGAATAAAATACGAGGAATTATGTTGTGTGTAGGTATGCACTTAACTACTAGACGCGCGTTCAATTTATCTCGTTCTAATTGTGTTATTTTCACATCTTTGGGGCGTTCGTCAGCACAGCAATAGGCACTTAATACAAAACCTCAAACTTTTCAACACAGCAAAAAAATATTAAAACGTCAAACGTCACAAATCAAAGCAATCACACAATTTTACTCAAGTTTATTGAGAAACAATTGGAAAAATTCGTGTAATGCATAAATTTTACGTTCAAAATGATGAAATTCGACACTGGCCCTGATCGGAAGAGTATTAGGGCTGAACACGATTTAAACGGACTTCTAAAATGCCGGTTTTCACTGCCAACATACCTGGCCTGCTCAAAGTTGGAGATAGAATCGAAATTGGTGGCAAAATCAAAGAGAGTGCTAGAAAGTAAGTGGGTTACATTAACCTAGTATCAGTTGCCTAAAGTGATCACTATCTCGGAATGATTTAAAGTTTAAACTATACTACTCCACTTCATACCAAACCTAACAAACTAAGTTAGAACCCGCAGTATACATCTGTTCTTAGGGGGCTCTGGAAATCCATAGGGATTTGAAATTCTAAAATCTTTAAAACAATACAGCCTCCGTGGCGCAGTTGGTTTGACGCCGCCTGTGAAACGAGAGGCCGCGGGTTCGATCCCCGCACCGAAACAAATATTTGTGTGATCCACAGGTATTTGTTTCGGGTCTGGGTGTTGGTGAGACCGAAAGTCTCTCGTAGCTACTGATACCCACGACACAAGACTCGATCTTAGTGTGGGGTCAGGACTATGTATGTGACTGTTGGGTGTATTTATATTTATTTATATAAATTTACTAGTTTTGGAGGTCTATTAAGAACAGCAATTAAACTGAGCTTAGAATAGACCCGTCTAAAAAAACGTCTTCGATTATGTATATTTTCTATCACAGATCTATGTATTTTTTCGCAGAATGTCGGTAAACCTGTGCGCCCAGGAGGGCGAGGAGCCGCGCGACGTGGTGCTGCACTTCGACGTGCGCTTCCACCGAGACAACATCATCTCGCTCTCGCGCAAGAACGGCATCTGGATCGGCAGCGGCAACTACGACACCAACTACAACATGTTCGTTCCGGGTACGTAACCATAGAGTAGAGACCATAGACCACTAGAATGTCGAGACATATATTAAAAAATACCGTCATTTTCAAAAATGTTGAATGAATCAGATTCACAGATGCTCAAAATTGGGTACCTACATTTAGATTATCTTAATCTAGGTTCTTAATCACGAATAAATACGATTGATTCTAGCTTACAGAATCTTGTGTAAAATTGTCGGACGCACAATACTTCTTATCATCCACATTTCCCGTCCTTGCTTTCTCTTCTTTACCATTATTTTTCAAGATTGTCTGTATATTTACAAATTTCAAGTCTTGAATGTTTAAGGGGGCGATGATGAATTACCGTCTGAAGAAGTAGTATATCTGGTATAAATTTTACTCATACCGAACATACAAAATACGTGGTAGTCCGGTCTCTATTAGTCTCTTACTTACCTAAATTTTTTTCTTCCACAAACACAGGAGCTCAAGAAGTAACCGCATTTATTTTTCAGGCACAATATTTCGCATCATATTCGAAGTGAAAGATACAGATGTGATAACGATATACTGCCAGGGCAAGTTCCACTCTAACTTCCTGCCCAAGATCCCGCTGTCGATGGCCAGGTACATCGTGGCGTGGGCGGACGTGGAGAGGATCACACACTGCTACTTCCATCTAGGTAGCAGCAAGGTACGGATACCGCAGATACAAAGATAATTTAGTATCTAAACCTTGTAGAGTACCTAATAACAAAATTGGAGATATTTAGAAGCTTTAGAGCGTCTCTAGGTATAATCTGATGACGGTCTACTAATTCTCTGCTTGAAGCCATATTGCAATCAGTAATAGAAGTAGGTAATGTACCTCTGTCTTGATTAAAACATCTGAAGAATAATTAAATTAGACATCAGTAATGTTGCGATGGTCGTTTCATTATTGTATTTTTTTTACATTGTAAGGCGGTGAATGGCGACGAAGGAGCTCCAGGAACATTCGTTCCCAAATCGCCCTGTCCCACCATGGTTGCTGGAGATACTAAACGATGGTTAGTTGCTGAGTTAAACGTATAAAATAAGTTATATAGAACTATATGATTAAAAGAAGGTTAATATAGAGATCAAAATCTAATACCCCTAGAGTTAAAGCGAAGACCTGATTTTCTGACTTTGAATTATGGATTCATAATGAACCTGACTAGACAAACATAAACCAGATAACCCTAAATAGTAAACGTATGGATAATATTGTGTAAAGTGCAGTCAGGTTTTATGGAATATCGATCTTCGCAATGAGGCTGGCTGAGGAGAAAGACGTTAGGCATCGGACTGTTATATGATGCTGACGTAATTCACGTTCAAAAGAAGTAAAAAATAATTACACAAAGATACTAACTTTATTTTAATTTATAGTCCAAGAATGCACAAGAAAGCGAATCCCGGCTCACCGACCATCGCGTCGTCCAACGAGAGCTCTGATGACGACCAGAAGTCAAGGCACAAGGTTGACGGCAGGGCGGACAGGTTCTTCTACGACACCCTCATGTGCCAGCAGTCAGACCATCCCAAGTTCGGATCACCAAACATCAAACGCAGAGAAGGAAGCCTCGCCAGAAGCAAAGACTATGCTAGGAAGTACAGAGAAGTTTCAGACATAGAGAAGAATGATAGTGATGATTACTCTGAGGACATTTCGAAGAACGTGGACTCCTCTGTGGTCGAGTCAGAGGATGTTCTTCAAGAGCTTGGACTTAAGAAGAGAGGCAGAAGAGGGAAGTTTGCTCCGTTTGCTCAAGTTGTAAATTTTATGGGTAAGAATGGGAAGAGAAATTAGTGTTGTCAAGTTTGACGTGGATGGTTTTTTACATTGTAATGTTTTTTTTTATCGAAGTACAAAAAACTTGTATAAAATATTATGAATTTTATATCGTGACTGGTGCTTTTTATTTTGTGGTCGGTCTGTGAAATGTTTTTGAGCCCTGAATTTTAACACGAAATAAAATATTTTAGAAAAGGCAATAAAAATTCAGTAGTAACATAAAATGACGTCAGTGTCCATGACTTTATTTAGCCAAGTATAATACAATTTAATTTACAAATTTTCACAATAGCTTATGAGAACACAAACAGGCCTTATTCTATACAACAAATACAGCCTTAATTCATATATAGAAATCACTTAGTCACTTTGTGGCGCGTGAACAACGCATGTGTGGATCACGCTCATGACGAATTCGTTAATGTTTAAAGTAAATATTTTCTACTTATAAATTCGTGACATGTATTAAAGTGTTTAGTAGATGTGCGTAAGAAATTCATCGGTATTATGGTTTATATTAGGAATTATTTCGAAATGTACCTACTTTTACCTAAGGTAATACTAATGAATGTTGCCAGCATTACTCAAGTCCTGTCAAAATGTTAATTACTTCCTCAGAAACCACAGAGCAATAAATTCATAGTGCATTGAAACACAAAATGCTGTTTAGTTTAATGTTTAACTATGAGTTACCGAAGAAAGAATGGATTTTTCTAATGTATATACTATTTATGATATTGGTTTATAAGCATTGACTAATTTGTATACTATTTCTATAAAATAATTACGGTAAAATTGATTCCATCATTAAGTAATTTACTATGGCTTTATTCAATGTTTGGCTGCAATATTGCATTTTCCTAATCTAGCATCACTAATATTTATTTAGGCCAAGAAAACATATATATCAGTTTAAAAATCTCTCTCGTTCTGTAACATTTATATAATTGTGTGGAGCAAGCCTTCACTACCAACATTGAAAATATGAATTTCAACATCCCTATATAAACAAAAACAGTAGCTATTTTCCTACTTAATTTTATTATATTTACAAGTTTTCTCAACCCTTTAGTCCTTTTTACATCTTTGTACATAATGTTATAATATTAAAAACGGCCCAGTCGAAAAATTAATTAGAAATAACTTCACTCCTGAGATTATCCATGTTTAATTTTAATATTTTAGACTAATATTGCGTGTAATTATTACACAGTATCCCTATTTACATCCCAATATGGGAGGGTAGTTAGTTTTTAATGAATTCGCATATGATGTCGGCGTATTCTTCGCTAATTCCTATATGCACGAGTTGTGACTTGGATACCATGAATAAAGATTCGCCGTCGATCTCATGGTCTCTGAATATAGATGAAGGTTCCATCCAGTTGTTCTTTGCCATGTGATCTGCTAATTGTTCCACCTGGAAATGAAAAAGGTTATTAGTGTTGCCAGTATGGCCAGATGGTAACGATTTCTAAATCGATTTTGTTTTACCAGTTTTACGATGAATCGATTTAATAATGTAATGACAGTGTGATATCCTAAACCTTGGTTTCTCATTAATTTTAGCAGAACAAGTTCATATTTATTTTGACGCACAAATGCACATTTTTTATAACGCTGCTGAGAGGATATTCATATCCGCCCGGATAACGTCCACCGCAAACAGCTGTTAAGCACCCGTCGTAGTGACCGACGTAAGTGAGTCGCGTTTCGGGTTCTATTGTGTGAATCCGAATACAATGGGGCTGGCATAATTATGTCAACCGGCGATAGATAGCAATATTGTGTCGATGGATACTCTAGCTCGAATGCATTGCACCATCAGATGCACTGCTGTCGTTTGTCGTATAAGAATTAAAAATAATGACATTTTCTATTTATTAGTCTGCCATGTCCATTGTAGCGGTTGAATGAGAAATAATGATAGTACTTTTAAAGCTTAATTAATGAATAAATATACTTACAGCCCAAGATTTCACAGTAGCCTTCTGCAAGTTTATGAAAGGATGTTCTGCAAGAAAAAAGGCGATATTTATTATCGACGCATTAAATAGAAAGCCGATAGGAAAGAGACTGCTTAGGATAACTAGGATAAGTGTCATGGTCCTATTGAAATTTTTGCTTCGTCGTCTTCAACTGCTGGAATAGTAGACTATTGTACGTAGGTCTCCCTAAACTTTCTAGAGCGAGTTTTAAGAAGCTAACTACATGTAATAACTTCTTGCAATGTTTGCAAAATCCTTTTGTCTTTCTTCCAACGCTGCACTTGCCAGTATATGCCCTCCACTCATAAACTTTTCGGCCTCTTATGCAATCAGTTCCCGGCGCTGTGCTTATTTCAGAGCCCCTTAAAAATTGCTAATTTTATGCTTAGTTCTAATGACTGGTCATAATAATGACTGACAATTTAGACCTTCTTCTATATAGCTCTACTTAATTTTCTCTGAAAAGTAGTTATTAAAAAAGCGTGTTAAATAAAAAAAGAATTACCTGGAATTTCGTCCTTTACTATTTCCTCTTGCTTCTCTTCCTTTTTGCTCTCTTCTTTTGCTTCTTTCTTGCCTTCTTCCTTTTTTTCTTCGTTGTCTAAATGCAAGAAGTGGAAAGGCAGCAAAGGTAAATCAATAGGTGCTCTATCTTTTAGCGATTTATCGACTCCTTTTCTTCCTTTGCGTGGAACAGTTTTCTCTCTTACCGGTTTTCTAATCTGTAAAATGTTATATATTGTATTCAGTTAGGGAATCTAGCTTAAACTTATAAATAAGGAGATTATGTTGTTTAATACTTACAGGAAAGGCTATATTAGATTCCTGAATGACGTATCCGTCTAACACATGAGTGAGAATCTGATGGTCATCGAGGAGTTTCTCTTTAAATTCTATTTTGTGCTCTGGAGTGATTTGTAATGGTATCTCAGTTTTCTCTTCTTTGATTTCCTCTTTCACAGTTTCTGCTTTATTATTCTCCGGTTTACTTTCTCTTTGCACTTCGCTTTTTTCTTTTGCGTCTAACCTCTCTATCTTTACAATAGTCACGTAATGTTTATTTTCTTCCTTACTTTCACTAGTAGTTTGACTCTCTACGTTAGTAACTTCATTTGGCACCATTTCCTTGTCAGTCAGCACTCTGCCTTTTGCCTGTGTGTACACGGTATTTCGCAGGAGTTTATCCTTTTCTGTTTGTGTTGTACTCGCGGTTGTTGCTGTAGCTGTTGTGGGTGCATTAACAATTTCATTAAGCTTAACAAGATGTGCTCCACTGTTACTTATTTGTAAAATAATATTTTCGTTAAGCAGATTCTTTTGAATACCGTTTATCGTATCTCTAATATCATTAGTTTGTGTCTGTGTTTGCGCGTTGTCCCTTGTAGCAGGATTCGTAAGCATTTTTTTATGTATCTCGTCAGGTGATTCGCTTTTCCTTTTTCTATTGAAGTTCGGTGTTTCAGTAGCGACTGAATTGTTAGTAACTACTCTCTCTTTATAGACATTTGAGTTTACATGAGGAATGGGTTGAATTAATTTACCTATGTTTGGTACGTTGTGCCTATACTGTTGTGCTCTATTTTGAACATTCTTCATTGTATAATTTTGGACGTTTGCAACTTTTGGTGCAGTATTGACTATAGGGTGCCTGGGGATGGTTTCTGTTGTTTCTGTGGCGGAGTCTACAAATTTCGGCGGCATTTGTACAGGATTAGGAAGACTGAATGTTGGTGTATTCATCCGTGGTGGCGTATTTGGCATTGGCGTTACCATTCGTTGTATGTTGGATATGCTAGGCGTTGTTACTTGCATTGGGCGTTGTGGTAATGAGGCAAACGTTTGACCCATATTCTGAGGAATACTGATGGTTTGATTGGTTACAACTTGAGGCCTCGCGCTGTTAAGATACTGATGTATCTGAGGACGTACATTCATAAAAGGCCTTTGCATTTCATTTATTTGTTGGTGTTGATTTGGAATAGTGACACCTATATTTGGCGCCATTTGTCTATTAGGAACAATTTGATTTGGCATTTGACAAAAGTTAGTCATCTGAACAGTCCTTTCTTGTAAGTTGGCTGCAACATTTGGCACTGTTTGCATCATATTAATATTCGGAGACATGTTTGCTAGTTGCATTTGTCTCTGCTCCTGTGGATTTTGAGCCAACATTTGCTGTGGCATTTGGTACTGATAGCTCTGTATGTACATTTGATTTGGATCTATATTCTGTTGTATATTAGGTACAATGTTATTTGGCATCTGTTGGACGTAGATCACTTGATTCTGCAGTCTGTTGTGGGCCCATGGTGGCGTGTTTTGTGGGTTTATGAAGAATGTTTGGTTTGGCTGGATTTGTTCTCCTATCAAAGAAAGTCTTTATTAGTAAATGTAGTTGTCTTATTAGTATAGTTATGTACATGGCTCACGTGGATAGATTTAAAAATAAAAATTTTGGCAATCTTTTGTACTTTAAAGTTCATTTCAAATACAATTGAAATAAATTACCTGGTGGCATTAAGATTTGCGTCTCGTAGACTACTTTTACGGGGCAAAGGACCATTTGTTGATGCATTTGTTGCTGGCTGAAAACGGATATAGCATGGTTAGGTGCATGACATTATGTGGTTTCAAGCTATGACCATCAACTACTGTTATATTTACAAGGTTCGGCAACTGTAGGAAGCCTTGGTACAGTATTATCAACAACAACAATAGAATATCCATACTAATGCCATGAAAATCCGAAAAAGAACCAGAAGGTAAGAAACAATTAAGAATCGTAACACTTACTTCATCTGATCTTGCTGACATATCTGCTGCTGCATCTGTAAAAAAAGGAAAATTGATTAAGCCCAGTTTTCTAAGCATAGCACTATTCTCTCGATACTAATAAATAAATAAATACACCCAACAGTCACATACATAGTCCTGACCCCACACTAAGATTGAGTCTTGTGTCGTGAGTATCAGAAACTACAAGACAATTTTCGGTGTCACAAACACCCAGACCCGAAACAAATGCCTGTGGTTCACACAAACACCTGTGGTTTGTCTCGCTGCGGGAAACGAACCCACGGGCTCTGGTTTCACTGCCGGCGTCTAAGCTACTGCGCCACTGAGGCTGGCAAAGGTTACAGGTTTGTGGATAACGTTAAAAAACATATATGTGATATTTTTCCAGTTTAAGCTTCTGATAAATAAAAATCTAAAATAAATAGTCTCTTACCTATCTATCCTATCCTAGTCTCTCTATATATATTTCAATATGTCATATTTTTTAAGGAGATTAACATGTGATGTGTTAATTGTATATTATCCTGGTTTATCCACATCACATTGCTAACAACACGGCAGTGTGTGGTGTGCGTGGGATTAGTTAAACATTCATAAATACATTCTTAAAATACCCAATGTCACATACGTAGTCCTGACCCCGAGCTAAGATGGAGTCTTGTGTTGTGAATATCAGAATGTACGAGAAACTTTTCGGTCTCGCAAACACCCAGACTCGAAACAAATACCTGTGGAGCACACATATAATTGTCGATCGAACAACCTTCGATGCGGGGATCGAACCCGCGGCCTCTCGTCTCTCAGCCGGCGTCCAAACAACTGCGCTACTAATAGTCTGATGCTGAAAGCATCTTTGCGTCGAGTTGCAATATTCCGTGCAAATCTAAGTCTAGGACCTTATATAGGATATTTTAAACGAAAACACGAACAGATTACCAGACCTGGGAATCGAACCCAGTGCCTCAGGGTTTACAACCCATGCTGCTACTATACTAATAGGGTAAAATCATAGTCATTTTGCAGGTGCAAGAAGTCCACTGCTGAGCATAGGCCTCGCCTCAAAGATATCCAATGAAGTGTTGGAAGTGGCTTGCATTAAGGCAAAATTTGACATAGGAAATTATCCTTTAGGATTAAAATACAGAACAAATTAAATAAACGCTAAAAATAAAATCCCGACAGTCACACACTTAGTCCTGAGTCCTGACCCCACATTGACATCGAGTCTTGTGTCGTGGATATCACAATTTATAAGACTATTTTCGGCCGACAACACGATAACCGGAAACCAATACTTATTTGTTGAATACACTTCGGTGCGGGGATCGAACCCGAGACCCCTCATTTCGCAGCCGGTTTCACGCCCACCGCGCCGCGTAAACTGTCTGTACGAAGTCCCCTTTGCATAAAATAGGGACATACAATTTGTCAGACATTCTCCCCAACGCAGGTATCGTACCCGCTGTTATTTATCAAAAGACGCATCTAATTAATAGGAGATGAAATTATGAGTAATGGACATAAGTATCTTCCCGATTTTATGAATTTGAGGCTTCAGGCCACATTACTGGTCAAATCGAGTGTTAGGCCAAAAAGGATGGATTTTAGGCCAATTTATCAACACATTTTAGGTGCTGATTTTTCAATGGTAAAAATTAGAAATTTCGTGCGTTAGGGTAACACCATAATAGTAGTTCGTAGGGGTAAGAACGTAAACTTCTATATAATGAATGAAATTAAAATAAAATAAGTGCGTGGTGGCCTGTTGGTAACGGACCAGACGCGGCTGCCTACATGTTCACGGTGGTCGCGGGTTCAAATCCCAAGGCACACCTCTGACTTTTCGGAGTTATGTGTGTATTGATAGTCAATCACCACGCACTTTAACGGTGAAAGAAAACATCGTGAGGAAACTTGCATACCGTAGCGATTTTAAAGAATTTCTACGGTATGTAAGTCCGCCAACCCGCACTAGGCCAGCGTGGTGGACTATATGGCCTAACCACTCTCAATCGATTCTCTCGATTGTAGAGTAGGCCCGTGCCCTGCAGTGGGACGTATATGGGCTGATATAGATAGAAAATAAAATTAATAAGCAAATACAATGAACTTGTCCTAAGATTCGAATCTCAGACAATACATAAGATTTTCAGGTCCCGCAACACATAGGTTCGAAAAAAAAAATTGCAGGCCACACAAACATTTGTCTCAGTAGGAGATCAAACCCGCGGTCTCTCATTCCAAAGTCGGTTCTCAACCAAATGAGTCAGCAGACTGCGGCCGAAAATTGACAGCTATAATAACCATTAACATCGAAGTAACAGCTTATTTGAAGGACAAAATGTATCTGACGTTAAAAAATCGACCCTAAAGCATTGACAATAAACCCTCTTGTCTGTATTCTCGAAGGGGTAGGCAAAGGTGCCGCTAATGGCATTCTATTCCGCCGAGCTTAATTCCGTCCCCAGATATGATAGGGGTCGAGCCATGGAAGACGCTAATTTTTGTCCCAGGCAATTTGTATGAGATTTCAAAACTGAAAAGCTCAAACTAACAGTATGCCTGATCTGGGATTCGAACCCAGGACTTCAATGTTTCAAGCCCAAATACGCATTCACAATCTGATATAAGCAGGTTAACAACTAAGCTATAGATAATATACGTAATAAAAACGTTTGGCATTCGAATCACTTTCGCAAAAGTTCTTTAAATTCCATCCCTTTTTGCGAACCCCTCATAAATCTTTCAAAGGGTCGGTTTGTATGGGGGTTAGGCAAACAAACAATATTAAACCTTATCGCTAAGACACTACGGCACAAAATCAAACGGCGTAGTCCTTAAAGCCCATTACGACTACATATATGCAGGTAGGCCAATGGAAAATAAACTCTATGTATATATAGTTAAAGGTCATTTAAATAGTAAATAGGTTTGTGGAAGGGAATTATCCCAGCACGGCAGACATATTTTTTGTTTTTTTGTTTACGCTAGTGATTGGGGCCTGTTTATCGATAAGTGGTTTATCGTGCATTATGTTTTTAACGTTGTTTTGTACACACATAAGTTTTTGCCGGTATCGGTATCATGTATGGAAAGGAGCCGTGGGTGCCACCCACAATTTGTTGAGCTTGTTTTCGTAATAAAATGTATAAGATAGAGAATAATTATTTTCCAGCCAAAAATATAACGTAGTCAACTACCAAACCTGGGAATCGAACCCAGGGCCTCACGAATCATATGTTCTGCGTAGACCAATTTTTTGACTAAAATACATTGTATAACCTATTGTGGAACTAGGCGAGAGCCTATGGTTTTACGCTTTAACTTATAATGTAGTATTGTTTAATTGAAGAAACGTTGAACAAAAAATAAATTAACATGCAAATATGTAATCATATGCTTAAATAATAACTCAAATGTTTTTTTTTTAACAAATACATCAATTTTAACATAATCCGATTTTTATTATTCCAGTTACTGCAAACTTTGAGAAAGTTATTATTTAAATAGAATTGAAGAAAAATAATAACTAGAGTACTTAGTAATCCTTTAATCCACTTACAGATGAATATAATATTTTATTCCTTTTTAAAAATAGATTTTAAAATATTTTCTACCAGAACTTTCTTTAAAAGCTTTGTATTTGAAAGTTTACATTAGATGGATTATAATAGATCTACATATTTTATTAAAAAAAATCATATAATTATACTAGTTCTTATCCCTTTCCATCCCTTACTATGTATATGGCAGAAAGGATTTTTTTTTTTATTATTTACGACCAGCCGCCCGGCCTACGTAAATCCTTTCAAAAAATATCCAGTCCAAGTCAATTCATGCCTTTTTGATCGAAAAACTTACGCAAACTTATTTACCGTGTTGGGATTCGAACCCAACACATCACGAAGTATAAGCTATACTTTTATGATCATTGTTGTAAGGCTCCGTTAACTACAATTAATACTAATTCAATAAATTACGATAAAAATGGATAATTGACAAATATAATACACATAAACATATTAATTTGCTACCTATACAAAATGTCGATATCACCATTAGAAAGGTTTGTAATTTGTTAACTGCTAATAGTAATATTCCTCAATAATAATAGGATATTATCGACAAATATGTCATTAGCTTATCGATAACGGGTACAACACTAGTATAAATATAGGGCACTACGGGGAACAGCGTACCCCGCCGAGTTCTCTATAAATAAACCGACTTATACAAGCGAGATAACGTTACCCCGGCAGCCATGTTGTGAGAGAGGGATGCAAGAAAATAATCACCGATGCCACCGGACTATTTTAGCCTTTAATGCAACGGAATACTAACATCTCGATGTAAACAACACAATATAACAACACACATGCACACTTATATCTAACATATCACATATCGATTTTATAATTAATTAAAAACAAAACAACAAGTAATGGAACAGTAGTGACAAATCACCAAAGTCGTAAAAAAAATAATTCGTCAACCAATATGGCGACACGATTCTAAATTCACCCACGTGTGACGTCACGCTCGAAACATGAATACATTTCAGTATATTGAGCGTGGGCCTTCAATACATTAGTAAATCTCAAGCAAACACCATCAAAATCAACGTCAAAATGTTTTATAATACAAAAACTAAAGAGAGTGTCTCACCATGGCGGTAATCCAGCGTCGCACGCGTCGAAAACTTCAAAAAACAATGTTGAATCGTATCAAAACGTCACCAGTACTGTGACTCCGGACATATTTCGAAACGAAATGGCTGCGCGAATAACACGGGAGGTGCGCAGACTGAACGATGTGCCCTCACCACGCAACACTAATCGACAGGCACAAACGATACGTATCGCTCGGTTCGTATACAAAATGTTCGACGATAGTACAGAGGTGGTATCGATCGATGTCCTTCCGTGTACAGTGGTACCGGCACTGTCTAACCAATGGTATAGTTCCCGGGAAAGACGCACCGCATTGGACGGTACGTGTTTCGAAATTCAAACACGTTCCGTGACCCCGATATCCTAACGCCATGACTCACGCAATAACTCCCGTGCACTTATCTCTTTCCAACTCACAAAGAAACGTTATATGCATGAACGAGAAGAGTATATAAACTTCTTCGTCTTCAAGCGAAAAGGTTAAGTGGAAACAGTTTTTATGACCACCGATCGATAATATTTTATACTTTAGGTTTATATTTATAAAGATTAAAATCGTATGCCGCAGGGTGGTAAGATATAGGGTGACGTCAGCGTCGTATTATGGCCGGAGTTAATAAATTATTCATTGTATTTGGGCCTATAATTATGAGCGTATAAAATTAACATACTGTTTACTCTCTTTATATTGTTTAGCAATAAGCATATTCTTGGTATTTTATGATCGAATTGATAAATTCTCCAAATATTTAAGTTTAATGAAAAAGAAAAGGTTTTGTTTTTTAATCCTTGTGACTGAGGCGAGTCTAATTTAATAATTTTGAAAGTAATGTTGTTAGGCATAACGGTTGTTGGTGTTTGGCAAGCGGATCCGTCAGCTTAATGAGTTCTCTGACTCGGCACCCAGTTCCCAGGAACAGAACACACATTAGTTGGAAGCAGTTATTTTGCGCACAGAGCGCTGTTGTATCTAAATTATGAAGCTTGTGTGAGCGGCAGATAACAGCTTCCGCAAGGTAGCAAAACTTCGTAAAATCGTGTTACGGAGGGTTAATTATTACAAAAATGTACAATTATATTGTTTAATAAGTCCCAAAGATCTGTATCTTCCATGGTATTATTATGCAAACTCAGTTATCTTGTATCTGGCAGCGAGTAGCGCGACTCTTCTTCTCGGAATTATTAAAATATGGTATCATGAAATGATAAACATTATGGAAACTGTCACAGAGCCTCTATAAATATACTCGGGAATATTAATAAAATATTTTTAACTAGGCAATTTTTTGGCAATATCTATAAGTATTTTTTTATAATTCATCTTTTTTGTTCTGAGTTACCTAAATATAGGGTTGAAAATAAGTAATAATAAATAAATACACCCAACAGTCACATACATAGTCCTGACCCCACATTAAGATCAGGTCTTGTGTCGTGGGTATCAGGAACTACGAGAAACTTTTTGGTCCCACAAACACCCAGACCCGACACAAATACTTGTGGTTCACACAAATATGTGGTCTAACCAACTGCGCCACAGAGGCTGTCAAAGGTGAGGAGGTGTACAATATAAACATTTGTGCTCGATATTTTCTGGCGGAATGTCATGCTCTTTCTCATCACGCCTGTATATTCTAAGGAATAGGCAGGTGCCACTGGTGCAGCCCTAACATCGCCAAGCTTGTCTCCGAGACAGATCCTGGGAAGTGATAGGCGAGCGAGACACCACCCTAGTAAAAATTTACTTCTCAGTAGGTCAAGTGACATTTTCAAACCAACTTAAAACAGATGGAGCCATGCTATAGTTTCTTAAGATTTCTTATGACTGCAGTTATGGGAATAGGCGAGCTCGTCTGATTTGGTAACACTGTCTTAGAAAACCAACGAGAAGCGACAGCTTCACTTTCGGATATGATTTGGACATTCCCGGGGCCTAAATCTACCTTTCTTCCTCTCGTTCTCTCCTCTCATTTTTTTTTAATCAACCTCAAACCATGATGTATCCCAATGTGTTAGCAAGTTCAAGTGCCAGTGGACACGGCAAAAGCGCGAGAAACTGAGTGCCGATGTAGCCGAAAAGTTGTCGAGTGGAGAACACCTACCGGAGAGCGTAGCGTTGGACGAACACCCACAAGGTGCTCCAACGAAGTAATTAAGCTGGATGCAGGCCGCTTCCAACAAATCGCAGTGGACATTCTTCAGGAAGGCATAGATGAACGTAGTTTCAGCTGTGGACTTCTTGTGGCTGAGGACGAAGATAAACAATGTAAAAATAAATTTTTTGTACGAAATACTTGTGGTGGTAGATTAAGATTTAGTAACTTATTTTCTTTGCAATGAATGGCGAGATGAGCATGGCATTCGCCTGATGGTAAGCGATACGACCGGTCATGGACAGTAGCAAAACAAACAACACCATGATTTATAACGCAAAGCTTGGCATTTCACTGCCCTCGCCATCCTGAGACATAAGATGTTATGTGTCAACATGTCCAATAGTTACTCTGTTACCATGTCGATCCATCTAGGATTTATTTTATGAACATTTAATGATAATCGTGGTTCCGCAAAAGCCAAATAACAAGAACTGAACTGAACTGATAATCGTGGTTCATTATTACAAGTTCTTAAGCACTATGTCAGTAGATTAAACATCGCCATCGATGACAATCCTACC
The DNA here is from genome assembly GCA_949752805.1 of Deilephila elpenor. Lineage (NCBI taxonomy): Eukaryota > Metazoa > Arthropoda > Insecta > Lepidoptera > Sphingidae > Deilephila > Deilephila elpenor. The sequence goes on along the minus strand of OX457104.1, from coordinate 13,697,119 downwards.
ACCAAATTTTATTTTCACCGTTTGTTCACATATGACTTTGATATAAGTCTATCTATATCTATCTATATCAGCCCATATACGTCCCACTGCAGGGCACGGGCCTACTCTACAATCGAGAGAATCGATTGAGAATGGTTAGGCCATATAGTCCACCACGCTGGCCTAGTGCGGGTTGGCGGACTTACATACCCTAGAAATTCTTTAAAATCTCTACGGTATGCAGGTTTCCTCACGATGTTTTCCTTCACCGTTTGATATAAGTAGTACCTACTAATTATTAAAAAGTGTTCTTAGTTTCTGATGGCTACCAAAAACGATTTAACTTTCTGAAACTGACAAGTCAAGTGGTGTAACAGATGAGTAACTCTAAAGCGAAAAGCCCCAATAACGATTCCCAATGTAAGAAAAAGGGTTTGTGTTATCAATAATAATAATCATTAAGTATAACGATTAAGGTATCTACCTAACGATGTAATCAGTACCTATCTACTTTTCCTCTCGGTATAAAAATGGATCAAACTTTAGAACATGGGTTCGTAGTTTGATATCATCAGAAAAAATAAAAACTATAACAATGATTTGTTTAACAAAAATATATTATTTTTATTATCCTCTTTCTTGTCATTTTTCTCGTTACAATTTAGGTAAATCAAATTGTATTGCTTTCCTTGCCTTCCTTGTAGATATAAATATAATTTAAGCTTTACGAATACAACTCAAGAGTGCTGGAATTCGTGGAATCTTTCATGCTCACTACCGGATGCATACATAAACATAAACATCACTCCTTTTTCCTAGAAGGAGTAGGCAGACGTGCTATCAGGACAGCCACGTTGCGCATTGTGTGTTCCGTCCCACGGTGTGATAGGGGGCGAGTCTATCGCTACATGGGGCGCAAATTCTTGACTCCGGGTATGCAGGTTTCCTCACGATCAGTCTTTGGGAATTGACTATTCATACCCACATGCCTCTAAAAAGCTAGAGATGTGCCTTGGGATTTGAACCCGCTAAACCTGTTGCAGCGGCAGCGTCCGGGCCGTTAGCAACACGCCACCACGCACGTTAAAAAAATCTAATGGGTTAATATATGGTGAACGTGCTGACCGGGGATCCGACCCAGTTTTAATCTATCTGTGTGAGATGTGCTTAATTTGTTTAGTATCTCCTTTTTTCACCTCCTCTTTCATGACATGATACAATATCCCTAGAAAAATGTTTCATTTAGGATGAAGATTTGTTAAAAAAATTAGCTGGCTGATTCGCCTTATTAAAAAAAAAATCTGTGGAAAAAATACCAAATGTAGTACCATGTTAGAATCTTGATAAAATGCGCCTATTTTGTATACACCTAGCCATGAATTCAGTACCTATCTTTTTTTTTTCAGTAGGTACGACGCGAGGCAATTCGACGTGACAAAGTTGTTTAAAAAATAATTAACAATTTCTTCATTGATAATTTGATCATATTTCTGGAAAAAATGAGTATAAACATATTTTATTATTCATACAATAAATTAATTCTTGAAATAGATAGCTGCTACAAGAAATATTTTACATTATTGTTTGTGTTAGGTCCTTTTCTCCGAATTTTCGGTAAACAATAATTTTGTACTTAGATATAGTAAAATTATAATGAATACAATCATTTAGCGATATGTTGTAATGTTTATATTTCCTGACAATAATATCTATCCATCTATATTTCATAATAACAACGCCAAGAAGACCAAATTTCAATAAACAGTTGCTGTTTGTACTTTTCGGGGGTTTCCGCATTAACCCTTTTCTTGGCAGAAAAAAAAATGTACGGGATTAGTTCTTTTTTGTTTAATTCTGTTTTGAATACAAATATAAGTGATATAAAAAATGAAAAAAAAAATCCTGGGTATTCAGTTTTGGAGGTATACAATGTATCGCACGAGATACATTGCCAAGTATCTGTACTTTCTCCTACATAAGCCAATGTATCTGAGAGGATACAATGCTCAAAATAAAACTCAACAAATTACTAAAATAAAAATTATAACCGGAGTTATTGATATGAAATTATAAAATGAACAATAAAACCTTAAAAATAATATAACTACCATAAAAAAAACTATTGAGGTCAGCTATGAAACATTAAAAAACAATTTCTATTAGGCAGAAGACAAAGTTTGCATAAAGGTTTCTTAGATTTACGCGAATGTTACACATTGAAATAAAACTATTTTTACGGATTTTATCGCGATTTGGTTTAATTTTTACATTTTTTAACTTCCCGACGTTTCGATTGCTTTTTGAATGTGTCAGTCCGCCCCGTGACCACGAAAGCTGAAAAGCAATCGAAACGTCGGGAAGTTAAAAAATGTAAAAATTAATCAGTCTGCCCCGTGACCACGAAAGCTGAAAAGCAATCGAAACGTTGGAAGTTAAAAAATGTAAAAATTAAACCAAATCGCGATAAAATCCGTAAAAATAGTTTTATTTCAAGAAGACAAAGTCTCAGGCCGCATTTTGAGCACATAACAGTAGTTTGTCCTTTAATGCATAGTTTGCACCTCCCCTTGCCGCTGAACATTGGGAAATGTCCAACCTGATCGTACCTGACACAAGGTGTGGGTCTTGGCATAACAGGAGCTTTAATTATTTTAGCTGGAGTAGGCCCTGCCACGTCTAATCGCTCTAATGAAGTCTCCTTTTTGTGCATCAATATACTTTGAATTGTAAGAGCTTTTGGCGTATAGGCTTTGGGCGTGTAATTACAAGCCTTGGTCGTTTAGATCGGGACGACAACGCTACAGGTGATGATAAGTTTGGTGTACATGGAGAGACTACATTTGTTAGCAAAACGGATGTCAATGGCTGTGTAACAATTGGTGATGGCTGTTGAATAATTGGCAATGGCAAAAGTGGAGAATCGGTTACTGCTGGTTGAATAAATAATCAATAATCAATAAATACACCCAACATTCACATACATAGTCCTGACCCCACATTAAGATCAATTAAGTCTTGTGTCGCAGGTATCATCAGAAACTACGAGAGACTTTTCGGTCTCACAAACACTCAGACCCGAGACAAATATTTGTGGGCCTCACAAACGGAATTTCACGGAATTTCTACGGTATGTAAGTCCGCCAACCCGCACTAGGCCAGCGTGGTGGACTATATGGCCTAACCACTCTCAATCGATTCTCTCGATTGTAGAGTAGGCCCGTGCCCTGCAGTGGGACGTATGTGGGCTGATATAGATATAGATAGATCCACGGCTCAACGTTCGTTTCATGGTATTCTGCAAAGAAATTAAGCATTCACCACCAATACCAAGCATACATACAGACTTGTTATAGTAATATTCTTTGCGAAAATAGAAAATAGAGGCCCGTTAGTTACATTTCTAGCATTCTCATAAATATAATTAAAGCCACCCACTGAGCAAAAGTTTAGCACAATGAGCAAGATCATAAACGACGTATTTACAGCAATAAATCGCCACCCGTGCAAGCAGAGACACATGCAAAAACTATTTCATAACATTCCCTTAATATGGCAATGTGCACCATGAGATACATAACAGGTAATACCTAATTCTGTTGTAACTTGGCGGTGTGCACTCAGGGATACATAGCACGCAGTACCTAATTCTGTAATAACTTGGCAGTGTGCACCTTGAGATACATACACAAACAAGATTCGTTTTTTCATACAATAGTTAACATTTGGTTTGAAAATACAATTTATACACATGTTTACTTCGTAAGGAATATAAAAACAATCACACTCTACAAAATATATCCATGTAGAATTAAAAAAATACAATATTCTTACCTTCTTGCGTTGGATCGTGTCGATTCGACGAACAATTTTCGATTTTAAAATGTAACGGTACTACCAACATTATCTTGCTCAATAAAAAATCGTTCGGAAATATACAAAATATAAATTGTTATATGATGTTTCGTTTCATTCGCTATTTTTTTCAAACTAGGAATTTTTAAAGTTGACTGTATCTGACGAGATACATTGTCAAGAAAAGGGTTAAACAAGATTGATATTAAAGAAAATGAATTTAATTTAAATAAATAAAATGCTGCACAAACTCACACTTAACATTAAAATATTAGCTTAATATCACGATGTTTTTTAATAATAAACTTCAAACAATGGTCAATGGCCATCTTATTCCTGATGTGTTACGAGCATCTCAGTATTACGTAATTACTTTGCATGTTTGCAAATAACAACACATCTACATACATACATACATAAACTCACGCCTTTATCCCCGAAGGGGTAGGCAGAGTGTGTTCCGTCCCACGATGTGTCGATAGGGGGCGAGCCTATCGACATATCGGGCACAAATTCCTGACTCCGGGCTGATAATGAATAGAAAAATCCAATATCACTTTGCCCGACCCGGGATTCGAACCCGAGACCCCAGCTTTGTAACCGTACCGTAATATCTACAACTACGCCACCGAGGCAGTCATCCAAAAAAACACACACAAAATTAAAATCAAAATTAAAATAAAATCAAAATTAATATAATATCGCGAACACATCTAAATTAAAATAAAATAAAAAAAATCCATCCCAAGATTTGTTTATTCTTAGGTATAGTTTTAAAAGTCCTTTAATGTAGAGATACTGCGCGAACCAATTAAGCGAACCTAACCAATCAGATAGCTCGCATGTCGTTCTGTAATGTTATATAAAAATATTTTATAGTAGGGTACCAACTATTAAGTAATTTTTTATCAATTACTAATTTAGATTTCGTGATTTTTAAACATTAGACGGTAAAGTCATTTTCGCAGTAAGACGGAATTTGGCACCGTTCGGGATAATTCCAGGCAGCACGAAGTAACATATTATAATGAAAGATTTATTTTAAATATAAGATAATACAAATAGATATTGTGTGTAGTTCGGCCAGTAAACATCCGATCTCACGCACCGATGGATAATATTATACATAGTTATATAATATCTGGACTATCATTTTGTAAAAATCGTATCGGCATTGTTGGCCTTCTTGTGTGATTGAGAAGGTTTGAGCCTCTATCAGAACTGGTACTATTTTAAAATAACTACTATTAATACATAAAGACAACATTAATACACATCTCTTACTATTAACTAGCGGCCCGGCCCGGCTCCGTCCGGGTGCAGATCTACTTTTATGAAAATACACTATTGCGTATGTTCATCAGGGATAATGTAGGATTCTTATGGTGTAAGAATTTTTAAATCCAGTAGTTTAGGAGCCTATTCAACCAAATCTTTCCTCTTTATAATATTATTATTATAGTTTAAATTAGTGACCCCTGTTCTTTTATCCTAAGACATGTGTTTAAAAATGTTTAAATTGCTTGCTTTAAAACGGTCCATGCCTTGTGACTATTTTGTTACTATGGAGGTAGATATGGTGCCTATACTTATTTTGATAGCGTTCGCGAATCTGCGAAAAACCGGTTGCGAAACGAGGGGCCTCGGTAGTCGGGCTGACTGCAAAGGAATACATTTTAAGTGTGGTCGCTTATTTTATTTCGGGTGTTTTGGGAATTTTAATATGCTCATCTATAAGTAAAAAGTGCTGGCTTTCCACGCGGATAACTAATATCGACGCTAACACAAATAACACATTAAAAATGAAGAAAATATAACTCATTGAATTGAACATGTAAGATAATTTTTATACGATGTGAAGTGATTTCATCTCGTATGTGAAGTCTTTGAGAATAAAAGGTAAATCAAATGGGAATTGGAACAGGATTTTAAGTTCTTCATTAAAAATAAAAATACACGCAAAAAATCTCAAAACATTTATTATACAATATTAAAATAAATCAACAATAATTACACATTTGTCGGATTCTGTTACCAATATATTTTCAATCAGGGCGGTGCTACAACCGCCTTTAACATTTACATTCATTTACAATTCACCCAGCCTTTCAATTCTTCAGTATCTTGCTCGTCATAATCATGCTTGTTAAATATAATAATTGCGTGCCTTCTGTCTTTTCTTGTCTAATTGGCTTTCGGCTTCATCTTCGGCGGCTTTATTATCGACCCAATGCTTTTTCTTTTCATCATCATTGCTTTCTTCTTGGCTGGTGTCATGGCGGCTTTCATTTTCTTCTTTTCTTCATTACCTGCCTCTTTAACTTTCTTTTGAGCTGCCTTTGGCTTATCAGTCTTGGGTTTCGGTTTTGGTTTCGCAGCCTTTTCCATTGATTTCTTCTTTTCCATTTTTGGTTTATCTTTTTCTGTTGCCGCCTTTTTCTCCTTTGGTTTTTGTGGTTTCTTCGGCTTTTTTGGCTTGTCCTTCACTGGCGCTAGTTTGAATGATCCAGTGGCGCCAACGCCTTTGGTTTGTAAGATGCTGCCATCTTCAACTCCGTTTTTAATCTGTTTGTTTATCAGGTAATTAATCTTCTCTGTGTTAACTTTGTATTTTTCTGTGATATATTTTTTGATGGCGTATGTTGACACGCCTTTTCTTGTTTTCAATTCCTTTAATGCTTCGTGTATCATCGTTTTTGTAGATTTCTTGTTGTTGTCGGCGAGTACTTCGTCCGTGGGACTTTTCGGCGTCTTCGTCTTCTTCTTCGGCAATGCCGATTGTATTTCGATGTCAGAGTGTTCGGACGACATTTTTACTTCGTTCAACCAAATTGGATTTTATGTTAACGTCAGGTTAACTGAGTGCCGGCGTTACCGTAAGGAGAGCCTAGTATTAATCTCACTAGTGTAAGTTAATCGCGATTCTTATAGGTGGAATTAATTTAATTTTCATCAAACTACCCACTAAAGAATGAATAATTTTAATAAAGTGGACGACTTGGGGTAGGCTTGTACAAGCCGGGAGATGATTAATTAATTCTAATGTACCTTTAAGTAAACAAGAAAATAAATAGGAATTTGCGACTTATCCAATCTTTTCAAAATAAAATGACAAAGGAAAAAATAAATAATAAGAAATTAATAAATCCTTGCACCCCGCAGTATCCAAGTACATAATCCTGACCCCACACTAAGATCAAAGACGGAGTCTTGTATCATGGGTATTAGAAGCTACGAGAGACTTTTCGGTCTTACTAAATACCTAGACCCGAAACAAAAATCAGTTGATCGCTCAAATAATATCTCGATGCGGGGATCGAACCCGCGGCCTCATGTTCCTCAGTCGGCGTCTAACCAACTGCGCCACGGAGACTGTCTAGTAATGGTGTAACTAATATTTGTTATAATTAGTATCTATCTCTTCTTAACTTTTGAAGAACATGTATGCCGAATTTCGAGTTTTATTATAACTTTTCGCTCCGACTCTAATGTATCAAAAGAAATCTTTAACAAATATCCTGCCAAAAACACAATGTGGTAAACAAGACAATAAGTTCAGTAGTTACATTGTACTGTCATAAAAAAACACACACATTATAAATTCTATGACGCATCATCTATAAAATTGATATTGACCAATGACACATGTTTTCCTGCCTTCTGATTGGTCATTTATTTTTGCTATGTAATGTAACCTTGTGTAAGTTCCGATACGTACTTTTTGTATATAGCTGTTTTTTCTTTTTTTTGCGTAAATTACTACGGTGAACCTTGCAACGACCGAAGTAGGTCTATTGGATAATTGCTGTACTTAACTCCTGACTACATAGTGATTGATATATTGTTAATTGTGTATGTTAAAATTAATATTTTTTGTATAAAACAACTCATTAGTTGATTTTGCTAATTAGTTGAGATGTGAATTTAATAAAAACGCCTTAATCATGAATATTTTTGTGATTATTTTTTAGTAATGTTCTGTAATTAACTAATTGCAATTAGATATAACTATGTATAACTATTTCTCATTAGTTAATCAACTAATCATAGCTGTCTTCATATTTTAATCAATACATACATGAAAAACAAAATGGCGTTTATGTACAAAAAGTAGATAGGATGAGACTAATGCGATATACGAAGTGCGTATTAAGAAGGGGAGGGGAGTGGAGTGGGGCGGTTAGCTTACCCATCCCAGATATGTCTAGTAGCCATATGGCATGTTACGTTGACAGCCGGAAATTATTCAGTAACGCCACTAACGGTAATTAATTTAATTATTTTCCAATTATCTCTTTCAATTATGAATCAAGAAATTTGCATAAATTAAATTCAAATCTGCTCATTAACGTAAAGTAAGTACCATAACATTGTTTATATTCGCGAATTAATTTATATCTTAGAAATTATTAAAACTATTCAATTGACTTTGTATTCAGAACGTTTATTATGGCCAATGAGGCTTTATAAAATTTTACAGCTATTATGTAAATATTATATTTATGTATTGCAGCGACAGATAGAAAGAAAATAACATATCATAGTTTTTCTTCTTAAGTTTAATTATGCGCACCTCCTAGACTGTAGGTATACATTTCATCTCACAGTTTCATCTTATCCTAGACATCAGTGCACGGGTATCAAATATGGCGCCTTCTTTTCGGCTAGGCTGCTCGCGCCAAAATCGATCGGAGTCGGAGACAGAGAGGGTAAATATATCTGTCTCTTTTACTCAGTCTTGACTTATAAATTATCAAGGTGACATTTTAGCTCTTTAGCAAAGAAGGAAAAAATTATGCGTATGCTCTAAAGGCGCTGTTAACTTATTAACATAACAAGTACCTATTACTTATACTAGGTACGAGTATAAGGTTTTCTTAATCTAAAAATGTCTTATCCGCAGGTTCGATCCCCGCACCGAAACAAATATAAGTGTGATCCACAGGTATTTGTTTCGGGTCTGGGTGTTTGTGAGACCGAAAAATCTCTCGTAGTTTCTGATACCCACGACACAAGATTCGATCTTAGTGTGGGGTCAGGACTATGTATGTGACTGTTGGGTGTATTTATTTATAAACGTTTATTCAATACTTGGTTTATAGATACTAGGTACATAATCATTTGCAAATAATAATCTAAACGGAATATTCTTCAATTGAGTTTGGTATAATTAAACGTCACACTTTTCATTCTCATAACCCTCCTCAAAAACCTACTGACTTATTCTACTGCAATAAATCGGGAGAAAAGTTATTCCAAATAGAAATTGATAACCGTCGCGGCGGCAGTGAACGTACAATACCAGAGTATATAGTTTCACTTCGCCCGTTCGTATTACTGTAAATATAAAATACGTATAGACGTGAATGGGATGAGTGAAGGGGTGGGTGGAAGGGGGAAACATGGCGACGACAGGGTGTGAGTGTGGCGGGGAAGCCATAAATATGTCTACAAATCCCTTATTCACATTGTAGACATTCAATAAGTTTCAAAACGCAGACTATTATTAAATGTGGTACTTAATGCAATAATTAACTTAAGATAATAATTGTTCTATAAATGGATAATACTTAGAGTGGAAACATAAGGGGAAGGGAAGAAGGATGGTGGAAGGGGGTTATTATCTAGGGGTGGGGTATCGAGTTTTCCGCAATACCGCGCACAGAACGCCGCGCGGCGGCAATGACATCACATCGATTTTCCGTGACGTTGCAAACTAGTCAAGTCTGCTCTTTGTAAACGGCGTAGATACGACAGGTGCATACTGTCTCAATTGGCATTTAAATCCCCAATATAACACATTATTTTTGTGAAAAAAAAAATTATATTGTTCGCAATTGAGGATTTGAAGATGAGGATAAAGATGATTATTGGTAATAAACAGTAACATATAATAACAATGAAGTAGGTATTTTATTTTTACCTATTATTTTATATTTAATTAATAAAAAAATTAACGTTGACAGCTTTACTGTACGTAGGTACCTAGTAAAAATAAATAAATGTAACGTCCTTCGATTTCATACGGGGTGAGACCAAGTGCGCGATACAGTGCACGAACCCCGGTCTATTTAGTCCCTTTAAAGCTTACGTACTCACTCGACCTCATGGTGCACGCTTGCGCAGACAGTTTCTCAGCAACCGCTATACCGCACTTAGCGCCGTCAGAAAATAATAATTATGCCGTTTTATCATAACTTACAGTCATCGAATTCCGACTTTAATTAAATCTTTAAATGGATTTTTATAAAGTAAAAATTTTGCGAAAGCACCCATTTTAAAACTGTGACTTCAATTATTACCAATAACGTGCTTACCCTCTTATTGATTTATCTTATTTGACAAGGATACGTAGCCCAAGAGTTATGAGGCAATAGTTAACCTACCCACTTATGAAAATCAATGTTATCACATCAATCACAATAGATGGCGCTAGGGCAGAATATTTTCTATTATACAGAATATGCGGTTGGGACTAAACACAAACATTTACCTAATATTCTGAAAATTCTAAAATGCTTATCTTCTATTATTAATCTCATATATTTTATATTCTGTTTCCTTACACTAACTGTTTTCATACACTAGCCATCCCATGATTTAGAAAATATAATTAAATATACTTCAGTTGGTATTGTTGAGATAATTTCTTGCTTCGTTTCTTTTTAACTGCTACAACACGTTCAGAAGCGGTGGTGGTATTCATTTGCCATTCAAAGCATTCTAATAAAAGATTAACGTGATTTTATGAGTGGTTCCTGTGCTGAAATAAAGGCTGCGAAAACATGTATCCCAATAAAACACAAAAGTCATTAAATAAAAACATTTATTTATACATAAATAAAAACTAATTATGTTTAAATGCAAAATTTTTGTAACATGTCATTTTCGATGAGATTTGCTGGTTAAATAAAGTCGGCCATATTTGTTTACTTTACACATAATTAGGAACGTTGGTTAAAACAACAGATCCGTATTTGGAAGCCGTATTATCACAAATTCACAATTTGAGATTTTAGTGTGGGGGGTCCCGTACCCCTTTTGATAAGCTGTGATTACCTACTTAAATTAGTTGTTATATTTGAACTAATACGTTATCTAGTAGTCTCAGGAGTATTTTCACGATATATCATACTTATGTTGGGGGCAAAGTGGGACAACAGACAACTTCCAATGTGTCTAGGTACTATACATTATAGCTAATAGATAATAATATGAATTTATAACACTGATTTTAACATATTTTTATTCCAGTAAAATAATGAATACGAATTAAAAAAAATAAAATAAAAACTCATTGAAATAACAGATTAAAGATTAAAAGAGTAAAGAAAATACATAACTTTTATAAAAACAGTAAAAGAACAAAGATAACAATTTATCAAGCACCAATAAAAAACAATTAAAAAATAACTGGTTAAAACTGTATTTATCATGTCAGTATTTTAAAATTCAAACAGACCAGGAATTTTATTTCAAATTATATTTTATACGTGACTACTTAAATCATAAACTTACCAAGACAATACAGATAATGTCTGATTTCTCACTTCGCCGCAACACACTTTAGTGTCCATATTCACACATTCAGTACATGGATAAACATAACTTTCACTGCACATTAAAACAACGGATATAAACGAATATTGACGTATATTTACGTCGTCTTCGGTTAGGGGATGAAAGTACCCTTTCCATGCTGAAATTTATAATGCCAATTCCATTATTAAAAACATAGTTATAAAGATAAATATTACAAATAAAATACACAACACGGATATCCTTATTTCTATAAGTATTTTCGAATACCAATGATGTTTATATAAAAGGGAGGATTTGGTCCATTTTCATGAATTTCTGGATGGTCAAAAACATTAAAAATATATTATCATCACGCTCAAACATCTTCTTGTAATCGTAAGAGAGGCTAAAAACCTAACAGCAGAACTTTAAAAACTGTTAACCTACTAAATTGAATTAGCTTAGTCAGCATGAAAAAGGTATGTCTTAAAGGAAAATAACTGTAAGATTAACTGTTTAAAACTATTTAAATTAAATTAACACATACGTTGTCTTCTTTTAACTTATAGTAGCCAGTTCCGGGAGAGGAAACGTTTTTTTCTTCTTTTTAGGGCTCAAAATAAAAATTGCATTATAAACTGTGTTGGGGAGAAACATTATCAATTTTGGCTCATCATTTTTTTTTCAACCTTTATACTTTATTTATGCGAAATATAACATATTGCTTACATTTCAAAAATGTTGTATTTATTTAATAATTGGGTTCTGAAAATTACAGGAAATTTAAATATGCTTTTTCTATCAGATTTTTTATTTCGGATTTAATATGTAACACCCACTTATTTATAGAATGGCAGATATCTGTTACTCCCCAACACAAATGTGGTAACCATATGACACTTGCGGATTTTGTACACGACAAAGATATCACAACAAGACAAAGATATGCTAACGATGTCAAATGCATTCGAGATAATGTCGACTGCAGACGGTATATTTCACCTGTTCTGTAGAAACCGTGGTATATTGTCATCCACATACTGAGGTCTATGATTTTTTATAACCTCTGTTTTTATGTTATTTTTCTATACAAATATTTTGTTTTTCAACTATGCACGAAAAACTTGTGGGTACATTTCTTAGAAAATCCTTATTGCTTAATCCATTAATGATCTTACATCGATGTTGATTTTATATACAAGAGCATTTTACATCATGCGCTTATTTTGTACGAAGCCGATATTACTGACCTTCAAATTAGTTGTTTTAAAGCTTTTTATGACCTAGGTTACATCGTTCAGTCCAAAAACCCTAGGCATTAAAGGACATTTTTTTTCATTTAGTTTAGGTTTTTTATAGCTCATTTCATTGTTTCAGTATGGGTATTATTTAAATCAAAAGAATTTGTATGAATGCAGTCAATTTATAAAATACCTGTTTTTTCAAACCGTTTGCTATTAACGTCATGTAACGTAATAACAATGACTTTATTCTCTCGGCATTTTTCTTTTATATTTTTCTCATTCATTGCCATCAATATGCAAAACACACTTGACAGCTGCTGCTACTCTTATAGGTTTGCAGAGGCGGATTCAGGGTTCCACGCGGGGGGCTTTTATATTTCTTTTATTTTTTGTTTTCTATAACACTAGCATAATACTTAGTAATTCAGTCAATGCTAGGCTACATACACATGTAGTAATAAATTTACAAATAATTCAATCGAAATCCCATAACAAAGCAAGTTATGAGGTGGCCAATTTACATATGATCAATGATCCTAAATCCGTCCTTTTTACATAGGCACTATATAACGCTACAATCTTACAATTTACATAGAAAAATATTCATTAAAGCATACTTTGAATTGCTCTTGTATGTGGAGAATTAAAACCACCAGTGGTTTATATAACTAGCCTTAACATCCCACCGATGGGCAAAGTCTCCCACACAACATGACGCATTTCAATCCGAATACATATATTATTTATTTTTCATACGCCAAAATATTGCTTTCTCTGTGAGTAAAATATTTATAGCCATGTTTTATTTACATTGATCAACAATTGTAATTAAGACTGTTACCGGTGGACGTTGCGCCCTAAGGACCCCCACTAATTACAACCATGTATAATTTTTTTTAACACTTTGCAGGCAATACAACACTTTTTTGTTTTTCAGACTTTTAAATTCGATTATTGGTAAATAATCATGGCTATATAAACTTCACTTGTACCCCACTCCTTTATAATACAATTTTACGTGTTTATTGAGCCGGTGTTGCCAGTTGGCATGTGTTGGCACTAAAACCTGCCCTGCTCCTTGGCTTCGGCGACAAACTTCCGTACGTGCACGATGTAGTCCAACATCACTGTTGCGAATGCCGCGTCCAGCACGAATTGTGGGATTTTACCTGCATACATTCATGTTAGAAAATAAATACATACAGTCACATACATGCTCTTGACCCAACACTAATATCGAGTCTTGTGTGAAGGGTATCAGAAATTACGGGTATTTTTAGTCTCAAAATACCCACAACTGGAACAAATATTTGTGGACCCCACAAACATTTATTTCGGTGCGGATGCAAACAATAGGATATTAATTTTAAAGTCGTTTTTTTAACAATCTACCATAGATTTATGATTAAAAAAGTAAAAAAAGTATAAGATATTCAAAAACTTGTGCACAAAATATGACATCAGATATTTCATAACTAAACTAATCAAAAGAAACGAAGTTTGTGTCATACAAATTTTGTTTTGTTTTTGTAACTTTATAACATCGACATGACAGTATGTACAAGATAATATACAAGATAAGCTCACCTTTGAGGTCGCAGCACATGAGCCACTGGAAGGTGGTGTGAGTCTCGATCTTGCCGCCAGATGTCGACACCTTGCGCGGCTGCAGGTACCAGCAACCGACTTTGTTGTGACCCCTGCAAGTTGAATACACACTAGAATTAATATCAAATTCATCATTTATTCGTAAAATACAAGGTTTTTTCTCAGCCTTCTTCTGGCCTTATTACGACAAAAATTATCGATCACAAATATTGTTCATGGTCACTGATTACAATTATTTTAGATAAAGCGTCACAAATCAGCTGACTTTCGCGCACAATCTCTACCTATTTTCGTAGTGTTGTGTGCGCCGGTCGTTCACTGCGCGATGCGCGGGAGTGTGTTCTCAATTCTCATGTATGTCATTAACATGTATCGTCAACCTACTAGGAAGAAGGACGACCTAGTTAAAATTGCAATACGTCTCTGGATGCAGACTGCTTCCAGCTGTGAATATCCAGGGGGAGGGGTATGTTCAGCAGCTATGGCTAAAGAGAGGGGGGAGCTCACAGAGATCCCTAAGGGTTGTCGTGCACGAGCGAGAGAGACAGTGTGCGAATGAGAGAGACTCACCGGACCATGTCCCTGTGCGGCGGGTAGCCGGGCACCTGCACGCTGACGCCGCTGCTGATGTAGGCGTGCGGGTTGTCGTGCACGAGCGAGAGAGACAGTGTGCGAATGAGAGAGACTCACCGGACCATGTCCCTGTGCGGCGGGTAGCCGGGCACCTGCACGCTGACGCCGCTGCTGATGTAGGCGTGCGGGTTGTCGTGCACGAGCGAGAGAGACAGTGTGCGAATGAGAGAGACTCACCGGACCATGTCCCTGTGCGGCGGGTAGCCGGGCACCTGCACGCTGACGCCGCTGCTGATGTAGGCGTGCGGGTTGTCGTGCACGAGCGAGAGAGACAGTGTGCGAATGAGAGAGACTCACCGGACCATGTCCCTGTGCGGCGGGTAGCCGGGCACCTGCACGCTGACGCCGCTGCTGATGTAGGCGTGCGGGTTGTCGTGCACGAGCGAGAGAGACAGTGTGCGAATGAGAGAGACTCACCGGACCATGTCCCTGTGCGGCGGGTAGCCGGGCACCTGCACGCTGACGCCGCTGCTGATGTAGGCGTGCGGGTTGTCGTGCACGAGCGAGAGAGACAGTGTGCGAATGAGAGAGACTCACCGGACCATGTCCCTGTGCGGCGGGTAGCCGGGCACCTGCACGCTGACGCCGCTGCTGATGTAGGCGTGCGGGTTGTCGTGCACGAGCGAGAGAGACAGTGTGCGAATGAGAGAGACTCACCGGACCATGTCCCTGTGCGGCGGGTAGCCGGGCACCTGCACGCTGACGCCGCTGCTGATGTAGGCGTGCGGGTTGTCGTGCACGAGCGAGAGAGACAGTGTGCGAATGAGAGAGACTCACCGGACCATGTCCCTGTGCGGCGGGTAGCCGGGCACCTGCACGCTGACGCCGCTGCTGATGTAGGCGTGCGGGTTGTCGTGCACGAGCGAGAGAGACAGTGTGCGAATGAGAGAGACTCACCGGACCATGTCCCTGTGCGGCGGGTAGCCGGGCACCTGCACGCTGACGCCGCTGCTGATGTAGGCGTGCGGGTTGTCGTGCACGAGCGAGAGAGACAGTGTGCGAATGAGAGAGACTCACCGGACCATGTCCCTGTGCGGCGGATAGCCGGGCACCTGCACGCTGACGCCGCTGCTGATGTAGGCGTGCGGGTTGTCGTGCACGAGCGAGAGAGACAGTGTGCGAATGAGAGAGACTCACCGGACCATGTCCCTGTGCGGCGGATAGCCGGGCACCTGCACGCTGACGCCGCTGCTGATGTAGGCGTGCGGGTTGTCGTGCACGAGCGAGAGAGACAGTGTGCGAATGAGAGAGACTCACCGGACCATGTCCCTGTGCGGCGGGTAGCCGGGCACCTGCACGCTGACGCCGCTGCTGATGTAGGCGTGCGGGTTGTCGTGCACGAGCGAGAGAGACAGTGTGCGAATGAGAGAGACTCACCGGACCATGTCCCTGTGCGGCGGGTAGCCGGGCACCTGCACGCTGACGCCGCTGCTGATGTAGGCGTGCGGGTTGTCGTGCACGAGCGAGAGAGACAGTGTGCGAATGAGAGAGACTCACCGGACCATGTCCCTGTGCGGCGGGTAGCCGGGCACCTGCACGCTGACGCCGCTGCTGATGTAGGCGTGCGGGTTGTCGTGCACGAGCGAGAGAGACAGTGTGCGAATGAGAGAGACTCACCGGACCATGTCCCTGTGCGGCGGATAGCCGGGCACCTGCACGCTGACGCCGCTGCTGATGTAGGCGTGCGGGTTGTCGTGCACGAGCGAGAGAGACAGTGTGCGAATGAGAGAGACTCACCGGACCATGTCCCTGTGCGGCGGATAGCCGGGCACCTGCACGCTGACGCCGCTGCTGATGTAGGCGTGCGGGTTGTCGTGCACGAGCGAGAGAGACAGTGTGCGAATGAGAGAGACTCACCGGACCATGTCCCTGTGCGGCGGGTAGCCGGGCACCTGCACGCTGACGCCGCTGCTGATGTAGGCGTGCGGGTTGTCGTGCACGAGCGAGAGAGACAGTGTGCGAATGAGAGAGACTCACCGGACCATGTCCCTGTGCGGCGGATAGCCGGGCACCTGCACGCTGACGCCGCTGCTGATGTAGGCGTGCGGGTTGTCGTGCACGAGCGAGAGAGACAGTGTGCGAATGAGAGAGACTCACCGGACCATGTCCCTGTGCGGCGGGTAGCCGGGCACCTGCACGCTGACGCCGCTGCTGATGTAGGCGTGCGGGTTGTCGCGCACGAGCGCGCCGTCGCTGCTGAGCTGCGCGGCGCGCCGCAGGATCACGAAGTCCCGCGGGGCGATGATGCCGCGCCCTCCGCCCGCCGTCACCTGGTACGACAGGTCCACGCCGTCGCCTATCTCCTGCAATGCACATGTCTATTTTAATACATACATACATATACAACGTGTAACAGGATTAATTCACAACCTCAGACACCCCAACTTAAAAATATTATTGGAATCATAGTGGAAGCTTGAAATTGTACTCCGAAGATTACAAAAAATATTTATTTATGAAATTAGTTATACCAAATATAGGCGCGCAACATGGTCATCTTACGAATAAAGTGCACTACTGTATAATACACACGCGCGCGGACACGCACACATGTTCACAAGGCCTATTCACACGAGTACCTACGCGACTGGCCCGAACGCCGCGCCGCGCCGCGCCGGCGGAAACAGCCGACAATAAACGAAATACAAATTTCGTACGTAACTGATTACCGGGTAGTTTTGTAAACCAATTATTATTTATTTACTGTGTAAGCTTATCATTATTATTTTAGCTACAAAACGAAAAATTTTAACTTACATTGTAATGGGCACGAAGACAACACAAGACTTTTCTTGCATTCATCGGTTATTAAATTATGTATAATATGTATTATTAATTTAACTTCTGTTTAACCTAGTTCATACAGGCAGGCATGATACAGGCATTATTTATTTTGCATTGCTGATGAATTGCATGACGCAATATCATACAACGAAGACTAGATTGGGAATAATAACAAAAAAATAAAAACAAAATTAACTTACATAATAAATGGTACTCATACGGCGACTTCTTGTAAAAATATTTTCCAAATGTCCACCACCTTACTCAATACATCTAAATGCAAGTTTGCGTAATTAGTCACGTAATTTATCTAAAACTTCAGTGTCACTCTTAACTTTTTGGAACGCTGCCACTATCCTACTTTTTAGTTCCTCCACACTAGTAGTTTCACTGAAGTATACCAGAGATTTAATACGTCCCCACAAAAAAAAAAACTCAAGAGGCGTCAAGTCAGGTGACCTAGGAGGCCATTGCACGGGCCCGCCGCGAGCGATCCAATTCTAAGATAGCCACTCTAATCGTGGTGCGTAATCACGTGGAATTAGGTCCTGACAGCTTCTCAGGTGGAAACGACGCTCGCCGTCACCGTGAAGCGTTCGCCACACGTTTTTCGCGGAACTACCCTACACCGACCGCCCAAACCTTTTAAGATTCCGCCGCGCGCGCCATCGTTTGTCGGATGATTCAAATTTCATTAAACAATAGCTGCGTCTTGCTCTGTCTAACCGTTGTTAAATATGCGGAAAAGAGAATATGGTAATTATTTATTTTGGTAGGTTATTACGTTTATTCAGGCCTATCGTTGTGTGCGTTTGTTTAATGCTTGATTGTTTGCGAATTTGAAAGGACCTTTATGATTGTCGAAATAAAGTTCATGTTTGTTTATTATTTGATTTATTAAAGTATTCGTTTATTATGTCATTTAGAAAGGACCTTATACTCTGGAGTTACGTTTCAATTTCGTTTGTTCGGTGCATTAAAGGAAAGGGTGTCTGTTATTTACTAAGTTTTAATTAATTATTTAAAAAAAAAAAAACCTATAGAAAAAAGTGTTGATATCGATTCAGTAGCTGATTCTGAACCTACTACTTTCGGCTTTTTCATTCAATTCTGTTACTCGTTGTATACCGGGTGTTCTCAATCTTTACAATATTAAAGCAACGAAATTAACAGTCCTATCTCTGAAGGTTTTTAAGTAACAGCGTTTTTAGTGAAAATTCGAAGAATTCTTTGACCACCACTTTTGCTAAGGTTAGATTAAAGAAATCAAATGGTATTAGTCTCACCTTTATAAGTTCGCTTTTGAGTATGGTGGGGTTCCAATCGGGTAGTTTGGTGATGTTGTTCTTGAACTCCTCGTACAAGAACTTCGGTGGGCACTCTACTACTCCCTGCAATTGAAAAAGCGGTAAATTAATATAGTTATAGTAAATTCTTCAAAATAGAATACTTCCACCAGGTCACTAAGTAAAGCTCATAAGAATTCAGTAAATGCAGGCTGCATCCAACAAGCATGTGTTCTTTAAATATGTAGTTTTTATTTTATTTTACGGGGATCATAAATTTGAAATCTATGATTTGGTAACGACGTGACCTCTTCAACCCCTTCTCTACACAAACTTCGTTTATAACTAAGCGGCTTATTACAATTAGCCATAAAAGAGATCTTACCGTAAACCTGTAGACCTTCCCAAAGAGCTCCGTCCGACGGGACTCGACCACGTCGCCCTTGTGGGCCCCTCTCTTCTCCACATTCCAATTGGGCAGCGTGACGATGCGCCAGGCGTTCATCATGCTCTCGTCCGCCTGCGCCTTGTACTCATCGATCTGGGGACAAGAAATAATCTTCAGGCACAAGACGTGTACTGGTGTACGTAGATCTTCCATATGACGACGATGTGATGTCAGACATCTACCTACAAGCTGGACGGATCAACGTATCCAATAGCTCACCGTGCAAAACGATCAGATGAGCCAAAACACACAAACATATGTAAAGAAATTATATTTCTTTAATAGTTGTCAAAACAGGAATTTAATATAAGATAGATGGCGCTGTGTACTACGGTCGTCAATGCAGTTCTATCAAAGTTGCGTAAGAATTTTAAAGATGGAAACGGTTAATGAGAAGTGACATGTTCTAGAAATAACGTGAAAAGGAATCGACAAATCTATTACTAAACTTTAAATGTCGTTTCTTTGGATTTTCAGGTAGGATGTGCAATTAGAATAATAAATACTTTATAATTTAACTATGTAAACTTATGTTAAAATAAAAATCTTTGGATTTTCAGAGCAACACATCTTTGATTTATTGATTCCTAAATAATCTGGACAATTGTCTTATACATATACACTATTGTTTACGGTTGTGAGATTCACACGTTTCTGGCTTGTTTCCGACATCGGAAAGCTTTTTGTATATTCCGATACCCTCGAAATATGAATTGTGAGTATAGGACTATGTGTGTGCATAATTACTATAAATTCTTTTTTACGTTTTACTGTTCAATCAATAAAAAAATATAGAATGTAGATAGCGACAAATTGTTAATATATTTTATAGAGTGACCAGTGGACCGTGCTATTAAAACTCACAACGAACTGATTAATTTTGTATATTTAATTAATAAAGTAGATAAATCACTCATACATTAACTGCATTCACTTTTAGAAGGTCGTACTCGCAACATAGTAAATGGAGACTATTTTATCCAATTATAATGTTATCTAGGTGTATAAAACTTATTTAGTGAACCAAATAAAAATAAACATTCACTACAATAACTCTTTTTTTATCGAAATATTTTTATAGTTATGTGAGCAGTCAGCACACGAACACCCACGACGCTTGAGGAATCGTCAATACGGTGATGTCGATGAACAATCATAATCTAGACCAAATAGATTAGAATAGCAGAGTCAGCCACTAGGAACGTACAATCGAAACATTAATCCCGCTTTCACATGTTTGAACGAAACAACAGGCAATAAAAATGTAGACCTTAAAGTACCAGTTTCAAGAGTCCCAGATTGGCTTATACCTGGTTGTATTAAAAATACCAGAAAAAAGTAAAATATAAGTAAGTGAGATAAACATAGAAATATCCTGTACTGCTATCCTCCTCCAGGTACCAGCAGAATAACCAGCGCTTTGCTCCCTGGAGCATTGCATGTCGCTGAGCTAGGCCTGACTGCAGCTACAATATCCCAAATATGTATTCGTATTAACTACCTGTATTGATGTTTTTTTAACATTGTTTTGTGTCTATTGTAGATAAAATAATCTATCTATCTACTGTCCAGTTTCTATGAGCCTCCTACTCCCACATCATCCACCACTTTACCCACCACTATCTCTCAACTTACAGTCAACCACGTGGGATTAAATTCCTCCTTAACGACTTCCTTGTTGAATATAATCCGCATCCAGGTGGCCAGCGCGCCGCTGATCTTGGACAGCTTAGACTCATACTCCTCATGGTCTTTCACATTAGCCAGCTCTGCCAGTTCCTTCTCAGCCTGCTCTGGGTCAATGTTGGGCACCTCGGTGGACGGTAGATGCTTATCCATTGTTTTTCACTTACACTTTTGTTCACTTTCTGAATGTTATTTATTTGTCTTTTGTATGTTGTAGTTTATTTATGTGCCTATTTTCTATAGTAAAAATATTGAGGTTATGAATTTATTATACCCTACAGTAAAATTGAGTAGAATTAATTATAGTTATGAATTGACCCAAAAAAAAAGCATGAGACTATTTAGACAGATCTGGGAATTAATGCTTTGTGCTATTATAAATTGGGGAAATAACGAAACGTCAAAGTACCAGGACAACATAGACGCCAAAGAACGAAGAGTTATTGGTCAAACATTTTTTATAAGTTTCCGTGAAGATACGAACGAAAACCCAAACTTATACGGTCTACCACCTATTTGCCTCATATTGAAGACACTAGACAGTAACTTATATAATTTATGCGAATATTAAAAAATTTGCAATCCTTAAAAAATATCTCATGTTCACTAAATCAAACCCAATATCACCCACATCTTAAGCCGACGCGTCGTCGAATATTAAGTAATTAAAATTAAATTGTAAAATAGAATCGATTACATGCAAATTTCGAGATATCGATATTATCCCTATTATGTCAGACTTAACGCTTCGGCGATAGCGTATGATATATGGGATAAGATAAATCAATGCAATTTCTCACGTGTAGTAAAAGTGTGTTTAAACTTTAAACATGCTGATTTACTACGAAATAATATGTTTAATAAAATGAAACAATACATACATAAACTCACGCCTTTTTCCCAGAAGGGGTAGGCAGAGGTGCTACCAGGACACTCACATTTTCGCCTAGTGTGTTCCGTCCCATGATGTGATAGGGGGCGAGCCTATCGTCATAACGGGCACAAATTCCTGACTCAGAACTGATAATAAATTGAAAAATCCAATATCACTTTGCCCGACCCAGGTTCGAACCCGATAGGTACATCAGCTTTGTAGTCGTACCGTAGTACAACTACGCCACCGAGGCAGTCAAATAAAACAATATATTGTATTGAACAGAAAGTCCATCGCCGGAAATTCTTCCGTTGGGCACGAGGTATTCATGAGAGTATAACAATATTCTTTAACCATCTCTTTCTCACAAGTTTATGTCCATCCATGTAGGTATTCCATAACCACAATAAAGGCCCGTATTGGTTTATTTCTGTGTCACATTTTTATATTATTTGAGCAAGATTTAAATGAATGGGCATAACATAAAAAATCTGGGTTAAGTATTTTTTAACTTGAAATAAATATTTATAATTTTTGGTTTAATTTAGAACCATTTAATGTCACCTTAAACATACATTATTGCACTTTATTAAACGATTCATATAAATACACACATCTCTTTACTTTTTATAGTAAAAGCATTTCTTTTCTCGCTATAAATTAAGACCTTAACTTTTAAAGATCGAACACATATTTAATAAACACCGTTTTAACTCTAAAAGAAGTCAAGTTTTCTGATTTTTATTATCTTATTTTAAACCACTTCACGGTATTGCTTTCGTATTTTAATTTAAATAAAGTAAATTGAACGTTAGAATCACTCCTATTCATTTATGTTGACCTGGTACTTTGTACTTTCCATACAAAGAGTTTTGCTCTTTCTGTTTTATGTTGTCCTAGTCCTAATTATGAATTCACTGTAATTATTGATATCACTGCATTTTATGTAAAAATACGCTCCTACAATTTTATACTAGCCTGGTACTTTTCAATTTAATTACACTTAAAATAAGCAAACACGCTCGCACTTTATCATCACCCACTAAGGACTGAGTTTCATTATCGGAGACCTAATTATTATAACAGAATTATCTCTAAATTCACGTTTGTACGTGTGCAAAGTCTAACCAAATGTCATTTTGTATGACTCAATCGTAATAACTAGACACATAACCTATTGTTTGACGATTAAAGACGACGGTAATATTTTGTTCTTTAAACGTATTTGGTAATGAGAAATTAAAATACTAGGAGATCAGCAATAGCCAAGAGACTCGACAATCGTACAATTACAAAGCAAAACGGACATACGTTAAAGCATTGTGCTCTCAGGAGCATCACTATTGGCACACAATACTAGCTTGATCACTGTGAAGTGTGAACTTTAAAGCACGACTATATTAAAATAGATGCAAAAAACTTATCAGATTTTTTCTATATCAAGACGACTAGATCGAATAACACACTACTTCCTGTATTATAGTTGTATCTAAATATGTATCCATACAATAAGCGAATTTAATAAAATCGCACATTATTTGTCTGAGTTTTTAAATGTCAAGGGACTGTTAGATAATTTAATCCTAATACATGTGTTAAACCACAAAAAACGTCATTATACTTTACACATAGGTATTTTTAGAATAATCGAATCGAAGATTATATCATTCACTAAACGAAACCAAATAACCACAACTAACAATGTAAATCAGAGAAAATAAAACAAAAGACGGCACTAGTCGTTTTTCAACCGCACGTCACACAGAACTGTAATGATTATAAAATTCTACACGTTTACGCAATAATTATAACCTGTAATTATGATAATGCACTGATAATGTGTAACATACGGTAGCAGAAACACTAGGTACTCAAATGGACTGTGAACCGAATGAACCTGTTTATAAGAACACATTAATTGGCGTACATTGATGGCCGTTGTGAACGGTACTACAATGGGACATTCGACATCGATTAGACGAGAAATTTAATTTCTGAATTGTCTATATAAAGAAAAATCTTGAATATGGATGTAATGAAGGCATGAATGACTTATCAAAATAAATTTTAGAGTCATGTAATTTTATTTCCGTATTTTTCTGGTGTCAGAATTATAATATGATCGTAGAATGTTTCTACATAAATAAATACAAATGTACTTATATCGATAAGTAATAAATTAGGCGGAAATGAACACAGTTGAGTTATCGACTTTTTTGCAAATTCATATTCAATTATCACGTTTTATTATCGCGATATGATTGACTTACATTATAAAATCTGTCAACCACAGTAAAAAATAGAGGTATGTGAAGAATACGAAAAACTGACCTAGGAGGTGGACTAAACCCTTTTTTTAAGAGGAATGGGCATTAGGCTTCCCTTTAGGTATCCCGGGGGAGGCCGAAAGGGGTATGTTAGTGTCACTGGCCT
Source organism: Deilephila elpenor (assembly GCA_949752805.1). Classification (NCBI taxonomy): domain Eukaryota; kingdom Metazoa; phylum Arthropoda; class Insecta; order Lepidoptera; family Sphingidae; genus Deilephila; species Deilephila elpenor. The sequence goes on along the minus strand of OX457104.1, from coordinate 13,672,771 downwards.
TCCAGCTCAACACAATGCGGACGTTGTGACTGAGCTGGGTCCCTGACTCCCTAGCAATACCTACGCCAGCATACTGACTAAAAACCCCTCGATAACGGTCACACGCATTATGGGCCGCACCGGACATCCCAGGACGAAGAGCGCCCCTTTTTACGGTGGACTAAACCCTTACCCTCACTTGATCATGAAGCATGCCGGTTAGAAATATAAAAAAAAATTGTTAACTTTAAAGTTTAAAGTGGTATAATAATAATTTAGAGTAGCGACAAGAGAAAAAAGTGCGTACGCGATAATTTTATACACACGACATAGGAATTGATTATAATCATTGCTAATAATTATTTGCATAAATTAATTAAATAGTCTGATAATACTATTACTTTATAATCTTGTGCCTCGTGTAAATACAAATTTTTTTTTTGTTCATCTGTCTAATGTACGAAAACACATATTGTAACGAGTTGAGGTTATACCTCTAATTTCACTTAACGATTTCGAATTAACCATCATATAATCTTACTATATATATTTTTATAATAGTGTAAGCCCGTTAAGTTCCACTAATTAATCGAACTCCACTTAACAATTTCGAATTAACCTTTTACCATTTAACCTTTTTTTTATAATACTCTAGGCCCGTTAAAATCTACTAATTTATCGAAGAGTCAAACATACGATACAATTCAACAATATATAAACCGAATCCAAGGTTAGTATACAAATAAACGCATACATTATCAACAAAAACACGTCTAATATAACCAGTTGTATTCACGGGCTAACGCAAAGGCGAACGGCTGTTGACCTAGCGGAAAAAATAAAACAAATGCGAAAAAAAATGTTATTACGATAGCAGCTTATGTAGTCTTTATAGAGGTCGTCTCTACATTTAATAAAGTTTAAAATTCAATTACTGATAACAATCAACAAATATTAATGATGAATACAAAAAAGATACACGTCCATGGCAGACAAAGATAACCCTATTGGAATTTCTACAAGACTTAACTGATAGAAATATATACTTTTAAAGCACTGACAGTTCAATAGACTAAATTTTGCTAAAGTAATAACATTTTTACTAAATCTGTAAAAAAATTATGCGACGATTTAAACATTGTACCATACCCATAAAAAGTAGAAGCGATTTTAAAAATTATACAATCAAACTTATTAAAATGTTATAAATAAATGACGTAATACTTCAGAGAATTACAAACTCATCACACAAAATAACGATTCAATAACACAAGTTAAAACATAACTAACGCATTTAAGCGACAAATTTCAACAGTGCGAGGTAAACTCACCGTGTAGACGCGCGGCTCGAATTTTGTTTCTATCGCCCCCATTAGCCCGTTCAGTTACTAATAAGCCGAGATCTTCGAATTAATAGTAACGTATAGCACCGGTGACTCACGTGCCTACAAGTCAACCTCCTTGGCGAATACTGATCGCCAAGGAGGCCGCTTTTGTTTTATATTTTGGCAGTAGTGTTCCATCGACCATTTTAAATTGACCTTCTTTGTGTACGTTTTCCGGTTCTATGAAGGATCCATTTATATTGTTGAATCTACCCAATGGATTTGTATGTTTATCGTATTGCGTATTTATATCAAGATGGGTTTTTAAGTTGTTGAGCTGCGTCAGCGCAGTTAAGAGATAAACCTTAGTTTTATCATCTTTAACACCAATAGCTCGAATTATTTTATTGATATCTTTAGTGTGTCAATTAGCATTAACTTTATTGCATGTGCAGTAAATTTCCATTATTACTATTTTTTATAACTGTACGGATATATTCAGATTAATATCCCATAGTTGATATAATGATCGTGTTATTAATTATTCAAATAGATACATTTATCTGATTGCACAAGAAATATATTAAATTAATGCAGATCTGAAATCTATTTTGCTGACCGTAGATGCATCTCCAATAACAAATTTAGTTTCTTTTATAAATTAAAAGTCCACTATATATCGAAAAATATATTACATAAACAAATTATATATTCGGAGTAAATCTAAGTAGGTGGTGTTTCTTTAACAGAGGACTTTTTGTGGCTCGGAATAATTATGTTGATGATGAGAACATAAATTATTATAAAGTCAGTATTGATATATCAAACAAACACTGTTGGGTCATTTTCGTGGCCGAAATTGTACTCTTTAATCTATATAGATGAACGAAACTTCACTAACTAGGGCCCGATTAGCCTTAATTAATTGATTCATCATTGGTCTGTCATCCGTTTGTCATTGGATCGACGGTGTATCAACCCACGATTAATTATTAGGGGATATTACTCCCGTACTCAGAGACATTTAATGTCAATTAAATCATTACTAAGTGTAGATTTTACAAAGAGAATCTATACTAACGAACAATTTAATTGAAATTAAACGTCTCTGAACGCGGCAGTTAGACAACTATAGTTAAATAGGTGACTTTTTATACAGGGTATATCAAGACCGCGACCGAAAACGAAGCCAGGAGGTAGTATTAGTGATATCAAACACAAAGCAAGTAAAAATTTTACAATAAAAATCGTCAATTTTTTTTTGTAATTTTTTACTTATCGTCGTATTTGAGTAATAAATACATAGTTTTTTGAAAATTATGACGTACACCACTTTATTTTTAAACACACAATGGTACGTAAGGGTTTAAATTACTATTTTTGCAAAAACTAGGTATTTACCCCTCAAAAACGATGATTTTTTAAAAATTGTAAAAAAAAATCCGTCGCTGTTTTTTCAATATTTTTAGTTGCATTGTGTCTGTAGCCGCTAAAACTACCACCTGGCTTCGTTTTCGGTCGCGGTCTAGATATACCCTGTATATTAGGTTCGGTAATCGGACGCAACCTGCTGGCTGCAGGTCATGTGATGGTAAGTGATCATGGACATCCACAACCCTTTGGTCGTAGAAATGTTGCCTACCCATCGACTTCTATCCGATTTATTATTTTGTTTTTTTTTTTATTTTATGAATATAGAGAAATTTACACTTAGTTGCTTTTTTTTTATAGCAAATATTAGATTTTATGACAATGATTCGGGCGCAGTGGTTAAGAAAAACGCTTATCTGGGCTGGAGCTAGTATGAAGTCCTTCAGATATTTTTCCTGGTCAGCCGTTTGTGCATGTAATTTTTGTTTGTATAGGCATTCACAATAAATAACGAATCTTGAGCCTCCTCTAATATGTTTTAAGTCGACAGACGAATTTGTGAAATAGTAACGCAAAACACACTGTTATCTTTGTTATTAGAAAACGCAAAATATTAATGTATTATATGCCTATTGCAAATATTTTATCTGTGGTAGTAACAATATAATCCGATCAAAGGAGATAAGGACGCGATTTGGAATACCATGGCCAAATGTTAATCGTATCTTCCGCGGCGCAGTTAGCTCACAGCCGGTTGCGAAGTGAGGGATCGCGGGTTCGATCCCGCAACAAGACAAATTTTGCCCACAAATATTAATTACGGGGCTGGGTGCTATGAGCCCGAAAGTCTGTAGTAATTTCTGCCAATGACAGAATACTTAGGTATCTTAGTTCTTACTGCCAAGACAGAACAAGGTGTGTGACTGTCCGGTCCATAGTTCATTTAAGTTTTTTTGTTCACATCAATGATCTAATGCTGAACAAGGATCTCTTTTCAAATTGAGAAAAGACAGACGGACTTCGCAGGACTCAAATACTTGTGAAATTTATGAGTATCTTTTTGACGTTTCCCGTCATCATTAAAGTGATTGGTAAGATGAGCTACAATAAACTACGAAAACGAATGTACTGCAAATAACATGGTGATAACAGTAGGTATAATAATATTTACTGGCTATAGGTTATTGAGATTATTAAAATAAATTAGTTTTGAAGCGCAGCAACAATATTAACAAATGTTTACAAATTAATATTTAATGTCACGTCTACATATCTGTATAATTATTGAATTAAAATTACAATCAGAAATACAACAAACTAGATTCAGTAATAAAAAAAGTTATAATTTCGAATATGAAGAGTAACTTTCTTAAGAACAGGAAACGGGGTAAGAAAATAATAAGGAGAGAAGTCTGTGCCCCAGTTTAGAGGCACCAGTAAAGGTACTGCGCCAGGTGGCCACGTGAATAAAAATCAAAGGGGTTGTAGCCCTGGTTATCTGGTGCCGCCCCTAATGCGCCTATAACTACCGGCGGTTATAGTCGGCTGTTGGCTTAGATCGAAACTCGTCCTGGTCGCAATATCCTAAATTGTGCCAAGCCAGTGATACCGATATTCCCTTTCTGCCTTCGCCGAATCGAAAAGGGGAGCTTAACTTTCCTCTCATTAAAAAGACTTGGACTCTAGTTTACGTCAGTAGCCCTTTGTGACCTTGTGAATTAATAAGTAAAAAAGAAATCAGATTTCTCATCCTTAGATATATCCAGTAATATAAGTTCCTACGGCCACATAATAATATCCTGAACAATTCGTAATTTGCCGCCGCAATAAAGCAAACCTAAAAATTAACAGCACATATTTTTCTACAGTTAATTAGATAGTTTCCAAAAGCTGAAATCAATAACAACGTGATTAAAATGATTAGGTAGTGATTGAATGTCACATAATTATCGTTAATTATAGGCCCATTTTTGCTAATCTCAAGACGTGTTATCTTCGTTAATCCTGACAAGCATGTGATTCGTTGATCACGCACGCACGCACGTACGCACGGACGGGTAAACGTCCCAAACTGTTAAATCCCCGATATTTAGTTCTAAGATAAGCTGTCGGTAGCGATTTCATCTGAACACCTTAGAACCTAAAGCAACGCGTACTATGCGGTTTCAGCAACGCGCGAGTAACACCTCTGGTGTAGCAGACGTCCGTAGGCAACGGTAACTGATTATAATCAGGCGAACCGTAAGATTGTTTGCCTTCTTCATGGTAAAAAAATCAGTTTGTCAAATTAGTACATACATACATAAATCCACGCCTTTTTCTCATAAGGGGTAGGCAGAAGTACTACCAGGACACCCACATTTCGCCTTGAATATTCCGTCCCACGATGTGAGGGGGCGACCTATCGCCATATCGGGCACAAATTCCTAACTAAGCTACGGGCTGATAATGAATAGAAAAATCCAATATCACTTGGCCTGACCCGGGATTCGAACCCGAAACCTCGGTGTTGTATTCGTACCGTAGTACAACTACGCCACCGAGGCCACTCTTAAAAATATACAAACATTTTTTTTCCAATTTAAAATAAAATATCCATATCATAAAAGATATGAAACAAATTTAAATACCGAATCTAGGTCATTGATATCGTATCACTTATCAACTTCAAGGTTGCTAAAAAATATGGGAAATTTATTCACATGGCAACATTAATATTGTAATATTGATTTGGTAAATTAATCACAAACATATTTTAATACTCGGCAAACACTATCTATATGATAAATACGACACTATACACTATTATAAAAACTGATTTCTTATATAGAAGCACAAATTATTCAACAACAAAATATTACAATAACATAACCCACGCTTGCGACTTGTTTACGTTTTTACTGAGAAAAATAGAGATGTTTTGCGTTTAATAGAAAAATCGATTGTAGTATCGAAGAATCGATTTTAAAATAAAATCTGGATTTAAGGAATTCCTAGGCTATATAAATTAATTACTGCGTATCTTGATAAAAAAAAAATGTTGTTGGCGAGTGAAAGTCATTTAAATGATCAGTAAAAAAATACTGTACAATTAATTCGGTCTAATATTATTTAGTAATAATTAATGTTACTTGATTTTTTTACGTTGTGTTTATTCATTTTACTGTGGTTGATAATATAAACATTTTATTTTACTGTTTTTTGAAAAATCACTATTATACTTATTCGATTTTTTTTTTAATTTTAATGAATTTGTAATCATTGCCTTTCGTAGATCTCTGTATAAAACGCTTCAATATTTATTTCTAAAATGTTATAGAGTATTAATCGAAATAGATTTACTATATTTATCGGAATCGCTTTAAATATAAATATGATCGGCAATAACGGCCATACTCTACCTAGGAATCCGGTATTTATCAGAACGACATTTAACGCAGTGCTGCCACTGAAGGAATCATAATATTCCGACAATATTTTTTTTAATTGAAATTATGTTACTAGATAAATTCTGTGATTAGTGAAACCGTAAGTTATGTAGGATGGCTTATATCACAAAATCTTCGTTTAACAATTTCTATGGTAAAGTTGGCAAGAAGTTGATTGTAAGATGAAATATGACGAGTGTGATCCTCGAATCGACACGACCGTTTGTGTGGGTTAATATTTATATCTGGTTTTGGTGTATGATGTATATAGTCTGAAATTCCCGTATAATGCCGATCACACATATTAAATATCCTTTGACCATGTAACCTTAAATCTTAGGAACGTGAACGAGGCCGAAAAGACTCTCTTAGTTTCTGATAGTGGGGTCAGGACTATGCATGGGACTGTTGGGTGTATTTATTTATTTTATTAACTGTCCAATATATTATAACCCTACCTGTTCCTGCGTCAGGATGACTTGTTCCCCGGGCCGTCGCGGCCTGGGACTCGACTCTGGGGTCTCTACAGGCGAGAACCACTTGACCGTGGACTCCGCGTACGCGGACTGCGCGCCGGGACCCGTGGGCGCCAGCAGGGGACTCCGCTCTGATACCCTTCGTTGTACTACTGGAGACAAAGGAGATGTGTAGAGAATTGTTGTTAGGACGTTTCTGTGTTGTTGTTTTTTTTTATTGCGGTGAATTTTTCATACTAAGATCTATAGTAGTCTAACTCCCTCTCTTTCTCTTCAGCCACAGAAGTCCACTGCCGATCTTAGGGGGAGGAAAATCTCCACATCGCGTCGGTCTTAATATTATCATACATACTTACATAAACAACAATATTGCGTAAAAAGCGTAACTATTGACAGTATTGCGTCAATACAATGTATCAGGTCTGAACTCTGACGTCATTCAGGCAAAACTTTCTAAAATATTTACGTAAACCTCTGCAACATTTAGACACATATACACAGTATATTAAGACTGCGACCGAAAATGAAGCCAGATGGTACTATTAATGACTTCAGACAATACAAATGAAGATACGCAAAAGAAATCGATATTTTTTTTGGAAATTTTTACCTTTCGTCGTATTTGGGTGATAAATACATAGTTTTCCTAAAATAATTATGTATACCTCTTTATTTTTAAACTCGCAATGGTACGTGAGGGCTACCACAGAAATCCTCTTGTATTTATATTCTGTCCAATGATACGCTACTACCTACTCCAAACTACGTGCTTTATCACATGGTAATAATTACGACTTATCATATATTTCTACAATAATTATAAACCATATTTAATTTAAGAAGGTTTCATAGTAAATCCATACAACCTTTTTTTATGTATACCTCTATAATGGTACGACGAAGTGACTTCAACAGCCCTGGTAAGTGCAGTGTAGTCGAAAGAGAGTAACTACCAGTGACACGATTATCTGTTGCTAATCAAAATAATTATTTCGGCTTTTCCGCAACCTGATGTACATAGGTAGAAACTATATCCTACTTATCACTAATAGGGGTTTTCTTGGAGTAGGCCGGAATAATTGTGCCGACTCGAAAATAGCCTTTGAAGAAGAGGATGGAGGCCTATGTTCAGCAGTAGACTTCCTGTGGCTGAAGAGAGAGAGAGAGAAAGAAAGAGAGAGGGAGAGAGAGAGAAAGAAAGAATGAGAGAGAGAGAGAGAGGAAAGAGAAAAAATATAGGCTTAAAATTCCCAGTAACTACTTTATCTGGACTGTACTGCTCTTACGCTCAGATGCTATCTAGTCAATGGAGATGATGTTCGAAAAAGACCCCACTAGCACTTACATATAGAGTCTATAACTTGCTCTTGCGGCAGCACCCGGAAGTCCAGAAACCACGCCTCGCCCCAGGACAGGGTGAAGGAGGTCAGGATCAGGAACACCTGGTACACCGGCTGCGATGCGTTGGGCCACTGCAACAAACATGTATGTACATAATGTTTATCATCTATGGGAAGTCTGCTGCTGTGTATGTACAGTGTTGGAATTCATCATATTCATATCTTCAGCCATCATCCATAGTAATTCTGCTACATTGTATAAACTATTATCTTGACCCAGAGAATGTCCTTTACTTTAGAATTTGTGAACTTTTGCATGTCGTAGGTGAAAGTTTCAATTCTAGTTGAAGATCTGACGTGGCTGTTACCATAGGAAGAATTTTATAATTTGGTAGCATATTATAGTTGGCAGATCTAATCACGTTATTGGTGTAAGGTTGCGAAACCTTCAAAGGGTATTTAAACGTAATGCCTTAAAATGAAAATGAATAATGAAATTTTATCGCGATTCGGTTTAATTTTTACATTTTTTTAACGTCCCGATGTTTCGATTGCTTTACAGCTATACAATTTATATAAACTGTAAATTAAGGGTAGTTAAATTGTAACAGTTACTGAGCGGGTGACTAATACCTCAGTCCGCCCCGTAATGTCTTATGTCCGACTCTCAGGTCAACCAATCCCATCGCCAAAAACTAGGTCTTGCAAAATTTGATAATCGACAAATGAAGATAGGTAAGCCAATGTAACTTAGCATACGTAATACGAGTATATTCAATATGAAATACTTACATCATAAACAAATACTTTAGCTATGAGGAAGGCACACGTACCACTCGTTGACAGCTGAAACAAAAAAATCTATGGTGATACAGGGACGTAAAACATGCAGAAACAATTTATTAAAATAAAATTATTGTTTAACTAACATCATTATGAATTCTTAATTATTAAAAAAAATATAATACAATGGTTTCCATAATGATTAATTTAAATGATAATGTAATACGAAATCGAAGGTTCAAACTTGATTGTACTTATATAACAAAAAATAATAAAACTGTGATAATGATAAATGAGAGAAACCATTATACGAGTACATAATACATGAATACGTAAAATGGAAACGTGCTTCTAACGAAAATCTTCGTGCTAGGGTAAGATTCTATGGAGAAGTGTAGAAAAGTAACATTTGTTTGTAAATAAATGTGTTACAAATACATTCAATTAAACTGAATAAAATATTCATTGTTTTCTACGTTAACACTGGTAATATCAATGTTAACGGAAATGTATGTATGTAATCCGTCATTGTATATAATGCCTATGAAATATGTACGTATACAATTCCTAAAATAAATAGGAAAAATAATCTACTGCTCCTAGGAAATCTATACATTTCCGACGTATTACATTCGCGATGTTAATGAGTACAGCAGGTATGTGGAGCATTCCTCTGCACTTTTAATTATGCTAACCAATGCAGAGGTCTAGGTTCTAGGCAATGACAAAGGGAAGGTTATGTCAGATGATTAGCTTAAGAAAAATTATACGAGAACAAAGAAAAAAAAACAATAAAAGTAAAAAAAAAAAACGGAAATATGTACATTTCCTAGGAAAAGTTTGTATTACAGTATCTTCAAATGATTATTTCAAACTTTTCCTTAACATACTCGGAATTGTATACATTGCCTAGTAATTGTGTACAATTCCTAATTTTCATACATTTTCGGTAACATCAACACATTTAATAATGTACCTATCGTTTGTTAAGGCCTGACGACACAGGACTAATTAATTAAATGCAATTATTGTATGAGTAAATTATGATAAAAGAACTTAATATTGAATCACGGTGGAATTTCGACCACAAGTAAATGTTATTCTACAATTTCATCGGTAATATAAGATTGCTTGAGGCCAATTGACAGTCTTTATATCCATCAGAAATATGACTCTGTCTATCAGAACCCTTTTTGCCGTAGTCGGGTAAAAATAATGTTAATACTCACAGCAATAACGCTCCAGTTGTTTATAGACAGCACAGCGTAGAAGAGAAGCAGAAAGGCGAAACGTATGACGGCCACCAGCACTATGTCGAACAGCGAGCTTTTTATATTGTACTTAATTATTTCTTTATCAAATATTTGCTCAAGTGTCTCGCCGCGCATCTGTTGACAACGATTTATACTTCACTAGTGGATACATGTGACTTTGTCTAGGAAAGTATTACTATACCTTGCGTATATGAAGGAGAGCGGGATAGGAGAATATTGCAAAAACATGTTTAGCTGTGTCTACCTAATTCTGTTTGGATTACTCAATTAAATCAATGCAAAATTAAACATGTACTTGGCTTCATAACATTACAAAATGAAAAAAAAAAAACAATTCTTTACGGTCACTTATTTCAATCCAAAAAGTGGTTCGGTGGCTCAGTGAATGAGAATTCAGTAAAACAAAAGGTTGTGTAACCGAAATTTGAAAATGATTGTGTGATCAACCACTATTTGTTCCGAATATACAGGGTTATTTTTCAAAGACAGCACAGTTTTTAATGATCTCAAGAGTATGATACTAATTGCATGATGGAAAATATTCAAATTAGCACTTAATATTTCATTTATTTCCATTACAAAATATCCTAATCAATATTTAAATTACTATACTCAATATCTACTACGAGCACGGTCAACGGTTATTTTCAAAACCGCACGCGTTTGTGTGTGTTGTTTACTGTTTATGAATGGGCTTATTATGATAGTGCGTATTGTCTAATTAATTGGGTCTGTGCGTATAAAAATTATTGAACATTAAAAAAAAATTGCGTATATGCAAACGAGCAAAACTGATTATCTGATGGTCAGTGACGATGGCCGTCTATGAGCACCCACAACGCTGGAATCACGGATGTGTTGGCGGTCCATCAAATCGGGAGGGGAACAGGGGAGGAAGAAGGAGGGGAAGAGGAAAGGGGTATTATCCGGCAATCTCAGTCAACGAACGAAACGAGACAGCAATGCTGTCGCTTCAGGTCGATTACCTATGCGACAGTGGTACTGCCCCGGACGAGGATGCCTATTCATGCTGAGTCATGGCTTTCAACAACTGGATCTACCACATCCATTTTAATAAAGGACTTTATCCATGACTTTGTAACTCCTTTAAAATTTGTATACTTTAATGAAAATAACTGTGTTTATGATGAGATATTTAAATTTGGATTTTCTGATATCCACAAGAAACAATTGTAGGACAAAGGCTATGTGCGTGATTATGAGCTTATTTATTGTATTGGATGATAATTCCTTACCAATCTTGGTTCCAACTATTGTAGCCAATAAAACTATCACTATATTGAAAGCTGACCCAAAAAATATTGTAATGATTCACAAAATATATTTTATTTTCATTTGTATATTTAAACGTCATTAGTACACAATCTGTACATTTGTCAAAATATGTATTATTTACAGTGCGTTCCACTTGACGATCGCAACGACCACGCTCACGACCGCGATATTTACCGTTCCATTTGCTCGTGAGCGTTACGATCGCAAACCCAAGTGGAACGGGTTATGGGGCGTTTTGAGCGTTTAAGTAACAAATACTTATTTTAAAAAATATATATTTCATTACACAAATATATTATGATTGATAATAAACGTTTTTTATTGGTACTGACAATTAAATGCTCAGAAATAGTACCCATATTTTTTACATCTTTATTATTAAATACTTAATTTTTCAACAAGAAAAATCATAACAACTGTTAAATGTCGGCTAACTAGATTTTCATTTATAAAGTTGGGTTAAATTAATGACAATCGAAGAAAAACGTATAATTGCCTATTATTCAAAAACTGCAATTACTTTTTATAATATTATATTTACCTATGGCGGCACGTTGTGCATCAGCTGCAGAAACGGTCACCTCCACCAAAATATCCCACTCCGTATCATATAACGTAATTTTTCTTGTTCGGTTGACATTTTTCTTGTTTTGACCTTTTTAAAATCCCGCCAATTTTCTCAACGCGCACCACAACCCACCTCTTTACATGGGTCGTCGTGAGCGTATGTTATGAAGTCATCAATGACGTTTTCACCGCGACCACGACGATCGTGATCGTCAAATGGAACGGCGAAATGAGTGTTTTGAGCGCCGTGAACGCCAAATGGAACGCGCCCAGATGTATATTCAAGTGCGTTTCATTGTAAAATTTATTGGGGCGTAATAAGTCTTGTAGGTACATTAATAATAATTTATTTATTTATTTATTTAGTTAGCAAAAGAAAATAACAATTTTTTTTTCCTTAACACTAGATGCCATATAATTATTAACAGTGTTCTTTATTCACTGTCCTGCGCTAAGCTAGGCTTGTATTGCAGCGACAGTGTATCACAAATCACAGTTTCCTGGTTTATATTAGCCAACATTTGGTAATAGGCAGACGGCAAATAAAATAAAGTAGTTTTTATTTTTTAAATCTAATTACAAGATAAAGGAGGAACAATAGCTAATACTAATTCACTTATGGTATATAATATAATATTCTGTATGTTGAGAGTGGTGGTGTGCGTGTATATGTGTCAGTTAGTTGTGTGTGTGTGTGTGTGTGTGTGTGTGTGTGTGTGTGTGTGTAAGTGTGTGAGTGTGGAGACTTATGCAACAATGTTCATTATATCTTCGGTTTCGAGGTAATTAAGGTTTTGGAGCCAGGATTCGATTGTGCACTTTGCCTTGTGAGTAGACAGGTTTTTGAGTTTTAGTTTGTGGCAGATCTTGTTGTAGATGCATGGCAAAAGGAATTTAGGATGGCGTTTAGCGAATGTGGTACGTACTCTAGGGACTGGTGTTTTAAAAATTCTTTGTGTCGTTAGGGTTTCGAATTCGGGAGATTTCAAGGTAGCGCTGTGTATCATGGTCGCTGCTCTGACTATGAATAGTTGGCGCGCGCGCAATACTTTGGATTCGCTGTAAAGATTGTCAGTGTTATATCGAAACGGTTTGCAAAGCATAACTTTAAGAACTGCCCGTTGAGCTCTTTCCAGAATGATCATGGCGGTTTTGGCCGCGCCACCCCACACCCGTATGCAGTACAGAAGCAGAGACTGACAGAGGGCCTTGTATACCAATAGCAGTATATCAATTTGCGCTATATGTCTCAAACATTTCATGATGTATATGATTTTTCTAACCCGGGCTGATAACTTAGCTATGTGGATTTTATAGGAAAGGTGTTCGTCGATTTCAATGCCTAGGTATTTGATTGTGTCAGTACGCTGGATTGTACTGCAGTTACAAGACCGGTTGATCTGGTATGTGGGATTGCAAGTGTGTAATTTTATGAGTCGTTGGGATTGGGGTTGCGATCGACTGGTTTTGAAAAATGTTATGTATTTTGTTTTTGAGATGTTCAGTGTAAGTAAATTTTTGTTCATCCAGTCAGTAATTAATAAGAGTCCTTTTTCTGCCACATCATGTACTTTGTCCCAGGTATCATCTCGAAAAAGTAACACAGTGTCGTCGGCATAGCATATGACATGTGCATTATTGATAGTCAGGTTTAGGAGATCGTTTATGTAAATTAAGAATAGTGTTGGACCTAAAATACTGCCTTGGGGCACACCGTATTCTACTGTAGTTGTATCACTGCTTTCCGAACCAACTCTGACACACTGTTTTCGGTTTAAGAGGTAGCTACTAAACCAGTTGAAGGCAATTCCTCTTATTCCTATGCTACTTATTTTCTGTAAGAGTATTGGGTGTGAGACGGTATCAAATGCTTTTGTGAGGTCTAGAAATATGCCCAGACAGTGTTTGTTTTGGTCGAGAGCGTCAACTATTATATTGTCAAGCTTTATCACTGCGTCTTCTGTCGATTTTCCTCGTAAAAAACCAAATTGTTTATTCGATATAATATCGTGTTTTTCAAGAAAGTTAACTATTCTTTTGTTGACTATTTTTTCCAGAAGCTTAGAAAATATAGTCAACAATGAAATGGGCCGGTAGTTGGAAGGATTATTTTTGTCACCGGTTTTATGGATAGGTATAATTACTGCTGTTTTCCACGATTCAGGAAAAAGTCCAGTAGAAAGACTCAGATTGAAAATGTGCGTTATTGGTTTTAGTATTGAAGGTTTAATAAGTTTAATTAATAAAGATGTATAATTGTCAATCCCCGGTGATGTACCTAATTTTAAGTCGCTTATAAGGGAGCTAACTTCCACTTCGTCTGTTGGTCTCATAAAGAAGGATTGACTTAAACCTGTTTGAGACTTTACTGCGTTCGCCAATGAAGACTGAGTGGTGTTGAGTTTTAAAAGGGTATTGTTTGCCATTAATAATTAATATGACAGACTTTTGAAAGTAATAGATTATTTGCACGTGTATTTGAAAACTACTCCATGAACAACACTGTAACGACTTTGAAGTAGGATCAACAATAACCAATACAATGATTGATAAATATTAATCTGTCAGTCTGTTACAGTCGGTCTCTAAAACTTATCTATCTTTGAAAAAAAGGAAAGATAACTACCATTAGTATATGTCGATGCTAAAATATATATTTATTTTAGGATTCATGAATAAATATACGCACCATATAAATATATCTATCTAACATTGTATTGAAATAAAAGCGCATTGACATACTAAATAAATACACCCAAATAAATACACCCAACAGTCTCATACATAGTCCTGACCCCACACTAAGATCGAGTCTTGTGTCGTGGGTATCAGAAGCTACGAGAGACTTTTCGGTCTCACAAACACCCAGACCCGAAACAAATACCTGTGGATCACACAAATATTTGTTTCGGTGCGGGAATCGAACCCGCGGCCTCTCGTTTCACAGGCGGCGTCTAACCAACTGCGCCACGGAGGCTGTCGAACTACTAATGGTAAATACTAATGGTAGTAGTAGTCTATTAACTACTTGTTCAAGATAGGCTGCTTATAAAGACCGACCGATAAGGACACTAGCTTATCCTTGCCCTTCTCAAATTGAATAAAAACAATTGAGGTTGATCGTATCGCTGGTGGTAGACTTTAATGGAATTTATAATTGTATATTAATTATTGTAGACATGTTTATACGACAAGCAGATATGTTTTTCTGCATGTTATTACAAACTGCTATATTGATTACAGTAAATAATAACACAGTACTATGACAAAATGACTGTGACGTTAAAATAAAAACATTGTTCACACGATTATCGGAACAAAAAAGATAGGTACAATATGCATTGTTTTCATTTTTATCTGTATTTACATTTTAATAGATCTTGGACATTTAATTCTTATTCAGCTCTGGTCATGTTTTTTTTGTATAAAAACGCGCCAGCCCAATTGTGAGTAGAAAGTTAAAAATATCAAAGGTTACAGGTTCAATCCCAGTCATACATGTACATAACGCTTTCATCTTCCAACAGGTAGAGGTCAAAGGTTTCACTGGGGCACACCACATGCCAACCTTATCTTATTCTCAAGATGCTAGCCTAGTGGCTAGTGGCATGCATCTTTCCAACCGGTGGTAATTTGTATTAGATTTCACGTGTGTAATTAACAATCATGCATATTATTCTGACATCATCCAAGGTCTCTATGCGCTATGGGGTTGCAGATGTTCATGTTGCGATGATCATTTATCATCAGGTTAACCGTATACTCGTTTTTCCCTATAATATAAAAACAATCTAATAACAACAACTGGCCTTTTGACCACTTATTTATAAATATCACCCCTCATATCTTTAATTACAAGAAAGTAAAAGGTAAACAAAAATTACACTTCATATACATAAACTCACGCCTTTTTCCCAGAAGAGGTAGGCATAGGTGCAACCAGGACATCCAAGTTTCGCCTTGTATTTTACGTCCCAGGTGTGATAGGGGGCGGGCCTATAGCCATATCGGGCACAAATTCCTGACTCCGGGCTGATAATGAATAGAAAAATCCAATACCACTTTGCCCGACCTGGGATTCGAACCCGAGACCTCAGCTTTGCAATCATACCGTGACACAACTGCGCCACCGAGGCAGTCTTACACGTTATATTCACGGTTTGAACAATATTTGTTTCGAATTTTATACTTATTATATTACACTTCATATATTCGAAACAAATATTGTTGGAACCGTGACCTATCTTCAATTTGAACGTGTTTCTTACTTCACAGATGTCAACAGAGTTTATCGCATAAGGTTATATGTCATTTTATTTTTAACTAGGCCGAGGTTTATGACGCCACAGCAATAATGGCAAAAAAAATTAAGTACTAAATTGGTCGACATTGGTTATCCAATTTTTTGGTTGACTAAAGTTTAAATTACTATCATTAAGTACAGCGGGCACCGGGAACAAAATGTTTAATAAACAACAGCAACTGTCTGTGTACGTGTGTGTGTATGCTTGCAATTTTGTTTATGTTCATATGCCATCCAATAGGATTCTCAAAGTTCGAACTACAGGCAGTGTTATAAAATATACTAATATACATTATCAACGTCTCAATAAATTAATCGAATCGATTTTACTATAATCAAATAAATTGTTGCGCCTAGTAAGATACAACATGATAATTTTTTTTGTGTTTATACTATTTTTTTTTTGATCTGGCACTGCAAAGTGAATAGTTACTCCACTGCATCTGATAGTAAGCCGAATGCCGTCCAGACAGAATGTCAAATGACATCAGACGGCGGTCCTATGCAATTATGCCGGCCTGTAAGGATGCTTATTCACGATATCCAGTCAGGTCATAACAAATTTCTTGTATAACTTCTAACCATTGAAAAATACGTCCATAAGGAAAATAAGACTCTTACCATAACGCATATAAGCCACATAAGACTCGTGAAGAGGAGGTCGAACGTGACGAAGAGGCAGAAGAACCTGCGCACGGTGGACATCTTGCCGCCGGGCCGGTAGCGCGCCACGAGGTCGTCCGCCATCAGGTTCACCGACTGCGAGTGCGCTGCGGAGGGAACAGCTGTTATACAACGTTATATTAGCATATTTATCAGCCCATATCCGTCCCACTTCAGGGCACAGGCCTCCTCTACTATCGACAGAACGATTGAGAGGGGCCAGGCCATGTAATCCACCACGCTGACCAGTGCGGGTTGGCGGACTTTACTTTACTTTTATCCCGTTGCTGAAACCCATACTTGTAGGCCACTGGCCATACTCTTGAAAGTATGGGGGGATCCCTAGTGACTGCACTAACAAATTACATAGTACAATAGGGGGATCTCCCTAATTTTCTTCTTCCTATGTTTCTCTTAAGTAGGTTATCTCCCATTGTATTGGTTTACAAGTGTGTGTCCCGACAAAGACGAAACGGGGATCCCCCTTTTTACATTCGGTAGTTGAATACCAGTTAAGAAAGAAAGAAAGAAAGAAAGAAAGGTATATTTATTTGTCACAACATACAACGCACATACAACGCTTAACAAAAATTTATATATACAATGTTCATACATAATAAAAAATAAAAAATAAAAACAATAATATTTATTGTAAATGAGAATGCACGTCGCATCGCTGTGACAAAGTAGGTGACCACTCAGCTTAGATGTTGCACCAAGGCACGAGCCACAGCGCAACGCTGATTTTCAGTGGTCACCTAGAGTGACATGCGAACGTCGGCCACTAAACTACGATAACAACTTATAATTAAAGATTAAAATAAAACAAAGTTAATAACCAAATACGTAACAAAATACCTATAACACAATTTTATACAATCAACCCATATAAAGAAAAAGTTACAATAAATGAATAAAAAGTACATATATGTAGTTGGGAATTCCCTATTTAAAGAGGCATCTGTCGCTACTTAGGTGTTGTTGAAACAGGGGAATTACATACATACATTTGGATAATTTGAATAAATAAAGAGTGCGGTGATTCCTTCATAACAGATCGTACATGGCTGCCATGACGGTGGTCGTGGGTTCTAATCTCAGAGCACAGTTCTGACTCTTAACAACTCTTACAACGCACTTTAACAGCGAAGGAAAATATCGTGGGGAAACCTACATACCATAGAGGTACATACAAGATTTCTATACGAAATGTGTGAATAGTCTGAAGATCTAGATAGCTTAGTAAGTACAATAAAACTGAAACCACTCACTCAGACGTGTCCTGTACGGTGGGCTGGAAACACTATTTAGGAGCGACTCTGCCGCTTCTATGTACGGGTCCGACATGATGACCTCTGAAATCGTTAGCAACTATCACTTATCAAGTGTCAACACAGATAATTTGGTTGATATGCTTCGGTCATAATGCCATTTCATAAGATAAGTCTTAAAAGAATGTAGTATTTGGTACAAACAATATACAGCTCCTATTTATCTCAATTAGATAATAACCTCATTTGAATGAATAGGATAGGATAATCATGTAAAAGAAGTATATCAATTTTATTAACAATAATAATTTTGTTAATGGCCACCACACACGCAGCAATATAACTGTGCAAGTCTGACTTTGGACCAGTATACTGGAACGTGTGTGGGCAAATAGCTGTGCAAACTTCGCACCAATTTGCGATTTGAGACTATTGCAAATCTCGTGTTTGTGCAAACTCACTTGAATATGTGTGGCGGCCATTAGGAATATAATTATTCTTTTTGATTATTTTTTATTGTTATTTACTTATAAGTTATCAGTTTATTCATACTGTTGATTCACTGATTAAGAATTTGTATTCTAAGGTTATATTAAAAAAATTGAGAAGTAATAACTTTGGTGATTTATTTTTGATTTATAACATACTATTTTACTTCTAGACTACATGCAAACCTCTTATTTTATATTGTATTTTTAAGACAATTAATTAATGTTACATGGTCACAATGTCAGACTATTTCTATTATTACACTGTTCAATTCTATAAAAAATATACACATGTTTTACTATTACTACTATGCTATGCTATTTTTTCTGACACTTGATGAAATATAATGTTTTACTATGCATTAATTATTATAACAGTTCATGTTGAATGGGGGCAAGGACAGGATAACATAATTACACAATAACCCATTTTTTAAAGTATCTATCATGTTCCAATTCCTGCATTTAGTTAAACGCCATTAGCACGGGGAGAGTTTCTCGCGGATAGAACCGTATGCGATTATCGCATGACATTAGCATCATAGATTATTCTGTTCTTTCCATAAAACAACTTTTTTATATCCTTACTATAATTGTATCTTTGAGTCGAGAAACTCTCCCCGTGTAAAAGGGGCTTTATTTTATAATTCATACATCTTAAGGGAGAAAACACTATGATAAGATAAGGTAAATATAATGATTAAGGGTTCTCTTTTCAACCTATTATTTTAATTATTTCAAAGTATGCTGAGCACATACACAGGCTGCCTCCAACAGGTCACTGTGGTAGTCATTGGGAGAGGCCTATGTTCAGCAGTGGACTTCCTTTGGCTGATGGATGGATGGATGGATACACATTATTTCTACCTGGTGGTCAATGCATAGCATGTCTTTTGTGTCTCTAGAAGAATATAATTGTGCAGGGGGAATCCTTATATAACTCACGGGAGTACTATGAGGACTTTTGAATAATTTTATTATGCAAGGATTCAAATAGAGTATGATGTTAAATATTACCCACTTTCAAAGTTATAAATAAGGAAACTGGTTATAAAGTTCAGATGCTGTTCATGTGAAACTCTAGAGGGAAGCTGGGTAGCACTTTATATGTTTGCAGCATATTGTTTACCTCTCGGAGACAACAAAATATATTGATGTCCCTAATTTATCTGATAACTTAATACTCTAATCATTCATACAAATACTGTTATCTAGATTAACAGTAATTGTTATTGTAGAGCATGTAGGTAATAAAGTTTTAAAAAAGATGGGACTAACCAGAGACAAAAGATTATATAAAATGTTGATAAATTGTGTTGCTTTAATAGATTTAAAAACAACATGGTAAACATTAGGTAGCCTTATGACTAATCGCATCTATTAATAGGAAAAAAATATTGTTCCCCAAACTACTACAGAATTTTTTGGAGTAGAAAATCAATAATAAAATACTAGATATTGAATCTTATATAGGTACAAGGCTGTGATTGATTTGTTTGTTATGGAAATTAGGAAATTGTCTTTGACCTCCAAATGGGTATTTCTCAGACACATTAATTTTGCAACTTGCATACATTTTTATTCGTCGAAAAGTTTTAAATCTTATTTTACTGAGTTTGCGAAACAAATCAGATTATCTAGCAAGTTAAATAAAAATTATTATAAAGGTAAAAAAGTTTAAAAATCTACCTGGCTATAATAAGTGTTTTCATGGGATAAAACCTTTCAGAATGAAAAAAAAAGTAATTGTAGAAAGTAGTTTATGCAACAAAAAGCTTAGGGATTAATCTGTTCAACCTAATTCAATTGGCATAAACAAAACAACAAAGGGTGACATACCTACTTGTTTTTAACACAAATTGAAAGCTATAACACACATTATTCGATGTCCGTTTGCTCACATACAAATGAAAAAACACTTTTATCGATTGCACATTGCATCTGTGATCCTATTAATTAGAAATAATGTTATCAAACTGTTATCAAATTAGCACAATAGATGCATACAAATCTCAATTGACTGGGGTCCGAGGTGCGTTTCAACAGCTGTTAAATTAACATTAGCATGGCTTGCAATCGTCGCCGCGTACTCAATGCTAAAAATGGTTCAACAAAGTATGCAACGCAATTGACATTGACGCATAACTTTGACAATAAAAACACGTTCCATTTTACGTATGTTTTTGTTTATTATTTTGTTTTGGGTTTAATCAACATGGGTTATATTCCCATTTGTATTATAAAATAGAAGATCTTCCAAATTAAATTTTTAACTTATTCTTACAAAAATATCCCATTATAATTCTTATAAAATAGATAGAATTCTATTTTTAGTAACAAATATAAGTCGTTATGTTTTCTCCTCATCAAAGTATAATATATTAAATTGTTCGCATTTATTCTTATTAAATAGGTATATCTTCTTTACTCCTTAGTCTGTGATATCTTCTCACGGCCGAAATTTATAAACGATCTTGATGAGTATCTAAGGATCGATCTTGAAAATGGACTAATCAAAACACCACAAACATATACGTGTCGACAATACCTTGAACCGATTGGTTTATTTTCACGATTTATCATTAGACCATTGATTTAAAAAACTATTTACGATAATGCCTTAGACAGACAGCAAGATCGTTTATTAATAGCAGCTGATAGTAGTCTGGACTCTGTACATTCTTACTCTAAGGTAGTAGTAGTGTAGAAAATAAATAGTTTTAGGTACTTAATGAATGCTTTGAAGGTATACCGCGTAACCATGTGAAGAAGTGTAGAAGTAATGTAGAAGTGTACCTAAAACGTTTCTTTCAAATAACCATAATATTCTACTAGAAATATTTAACTATGAACAACTTAAATAATAGTATGTTTATGGTTTTGATTAGGTAAATAGTATAAAAATGAAAGAAAATAATCTTATTTTCAATATAAAAATTTATTTAATCTCCAACAATTACATAAAATACACCTAAACATTATCAAATACATTTTTGGCAATTTTCATATTTTTGAAATAAATTTTCACTTTGTTATACTTACCAGAATTTGGATTTCCAAAGTATTTGGTTTGTTAAGACGAATATGTAATTAAGTAATAATTATTAGATACTAATATAATTTCATGTTGCTGATTCTTATTAGTATGTCTATAAATAAATAATTACAATCAATACTAGCTGGTTATCACGCATTTTTTCCGTTATTTTATGTCATTTCGTTTTAATCATTCCACAAGTTACTGCGACATTACACATAATAGAAAAACAATTAAATGATTTAGGCATATTAATATTTTATTTTGTTTTATGCTCTTTTTTTCTTAGATTATAAAGCATAGTCAAATAAAAAGCCGATGACTTCATGATAAATGACTCTTGTTGCGCATAAATATTTAGACCTAAAGAAAGTTCGTAAGAGTTATCGTATTTGAAATAAAGAAACAATAATTCACCCAAGAGTCACTCAGATAATCCTGACGCCTTCACGAGATTCAAGTTTTGGTGTCGTGGGCATCAGAAACTATGAGATTTTCGGTCGTACTTAGAACTCCCAGAGACGAAAAATATTTTAGAATGGCAGTAACACTTTTCATGGTCTGGAAATCGAACCTGACGCGTCACATTCCAGAGCCGGCTTACTATTTATATACATAACTTTGTGATACACGGATCACATAGACCATTTTAAAATTTAATGTACATTATCGGCACCTAGCCAAAATGACCATTTAACAAAACAAATCCACAATGAGCAAAAAAACGCAGTATTAAACTTTACTTCACATCGGTTTGATACACAGAAATGTATCTCGATATATTTATGTGGTTTGATAAAATGAGTAACACTAATTATAATACGTATATCTAAATTCTAAACCTTCTGTCTCAGTTCTACTGCATCAGTTCATAATTGTTCAAAGCTGGTGCACCGCATTACTCAATAATTGAAAGTTATGTTTAGGCTCAGGTCACTTCTACCAAACTGGCCTATTCCGGGTTAGCAGACATCACATACCATTCCATAAGAGAATTTCTATTTGGTTTGCCGGTTACCACGCGAAGTTTTTCTCTACCGTTAAAATGCGTGGTTTTTTACTATCATCATATTAACATGACTTCAAAATGTGAGAGGTATGCCTTGGGATGCGAATCGCGTCCTGTTCGTGCCTAAAAGGCCATTGTGCTTCCATACAGTTTTCTTTGTATGGATTAGATGATTCCCAAATCCGAATAGATAGAGGAATGTTATGTATTGTAAGATCTAACTAGGCCCGAAGCTATTGATATATTGTTAGGTAGATGCTAGGGTACCTAGATGTCACCTATGCTAAGCATTATGCAGACTGCAATTCCACTAGAAATAACCGCGTAATCACAGTTACCATAATATTTTCGTTAGTTAATATACCCCTTTTATAAATCAGGGGTTGCAAAAATTATATAAGCCTTGTAGTTCCACATTTCTACGGTCTACAAATTTTTCCCTCTGCTTATGTATGATTGTCGGAGAATCTTGACACCGCGATTCAGATTTCCATTAAAACTGATCAGCGCCATCTTACGAGGAAAACTGAAAACTATAATAAATATCCCAGCGGTGTTAGATGTTTAATTTGAGAAAAAGAATGAATGTCTCATAATCCTGTTGTGAATAAATTATTCAATAATCGAGTCGCAGGGAAATGTCCTTACTTTGTGGTTATTTTGTCAAAATATGACCAGAATCCGTTTGCATTTTAAATACGAACAATTTCTGTAGCTTGTACTGCTTGTACTCCATAGCTGTCAAAAATATATTATTTTACTACCTATATGCAATCCTCACCAGTCGTTATGTTGAGAATAAATATATGTTTATTGTTGGCAATATTTTCAACATAAAGTAAGAACGAAAAAATGGGTAGATATAGATATGTTTGAGCACAGTATACAAAACTATCCGCCGGTAATTTCTATAAGGAGCACCAGCTCATCACTGTGATGTCAAGTATAAAAGATTTGTAAGTTTATGAGAGTCACTAAAACGTTCGATCTGAAATCTCTAGCGTTATTGGCACTACGAACTTTTTAATTTTTGTGGTGCTATTACGCTAACCTTTACGCCCTTCACTGGTTATCACACATCTAATTTATTTTTAAACTTCGTTCATCTGTGTTCAGTAATGTACAGTGGATACGCGGTTGTCGGGAGGGTCGGTGACGCAGCAGTAGGAGGCGACGGCGCCGACGGTGGCGACGCAGAGCGACAGCACGCTGACGCAGCACACGGCAGCTGACGTGATGTCGTTGAGGGCGGTGCCTGGTCGGGGCTGCATCGTCAGGAGTAGCAATAGACCAAACGCGGACAGCAGGGAGAATGATGACAGCACTATGTAGCCTGGAAAAAGAAAAATTTTCTAATTTTCTATGCAGGCATGTTGCAGATCATGCAAATCCGTCCCATTAACCCCTCCCAATCGTACTCTCGATTGTAGAGGAGGCTCGTACCCTGCACTCTGCAGTGGTACGTATTTGGGCTGATACAGTACAGTACAGTTATATGCAGGAGCAGTAGAGTATCCACCAAGACGTGACAGTTATCTCCCGATGATCGACGCAATTATGCCGGTCAGATAATATCCAGATACAAATCAACCCGAAGACCACTTGCAAGAAACCAACGCAGACAACTTGCGTGGCATAATACAACGGGTTCTTAAACATTGTGTGAGTTGGCAATACCCGTGACGGGAAGGTGATAGGTTGAAACTACGTGGTGAATGCATGATGTAATAAAAATGAGATTTAAATAGTTAAAACTCACCTGAAACGTAATTCCTGTTGGGCAACAATCTCTGCCGTTTGGAGCGGAATCCCAGCAGGCCTAGTAGGAAACACGTGAAGCCGGCTAACACGCTGAAATCTAAGTAGTACCGGCGACCGATCTGGAAATGAATATAGCACCAGTGTAGGTTAAATTTAATTTGAGTGAAGACTGTAGATATTGTTACAAAAGGTATGACCATATGACAGGCATGTGGGCGATCGTGAAGTGAGCCAAATGTACACAGTAACTTCATAAATAGGATAATCGTATATCGGCCTACTGAGCTCTGGTAGAGATCCCTATACAACCGAACGGGCCATGGTAACTTTAAGTCTAAACTGTACTCATTTAAGCTCGTTGATTCACCTGCGTGCTCATGTTCAACACCTTATTGCGAATATGAGCAGTCCGCGCATCATATACTTTGGGAGTGTAGTCTTTGGCAGAATGAGCGTAAAACCGTGCTAGATAGTATGCAAATAACATCTGGAGTTGTATACTACACGGACCTTGTGGAGATTAGGAAGAATTTCTGTGCTTTCCGGCGATTTTGCCATACCTATTATTTGAATCAAGTATAACAGCTTACATTATAGGTCCCATTTAAATTTAATAATGACTAATCCGTGGTGCTTTACAGCTGGCTTCTCTGGCTGTAAATGTCTTTATGCGAGGTTATTTACCTCTTTAGTTCATTGTTTTGTCACCCGCTTTATTAGGGAGGGAAGTGGACAATAATTTATTTCCAACTCCTCCTATTAATTTAACTTTTTGATTGATTTCGTTGCGGGTTAAAGACAAGTTAGACATTCCCGGAGACTCGCTGAGCTTCAATGCTCGGTGTCATTATAATGCGTGCCACTGTTGATCCTGGCTTACAGGAGTTGCAGTGGCGGGTGTGAGGGCGGGACAGTCTCCTATACAACCGAATGCTTTCCAAAACAGAAATCTTTGAAAGGGCTTAGTTCATGCTTGCCTAATGCTGGTTGGCAAACTTCACACACCCTAGAAATTCTTGCTAACATATCTGTCATACAAGGATTTTTTCCTTTTTTTCTTCATAATTAAAATCGTGTGTAATTAAGTAACGTAAAGTCAACGCTCTGCCTGGGTATCAAACCCACGACAACCGTTTTGGTAGTTAGTGTCCGGTTCGTTATCAACACAATTTAATGACCAACAAATGAAGATCAGTGGAATGATTCAGAATACTTACAGCATACATCATGTAGAAGCTGAGTCCAGTGCTGAGTGCCCCGCATAGGGTGAGCATAAGGGTGGCTATGGTAAGGGACGCTGTGGCCGGGTTCTTCGCTATGGAGAGAGACTTGTACGTATCATCAGAGTACGTTGATGGGGGCGGGGCTACCCTGTAACGTGACATAATATTAATTAACCATTTTTTATAAATTTTATACATATTAAAAGAACAAAATACATATTAATATAAAAAAATTAGTAACCCTTCAGTGGCGAGGATTAAGAGTTAAGACCCAAGCCACCGGTGGTTAGGGATCCAAAGTGAGGTACTTCGTCACTATGCGTGCCGTGTCCAGCAATACTGCCTTTTGGATCTGGTCTTGAGCCTCTGGAGATGTTGCCTCTTTAAAAATAATCGGCAATTTGTATAGAGAGTAGGTACACCCGCTGGTTGCCGATTATTCACTTCAGGTATAGGCTGTTAACCATACTATCGAATCACAGGTAGGGCATTAATTCACTTTGTATAAGCTAATCGAAATTTCATAAATGATGCTCAGAAATGGAATTTGATCATGGCATGCTGTCAGGCTTGGCCCCGGTTACATCTTAGGTCCCCAGCCGAAATAAACTCGGCAATATAGCCTCAGGTATACAGGCGTAAGCGCATAAATAATCAGTCTACCATTAAATAATGAAAGACATTGTAGCCAGAGTACTACTGGGCATAATGAGACGGCGCGTCACTGCGCCATTTTATAACTTTAGCGATGCGTTGCAGTTGTAAAAGATAACGTACATTATAATATACGCATATGCGTCCTAACAAAATAAATACTACTATACACCATTTCAACGACTGCCTCGGTGGCGTAGTTGTATTACGGTACGGTTACAAAGCTGAGGTCTCGGGTTCGAGTCCCGGGTCGGGCAAAGTGATATTGGATTTTTCTATTCATTATCAGCCCGGAGTCAGGAATTTGTGCCCGATATGGCGATAGGCTCGCCCCCTATCACATCGTGGGACGGAACATACAAGGCGAAATGTGGGTGTCCTGGTGGCGCCTCTGCCTACCGCTTTGGGGATAAAGGCGTGAGTTTATGTATGTATGTATGTACCATTTCAATAAAGTTATTTTTTGTCTACACGGACGACGCGACGGACGGACAGCTTTCAGCGATACCTGTGTGTCTTACCGGGATATTAAAAGTATATTAATGTCAATCCACCATAATTCATATAATATCCGTGGCGTAGGTGGTTATAATATCACCCGTGAAACGAGAGGCCGCGAATTGAATTCTCTTAATAAGACAAGTGTTTGTGTGATCGCTGTCATCGAGAAGTATTTGTTTCGGGCCTAGATTTTGAGACGAAAATGTCGTAGATTGGTACCCAAAACGCAAGACATACTTCAGTCTGGAATATTAGATTCAAGGCTCAAGACTAAGTGTATTACTGTTAGTGGTGTATTAGTTAATTAAGTAAACCAAGCCTAGTTGCGGACATTACGTATATTTTCCTACATACCTCGGCACAATAACAGCAGTAGTCTTATCTCTTCTTACACTTCGATCTCTCCTACTCTCCCTACTCGCGTCTCGTTCAAAACTGTCCCGACTTTTCTCTCTAACACTTGTAACGAACACATCAGGTCTTTCGAAGTCTTCTGGCAGGCCGTAGTTCAACTTCTGCTGTGCTTTAGGAGATATGGGAGATGTAGCATTACTCCTAGATAGCGTCAAATTAGCACAGGACTTTGAAGGTGTCACGCCCTGGGTTGGAGTGCTGGAGACCAGCTTCTGAGGAGTAACTACGTATCTGGGCTCCATGCTTTTGTTCGGCGTAATTCGGACGGAAGGCTGCGAAGCATAACTCTTCAATTTCCTCGGAGTGGACAACAACTCGTGCAATTTTTGAGTTGCAATCAAATTTTTACGGGACATCATCGGTGATGTGAAGGTGACGTTGCATTTCCTTGGCTCATCGTCATCTGAAGGAACAATTGCGTATCTGTGCATTTTACCATTAACAGTTTTGACTATTTCTGTAGGGATTTCCTTTAGTTCGTGCTCTCCTGGTCCGTCCACGTTATATTCGTCTATTTCTGATGCATCTGCTTCAACAATCCTCTTCTTAGTCGGTGAATAGTCCATGTCTTCTAGATCCTGTATGATTTCGTATCTGTGCTTTCCTCTGTTCTCTTCTAGGTCGTCGATGTCGAGGCTTCTGTCCATCTGCATCTTCTTTTGTTTTAATTGAGCCATTTCAAGATCTTCACTCCTTGTGCGGCATCTGACTGTACGCGTAGGTTTGTATATCAGCGAAGACTGTCGTTGAAAAGTTCTATGTTGATATTTCGGCGGTTTTGGCGGTAATTCTGGAGGCTCATCTTTGTATTTACCAGCTGGCGTCATCCGTAAAGGATTGTCAGATATATCTGTTCTCAAAATTCGGTTAGAAATTTCCATTTTACGCGGTGAATTTGCTCCCAAAGGCGGCATCCTTTGTCTTTCCGGCGTCATTATCTTAGTCATGACAGACTTTTGCGCGAAAACCACCTCGCTTTGCGAGCAAAACGCCGGGTTTGAGTAGTACTTATACACTATCTTCGGTGAATCCATTTTAAGCGTAATGTTCCCCTATTAGGCCTATTTCATAACTAAAAACTATTTTTCTAAACTTAAAATTAGGTAATTCCACACAAAATTCACAAAAGTTTTTCAATTTTAGCACTGTAAATAATAAATATTTGAGGAAAAAGTTTATGTCTATTTGTAACGACAACCAACCGTCAACTGGATCGACTGAGGGATTCCGTTTTCAAAAAAAAATGCGGGATCGGAAACGGCGTCCGCGCACCCCTGCCAACCGGCACGCGCTTACGAATTCCGAATTCAAAAGTTTTCCCACCAATACTATTTTCCACCTTATCCAATAAGTATAAAGTTGTAAATCCTTCAACTGTAAACATTAATAGTAAAATATTCCTCGCTTTACCATGGTTGTATGTGGACTGCCAAGCGTGAACTAAATTCGAATGTATTTCATACAAAATAAAGTTGAAAATAAATTGTTTCAAGTACCGTGAAGTATTTTCCAAAGTGCTTGTGCAATTATTGAATGAAGCGTATTAAAAGGGGCTTTTATACCGGGGTGAGTTAGGTTCAAATAAATCTTTGTATATTCTATAAAATAGGTGATTACAGTTAGAATGTCAAAGTACCGTTAGACATATTAAGTAAAAAAATCTAAAACATTAATGGCAACGAATTACTTAATTATTAGGTGCACAGATGTAGTACAACTACACCTATTATAAGGTGGATACTTACGACTGAAAAATTCCAAAGAAAATCATTTTGCCACGATCATGAAAATGCGGCGCAGTCAATTGAGAATACGTCTCTGAAACGAGATACATCAGGTTCGATCCCAGAACCGAAACAAATGTTTCTGCTATCTAATATCCAAGGAACTTATATTCATTGATATAAACTATATTTATGTCAATGCTTATGTTCTATAGAGTGTAAGTTCCTTGCTAATATCCTATTTGTTTTGAATTTGGGTATTGTGTAACCGAAAAATGTTTCGTTGCTTTCGATAACCTATAAACAAAGTTTATTGTTTATTTTGGGCTTAGGAATGTGTGCAACTGTTGCGTGACTATTATTAATAAGTAATACCTAAACCTGTATTTATTCCTAGTTTCGCACTCTAAATCATAACCTTGACTCCCTGTCCATCTCTCCCAAGCCACACGTCTACACATCAATATGTATAACCTCGGGTCCACCTTACGGGTAATAATAGTGGGACTGGCGCGTGCGCACCGCGCGTAACGGTCGCGGACAGCTGCCGCCCGCAGCTGCTCCCAGCGATCAACAACATTTGATCACGTGGCTCCCGGGCTTATGGGACCTTTTTAACAATACCTTCACGTGACACCCTAGTTTAAGGTACCATTCAATGCGGGATGCTTGATGTACAACTGTTTGGGCTGATGAGCAAAAAAGTAGTGCTTTCCTAGTAACTATAAGGCAGCTAACTTTATCAACATTAATGCGAGACCCTTGATGTAAGCCTTTATGGCAAAATTTATTTTAAACCATGCATATGTCGAAAATTTGCCTTTTGACGTAGTATAATTAATAGTGGCGTGCTATAGGAGAGGCCTATGTCCAGGAGTGGACGCAGAAGGGCTGGTCATGATGATGATGATGTATTAATAGTGTTATGCAAATTTAGCCCAACGAGGGATAAGCGATATGTATGCACCGAATACCGTAACGATTTTTATCTTTATTTCAATGCGGGACGAATCAGCTAGCAGGACGGCTAGCCACTTTGCCTAATAGGTGCGCATCACAGCGCATTGCCGTTTATAAAGCTTTCTAACCTAAGGACGAATCGGTAGTGGGATTTACGCTCATGATCCATTATGTGAAAAAATTTAGTTCTCATTTTTCATTCGCTGTTTATAAAGCTAAGCTAGCATCGGTAGTGGGATGTACGCTCATGATCTATTATGAGAAGAAATATAGACCTGATTTGTTTTATGAACCCGTCGTAGTGGCTCACGTACCTAAGTGTGTGTTTTGAGTTTATCCAGCGTATATCTGGATACAGTCCGGTATAATTATATGGATCGGCGAAGTATAGCCATCTCGCCTCAGTGGATACTCTATGTGGACGGCATTAGCACTTACCATCAGGTGCAATGCAGTCACTATGCCGTGCCATTTAAAAAAAAATTACCTTAATACAATTGTGCCACCGAGGCAGCCTTACCAATATAGGTAATACATGTGAAATAAAATTGTGTCAACAATGAACAACACACCAATACATTTTCTTCTTATGCATATCAAATTAATGTTGATTTAATTACATTGAATTACGGTTGATTGACGTCATTAACTAATAATTATTAAGTATTTAATTTCGATTTTTCCGCCTTGAAAATGTTTGCCACAGCTGGGTAAGCGAAGAGTCAATTTGAGTACCTACACCGGCTTGGACGAAATGTACAGCTCAGTACTTACTATCTATACGAATGATATCAAACTCACTTAAATAGATGCTTGCATTTTGGGTATTGTATCAGCCCAAATACGTCCCACTGCAGGGCTCGGGCCTACACTACATTACAGGGACGATTGAGAGTGGTTAGGCCATATAGTCCACCACACTGGCCTAGTGCGGGTTGGCGGACTTTACATATCATAAAAATTCTTCCAAATCGCTATGGTATGCAGGTTTCCTCACGATGTTTTCCTTCACCGTTATAGTGCGTGGTGATTGACTATCAATACACACATGACTCCCAAAAGTCAGAGGTGTGTCCTGGGGTTTGAACCCGCGACCACTGTGGACATGAGCATTTTGGGTAGCTTAATCTGTAACGCGATTAAACATCCAACATAGATTTAATCTCAATATTAAATTACAAAAAAAATTACAATATGACCCAATGATAACTTATATTTTATAAAAGTATCCTACAAAGTTTCCACAAAAGTTAATATTAGGTACCTCTGTGGCCCTTTGTACAATGGTATGACTGCATCGCTGAGGTCTCGGGTTCGAATCCCGGGCCGGGCAAAGTAATATTGGATCTTTCTATTATCAGCCTGGAGTCAGGAATTTATACCCGATATAACGATGGGCTCGTCCCTATGACATATTAGGATGGAATACACAAGGCGAAAAGTGGATTTTCCTGTTGATACATCTGCCTACCCCTTTTGGTAAAAAGGCGTGAGTTTATACTATGTACCTACGTAAATATAATATTCCGTTGTTAATTTTAATTACTTCTGAAACTTGTTTAGATTTTTGTATCAAATGCAATAAAAACATTGTGACTATTCTTCACGACCGATTGTAAAGCAAACAAAACCATTCTAAAATATGGAGAAAAGTCTTATTACATCCACGATACTGCAAAAGAACGTATTATAAGGGCACAAGGCATAGTTGGAGGAGATCATTGATAATTAAAAACAGCAGGTATTTAATCATTAATATTGATACTATAATATTATTAACAAAACATAGAAAGTGTAATTGTCTTCATTCGCAACTAGATCATAATGTTCCTGATGCGTTTGAGAAATATAACTCACCCATTTTATGTCTCTTATAACATTACAAAATGTGGCAAGCAGCACGATGTTGGCGATTTTAACTCTCAAGGCACAAGGCTAGTTTCTCACAAAAGCAGACAATAGTATAAAAAAAGACATCTGAATCAACTGCATATTGCATTACATGTGGCAGCCAAACTAGACACTATGGTACGCCACTACTAACTACAACTTATAATTCACTACCTATAAGTAACTGCCTGTATTTTGTGATCTTAAATACATTGTCCCATATTCAATTCTAAATCATACAAATTCATAAAGTTCATTCAAGTAGGCCTAAAAAAATTACAATAGGATCTAGGAAACAGTGACGTGTTGCGCAAACAGTGTGTCCTAATTAAATGCATTTTTTTTATATTACCCAAGATACTATATTTTACCCCTGGTCACTCATTTCAATAAATTATTTACTTTTTTTTAAAAGTTATCACACAAGAAAAATATTGACAGGCAGTGTATTTAAACAATAACATTTAATATGTTTCATTTTTATTCTCTTTTTCTTTTTACAATACATAGCTTCTAAAAACATATAACTGTATTTTGTACTAGCTTTTGCCCGCAAACTTCGTCTGTGTGATAAGTTTATTTGGAATTTTCAATCCCGTCCCGTTATATCCCGCCCGTCCCGTCTCATTCTCACTCAAGGCATGTAATCAAATCCCAAGTAACAAATATACCGGAATTTCTTCTTCATCCCACGGGAACATAACATTTTTATGGATAAAAAGTAGCTAAAGTGTTAATCCAGGGTGTCATAGGTCTCCAAACCAAATTTCATCGTAATCCGTTAAGCCATTTCTGAGTTCATCGCGCACAATCGCATAAACCGAAAAAAAATCTAAACATCATTGTTTTGGGTTTTATTACGTTAATATAGGCCCCCCACATTAGTTTTTCTCATTTATCTTCCTTGTACAGACATCGATCTTAGAAATTTATTATATGTATAGATTTTAAATAAAAATATTTACAATACTGTATTTTATATTTTAAATACAGGACTTATAAATATTCAGGAATTCTTAATATAAATAGAGCATTTTGTATTTTAATTAAACCAAAGCATGTATTTTGTCCAGACCTGATAGTAGGTAGATCATATGTATATTGACACTACTCTCTAGGATAAGTTTCTCTGATATCACTGCCGCTGTTTATGAAATAAAATGTCAATATTTTTAAAAATGTGTAGGACGTGCCTGGACGCATATTAAGCTAAGATAAAGAGGAACAAGAGCGGTACTCAAAGAAGTTCATGAATTTAGCATTAAATTCAGATATTTATAAAACTTGTGTAGGTTGAACGAAATTCATCAATGAACAAACATATAATATTTTTAAATGACTATATGAATGGCAATTCGTCACTGACACTGTTCGAATCACACATTTCAACTTTACATAAGATGGCGACAGTACGCTTCCTCGTTTTACTTACAATTTTTACGGAAATCCAACCAGCAAAAATATTGACCTTGGCACCTCAGCCTTCGTTCAGTCACCAAATCATTTACCGGCCCATACACGAGGAACTAATAAGGCGGGGCCATGAAGTCACGTTTATCACGACCGATCCAGCGTACCCGGACGGCAATGCGCCGAAAAATCTGATAGAAATCAACGTAGGCCCCGAATCCTACGCTTTTTGGAAGAAAGAATTCAACCTTAGCGTATTTGGTAAGAAAGACTTCCGAACAAAGGGCCAGGATAAGGTAATACACGCGACACCTAAGATGTTTGCCATGCAGCTAGCTCAAGAGAAGATCAAAGAAGTAATTGAAAATAATGATTATGATTTGCTGATACTCCAAGGGTGGTATCGTGCGACGATGCTATTGTCTCATCTACACAAGGTGCCGGTCGTGAAAATGAGTTCAATGACGATGATCTTTGATAACGCTCTGACGGTGGGAGCGCCGAGCCATCCATTGTACCATCCCAGCTGCTTTACTCAGAGAATGTACAACCTGTCGTGGTGGGAGCAGATTGTCGAGGTCTACGACACCTTAAACTTAGAACGTATGTTTTTTGACAAAGAAGATGATGAGAATGCAATCTTGAGGCAGTTTTACAAGGACATGCCAGATCTCAATGAGTTGAATAATAATGTGGACTTGTTGTTTTTAAACGCCCATTATCTTTGGGATAGAAACCGTCCGATGCCGACGAACGCCATTTATTTTGGCCACGTTCATCAGAAACCTCCAAAGCCATTGCCTGCAGTAAGTCACGTTCTAATTACACCATTTTTGTGACACTAAAATGATTTTTTAAATTTTCTGCCAAAACTATTTGTATTATTTTAAATAATTATACATCTAGATGTGGTACCCATTAATATACAGTTAACAGTTTCTTGCGTTGCTTCTTTAGGAGTTCCAACAATACATGGATTCTTCCAAACGCGGTGTTATATACATGAGTTTTGGTACCGTCGTGGCTCCTTCTCAACTGCCTATGCATATAAAAAACATGTTTCTGAGAGTATTCTCACAGTTGCCTTATGACGTTCTATGGAAGTTTGACGAAGACCTTCCCAACCAGCCCATAAATGTCAAAATAGCAAAGTGGTTCCCACAGTCGGATATTTTCAGTGAGTATCATATTTATAATTATTTCATATCAAGACTACATACATTTTTTTTTCCTATTATTTAAATTTTATATTGGCAATGAAACGCTTAAACATGGCTTTAAAAAAATTAAACTTTAAAAACTTTCAATAAACCTGTGAAGATTGCTCTTAACTTCACCTTGCTTGTGATATTACCATATTTACAGATTTTAACGGTAAGCTAGTACTATTTTATATCATATTCAACTTTTCCGTGGTTTTATATATTTCTGCGCCAACACGACGTGTTTTTAATAACTTATATTTACCGATATTTTTGTTTGTACTAATTCCTTTTCCATTAAAATCTAGGACATCCAAACCTGAAACTAATTATAACACAAGGAGGTCTGCAAACAGCAGAAGAAGCGATAAGCGTTGGGGTTCCTGTAGTGTGCATACCATTCCTCGGAGACCAGTGGCTTAACGGTGAAAACTTTGTGCATTACGGTGTCGGCAAAATGCTTGACATCGATACTATAACTGAAGAGGAATTTAGAGAGGCGATTGTTACTGTTATTGAGGACAAGGGGTGAGTAATATGCCATCTAACTCACGGTATGATGTGTACATCCCTTATTGTAGCAGTCTTGTAGGTCTCTCATATGTGAGAGGCCGCCTGGGTAGGTACCACAATAATGTCCTATTTCTCCCGCCAAACAGCAGTGTAAATGCACTGTTGTGTTCCGGTTTGAAGCCAGACTGACATTGTAGCCAGAGTAACTACTGGACATAATGAGACTTAACATCTTATGCCTCAGGATAGCAAGCGCAGTGGAATGCCAATCATTGCCTTGTAATTCATGGTGTTGTTTGGTTTTGCTACTGTCCATGGGCGGTCGTATCGCTTACCATCAGGCGAATGGCATGCTCGTCTCATCATTCACCGTATCTAATAAAAAAATTTGCTGAAAGCATTTTAATACAAACGACTTGGTTAGGTTTGATAGTTGACTAATTCACCAGCTGTAAAGGTGCATCATGGTTAAATACTTCCCCAGCTACTCCTTAACCAATAGAATAGCAATCAGAATCCATCCAATTACAAATATTCTGGATATTGACTGTAAACAAACGATGTTTTATGTATGGGTTCCACAGTTACCGTGAAAGAATGTCCGGACTTCGCAGCCTCATCCACGACCATCCTCGGCCTCCCTTGGAGCGCGTGGTGTGGTGGCTGGAGCACGTGCTGAAGCACGGGGGAGGGCGGCACCTGCGCGGGCCCGCCGCCAACCTGCCCGCATACCAGTACTACGAAGTAGAACTACTAGCCATCGTAATCTCTTCCGCTTTACCAGTTTTATCTTTGGTAGTATTAAGCGTGTACTATTTGACGAAGATGCTGCTTCGAAGTTTCTCGATCAGATTCAATGTGAAAATTACATAAATATTATAATGTTATTGTAAGCAGTTAATTTAGTAAATTATTTTAATTAATAGATCTTGGGTTCGAATCCCGGGTCGAGTAAAGTGATATTAGATTTTTATTTTTTCTATTCATTATCAGCCCGGAGGTCCATCAGAAATTTGTGCCCGATATGTCGATAGGATCGCCCCCTATTACATCGTGGGACTGAACATACAAGGCGAAATATGGGTGTCCTGGTAGCACCTCTGACTACTCCTTCTGGTAAAAGGGCGTGAGTTAATACTATGTACATATAATATTCGGCTCTTATTGTTAATTAGTACCGAATTTTTTTTAGATTTTTTTTATCAAATGTTTTATATCATTTCAATTTATTGTATCACTCTTATTTTAAATACTAATATTTGCCTCATGTTACTAGCTACTATGATACTGTTTTGAGAGAAAAGTTCTATTTTAATAGTAGATATTTGTGTTTGTACGCAAATAATAAAAAGTATCATAGTTAAATACCATATTATCATACATGACGTTCGTTCTCAAAGTAGAATTGACTCTTATAATAAAAGAATATCATACAAAAATAATTATAATGTGTTCAATACATCTGAATCAACAAAGTTCTCTCCTTCAGTAATGTGTTGACACGCTATGTAACACCATAATAACGAACTGTGGCGTTTATTGTTTAAAAAAAGTAGCTACGATCTAAAAACCCATAAATCTATTTTAAATAGAGCAATTATTGGTCATAGGCTCATATTTACGAGTATCTTTTCACTCGTATTGAATGTTTTCATTAGCCGGATTATGCCATTTTCATAGCACCCAAGATTACGTAGGTAATTTATAGCCACCTAATTAAGGAATAAATAAGGATTAAGCAAGAAGCACGCTTCAAAACTGGAATCTGGAAGTTAAAAAAGTAGAATTAGTTTGTTGCAAAATGTTTTATGGTTGAGTGTTGTAGAATAGTAGATGTTCCGTCCCATGATGTGATAGGGGGCGAGCCCATCGCCATATCGGGCCCAAATTCCTGACTCGGGACTGATAATGAATAGCAAAGCCCAACATCACTTTGCCCAACCCGGAATTCGAACCCAAGACCTCAGCTTTGTAGTCGTACCGTAGTACAACTACGCCACCGAGGCAGTCGAGTAATTTTAATAAAATGTAATATTATTTTTCAATGAAGTATTTATTATCTACCTATTTGTTTGATGACGATTGTGAACATAATTTGTCCCGTGGTACTGATCGCTTATTTTATTAACAAAGCATTTGAACCAAAATCACGATTGCGTCTGAGAAATCATGAAATACGGATAAATGACAGAAGTTATCAATTTATATTCTATAGAACTCAGATGGGTCGCACTTTCTAGAATTTTTATTTCTTTGTTTGTTTAGTCAGTTACTTCCAACTCCCATTGTGACATTATGAGAGGGATAACCAAATTTCACAGTAAAATACTTTATTTTTCCCAATTTAACATCACACAGTGCTGAACGCTATTTCTCAACTCATTTATTATATTTAATCGTCCTATTAATATTTTTTCCACAATCGATCAATACACAAACCTATTAATCAAACAATTTAACATAAAAACATTTCATTATTGAATCCGTTTAAAAATATTATTATAAACACAATAACAATAACATCGAGACAGGATGGCGATACAAGTACTCGTGTTACTTACAATTTTTACGAAAATCCAAGGAGCAAAAATACTCTCAGTGGCTCCTCAGTGTTCCCTGAGCCATCAAATAATATATCGGCCGGTTCACGAGGAGTTGGTAAGACGTGGACATGAAGTCACTTTCATCACGACCAACCCAGCGTACCCTGATGGAAACGCACCGAAAAATCTGATAGAAATCGATGTGGGACCAGAATCTTATGCTTTCTGGGCAAATGAATTCAACTTCAGTGTGTCTGCGAAAAGAGAATTCCGAACGACAGACGCAAATAGAATAACAGAGGTTGCACCAAAGCTATTTGCTATGCAACTGTCTCAAAAGAAGGTCCGCGAAGCAATTGAAAAGAAAGGTTACGATCTGTTGATCCTGCAAGGTTGGGTCCGTCCAACTATGCTGTTGTCTCATCTACATAAGGTGCCGGTCGTGAAGATGAGTTCATTGACGATGATATACGACAATGCCCAGACGGTCGGAGCTCCGGACCATCCCCTGTACCAACCGAACTATTATCAACAAAGGGTGTACAATTTGACATGGTGGGAGCAAATTGTCGAAGTCTACGACACTTTGAATATACAACGTAAGTTTTATAACAATGAAGTGCATGAAAATGCGATATTGAGGCAGTTTTACAAAGACATGCCTGACCTGAACGAACTGAATAACAATGTGGACTTGCTGTGTCTAAATGTACAGTCACCTTTTGAAAAGAACCGACCGAAGCCGCCAAACACCATTTATTTTGGTTTCGTCCATAAGAAGCCTCCGAAACCTTTGCCTGAGGTAATTGCAATTTTTTTTCTTACTCTAGTAGTGCCTTTACAATTGGCTGGGAGTTAGCTCAGTATATTGTTCTTTATCATTAATTATATATAAAGTAATTCAACAGACTCTCGCGATCCCCGTTTACTCTTATATTTTCCGTAGTCATCATGATCTCTTTTGCTCGACTTTTCTCTTTTCATCAACAATGTTGCAAAAAAATTATAATTTATGTATGTTATCCACAAAACTATAAGATAAGATTACTGATCATTGGCAGTGTGCGTACCTTGGAAGCAGGCGGTGTGAGGGCAGTGTGGCGGTTAGTTTCAATTTGCGCTTACACTACAACAAAACAAAACCACTGCTGAAACAGGGAACATGGGACGGAAATAAGAATTCATACTGTTTTTATAGCATAAGAATTAGTCATACAAAAACTTTTTTGCAGTGAGCTTCTTTGACTAAAAGAGTATTGTAACACGAGGATTTCACTAGCTCATTTATCCTAATAATAATCCTATCCGCCATAAAAATAAGAACTGAACTGAACTGAATAATCCTTTCTCAGGACATCCAACAATACATGGATTCGTCAAAAAATGGCGTCATATACATGAGTTTCGGCAGCGTGATACCTGTTTCTAAGCTGCCGCAACATTTAAGAAACATCTTTATAAAAGTATTTTCACAATTACCATACAATATTCTTTGGAAGAATGACGAAGACTTACTCAACCGTCCCAAGAATGTAAAAATATCGAAATGGTTCCCGCAATCAGATATATTCAGTAAGTAGCGTTTGGTTCCAAAGATTTTTAAAAGGACACAGGATCGGCTCTCCTACTAAATAATATTTTTAAGGGTGAATTAAGTATATTTGAAAAAAAAATATTTTTACGGATTTTATCGCGATTTGGTTTAATTTTTACATTTTTAACTTCCCGACGTTTCGATTACTTTACAGCTTTCATGGTCCGCCCCGTGATAAAAAATCCGTAAAAATAGTTTTATTTCAATGTGTAACATTCGCGTAAATCTAAGAATTAAGTATCACTCGCGCCTGGTGAAATACCATTAGCTAGACTCAAATTCTAGATTAAATGATGCCAAGAGTGTTCAACATCATTTATATAAAATCGACATTATTTTGCTATTGTCAATATTACAGGCGCTTCTTGTCTTCGATAATTTTCTGCACAAAAGTCAAAACTGAACATCATCTGCTGAGTATTCATGGCAAAAACAAATACTACTTAAGAAGTAATCACGGATCAACTTTAGATTTGATATTTTTTTAGCCTATGTAGGTACTTTCTTAAATTTCAGGGCATCCAAACTTGAAACTAATTATAACACAAGGAGGCATACAGACAGCAGAAGAAGCGATTGATGCTGGTGTGCCTTTGGTCTGCATACCATTCTTTGTAGACCAGTGGCTCAACGGAGAGAACTTCATGCATTATGGCATAGGAAAAATGGTGGAGAAGGAAACTATAACTGAGGAGGCGTTTAGAGAAGCTATTCTTAGTATTATAGAAGATAAAGGGTAAGTAATACTTTAAATTAGTTTATATGTACAATGGCTGATGAGGGGCGAAGATATTAAACAACTATTGTTTTGTCTGTCGCCTTCCATGTGCTCACAACGAAGAAAATCAGTCTTTAATTCTTCTATGTTTTTATGTCCTCAGCTACCGCGAACGCATAGCCCGTCTTCGCAGCCTCATTCACGACCATCCCCGGCCTCCCCTGGAGCGCGTGGTGTGGTGGCTGGAGCACGTGCTGAAGCACGGGGGAGGGCGCCACCTGCGTGGGCCCGCCGCCAACCTGCCCGCATACCAGTACTACGAAGTAGAACTACTAGCCGTCGTGATCTCTTCCGCTTTACCAGTTGTATTTTTATTTATGTGTATTATTTACTATGTAATAAAAAAAAAAGTGATAGGAATGTTCTCTAACAGATTCAAAGTCAACATTTGACTTGAAAGTTAGACTAAATTAAATTAACTTTATGATACATTTTTAACACGTATTTTTTAAAATGATAGCACAAAAAACCATAAATAGAAATAGAAAATAAATCACATAAAAATAAACAATGTAACTTAGTAGCTTAAGATTAATTAAATAAATAAGTCATTAAGAGACACAGCTGTTTCATTTATGCTTATTTACAACAACATGTTTTCATTCTGCACTCAACTGTTTATTTCGTTTTATTTATTTTAGGAATTCTTACAACTAGCGTAATAATAACAAGTAATAAATATTATAGCTAAAGAAAGTATAATTAAAAGTTTCCTCAAGTAGAACTCATTAATAGTACTAACTGTTTAGTACTCTTTACTGATTTAAATGACGATGGGGCTCTTACCCTCTACTCTGCCGACAAGATCGAACGCAACCGACGCTCCCGAGAGAAAAATATGGGTACCTACAACTGTGCTACAACGTTGCATGAAAAACAAAAATAAATGGTGGCTTTGTGTGATTTGCCGCGATATCTCAAATAACTGTTAGGAATAATTAGTTATCAGCGCCTTTCTTACTTTGTTTTTTTATTGGCGTTCTAATCTTTGTACCAGATAATTAAAGTTAATTATCATCGCCAAATGTCAAACATGCGCGTATTAAATAATTCAACATCGTTAAGTTCATAATTGTTTTATTAAATCTTCATAATAAACATAAAATAATTTATTTCATTAATATACTGGTGTTGTTCATCCATTTTCGATTTGCCAGAATCTCGTCAAATTTCGGTTATATTTCGGCTGACTGCGCCGCCTGACTTTTGTGGAACATGCTGACTGCCTTCATCCCTTCTATGTTCGCGTGGGTTGCCAATTCTCCAGGTATGAGGAGTCTTATCGCTGATTGCACGTCTTTGCTGCTCATCGTGGTCTTCTTTCCATGTGCCACCAGCCTTCCCGCCTCCACAGCTATCTTCTCCAACATATCGTTCACGAAATTGTTCATAATCAGCATGGATTTCCTCGATATCCCTAGATTGTCTTGCGCCACGCTTCGCAGTAGTTTGTAGAGGTATATCGAGAAGCTCTGGTAGTTCTTCTTCTTCATTTTCTTGCTCTTCGATATTGGCTTATCTAGAGGTTTCTCCATGGACTTGAGAGGCTTCTTGGGTACTTTTGTTGGCGCCATTTTGTTTTTAGTCTTGTATTTTATTTGGTATCTTAGTCTTGCTTATAAACCTTTTTTGCTATCGCAGCTAATAGAGGGTGTACGGTAAAATTTAGTTTCGACCAATCAAATTGCGCTATTTTAACTTGCTCCCGATGTGTGTTTTTCGTACTTCACTACCTATTTAACGTTTTGTATTATTTCGTCGTGATTATTGTTATCCTGTAATAGCACAAGGTCTGCTGACTCTCACCAAAAATGCTAGACTGCCTGGGTGGCGCAGTTGTTTTTAAACACGGTAGGTACGTTTACAGCACTGAGGTCTCGGGTTCGAATCCCGGGTTGGGCAAAGTGATATTGGATGTTTTTACTCATTTTCAGCCCGGAGTCAGAAATTTGTGCCCGATATGGCGATAGGCTCTCCCCCTATGACATCGTGGGACGTAATACCAATAACGAAACGTGGGTGTCCTGGTAACACCTCTGCCTGCCCCGTCCGGGAAAAAGGCGTGAGTTTATGTATGTACGAATGTAAATTAAATGCAGGCCGTGTACTTATTTTTACAAATTAAAATACAAAACCATATTACTTGCACATAATGCAATATTTCATATTTCATACACTCTAAATATTATGAAATATACCTTGTCACTGCGGATAATTTGCTTTTAATGTGCGATTGCCTCGGTAATGGCTCATCCATAATTCAGCCTCCTGTTACACATACACACGTACTCATTGTAATAAAATGTGCAATAAAATATTTTTTAAACAAGTTAAATACGTATCTATAGTAAAATTGAACTCAAGTGTTTTTAATAAAACAAAGCCAGTTTTTTTTGTTTCCTACTTGGTTACTGTATGTGTCAAAGCTAAAGATATCTATAGACAAATCAGAAAAAAACAAAAGATCGTAATCGCTAAACAATCATTACCTTCAAAACAAAAAAAACGACGACGAAGCTATAAAAGGCGCCGCATCGTTTCACCACGCACTACTCGTCACTCGTCAGTCGTCACACCATCTACGACTCTACGACACCCAACATGACCGGACGCGGCAAGGGCGGCAAAGGGTTAGGAAAAGGCGGGGCCAAGCGGCACAGAAAAGTGCTCCGAGACAACATCCAGGGGATAACCAAGCCCGCGATCCGAAGACTGGCGAGAAGAGGGGGCGTCAAGAGAATTTCCGGGTTAATATACGAAGAAACAAGAGGCGTTTTGAAAGTTTTCCTTGAGAATGTCATCAGAGACGCGGTAACTTACACGGAACACGCGAAAAGGAAAACTGTGACGG
The DNA here is from genome assembly GCA_949752805.1 of Deilephila elpenor. Lineage (NCBI taxonomy): Eukaryota > Metazoa > Arthropoda > Insecta > Lepidoptera > Sphingidae > Deilephila > Deilephila elpenor. The sequence goes on along the minus strand of OX457104.1, from coordinate 13,630,143 downwards.
CTATGGATGTTGTCTATGCTCTCAAGAGACAAGGAAGAACATTGTACGGCTTTGGAGGTTGAATTATTTAAATAAATTGTTATTATTTATGGTCTAGTTGGTTTTTTTTTTCTGTTGCTGACAAAGGCCCTTATCAGGGCCGCATTTACTCGTATTTGTTTCTTAGAAGAACTAGGTCAAAAGGCATTTATAAAAATAAATATTTGCTTATAAATTTGTAGGCGTACATTAATTATTTATAATTATGAACAAAAAATAAAATAAAAATATTTCAATAAAAATATAAATAATATTTATGTCACTTCTTAAAAGCAAACTTGTTTTGCCTAGTGTACACTCTTTCGATCGGGCCAGTGAGCGGGCGCAGGTAGATGCGAATAAAAACTACGTCACTTAGACCATCTGCTGTCGAACACCGCATATTGTACCGCGAGTAATTAGTGTGAGATTAACATAATAAAAAGTGAATATACAAGTTGTTTGATTTGGTGATCTGGACGCTTACAAATTGTATGTTACTCAAAATATATTTTATTGAGACTTTTTATTTGGTTTATATATTTGAGTAATCCGATCAGAATTTTTTTTTTTTAACTCAATGCTTAGTTTAAAAAACCGCCAACTTGTCTAAGTACATTGAAAGATTTAATCAGGGGTAAACCGTGACAGAAGACCTATTTTTTTGTGGGCAAGACTTATTTTCGAACCCTTGTAATTTCGTAAAACCAAAAATTGAGGGTGTATGGTTTTACGTAGTCGTAACGTCATATTAAGTAGGTAGGTAATATAAAACACATAAATATATGTATATATGTACTTTACTGTATCAGCCCATACACGCACCACTGCAGGTCACGAGCCTCCTCTACAATCGATAGAACGTTGAGAGGGCTTAGGCCATATAGTCCACCACGATGGCCTAGTGCGGGTTCAATTTATTGCAAATCGCTATGGAATGCAGGTTTGCTCACGATGTTTCCTTCACCGTTATAGTGCGTGGTGATTGACTATCAATACAAACATGAATACGAAAAGTCATAGGTGTGCCCTGGGATTTCAACCCGCGACCACCGTGAACATGTTGGCAGCCGCTTCTGGTCCGTTTACCAACAGGCCACCAGGCACTTCAAAATATATCTAATACTATATAGATTCTTAAAGCTTTAAGAACCGGGACGCCCACTTTTAAACCATAGTTGTAGACAAACATTCTTACTATGACCCAAATTCTAGCAATATTACTCTCAAAATAAAGCTGGCCGTGACGTGAAATGTCCGGCAATACGCTGGCCCTTCTTTAGGTACATCTTGGGACGGAAATACGCTTAACATTACTAGTAGCAACTTTGCCTACACTCTTGGAAGTACAGGCTATAACGTAAGTCGTAAGTATGTGTCAAAGGCACATAACATTACCTAGTTAAAACACTGTCCAATGTAAGATGACTCATATTTCCATTTCCAACCAATCGCATTCCACTCAATAACAACCATGGTGGGGACGCGGCTATAAATGAAGCGTCGTACACGACCCATCACGGCAGAGAAATGGCGCGCACGAAGCAGACAGCACGCAAATCAACGGGCGGGAAGGCGCCACGCAAGCAACTGGCCACCAAGGCCGCCAGGAAGAGCGCACCGGCCACAGGCGGGGTGAAGAAACCACACAGATACCGACCAGGCACTGTCGCGTTGAGAGAAATAAGGCGGTACCAGAAGAGCACCGAGTTGCTGATACGAAAACTGCCCTTCCAAAGACTGGTGCGAGAGATAGCCCAAGATTTCAAGACGGATTTGCGGTTCCAGAGTTCTGCAGTCATGGCTTTACAAGAAGCGAGTGAGGCGTACTTAGTGGGGTTGTTTGAAGACACCAACTTATGCGCCATTCACGCAAAGAGAGTGACGATTATGCCAAAAGATATTCAATTGGCACGTCGTGTCAGAGGCGAAAGAGCATAGACAGAGTGAAGAGTAATAAGTTGGGATAAAATCTAGGGTATCGATGAGTCTAGACTCTAGAAAGTAATGACTGATCGTTTTTTGTTATTAATGTATGAAGAGACTAGTTTTGACAAAGCCCTTTTCAGGGCTGCATAATTTTGTTTCTGGTAAAAGACGTCATAAGAAATAATTACGTAACTTACAAAATGTTGTACACTGTTCATACTTTACCTTGTTATCTCATATCTGAGTGACGACAGGTTAAAGAAGAGATTAGGTATACAATTGGCTTTCAGTATTAAAAAAATGCTAATTTAATGCAGGTTATATTTTACCACGCTGACCCAGCGCGGACGGGTGAATTTATTTCAAACATAGGTAAACTCTCGCCTGAATATCCGTGGCCTCGCCTGAATAGGCAGTGGCAAACTAATTACAGTTTGCAGAACCGAATTACCTCTCTAGATGTGGCAGGGTGCGAGCCTAAAACCATGCTGGGCACAAATTCGAGGCCATGTCATTCACTTAATCTCCAAGGCGTTAAGCGACTATACTCGCTTAACGCTTTTTGGTTAAACTATGGCAGTCCAGCTGGCAACTTGACTTTTACGCGTTATATTTTATAGTAGCATTGATTTTCACGGAGTCGATGTTGCATTTCTTTATAAATTATATTTTGTTTAGGTTTTTTTAATCATTAGTGACAATACAAAAAATTAACATCATATTTTCTAAAGTTTACATAGGCCATTCTATGAAATGTTTAATGGTTTGAGTTTTTTTTTAAATCAATCATTTCTTTTTTAACTTCCGTAATATTTTGATATCGTTTGTCGAAGTCATTCTTATGAGGAATACTCAACATGAAAACGTCTATGACTCAACACTTTTTACAAAATTATGTACTTACTACGATCAAAGTCTGAGGGCAATAAACCAATATTTAAACGAATAATAATTTATTAATTTATTATACTTTATTGTGCACTATAAAATAAAAAACAAAAATACAGAAAATACTTAAAAGATTTGCAACAAAATAAATATTATGTTACAAAAGCTATTGCGATTCTCCCCAATCACAATACATGTTATGGTATTTCAATTAAATAACAATTAATGCATTAAATTGTGACACTGCAGAAGAATCAAATTAACCATTGACATTTGGCAAACGTACAATAATAAAATACTTTACTGCATGAGCAACTAGTTAACATGTTTCTTCATTTTAAGTTTCTTACATATCTATCTACGATTATGTATAACTAGTTAGCTCTAACAGATACAAACGTCTGATTGGTTCCTAAACCAATTCCCGTGCTCTCACCCGCTATTTATAGCGAGGCTAAAAAATCCTTATAAGAAAGTCAATTACACCAAAATTTTGAGTTGACAAAATGAACAAGCCAGTAAAGAAGAACAAGACCAGATCATCCCGGGCTGGGTTGCAGTTCCCAGTTGGAAGAATCCACAAGATACTGAGGAAGGGGAACTTCGCGCCGAGGATTGGGAGCGGCGCGCCCATATACCTTGCAGCCGCGTTGGAGTATCTCTCTGCAGAAATATTGGAGCTGGCTGCAGAAGCCGCGCGAGACAACAAGAAGTCCAGAGTAATACCACGGCACATCTTGTTCGCCATCAGGAATGATGAAGAGTTGAGTAGGATGCTGTCGGGGGTGACCATATCGCAGGGAGGCGTCCTGCCCGCCATCCAGCCCCAACTCCTGCCGAAGAAGACTGCTAAAAGCGGATGATTGACTGGCACAGTATGATGGTCTTTTAATGGCCAGATTGTTGACAAAGTCCTTTTCAGGACTGCATTTCTTTTTTGTTTCTGTGACGTCAAAGTCTGTCTTATGTTTTTATCATACCATGTAAACAGTTATGATTGTTGTCATTTGTTTTATGTTGACAAGGGAGCTAATTTAATTTACATCATTTGGCGTCCCTCCCCGATTACCTACATTTTTATAGAAATAATAAACGAATTACATCTCATCATTGATTAAACATTGTTTTGTAATTCCCTGTGAACGTCATTTAATAAATTAACTAGAAAGAGAAGAGATAAAATAATATTTAGCTAATTAGCAGATTATTACTACTCGTATAGGACAGTTGGCCATTAATATAATTAGTATTTCCCTATTTCTAAACAAAAAGTTAATTAGTAAATGGGGCGTTCTCTAAGTATATAAAATACCTACATACTTTTAATATTGCTAGATATAAGTCATAAACTAACTGATAAAGATGACCTGACGCTTTACGCGATTGTTCGTACTTTTTGCGTGAATAAAAACTGCTAACAACCATATTATTAATCCTAAAAAACTACATAATATTGTTATGGACCCAAGTGTATCAATTACCTTTTACCTTTAAAACACGTCAAAGCAATTATTTTTAATATGAACGAGAATGGAGGTAGGTTCACAATAATCAGTTCATGTTTTGATATTTGGTTCATGTTTACTGTTCTTTCTTCATGTTTACTTTCTTTAACGGTGAAGGAAAACATCGTGAGGAAACCTGCATACCGTAGCGATTTTAAAGAATTTCTACGGTATGTAAGTCCGCCAACCCGCACTAGGCCAGCGTGGTGGACTATATGGCCTAACCACTCTCAATCGATTCTCTCGATTGTAGAGTAGGCCCGTGCCCTGCAGTGGGACGTATATGGGCTGATATAGATATAGATTACTGTTCTTTGAGTACTCGGACGTGTGATGTTTTGTCCATTAAATACTAATTTAAGTGCTTTTTCTAGTTACCTCGAGTTGAGAATTTAATTTCTGCGCCGTGCTAGCGTGAAAGTTCCGAGTGGTGTTTTTATATTTTCAGAGGGGACCCCAGTATTTTGTGAAAGTGTTTTAGAGCGGAGTGTGACTAGTAGCTCTTCAAGAATCACATACGGCTTTTATTTTAAGCAATTATTTAATAGCTGTCATAGCCTCATAAGTCATACATTAAGCTGAATAGATTTCATAATGTTAATTTGATAAGGACTGCAGTGTTCTAGTGCTTAAACCAGTTAAGCAATGTGAAATACCTACAGTTAAATCATAATTTTCTCGTGTGCACACCTTTGTCATAATAGGAATTTATTATTTCTGAAGAAAGACTGCGTTTCGAAAACTGAAAATAACTTAGAAGTTTTTGTGTTTTGCCGTTTACGACATAAGATTTTTGTATTAACATTATCAAATAAATATATCGTTTCAATAATACACACTTGTTTTTTTTATTTTCCACTTTTCCTGGCATATTTGTATATGTATGTTCAAAATAGTCAATAAAATAAATAGTGTCGAATACAAAATATATCTACTACAAAAACATCTTATACATCTATGCATATTCATATAAATCGAGAAATAAGTTGTATTTACGGTAACTAGAGGCGCTGTTGTGGCATGGTTTATAAAAAAAACACGAAGTCACCTTGAGGGCGAACTGCGAAGCGACACAAATGCTTGGGTTATTCACGTCTTCAATATTCCGTGGTTTTGAGTAGTTACTGATGTAGGTACTTACCTACTTCAATCGGGAGAGGGTCGATCCCGCTCGGAGACGAATACGCCGAGGTGACACCAGAAGTCGCCCTGGCTAGATGAGGCTGTGGACGAGGAAGGGACAGCTTCCTACAAGTCGTGCTATTACAAGCTACGCACTGGAGAAACTTCGGCGAGTACTTTGTGAGGTCCCGGAGTTTCTCCAAAGTGCCTATGGAGCAATATGGGGTTTTTAGTCTTTAAAAATCCGGCATTCCCGCTTAGTGCAGGAATCCAAGTGGATTTTCCCCATAGAAAAAATAAATAATAAAAAACGTACTTACCCATTTTAGAAATTAAAAAAATGTAATTTCGGAATCAATTAGTATTAAATTTTGTTTTTGTTTTTAAATTCCTTCGGCTGTGGCTAATGCATTTATCTACTGTGTGTGCTATGAAGTATCGACAGGTGTTATTTTGTTCGTTGCCGTTGCCTTGTAGGTCTTTGGAGAAGCAGTTAGCGTGGTATCTTTTCAGTGTTCACTGTGCAATTTTGTAATAATTTTATCGTGATTTGGTTTAATTTTATTTCAATGTGTAACATTCGCGTAAATCTAAAAAACCATCAGCAATTTTACAAATAGCTTGAAACTTTTTTTTAAGAAACAAATTAATTTAGGCACTTTTGTTTGCTTTGAAAAGCAACTTTTAAAATGTAAATGGTGGTAGATACATATAATAATAAAATAAATCTTTATTAACAACAGAATTCTTTTTACAATTATGTAAAACATAATTAAACTAAAACATTGAATTTCTTAAACTAAGTTAGACTAAAACACTTTTCTAAGGGTATCCAAACTAGGCTAAGCCTGTTTCTTGGGGATCTAAAAACCATTAAAAAACAACAAATCTAAACTTAGTACAATTTAACAGTTTTTTTTAACTTCTTCAAAACAAACCTAAAAATATAGCACAACATAAAATAGACTACACATATAACAGTTAGGAGGCAGGTGATGGTCATAGCCAGGAGTTCCAGCTCATAGTACTCGTATGCTGGTAGGCTGGCGGCAGGGGCACGCAGGTGACTGCCCTGATGCCTCAGTACGTGGTCCACCCACCAGGCCATGTTCTCCGAAGCTGTCTGTGGAAGGTCGTTAACGATGTCTCGAAGCTTGCAGACGCGCTGACGGTAACTGAAGAATAACATGTGTATTAGGAGTTTTACAGCTGCTTTAGTAATTTAAGAAATACATTCAAGACACACACAATTAGTCTTAAATCCATATTAAGATAGAAGGCTTGTCTTACGGTATTCAGCAACTACGAGAGAATTTTCAGTCTCACAAGACCACATAACCGTTTGGCTCGTGCGGGGATCAAACCCGCAACCTCTCGTTTCGCAGTCGGCGTGTATCAAAGTGCACTGTGGAGGCTGTCTTATTAACGACATTAACACAACTCAATACTCATAGTCTTTCTAACTTTTCAGCTCTTACTATACCTACTTACCTATCATCTCTAATTAATACATCGATAGATTCTCTCAAATTCTTCTCAGTAACTTCATGAAGTTCAAATTTAACGCCAATGCCATGTTTCACGTAGGTTTCTGCGTTGAAGAATTGGTCAGCAATCATGGGTATTCCAATAAAAGGTACGCATGCAGCTATAGCTTCTTCTGTTGACTGCATTCCCGCTTGTGTGATGAACAGTTTTAGGTTGGGGTGTCCTGAAAAAAAAGGAAAATAACTACTTTTTCTGTATTGTTAGATAGGTACGATAAATAGACCTCTCAAAATCGCAGTTCAATGTATTGTTTGGTCGTATGTTGGCACATGGTACATTGTCTTACTGATGTAATATTGAGCACCAATAAACAAAAAGAATCCGATCATTTTTATTAAATGGACTCATCAATTTCGCAGACAAATCGAAGTAAAGAGAGACAGCTATTTCTTGCAGATGGACATTATGCCAACTTTCTTTGAATTGCATTTACAAAGGCTCACTTTGTCGAATTTTACAATCTATGTATTTATGATGATCGATATTCGTGTAGTAATTAGAATAGCAAAAATAAATAAATGACGTACTCAGAAGATCGCTTTGTGGGACCCAGTTAACGAATTTGATATTGTCTGCTTGTCCAGGCAGATTTTCTACATCCCATCTCCAAAGAATGTTATAATGGACATCTGCAAACACGTTCATGAACGTGGACACCAGTTCTTTCGGAAGCCTAGAGGAAACCATGTTAGTGCCAAAACTGACGTAAATCACACCTTGATTGCTGGCGTCCATGTACGATTTCAACTCCTAAAGAAATATTTTCTGCATAAGTTATAATAATATGACACATAAAAATACAGGTAAGGGGATCTAAAACTTGAGGATTGTTGTTCATCAAGATTGGAACAGGAGGGATGTTCCATCAATTGACAAAACTTACATACATAAACTCACGCCTTATTCCCAGAAGGGGTAGGCAGAGGTGCTACCAGGACACCCACATTTCGCCCAGTATGTTCTGTCCCACAATGTGATAGAGGGCGAGCCTATCGCCATAACTTTATCAAGTTAATTACTGTTTGAAATATTTCAATTCACTATGTGAACTAGTAGACATTATATATCATTATATATATCACCCACCTTAGGTAATTCCTCTGCTGGCTTCAAATGTATTCCACCAATATGTCTTACACTTATCGGCATAGGATAATTGCCTTCCCAATATCTATGCATATTGATAAATAGCATATGAGTGTTATCAGGCAAATCACCAATACTAGGAAAGTCTTTACCAAAAACTCTTCTAAACATTTCGTCTTCTCGATTTGCTACTGTTTTCATTATTCTACTAACGGAAAATGTATGTTGAATGTGAGACACGATATCCCACAAAGTCATATTATAAGCTTTGAACTGGAAAAGTCTTGGGAAAATAACTGGGTGGATGGGAATGCCAAACGTATAGTCATTGTTCAAACTAGCTCCTAAAGAATTCACGTTAATGACAGGAGCGTTAAAAAACTTCGAAAACACTAACGGCATTCGTATCCATCCTTCTAATAGTAACAAGTCGAACTTTTGTCCACTTTCAATTATTTTAATTACTTCAGGATTCTTGAGTTGTCTTTCAAATATTGCCATAACTGAATTTATAGTTGTTTCAATTCCACTTTTAAGATATGAGGGTCCAATGGCAGTAGTCATTCGTTTTTCTTCCCACGAGGACATCGTTTCATTGCTCACGTCAATTTCTATGAGATTCTTCGGTGCACCGCCTTGAGGAAAGGCTGGTAGTGGAGTGATAAATGTAACTTGATGTCCTCTTTTAGCAATTTCTTGTGTTAAAGCTCTGAAAACAGATTGGTGGCTTGGGGCAGGTGTAGGAAAGACCGCGAGAATCCTTGCTGCTTCATTTTGTACCATTGTTACAAATATCAGTAATGTTATTTGTTGTAGCATTGTTGAGTTTTTTAATCTTCTAAACAGCATAAATATTAATTCCCTCTTTAATTGTTCACTTTATTAATAGTTTCACAATTTTACGTCATTGTAAATTGATTCATTTTATTGTTTTTATTACCACATGTTTAACACTTTCACTTATATTTGTAGCAGTAAAATACTGTAACTAGAAAATTACTAAAATATTCGTTTACACTGAATAAAGGTTTATAAAAAGTCCCAATACACACGACTGCGATAAACGGTCAAAGAACAAACTAAAAGGCGGTTGATGTAAGTATTAAAATGTTTACATAAACAGTATTTATGCACTGTGTGTATTATTTAAAAACATATGGACAAGACAATGATAAAGTACAGATAAAGTACGTATTTGACATTATACTTGAGAAAAACAACGTAGATGCATTTATAATTAAATATGTTCAAATATTATTGATACTTGCATGTTTTATCAAATTATTTTGCTCAATATATTTTGTAGCAAGAATGGAATTTATTACTTTGATCGCTATATATTAAAATATTATAATATTTTCGTTTGAAAATATACACGAAGATCAACATATAGACACAGAAGTAGATTATGATCAATCTTATGACGCTGTGCTGACAGCGTCACGTGTTCAATATGTTAATATAGGTATAATAGAAGTGATAGAGCTATTCTGTATTTACCTTCAACTCCTGTAGGAATATACAGGAAACAAACATAAACTTCGGTTTATTGTTATAATTTGACCGATGAATAAAATTGCCGAAGGGCAAAGATTTTTCTCCTTTTTTTTTGCTTTTGTCTAAAATTATGGGAGCTGGCCTGTATCGCACCTATGATTCAAATATTCGATTTTCATAAGCACCGATAATTGTCATGCGTTGTTTGTTTTGCCAAATGGAATGATGACAAAATAGCACATTGCCACCTCAGTAGTCTATTGGCAGTCTGTGTGGGTTTAGCGCTATCCGATCACTTGTATGCAGGGTATATCAAGACTGCGACCTAAATAAATTTTGTAACCACTAATACTACCACCTGGCTTCGTTTTCGGTCGCAGTCTTGATATACCCGGTATAGTCAATTATCAGGCAATTTAAAAGTGAAAGGAAAACAACACAAGGAAACCATACCCTTGAGATCTTTATAAAAATCTCAATGATATGTGAAACCCGCAGTAGACTATCATTGAGCATTCAACGCCATTTACAAGAGGAGAGTTTCTCGCAACGAGAATCGTATGCGATTATTGCATGACATAACCGCCATACATTATCGTGTTCTGACAAATGCCTACACGATGCAACTTTTTTATATCCTTACTATAATCATATCTTCGAGGCTAGAAACACTCCCCGTGTAAATTGGGCTTTATAGTTACTATAGTTTGAGCATTCTCATCCGAACTTTTAGTGGCCAAATGCGGCCAGATACAATAGTATGACGGAGGTAAAAATAAAACCAGCAGTTACTCCTAGCATATATTAAGTTATGTTGTCAGTAGACGCCGATGTTGGACAGGATGTGGGTGAGGATCATCTGGTGCACGTCGCGGAACACGGTGCGCACGTTGTCGGTGTCCGTGGCGGTGGTGAAGTGGAAGTAGCACTCGCGCGGCCGGCTGGCCTCGAGGACCACGAAGCGTTCTGCTGATGCGCCTAGCTTTCGCCGCTCGCATTTCTTCTTTGTTAGCTCCTGAGGATTTTGATGGTGTATTGAAATTGCTGCGATGTAAGACACTTGACGGAGGTGGATGTGGTCGGATATTAGCAAGGTTGACGTTTTTGTTGATAGGATTCGTATCAGCACGGTATATGAAAATGAAAATGAAAATGAAAATAATTTATTGAATCCATTAAAATGTTCAACATTGTTTAGACTCAGTCATTTTTTGAACTACCACCCGGTTCGGAAAGCGGTTTTCACTAGAGAAGAACGGGCAAGAAACTCTAGTGTTGCTCTTTTCAAAACCAGTTTTTTTTTTTTTTTTTTTTTTTTTTTTTTTTTTTTTTTTTTTTTAAACTGGCACGGCATAGTGACTGCATTGCACCTGATGGTAAGTGCTAATGCCGTCCAGATAGAGTATCGAATGGTATCAGACGGTAGTCTCATACCATTCGACACAATCATGCCGGCCCGCTGAGATGCCTCTTCACGCTACGGCGGAAGGACCCAGGATTATAGGAAGGAGGGAACACGTGCGGTGGCAAACCGTTCCACAGCTTGACTGTACGGCAGAAAAAAGAGTTAGAGAACCTTTTGGTTCGCGCCGAAATGGATTGAACAGTCAAGCTATGGCTCCGCAAGCCAGCACGCGTGGTTCTGTTAAGGAAAGGAGAGGAGGGGATTAAATTGAACAATTCCTCAGAGCATTCGCCATGATACAGACGGTAGAACACGCTTAGAGAGGCGACATCCCTCCGTAACTGTAGCGACTCTAAGTTGCCCGTAATGTCTGCATCATTCACAATGCGGATGGCCCGCCGCTGCAATCCATCCAAGGCATCGAGCAAGTACTGGGCGGATCCATCCCAGAGGTGCGAACAGTATTCCATACCCGGCCGAACCTGCGCTTTATACAAGCGGTAGAGTTGACCGGGCGCGAAAAACCGACGCACCTTGTTCAGGACCCCAACCCTGCGGGAAGTGGCAGATATTACGCCCTCGATGTGATTCCTTGGATTAAGATCACAACGGATATCCACACCAAGGATACTCAGGTCATTCCGCATTGAGAGGGGAATACCCTGAAGAATGGGGAGGGGAGAGAACGGGGATTTTTTGCACGTGAACGCACACACCTGGGTTTTCCTGGCATTGAACTCAACCATATTCCTGGAGCCCCATGTAGAAATGAGATCCAAGGACCGATTGAGCTCAATGACAAGATCCTCGCGCCCACTCACAGTGTCGACCCGGCAACCTGGGGACCCATGGCAGTATCGCCCATGAACCGTGCTGTCATCTGCATAGCAATGAATGTTGCCAAGTGACAACATATCATTGATATGCAGAATAAACAGGGTGGGCGACAGCACCGAGCCCTGCGGAACTCCGGCATTTACCGACATGAGCGCCGAAGCGTGTCCGTCAACGACGACACGCATTCTACGCCCATGCAGAAAGCCAGAAATCCACGAACACAAGTTGTCGGGCAGACCGTATGCCGGAAGCTTGGATAGGAGACCACGGTGCCAGACCCTATCAAACGCCTTGGCTATGTCGAGGCTCACAGCAAGAGCCTCGCCACGCCGGTCTATCGCCTCACCCCAGCGATGCAGGACAAACGCCAGAAGATCACCCGTTGATCGGTTGTGACGGAATCCGTACTGTCTGTCACTGATCAACGAGTGATCCTCCAGGTAGCGGACCAATTGAGCGTTTATGATCCGCTCCATGACCTTACACATCACTGAGGTGATAGCGATAGGGCGATAATTGGTAGGGTCTGACCGATCACCCTTTTTGGGGATCGGTTGCACATTGGCCTCCCTCCAAGATTCCGGCACAACACCTGTGCGGTAGGACACTCGGTAGAGGCGTGTCAGTGCAGGAGACAACTCCGCTGCGCAACTCCTTAAAACCACCGCCGGTATTCCATCCGGACCACTGGCTTTCCGCACATCGAGAGACCGTAGTTCACGCCGCACATCACACTGCCTGATGCGAATATCCGCCATTGAGGATCCGCAATCAGGCAGCACCGGCGGGGGCCGGGAACCACAGTCCTCGAGGCGGGAATTAGCCGCAAAGAGATTTGCCAGTAAGGCGGCTTTCTCTTGCGGCTTGTGGGCCAGCGAACCTTCCGGGTACCTCAGCGGTGGCAATGCTGGACGGCAGAAGTTAGACTGGACGGCCCTGGCCAAACTCCAATAAGCACGACTGCTAGTTGGGTGATTGGCCAACGCACGCCCAATCCTGCAAACGCGCTGGGCATCTGCTCTAACGTAGGCCTTCTTGCAGGCCTTGGCGGCTCGATTATAGGCTTCCTTGAGGGAACTGATATTAGGATCCTTGTTAGCGCGACCCCTGATCCAAGCGCGATACGCCGCCTGTTTGTCACCGACAGCATCGGCGCATGCCCGATTGAACCAGGAGCGTCCACGACCCTTACTGGCGATCTCAGAGGAAGGAATATAATATTCCATTCCTAGTCTGATTTCGTCAGCAATAGCGTTGGCACTCGCAGAAGGATCTTTTCCCTCAAAGCAGCGCTGCCGCCAAGGGATAGATGCGAAATATTCCCGCATGCCGTCCCAATCCGCCGACGAGTAATGCCAGACCCTTCGCTTAACCTGCACGGGACGTGGAGGAGAAGCGAACGGTACCGACGACCGAACCAGGCAGTGATCGGAAGTGCCCAGAGGAGCACTAACGGTCACACTATACCCGGCCGGGTGACTCGCCAGCAGAAGGTCCAGCAGAGAAGGCGCATGACTCGCCACATCCGGGATCCTGGTGGGCTGGTTCACCAGTTGTGACAAGTCATGTGTCAGAGCGAATGCATGGGCAGCTCTGCCAGCATGATCGGTCTTGGAGGAGCCCAACCACAACTCATGATGTGCATTAAAATCCCCCAAGACCACCATTTCCGCTGACGGGAACCGCACCTGCGCGTCATCTGCCGCCTGGCTAAGGTACCTGAACAGCCGAGTCGTCTCATCGTCCCCGTTGTGTGACCTGTAGAGGCACACGTAGATGCGGCTCAGAGAACCAAGATCCACGTGCACCCACAGTGCGGAGAAGGAGGGGTCCTCCATGCAGCGCAGACGGCGACAGCAGACGTCCGACCGAACATACAAGCATACCCCGGCTTTTGGCTTGAAGTTTCCTTCAAGCGAATAACCGGGGTACATCAGGTAAGAATTGTCGGCCGGACAACGAATCTGCGTCTCCGTCAAGAAGAGCAAAGCAGGCCGGGCCGTCTCAAGATGGTGGTGGACGGCATTAATGTTTGTATGGAGTCCGCGGATGTTGGCGAACTCCATAGTGAACGCGGTGGTGGGGTTATACACCGCTGAAGGACCTGCTTTCTTTTTGTGCACTGTCATGAAGGTAAGGGTTAGGTTCGGTGAAGAGGCATCGAGGAGCCTGTATCAGGGCACTAAGAAGGCCGAACGGGTACAGGGACAAGGGAGTTGGCAGGAGGAGAATTGATCCGCCGGACGGAAGGGCCCCCGTACCCTCCCGGGATGGGCCGCCGGGACCCCACATCCGGTCACCAACCGGCACGACGGACCCACCCAAGATTATGCGCGGCATGGTGAGGCAGCCTCTCGTAGTGGTTAGCTACGATTGGGCCCCTGTACTGTACCGCGGGCGGCCAGCGGACAACCGTTTCTACGGGTCTCCCTGGCCGGCGGGTCAACACTCCTTCCACCGACAGCGTACCGCAAATACCCACACGGCACAACCTCATACCCAGATACAGGCCCCTCGAGAAACCGGGGGATAACGGGCTGATCCCGGAACGCGACCCCCTTGCGGGGATCACTATGGCGGTCTTTACGCCGCGTTAACGGTGGTCGCTACCCGGGCGGATGCAGGCATCCTACCACCACGAACTGTGTCACTCATTTGGCACTACCCAGGGGTCACGTGTAGGGAAACTAGAGTCAAAGCCTACGGACGCGAGTGACGTTAACCCCCAAAATGTTACAGTTTACAATGTATGATTATTACAAAAACTACAAGTTGGTTTAAATCAGAGTAGTTCATTAATAACTTATATACGAATAGTAACCTCTATAAAACACAATCGCGGAAGTTCCAGGGTTTTATTGATTCGCATACAGTCTATACAATTCTGACATATTTATGCCAACCAACGGGTATAGTTACTACCACCCAATACTCAATAGAACTGCATTGTTTTTACCATCAGATACATTGAGCCGTGAAATAGGAAATTGTTGGGTGGGTATAAATAAAACCTTGTATTTTGAAACCTGACTAGACTGCTTAATGGCAATATCAAAAGAACTTACAACAAACTGATTCCTGATGAAGAGCTTGGTCTTGGTGTACTCATCTCCAGAGGCCTGGAAGTCGTGGTACTGCGGGAAGTACTGGCCGATGCTACGACCCTGCGATACCTTGGTCTCCAGCAGGTCTTGCTTGTTCAGGAACACTATAAGCCCCGCGTCCAGGAGAAATCTGAGGGCATTTGAAATACAAACTGGTGGTACTGGTGGTAGGTCTCTCGATGTGAGAGGTCGCCTGGGTAGGCACCACCGCAATCTCTATTTCTCCCGCCAAACAACAGTGTAAATGCACTGTTGTGTTTCCGGTTTGAAGGGCATTGTAGCCAGAGTAGCTACTGGACATATTGAGACTTAACATCTTATGTCTCAGGATGCCGAGCGCAGCGGAATACCAAGCATTGCCTTGTAACTCACGGTGTTGTTTGGTTTTCTACTGTCCATAAGCGGTCGTATCGCTTACCATCAGGCGAATGGCATGCTTGTCTCGCCAGTAATTGGAATTATCTATATCTATATCAGCCCATATACGTCCCACTGCAGGGCACGGGCCTACTCTACAATCGAGAGAATCGATTGAGAGTGGTTAGGCCATATAGTCAATTGGAATTAAAAAAATAAAAATCAATGAATCAGAGAATTGCTGAAGTTTTAGACTTAGTTACCCTGAAATGTATTTACCTGCTCTGCCACACATCTTCAAAGAGATTCAGTGATTCCCTGAGGCGGTTTTGCGTGCCATCTTCTCTTAGAGTCTGGTCAAAGTCACTGCACGCTACAAGGAACCAAATCGCGTGTATGCCTTCAAACACCTAGAATAGTAAAATCATATTGAATCAAATGATTACCTTTAATTACTATATTAATCGTTGACTAATCTATTTCACTTCTTTTGGTTTGAATTGCATCGTATGGCGAGAGATAAGTGTTGGCTTACTTACTGAACAGCACTAATTGTGTATTATGTAACTCATTGTAATAATATTGCCAGTACTAAACAAACCTCCTAGTACGTGCCATCTAGCTCCGAAGCTTAAATCTCCGCAAATAAACGTTGTAATACAGTTCGTTTACACACCTGTATCCACTTTTTCCTCTCGCCCCTCTGTCCCCCAACGTCGAACATCCAGAACTCTTGCACTCCACCTTGCATGGACTTGGGCACCTTCACTTTGAACTCTATCTTCTGGATGCCCGTGGTCTTCTGTCGACATCTCAGTATGTCAGCGTCTGAAGGCATGTAGTCATGTTTTGCAACCAAGTCTATTCTGTCTAGGAAACTGAAATGAAAATAATTATCTACTATAACAGGACCATCATTTTTCACAGCTTTGAGAAGATCACTACTAAACATAGCCTTCCCCCAAAGGTTACCAAACAACCTGTTGTAAACGTTCTGCATCCAGCCACTTCATAGTTAATTAAGTCGTCCCTGCACTTTTAGGATCAAAGCCAGTTGGACTTAGATGACTGACAAAGATAATTTTCTACTTACTATTCTGCACTATCTATAAGCTGATACTCATTGGATCTCTTAAAACATTCTCTGACACCACCATCCTTCCACAGGGCTCTGACGTGGTCGAAGTACTCCTGAAATCAGTTTAAGACTATTGTGATCTTGGATCTGGTGAATTAGACAGGAGAATACCAGATTTTAAATTATTACCGTTCATTTGCAACCAAGTCCTAAAGAAAGTGTGACACAACAGCTAAGATACATGTTATTTTGGGAGCCAGTGGTGCATCTCGATTGAATCAGCTTACAATAATATAATTTGATCTATTTACACCGCTATTTTAACCAGCATGGTCTTCGGTCAAATATATAGGTACTATTTAATGCAAGAGCATGGTGAACTAACTCGCTCGCATGTGGTTGTAGGAAAATTTATCCGTTGATGTAGGATGGTCAATAGGCATAATTTTATACCTCAGTGTACTCTCGTGGTCCTTCGAGCCCACATTTGAGTATGACTTGCTGTGATTGCACATTCTTAGGATTTTGCAGGGAGATGCTCAGAGCAGACATGTTGTGGATGATCTCGTATATCGACTCGTGGATGTTGAACCTTATCTGTTTTATCTTTTCTAGTCTTTCGCTGTGAAAATAATCCGATATTAAAACACATTTAGTAGATGCGTGGTGGTTATTTTAAACGTTGTTTTACAGTATCATTAATCCTGTATCGTGGGTGCGTTAATTTGAAATTCCTACATTTTTCACAAGAAAAAGCACTCAGATTTCAATAAGTATATCTATGCTGTAGAAGATCGACGAAATTTATATTATCTACCCGAAGATTAAAGCCCAATATTTTATCTTCACCATTAATTAGTTATAATTTGTCTCTTTTTGTAATTTTACCTACCTAGCTGGAAATCCTTGTACGTGTAATATTTTCATTTGTTTTATTATTGTTGTTTTCCCGCTCTCGCCAGTACCCAATAGGAGAAGTTTTATCGCCTGTAAAATCAAATTCTATTTATTACACTTCTGATAGCAGCGTTTTGGGACACATTAAGTTTTAGAAAAATATTGTTTTTCTTATCATCTTTTGCCGTAGGAATTTACTATCCAGCCCTTCTTTAATCTGGATATGTTCCCTGTAGGAGGTAGGTATTTTCAAGGTAACGTAACTCTTGACTGTACTCTAAACCAATTCATGATTCTCCCAAACAATCTAAAGTGACAGTAAACAGTCTCTTGGAATCTTGTAGACCACAATCCTTCTAATTAAACCTTAATGAAGATGAACTAATGTGTTTTGTATACTCACACTGTTATAAGTTTTAATCCACTGTTTAATCTGTCTGTCTATTTCAACTGAATGTTCCTCATCTTCATCCTCCCTTTTCATACATGTAAACAGCCGCATTTTACCTGTAAATTATTATTATAATAATTAAGATATTGTTAGTTGTCTTGCGGAAAAGGTACTTGTACAAAGTGACGAGTTTAGTCCAGTGCCATGTACCTAGTACTAACATAAAAAAAAATTCAAGTTCTGAGTAATGTTGCTCTTATTTATAGGCAGGCGTAATGAATTATGTACCATAATAATTATCTTTAAACGTTATGTATCATAAAGAGATACATTTATTTAATAGTTTTATTTATTAGTTACATAGTTTATGAATAACGTATAGAGTTAAACAGTTTGCCAAGCCATTGCGCGTTTCAAAATTGCATTGGACTAAATTGTTGCTGTATTATGTCATTTCAAGATAATAAACTAGATACGTTCATGGTTTGATTAATTGCTTTACATTTTTACTTATCATTTGTTTGGATTCACGCCATTATCTTCAAAGGGATAACCAGAGGTGCCTCGAGTGACGACAGGCGTCCACGATACGCCAAATCTATTTCCGTACTCAAACGGCATAGTGTGGTATTGAGAATGACATATTTTGTAAATTCAAAGTGAGTATTAATTGAATTCCATTCAGAGTACACGGCGATGGTGATTTAATATTCATGTTTGTTAGTATGGCTCTAATTCTTTTTTTCGAGCACTCAGACGCCACCTGTGAAACGGGAAGTCGCGAGTTTGATTCCCACACTGAGACGCGTGTTTGTTCGATCCACAATTATTAATCTCGGTTCTGGGTGTTTTTGGGACCAAAAAGCCTCTGGTAGTTCCTGATACCCATCACCATCATCAGGCCTTCTGCGTCCACTGCTGGACCACATACACACACATTTCTTCTGATACCCATGTCACAAGATTAATATCTTAGTGTGGGGTCCGGCCTACGTGACTATTGGATGTATTTTAGTCGAATCTATGAGTATCATAGCGATTTGTGTGTCGCATTACGAAGCTAGTACACATCGGTTTTCAAGCACGCATGAGTAAATATCAACATAATATAGGTATTTGGTTTAACATGTTTTTCTTGGAAAAGTACAAGCTTTCCTTAATGGTTACATATCTTTTAATCCCTGAAGTGTTTAATACCCGCGTAACACTTCACGCTTTATTGTGAGGTGAATAAACAATATGATAGTATGACTATAATTTTATGTCGTATGACAGGCTTAGTGGCGTGTTGTTTAAGACGCTAGCTGTGAAACGAGAGGCCGCGGATTTGATCTCCGCACCAAGATAAATATTTATGTGAATGTGTCTGAGTAGGGGTGCTTCTTTAATTCTCGCATAGTTCTTTACTTAGGATATAAATTTTGTCATTTTACCGTGACCTCATGAGTCATGAAAATATGTGACTATATATGGTGAAGTAAAGGATAAAACCCTTTGTAACAGAGATTGCTATTTCTTGCAGGTGCATGCACTATCTAGACTGCGCTCTTCTGATCACCAGGTGGGTTGTAACGCCTGTTTAGCACTAACCTCAAAGCCACCTTCGTTTAAAAGTTGCATATTTTTGTGACAATTTTAACAGGTATTTAATCAATATTTTTATCTTTGTCATTGACCTTGATAACGACACAAAACAAATTGTTTATATACGGGAAATACTTGGACCGTGAAAATGCTAGCAAAAAGATTTTTGTGTTATGATAAACATTTTAATATTTATGTGCTGTATATTGTATTGGGTAGGTACCCGGAACTAATAATTTTTTTTAGAAGATAAAATAGAAAGCGACGTAAAAAAAGCTAGAATTATCCTATTCTAATACACATAAGGATGCAATATTAGTATATACACAATATAGTAATTAAAATAAGTATACACAGAAACATTATGCAATTATCGAATGAACGATAACCAAATATTCCTAGAATTTTTATTGCTAAGCAAACATTTTTATGTTTATACAACTTGTAAATAAAAGTGCATAGATTAAAAATATTTATCTGTATCTTATCAATGACTTCAGAGTTTAGACCGAATGCTCTCATCATTCATGCGTTAATATTTAGAAAAAAATTAAAATAGTACCAACCTTTTTATTAAAAATGCAATGGTAACCTCCCACACAAATCACAGTTACGAATTGTGTTTTTATTATCGCAAAACTATTATCATTGTAATTGATATGCTATCGATATTTTATCTGATATAACTGTCGATAGTGCCGCGAATTTATCGGCAGATTAAACGAATTAGCCGATGTAGGCGGGGATGTATATAATTTAATGTTTTTGTCTACAATAATAGGTCTCACCCGCCGGTACTTGTCTTTGCTATTATCTGTTTATATAGTTTCTGACATGTTTTTAATCACAAAAGTCTCGCCATGTATAAGAAAGATAACTTTCATAGACTATTCCTATCTAGCTGTCAAATAGAAATTGGCGCGAATATTCCAAGATAAAGCGAACACCCAACCATTAGGCAATCCATAACGTCTCATAGTATTAATGAATACCATCACATTTTCAATAAATTTAACACAATTTCGTGCATGATATAGACAGTACAATTCCATTATTACCGTAAAAAGGTTGAAATAGACTATTGCAGAGTATAATATGTGTCAATGAAATTATGTCTTTCATCAGAAAGTATGGTTGAAAATAGGGAAAACCATGGTCATCAAACAAACAAAATTCTTCAATAGATTAGAGCAACGAACTTGAGCCCAACAACCTTACATTATAATGTGAGTGGAATAACTGCTCATAAAATTAGCTTTAAACTTTGAAAAAATCTAATATTCACCTTTTGAACAATTAAACAATACAAATAATTTTACCAAATATTTATTAAAATCAATTTAATTTCACTTAATCCTATATCAAAACATACAAACTTCTAATTCAAGTTTAAATATTTTACATGTACATTATACATTTTATTCTAGTAGCATGGAGTCGTTTAACTGCAGTTGCACCATCTGGTTACCGTCAACCAAAACGCCATCGCGAAGTAACAGCTGCACGTTCAAATCCGATAATTCCTGTAGTGATATAAAATACTATTTGAACTATCCGTAACTTATGAAGGAAGGAAAAACACAGTTAAGCCAGAAAGCCATTCAGCAAAGTCGCTGTATTATTACGTGATTAAAAATATATTAAGCATAGAACTCAAAATATTTAAAGGATAATTTAACAGAACAAGGTAAAATAATCAAAAGACCGATTTTATTACTTCAATTGTTTAATCGATTTATAAATGTCGTATACTTTAAATTACGAAATAAATAATAAGAGATATATTTTACAAGCAAGCCAGCCACAAAAATTTAAAGATATCGAATCGACTATTAAACAATCGATTGTAACATCGAATGACCGTGAATCGATGTTACAATCGATACTCACCTCGCCTGTGACGCTGACAGCGAGCGGGTAGTTGTTGCAGTCGGCCGGAGTTCTGTCTTCGGCCCCGCGTTGTAGAATTTTTGGTCTACTTTTGCTTAGGATGCGGTTATGACGAAGCGATTGGAAGTCATCCACTGTGAGATTATAATACGATATTATAAAGAATGCTGAAGTATTCTTTCATACTGGCATGATAAAATGATTAAATCATATCTAAAAGTAAGTTCTATGCAATTTAACTGTATAGACTGGCGAGTCAATGTTATATTTCGCCGGTTTATATAACTTTGCAATTTCCTGGTTACTACGCTATCTCGGTGGATAAAAATGTCTTATATTATGTATTCTTGATGTATGGAAAATCTAAACCTTTAAAGTTACACTTGTAATAAGATATAGATTCTTTACACTAAAAATACAGTTTTCAAAGTGGAAAATAACATATCATGTAGTTCTTAGTTCTTACCAATACGATCAGATGGTTTGACACAAGTAATCTGCGTTCTTGGGACGTCATTTAGCAAAGACAATGCGCGGGAAGTGTCAGGAATAATGCTTGATGTGCCCTAGGAACAAAATAGTTTTCATATGAAAAAAATAATATTTATAGAATATAGTCAAAATTAAGTTAAATTCAATGTGTATATCGATAATATCACCTAATTGAAGGTACTTTTAAAATCATTTTTATTCCTAAATCGAGGAAAAACATTAAAACTCGTTGAATGGTTTGACCTAAAAATAAGGCAAATTTAATAGGATGTGTTCTAAAAGGATTTTAGATATTAGTAAGTTAACAATACGTGATTTCAAGGAATGGATCTGAAAACTATTCCTTATTATGGAAACTTAAAAACCAAGTCGGGTCTGGGTGTTTGTGAGACCGAAAAGTCTCTCGTAGTTTCTGATACCCACGACACAAGACTCGATCTTAGTGTGGGGTCAGGACTATGTTACATGTGACTGCTGGGTGTATTTATTTATTTTTTAAGTATTTTGAGATTTCAAGTTGGTTCATAATTAAAGTCTTACCTGTGCGAAGGATATCTTGGTGATTTCAACCACTCGGTCGTGCGATATGTTGTGATTGGACAATATCTTCATGATTTCTTCTTGCGTATGATTTAAACCTTCAATCTGATGACGAAAGAGAATAATCAGTATAGCTAATATGTTGGAATGATTTTTTATTTCATCTAATGTTTTGATTAAACAACGAAGCCATGTGAAGGCTTATGGCCTTATTCAGAGACAGTTATAGAACCTATTTTAGTTATCGAATGTTTTTGAAGCGACTTTTGAATACAGTTTGAGCGAAGAAGACATTCGATAACTAAAATAGGTTTGAAAACTTAATATGAATAAGTAATGAAATAAGACGGTAAGGAAATAAGAAACGTAAAATAGTGCATGTGGTACCTCGAGCACGGCGAGCGTGTGCGCGGGGCGCCGGCGCGCGCGCTGCCCGCTGCCCCTGCGCATGCGCACCACACTGTCATATCTGTACTACTGCTGGACTAGTTGACCCACATCATACACGACTATTGTGGTTCCATACGGATGCGGAAATCATGACCAAAATTTGTGCACACTGCGTATTTACCAACCAAAACTCATCACTCGTTGCAGTCCACTGCTGGACATAGACCTATCCCAAGGTACGCCACAGCTGCTGCTTTATGCATCCAGTCGCGGCCGGCCTTATGCAAGTCGTCCTGCCATCTGGCCAGGCCAAACAATACGGATACGCAATGGATCGAGGGGAAAGATAGTGTTATTGCGTAAGACAGAGAAAACAGAAATATTTTTAAAGTTATATCTGTTATTTATCAGACATTTACATCTATTTCCACTAATTAAACGAACCCATCATTCAATTTCACACCTCGTATATAAAAAAATCCTAAACCTATCAAAATTATCCAACATTTGCAAAACAATTGTTTCAATCAATGCCGATAACTTTCATTACTATACCTACCGATAGGTGTGTATACCTGAGTTGTTTATGCGCTGCAGTAGGTTGTTCGTAGTTGTCGCAGTGTTGGCTGGCGTGCGTCAGGGCATGTGCCTCCAGCGCGGCGCGGCTGCTGTACTGCTTGCCGCACGTGCCGCAGCAGAACACGCCTGCAAAGTGTTACAAACTATGCCACGGATACATTCCAATACGCACACACAAGTACGTGCACGCACGCACGCACACACGAACGGACACACGTAAGCGCGCACGCACACACGCACATACGCACGTACGTTCCCATCTATAGATGCATGATTGGTGAATATTGCTCCTGTTTGTTTGTTCCTGTCGTTGTCGTTTGTTGTTAAATTTAAATTTTGTCGCTTATTTTGGAGCTCGAATATAGTCTAGCCTCTAGTCGAAGCAGCTCTAGTCGTTGCCCAGTAAACAAAATATAGTCTAATCATAATTATAGCATAACATGTATTGATACCAATCTGTAGATTTACTAAATTTACCAACTCAAAACTCAGTCAAAATTCACTCGATTGCAAACTGTTTAAAATATAAATACCTGGCCTGCAGGATATATTGCTATGCTCCTTTTTCCTGTGTTTGTATAACGCAGTCTTGCTCGGAAGAACCTCGTCGCAGTCTCGACACGGGATTCTACGACAATACTTTAATGAGTTCCTTTCTATTTACACCCAGAATCTTCAATTAAATTTGTCGAATGACCAGATACTAATTTGTATTAAAAAGTGAAAAGGCATACAAAAAAGGAAAAGCCCAAAAGACTGTGTTACCTCACGTAATATTTTCTTTATATTTATATGGTGTTCTGAAGTGGTGGTAGCGTCATTTAACAATTTAAAAGATTTTGTAAAACTACTTTATGATATTTTTGTTTCTACACACCTGTAGTTCGTCCTCGCTTCTTTGGGGGCTACTGCTGGTGGGTCGTCAGGTGCGGACTTGCCGTGCACCTTCTTACGGTGGTGGCCGACGCTCCAACTACGCAATATATCGTTTTATCATACTGGTCCACTGCCAAGGGTACCATAAAGTATCATTTGAAATGACCGATAGTTAGTCACGAACAAAAACTTTAAAAATTTAAAAGGATATAAACACCCAAAAATCAGATTTTAAACAAATATTTGATGATTTCACAAACATTTGTCTCTGCACAGAGATAAAACTGTCTTTTTTACTGGTTAATTTTACTTCTCGCTGATTGCCGCAGGATGCTTTTAATAACGTATCTCCTTACATTTCTTGTTATCCTAGTACCTATCTCGCTTTATGAGGAATACAATAAGCACCTGTTTGGAAAGGTGAGCTCGCACTGGTTGCACGCGTACGTGTAGTTTTCGTTCGCGTGTTTCATACGTCTGTGTACTTGGAGATATGTCCAGTGGAGGTAGGATCTGCCGCAGTCCTGGAAAGAGATGGTTGGGATGGAGTATCCTGAGAAGCCAATTATAGTAAACCATCCAAAGCTTTTTATAAAGGTCAGTAGCAAGTGTACCACATTCGGGTATAGCTAATGTCTTTCCTGGTCCAAGGCTGATTTAGTATCAAGTAATTATTATGTATCATCAAATACAGTCACTTTTCCATTCCAGCAATATATAAAAACAACTCAATATAGCATAATACACACTACAGATCGAACCAAACACTTTTTATTATTTTTGCAAAAACTTGAATTTTTTACAAAAACTTCTTCTTCTTCTTCTACTTAGGCGTTATCCCGGCCGGTGCCAGGGTCCGCCTTCCGGCTGAGTCTCCTCCATTTCGCCCGGTCTTCGGCATCCTCAATAGTAAGGCCATTGACTCTCATATCTTCCTTGACGACATCAAGCCAGCGCTTCTTCGGTCTACCCCTTGGTCGAGGTCCTGGAATGTTGAGGCTCAGGCACACATTGCCGACGTACTCCTGCGGCTTTCTCAGGACATGACCATACCATCTCAAGCGACATTCTTGGAGTTTATCTGCCACATCGCGGACACCAAGGCTGCCGCGGATGTGCTCGTTACGGATTTTTTTACAAAAACATTTTTGTTTTTTTTCTTTTGCATTTTTGTACTCACCTCGCACAGGAAGTGCTTGACGACGGGGAAGTCTCCGTAGCCGAGGATGCCGGCGGCGGCGGGCGCGGCGGGCGCGGCGGGCGCGGCGGGGGCGGCGGGGGCGGCGGGCGCGGCGGGGCCCGCGGCGGGGCGCGCCGGCGCCAGCGAGCGCTTGTAGAACCCGTGCGTCGTCTTGTGGGTTGTCACTCTGGGAAGGGATATACTTTATGATGAAGATTCTGTATTATCTTGTTTTTTGTAACAATTAAGTATATCTATAATGGTTTCGTAGATTTACGCAAATGTAGTTCAATTGTAACAGTCACTGAGCAGATGACTAATACCTCAGTCCGCCCCGTGGCCACGAAAACTGTAAAGCAATCGAAACGTCGGGAAGTTAAAAAATGTAAAAATTAAACCAAATCGCGATAAAATCCATAAAAAAATAGTTTTATCTCAATGAAGTATATCGTTTTTCGTCCTATTTAGACGTATGAAAGGCTCTAAAAACCAATTGCAATTCTCTACAAGCAAACGATAGCTAAGAAAACCATATACAACTTTTTTATTCATTCTTTTTTACAATAAAAAGTATTTTCCACATCCAATACCACGTTTCGATCATTCTATTGGTACGATTATGGCCACCCAATATTAGGTGATTTTTTTTATTTCGGGCTGTTCATTCATTATCAATTGATCTTTCCCAAAAGATGTAAGCAAGTTTTTAATGTACCTGGAGTAAGTGGCGAAGCTCACTTTGCATATGTGACATGTGAAAGGATTCCTCACGCCCTTGTGTATCACACGATGATTGTTCAGACTGTCCTCCAAGTAGAACACACTGCAATGGAAATCATAACCTTCCCTTAAAAATCTACTATAAAAAAAAAAAGTAATTTCCCTTTTTTAAATCTAAATTGAAAAACAATAATGCCCATATAAGTCTTATTGGTAACATTATTATTAACGCTTTGTGTTTCTTAAAATAAAAAAATAATAATTAAAAATATTCTAGTGACTTATACAATATTTTATATGCAGCGGTAGAATAATTATTACTGCGGGTATTTACATGTAACTTATTCAAACGGTACACCTATACGCTCATCAATTTTGACAGCATTTTGTCTATCAGCTACGATCTATATCTACGCACCGATCTATGTGCTACGAGCTATCTACATTCCGATCACACGCTACGCCTTATCTAAGCTATGGTTAGATCATACGTTGTGACCAATTACGTATCTACTCCTTAACCGATCGTGAAAGATTATATTATTGCCAATGCTCTTTGATCAATACGCATATTTTTTACGGATTGGTAAAGTGATTGCACCTCACCTTATGATAAGTTCAATGCCGTCTAGATATTAGATAAATAATTATCGATTGGCAATAGACATCTACTGCCCTTGCATACAGTGTTGCCGGCTTACATAACTGCTTCTTTACGCTAAGACAAAAGGACCTAGGACTTTAACAACATGTGGGCCGGCAAACTTTTCCATAGCTAATGGTGCCACAATAAGATCACGAATTCTTAGTTTGGGTCAAGATGGCGGAGACCACGAAACAGTAAAATGTGTGTATTTTTTATTGCTATGTGCTACGATTCTATAAGTGTAACTGCTACGCAAAGGCTACGGTGCTACGAGGATTTGTGGTACTCACTCTTCGCAATATTCGCATCTAAAAGCCTTCTCGATTTCGACTACGCGTATGATCGGCCTCGCTTCGTCTGGCACTTGCGCCAGTAGTGGCGCGGCCAGTGGACTGTCCACTTGCCTCGGTATTGGCTTGGATAGTTTTGGAGATTCTAATGTGTACAATGGCAGTTACTTAACTAATGGTATATTTTATTAAACCTGATTTTTGTATTAGTTGTAAGTTTTTTGAAGAATAAACATACTTAACATATTCTATTTAATAGGTCTTCTTCTACGTCATTATAAGGCCATTAGGATTTAATCCATTTAATACATATCAAATCACCCTTAGAAGAACAGGGATAAAATATAATATGGGGTCTTTGGGTCAACTGTTAAATTGTGATAATAAAAGGTGATTTTCACGCTAGCAACTAATTTCTATAAAAATATGTATGAGTCACGCTTATTATATATTTTTTGTGAATTGAATACTTGTATGGAAAATTTAATTTCTAAAATCATTATTGTAATAATTGTAATAATATTAGCAGGATCTCATAGTTTTATATTACTGTTTCAGATACCTTACCGAGTATCTGGACGGTGTGTCGTACAATCCCGCTGGTGGGCGAGAGTTGCACGGTGGCCTCCTCCGCCTCCGCCTCCACCTTCAGGTCGTTGGCGAACGTCTCTATGCACTCGGGGAATTTCGTCGCGTGCTCCTGTGGAAGCAAATTGGTTATCTGTTTTTCTAAAGCAATACTGCGAGGGTACGTATCAAGGTGGCTACAACAAACAACTATACATGTATCATGCGATTCTGCGTGTTAAAGCTTATGGTGCTGGTGCTGGTTAATGGTTCTAGAAGCTAGACTACAGTGCGCGGTGTCGCGTGCACAGTACCTGCGCGTGCTGCGGGTCGCGGAAGGCGCGCGCGCACACGGCGCACACGAGCACGCGGCGCGGCGCCAGCTCCTCCTCGTGCGCGCGCACGTGCATGCGCAGCCGCGAGCGCCGCGTCAGCTGCTTCAGGCAGATGTGGCACTGGAACGGCTTTATCTACCACGAACAATACCTCTGTATTATTCAATAAATAAATACACCTCACAGTCACAAACATAGTCCTGACCCACAATAACTTCAAGTCTTGTGTCGTGGGTATCAGAAATTGCGAGACTTTTTCGATCTCACAAACACCCAGATCCGAAACAAATACTTGTGGATCCCAGAAACATTTGTCTCGGTGCGGAGATCGAACCCGTAGCCTCACGTTTTACAGCCGGTGTCTAACCAACTGAGCCACCGAAGCTAGCTCTAGAGTATTAAGCGTCTATACTGCCCGATTCCCACCGGCTACCCTTTTATAAGTTTTCAAAACTATATTTTCCATAACCCAACAATAATGCCCATGTCACCTACCTGTAAATGTGTAACGCCGTGCTCATCCAGCGTCTGTTTGTCAAGGAACCGCTTCCCGCACGTGACGCACACGTAGCGACGCGTGTCCGTGTGCGTGCGACTGTGCTTGGTGAGCGTCGCACTGCAATACCAACAATATTGTGATCAACCTGGCGTTGATTGCGAAGCCCAAACAACTCCTTATCAACCAGCGCGGTTCAGGTTATTATGTATAAAAATAACACGCCAGTCGCTTGATTACCACAATTTGTTTCACGCTGTTGATGTAATAGAAAGGATAATTTACAGACATTTGGACTAATATTCTACCCTCTCAAACCATTAATTTCGAACTACGTTTACATAAAAAAATCATCATGTCAACTAATTTTCTTACCACTACCATGCCTAACAAGTTAACAACCAAGTGAGTTTCTCACCGCAGATGGAAAGTCTTCCCGCAGCCATGCACGGGACACTGCCAGCGCTTCTGCTTGTCGTGCTGGAAGTGCACGTGGTCGAACAGCGCCGTCTCCGTGTCGAACACAGCGTCTTCACAGTCCACGCACGAGAACCGACCCTCAGGTGTCAGCATCTGAGTGGACTCGTGGAACTGCCTGGAGGGTGAAGATATTTCACCAGAGATTTATCTGTTATTACTTCTAAAGAATTTCGAATTTTTGATATATGCCCCCTAACTTTTCTCTTCATGAGAAAATCATGCGATACTACTTGGACTGCTAAAGACTGGTGAAGTTAATGATCTGGGTGATGATGATGGCGATAATGACAGTGTTAATAAGGATAATGACATTTAAAGATAAATTAGGGGTATTCTTAAGTACATAAGACTTACATATGAAACTTGAGTCTAACTTTCGAGGTGAATGACTCGTTACAATTGTCGCACGTCACTATTTGGGGGTCTAATGACGGCTCCTTGGACTTCTTTTTGCGAGTCTTCTGCAAATACAGAAATTTTGAAATGAAATTAAAGAATAAAAGTTTATAAATTAAATTTCTAAATTAAAGGCTTATTTAAGCCGAAAGAAATTACCGGCACTAGCAAACTGTTACCACCACTTGTTATATCCGTTTGTCTAGGTCTTCCTTGTGCTCTCTGCAAGGAAAATGAAAAAAACTTTTGATAGATGATTGATGAGCGTACAAGAAATCAATGCTAATAAAGTGATAGGGCACCACTTTACATTATAAAATAAGTTTAGAGACGTGAAAAAAGGGCAAAGCATTGTAAATCCTAGCAACCTTTTCTTCCAACAAATATGATCAAGAAACATATAAAAACTACCAACAGGTTGCTATCGAAATTCTTGGTGGAGATCTTTGTTTTGCATTGAACTTCCAATGACTGAAGAGACAGGGATATAACAGACAAAAGCAAGCTAAGTCCAACATTGGACTAGAAATTTCATGACGATGATGGAATACCTTAATAAAGTCCTCCTGAGTGGGTACACAGATGGTGCCGGCATTTCCGACGGACTTGCGCTTCCTGCCGCGTCTACGACATCGATGAGTCGCCAAGGCCTCCAACGTAGAAAACGTTTGACTGCGATCATAGAAGTTCACCGAATAATTTCCTGCTTTATTGGGTTATACGATTAGTTAGACGCATTGACTTATATTCTACCGATAGACGAGACACGTCAAATAAATAAAGTGCCCCCGTATTTTAAAAGCACACTGCAATTTTACATTACTTAACTGGTATTTTATTAAAATATTGTAACTTCAGACGAATTGCTTTCGGTTTGACGGCAAAACATTCGTTTATTACTTTTAAACGTATGCGATAACGCGTACTGCACTGTCACTGTCACGAAGCAAACTGATTCATGTTTGGTGCATGCACCGCAGGTAGGTGGGATACATTTTTTGTACTGAATGTCTTATCTAGTGTAACATTGATATCGATGGTTAGACGCCAAAGGAGGCAGACAGTTACAAGGTATGAATTCATAACTTGTAATATTTTTAACTTATCTATAGCTTCTAACCACCGTTCCCCTAGTCCCTAAAACCACTACAAGTTATCGCTTCATGCGTATTTTTCCAACCGCTTCAAGTATAAAGGATTACATTTTTTTTATGATTTTGAACAAATAACTATTCGATTCAGAACCATTGAAGAGCACCTTGACCTTTTGCATGTTAATTGGTATAAAAAGAAGCACGATTGCTGTTAAAACATTTTTAGCTGAATATTATCAAAATAAAAACATGACGGTGTTTATACTTACTTACTTAACGAGCGTATACTTAACGAGCAAACGTAATGAATTAGTCTACCTGCAATTTAAACACTTTGGAGTCTTCTTAGTGGCACTCTTTTCATCCTCAACGCCCTAAAACAAACAAATTGAAATACTAACTCATTTAGTACACATATTACACTATTTTATTCGGTGACTCCGCTTTCCGGAGACCCAGTACCTACCTCTTTCTTTCTTTTTTTCGTCATTTTTCTTTCCCCTACGCTCCCAATTTTATAAGATTGACAACGATCAATTACGAGTATAGAGGATAATAGGCGACGGTAATCCTTTGTCAGATAAGCCATTTACTCATTTTTATAGTAGAAGTTCCATCTCTAAGATATTTAATTCAGAAGACTTACCTTAGCAGCATCAAGCAACTTTTGCAGCTGGTCCGTCGCCTCCACATCAGCTGTTTGGACTATCCATATTTCATCATCGCTACTTGGAGGGTTCTCTTCGTCCACCTAATTTAGTTTCAACAACGATTAAACTAGATTTTTTCCGCAGCTCCGTCTGCGTGTATACATAATGTGATCTTAAAGTTGAATTGCTAAAACCACAGCTACAAAGAATTAGATCATGACCTTCCGATCAGCTTAAGGATGAGGTAAAATGCAAAGAATTAAACTTCCTCCTTCTCAGAAATTGGTTTAATGAAAAAACTGTGTATAAAAGTCAAGGGTAAATCCCAGTGTTATCGAATCGAAATATCGAAACATTATTATTCACAATGTTTGTTTCATAACAATTTTATCTGATTTATTCTTATCAGCCCTCTCAGTTCACCTTTTAAATTTTACCAAGTAAATAAACATTTCCAGATGGTTAACGAAGCCGTTGAAATGACAGCAAAATACTAATCAGTTCTTCTTGTCTATATTTTTAACGAATATACTAATCAAATATACACTTACTACTTCACATTTGATTTCTATTTTGTCTTGTTCTTGAACCTCGTTTGTCCCTAGAAATGGCATTAACTTTATTACAGCTCAACTAAACAAGGCCTGAGGTTAACCTAACAAATTTAAATTATAAAATGTATGCAAAAAGAAAGCAACATATTTCTCGTAGTCTAATAACGCATAGATATTCATATGTTGGCGACTTGCATGATCTATGTAATTGAAATAAAACTATTTTATACGGATTTTATCGCGATTTGGTTTAATTTTTACATTTTTTAACTTCCCGACGTTTCGATTACTTTACAGCTTTCGTGGTCACGGGGCGGACTGAAATCCGTATAAAATAGTTTTATTTCAATGTGTAACATTCGCGTAAATCTAAGAAACCATGATCTATGTAAGTTAAGTTTTTGCGCGTATCAGCCCTAACGCACATTTACCTTTGTGCGGAGACGCAATAAAATTCTTTTAATTAGTCCTTCTACTTTGGTCATGTTAAATGTGGTGTAAGAGCAAGGTCAGAAGATTTACATTTTTACATCATACCTTGCTCCGTAACATCAGTGGTTTCTTTTTTTATATCACTGGCGTCTTTCTTTTCGTGGGCAGCAATCAGATGCCCTTTCAGCCATTTGAAATTGGCGTAACCTGAAGAAAAATACATTAACTGCTTTACAAATAAGTAATAACCCTACATCTTCTTTTGGTTAGAGTTGCGGACTAGGACAGAACACGAACACTTTATGAGAAATATCGGATTTAAAGTCACAAAATGGAACTCAAACTCTTAAACGTTACAGATGGATGTAGTTACTAATACCACAAAGAAACATGGAAATGTGTAGTTAGCCAGGGTAGTGGATTAAATATATTTTAATTCTCTCACAAAAGAGTTGATAGCATTAATACATTACAACAGAGAGGACGTCGATAACAAAGCTTCGTATCATCTATCAAGTAGAATATTTTAAATCACTCACCGTAGTTACAAAGCGGGCACGGATACAAATGCTCATCGTCAACTTCATGTTTATGTACTTCTCCGTGGTCTGTCACCTCGGTTATATTTGCAAATACGGTGTCACAGAATCTGAGACAGACGATAAGTTCTATTAGTGACTGCTTGCTTGTTTTAAGATTAAGTATTAGTTAAGGCATCGATACAGTGCTTATCAACCTACCTGCCTAACAATGAGAAAATCTTTATTGATCAGATGCTGTTGAAAAGATAACGTAAAATTCTATCACAAAAAAGTGCATTACCGGCATTTAAGTTCCTCTTCATTGCTGCCATCACATTGATATTTCCCCAAAAACTCTTTTACTTCCTCATCAGCATCTTCCAGATTGTCTATGATCTTGTCTATTTCCGTTTCCGGTTCAATGATTTCCACATCGCTCGAGCTATCTTTGTCTTTAACTACTATCACATCATCAGACTTTTCGTCAATTGGCTTCGTTATTATCTCACCGTCAGAACCTATTTCAACTTTAACAAATTCTTCAGAAACCGCGTTCATACTGTCGCTCCTCTTCCCACGACTATTCGAAATCTTGAAATTGATATTCTTTATTTTCTTAAATATGTATTGCTGGTTGTTCCTTATCACCAAATACTCGTCTGGGTTCAAGAATTGATTCGCTCCCTTCATTGAACACGGTGCGAAGTTTTCATTCAAGCATTTTTCGCAAATGATCTTCAACTGTGTCTCTGTTTTCTTCTGTGGTGATTTTCTATGAATTTTCTGGTCTTCGTTGTCAAATAAGTATATCTTCTCCCTCTCTACTTTTCTATCACATATAAAGCAAGTTTGGTTCCCGTTTTCACCGATCAATACGCCATCCAAATCCGCGGATAGGGGCTTAAAGCTTTTGTGTATCCGAGATGGATCACTTTTTCGTACATGCCTCCGTTCGGTGTAACCTTCATATGGCAAGGAATTTACCGGCGAATCTTTAAACATATTCAGAATCTCTTCTCTGGTACAACTGAAATTATCGCTTTTACGAGGATAGTTATCATCGTATTTTGAATAGTTTTCACGAATTAAACTCCTAGGCGACTTGTTATTAGTGACATTGTCTAGCGTTGCATACGTTTTAGATTCCAGATATTTAGCAAATTGGCTTTCAAAAGCTGTAGCATTTGAACAAACCAGCTTAAATGGGAGAGTGTTGGCGAAGTTTCTCGGACTTGAGCTATGGCTCGACCATTTTGCAACGGGACTTTCGATTATATTGTAATCTACGGTTTTTTCTGTCTCAAGGTCTTCCAGATCCAGGTCATCATCATCATTTCGGTATTTCACGAATGGAATGTTCCCTACAGCAAAGTCGACTGGTGGGTCATCGTTATCGAAATGTATTTGAGAAGCCCTGATCTGAGTTCCATCATCTAAGACATAAAGTGAATCAGGATTTGACTCCAACATTTGATCAAATTGTGTGTTTTGCATGTGTTGCTCTGCATTTAGGAGAAATTGATACATATTTTCACTTAGAGACACTTGTTGGTTCCCAGTTATATGGTTGATGTCAACTTCATAGCCTAGAAGTGTTCTGAAATGAGAGTAATAATCATAAAATGAAACCAATACTAAAATGGTTAGAAACTGATGTCCAGTTCTTGAATAATGGTGACCATTTCCAAACTACACTTACCTGGCTTTGTCCAAGAATGTTTGGAAGTCTTCTTCTGGTTCAACCCTCAGAGCCACTTCCTCACCCAAGGAGTTGTCCATACACAGTATCAGTGGTTGTTGAGTAGCCATCATCAAAAGTTCTATAATTTTAAATCAGCTATTATATATTACTATAATATACATACATTCATACATACAGATTTTATTACTAAATTCTTACTAGTTACTACGAGCATGTAACAAAACTCTGTAATCATCTGAATACAACATTTTATTAAATCTTTAGATTGTACTTTAAATGTTTGATAAGTTGGAAGTAATTTAAAGAAAAGAAATTAAGAAAATCAGTGCCAACAAACTACTGGGAAGAATTTATCAGCACAGGTGTACTATGCAATGAAACCACATCTCTTGTGATACACTTAACATATAAAAGTACAAAAACATACATGTGAATTTTTTAACCCTGCTACTGCCAATTTCTATAATGTACATACACAAGAATGCAAGAATGAAGTTGTTTCTAACCATTAAGCAACTAATTACTCTACAATCGAGAGAATCGATTGAGAGTGGTTAGGCCATATAGTCCACTACGCTGGCCTAGTACGGGTTGGCGGACTTACATACCGTAGAAATTCTTTAAAATCGCTACGGTATGCAGGTTTCCTCACGGTGTTTTCCTTCACCGTTAAAGTGCGTGGTGATTAACTATCAATACACACATAACTCCGAAAAGTCAGAGGTGTGCCCTGGGATTTGTACCCGCGACCACCGTGAACATGTAGCAACAATAAAATACAAATTAATAATTTGTATAAAAGCTATTTGAACTGTTTTGGGAACGGACAATAGGTGCTCAACATATTTTAAATAAGGACTTAATTTTTCATATACCATCCAACTGCCAAAGGAAGTCAACTGCTGAACATAGTCCTCCCCCAATGATTTCCACAGTGACCTGTTGGAGGCAGTTTTCCTAATCAATTCCATTTTTTCTTGCCATAATATAGCTATTTTAAGGCATAAGAAAATTGTTATCATTGTAAAGTTTGATAGAATTCATTGAGACTTTGTTGATAAAGTCACACTGATATCAAAATTTATTTACACAATATTACACAATAAACACAACAAAATAATATAGAATTAATATAAAACAATTAAGTACAAAGGGCAGTCTTATCGCAATAAGGCAATCTTGCCAGACAACTATGGTATGGATTTAAGACGATTTTCCCGGGTAGAACGTCACTCATATGTGACAGGCCGCCTAGATAGATACCCCTGCAATGTCTATTTCTCTCGCCAAAGTGTAAATAGACAGTTGTGTTCTAGTTTGAAGGACACTGTAGCCAGAGTAACTCTTGGACATAATGAGACCTAACTTTTTATGTCTCAGGATGGTGAGCACAGTGGAATGCCAAGCATTGCCTTGTAATTCAGTTGTTTGGTTTTGCCACTGTCCATAAGCGGTTGTATGGTTTGCTTGTCTTGCCATTCATAGCAATAAAAAAAAAAGAGAGAAAGTACTGCATAAAATAAAGATAAAAAAGCTTACTTAAATAAATGATGATGAATACATAAATTAATACATATTCTATGGTCATTCATGTGTACTTTTTAGTATCTTTGTCGCACTTATAAATATTATTTTATTTTATACCCAGTAGATTCATAAAATATTTCTAAATAAAATATTTATTTTCATAAATGGTACCCACTTGTCCATTGTATACACTTGGATTTACTGATATCATAATTAAATTTTTAAATTTTGCAAACCTATGTTGTAAGGAAATTAAGTAGGTACTAAATAATTAAGTTAAGAGTTAAGATAAAACCATAAAAAGAAATAAATGCAACATAAAAAGAAGTAAATGCAAACAGTGATTGATTATGAGCATGATAGTTTTTGTGTGTAAGTTTTGATTTAACTATTTAATCGTGCAGTGAATTGGCGGGAAATCAATGGATATAATTTTATTTCAATTTCGTGAGCTTTCCAGCCAAGCTACACCAAAAACGAAATGATTGGATAACACTGGCTGGCCACTTAAAACAAAAATAATATATGGCCAGTGACAGTGGTTCCCCAAATAACTATTTGAATTACATTTATCACAAAGCAACAATGACAATAGACGTATTGTACTTCTGTAATATATTTTTTTCTTACCAAATCTTTTGATTCAGCATGAAACATTTCACCTTTCCTAAGCAACTGGCATAACAAATCCAATAAAAACAAATGAATTTCGAATTTTTCAAGTTTTATGACAATTTAAAATTGAAACATTCCCAATACCATAAACAAATGTTTTCATTTTTACATAACAATGCGTAGGTAATTGATATTATTCGGTTTTATATCAAGGATTGATTCCTTTTTAACCCCTCTATATTGAGCCGATAATGTTGTCTAGACATATAAAAATAATGTCCTAATAAGAATTACACACAAATGAAGATAATTACGAGAATACCTACATAAAATATAAAATACCGCACATATGAAAGAGATAGCAATAAAAGGTCAAATCTGTTGATTGACATGTGAACTGTCATTCAGTCTCAATATGGCGGACAGTTTATCTAAATACGGAACGCAATAAATGGTGTGCTTATTTATAAATTTAGTCATTCAAATGATAATTCATTCGTGTTAATGACTTAGTGATTTAAAAGGCATGTTTCCACTAACTCCGCCGGTTGTGAAACGACTGTTAGGCTGGAAAAAAGGACCTGAAGGTTCTTCCGCTGCTGAAGATAAATGGTCTGAGAAAGCAGTGAAAAGTTTAGTCAAGAAACTAAAAAAAAGTGGAGCTCTGGAAGAATTAGAAAAGGCAATTTCTAGTCAAAATTGTCATACTAAATGCGTTACGATTCCTAGGTCAGTACAATATTGATTTATTTTTTGATAACAATCATTATAGAATGTGACGTTTCCGGTCACAAATATAAAATTCATTGTTTTTGAACTTTATCTTGAAGACCATACAGGGTATGTTCCCTTGTGTCGATGGCATTAATCAAGTTGTAATGTTAATGCAGGAGACGTTCGTAATTTACTATTGTCGTTTTAGTTACGAATTTTATTGTGGTAAATTCATATTAGATTCTTTTTATAAAACCCAATTAGAATAAAACTAAAAAGATTGGTGACAAAATCAGCTGATTTTTTCTGTCATTGCAATGTTCGTTCGGAAATGCAGACTGTATATTTTTAAACGCATAATCTGACCAAATTTTGTTACACTCTTTACCTTATACAACCGGTTGTTGGTAATTGACCACCTCAACTTGGCTGCATAAAAAAATGCAGGACGCAAACTCGAAAAGGTCAAGTCTCCGTCAAAACAATCGAAGCTTTTGTCAACATGGCGGCCGTATTTTGATGTTCTTGGATTTAATAAAAGCCGCCTTTACGAAAAATACGGACGTAATTGGACTGATTAAGTGACATTTGTAGTGATAATGAGTGATACGTGTGTTCTGTTATAACGGGGTGGGTAATCGAATATGATTAAAAAGTACAATAATAGCGGTGTTTGAATATATTTCTGTTTTATGTCCCAATTTGTGGATAAATGGCAATATATACGCAAAATGTGCTATTGGAGATCTATATGCTAGTCATATTACAAGTCATTGTTGTTACCAAACTTCTCTTCGCGCGCGAAGTGATTATAATTATTAATCGTTCAATGATTGAATATTTGCATAAAACAGGATTCTAACTAGATTTTCTACGGTGAAAAATGGCGCCAAAGTGATTTTCACATGAAAATCGTGCGAGTTTAGTGCCGTTGTATCGTAATAAAGTCGATACGTTCAAGGTCAATAACCTCTGTTACGTATTGTGCAGTTTTACTAACACCCAAAAAGTTAAAGGTTATATTGATACATATCTTAAAGATAAGGGGCAATAGAGAAACGTATATCCCTTGTCCTGTGATCGGCAAGGCCTATGTCCAACACTGGACTGGGAAAGACAGATGATGATAAAAAAAGTTTGATATGTTTGTTGATGACTGTTCTAAAACTTGTTATACATGTCATACTGGATCTTTCAAACAGCTTACAGTACTCTGTTGTTTTTTATAAATAATAAATTGATACTTAATTTATGACTAAATTACTTATGGAATAAGTTGAATATAAAAATTGTTGGAAATAATTGTCTTCTGTGTGTAATAATTGCCTAATTTATTAAAGTTCTTTATTTGCTTCCCCTTTATTTTGACAACATCCATAGTGCAGTAGGTTAGACACCGGATGTGAAATGAAAAGCCGCAGGTTCAATCCCTGTGCTGAAGCAAAAGTTTGTGTGATTCACAGAATTTTGTTTTGGGTCTGGATTTTTGTGAGACCAAAAAGTCCCTCGTAGCTCCTGTTACCCACGACACAAAACTCGATGGCGCGTTACCCCAACACACTATATTTAAAATATTCTGTCATTCTTCTTCATTTTTAAATGTCTTTCATTTCAAAAATAGCATTGTAAGGACTTTTTTTATCATAATTGATAAAATCAAAAAAGGTTAATGAACTGTGGGAGATTACTTATCTGCAGTGTAAAATTTTTGGATAGGATTTTTATTATAGTGCAATATTTCTACAACAGCTTTCTAATATATTATACTTTGAGGTGTGACCCTCTAAATAGTATATCCTATAGTAACGAAAATAGTCATGACGAGTCATACGATTAAGATGTAAATCGAATGTTCTATTTACTTGAAATCCCATGAGACTTTGGTCTAACAACATTTAAACATGAAACAAATATGTAGAACACAAAAATATTTTCTCAATAAACAAATGCAATTAGTTTAATCCTGCTGGGTTAATTTTGCTATGTATAAAAAATATATTATGATAGTGTTTTAATACTTTTGCTGTTTTAGCAATAATCAATGTACTTTTTTTTAGTTTAAATAAAGAAATAAGAAATTATTTCAACAATAGGTGTGTTTTCGCTTTGGTATCTAAATAGCTCCAAGGTCATAATGTCAATGAACTGCACATAATTGTTACCTTCCTATGACATTAATTAATCAGTATGTCCTTTATCTAATTAGAAAATTAGTCATTTTGTTCACTCATGAAAGATAACATTTTGAAAGTTAATAATATAATACTAGTTTTGATTCCAGTTGATTCAGCTTATGCTGTGTAATTGGTCAATATTTTTGTTTTACTGCAAAACTCTGACTTTATCTGTGCAATATCATACCAGCAGAAATTCAGGTGTTTAATGTAATCTTGTGAAATAATAAAAATGATATTCAAGAGGTATTATAAAGCTTGATTATTTTAAGATTATTTTAAAACAGCGCCAAGCTCTTCTGTGCTGATTCACACAAAATTTATTTATCAAAGTGCTATTATGTTTCTAAAATACTTTTATATGTGGTACAGGTACTGCCAATATACTCTTGAATTGTGTATTGAAACTTATTTGGTAAAAAATGAACACAATATGTATCAATCATATTTACCACCTGCCCACACACCCACCACTGCTACTTCAAGATGCCAGGATCAAAAGTGGTATTCAAAAAATTTAACCAATCTCTGGTGCTTGTCAAATCTTTTAAAGCCACTAGCTTATAGATATTATTATATTGCATATGTCCAGGAGCCGTTTATTTTGTGCGTCACACATACTAGGAGGTAATGCAAAAACTAGCGTGAGACGTCGTCTGGCCACATGGCGGGATGTCTTGCACAAGAGCGCCGGCAGCGACTGGATGCGTAAAGCAGCAGACTGGGCTCTGTGGCGCACCTTGGGGGAGGCCTATGCCCAGCAGTGGACTGCAACGGGTTGATGATGATGATACGTCCAGGATCCATCAGTGTGTTAATGAATTTGTGTTTGTTGGCAGAGTGAAACCAAATGACAACGGCATCAACGGCCAGTACCGCAAGGGCCTGCCGCATGTAGTTTACTGCAGGCTGTGGCGTTGGCCGCAGCTGCAAGTGAGTACATACCTATGTATGCTATCTATACACCTCTATGATATAGGGTAGGCAGAGTCTATATATTTTTACTTAGCACTATCATTATATGTCATTTTCATAAAAGTGTGGTCACATAACATAGGGTAGGTAGAGGCGCTACCAGGACATCCACATTTCGCCTTGTATGTTCCGTCCCATGATGTGATAGTGGGAAATAATTATCTTTTTTTAATACTCTATATTCAACTTTGACTCCACTGGGGTGTACCAGTGTAATAAAATCCTGTTTAAAATTAATTAAATGCTATTCTGAGCGCTTTACATCCCGGCAGTTACTAGAAATTAACTGTTCAACAAAATTTTAGCATTTATAATGTTACGCAATATTCAAGATAGTTAACAAAAAGCGAAATGGACTGCTGAGACGGGTTCGATTCCAGGACAGGATATAATTATTATAAAATGTGTTTGTTTCAGAGCCAGCATGAATTGAAGCCAGTGGACCACTGCGAGTTCGCGTACCAGCTGAAAAAGGACGAAGTCTGCATAAACCCATACCACTACAATAAAATCGATTCGCCTGGTTGGTGTTACATTTACATTTTTAATTGTATTGTCAGTCTTAATAACTTTCCTGCAAACCGAAGTTTAATTTGGTATTTATAAAATTGTATCCTATTGGAGTCAGATTTGTGAGACCGAAAATTCCAGTAGTTCTTACTATCGACAGACTTGGTGTGATTCATTGTACTAATTTTGACACCCAAGTAGACAGCAATGCAGCTGTAAAATAGGTATATTAAGTTGTTTTTTACCTAGCATGCCGAATCGACTATATCCTACCATGTTTCATACTCTGAATGTTTTTCTCAAAGCATTGCCGCCGATCCTGGTGCCTCGTTGCGGCGAGGGCGAAGTCCGCGCGCCGCCGCCCTACACCGACTACCACCAGCCGCTGCACGAACACACCGAACCGTAAATATTTACAATAATATTACATGTTTTTAATGTTCAATGTAGGCTTTAAAAAATATAATAATGTTGAATATGTCTGATGGAACACCAAATAAAGGCAGTCCTCTCCCTGTAGTTGGTTTAGAATACGGTGGAAGAAATGACAAAGCGCCGCTAACCATATACATTACATTACCGTTTCAAAATAGGTTGTGAAAGGGAAGGAATTTGCTGAGCTTCAATGCTCGGTTTTAAAAAATGCTGATCGTAGCCAGTTGCAATGGCAGGTTTAAATGGCCGCACAGGTTTCTCCCTTACGTGCTTCCCTTGTGAATCTCAGCCAGCCGTTGTGTCTAGTGTATTACTGATCTTTGTGTACTACCGCTGGACTGAAGATCATCTTTGTAACGCCATTTGGGCGTTGTTGATAGCATTGAAACTGGAGAAGTGTATACAGAACTATGAAAGTCTTCGTAGTAAATTAAAAGTCTAGCGTATATAGTATAGAGCGATGAGCAGTGGTGTGTAATGAGTGTGAAGCAGTGTGTAGACTGCGTAATGAAGCGGCAAGGTCGTGGTTGTGCAGCGCGATGCAGTCGGGCGTGGTGGGCGGCGCCGCGCACAGCGCCATGTACCTGGAGGCCACGCTCGCGCAGCAGGTGCCCGGCAACACCACCGTGCACGTGTACGTACCGCCCGCCATCCACCACCACTACCATCCTCCACTACACCACCATATTCACATACATCACTTCACCATCTAGCATTTAAGTAAGCTACCATCAAGCATCACTTTACAATCAACCACAATACAATACCACCACCTCTACCATCTCATTCTAACATGTCCATTGTGGCTACCACCATTTTACCATCATCCACAATAATCCAATATTCCAATACATCACTTCACCATATTATATCATATCTATTAAACAGCTACCATCAACCACAATACAATACCACCTCCAACCATCTCATTCTAATATATCCATTGTGGCAGCTGCATACCAAACATTATTTTACCATTTTCCACCTTTAATACTACTACAATTGTGGTTTTCGAAAAAGTTGAGTCTCCTTTTACCGCCACTCCAATTTTTGCTACTTTTATCACCACGAAGTGAAAGAGCATTGAAATGAAGGCAGCTTCTGTGAATGAAACTAGAGGCTGCGGGTTCGATGCCCGCATAGTGACGAATGATTATGTATTCCAGATAGGCATAGTTTGTGAAACCTAAGACATTGGACACTTGTCTAAGAAATGATAAGTGTATACAGGACTTCAAGGTAAATAGAGCGACGGTCTTCGCAAAATGGCTAATGTTAGATAAGTAAACCTGAAGACCTGAATTACTTAAGTTGAATAGTAAATAAACCATTAAATCCATGTTGCCTCCAACAGGTAGCTTTAGAAACCCTTGGGGGAGGCCTATGTTCAACATAAAATGAAATTGAAAGCTAAAAATACCCGTTTTCTTAATACTAAAGTACAGGCATATAATAAAATAGTGGTGCGACTGTTACAGGAGTTCGTCGACAGTGGAGACGCCCCCGCCGGGCTACATCAGCGAGGACGGCGACCCCATGGACCATAACGACAACATGAGTGAGTTTGTTGACAATTTTTATATTTATTATTATTAATTTTACTTTAATTTAATTATTTGTAGTGGGATTTTACTATTTCGAGAAAATAAATAACTATTGCCAGTTTATTTTAGCCTTTGTTAGAGGGTAATCAAAGAATTCTTAAAATAATTCATTTCACGTGAATCTTAATGCCTTTAAAATCCGCCTGGGTAACAAAAGGCCGCATGTTCGATACCTGCGTCAAGCCAAAAGTGTGCGTGGCTCAATATTATGTAAACTGAAGTCTCATTTAATTTTTGATACTCACAACCCAAGATTAACCTTAAAAATTTCCAATTTTGAAAAAAATAATCCCAAAAAATAAATAGAAAAAAACACCAAGATTAGTGTGTTGCTTTTTAGACATAATTGTGTGCTGATTGCATTTATACATGAAGAGCAGCGCACGCTCACCCCACAATACGTGAAGGTCATTCACCCATCGCATCATTCACCTATCACGCTGGAAAGCGAAGATTACCATCAAACGGAACCCTAACAGAAAAAAGCAATGTTTTTTAAATTGTATAATGTAAATCATTACCGACGCATCTAGCTCGATTCCTATCGGCTTCCCGTTTGAAGATTTCATCACATCATATTTTCGTTCAAAATCTCGGCATTCCTTTTGAAAAACCTTCACCCTTATTAATATAAGTACCTCCGC
Source organism: Deilephila elpenor (assembly GCA_949752805.1). NCBI lineage: Eukaryota > Metazoa > Arthropoda > Insecta > Lepidoptera > Sphingidae > Deilephila > Deilephila elpenor. Next base: position 13,586,869 of record OX457104.1, on the reverse strand, counting down.
AGATCTGACCCGCCTGACGCCGTCCCCGCCGGGGCTGGCGACGGAGGCTGCGCCCGTGCTGTATCACGAGCCCGCCTTCTGGTGCAGCATCTCCTACTACGAGCTCAACACGCGCGTCGGAGAGACCTTCCACGCCTCGCAGCCCTCCATCACCGTCGATGGATTCACCGACCCTAGTAACAGCGAGAGGTAACCACTGCTTTATAGCTACATATTATTTTAAAGTCAGTATAGACACATACATAAATACATAAGCTCACGCCTTTTTCCCAGAAGGGGTAGACAGAGGTGCTACCAGGACACCCACATTTCGCCTTGTACGTTCCGTCCCATGATGTGATAGGGGGCGGGCCTATCGCCATATCGGGCACTAATTCCTGACTCCGGCCTGATAGTGAATAGAAAAATCCAATATCACTTTGCTCGACCCGGGATTCCAACCCGAGACCTCAGCTTTGTAGTCGTGGCATAGTACAATTACGCCACCGAGGCAGTATAGAATTGGGTATAATTATTAGCCATCCGAATCTTATAGCAGAAATTAGCCAATTCTCATAGAAGGTATCAAACGCGTCGAGCTTACTACATATGCCACGGCTCGGCTAGATGTTGGGGTCCATTCTGTACCGATTTATGCGCAAAAATTATGTGATGATTTTGAAACCCTCTGAGCGAAGCCGGCAATTTTGATTTGGAGCGCAGGCTTACCTTTAATAAATTATATTATGATGTTTTTATCAAAAGATAACTCATAACAATATCCAAGAATTAAATTAGAAAGATGCATAATGCAGTCAAAATCAAGCAACAAGAGTACAATAATTAAATATGTGAAAATAATAAAACATAATGAATTTGATATTTCACAGGTTTTGCCTGGGCTTGTTGTCAAACGTGAACAGAAATGAAGTAGTGGAGCAGACTCGTCGACACATCGGCAAAGGCGTCAGATTGTATTATATTGGCGGTGAGTATTGCGAGGTATATTTTAATTTATATTCCTTTTGAGGCGGTACCCGCCATCCGCCATCAGCCAGAAAACATCAGATCAGAATCAGTCTTTCCACTAATATTTGTACTAACACTTTTTGGATGTGCCTGAAGCATGGAAGTGTCATCTGCATCCAGTGACTTCCTACTAATACTATGCTATACATTATAAAAGAATAGAACTACAAGTTGGGTATTGAATGTTATTGCAGGCGAAGTGTTCGCCGAGTGCCTGAGCGACTCGTCGATATTCGTGCAGAGTCCCAACTGCAACCAGCGCTACGGCTGGCACCCGGCCACTGTGTGCAAAATACCACCAGGTCTGTACGGATTTACTAACATATTCAGTCCTAGGAACTTTTCAATAGCTTATCTTCATCAACTATTAAGTCTATTTAGACGACCATGGATTTCAATGGACAAGTTGTCGACTGTCATCTCAACTTACTTATAATTTACATTATTACATACTGGTTAAAATAACTACTGTTTCATTAACAAAACAGAGACAATATTTATATGTTATTAGTTAGATTTAGATCACTTTTTACATGAATATGAAAAGCCTTTGCTTTATGTTGTTATTCCAGGTTGCAACCTGAAGATCTTCAACAACCAGGAGTTCGCGGCGCTGCTGTCGCAGTCGGTGTCGCAGGGCTTCGAGGCCGTGTTCCAGCTCACGCGCATGTGCACCATCCGCATGAGCTTCGTCAAGGGCTGGGGCGCCGAGTACAGGTCATACTACCCTCTGGACTAGCTAGCTCTACATTGTTCACATTATTGCGAATAGGAATCATTATATTTATTATTTAGGTACTAAAAATATAGCTTTGGGTAGGGATGAAATAACTGAATTAGACAATATTGTTTATTTTATTGCATTAGCTAATTTTTGAGTCTCCATATCACAGTAAGTTAAGACGAGCGTGAAAAGAAGCCGTGGGTTCAATTCCCGCACAGAGAAAAATGTTTGTTTGGATGTGGGCGTTGTGATGCCGTGTGAGTCTCGTAGTTTTTGATATCACAGTAAGTTAAGACAACGAGCGTGAAAAGAGGCCGTGGGTTCAACTCCCGTACAGAGAAAAATGTTTGTTTGGATGTGGGCGTTGTGATGCCGTGTGAGTCTCGTAGTTTTTGATATCACAGTAAGTTAAGACAACGAGCGTGAAAAGAGGCCGTGGGTTCAACTCCCGTACAGAGAAAAATGTTTGTTTGGATGTGGGCGTTGTGATGCCGTGTGAGTCTCGTAGTTTTTGATATCACAGTAAGTTAAGACAACGAGCGTGAAAAGAGGCCGTGGGTTCAACTCCCGTACAGAGAAAAATGTTTGTTTGGATGTGGGCGTTGTGATGCCGTGTGAGTCTCGTAGTTTTTGATATCACAGTAAGTTAAGACAACGAGCGTGAAAAGAGGCCGTGGGTTCAACTCCCGTACAGAGAAAAATGTTTGTTTGGATGTGGGCGTTGTGATGCCGTGTGAGTCTCGTAGTTTTTAACACAAAATTTTGTATTTTTATGTGAGCTTAGAAATATGGTTGTAGTTGTTGGACGTGTTTATTTATAGAGGATGTTGTATGACAGCCTCCGTGGCGCAGTTGGTTAGACGCCGCCTGGGAAACGAGAAGCCGCGGGTTCGATCCCCGCACCGAAACAAATATTTGTGTGATCCACAGGTATTTGTTTCGGGTCTGGGTGTTTGTGAGACCGAAAAGTCTCTCGTAGTTTCTGATACCCACGACACAAGACTCGATCTTAGTGTGGGGTCAGGACTATGTATGTGACTGTTGGGTGTATTTATTTATTTTATTTATATGTTGCAGGCGGCAGACGGTGACGTCGACGCCGTGCTGGATCGAGCTGCACCTGAACGGTCCGCTGCAGTGGCTGGACCGCGTGCTCACGCAGATGGGGTCGCCGCGCCTGCCCTGCTCCTCCATGTCCTAAACACGTCAGTACAAAACTGTACATATCGTGAAATACGTCATCATCAATCATTTCGTTAAAAGAATCTCACTCAGGTCTCGTAAAATAACTCAGCTGACGTCGCAAAATACATCAGCTGATGTCGTAAAGTACTTCTATTGATATTGATATTGTCAACTGCTGTCCCGACAGCTAATGCAAAATACGTCAGCTGGAGTATTTTTAAAAAATAGTTTGTCATAGTCTTCACACACAGATAAGAAATAAATTATTCCCTATATTGTACCAACACCAATTAAGAATGGTATAATTATTCCTATGTGTATTAACTATATTGTTTTCTTTTCAGATGAACGAAGATACAAAGGATTTATACTCACATATACACAAACACACAAACCTACAAGAGTTTAGCTCAACCATACAAAAATGAGATACCTCCGTTAAAAGTCTTAGTGATGTTGTAATTGTAAGCGATTATCGATATTTCACGAGGAATTAGATTTTTTTAAAAGCGCTCGCATACAGTACTCGCATGAACTTGCAAAATAAAAGTTAATAGAAAAAAACACAATATTGTAAATTGTTAGAAACTTAGGTTCAGTCAGCCTATCTATGTATACATACTCGTTTTAAATGGCTATCAAAAAAGAAAAAAATACAACGTTTAAAGAACCCATATTAAACAATCTATTAACTTTTTTTATATCTGTAAACTTGAACTTTTCCCGGCGGCCATTTTGAACTTTACTGTTAATTGGGTTATATCATGCAAGTACTGTCCGCGGCGTGATCGTTGTAATTTGTAATATAAGTAACATTTTAGATGTTTCATCGTTTGTCCGTTTTTATATGTTGATAGTTTTCTCGCGAGCTTGAGACGGTACCGCGTCGTACCCACAGTCTACAATAGAGGGGCTCCTGGCTCGGTTGCAGTGGGTTCGAATCCAGGGTAATGACAGGTAGACCTTAACCCTTGAACTTTGTCATGTGATATTGATGGATCAATAGTCAGTGAGGAGTTGGAATGGAAATCTAATTGTAAGGGATGTGAAAGGGATTGGTTTCAAAAACAAAAAGTGCAGGTCACTACAAACGCTATATTGTTAACAATTATTTCGGAAAATCTTTCCATATTCTGTTTTGAATTTGAAAGTATTATCCTTAAAATTATATAGGGTGTAAAGGAAATATCCTTTACAATCTGTATGGAGATAAAAAATGGAATACTATATCGACCCTTAAAGGAAGTTAAGAAGGGAGTCGTGAGGTCGAGTGTCGGAGCCCCTCGGTTGCCATTGTAAAATGCATTTAACTGTACTCGATTGATGACGTCGGATTTTTACACAAGTAGCTGTGTGCTTTACTTTATTTTTTATATTAATACTTTAATTGTTGCAATTTTGTGTCTGTTTGAAAGGAGATAACATTTTAAAACAATTTTGTGTGTTCTTGGATTTGTACATACCTAAAAAGTCTTGAGAATTTTTTATTTTTATCACAAAAAAATATGAGTACGACTTTAATGACGACTGCCCTATTGATAATACTGAAAGAAAAAAAGTTAGTTTAACCAACCAAGTTAATAATTTCCTCCAAACAGACACAAAATTGTGCAATAAATTGTAAATAGAACACATTCGTTTAACTTTTTGACGGTATTCGTAGTATTTTGGTTTTGTTACGTGACGTTACGGTGGAGAGCGGTGGCGCAACCGCTAAGCCACCGGTCCCCAGGGGTCTCTAACATGATAATTAATGTTACTATAATCGAGTTCTTAACTTTGAACAAAACTATTTTGCAATACGTTTTTAAAAAAGTATTTTTTAAATTCTTAATTGTTATGCGTGCGATTGTAATTAAATTCAACATTTACTGTAACAAGCTGTAAAGGAAAATTGGGTGCACCAAAAGTCTGTTCTATGTCGAAATAAAATTGTGTATCCAACTAAGCCGCACAATCACTTTGTCCCTTTCTAGCGAGACATAATTCAATAAGCAAAAAAAATACTATATTTAATTTGATTGCTAACCAACTTTAAAAAACAAAGTGACAAAAATTTGCATCTTAAGACATCTTGCAATACCCAGCACTAGCAATGCAATAGGCGCCCTAAAAAAAAACTTTAAAAAGTTGTAATGTTTTTTATTCTTGAACCAACTTTTGTATTACAAAGTATATTACAATCGCATGTATCGCAGTGAAGCGACCACGCTGTGAGTTCGTGCGGCCTCGCGGGTCGTCGGCACCACGTATGGACGAATGTTACAGATGATATTTTCGATATGTTTACCAGGCGATGTGATCGGACCAGACGGAGGGGTTGGAGGCATTTTAGCTTAGCAATCTAAAAAATACTTATAATTACTAAGTTCGGGGGGCAGATAAAAGAAAATGTTGTTGGAAAAAACAAATATTAAATTTTGTCCCTAAAAGGAAAAAGCAAGTTTTAAAAACCTGTGTGCATTAACTTATAGATTCAAAATCTTGGGATATTTTTTGTCTATGAATTTTTTATAACTAAAATGCCTTCGATTCTAGGTTATGTTTGTAATGGGAATATAATCAAAATTTGATTTTAACAAGAACTAATTGAAACTTTTAAGTAACTATTTTAGCCCCACTGAAAAATAAACAATGCACTAGCCCCCTTACTAATAAAACAAACGGTAATTTGTTAATCTTATCACAAGCATTGAAATTCATTAATTAATAATGTTTCTTCTAACCCTTTAAGTATTAGAAAATTTATCTTTTGTTTACCCATAACAGTCGAATCTATACGCCACGTAAGTTAAATCTTACCTATATTATTGTCCCACTACAAGATATTCATAAATGTCTACATAAAAGTACAAAGTAATGGTAATAAAAGTATTGGTAAGGGGGTAACCATGAAGCCCTTTAAACACAGCAGCAAATTATATTCCCATGAAGTGATAACGTGTAATATCAGGTATGGTGCTACTGCGGGCGTGGTGACGCGGGTTGATGTTGTGAGATCGCTACAAGGCGTCCCAGCGACGCATCTCTTTCATTCGCCTTCTAATTCTATTCATACGTTGTTCAATGTTAATCGAACATTTCAGAAATATATTCAACGTACAAATATATTTAAATGTTTGGAAAAAATGAGGCACATGTTCGTGTAATGTACGACATTCGCGAAGTGTTGGCAATTAATTGGGATGTGAACACTGAACGCAATATAATAATAAATATAAAATTCAATTTATAGTCAAGATTAATATTGAATAACATACTAATATGGATGCTCAAGTGTGAATGTTATTGCAAATTGATCCGAACAAATACGATTTAATCGCCAATTTAAAAAGCAACTAAAGAATATGAACATTGAATTTATTTTCAGCAGTCAAGTAAATTGGTTTGAAGAGAGAGAGAGACGAAATGAATGTTCGGTCAGTAGTTGCTTAGCTATATTGACAGCACAATCATTATGTCCCTTTCTAGAATTCTGTTAAATTTGTGAAACTACAGCATTTAAGGTCTATTTTGAACATTGAAACAGTTGCAGTAACATTCACACTTGCGCAAAAAAATGTATTTTAAGTTTATGTTATCGTGTAGAATATAAGTTGTAACATATTTATATGTTTATTTACGGCCCGGTTCGGTTGTGGCGTCCATGTGCGTTAATTGCACACTCTGTACTTTTAGTTGCTACCTTAATCGTCTAATATATGCTATAACGCGGCATTTAGAACTTATAGATTGTGCTGACACCAGATCTATTTTTAAACAGAGTGTCACTTTCATTTATTTATCGCTTGAAATTTAAAGTCGCTTATATTTGGATAAATCTCTGTTACGTATGTAGAATATGTTAAGATCAAAGATTATGTTTGAAGGACATTGTAACCAGAGTAACCACTGGACATAATGAGACTTCATCTTATGTCGAGCGCAGTGGAATGCCAAGCATTACTTTGTAATTCATGGTGTTGATTGGTTTTCTACTGTCCATAAGCGGTTGTATCGCAATAAAAAGACTATTATAACACCAATTTGTCCCATTATAAATGGACCAAGATTTGATTTTGATCGAAAGATGTAGCAAGTAAAAGTGTGTGTTCAGTCGTTGCGCTCGAGCCGGGCCGCAGACGTGGCTTCCAAAGTTGTTTTGCCGTTTGCCCGTTGGCGATCTCACGCTGTCAAGTGTGAGGGTATTATATAAAACGAAACTACAATAAATACGTGTGGTTTGTATGTACTTGTTTCATTTTATTGTTATATTAAATTAAATTTAATAGTGAAGTAATTGAATGACATTTTCAATATTCTGATGTATGGGATATAATCTGCTGGAAAACAGACTAATTAAATCTATTAAACAGTGTGCAGGAAGATTGTATAACATCGAGTCATACGTGTGTGATTAAATAAAGAAACTACTTTGCTCACTTTCAATTCATGGCAGACATGTTACTATTTGCATAATAAAACCACAACGCACAGTTTCCAATTATATTGACAGGACAAATGCCACTTCACAACACACTACAAAACTAAACACGAACAATTTTAGTCCCCGGCTCCCATTTGTAGTTTATTCCGCTCTTCACCTTCTGTAGGACGTTATTCATCAGGGAGGGTTTTTTCAGCGACTCCAAAGAGGTATAGTACACAATATTATTCGACTGGTCGCAGCTGACACTCTCTTCAGATTTCACCCGGGTCAAGGAGTAGCCATCGGAGAGAGAGGAAGCGTTGGTCACGTGACACAGGCCCGACCGGCTCTTGTCTATGCTCTGGACGTTGATCTTGCCGTCTTCGGAGATCATGTCCGTTCGCTTGGAGTGGCGCCCGTTCACAATGCCGGCGCAGCTGTGGAACTTCGAGAACTTGTCGTGCATCCTGTGTTCCAGGTCCACATGGAGACTGAGCTGCCGCCTGGAAATATAAAAAATATTTCAATGCAATTAATTATATGAAACGCCACATTTACAGGGTTATTTATCTGTTTCCAACGGTTAATAAAGTATAGATCGTAGTAAAATAAATATAAACACTAGCACAAAGGAACACGCTATTGCCGACTGGAAAATATTGCTCTAATGCAATAAACTTTCCTTACCTATAATTAAACACTTCACCACAATGATGGCACGTGACTGCTCCGTAGCCATGGTTGGACGTGCCATCCGAATCAGCAGACGACGAACACTTAGGCTTCTCCGCCTTCCGAGGGAGGTTCACGCAACTAATCGTCCTCTTGTCACACTCAGAGCTCATCGACGTCTCCGTAGTCTCAGTCTTTGACTGATGACTGTGTAAATTTGACTCCGAGTATCTACCATTCTTAATATCCGCGACTATCTTGTCAGGATCAGCGATTTTGTCAAAGAAGGACACAATCTTCTTGAGTTTATCTTCAGGGATGTCGCATTTGGTGAGCTCTGGGTCCGTTTGTGTATCGCTGACACGCTTGTGCGGTCGGGACGCCGGCTGGTAAGGCAGGCTGGAACTCAACTTGCTGATGCCGATGTGCTCGTTCTCGTGAAGGAACTTGTCGTATTCGTTGTCGAACCCCTCGTGGCAGTAGTGGCACACGTGCTTGCGATCCGTGAAATGGCACAAATTCAGATGGTCGTTGTAGTTTATTATTCCTGAAAATAAACGTATACATAAGAACTATTTAATAAAAGTAAGAAATTTTCCTCTTTTATTAAGACAATTCACTTTTATCACGAATTTTTACAATGACCTATCATTCACCACCATGTATAATTGAAAATCACATGTATGAATAAATAAATATGAGTTTATCTAAAAAGTCACCCTTCGACACTGATATTTTATAACTTATACGAAGCCATATTAAATAATGCAGGGATATTTGGAACCGAGGGTAGTTTAAAACAAAATATCAAACTGGACTAGTTTCTAGAACACGATTATCAATGAAGTGACGTAAGATTAAGAAGCCGCTAATTGGGCCTTCGTAGTTGATGGACGTGGCTTAAACTGGTAGGAGCATCAGATGTGGCCAATAGGAAGTTACCAGCTTTTTATGAATAAAAGTAACTCCGTCAACTTCATGTGCTCCTGGTAGTTTGAAAGGTTAATTTAACCCGTTTAATTTAATATTTGAACATTTTCTAATGTAGCACAGATAGAAAGTTCATCTATTATGAAAAAATTATATCTCCGCTAACTCCATGCGTTCCTGGTACTTGAAAAACGAGAAACTGTTTAATTTAAAGTGATAATGAATTTGCTAATATCACCCAATAGAATGGTTACCCGCATAAGCTGCTAAGTAGGTATGCAAAATTCTGGTATGAAATATATGAATAAAAATAAAAATAAGAGTTATTTACCATAAGAAATCATCTTACACCCCGTAATGGGGCACTGTCTTGGCGTGGTGTCCATCAGACAGTTCCTCTGAATAGACTGTACGTAGGTTAAAATGACGGGGCTCTTGAGGTCCAGAGCGCCATCAGACTGTATCTTCTTCGGCCGCCTTATCCGACGAAACCGCCAACCCCTCCGCCTTCTCCTCTCGTAGTAATGGAAAATATTATTGTCACTAGCCGCGTAGACGTGTCCATTGGGCATTGTATAGCTTTTGTAACTCCTCTCGCGTCGTAGCCCGAATATTCTTTGCATAAAACATTGGAACTTGGTCGGTTTTCGTTTCTCATTGATTTCCAAATACGGTAAAGGATGTGGTTCTGCTTGCGCTCGACATTCGCAACCCTTATCTACTGTCATCTTGTCTACAGATGTTGTCGCATATTTGTCAGACTTTGTTATGACAGATTTGCTCTCTATATGCGTGGAGGAGTACTGGGTCATCTTCAAGTCCCGGATCACCGCTGTGGCGACGGAGCTGTTCTCGATATCAGACCGGGACGCATCTCCACTCGACAGCTCCGAAGTACCGGTATACGCATCAGTCTTGGTCCTGTACGATCTCTTTTTTCTTCTTTTATTTTCTTCTTCTTGAGGATAAGGTTCGGGTAATATGCCAATTACGCTGGCATCGTATATTTGGAACAGTTTCTTTAGACATTTGTACTTAGCTTTCAATACTTCGTGTTTATTCTTGGGCACCCATTTTCTTGTGATTTCTTCTTCGCTTTCATTTCTTTCCGGTATGCTTGTGAGTGTGGGTTGTCGTTTGTTGTACATGGATACGCGGTGCCACGCGGCTACGTAACATAAAATTTTGACTGTGAAAAAGAATATAACACTAGCGATTATTTCGCAATTTTGATAGGGTATCATAACTTGTCGTGTCTTGTGTTTTTGTTGAAAAGAATCTCGCGCCGATTGAGTGCATAGTGCAGTGACATTTTTGATGGAATGTCACAATTTTGAATGAGGGCCGGTTTGCTGCGTCGTTGAACCAGAACGTATGCACTTTTTACCAGCCAGTCATATTCAAGAGAGAAACCTCTGCCTATGTTTTTCCTGCATATTTTAATTGCAATGATGTGTATGTTCAGTGGTTATTGGTGGCGTACTTGTACCTTAGTGTGTCGTTCAGCTCAATATGGATGTCTAGGGAGAGAGAAAAATAAGGGAAACAAAAGTATTGTCATATTTTTTATTAAAATATTGGTCTTTATTAATTTGAAATAAAACAAATGTTTTTGATATAATTAAGTATTTAATCATTTATATTACAATATTTATCCAAAATAAATTCATCACATATATAAATATACTATACAATATACACAGCCACTTATTGTAATGTCCCTGCTTATTTATTTTACACAAACGCACCTTCCGGCATCAGGAGAGCTGCGAACAAATTGACATTCATTAGTATATTTTCCGATTGAAATAAAACTATTTTTTTACGGTTTTTATCGCGATTTGGTTTAATTTTTACATTTTTTAACTTCCCGACGTTACGATTACTTAACAGCTTTCGTGGTCACGGGGCGGACTGAGTGAGTTTTATTTCAATGTGTAACATTCGCGTAAATTTAAGAAGCCATTATATTTTCCGATTCTATCCATCCCACGGTTGTCTGATAGAATCGCTATTAGCAATAAGATCGCCCATTGTATTACCAAAAATAACATAATTGTTAAGCTGAATAATGTAATTTGGTTTGCAATCAAGAATTATTGACTTGTATAAAATGACACTAAAAGGTAAAGATACAAAGTATAGCTAAATAAATTAGCATTAACGAGAAGAAGAAACATCGATTATACCTGCAATACACGCTGTCATGAAACATATACCACAACCCGCGAAGAACGCTCGTACCGCCATCTGGAAATTTAATAACCATCGTTATAATTCAATGATCTCGTGGCGTTATTGCTCTTGTGTCTGGGTATAATTATAGAGAAAGTTAAAGTAAAGAGAGGTTCGAGTTTTAGATAAAACAAACCACCTTTTAAAAGTGTAACAGTGCGAAAAATCTTATGCAATGATTATCAATTTCACACTCATAATAATTCCACATATTAACATGATGAAATTCCAGAATAATTTCCCGGTATAGGTAGTCATGTTTGTGCGTTTTATTAGTCTGATTATGTATTTATTTTTTGTTCTTTTGTTTTCGATAAAGATTATTGGATTGTCATGCTCGTCCCTACTGAAACGTAAATAAACTCAACAAACTGTTGCTGGTATTTTTGGCAATTCTGCCTACCCCTTCGATGCTACAACCCTAGGTTTATGTAGGAACGTAAAGCAGTATCTTACACTAGACAGCGTCTCCCTCTGGTTGGGCGCCATGGCGGAGATGGCGCCGATCATGATGCCGGCCGACGCGGGGTTGGTGAACCCGCACAGCGCGTACGTCGCGATCAGCTCCGCACGAGCCTGCAACAGTCAAATATTCATCATTGTTATTGTTAAAAAACCATAGTGGATATACTAATTAACAATTCCTCCAAGGGTTCATTACTAAATAAATAATAAATAAATATACCAACAGTCACATTCATAGTTATAACCCCACACTAAGATCAATTAAGTCTTGTCGCAGGTATCAGAACTACGAGAGACTTTTTTGTCTCACAAACACCCCGACCCGAACGAAATATTTGTGGGCCGCACAAACATTTCTCTTGGTGCGGGCATCGAACCCGCGGCCTCACGTTTCACAGCCGGCGTCTAACCAACTACGCCACGGAGGCCGTATAATGACTAAAGTTTAACCAATTTGCTTATAAAAGTAATGGTTGACGTATTTTTAAGTGCCTTATTTAGATAATAGATACTTTGTAAAGATAGGTAGTTAACGGTAGCAGGATAAATACGTATCCAGACATATATATTATTTCGACACAACAAATGTAATTGTTGGTTAATTACCGAGAGCATTCCTTCAGCCTTCATCTCTCCCATGCGTTGGTAGGCGACGAACTCGTTGACGATGGTCTTGAGCCCGATGAGAGAGCCCACGCGCTCGCACTCCTCCCACGGCACTCCTGCAAACAGATTCATGAAGAGATTTACATTTTGAAAACGAAATTAAACGTTTAAGAATAAAGGCACATTAAAGACTGCTGATAATTTTTGAGACTTATAAGAAAATTACTCTCTCTTCACAAAAAATATTATCAACTGGATTTGTATGATGTCGAGTTAGATCCAAAAAGAAAACAACGATAATACGAATAACCGTTGAACTAAATACCTATTACCGGAGATTGAAATGAAATTTCAACTATTTATGAGATTAGTTTGAGTATTTTATAATCCAATTCTATAGTATCTATAATTTTGTCATCACTAATACTCACCCATGACCCAGCACAGCGGTATGAACACCTTCCCCATGATGAACTCGAGCGACAGGTCCGCGTTGCCGAGCATGCCGCCGCAGTAGCTGATGACGCCGTTCACGAACGCGATGAAGCTCACGAACGCCACGATGTTGGCCACGATGTTGAGGATCAGCGCGATGCCGTTGGTGGCGCCGCGCGTCGCCGCGGAGAGGATCGACTGGTCTTCACTGGGGAGAAAATTTATTTTCTAAAGAAGACTGTTTTTGAAAAGAAAAGCTAGTGGTGATGAAAGACTTGATTATTATGCTTTGCAAGTCGATAGACAGTTACTCCGAGTTTACCACCGTCCCAAGACATGATTACTTTTGTAAACGACAGTCCCTAAGCTTGGTTTATTGTAAGTGATACTAATAGCACCACTGCCTGCCCCTTCGGGTTTTGAATTAAAACATAAAAAGATGTATATGTTAAATCGGCTAATAATTATCATTCGACATAACTACACCAACATATTCAGTTACTTCATCGGATCATTTATAATGTTACAACGGAGAACGGTGAGGTTTGACAGAAGTAAAATAGATTATGTTATTAGAAGGATCCTGGTGATTTTAAGTTAAGCAGTATACCTTTCTACAGTCTGTATGTTGTCGACGGTGGTGAGCGACCTCTTGGTCTCGGGCATGAGCAGCTTGGCGTAGCAGATGGCGGCGGGCGCGGACATGACGCTGGCCGTCACCAGGTGCGCCGGCTCCGCGCCGAACGCGATGTACGACGCCAGGATTGTACCTGCAAAACGAATATACATATAGATATTTTGTAGGGTTAGGGCTTGGACTGTTAACTAATGAACGGTATCTCAAGACAGGTATAAGTTTCGTTATAGACTCCAAAAACGATGGTAAAATACCAACCGTAAAAATACTGAATTGTTGTAAGAAGTTCAGAGAAGACTACGCTCGACAACATAAACATCTGTATTTTAATAACATTAAGCAAAGCAAAAGTAATTATATTTACATAAAGTCGTCTATGAAGCCAGAATGCCCAAGGGACTAAAACACGACTTATAAGTATGTTTACCAGAGACAGTGGCGAATCCGGAAGACATGACGACGTGCATCTCGGAGGGCGTCAATAAGGCTAAGTACGGCTTCACCAGGAGAATGGACTCGGTCTGTGAATAATATAAAACAGCTCTTAGCCTACCTCGATGGCATGGTGCTGATTCTGAGCGAGAGACAAGACGGGTTCCAAGTTTAAATAAATAAAATAAATAAATACACTCAACAGTCACATACATATTCCTGGCCCATTAAGATCGAGTCTTCTGTCGTGGGTATCAAGAACTACGAGAGACTTTTCGGTCTCACAAACACCCAGACCCGAAACAAATACTTGTCGTTCACACAAACATTTGTCTGGGTGCGGGAATCGAACCCGCAGCTTCTCGTTTCACAGCCGGCGTCTAACCAACTGCGCCACGAGGCTGTTAAAGTTTGATCTCATAACGAGATTAGGTACTTGAAAACCTAGTATAAACTGTACGATCTAAAAACGACTACCTAACTACATATTTGTCTCAGACTGAGTATTTTTTCAAAACATTCAAACACTCGGCCGGTAATAAAATTAAGTATACGGCTTTTTTCCTGCGAAATCAAAATATTTTATTCAATTTTTGTTTATTAAAATAATCTCGTAGATCCACTCCACAAATCCATGAGACACATAAAAAAGCAAAGATAAATACCCACCATTCCCAAGAAGACATTGCCGACAGCAATAACGCTCTCGACGACGGTGGTGTCGGTGGCGCGGCGCAGCAGCTGGCCCAGCTTGAGGCAGAACCACTGCAGCGCGCCCACGAAGAACAACACCTCCACCAGCATGCTGAAGAAGAAGATCACCGGCAGCGTCTGGAAGTGGGGAAGATGTTTTATAAAGTGTAGCGCCATCTTCAGATAGCAGGTAAAATTTCATATATAAATGTGATAAGTGACAAGCATATCATTATTACTAACGATATCAGCCACAGAACAACTGCGACTACAGAACATAGCATAGGCATAGTGGGACACTAAGAATTTTCAAAGTGATTTCTTTATAGGGGCTGCTAATGCTATGTCGGTCACAAAAGCCACTCCTAAGCAATCGTAGAACTTAAAAATATTTGATTACGGCATATGAATTAAGTTTCGGATATCTTGATTCATAGCCTGTTTACGTTAAACCATTTAGGAAACACTAAAAACAAAATACAACATAATCTTTTCCAATTTGTCCTTTGACTAAATTAAATTTAGTTCAAACCGATTACCTAGAATAAAAAAATAGTGAAAATCACTTTGAACGGTAATACACAGTTAAAATACTCACACTGAAAGCGAAAACTCCTTCTTGTCTGACCAGCAGGTCACCGAACGCGAACGCCGCACCTTCCACACCATACGACAAAAACGTCGCCACCTGGAATACAATTAAGAAACATACTTACGGACAACAATATGAAGAAACAATTATATGTCTACCCTACACACTATTTTATTATGAAATTCCACAGAGTGATGTAGGACATCTGGACGTCAAACCTTGAAACAAATATCTTGTAATTTATGCCTCTTGAATCGAGTTTCTCAACCAAATCATCAAAGTCGAAGCCTATTGGTTCATAACCAAACCATGTTGATATTGTTAAAAGACCAAATTGACAAAAAATCCATTTAGTTAAGACAATATTCTTGGTAATCTTACCTTGTCTGAGAAACACTGCAGTGCGATCCGTCCCTGGTCCCATCGGATGAACAGCACTCCAAATATGAACTGGAGGAGCAGCCCCATAAGCACCGACCTCCACTTGATGCGGCCTGGGTTCGCAGAGAACGCAAACCCTGGGGAAAATCACTAGATATGATAATAGCACAAAGGCATATTATAAAAAGGTGAAGAATGTGATTGAACTTAAGTTAGGTATAATTAGTTCTAATTATAAGACTCACTGGATTGATAGGTGACTTAAAAGCAAAGAGTTTAGTGTTCAAGGATCGAAAGGTTTTTCACCTAAATACTTTTTTAAAATAATAGTGGTCTTAAGAAAAAGATACACAAAATCCGCATATGGTCACGTAATTATCTAATGAAGACACAAGGGAAACAATTATTGACGGCCTTAAAGTGATAACAGCAAAGTACGATCACATATTCCTTTACGCAAATTATCTTTTTAACTGCTCTCGAAATTAGCCTAATTAGGAATCTAACTAGTTCCTAGCTTAATTACCTACTCAGGCAAAAAACGAAGTAAGAATAACAGAATTATTTCTCTAAAAGGTCACGATTACAAATAATTATATGAGATTGTACTTACCTAACAGCATAATGATCGCCAGTCCAAGTAAAGATATTAACCTCTCCGGCGCATCTCTTGTGTCAAAGAATAAGAATATGCCAATCGCTGCCAGAATCGCTATCGAGAACAGCAGTCGAAACAACCTAAAAATCACATTTACCCTGTTCATCATCCACGTCTTTATAATCACGTAGTCCTGACCCTACAATAAGATTTCAAACCTTGTGTCGTGGGTATCAGGAAGTATGAAAGACTTTTTGGTCTCACATCACCCAGATCAACTGTTTGTCTCTTTGCGGGGATCGAACTCACGCCAAGAAATCTATCACGTATTTATTGTCCTTCAGAACATTACAGCCAGTATTTGCTGGGCATTATGAGATGATATTATAAAATAAGACTAGAAGAGAAAATGAGCTAAATATAAACAACGTTACATAAAATGCTTAGTAAAGAGAGATTTTGTAGATATTGATTTGCCTTAAGTGCTACATAATCGCCGACATGACCAATAATATTCATTTCATTTTCGTGTGACTTGCTCGTCAGACTAGTTAGAGAAAGTAAACGGAAAAATATTTTAGGCAATAATGGTTTATCGCTATGTGAACTACGATAGCATTTTTAATTAAATTTCACGTTGATTATCTTATGCTTTTGCTTTGTTGATAAAATAAACCGAAAACAAACTTACATAAATTTCCATAAGAATCCAGACAAATCTTCGACTTTGCTCCATATCGTCCGCTCGAACCATTTGCCGAAGAACCTTTTCACAATTTGAAAGTATATGACGAAGAAATAGATAATTGAGAGGAACGCTATCAAGCTGCCAAACCCATGGCATAATTCTAAAGGTTCCGTCGCTGAAAATGGCAATAACATTT
This sequence comes from Deilephila elpenor, assembly GCA_949752805.1. Taxonomy (NCBI): domain Eukaryota; kingdom Metazoa; phylum Arthropoda; class Insecta; order Lepidoptera; family Sphingidae; genus Deilephila; species Deilephila elpenor. Next base: position 13,569,984 of record OX457104.1, on the reverse strand, counting down.
TAATTAAGGGAAATATTATAGGAATTGCAGTCACTATTACCAGTTTTAGCATCAAATCATGTGACCATAACATTAGGCAAAGGATATGGTGGAATACAATGATTTTACTTCGTAAAAATATCATAACCTAATATGATTATTTTTAATTATTTTACTATAGATTTTTCAGCAGGTTTCAATAGACAGAAGGCTTGTGCGCTACCTTGCTTCGGAACAAGGAGAGACGTAAGGTTTACGTCATTTTAATTGAGCGCCAACTAAAATTCAATCGCATATTGTTTCTATGCGGTTCTGTATCATTAACCACCGCTAACCTCATCATCTTAGTTTTCTAAAAATACACCTTACAGCAGAAGGATCAGTCAGTCACAGTACGAATACAATTAAAAGAATAATACTACATTACTCACTGTAATTAATATAATAATACATGCAACCGAAGAAGAATCCGATGACCAACCCGTTCAGTATGAATATCGTGAGGGTCTTCAACGTCGCTTTGTTTTTGCTGAAGAAGCTCTTTGTCACGTCTCCCATCTTCGTCAAGGTCCTGTCCATACATCCTGAAGGCTCGTATTCTAGGTCTCCGTGGATAATCTGAAGAGATACAAGATTTTACAATAAAACCTGTTATAATGGATGTTTTTGTTGAAAATATATCCAATGTTTACGTTTAAATATAAGCAATAGAGGTGCTTGTTGTTCCTATAAATAATGTAAAATGCTTTCTTTTCTTTGTATAGGCAATTGATAGAGCAATAGCTCTAGCAGCTAATTAATTCAGTTGCAGTCGAAATATTAATTCCATATTGTTTAAATTACTTACATCACCATTCTTATGGTTCACGATGTTGTTCAACTCAACATCATCGACTGAAGTTCCCTGAAAATAATATAGAAGTTTATACATATAATTACATTTACTAGGTACCTCATCGACATCAACCATAACCTGTCATCACAATAAATAAATAATAAATACACCCAACAGTCACATACACAGTCCTGACCCCACACTAAGAACTAGTTTTGTGTCGTGAGTAACAAGAAATACGCGAGAATTTTCGGTCTCATAAACACCCAAACCCGAAACAAATACCATTGGATTACACAAATATTTGTTTCGGTGCGGGTATCGAACCCGTGGCCTCACGTGTCACAGCCGGCGTCGAACCAACTGCGCTACGGAGGCTGTCATTTGTAACGCAAGTTATACTTATCATTTATATCAATATGAGAATGTCGGCTTTACGAACACAACGGGTAATAAATAGCTGGTAGTAACTGGTAATTTAACCTCAAGTGATGACATAAGGAACGGAATTTTCTATATTTATTCAAATCAAATGCTGTTTAGGCTTTTTCGAATCGTCAAATAAAAACTATATATATTCGTACAATTAACTCCAACATGAAATTAAGAATGACATGTATGTAGTTAAAAAGAAATTTAAAAATGGTGTTTCTTTCCCATTCTCTTTCTCTCTATTCCGTCACAGGAATTTCACTGCTGAACAAATACCTCCCCCTAGAATATCCACATAGATCCGTTGGAAGCGGCCTGTATCCAGCAACTTCCTGCGACTAACAAGGTCGTCCTTGTACCTTGTAGGCGAGCGTCCGACACGTCGCTTGCCTTTCATATTGTCTCGATAACAGTTGTTTGTCGCCCTTTAGCTAGCAAGTTCAACGCACTAGATGGTTGTATTTGTTATTGTTTACATCTTTTATCGGTTATATATTAATTCCTTCCAGGTTAATCATTGGAACTGGTTCTATCACTTCTACTCAAGATTAATCACGTGCGATTGTTGTTTGTATGTTTAGTTTTTATCTCTACATTTCATCACGTAAATAATAGGGCAGTTTACATATATTATTTGTGGTATGTTAAAATATAGTTTTATTTTTTATAGCATCGATTATTTACATTAGTAGTCATAAAAAATATGTAAATGTGACGTTTCGTATCAATACCTACATAATATTAGGAATTCACTCCTAATCATATTTGTGATATAAGCAGGACGCATAAAATATTAATATATAGATATCCCCTTCAACACTATCTTGTAATAAATTATATTGACTATAATTTATTGTTCACACGGCAACAATTAACAATGTGTTTTAAATCAGCTGTTGATAATACCGTCAGACTATGTAGGCTCCACGTGGATTAACTTCACAAGCTCGACTAAAGGTGAACAACTCAATACATAATCATAAATCTTTCACAATCATACATTTTCAACACACGACTGTTTAAGGAATTTGTATAACGTTATAAAATATGTGTCTGCACTCTGCTGCTAATAGACAATGCTTTGAAAAATTGTATTTTTCTTTAGTTCGTAAAATAAATATAGCTTGTATAATTATTGATTTAAAGATCCTATATGATTTAACATTCAAGCGATTGTCTCTTCATTTTTCTCTATTTTGATAGGAATCATCACCTCTTCACTTATTACCTTATTGGATCAATGTTACTTCGCACAAAAATTTAATATCTAGTCACTTGATTCTAGTGCAAAAACCTTTAGGTCAGGACCATTAGCAGGGCCAAATAACTACAAGTGGGGATCAACGGGGAAACGTGGAACTTATTAAATGTACGAGTAGAGTGCTCTCTATGGAGGGGAATACAATAGAAAATGTAATAAAAACGCATATGGATTAACATTGAATGTAATCGGAATAGACAACAAAGTCGGCCAATAACAATAAGGCTTGAGTGCTGTAAAATAAATTGTTCGCGCCGTTAACAACTTCCAATAAATCCTTATCGTTTTGCAAATTTTATTGCCACGCTCAATAGCTTATCCTGATGTTATTCATATAGAGCCACACGTTATTTTGTACGATTTACTTCCTTCCATATTCAGTCAGGTTATAATTGAATGAATATCTGATCGAATGAAAATGCCCGATAAACTTAAAAGCGTTCGTTTATAAATTAATTACTTACATTGTTTCTTTTGGCGTCTGCTTCCATTTTGTTGTCTGTAAAATCAACTATTTATTTAAACTAAATCTTATAAAAATAACTTTCACTACTTAATATATTTTATAATCAGTCTTTGGTAACAGAAGGTCTTCGAACAAAAGTCCTGTAGAATATCCGCAAAATCATTTTATCTGAAACAAAAGAAACTATTATAAGTATACGTTTTACGTCATACCATACTAAGCAGTTTTTAGTGTTTATCACTGTACAATGCACATATTCTTTGGCCAAAAGTGCAAGTATTTTTAAGTAAAACTAAACTGAATTGTCTTATATATAATATACAGGGTATATCAAGACCGCGACCGAAAACGAAGCCAGGTGGTAGTATTAGTGACTTCAGACACAAAGCAAGTAAATATTTCGCAAAAAAAATCGACAACTTTATTTTTGTAGTTTTCCTAAAATAAAGGTGAACACCTCTTTATTTTTAAAAACGCAATGGAACGTAAGAATTTAAATTAGTATTTTCGCAAAAACTAGGTATTTACCATCCAAACATGATGATTTTTAAAAAAATCTAAAGAAATATCTGTCACTGTTTCGGCGAAATTTTTATTTGCATCGTGTTTGTAACCACTAAAACTACCACCTGGCTTCGTTTTCGGTTGCAGTCTTGATATACCCGGTATGTAATTTTTTGTAGCTCAAAGGAAGGCAAAAGAGAATAAGGCTAGCTATACAAATCCTCACTTCCGCCCATTAATAATTATAACACTTAGGGAATGCAAGAGCTGCTTTGCCATTTCTTAGTCACAAACTATCGCTTGTATACTCCTAGCGGATGGGCAGAGATCTCACTACACCATACTACATTCCGCCGAGTTTATTTTCGTCCGAGGGCGAGCCTAATACATGGTAAAATTTTAACGGGTTCATAAAAATAATTGATATTGTCGGGTTTTAGTCTATTTTTAAATCAACGAATTTTAATTTTGTTTTGCAACTTAGGTACACATAATATCTTAATTGATTATAACTTATCGATTCTACGTTTAAATTTTCATACTTTCTTTATTATCTAGGTACCTACAGAGGATTTAGATCAAGGTTCGTGTTTATTATCTAATGCATTAATATTATTTCGTATTTTTATCTTAAATACTATTTATACCTAAATTTAATTACTGTAAGGACTAAGGACATTTTATCTACTTAAATATTATCTGTTGCCTGAAAGGATAGACATATAAATAATGTCGTTAATATTACCCAATACCCACACCATATAGTGTATTATCTATGCCCACACCTATTAGTGTCACATATGATAGGGGTACAGTGTATTACCAAACCGAACATAATTTCCATACCGGATTCAAATGGAATTATTTTAATCATAAAAATGGGTTGCTCGACTTGGAAAATTGTAGTCGGTACCTACTAAGCGAGGGGATTCACATTATTAGCCAAATTTAATATCAAATCTCCTGTTTTACTCAACATCTATTTTCAAATGCAGTTGAGAAAATCTTTAGTAATGTAGTACCTATCTAACATTCAAATCAGTGAGTATGTAAAGTAGGACTGTGGGAATAAATGGCCAATTACAATTAGATTTTATCAAAAAATAAACAAGATAACGTTACAACGTGCAAGTGCAGTGGCATTCATTAACTTCATATGATTTTATTTCTACACGTAAGACTTGGAGGTTATAAAAATAAAGGAGAATGCCCACTCATGGTATAGGTAACAAATATCGTTGATCCCGATAACGATACTTTTTAAAATTCATTATATCATTTTTTATGGTTTGTCCTTAAAAGATTTTTTGTTTTATCCCGGGCGACAGATTTTTATAAAATAATGTAATTATATTTATCATCACATTTTAGTACGCTACTCTACCAGAGCGACTGGACTACAAGTTCATTTCTTCAAAAAAATTTAGGCCTGGGTCGCAATTATGTTAATTTTAATTGAAAATATATTTTTTCCCCTACACAAAAAGTAGGTTTCATCGAAGGACAAAAATCTTCGCACCAATACCAAGTTTCATAGTAAAATGGGCATTCTCCTTTCACTCGCTGAATGCACATACTGGTTTATCGTAGAATAATATTTACGTTTTAGTCATTGTTATAGCTTTTATCATTATTTATATTGTCTCTATTTTTTTTCTGTGATTATTCATTGTTTTTAATACCTACCTACTTGATATGTACTGTCACTTGCGCAAATATATTTTCATAAAAGTTTAGATTAGATGTTGTTGTTAGATTAAACAATCTAATGTATTACCTATCTAAGAAACGAATCTAACCTTCCCTAAATAGGTATTTAAAAGTCCAGCTACGTAAGCCCATCCGCAGCTATCCTAGCTCAATTCAGTTCCTTCTAAGATATGAAAGATGGCGCCTAACGCCATGCCTGATCCAATTCTATGATGCCGAAATATTTGTAGTTATTTTGTAAGATTAATAACAGTTAAAGAACAGTGCAAAACGCGTTGACCCATAAAAATAAAATAGTGGACTTGAGTAGGTTTTTCTAAATGCTGTTTGATTGGTCCTTGGCCGTGAAGACAGGCATCGTGCGCATCGTTTGCGCTCGAGTGATTACGTTAATATTTGCCATTGCATAATTGTTATATTCGACGACGTCATGACGCTAAACGACCCATTGTGTAACAAATTGCAGTATGGTTTATTAATTATGAATGATGTAATTTGAATTATGGACGTTTAGAGTTGGCTTTCTATGTTTCACATTGGCGAATGCTGTGCTATTTGTTAGGTTTCGCCTGTAAAATTACTGATTTTCGAGTTTCTAAATAGATATATTGAACACCGGTAAAATAAATTTAGCAATTATGTTATTTTATTTAAGATTTGACAAATGGAGGACTCATAACTTATTGTTAGTTTGTTAACTTATTGTCATTGGTAATATCATTGGATAGTCTTCACATATCACATACAATAATTATAAAGTTTTAGATGCGGGTTAAACAAGATTCTTGCCATAAAGGGGATCAGGCAGGGGACTAGCTCGTCACGTCATTCATGCTGTAAAAAATTCGGGTCTAACAGTCCATCGTACCTTACCAGATAAGGAAAACCGTAGATAATTATACAAGCGGTTTAAAAACCTGTAAGGAGGAAACGTACTAACTGTATTTGAAATGTGAAAATAATAATAACCGCTTAGGTACTGACACTGCATATAAATATTTATCTTTAGCATTTACACGACAAAAGTCTGTCTCATTATTTATTTTATTGACTCACTTGCAGTTGAACAAACAATATATTACACTAGTGGACATTATACCGAATACCATCTTTATGGCATTAGTTGTTTTTTCTTTTTATTGCGGTGAATGACGAGACGAGCATGTCATTCGCCTGATGGTAAGCGATACAACCGCTTATGGACAGTAGCAAAACCAAACAATTTCGCAATGAATAACAATTAAATTATTAATTAAAAACCGAAGTTGAATACAAAAATAGCATTGTACCAGCCAGGTGTCATGTCAGGTCACCTCTATGGAACTATAGGCGTGAGCTTACGTGTGTATGGAAAATGAGGATGAAAACTTTAGTAGAGTGCCTACGTCTGCAGCTGGTATAAATTACAAAATAAATGGGCGATTTCAGCCGTCTGTATCAGCCCTTACAATCGAGATTTAGAGGAGTTAGGGCATATAGTCCACGCTGACCTAGTGCAGGTTGGGAGTTTAATTATCATATCATATAATTTTTTACAAATTTCTATGGTAAGCGGCCTTGGTCATGTCAAAGGTATGACCTGGGATTTGAGTCCGACACTACCGTGAACATGTTGGCAGGCGCGCCCCAGCAATTACCAACAGGCCACCGCGCAATTTTCGACTTCAGCCGTAGTAGGGCATTACTGTATCATTCCCTTCTATGGCAAAATTGCTGAAGATTATATAATAATTGTCTCTTTTACCATACATTTTCAAGGCCCGGTTTCTAGGTGTAAAGGGCGACTGTGTAATTTCTACCTGACCAACATTACGCACGGTTTCCGTATCTCATGCAATATTTAAACACAATTCATCTTAATTCCCTGTGCTGAGAAAGGCATCCATTAAAATTCCCCAGAATTTGTTGAAACAAACTTTTGCCTTGTAGATTAGTGGCCATTTTCCTCAATCGAATCCACACAACAATTTTGAACAGGTTTTTTTTATAATTGTGAGACTCGTTTTGCGCATGCGTTGAAACTGGCACACATACAAGATTTTTTCAAATCACTTCTCATACAAACATATTCGTATTATCCACGTGTATTATTATTGTTTAGTTTTTCCTTGTCACATAACAAAAAAGTTTCTATCCTAGATTGTTGGGTTTTACGTGTTAAACATATTTTTGAGATACATAATTAAAAGCATGGATTGAGTATAAAAAACATAAAATAAGTCACATCATGAAATATATTCTATGTACCGTTCGAGATTTAACAAAGAAGTTGCTAACTTTTATAAAAATTATATTCAATCCGTTGAAGAATCTACCCAAGATAATATGAAATATTTCAAGACCTACATATCCAATATTGTACAAATATAATATCGGTTGTTCAACGCAGGTGGAGTAAAGGTAGATCGATCTGTCCCAATTCGTTTGAATTACACCGGCCTACGCGAATTCGGATGCTCAGCGGGTTTTACTACACTCCTTATAGGAGTCGCTATATGCGCGAAGATTCTACCGGTTACCAACAGCAAATAAGCTTCAGCATTAAACCTATGCCGGGAAAAACTTTATCAATCTGATAACCTCCGTGGCGCAGTTGGTTAGACGCCGGCTGTGAAACGAGAGGCCGCGGGTTCGATCCCCGCACCGAAACAAATATATGTGTGATCCACAGGTTTTTGTTTCGGGTCTGGGTGTTTGTAAGACCGAAAGACTCAGAGCTTCTGATACCCACGACACATCACACAAGACTCGATCTTAGTGTGGGGTCAGGACTATGTGTGTGACTGTTGGGTGTATTTATTTATTAAAATACACATTACAAAAATTACATAGTTGCTAGTGTGATATAAATGGGTTTAATAATGTAACCTCAGACTATTGCTTTCCAGAGTTGCAACCTTATGGGCGAGCTCCATCTCGGTCTCTTGTGTACTTTGACACACTTTGAGCTGTTCAATCCGTAAGTTGTAATTCACTATTTAAATAATCGTAGCCAGAAAAAAAAAACAATAAATTTGTATGCCCCATGATAGTTCTTTAGACATATCATATAACTAAGATATTTATGAGTAAATAACATCTCAATCAAATGCTAAATTAAAAATAATAATTAATCAGTTGTGTTTATGTCATTAATGTTCGATCTTGCAATTAAACTTCAGGAAACTTCGATCAACTTCAATTTGAAGTAAAATTATAAATAGAGTTTCAAGAATGGAGCGTGATTTTCCACTGTTTTTCTCATTACACAATACGATTGTCAGGTTATCAGTTCAACACCTATTGAGAATCATAGTTGTTGATAGCTTAATCAATATTCATTATCAAATTAAACGTTAACTAATTTCAAGATTTCCTCGGAATCTTTTTAGAGAACCTACTACCGAGAAATCGCAAAATTATTTTTGTAACTTGAATAAAATTAATTTGTTGTTTTCACGCCAATGACAAAATATTGAAAAGCAAGCAAGCATTTTAACAAACATAAACTCACGCCTTTATCTTAGAAGGGGTAGGCTGAGGCGCCATCAGGACACCCACAATTCGCCTTATATGTTCCGTCCTATGATGTGATAGGGGGCGAGCCTATCGCCATATCGGACACAAATTCCTGACACCGGGCTGATAATGAATTGAAAAATCCAATATCACTTTGCCCTACCCGAGATTCCAACCCGAGAACTTGGCTTTGTAATCGTACCGTAGTACGACTACGCCACCGAGGCAGACATTCTGAATTATTTGAAACCATTCTGCTATCATATCCAGGGAAATGGATTTTACGGGCATGACTAAGTAATCAAGGGCGGATAAATTTTAAAAAAATCTGTCAATTTGGAGTCAGCCCAGGGGGTGTCATGACCCCCATGACCTCCCCCCTAGTCCGGCCTTGTAGGTAATCGAATCTTTCACTCCAAGACAGGAGGATCTTCTAAACAACTTTTGTCATTAATACGTACACGATAATTACAGTGAGGCGAAATAGGCATTCCCAATTTCCAGCACTAACCACTGTCTTTATTCATAAAAGTCGTTTGAGAACAACTAGAGAATCGCGTGTGTTTTGGGGTTTTCCCTGGACCCTTTTGTGTTTTTTTCCGTTAATGGCCCACATGCAGACATGTCGGATCTCAAAGGTCGTTTAGAACACTTTAAACTTTAAAAAAATCCTTTTGTATACATATGTGTTAAAGAAAGATTATAGAAAAATAAAGATATTAAAAAAAATGCAGCAATCCAAAGATTTTGTGCATCTACGCCCTTTGAGCTCAGTGGTATCAAGTTAAGTAGAACGTAGGTACTAATGTTACCTGATGTTCATGAACCATAACATTAAATTATTGAATAACCTTACTTATGTTTTAAATTTGAACACAAGTCTGTTTGTTTGTCACAATTTACTGCCTTTACTATTCAGTCGATCATTAAAACATTTTGTCACAGGCACAGAAAAAAAAGATACTTTTGATACAAAAAACGAGGAGTGATGAAAATAACTATTATGTAGAAGATGGTCCTTAAAAAACTCAGTAGTCCCGCTTAAAAACCCGCGTACCACCATGGATAAAATATAACGTAATGCCTAAATGACAAAAAATAGATTTACTGTATCCTGGCAAAAATGAGATATCTAGAAAAAAAAACTGTAAATGAGTTTTGTTAAGCACACGAGCGAAGCCGGGAGGAAAAGCTAATAACTTTTAAATAAAATGTTTCTACGTTTGAACGGAAGATTGCACAAATTGAACTGATATGGGGATACCTGTGTCGCTTGTGTTTTCACTTTCTCTCGCCTTGATGTCACCATTATTTATGTACATCTGTATATTGCTGGCAGAATGAGGACAGCATTGTTAAAGCCGTTTGACGAATAAATACTATTGAAATATATTATTCACAAATATCTCACCACGTCAATAGTCCTCGCTTATAAATGTATTTAAAAAGTTTCAATAGTCTTCATGCTAATATTATTTTCCTAAATTGTGTTTCTATAATTTTATTTGCAAAATATTATTGTTTACGCACTCATTAGTCATTACATTTAGAACAGCGCAACGTCTTAAATAAACTTAAACAAGATTGAAAAAAGGAACTTACTATACATTGTCAAAAGGACACGTCTTAATTATTTTATTTCAATACAAACTCGACTTACCATTTATTAAACCGTAGTATATTTAAAGTCAATAAAATAAAATAATTCACCACATAATCCAAATATAATGTTCAACACTTTTATCACAGTACGTATTTTTTTCCAGTAAACGATAAATATTAAAAGACGTGGTATTGCAACCGCTCGCGACGAGCGACTGACTTGCCTGCAGCCTGCAGGTGAAAAACAAATAACAATCAACGACACGGGTTATGTGATAAGTCGCACAGGTGGATTAGCGTAGAGATGTGAATAAATGCGGAATCGAATCAATGGGGTATTGATTGATGCGTAAGCGAAACGAATCAATAGATTATGCTCTTAAATTTTGCGATAATTTTCCTATCTGTATTTTATAACTCTCTATTCACTCTTATCTGTATTTTATAAGTGATATTTAAGTGGAAATTAGTTTTTGGTTAATGTCGTACAATTTAAAACTGATAGAACATATACATTATGATAAATTTGTCAGTTTCTAAATTGTCTCTCCAGTCTCGAATCTACTCATGTAAGTAAGGAACTTACTCTCCTCCACGTCTATTTCTTACTTTATTGGTTATTTAGCTACGAGAAGAATATTACTTTTTGGTGTTCTTCACCGGTAATTTCTTATTGAGTAACTTCGTATTTTCTTCGAGGATTTTTATGACGTATAATTTTAGTAGTTCCAGGTATTATTAATTCAGTCATCTTATTTATTTACTGCATCATACCGCTTCGTAAAGCCATTGGATAAGCTTGTGTTCAGTAGTGAACTCTCTTTGGCTAAATATGTACCAATTTATACTTATTATCGAGGCCAAACTCTAGACGACTAAAAATAATTCGCTGTGAAATTTTATCATACAGCTCATTTACATTAATCCTCGACTCAAATATAATAATGAGGTAGTGGTGACATACATATTTAAATCGATAACAACTTGTATGATTATAATTTTACTTAATAACAATATCTTTAATCAACAACGTTGTTGATAAAAATATTAAGCAACTCATAGAACACATGTCGCCAATTGTTTTTAAGTAGTAATTAAATTCACACAACAGTCTCACGTATAGTAGATACTGATCCCACATTTAGCTACTCCTTTTAGGTTGTGGGTATCAGAAAATACAAGAGCCTTTCCTGTACAAAAACATCTGATCTTATTTCGTATCTAACATGTGAACCCGCACTCCGCAGCCTCTTGTGTCATACATTGGCTTTAAAATAAACTTTGCTACCAAGGCTGGCATTCGTCAAAGGCTAATTTTAGAAAGGAGATCGGTCGATTTGGTCCAACTGGACAAGAAATTCATTACTACCAAAAAATTTGGCGTATTTTTTTAGATTTATTTCTCTATTTACTTTTATCCTACACCATTGGAATTAGATTTACAAAAAAATGAGGATATCATGAAATATTTCTACCATTTTTGTATTTGTCAGCAACATTAATAGAGTTGACATCTGTCACGAGACTATTATCTGTCAAATTGCATTGTTTATTTCGTCGTGTACTAATGTGTATTTAAAATTGAATTAATTTGAAAATCATATAATTTCGTTTTGTGGCTGGGTGTTTTGTTTATTCTCTACGGCGTCCCTTGCAGTCAATTGCTTACCTCGATTCAACAATACTATAGCATATAAATAAGTTAAGATGTTTATAATCGTCATGTAAGCAAAAACTACGGGAAATCATTGATGCGCGCCTGAAGCCAACAACTACGAGACACCGATCGTAAAGGCGCAAAGGCTTACATGATCTGTAATGTCTGAATGGATTCACCCTCAATCATTGTTTTATTTTTTCATTATTGTGTACGGTAGCTTCAGATATTTTTTAAACTAGCGCATGACAAAGTGACTAACTATACTGTTTCCATTCGTTTATTTTATTTTTGACACATCGAGTACTGAATCAAATAGTGATGGCCTGATGCGTTATCGAATCAATTTTTTATAACAAACGATTTTATTTTTGAACAAGTTTTAATCGATTTAATACATATTTTATTTTTTGCTCCATGCATTGTTTTATAAAACTTCAGGGATATTTAAGTTACTTGATTTAATAATTATATTAAAATAAACCATTTACTCATGTTAAGTTAATATTCTTATCACTTCCGTCGGCAATAGTAATGTTGTTAAAAACAAATTGTGAAACGGCAACACTGGGCAGACAGGTGACGCGCGCCGCCATTTTGTGGTCACTCACAACGAGACGCCCGCGCCCGTGCTAGTGTTTTCCATTCGCTGAATTTTAATTCACATTTTTCATACGTCGAGTTGAGTATTTATATTCCTCCGTATTGTTTTACCCGTGAATTCCTACATTTGGTTGAATTGAGAACATCGTACCTGCCTTCATCACTTTCAAAATGCCTAAAGGAAAGGTGCTTAAAGGACAAACAAGGGAGTTTGTGTTGCGACTTCATGAGTACTTTGAAAGGGAAAGCCGTAATGGTGGACCTCTTATACCAGTGACTCAAATCAGAGACCGTGTTTCAGCAGCATTAGGTATTACTGCTCCAACAGTTTCAAAAATAATTAAAGAAGGCTACGGCAGTAGTGGCATGGAACAAAACAAGCCATCTACACCTAAGAAAAAACGTCAGCCCTTTAAAGTGACAGCAATTGACAGTTTTGATGGTGATGCTATTCGTCGTCATATATACGATTATTACCAAAGAAAAGAGATTCCTACTTTACATAACCTAGTACAATCTCTGAAAACTAGTGGCTTGTTCCGTGGTCAAAAGTCTTCTTTGGCGAAGGTATTGAATAGGATTGGATTCCAATACAAAAAATGTGACAAAAGAAAAATATTGATGGAACGCAATGATGTTGCTTTGTATCGATGCGAATTTTTAAGACAAGCTAAAAAAATAGAAGACTGGTCGAATGTTGTTTTCACCGATGAAACTTGGCTCAATGCGAATCACACGGTATCAAAAACTTGGACTGACAACACTGCTAGCTCCTCGACCGCAGTGCCAATGGGAAAAGGTGAAAGAATTATAATTTGTCATGCAGGAACCGCAAAAGGATTTGTGCAAGATGCTATGTTAGCTTTTAAATCAAAGAAAACAGGGGATTACCACGAAGAAATGAATTCCGAAGTATATGAAAAATGGTTTCGGGAAATGTTATTGTCACTCGAACAGCCATCAACAATATTTATAGATAATGCGTCCCATCACTCTCGGCAAATTAACAAAATGCCAACGCAAGCCAGTAAAAAAAATGAAATAATAAACTGGCTCCGTAACAATGGCGAGGAGGTGGACGAGTCCCTATTAAAAGTAGAGTTACTTAAAATATTAAAAATGAGGAAGCAGCCTAAACGATACGTTATAGATGAAATGGCTGCAGAACATGGGCACACCGTCCTTAGACTTCCTCCATATCATTGCCAGTATAATGCCATAGAGCTAATATGGGCGCAAGTGAAAGGATATGCTGCGAGAATAAATACAACTCCTCCTTTCACCGCAAACAAAATGCTGGAGTTGCTTAAAAATGCGTGTGAAAATGTGACGCCTCATAACTGGGCGAGTGTCGTAGATAAGACGAAGAAAGAAATAATGTCTGATTGGGATCGCGATGTCGCATTTGACAACTTACCCATGCACTCATTAATAATTAGTGTTACTGGGGATACGAGTGACGACGACGCCGATTCCGACGAAACAGACGATTGTTTATAAATAAAAATATTAACAAATTACCTTTTAGTTGTTTTAATTATTTAATCCTTAAAGTACTATGAATTCCAACATGGTTTAACTGTTTATTACAAGTAGGTACTAAACATTTATTTTCGTTGTAATCATTGTAATTATTTTAAATTAAACTCTTATTAAAAGTCACTTCAATACGTATACCTTTATTCATATTAATTAATTTGCAGCAAATACATTCGATCCTAATATTGGGTACTATATTACGTTTAACTGTTTTCATTAGCATTTTAATGTAATTTTATTTCAAATGATTCCGATTGATTGATTCTATTCAAAATCGTTTTTGTTATCTGTGGTCATTCGTTACGAATGGCACAACTCTAAGTGGGCGTTACCCGTCAAGAAAGTATCTACTTTTATTTCAAAATATTGTTCTACTGTAATGTCGTACTTTATAGGCGTGTACTGTCAAAAATAAAATAAACGAATGGAAACAGTATACATACAATAAACCTGATATCAAAATAATATACTTTTAAATATTCAAATGTGTTTTTCTGTCTTCCTTGATAAGCTTACGTACTTTATAATAATGTATATTCATACTCATCCCAAACTTAAAATATAAGCCAACTATGACATTACGTATTCAGATAGCAGAAAATGGTAGATTTTGTAAAACTTTAAGAGGATAAATCTTAAAAACCCCGTATCCTAGCTCAAGAAGACTATGTTATATTTGAAGGATAAAAAATCCTTATTATTTAATTCTATGTCTCATTTGTCTCCACCATGTTTCCACTACTAGGCCCAATATTCATAGGAAAACGACCGATCTCCTTTAACAAATCGAAAGACAAAATATACAAAAGATTCGTGAGCAAAACAAAATTATATATTTTCAAGTCACATCCGCAAGTTATCCACTTTTAAAAACATTATCTTTGAAGATAAGATTGTTGAATTAATAATGGATATTGAATCAAAAATCTTAGTTTATTTGATTGCAAAATAAAAGCTATGTTGAAGACCTTGATTGAAACCTCGTTGCCCTTTAGTGGGTTGCCGTTTAGAAGTGGTTACTAATAAGGTTAAAAACTGCGTCAAGATGAACAGAGGTATTTCAAAATTTCTATACGATGCGTTGGGGTAATACCGCAATAGTAGTGTGTGCTTCCATCCTTGTATTACGGTGTTACTCCAACGCACCTTACTCGATTAATCATAGTTCGTCATACAATTAACGAATTTCAAGCAATCGAAACGCTCGGCATAACTGCGCTAAGTGGCGATTCACAATCGTCTCACGGTAATTAATTTGACTATATGAGCTGCATTACATCTACGGTGCATTTTATTCAATTTGTACGCGTATAGAATAAAGAAATTAAAAAGAGAGAAGCTACCGGGATCGCTTTTGCTTCCGTGTTTTCGCTGAATCACAAACAATCTTTACGTGGCTAGAAAACAAAACTGGCGACGCATTAGTGTTGATAATTCGGTGGGTGTTTGTTTGAAAACATTGTGACAGTGTTTTTAAACCGTCACTCTGCGATACTTCATAATACAGTGTGTGAGCTTGGAAGAATGTATTTACTTATTCTGTAATATATAATATCCCTCGCACAAAGAGCAGGCGAATTACACGCAAACGAAAGGCGGGATACACGCATTGTATACAGTCTAGGTGTCGATTCATATTACATAGAGTCCACAAGGTTCTCATGAATTTCATTTACACTATCTTAATTCGATTTTTCTGAGGATGTTATATCAATATATTGTATATTCATATATTATATAAGTGGTAAAAATAATATGTATAATGTACCTACACATATTAATAAAATAATTACTTCAAAACACTTATTGTTTATAAGAACATACAAATGTAAATGAAAGTACCTAGATAATTATGTCACGTTTACACCAAATTAGGCGAATAAAATTCCTCATCATGTATTGCGTATAATTTTATCTTTATTATCTATGTTAGCAGTATATTTATGTTTATCTTTTAAATTATCACAAAGAATAGGTAACAGCAGTTCCATATTGCATCACAGTTTTAAATCAAAGTGAAGAGCGGGTTTAGTTAACTATTAATCAATAGTTAACTAAACTAAATAATATTTGTCGAACTGTATCTATTATCAAGCAAAACTCAAAATTATTTTAAGCATTTGAAACATACATACATACATAAACTCACGCCTTTATCCCCGAAGGGGTAGGCAGAGGGGCCACCAGGGCACCCGCATTTCGCCTTGTATGTTCCGTCCCACATAACTAATAACTAATATAGGTTTTAAATCTGTCTATGAATAAGGCCGTCGGTATACAGATGGCCGCAGGAGAAGGCACGTATTGTTTCGCATTTGTCGGCGATTAGCATGCATAATGATAAGCGTAATGGTAGTCAACTGTATTGAAAAATATGTAACTATTATATTATTTATTATACATACCTAAGCTTATTCACCTCACAGGTGGAGTAGCAGCATGGACTGTGAGTTGTGATCCGTAGAATCCTGGGTATGATTCTCAGGTCGGGCAGATGACATGGTTTTGGTTGAATTCTCTTCTTTCTTCTCTTTTAGCCATCCCGTGGTTGTCCGGAAGAAAACTCCTGAAGAGATAAATTCTATTTAAGTAAATACGGGATCTTATGTTAATAATCGAATCCAGTTCTTACTGTTTCATTGCACCATCCTTAGTAGTAGGTTTTAAATCCACGATGAGATGTTCATGTAGTTCCCCGCTCTACCTACAACACTAATTTTAAAAAAATATATAAGATTTCATGCGAAAACTATCATCATTTCTTCAAATTGTGAAATATTATCATAACGAATAATCCTAGGATTTTATATTTATGACCAACCAAGTTTACTTTATTACATGTCGTCACAACAGTTTTATTTTCATGTCAATTTATACTTGTTGTTACTGGATTGCTTATTTTGTATCCTTGGCGTGGTGCTTAAAGAAATATCAAGCTCTACAAAAACTTAAAATGTTAAAAGGCGTTCCAATATGAAAGACGTGAGGTGGAGTGGTTTCGCCAGCAAGTTGAGATTTAAGAGGATACTAATTTTCTTCGTACTTTGTCAAAATATGATTGTAATACAAAATTAAAAACTATTTTGAATATTCAATTTATTGCGTTAAACATCTAATATTTAATTAAGAAAATTATAATCTTATTTTTATCTTCTTAAAATAAAAGTTTGATAAAAAAGTGGATTGTGTGGGAATTCCCTTTATTATCTTCGTATTTTTGAAAAAGAAAGATTAGAATTGCTGCTAATTACCGTTTTAACAGTCTTTGCGACGTGTCAGCTACGTATATGATTTAAATAATGGAACACTAGTTTTTTTTTAATACGATGCACTGAAAAGAGACTTCAAAATATTTGTATGTAGTTGAATAAAACAACGTTTTTGCTAACATTATTTATTACATCTGCATTTACAACGAAATAAATCTATAATTAGCTATAAAACGTCCACTTGCAGAGCGCTGCCTCTGCTCCATTTGCTTGCGGGCATCGCACAGATCACCAACATGGGAACACATACACTTTTTCACACCGTTTGCTTGTCTAAGATTTAAAAGACAATACTCAGAACAAAATTTAAATTTTAGTCCACGTGATACATATTAATATAATATATAATGCCTAGCTACATTGATTAA
The DNA here is from genome assembly GCA_949752805.1 of Deilephila elpenor. Taxonomy (NCBI): domain Eukaryota; kingdom Metazoa; phylum Arthropoda; class Insecta; order Lepidoptera; family Sphingidae; genus Deilephila; species Deilephila elpenor. The sequence continues at coordinate 13,552,261 of OX457104.1, read as the reverse complement.
ACTCTGTCAAGAATAATTCAGGCCGTCAGTGCAAAAGTGGCCTAACCGCATGACAGTTATATTAGAGAAATTAAATGTTTTATAATAGACATGAAATGAATAATAAATTGTGGTTATAATTTGGATAGTTATCCAAACCGAGATTATTTTCTTATCATTTTGTCTACTTTTCTTTGTGATAGTATTTTATTTAGGTAGTTAAAACTTATTTTAATGAATATTTAGTGGCTTAGGCCACTTTTGCGCTGACGGCCTCAGTTGTTGTCTACACTCATATGTGCATTCATTTTAGTAGAGCTGACATAACAAACAAAATATGTGCGCGCATACAAGACGCGCGGGGAATCAATTATGCGCAAGAAGATACAATTAATACGCCCACTCCACAATGGAAGAGGACAGCAGTCCAGCAGTTTCTGTTACAAGCATACTCGTGGTTTACTCTTTAGTTTATTACCTCGATATTTGCACTTCGCTACTCAAGCCTTAATAGCACGAACCTTCTCTACTAAATAGGGTTAGGGATAAACCTCCGAAAAATTACACATACTCGTAATTTTCTTTTACGTTTGGTAAATATGTACTTAACTGTACCCTGCTTCTAGGGATTTGGTCCCCAACACTTGACCCGAAGAAAATCGCACGGGTCCCAAAAAATAATTCCTTATCGGAATCCCACCAACAATTCTCAATAGGTACTTGTTTCATTAACTAAAGGTGCGATAAGAGTAATACAAAACAGTTATAAAAAGAGTTAAACTAAAAGGCAAACGGTGTGTAAAAGTTATCGATTATTTAGTGACAATCTATTATACTTCGTTTGAATTTATTAACCTACATTTGTCTAGCAAGGGTCTACTGTGCTCACGCAACTTCATGGGTTCATACTGTCTAACGAATAACATTATATTTAAAAGAAAAGACGGTCAAAGTAAAATAGGTTTTATAATTATGACACGTGAGCACAATATTCGATACAATGTCTTGAATTATAGACAGGCGTTATTGTTCAGCGCAGGTTTTGTCAGCACCAATAGTTTTGGTGAAATTATTAAAGCATGATTTATTTACTCTACGCATCTGTCATCCTCACTACTTGTAAGTTTTAACGACTTTAATACTGCAGTGAAATTGCTATCAAATATGTTGTATGTACATCAGGACTGCGGTATCCGAGGGGCTTAAGCAGGGCCAGCTTTAGTATAGGGCGCGGTAGGGCGACGGCCCCAGGGCGCTAGTGGTGAAAAGGCGCCGCATGCCGTACGTCATTGCAGCGAAGCGTGCTAAGCACACCCCTTTCGGCATAATAATACCTACCTAAGAACGCAAACCAAAATATCGCATGGCCGCAATCGATATTATCACACTCCTTTGACGTAACCTGCGCCAAACAGCTGACCCATAGGCCTATATTTATTACGGAACTCAAGCGCCTCAATTTAACTAAACCTATCAACACCTAAGCAACGAATTAACAAACCAGTTTAAAACAAATGTATGGATATGTTGAATATTGCTTTCTTTCTTACGTTACGGGTAAAGTTAGTATGGAAAGGTCCCCGACAGAGTTATGTAAAGATGGTATTGGTAATAGCGAGAAATGTATAGGAATAAAAATTCAAATATAACTTTTTAGATAATGGAATCATAGTTGCATATTCTTAAGATGATAATGAGTTACCAAGATAGATCTATTGAAAATAGAAAGGTTGGCCGGATATAATTACCCGGTTATAACATAATTACCCTACCGTATGTAACAGTTTTATACCTGAATGCATTAAAATATTGTCAGACAAGCGACTCGTTTGATAATCCACACATAGGTAGCTGCACTTGTACATCCACTATAAAACAGTATAATCAAGCTGTTTACTTGTTGTATTTATTCATTGACTGTCAATTTTATGTGCGACCGTCTTGCGGAGGGAGACGTGGTAGGAGGAGGAATAATGTATAATCGCGTGTCGTCTGTTGCTGTCTTGGGCTACAATGAGGTATTTCTTACAATCTATCATTATGTCGGATTAATCATTCGTATGTTAAAAGCAGCTAGTTGCTAGAGTCTCGTGCGCATATGCAGCTTATGCGCTCTACACAAGAAAACTACGTCATGGTGATTTTTAAAAAGTAACATCACTTTAGCCGCGACTTTACCACTTTGAACTTGCAGGTTCTATAGCAGACAGTGTCCTAAATGACAGTAAGCCTCCTCTTTATAGACTTCGTCACCCCGCTGCGTTAATCCGGCACTGCGCATCCCTTGTTCCGCTGAAGGCTTGCGCACATGTTGTCAGTCTTTATTTAACGAATAAACTCGCAGTGATAAAATACAATTTTTAATAGACACCTATTATTTAAGAGCATTAGTATCAATTTAATATTAGGGACCTTTTATTAGTCGCTGCGAATTTCATTTTATAAATTATTAGATATAATGGCTTCGCTATCCGTGATCAATGTGAATTCGGCTGCTAACATGCACTGTTGGTTGCAATCAATAATAATTATTTAATTGTTGGCCCGATATTCATAAGCTGATAATAATAAGGAAAGATCAACAAATGATAATTTTATAATTATTCTTGATTATAGTATTAGTAGTTTCTGGTAATAGGTTGATATCTGAAAGCTTAAACTGTTCTATTACACGGAAATTCGCGTAATTCGCTCTTATAAGGCTTATATCTTAGGGAAAATACTGAAGTTATCTTACAAGAACCAACTGAAGAATTTAAAAAGAAAGCACTTTGATTAACGGTGGATGTGATCCAATGATGTCTAAGCGTATATTATGTATGTTTAAAAACATTTAAATATATTTAATTTGATATATCATTTCGATTATTATACAAATAGGCATTTTTATCAATTTCGCTATAATATCAACGTAGCCGTGTTTAAAATATTTATACAATATAATTTTAAGTACAATTTTATTGCACATTTTGATTATATATCCATTTTAAGTATAAACACTCAATTACCGCGGGTGCCAAAACCGCGAATAACGACGCCATTGACCGCGTTATTGAAGCCGCGATAACTGAGTGATTATTCACACATTAATAATAAATTGACAAATAATTTACATACATTTTCAACTATAACATGTGACTAAAAATTCTACATACATTTGCTAACGTATTTTTATTTATACTGAGCACCGCAACGCACTGATGCTATAACATTGATTTACATTTTGTTTAACTACCGTCAACAATAACATGACTATGAATACAAAAGAAATACATCAAATTATTTTCTCAATTTCATAATACAATCTTATACTTTTAACAGAATTAAAATATCACTTAATTTAGGAGTTATGTCGAAATTAAGGTTTATTACAAGAATCATGTACTAGAGGTATAGATAAGTAGAATGAAGATTATACATAAGATAGGGCAAGACATAAATTGATCAGAATTTTAACATGTAGAGAGAAGTAACAATATTTCGATATTAATAAGTATAACAATGTCAATTATCCTGTTTAAGTATAAATTACCCTTGCACAGGACGTAAATTGACTCTCAATTTTGGCATAAATATGGACAGAAAAAATACTAAATTTATTAATATATATATTTATGTTCTTTCAACAGACAACAGGTTCTAGTGTCCAGTCTTCTGACTTCGATAATCTGTATGATAAAACTAGTGTATGGATATGTAAGTGTAGGAATATTGTGAGTTCAGTTGTCTGCTAACTGGACCCGTAGCTTCAATTAAATAATTCGCAACATGTAAGCAGTAATCATAAGAACCCCTCTTAGGAAATGATTTTTATTAAAGCAATGTTCTATGTAGTAACAATGTGTCAACATTCATAACCAATGGTGTCGATAGGGCATAGACTTACGCTCTTATTGATAGACAGATTTTAAACCTATTTTAGTAATCGAATGTTTTGTCTTCTTTGCTCAAACGGATTTTTAAAGTCGTTCGAAAGGCACAAAACATTCGATAGCCAAAAGAGGTTTTAAATATGTCTAAGGCCGTATGTCTACGTGTCGCAATCTCTAGTTAAAATTATCAAAAAAAATCCATATACAATAATAACAGTCTATTTCACCATCTTGCAGTAAATCCATGATATATTCCTGTGAGTAAAGAAACTACTTAATAAAAGGTAATAGATCTTAAAACTCAAACTATAAAAAATCTACACAACTACATAATATTTACATAATACACATTAAATACTTTCTATTGAAATAAATAAAAAAAAATAAGTACACAGATAAATACTGATTTATTTGATTTTTAGAATATTTGACGCAGCTATTTTCAGGTTTGCATTCTAGACTAAAAGTCTATAGACTTATAGCCCCCCGGTTATCAGGTTTTTGTTTATTAAGCGAGAATGTAACTATGGTTTTAACTTCACATCTGCTTAAATTTTAGTTCAAACTGTTGAGGCATTGTTGAATATATAAAAATAATGTTCCTGGTAATATGGAAAATCAGTATAGTTTTTATTCGGAAAATACTTAAAATAAAACAGACAGTTACAATAATGATTATGTTACAAGCTGGATGCATTATCGGAGATAAGGGGAAGCTAATAAAGGTAAAGTTAAGGAAAATTCCAAGAAAACTAATCGAATCATAGAAACCTTTGTGAGGTGGACTCAAAGCTTTTATCAACGTGGCTGCCAGGACATCCTAATATTAAAACAATGTAAGACCTAATAACCTATTGTGTAAGCACCCTATGTTAATGGTAACATTTCTACTCTATGTATAGCTATTTGTAGTCACAGTGCTTATTTGTCTCAATTTTTTTGCTGGCTTGTGAAGTCTGTGGTGTCCAGCTGCTATTTAAATCGACCGTTTTTTTTTATTTTATTATTGCCTCCCAAATTGGGTTAAATATGCAGAGGCGATAGAATTATTATGGCGTAAGGCAATGTTTTAAGTTATAACCTGTAATTGGTCGTCATGAATTAAAAAGCGACAATAATAATTTATGCATTGTTTCGGCAAGTTTCTTCGTTTAGACAGATAAGCACTGAGGAATTAGTTAATGAAAAACTCGGGTTTTAAAATATTCAACATTTTATATGACAATTAACTCATCTCTATATTCATAAACATAAAAACATATCTATACTAAATATTTACAGTAATTAGCGATCTATGAATGCTAAGTATTTTACGTTCTATATTTTAATTATTATTGTACAGCCAAGAGGTCTATAGCCGTGAAGTCTGGAACACTTTTGTTCATGTTTAGGAAGAGTGGGGGTCAAGGTGCCCCTTAAGCCACTCCGAGTACGTCCCTGTCGTAGTTTATTATAAGCCTTGTTATTATGCAGTTTTGGAAAAAATATACAACTATAATTTTTTAAGGACGCATTTTATTAATATCTAAGGACGCCAACGAATTGAGCAGAACCATAGACAACAATCTTCATTCAATGAATAAATTTTACTAAAAAAATAACAACGTAAATTTTAATATACTTAAATACTTTAGGAATTCTAATAATTTTAACTAATGTAGAGTAAGTATCAAACCTCCTATTTATCTTTTGGGGTAAAGATAATAATTAAGTAGGGTAGTTTTTTAAATGAGGTTTTTTTTATGCAAGCCTTAAAGCGCTTGTAGAAATATATTTTAGCAAGGCGATTTTAATACTTTAGGGGCTAAAATACTTTATGATATTAATATTTTCCCCATGAATATAAAGTAATGCCAGCGCAGTAGAATTTTTTTTTTTTCACACGATGGGAACTGATTGTGGCACGTGATTAATGATATTATTTTTAGAATATTATCAATATTATATGACAAAATTATATTTTCCTTTCAAACTGGCGCGATAAATTGATTATCGTACACTTGATAGCAAGTGCAGTGGAATCTAAAAAGAGAATTCCACTTATGGAAGGTAGTTATCACTCACCGGTCGAAACAATTATGTCCGTGTGGTTAAACCGGGACACATGCAGATTGAACCTAAAACACGATACACTTGCGTTGGTACTATGACAGGTTTCCCACTATCCCGTACGGTGCTCACTCTCCGAGAGACTACGTATATCTCCTGAATTGCATAATAGACAATCAATGAAATCCCAAATACGAAAAAAATTGTCGATCATTTGGTGTCAGGAGACAACTCCGTTACAGACAAGCAAAAACATTAAATACAAAACAGTCTTACAAATTAACAAAATTCGTTGTACAAAAACAATAAATAAATATAAAATAAATGGAATGTTTACAAATAACACAATGGAAGAAACGGAGGAAGACCGCGTATCACATAATAACTAACAATAAATACTAACAAAAACATAATTATAAAACATTCGAATACAAAACAATATTAGAAAGCATAAACAATATAGAGTAGAGCGTATTCACGATTTAATATATTAGACTTTATAGTTGCATAAATAGTTTTTATTTAATTCATAATTTGTAATGATGGAGGGTCATGGCTCCCATCCAACCATCTTGAATACGCTCAATAATAATAATTTAATAAATATGTCCGATTTCCTTAATTTAATGGCACCCGATTATATAATATGGCAATAATGAAATGTTTATAATAAATAGGAACAAAAGTTCATACAAAATAAAATATTATAAGGAATGTTTATGGACTAAATCGATGTTCAATTGAGCTGAAATAACAAAATAATATTACAGAACGAAATTAATAATCAATAAATTTGTAAACTTTAGATATATTTTATATTGACAATGTGCAATCAAGATAGATATTTAACCCTCGTTGGCCACTAAATAAAGCCAGCTAGTACGAAGCCGAATATACGAAATTAAAACGGCGATCACTTGCGTTCACTATGACATAAGTTTATAATTTTCTTAACAACAGTAAAATAATTCAGTTTAAGTATTCAGAAATATAAATTTAAGGAAAAATGTATAATGTACTTCATCTTATATCACTTATTTATGATACGAGTTTAACATAAATTGACAAAGAAAATAAACAATATAAAAACAAATAATGGAATGTTGTTTTTAGTGTGTAATTTAGACAAGTATTTCTCTAGAACAATAAGGAAATCCTTAGTCAATATCGACCAAATGAAACCAGCATAGTTCAAAGGAGGAAAAAGTATTTTTTTCTCTTGTAGAATTATTTTCTTCATTAGGCTTTACTTAATTTGTTAGCTAAATAACTATTTTTTCCCTGTACTAAAGGAACAACTGGGTGGAAAGTAATCAACATTAGATGTGCTTCGCTTTCTACCAGATACTATGTCGATTTGATTCGTGATATTAACTAAGCAACGATATACCTGTAATTATTTAATTAACACATAATTGAAACATTCTTGTCATAGAATGCTTTCAAATTATGTAGTTGTTCAAACAAAACTAGACTTTAGCTTATCGATACAACATCCACAAAGGTTTTTTAATTTTGGAAAGTGATGAATATTAAAAACAAAATCTATTTGAGACTCCCGCTCATAATAAAATCTCTTTTTTGACCTCAAGGTGCTCTTTTACACATTAACTGACTTGACGGAATTGTAGAACTCCATAAGCCTAGTATTGTTTTACATCTTACTCTCATTTAGATAGATAATACACGACTTGATGACACATGATCACGTGTACCTTTATTTTATTTATTCTATAACAATAAAAGCATTGAATTTTAACACGTTGACTGCACGTTAAAACAAAGAACTTACATACATCAAGACTCGAGAATATTATGTATGGAAATAACACGCCTGGTGTGTATTATCCTTATATCCGTTACATAGAAACACAACGTGTGCGTGCGTCACAGTCAACGTATTACATTAACAACTCTATTGCCAAGATATTAAGACCCAATCTCAAATAACACATTCCTATTGTAAGATTTAACTTAAAGTATCCTTGTCTTTCTTCAAAATAATGCATGTAGCTATCTCTGTCTTTGAATCTTATTGGTGCATTCAACATACAAGTTGTTCTCCATATTAAGGTACCTGTGCACCTCTATGTTTATATCTTGGTGAGCAGACCGTCCAACTCTAGTACTTCTGGCAGTTCAACGGCCTCGAGCCGTATCGGCGACGGGTTGAACGGGAACTGCACTGAGAATATCACTTTGGAGTCCATCAGGAGGTTTTGCTGGAAAAAAAACATTAAGATTTAAATTGAGAGTGGAAGACTCAATGAAGCTAGTTGCTGGATGATGGCCATTACCAACAAGCCGCTGTCGAAATTCATGGGTTAAGGCTATGTTGAACAGTGGAATTCCTGTAGCTGAAGATGACGATGATAAAAGTTTTGTTCGCTTCTGTCAGTTTAAATGTTATTACTTCGTATCTTGTATGTCCTATTGTGAAGAATCAACAATGAAGCGTCTATACGATCCTATTCTTACCGGCTTCCCTATTTTTTAAAACCTCCAAGCTTTTATTCATAAATCATCTTTATTTAATTAAACATGTCACTTCAAGAGCCCTTTTAAAAAAATCAAACATATCCATGATGAGACATATTGATAGAGGTACTAACCGGTTCCTTGTCTGCGTTGGTGCCCGCCTTCTCCTGCATCTTCTTCTGTATCTCGTGGATGAACTCCCTCGTCACCTTAACTTCGTACTCCTCGGCAGGTGTGTACATGTTCAGGATCTGATACATCGCATTAAGTTTATGAATCTGGATTTTTATAATTTTATTACAATTTTATTTTTTTGTCTCTACATATGCACTATCCAAGCCCAAGACAATCTTAACAATAAAGATTGTTAGTAATCTAAAGCAGTATATCTAAATTTAAGGAACTCTTTTCATAAAATACTAAATTGATTGAAACATCATTTTGATACAGCTTTATTATTTTTGATACAGCCACCCAGGGATGCAATATAGAGTGATATAGATTATAGATTTTATTGACGTTGTAGCAATTCTATTTTCAGTATTGCTCCCATGTCTTTAGTCGTAGATAGTATGATAAAAAGTTAATTTGTGAGATTTTGAAGAGTTTGATTTTAGCAGTGGATTCCTGCGTGTGAAGTAGTAGAAGATAGTATAATAATTGAGTGTCGTCCGTACCTTGCAGACCTGCATGGCGGTGAGGTTGGAGCACATGTCGACGGTGCTCTGCACGTCCTGCATGGACTTGCGCGCCTGCAGCAGCTGCACCGCCTGCGTGATCGGCCGCAGCACGCTCAGGATCTCTTCCACCTGCACGCACGTGATATGATAATACACAGCACATATACTGTCCCGTTATACATGTCCCGTTGGTGAGCACGGATATAAAACTTTAAAAATGTCTGGGGAATTGCAGAAGATTACACATTTAATCATCGAAAAAATAAAGTAATACAAACTATGAATTTACCACTTAATAATAGGAAATCACATTTATATGGCTAATTTAGATTCTTGGGGCCTTAATAATATTTGCTGTTCACTCCTTCTCACTTTATGATATTTACTTTTCACTTCTTTTATGGCTTTTTTCTCCATTCATTTTCATGAGAATGCAATAAACTTACTACACATGTGCGTGCCATTCGTCATACTTATTCCATACAAATACAAAGTTAAACACTCACGCTCTTCTGTCCGTACTCGGCTAGATTTTCCTTGATCCAGGTCTCCAGGTGGGAGATGTTGTACCTGATCTGCAGGCCCTTGGCCCAGCAGCACAGATCCTTGCGCAGGAGCAACTGGTTCAAGCTGTATGCGCAGATGTAGTAGAACAACTGTGGACAACAGTGGGTTCATTATTAATATCAATTACTTCAGACTGGATTGTACGCACTTGCATTGGCATGTCCATTTGCACGTTATACTCGTATTTATACAATATTTAATTATGGTAGGTTTCTGGTATAGTAGGTTAAAAACAGGTTAGATTTTGGTGCAATATGTTACGCATTTGGGACCTGGTCTGGTGGCAGGTATTTACAAAAGTTTGTTATCTGTTACATATTTTTATAAATATGTAATATGCAATATACTGTGCTTCTACGGTAAATCTCTTAACCAACACACAGCTAAAGTGTTGGGCGTTGGACTGAGACCTGACTATGGATTAAAGTGTCATATATGGTTACCTGCTTAAATATGGTGACCCTGAGCGGCTGGTCGACGGCGTAGACGTGCAGGTGGTCGTGCACGGCGGACAGCTCGTGCTTGAGGCGCGCGGGGCCGGCGCCCGCGGCCGGCGGCGGCGCGCGCGCGCCCGGCGCCGACAGCCCGCTGATCTCCTCGTGCTCCAGGATGGCCGGCACGATCAGCCGCTCCAGCTGCCGCTCCAGCAGGTGGATCAACCCTGGGGGAGGACACGCAAGTTATTACTTCTTGTGACAGCCTCTTTGGTGAAGTAATAGCTGTGAAACAGGAAGTGTTGAGTGGGACCAAAAGTCTTGCGCGGGTTATACGCACAATATAAGACTAAAATGCCCCGATATGGAATCAGGACTGAATCTAAATATCTTAGATGTATTGATTTGGTATTTTCTCTTTTATTTATTTTTTTATACTAACATCAAAACTCGTACTACAGTCCTAGATGCTGCGTTATTCTATCACTGTAAAATCGTCTCATCATTCCTGCTCATAAAAAACAATCGCCAAACTGCCATACTTTATGTCAATACTTTGCTGCCAGTGTAAACCCTATTTTACTAGGGATAAAAATATGAAATTAATATGAATGTGAGTGTGAGTGTGTACCCTGGTAGATCCAGACGGCGATGTCGCTGAGCACCTGTCGGTACTCGGACAGGTCGAAGGTGCGCAGGCACTGCTGGTTCTGGCGCGGCGTGTTGGCGGACTGGTACACCGCGTCGCCGCTGTACTGACGCAGGTTGTTCAGCAGCCTGAACCACACACACATACCTTATGAGACTGACCTGACATACTGCACATCGCATGATAAAAGGTTAACAAAAATTAATACATGACAGCTACCCAAAACTCGATCTCGACCAATCAGGTCAAATAAAATGGCCCCATTTGACTTATTTTGATTGGTTTATTTTAGAGATTGAGTTTAAGTGGGAACTCGCTCGTTTTTTTTAAAGGATGATGGTAAGGATTCACCACCTGTCCGGATTTAGCTTTTTTAAAACAAATTCCAGACTGTCCAAGTTTTGGCACTCGACTGGACGTATAGTAGTTCTTGTATCTTCCTTAACAATAAGCCAGAATATGTTCGTACCTCAATCAACCAACTATCAAAATAAAGCAACTGACCTCAACATGTTGGCGAGCCAGAGCGCGTTGTACTCTATGCTGTCGACCCGCTTCCTGAGGGTCTTCTTGACGCCGGTGCGGACGCCCTTCATGAGCTGGTGCATCTTGGGCTCGTCGTCCACGTGGTCCATGTGCCGCAGCATCATGAACAGGATGTACGCCGGCAGCCCGGGCAGCAGGGCTACTGCCACCTTGGGCTTTAGGTCTGAAGACAACCATCATTTTTTTACCCATTATAGTGAAGTGTGGCACAAAACAGAGCGGTACGTGTGTCTGTTTTTTTTCCCTTCTATGTAGTAACACTATTTTCCGTCTCGCTTTGCTTGTTAACTGCGTTCCTGGTACTGCTCACTGGGTGCAGATTTTGTTCGCGATGTTCGTTACACTACATTACCAATGTTTACAAATAATATGGTTACGAAGAATTATACTGGTGTACTATACAGGCATTCATATAAACGCAAAAAATCAGTGAAGTGAGAAGGAAGATAGTGTGACTACATATGACTGACAGGGACAGCAACAGAAACTGCAGTACATTATCGCAATAACACCATCAGAGTTATTAAATTTGATTAAAAACGCAACTGACCGGTAATCAACTTCTTAATGATGATGGGTTCGTCTTGTATCTTGTACTCGAACATGCCGAGGTACTCGCGCTCCTTCTTGCGCGTCACGGGAGCCATCTCCAGGGTCAAGGACGTGTGGGGTACCACCACAGGGTCTGAAAAAATGATGATTCAAAACCTCTGTCTACTAAGTTTACATCTGGAACTCGAAAAATAAAAAAAATAAAAGTTAATATGCGTTTGATATTCTGTTTAATATACCATAGTGTTGGATGCTTTAAAATGGTAAATTCTCGCAGTTTGTTAAAGTTCCTAAGAGCTGTGCTGTGAATTATTGTGCTTGCTGATTTTGGTACACAAGAGTTTTATAAGTGAGTAAGCAGTATATTTTGTCGTAACTTCCATGTCAAAAATAGATTAAATTAATAATAAATGAAATGTCACCATTTTCCAATATATCGTTGACATCATCAACACCGATTTCTTTGAGCTTATTGGCCAGGAGTCTGATTTGATTCTTGTACCGGCGACAGCTCTCCGATAATTTATCGACGCGCTCCTGCGTAACATAAATAAAATAAATAAATAATTATAGTAGTTAAAGTTTTTACAGCGACCTGTCATAAGCAAACCTGTATAAGCAACATGTATTTTATGTTTAATCTCGAATGGCATAATGATTGAGTCGCATCTGATGGTAAGGCAGTATATTTTTATAGTCAATAATACTGAAAACTGGTTAAAACGTTGAGGGTTGAGCAGGAAACCGGAACCTGACATTAGCGGGGATAACGCTAGGCAAGAATAAGTAAATAGAATTTATTAATGTAATCTTACCTGCAAAGCGAGACTCTCAGAGGCCAACCTGATGATCTCATTCTGTGCAAACTCCTGGTTCTTATTCTTAGGCTCTTGACTCAAGTCTGTGCTGAGTAACCTACAAAAGAAATTTTAATTTAACTTGATGGTTTTAAATTGCCATAGATTTTAACGTACTTTTGAATACATCTGGTAAAAATAACGAGGCTTTACAAATTCCCTGCGAATTTAAGATGGGTCTGAGAAAATTCTGTGATTACCAATAGGCGCGGAAAGAGCCTGTGATTACTACGTGCCTCTGAAAAGGACCGTTGATTACCAAGTGGTGCTAAAAAGAACCCGTGATTACTATTAGGCTTTGAAAGGAGCCCATAACTACTATGTGTACCTAAAAGGGAAAAGTGATTACTGCACGGCTCTGAAAAGAGTCGGTGATTACCAAGATGGCTCTGAGAAGAACCTGCGATTACCAATATGGCTTTGAAAAGATTAAGATGGCTTTGAAAAAAGCCTGTGATTGCTATGCGGTTCTTAAAAGAACCTATAATTACTATATGGCTCTGAAAAGAACCTGTGATAACTATTTGGTTCTGAAAAGAACCTGTGATTACTATTAGATTCTGAAAAGAACCGGTGTTTACTATGTGGCTCCGAAAAGGACCGGTGATTACCATGTAGCTCTGAAAAGAACCTTTGATTACTATGTGGCTCTGAAAAGAACCTGTAATTACTATATGGCTCTGAAAAGAACCAGTGGATAGCAAGATGGTTCTAAAAAGAACCTGAGATTACAATGTGGCTCTAAAAAGAGCTTGTGATTACTATGTGGCTCTGAAAAGAGCTTGTGATTACAATGTGGCTCTGAAAAGAACCTTTGATTACTATGTGGCTCTGAAAAGAACCGGTGATTACTATGTGGCTCTGAAAAGAACCGGTGTTTACTATGTGGCTCTGAAAAGAACCGGTGTTGACTATGTGGCTTCGAAAAGGACCGGTGATAACTATGTGGCTCTGAGAAGAACCGGTGATTACTATGTGGCTCTGAAAAGAACCGGTGATTACTATGTGGCTCTGAGAAGAACCGGTGATTACTATGTGGCTCAGAAAAGAACCTTTGATTACTATGTCGCTCTGAGAAGCACCGGTGATTACTATGTGGCTCTGAAAAGAACCTTTGATTACTATGTGGCTCTGAAAAGAACCGGTGATTAGTATGTGGCTCTGAAAAGAACCTTTGTAACTATGTGGCTCTGAGAAGAACCGGTGATTACTATGTGGCTCTGAAAAGAACCGGTGTTTACTATGTGGCTCTGAAAAGAACCGGTGTTTACTATGTGGCTTCGAAAAGGACCGGTGATAACTATGTGGCTCTGAGAAGAACCGGTGATTACTATGTGGCTCTGAAAAGAACCGGTGATTACTATGTGGCTCTGAAAAGAACCGGTGATTACTATGTGGCTCTGAAAGGAACCGGTGTCTACTATGTGGCTTCGAAAAGGACCGGTGATAACTATGTGGCTCTGAAAAGAACCGGTGATTACTATGTGGCTCTGAAAAGAACCTTTGATTACTATGTGGCTCTGAGAAGAACCGGTGATTACTATGTGGCTCTGAAAAGAACCTTTGATTACTATGTGGCTCTGAGAAGCACCGGTGATTACTATGTGGCTCTGAAAAGAACCTTTGATTACTATGTGGCTCTGAAAAGAACCGGTGATTAGTATGTGGCTCTGAAAAGAACCTTTGTAACTATGTGGCTCTGAGAAGAACCGGTGATTACTATGTGGCTCTGAAAAGAACCTTTGATTACTATGTGACTCTGAAAAGAACCGGTGATTACTATGTGGCTCTGAAAAGAACCTTTGATTACTATGTGGCTCTGAGAAGAACCGGTGATTACTATGTGGCTCTGAAAAGAACCTTTGATTACTATGTGGCTCTGAAAAGAACTGGTGATTACTATGTGGCTCTGAAAAGAACCTGTCATTACAATGTTGTTTTAAAAAGAACCGGCGATTACTATTTCGTTCTGAAAAGAACCTGTGATCACTATGTGGCTCTGAGAAGAGCGCGGAGTCAGATCGGATCATAATCATAATCGGCTTTAAAAGGACCGGTGGTTATACATATATTGGTAGCGATTACCGGGACTATTGTAATGCAAAAGTATAAGCAGTATGTACAACGTGTCTCTGAAAAGAGCTAGGGATTATCACGTTGTACGTCATAGCTATGGAATGACCCAAAATAATTTTAATATTATAACATTTGCATTTCAGTTGTACTAAAATGTAGTGCTTTGATTTGTTTATAATAATTTCTCATATTTTAAGTTTTAACAACTTCTCATGGGACAACGCGTAAAATGTATACTGCCAATATTTATTTTAACACTTTAATAAATAACAAAAAAAAATTAAATCACAGCTAATATTAATATCAATTATATGAACAATTTACACTATACGCAAAATAGAAAATGTCAAATCTATGAATATATTTTTTGTACTAAATAAAGATTTAAGCGGTTTATTGAGATCGTGCCAATATCTTCTCGCGTTGGGAGCTTCGTCGCGGCTGAAAGAGACGATGGATGGATGGATGATTATGATGTATTGTGAGGATATCCGCATCCGTATTGCCAAAAGCAGACAATCCGCATATTGAACGGAAATCCGTATTGAAATTAAAAATTTAAATATTCAATATTTACGGTTGTAAGATTTAAATTACCCAAAATATATTTTCCACTTATGATGTTATTCAATGTGTAAAAATGGTTACCAACTAATTCGTTCCTGGATATAGCCGTATTAATTTTGTTGTTTTTAACGAACGAAGGTCTTCTGTGCATTTCGCTATTTATGATTGGTATGTTTATATAATAAAGTTTTTGTTTAGTTCAACCCCTTGTACATTTTTTATTTTATCTATTAAATGTTTTTTTTTGTTTGGAGATATAAATTTTGTCTGTATGTTTTACAAGTATAATATTATAATGTTTTTATATGTCTGTACTCACTTCTGATACTTCTCATTCTCCTCCCTAAGTTTCTCAATTTCAGCTTTCGCCTTCGATATATGATCCGAGTAGAATTTCTTCTCGGCTGACAACTCTTCTTGTAATTGTCTGAAAATAAGGATAATATAAGTGAATATCCTTGCTTGCTTGACAAAGCAACTGTGTCCACTGGTGGAAAACGATTAATTATTCCTCGCTAGTTGAGACAATTAAACCTGTTCGGAACATAGTATGCATAGGCTGAACAATAAATACGACACAATTGCGTGGGTTACTATGAGGGGTCTACCATCAGCTATAAGATCTGTAGTAATGTCACTCACCGAAAGAAATGCAGAAAAACTGCTATTTCACCTCGACTTTTAATGAGACAGTGGTACCGACCCGGAAGAGCCAACTATTTTATACTGTTAGGTTTTGATATCAAAACTTTAAAAATAATATGTGACACTAGTAATTTGGCGTTTGATTTTTAAAAATATTTAATTGATCATGAATTATTAAAGATATATTTCCTGATTGAGCCAATGTTGGGTGAGGAGAGAATATAAAAGATACGGTGCGTTTTACAGAGACTGCGTTGAACTGTATCGGAATAATAAATTCTAAAAAGTACATGAAGACTTAGTGGAGTAATTCCTTCTACTGAACCTTTAATACCATACATTAAACGATTCACAATAAGCTACTTTGAACCGTACCACATTAAAGCATGGCCTAAACTTAATAAATATGAGGTTTCAAACCTGTTGATGCCCTTCTGCGCTTCATAAGCAGTCGCCAGCTCTCCGTCCTCGTTGATGATGTCCACATCGGAGCCGTAGTTTGATGACGCCAGGGATTTCAGATTTACCGTCTACAGAGGAAATTCATTTCATAAGAAAACACAAAACTATAATCGAATACGGTATTTCGTAGGGTAGCAAGGAAGTGAACATTTACAGAAGTGCATTGTGCATTGAAGTGCACATTTTGAGGCAAAATAAGAAATCGGGTTAGTGTTAGTAACAAATCTGGTTACAATATCATAAAAATATCGAATTTTATTTATTGGCCTAATTAAGATATAAGTTAACGTTGTATTTTAATATACTTTAGTTCTGTTTATAATATCGTGTCTTTGTATTGTTTTCTTTTTATTGTTAAGAGTAGTTTGTCCAACTTTGCTTGAATTGGGTATGGTTATATTCAGAGCTAATTAATGGGGTATTGTGAAAGCGTAAACATTTTTCAATTAATTCACAACATGCATTATAAATTATTGTGATGAAATTAACGTGATTCTAAAAATAAGTTGCAAAACAAATAATTTTTTGTACAATGATAACCTAAATACGAAATATTATTTTCAGAAAATATTTGCTTAAAAAACAAAACAAAAATGCTGTGATAGTTATAATGAAGCGGAATAATTCTCCATTAATATCCAATTGCGACGTAATTTTACGTCATCGATATAAAAATGTTAAAAAACACCGTGACGACATAAAAGGAAAGTAATGGCTGGACTTTAGGATGTTATGGCACGAGTTGAGGGGTAAAAGTGATCAAAGGTATTAGGGATTGGGTCCCTGATTACAACGTTATGATTCTTAATAAAAGGCGACGCGTAGTTTTCGAGAAATTAATAAAAATAGTTTCTAACCTCAAATCACACTATGAGTAAAACGGAACGTTATTATGGGCGACTGACAAACAAATCGATAATACTATGTCAAATATATAGTCTATGGTTTGAAAAAATGGTGAAACGGAACGTAAAAAAATATTAAAATATTATAATTAATTATACATTTAATAAATAAACATTTTATAAATGCTTTTTGTTTTATTTGTTTTCTAACAACCTAGAAGTTATGTTCCGATGGTAGTTAGTGTACCAACTTTGTGCGTAAAATAGGTCGACTTTGTCCCAAAACCGACTTAGGGCACCCCGACTTCACGTAGTCTTTTGGGTACCAACCCTAGAGTGTTTATAAAAAGCCGAAGGCGCGGAGGGAGAGCAGCCCCCGCCCGCTGTAACGAAGGATAGGCAACCGTGCGAGCCGTAGCGGCTGAGGCTGGTCGCCGGAGGCGACCAGCAAGCCGAAGCTGCGGAGGTGAGCATGGGTGCCTATTCTTTGTTACGCAAGGGCGAAGGGGCTGCACTTCCCGCAGCGCCGGAGACGTTGCAGAAGCAAATTTGTTTTGACAACAAGTGTTTTGAGGTTAGGTTACATTCTCAGGAACGTTGCTTCACCTTTTCATGGGAGTGGTACCAGGGGAGATGGGACACTCCCCCCTACCCCCCCTCCCCCTCCCAACCCCCAACTCGTGCCATAGGTTTCTAAAGATTACCCAAAGTAATAATTATTAGCACATAATATCAAAAGTAAAAACAATGGTTTTCATGAGCTACGCATGGGAAACTAAACGAAGCCGGGTGAAGCCGCGTGACTGGTACTAGTTACTCACAACATTCTTGAGCGCTTGGAACCATGGTTTCTGCGTCATAAAATATATTTATACATTAATATATAGAATGGGGTAGCTCAGCGTAAATCTACACGATTATATTGCATAGTTATTGTGCTTTATTTTAAGTGGTATGATCGAACATAGTGACCTAGTTCATTTGAACGTAGAGATAAATAAATAGAAGTTCGAAGTAGGGTGTCAGAAATTAGTTTCATTAATAAAAAAATATGAAATTTATAAATTGGGTTTATCTATCGACCTCAAAGGATTTTTAATAATTAACTGAATTTGCATTTGTAGAACACTGACTGTTTATTACAGCATCACGTAAGAATTCAAATAAAACTGTTTACTTGTATAACAAAAACATATGGCACTAATCTCACAATAAGGTACGTTAATAACTACAAGAATACTAAAAATAAATACCTGATTTTGACAATAATAAAAATTGCTCCTGAATCGCGGCGTATCCATGAATAGCGTTTTTGATATTTTCACACCGGACAAAGTCATTTCCATTTTTTTCACATAAATATTGCATTAAATAGCTTTTAACATTCACATTAAAATACATTTAATTTTGATACTGAATAAAATAAGATTATATTTGTTTAGAAACACAAAGACACAATTTTTTTATTTTTTTTCAATTATTATCACTCAACGACATAAAAGTTTTTGACACATCAATTAAGCTAATAAAACTTCATGTAAAATATTTTGGGTCTACTAAACCCACAGATCACTCCCAATAGATACCGCATTACGATAGTTTTGTTTTGAACTGAAAACGCCAACGAAGGGAACGGTGCGGGGCAGTGGGCGGGTTGCAGCGCTGTCACGTGGACTTCGCTCGAGAGATGAGGCTTGTCGATAAATAACATAAAAAGTATCGATAACTCGATTTCCCAGTAAGTTTAACGGGTGTACTTCCAGTCGACCTGGAGGTACAACGTCGCGCCGCGATGTATTACTCAACTAGAGAGAATATGGACAAAAGATTCTTAAATTCACGTGAACTTTTAAAAGTAGACAGACTATTTAAGCCGCTCTCAGTTGTATATAACGAAATAATAGATGAATGGCAAAATAGATGGGATGTATCTTTGAAGGGTCGGCATCTATACCAATATTTTCCATGCGTGCGTGATCGGTTGGCAAAGACTTGGCTAGATATCGATTATTACGTATCACAGTTTCTTACGGGCCATGGTAACTTTAAGTCTAAACTGTACTCATTTAAGCTCGTTGATTCGCCTGCGTGTTCATGTTCAACACCTTATTGCGAATATGAGCAGTCCGCGCATCATATACTTTGGGAGTGTAGTCTTTGGCAGAATGAGCGTAAAACCATGCTAGATACTATGCAAATAACATCTGGAGTTGTATACTACATGGATCTTGTGGAGACTAGGAAGAATTTCCGTGCTTTCCGACGATTTTGCCATACCTATTATTGGAATCAAGTATAACAGCTTACATATTAGGTCCCATTTAAATGTAATAATCACTATTCCGTGGTGCTTTACAGCTGGCTTCTCTGGCTGTAAATGTCTTTATGCGAGGTTATTTACCTCTTTAGTTCATTGTTTTGTCACCCGCTTTATTAGGGAGGGAAGTGGACAATCATTTATTTCCAACTCCTCCTATTAATTTAACTTTTTGATTGATTTCGTTGCGGGTTAAAGACAAGTTAGACATTCCCGGAGACGCGCTGAGCTTCAATGCTCAGTGTCATTAATATGCGTGCCACTGTTGATCCTGGCTTACAGGAGTTGCAGTGGCGGGTGTGAGGGCGGGACAGTCTCCTAATAAGTTTAACGTGTTATGACCGCTTTTATAACTTGATTACCAACTTGTTAAATGTTTTATAATATGTTTTCACTGGCCTGATCTAATAAATTATATCTGTTTCTTGAATTCCGACGGCGGCTGTAATAGATGGTAGGTAATATCGGCAAGTGACATTGAAACCCACTTGACGAATTATTAATGTTTTTGGGATGATAATACAACGTATGTTGAAATTAGTGCAACGGCTTGTACTACTCATTCTCAATAAATTTAGTATACTAATAGTTATGTTAAATACCTTCCCATGATATTTGACAAAAGGCGGTTCTAACGCCACGCATCAAGCACGAATTTCTAACATTACGTTCTTAGTAATTAAGCAGAAAACCCCAATATCACTTATATCAGTCAAAATAAAAATGAATGTATTAAAACACATAGTCAGTAGATACTTGATTCGAGAAATAGGACCCGAAATACCATCAGACGAATACGCTTAAACGAGCTTCATCTCAAGGCTATAAATGTTACTCTTGGATGCTGGACAAAGTCCATATAAAATTATAATATTATTTGATAATCATATTATTATATCCACACAGAACTACGAAATTATACATTTTTAAATAAATAAAAATGTACCAGAATTGGTAAATATTCTGTCGGTACAGAAGTATCCATTAAACGACGACGATTTTTCATTGGGAAAAAAACATTCTTGGGTAAAATGTCGTGAACAAATTACGCTATTTTTTGTAGGCCACCAATCGTCACCTCGACATGTTGCATCTACCCATATTTTTAACTTTCGGGACATGTGGGGAATCTAAAATAAAAATGGTATTATTCAAACATAATGTTATATACTAACCCACAGTTTTTACCCAACGATAGTAAAGCAAGAAGAAACAGAAAAGTACAATTATTGAAAAAGTACATAGTTAAAAACTTGACCTTTTTCAAATTACATTAAATGACGTCATCATGGTGATTTGCAATTTTTATTTAAATCAATATACATTTCGTGACATTGTCATTTAATCAAATTATTTTACATTAATGTTTTAAAATATCGATATTGCTTGGAATTATATTATAAACATGCGTCAAGCACTAGAAGAACGCGTGATTTCACCAGAAAAAGATGGCTTATTATGGTTATTGCTATGCGAAAAAGAGACGGCTTATTTTCGATTCAAACTCGACTGTTTGACATCGATACAATAACCAGTAAAAATTGAGCTCGCTCGTGAACAAATTAATTTAAAGAATATTAGTTACCGATGAAAAGTTATTCCGTTTTTTTGGATACTTGAATTTTTTGAGTTTTTTCCATACCATTTTATTGAGCAATTCATTTTTAACTGTAATATGATATTTCTAAAACTTAATTTTCGCCAACGCTCAACGATATGTGCGGGTCCACTACTTGGATGACACTGATGACGCGACATTTGGAATCGGTTTATATCAGTCCGATAGCTTATACGTGTGGCGCGCAACCGCTGCCTTGCATTAGGTATCTAGTGGGAGTGATCTGTGACTAAACCAAACAAAATGTTCTTTGTTTAAGAATATAAAAAAGACACATTTTCATCACGAATGCAAAATGATGAGGAAAATTTTATTTTTCCCTGTAATAATAAACGAGTATTAAGATATAACGGAAACTGTCACAATGCATTGTGTACTTTACGACTTATGTATTTTTAAATGAAGTTAAATAACAAAGAAGTAGACACAACATTGTACCAACGAAAACAATTTTTCTATACAAGTTTTACGGTGGTTCTTTGCTTAGCCATTATACAAACAATAATTGTACGTTTAGATTCATGCGACCATTACAATCTGTTTTAATTTATTTTCAGCCTGTTACTGGCCTACGGGCATTTTCTTTGCATTCCCTATATCATATCTTTCCAATTAAAAAGAATCAGGACATAATATGGCGCTAGATAATATATAAGATTTGTAATAACAAGTAAGTAATAACTTATGATACTTAAAGTTTTCTATTCACAGAATCATGTGTTCCCTTTTACCAAAACTTTTACCAAAAGAACGCTCATTCCATTTAAATATATAAACAAACAGACAGAATTCTGTTTACGTAATATTAGAGAACTAGGGCAAACATTTTTTATCGAGACAACATTTATCAGACGACAGTGATAACAGATGATTTCTGTGATAACATTTGTTTGTCCATCTTCTCTTAGCATTCTGTCTATGAATCACTGGCATGCTCTATATAGATATTTATTGAAAACAATTTTTATCGAACTTCAACGGAAATAAATATGCACAAAATATATAATGTACATTATTACATATATACATTACAGATACGCTGTCTCAGGGTCAAGAAAAACCTGTAGAAGATTATTGCGATCCTAATAATTTGTTCAAAAATCTTAATTGGAAAAAAATCCTCAAAACCATTATTATATTAATCTGCTTATTGCTTTTCTAGTAGATTTAATATCAAAGAGACGTATATACGATATCAATTTCACATCTTTAATGTTAGTTTACCTCCGTCAATTATCATTAGTGATACAATAAATATTATATTATGGCGATATTAATTCATCGATAAGCATTGATTACTGTATATATATATTTGTTACTTCTAAATATTTATTGAAATTTAATATACCTACAAAAGTTATTGTTCACATAAAAAAATGCTGATCGTAATTAGGCGTATTAGTTTAACGATACACTTAAGAATACGTGATGCTGTAACGAACAGTAAATGAAAAATATATAAAAAAAATATTGCTTATGTCTTGAACAGACTTTAGAACCGGGAATTTAATAAAACAAGTTTCACAAGTAGACTGGCTATTCATAAGACGTTTAGAATAAGACAAGGCTGCATTATTGAACTTTAACAATGTGTAAGCCGTACATTTGACGGCTGACGCTAACGTTTTATCGACTAGGTTATTAGACACGAGCCTAAAATGACTTGAATCTGTTCACAAGAAAGGAAATCGTGGATTTTTAAAGAGGATATAATTTGTAATATAACGTACCTGATTGGAAAGTACGCTCTTGAGCTGCACGCACTCGTCCCTTCTTCTGTCCAGTTCTTTCTGCATCACGCTTAATTGTTCTGTGAGGGACAAAATATGATATTTCAAATGTTTTGAATTTTAAATAATGGCAGGTCATGTTAACAGATATAAGCTCTATAAGTATATCCATCACTGTTAAAAGAATTGTGTTACGAAGTGAATTATAAGAGAGACTCTAATAACTAAAACCAAAATTAATTTATTACATGATGAAATTTTCTGAAGTATTCTATCTCAATGTCGCTCTTAAACTATTGTTATTGTACCATTTTATAATTAAAGGATAAATGACACAGTGTACATTTCACTATGAGCTTTCTTGAGGGAGTGGACCCCCTGAAGCTTAAGAGAGAGAAAAGTAATCGTAACGCACACTAAATGGATTATCTTTCTTCTTCTTTCATTCTATCTCTTACCGATCGATATCAAACATACATAGAATTAACCCAAAATGCGAAACACTTACGTAGGTCAGTATAACGGGCCCTTACCGCTGTGTACGAACTTCGAAGCACGCTATCCGACTGGATACAAATATTTCCAATTATCCAGGAGTTGCAGGAGTGACTAGCTAAGGTTGTAGTTTGTCAATTAGCGATGGCCAAGTGCAACAGTTCTCTATAAAAATCCTCGAGGGAGGCCTATGCTCAGCAGTATTCTTCCTGTGAATCCTCACCTAAAACTTCATTGGAGAGGTGCACGCCGTCTCCAGCGGATCGCAGGCGGTCCAGGTGCTCCCTGAGCTTCTTGTTCTCGATCTCCAGCTCCTCCAGCTTGAACCGCTCGGAGCTGGGGTGCGAGGGCGGGGACGACAGCCGGGCTGCGCGGGGGAGGGGGGGATACTTAGTACCTTCTGTTATTTACTACGTGGAATTGTATATTATAGCTTCGCGGTCAAACTGCATATACCATCAATGTTCTATAAGGGAGTTAATCACAATGGGACTCGGTAGTTGCAACATTTTAATTGGGCTTTATGTATTGGCATTCAAAATATAGACTATAGATTAAGGCAAGAACAGTGGCGTCTAAATAGAGTATCGATTGTTGAGAGGCAATAATCTCACACAGTGATACAATTATATCGATATAAAACCAGAAAAAAGCTTATGAATTCTACGTTAATATTAATTTAACTGTTTATTTACTTTTTAATTATAAACCAAAGCTTCATTATTCACATTAACATTTATGTCTCCGTTATTCGATATGATATTTAGTAGGGCAAAGCTATAAGATACAAGCCAGGTATAAAGGTAATGAATGTGTCTCACTCATGAGTCTCTCCTCCAGGTCGGCGGCTCGTTTGGCCGTCCGCGACAGCTCGCTCTGCAGCGCCGATATCCTGTTCTGCATGCGCAGTACCAGGCCGGCGTCTGCGATCTGGTGGGGGAGAATACAAACATGGGGAATTTTTGACGTTGATTTTAGTAGAATTCTATTCAGTTAGAAGTAAACAGATTTTCAACTTATAGTACACACGAAATGCACATATTGTATTTTATCGTAAAAAAATATTGTAAGAATTTTTTGCTAGGATTCTGCATTTCATTCAGTATGTAACATTTAACAAATAGTAATGAACTGTATTGAAAAATATATTTAAGTTCTTTCTTTAAAACCACAATATCGTGGAAAAACTTTAATGTTTGTAGTTACAATAAGAGCTCTATATTTTTTATTTGAATTTTCCGGTTTTTTTTACAATAGAAGCATACGTAATCTAGCAATTGTCATGCGAGTGCCTAACGGTATGGTGAAATTTAAATATTTCTGTTTATAATAAGAAAGAATAACAAGGAGAGTATGTTACCGGCATGGGTCCATTGTGTGATCCAGCGGACCAGTTGACGGCCTCGAGTGCGGGCCGCGTCGTCTCCACCGAACGCACCGACCCGTACCCGTAGTCCTGATCACAAACATCGACCACTATCATTTATTTACCTTTTCTAAACTATGAAGAGTAAACGGTGTGGAATAGTATAGCTAATGTAACATTCGAAACCAGAGGTAAAACAGAGACCCTGGCTAACAGCAGTGATAGTAGGTCAAACAGTGAAATATAAGGAAAGCCGCCACATAAAATACCTAAGAATGGACAACCTAAATGGTTAGGAGACCTGTCAATAATTATAAATGAGTAAAGGTACTCACATCTTCAACAGTAGTCTCTTGTTGCGAGTTATTGCTGGCGTCAGAGAGCGATCTTCTGTGTTCCTTGGTCGGTGGAGCCCTGAAACATTAATATGAAGATCACTACGCTGTCTCATAAACATCGATTAAGAAAATAATAGTTTTAAATGAACAAATAAGGTACCTATATACGAAAGCCTAAACCGAAGAAATATTTTAAGGCTAAAACTTGACGAAAACAAATATTTGTTTAATTCACAAACATTATTTCGAACTTGAATTTGGAGGCACGCAAAAATCCTTTTATTTTCTTCTACAAACGACACACCTCAATATGGGATCGGAAATATGTGTGCGGTAGTTGGACATATGTAGGTACTTACCTCTGCAGAGAATCGATGCGTTCTTGCAGCTCATATTGTGAAGAGAGCAGCTTCTGGCGACTCTGTCTCTCTGCTTCCAGCTCCGCGCATAATGCTTTCTTCTCTATCTCGTGCTGTCTGTCCCGTTCTAGAAGGAAAATATTTAGTTAAGTATCTGTCACACTATAAATGTTGCCTCAACTAAGGCATACTTTAGATTGTTTTGATGAACTCTCAATTGTTGTTTTGAAAAGCTTAATATTTTAAAAAATCACTAAATTTAGCAATGTGGCATAAGTAACGTGCATTTTTCCTATCTGAACCAAAAGAAAATAATCCTATTTTTTACACAAATATTAGTATGCTGCCACGCTAGTATTGCATAATCTATAAAGATTATTTTGAAGTCTGAAAGGATTCATTAATCATTTCCATATGTCAAAAACCCAATTATAATCTACAAACACCAGTCGCTCTCCTTTTTCTTTCAATAACAAAGACCGATATTGTTCCTACAATTCCTCTGGTATCATAGCTTCATGGGCGAAGATAATCGATTCCTAGTAGGTGAACCGCTTGCTCGTTTGCCACTCTTAGCAATAATCATTATAAGGAGCTAGATAATCCACGTAACAAAACACAGATGATGCTGATTTAAGACGATGGGGCTCCCAGCTTTCTCAGTTACCGAAACAATCGCATCTATTATACCACATCGAATTTCTGTGAAAATAATAACTAATGGATCGCCCAGCAATAGCTGTTATTCCATATTAGTATTTTTAGGCAATTTTACCGCCGCTGTTAACTCTACACGCACTTATTTTGTATCCAAATCTACTATAATACTTATTGATTTTTTACTATTCTACAGACCTTTCCAAAACTGCGCTCTGGTCTCGAATTGCTTGGCCCAGTGGAACTGCGCGGCGTTTTCGTCCTCAAACGACACTTTCTTAGCTTCCGGCGCCATTGATACAGATTCTACTAGCATTATATCCTTGACGAGAATAATTTAAACCGATTTCACTGCTCCATTTTACGAATAGCAAAAATTTAGCACCATTTGCATTATATCAATCACTGATATACGGTAATAACAAGTTTGGAAAAAATAAATATTGAACCACTTCCACTTTATTTAAGACCTGCATAACCACACGATTTTAAACCAAAACTATTATATAAAATTATACTCAGTAATCACAATACCAAATCTATTAGCGTTCTACACAATCAAAATTTAAATTCAACATTATAATATTTGATCAAATCGATTTTACACACAATTACATATCCGCTATAACCAACTTCCGTTTCGATAGAACTAAATAGATATTTGTTTAGTTTGTATTCCTGTTATTATTTGCTAATACATAACAGTACATGCACTTATCACATATTTATTCAATTACTGCACAAACACTAATATTGACGTTACTGTGGCGCTTGCGTCGATGTCGCACGACTTACGCGATATCAGCAATTTTACGACGTGATCATAGTTTGGTATAACTAACGATATGTTGAAAGTTTTATTTTGTTTAAGATCGGAAACTACGCCAACGGCTCACACGAAACACAAAATTGGAGAAGAAAGGGATTGAAAAAGGAGTACAAGACATCCAACGGCAACGAAGGACTTATATTAAAAGACTTATAGTAGGTATATCTTTTTAAAATGTTGGAATAAGGAATGGAACAAAGAAGGATTCAAATTCACCTATTTTTTTTTATTATTGCACGAACAACTGCGCGACTCTATTATTTATTCGTATCGATTTGTAATAAATATGTTTATTTAAAAATAAACGTAACTCCCCTAAAGCCTCCACTAAGTCACCTCAGGAGCATAAATAAGAACATTGAAGATTATTAAAACAACCAAAAATATAAATTATTTTTATAATATCGATATCATTTTCAACTCGACTGCAACGTCGATAATGTTAAAAGCTAATTACTGGTATATCGGCGGAATATCAGTTATCTGCCCTTATCATATCACGTTAGCGTTATCTACGAATTAATATAAGTATGCATTAACACTGACTCACTCTTCACTTTTTTGTCGTTTTACAACTTGTGTTCAATTATTTTACATATTTTCAAGTGATAATATCGACACTACAAACGATTTTAAACTCTTTTGTTTTACATTTCGACACTATTTACTTATCTAACCGTATAAGGGGCCTGATTTTTTTGCTAGTGATTAATGATTACATATTGTTTGCCGATATCGTGATAAAAGCATAGATTAAACATTAAAATCGCGGTAAACATTAAAAATAATCAATTTGTTTTTAAAATCTGCTTTTGGTTTTGACATTTATTTACTAACATGTGACGTCACTGCACATTATGTCGCCATATACGATCTTAATAAAAAAAGTGCAGTTTCATTTTGTGTTTCCTTAATACGCCTAAAAATCCACGCTACCACTATGTTTTTCCTCAATAACTGCCACCAAATCAACAACACTTTTCTAAAACCAGTCAAATAACTAATTTACGCGAATGTTACACATTAAACATGTTACACAGTTTTCGTGGTCACGGGCCGGCCACGAAAGCTGTAATGTAATCGAAACGTCGGGAAGTTAAAAAATTTGAAAATTAAACCAAATCGCGATAAAATCCGTCAATAATAGTTTTATTTCAAAACAACTAATTCTCAATCTACACACTAACCTTCAATAGCCAATTCGAAGTGCTCCTTATTACTCCTCAATTCACTGGCGAGTTTCTCACTCTCCTCCTCCCACACTCTTATGTCCTTCTTGTAGTTGATCTCTAGTTGTTTCTTCTCTTCCAACAACCGCTTGTTGCTGTCCCGCTCGCTCGTGAGCTCAGCCTGCAGCGCGTTTATCACGCTGTCCTTGTCTATGCTGTCTGCTTTTAAGGACTTGAACTCTATCTCTACTAGCTTGAGGACTTCTAGCTTTGCTCTGGAAAGAAATGTTCTACTCGTGTATATTGTTTTAAGACATTCTTTACAGACTTTAGATATGGGACCATTAAAACTTCAAAATTATGCATTTTAACAATCAATAAATATTATTGGGAGTTTAAACGATTTGTGGCAACTAGTGAAAGAGTTTATATTATAATCCTACAGGGACGACTACATATTCTACTGTGATACTTTTAAAGATAATTCCATTCTTTTAAAAATGGATGACATTATTTAGATTTAAATGGATGAGAAAAGTGGTGTAATGGAGAAGAGGCCTAGGACCAGCAATGGACAAATTCAGGCTAATATGATGACGATGATGAATACTGACTTGAGGTCTGCGATCTGCGCGAGCAGCGGCTCGATGGCCTTGCTCTTATTCATTGCATCACCCAGGCGCTGCTGCAGGCTGATGATCTTGTTCTCCAGCCCCTTGTTGAGCTTCTTCACGTGGTCCAGGCTGCGCGCCTCGATGCGCAGCCGCTTGTACTGCCGACGCGCCAGGAACCGACGCACCTATGGACGAACACATAAAGGATCTATATGCTGAGCCAAAGAAAACGTGGAAAGTAGGCCTCGACTATAGAGGAATTGTTAGTTAAAACGTAGGTATAGGTATTAAATTATTTGGCAATCACCTATACTAGAAATCGCAACATAATATATTCGGATCGATTAATTTGTGTTGTGACATTACAACCATAATAGAGTTTTAATTTGATGTCTGACCCTTTCGGTCATCAATCAACACAGAATCTAATTCAGGCATATCTATTCTATATATTGAAATTGAGATAAAATTATATTCCAATAAAGTTTTCAATACTGACCGCAGCTTGCGCGACGACAATGTGTCTCTTGATTTTCTTCACCCTCTGCCTGGCAAGGTAACCGCGCGCGTAACGCTGGATCGTAATAACCTGCAACAAAAACATTATATTTAATTATTTCCAAATTAACTACCAAATTACTGTAAATTAACCAGTTTTGACATATCATTTGTTGCGGTTCAGAGACTCCCTATATATTTATTTTATCTCTAATCCGATTTAGTTAAAATCAGGATCTGCAAGTTTTAAGTGACATCGTCATCGCGTCATAATACCCAATTTACTTCAACTACTTTTGATTACGATTTAACGCAACATTTGCTGGTGGCAGTATTTTTCTAGTAACTTATAAAAAATCCTGCATATTAAGCACAAGTAACTGACCGCGAGCAGCTTCCTCCTGTCCCGGTAGATCTTCCTGGCCAGGTGTCCTCGCGCATGCGCCTGTAGACCAATAGCGAGTCTGCGCAGGCGCTGGTACTTGCGGCGAGCTATCCAGCCGCGCACGTTGCGCTGGATCTTGATGGCGGCGCGTGTCCGACGCACTTCTTGCGCTTTGCTGAGGGGGTGAGTTTTATTATTTAAAATAGTAGGAGTGGTGAAAGGTTGAAATTATGGTATGAAATGGTCGGTTATGGCATTTATGGCATGGTTTCTTATATGATATGTTTTAATTTTCATTGTTTTTCGCGGTATTAAGAGTCTTGAAACCGAGGCGGCAGCGGCGAGCGGTGTCATGTGGTTAGAGTACGTACAAATTCAAAAGTGAGTAATACAGCGGTGGTACGGCGCCATGTGTAAAGGCCTTTCCAGTGTTTGTTGTTATAAATACATAGGGGCATTTCCCGTCAAGCGGCCAACCAAAAAAAATGAGGTAGTGAATTTTGTTTATAAATTCACGTCTACTAAAAGTAGAACTGACCAGAGTATAAACAAAATTCACGATTTCATTTTGTTTGGTTGTCCGCTTGATGTTAAATGTCGCTATAATTGATTGGTGTCGGCAGTGTTACAGTATGGAGCGTGTGGCATACCGTCGTGCGAGGAACCCGCGCGCGCGCGCCTGCAACCCGCGCAGCGCGGCGCACAGGCGCACGTAGCGGCGCCGCGCCACGAAGCGCCGCACGCACGACTGCACGCGCACGCACGCCGCGCGCTGGATGTCCGCGCGCACCTTCTCCAGGTACGCCACCTGCACACACATTATTACTATATACATCTAATGCTAACTTCTATGTAAGCCCACATACGTTCCACGGCAGGGCACGGGCCTCCTCTACAATCGAGTATACGATTGTAAAGGCTTAGGCCATATAGTTCACCACGTTCTCCTAGTATGGGTTGGCGGATGTTTACATACCATAGAAATTCTTACAAAATGCTATGTTTTCAGTCAGAGTTATATTGCGTGGTGATTGACTATCCATACACATATGAACGAAAAGTCAATGGTGTGCCCTAGAATTTGTGCCCGCGAGCTCCATAAACTTGTTGGCAGCCGCGTCTGGTCCGTTACCACCAGACCACGCGCAAATAAAAAAAAACACGTTTTCGAATCACGTGATATTCCGATGTTTATCCAACAACCAATCACATGCGCGCACGTTAACACGTATCGACGAGCGTCAATGCAGCGCTCAGAGAAAAAATCTCCAAGCGCAGGCGATTGCGCGTGGACACCCGCTTTCATATTATTGTTGCGTCCGTTTGCTGTTCAGTTAAGCGCTTTTGTAACTAAACAAGCAGTGACGCATTACGCATACCCTCACAACACGAGTTAGCACTCCTCTTCTGAGCTGTCTTTCTATTTTACTACAAATTACAACTTCATTTTAGTACCCAAATTTTTCATACCAATGTCTTAAATACACCAAGACAAATGGTCACCATGATCTAACAATCTTCTAGCCATTCCTTTTTTCCACATTCCTAAACATCTGAAATAATAACATTTCCAACCAACCTGTCCGGCTCGGAAGAATATCTTTGTGGCTCCGAATTGGTACTTGTCGGGGTCTTTGAGATGCTTGGCCAGGATTCTGCCGCACGTGGCCTTTATGTTGGTGCGGTCTATCTCCTTGTGTAGGCAGAGGAGGCGGTATCTAATGACAAATTTTGGTTTTAATTATATCGAAAAACTGTAGATAAAAAAATTCATTGGATGTGACGTTAATTTCCATTATGTTTACGACTTACTTACCCTCTCCTCACGTTAATAACACTTGGAGTTAGATTATTTGTTAAGGGTGTAATAAATATAAAAAATAAACTCACCGATGGAAGAAATCTTGATACAGCCACCTAGATGGGAAGCCTGCGGCTGAAATTCTGATGGTCTCTAATACACCACATGCTCTGCAAATAAAAAAAGATGTGTCAGACATTAAATCAGCTTTTTTTACATTTAAATAAGAGTATATTTTTATATCTATACAAGCAAGTGAAATACCAAAAAGCATGTGGTGATAGGTTTGATGCAATCGAGATCTTTCTCTCGTCTGTTGGCACATATACCTTTTTTTTATTTTAAACTAGCTTCTGCCCGCTAACTTCGTCTGCGTGATTAACTTTGTTTAAAAAAATATACATGTATAGATTATTTGGTATTTCTCATCCCGTCCCGTCCCGTCCCGTCCCGTTATATCCCGCCCGTCCTATCTCATTCTCACTCAAGGTATATAATCCACGCCCATCGCATCCCTTTGAGTATAAAAAGTAACAAATATACGTATATCGGATTTCCGTCCTCATCCCACGGGAACACTTAATTTATCTGGATAAAATGTAGCCTAAGTGTTAATCCAATGTTAATATGGGGAATATTAGTTTTTCTCATTTATCTTCCATAATACAAAGAAACACCCTGTATGTAAATAAGACATTTACCAGTTTTTAAGTTGGATGTGTACCTATATAACTGTGAAACCGCATCTCATTTCGTCTTGTAGTTTTGGTGCGGTAGTTTATGAGTAATGTGCAAGCAAACAAAAAGAAACACCCTGTATGCAAATGCAACATATACCAGTTTTTAAGTTGAACCTGCAGCAATACAACTGTGAAAACCGCATCTAATTTGGTGCAGTAGTTTTTGCGTGATGCGCAAGCAAACATACAGACAGACAGACAGACAGAAAGACAGACAGATAGACAGACAGACAAAAATTCTAAAAAAAATTGTTTTGGATACTGTTGCTGTTATAATGACCCCGCGTTGAAATTTCTTAAATATCTTCCATGTACAGACATCGACCATTTACATTTTTATTATATGTATAGATTTCGTATTGTTTTTTTTAACCATGTTTGTGTATGTTGCGACTGTGACAAATAAATTGTTTTTCTTTCTTTCTTTTTTTCTTTCTTCATTTATGCTGGCCCGTTTGTATCCGGATATACATAGGCTGAACCTCAAATGCGACATATTTGATACGTCATTGCGATTAGTTTGCCACCAATGGGCAGGGTGGTCGTTATCTAGGTGGATCCGTACTCCTACCACCACCACGTACAGCTATAGTTAGGTGTGTAGCGTACCGCAGCTGGTTGACCGCCCTGGCAGGTTCGAAGAGGAAGGGCGTC
Source organism: Deilephila elpenor (assembly GCA_949752805.1). NCBI lineage: Eukaryota > Metazoa > Arthropoda > Insecta > Lepidoptera > Sphingidae > Deilephila > Deilephila elpenor. Next base: position 13,519,433 of record OX457104.1, on the reverse strand, counting down.
TTGGAGTCGTTGGGCTTGATGCAGCGCACGTAGTGCGGCGTGGTGGCGGACAGCGTGCCCATGAGCGCCCACAGCGACGAGCGGAACTGCGCGCCCACGGTCTGCTTCTGGCCTGACGCGCGGCGCGGGGGTTGCTGCAACACACAATATATTTACTTTACTATTGGAGAAATACAAGCAGTATTTTAATTTTTGCTGTGTGTAGGACAGTATATAATTACATATATGTAGCATATATTTATTTTCGAACTTAATGCGTTGAATACTACGCACACACACGTTGCGGTTCGTGTGTAATGCGTGTGCGAATAATACTAGCATGGCATGTTAATTGCCTACATAATACACCCGACATGCACCTGTAGGTTTTCTCAATTTTGGTGCCACAGTCAAGTTAACAAATAAATAAATGGCAAGGGTGAGGAAAACAAAGAATTGTGTTTTTGGCATGTTACTGACTAAACTCAAGAGCAAAGGTATTGGTTTACACCAATTTTTAGTATATAAAATTCATCAATTGGATAAGCATTATTATCGAATTTTCTTTGATGAAAGATTACCAGAATACCTACTTTTGCTCTTCAAACCGCTTTACACACTCTAAAGTTAGTTATCATCAATTACCTGGGCAATGTCATAAATCATTCTCTTTACATTCGATTAAGCGCCTTGTTTATTAACTTCACGTATACACACAATATAAATATAATTTGTAGTATTTAATGAATATTCAAAATATCGTACCGTAAGGCTAGTAACAGGCACAGAGGGCGTGGTCCGCCTGCGCGAGGGGGGCGGCAACGTAGCCGTCTGGTGGTCAGCCTGCTTGTCAGCGAACATGGCGTGTATGAGACGACAGCTGGTAGCGGACTTGATGCACTCCAGCTGCTCCTCGGAGACCGTGTCGCGGTTCTTCTCCAGGAAACCGCCCGCCTGGTACTCCACATTGTCCGCGAAGTGCTTGATTATAAATGCTGCAGGAGATAAAATATATAATGTAAAAAAACATGATGGTATAATAAACGTACGTTATTCGAAGGGAACTGAAGCCATATTATAGTGCTGGAGCCATATTGAATGTCAGATACGCCCTACCTACAACTATGTATCAAATTAAAACGGTTTTTTTTTCTAATTACACTACATTGGTGCATCCCTAGTGAGGTCCGACTCCATGGCAAATCACCCATGATTACTGGTTATCAGATGGCGTATGCAGACACGAGCTGGCGGTCTGGCGGATAGTAAGTAACAACCTCAGCAAATGGACGTGGGCAAAGCTAAGACAGAGACAGGCACAGACAACCCGCTTCTCATATGAAGGTTACATTTAGTAGATGCACAGCTGCTATTCCCTATGGGAGAAGGTGGCTGCAGTACCTTGGTTGCCGAACCGTGGCTTCATGAAGTGCGGGAAGCGCGCGCAGTTGGCGTGCAGCTTGGCCACGAAGCCGGTGTCGGAGCCCTGCGGCACGCGGCACTCCTCGTCCAGCAGCGCCAGCACGCCCAGCCGCTCCTCGATCAGGTCGATGCACGGCTGGTTGTCGTAGAACTCGATCATCTCCCACGATATCTCCTCCTGAGAACAACACGGACCATGTAAAATACATTGCCCAAGCTAGGTTACTCATGCTGATATGCACGAAAATTTCAATCACGTAAATAAAAGTTCTACAATATCTGAGACTGAAGGAACGTAAAAGAGCAAGTATTATAATAAGACAAACCTTGATATACTCGTCTTGTTCCAATTTAAACACGTGGGAGTTGAACTGCTGCTGTAGTTTCTCGTTGGCGTAGTTGATGCAGAACTGTTCAAACGAATTTATCTCGAACGTTTCGAACCCGTAGATATCGAGGACACCTGGAGACCAAATAAAGTTTATTTGTAATAATACATGGAGATTAAGATAGAGTGACACAAAAGGTAATTGGTATAAGTATGTCCGTTTTGTTTATTTGTCCTTAGATTTTAGTAATAAAAAAATTGTATTAAGTTTCATAGTGGATTGAATATAATCTCTGCAGTTAATTTTTAGTATCAATACACAATGACCTATAAAGTGTTTCTTGGCGTGTCCGGTGTCGAGCGCCCTGTTGACGGCGTGCACGAGCCAGGCGAAGAGTTCCCCGTAGAGTTTCTTGGCGAGCGCGTCGCGTGCGGCGGCGGCGCGCGCGGGCGGCAGGCGCGCCACGATGACCTCGTGCGCCGACGCGATGCGCCGGTGCGTGAGCCAGCGCCGCAGCTCCGCGCACGACACGCCCAGCAGCGCGCACGCGCGCGACACGTGCTGTTCGCCGGGCTGCACACAAACATTTAACGATCCTCAATATTTGCTCACTTTGCCAATCCAACAATTCCTGTTCATCCAAAGGTCCTTCCACCCATTGTTCCAGTATAATTTTTATTTGTTATGTAATTCCAATCTAACTCGATCATATGTACAATAAAGAGTATAAAAAATATTGCACCATGCAAAATCCCACAATATACTACCTCAAATTATTTCTCAACACACGCTTCTCTTTCCCACTTCATCCACGCCTCTACTCCTTTTTTACCACTCCTACTTCCACTTCTCTCAAAAATACTTCTCCTAATATTATTTTCTTTCTCCTTTATTTCTCCCACTGTTGTTTTTCTCCCAAAAAGTTCTCTAACTTCCCTGCTCTCGATTTTAAATTGCTTCTCCTGTCACCACTGCTTTTAACAACACTTTTCTCAATACCACTTATGACACCTTTACATTACCTTTACATATTAAATAACATAACAAGGTTATAGAGGTAATAATTAAAATATTGAAAGTAACCTTATGCTCAGCGATTAGGGTAAAAATATAAAAGAAATACCTCCTATTTAACTGTTTACTCACATGAATGTAAGCGCCATCCTCGCCGTCGGCACCGGGTCCCGCTTCAGGGTTGGACGTTAAGAACTCGACGTTCCCCAGGTGCAATATAGCTGCTAGTATCGTGTACATGTTGCTTTGTTCCGTTTCCGTTACACCTGCCAATTCATATTCATACCTTTACACAGTCCTCCGCTCTGTAATCTCTTTGAAATTTATTTCAACTTTTTTTTAAGTTGCAACTGTGGTTTTGACTTACCTAAAGTAGAGAGCGCTGTCCTAGTTTCATTAAACGTTTTGAGATCGTCCACGCCGTCTATGTAGGGACTTCCGCCTTGGTTTAAGTAGTGAAACGAGTCTTGATGATCTGATAAACAACATACAAAAATATAATTGAAACACTTCATCATCTTTAAACCTAAAATCCAAAGAAGTAATGTTAATTATATTATCTTCCCTTAACGCACTCCCTTGATCTCAGTTCACTCCTATCCCTAGTTTTTTTCTAATTATAAATTCATTCAATATTCAATTTTCAATTAATGACAACTCATACATTGAGATAATTTGCATCCTAAGTTTAATTAGTATCAGGCTCGAAGGACCAAACTCACCGAGGTACAGCTCGGGCATGAACCCGCTGGCGGCCGCGGCGCAGAGCTGGTAGAAGATGTGGTAGTTGCGCTCGCCGCTGCTCTGGTACACCACTCGGGACTTCTCCAGAAGGTACGTGCGCATGCTGGCGCCGGATATCCGGTACTGGTTGTCGAAGTGGATCTCTATGAACTTGCCGAACCGGGAGGAGTTGTCGTTGCGCGTTGTTTTCGCGTTGCCTATAGCCTGGCAGAATAAAAGCAATTATACAATATTTTGCAAATGTTCTGTGTTATTAACCAAATTATGCTTTAGTTGATAAAACACTTGGCTCCTTAAATTCGTTAGTTTTTACAGACAATTTATCACAAACACGCTGTTGATCTTTAATGGCACCGAACGCCCCTTCCTTCTTTTTGTTCGCAGAAAGCCGAAAAACATGCAAAACCTTCCACGAACATCGACTACTACTTGCGGAACTATATATTTTATTGTATACGTCCCACTGCAGGGCACAGGCCTCCTATACAATCGAAAGAACGATTGGGAGGGGTTAGGCTGTATAGTCCACCACGATGGCTAATGCGAATTGGCAGACTTACATACCATAGAAATGCTTCCGAAGCGCTAACCATAACCATATATACCACTAGACATTTTTACCTCTACCACTTGCACAAACTTTTGGTTTGCCCTACAATTTCAACTGACCTCCATGATAGGGCTGGAGGCGAGCACCTTCCTCTCCACCTGGGTCTCGCTGGCGTTCCCCCCCACCGCCGCGAAGTACCGCATCGCGTACTTGGCCGATACTGTCTTACCCGCGCCCGACTCCCCGCTCACTGTCGACAAATTAATATATTACTAGTTTTTTGCCGTAAAAAAGTGAAGCAATGATTTTGTAGGTTAAAGTAAATATTAATGCACAATTTAATTATTACGTGTTTTAAATCTAATTTTGTGAAATATCCAAAACGTGTTAAGTAAAATTAAAAGACGCTTATTTTCATTAAGAAATATAGGCTAACATGAATAGTAATTCTACTAAAAACCATCTATAACATAAAAATCATCGACGAAGACAACATACTTTGTTACAGAAACATATGTATTGCATTAAAACTACGATAGCATACTGATTGCCTTCAGTATTGAACCTGTAGGCCTATAAGAGAATATTAATAACACACATAAACTTCTTAGTTCCATATTAATCACTCTCGAGTCTCAACGTACATATATGTTTAATAAGAGTAGAACAAAAATCATTTCATAACATTAATAACAGTTACTCACCTATAATACTCTGGTCTCTCCTCTCCCGCTCCAGCTTGGTGTATGCCTCCTCTGAGACGGCGAATATGTGCGGGTCCAGGTCTCCCATCGACTGGCCGCGGTACGCCATGATTGTCTCATCACCTGGGATTATGGAATAATATATAAATACACCCAACAGACACATTGTCCTGACCCCACATTGAGATCGAGTCTTGGGTCGTGGGTATCAGAAACTACGAGAGACTTTTCGGTATCACAAACACCCAGACCCGAAACAAATCTATGAATCACACAAACATTTGTTTCGGTGCGGGGATCGAACCCGCGGCATCTCGTTTCACAGGCAGCGTCTAACCAACTGCGCCACGGTGGCTGCCTAATGAATAGAATTAGGTGATTGATCATTTCTTTAAGAGTAGGGTTTTGGTGATTCTCCTATGAATAATTAAACGTTAACTTATAATGAAACAATTAGTATTAAAAAGCGAAGGAATAACAAAGAAAAAAGATTCGTCGCTGCGATAACTTCTAGAGCCATTTGTTCTCAACAGCTGCAACACGTTCGAACAAGTGCATCAATTAACGATAAAAAAACTTGTCTATTTATTGTTATTAATAAAAAATATATTATAATAGAATATCTATCGGTATAATAATGAACTCACCATATATAGGAAGATCATAGTAAGGGTTGATCGCCACGAGGACGATCCCACAATACGTGTAGATGGCATTGCGATCACAGAATCTGCGAATAAACATATTTGACTACTGAGAAATTTGTTTTGTAAAAACTTAATACCCAGATATTTTATTTATCACACTGACGTTAGCAGTACATACGAATTCTCTAGAATAGGGGCTTTCAATATGTTGACCAATCATACCCAAAACCATGACGCAAAATATATCGTATTCCGGGATCGGCATTTGTCCATCGATTTATATAAATAATTATTCCTATAAAGGGTGGCAAGGTAAGCAATTCTACATAATTAAAACTTCACATTGCATCCAGTCTTCAACACCTTCGGACGTAATTTCCCAGTACTAAAACCTCATTAATTACTCAACAAAACGGCAGAATGACATCATACATAGAAGATTGCATACAGTTTTGTGTTTTTATAAAATGAACAAGACAAATAAATTAGAGGTCAAATAACGTTGCTATAACAATCCAACCTGCTGTGTGTTTGAACAAGTGTCGTTCACAAGAATTGTTTCATTAATACTAATCGTTAGTGCATATTTAAGGCAAAATAAGGCAAGGCAAACTGACAAAAAGTACAAAGTACATTTATGTTTCTTATATGTGAGAGACCACCTGGGTAGTTACCACCGCAATGTCTATTTCTCCCGTCAAACAGCAGTGTAAATGCCTTGTTGTGTTCCGGTTTGAAGGACATTGTAGCCAGATGACTACTGGTCATAATGAGACTTAACATCTTATGTCTCAGGATGTCGAGCAGTGGAATACCAAGCATTGCTTTGCAATTCATGGTGTTGTTTGGTTTTGCTACTGTCCATGAGCGGTCGTGTCGCTTAGCATCAGGCGAACGTCATGGTCGCTTCGCCAATCACCGCAATAAAAAATAAAGTGATGATAAATGCAGTATTATCCAGATAATAAATATCTATTCTACAATTATTATCTCCGCATACTCACTGGTTGCTCCCAAAGTCAATTTACTTACGTGAATAAATACTGCAGGATTACTCGCTTATAATAAGGGGCACATACGAATGTCCTTACACTCAAACTTCATATAATAAGGATAAGCTACACGCATTGATTATATGACGCTTCAATAAATTGTGTATGACGAGAATCACGATAGGTGCTGCAGCGACCTCACCAAAAGGTTACGAGTAGAAAATATACATTCAGATCTAGTAATAACTAAGCTGGAGATAAGATAAGCGGCCTGTTTTAAACGTGTGATCATCATGAGATCACTTGTCTCCAAAAATAATTTAGCGTCAAAACAGACCTTGACTTTATCGCCCTAAACTCGGTTAATAAAATCTCCATAATTATAAACCACTGCGTACTAATTGTATGATAAATTGTTAATTCATTAGAGGAAGCGTAATATCAATTTGCGGGGGAAATACTGGTTATTACTTATCCCTTGTTAATTCGTATAATATTGTCAATTTGTATGAGCAATAAGCTCGTATAGATAGATTAGATCTCTCCGCCCCTTTATAGCAGCGAACTAGCAAAACAAGTGGGTAACAAAATTGTGTTAAATTAATTATTGTCAAGTATCACAACGATTTTCCAAAATTGAATTTGATTGAAATACACGACCCTATTTTTATAAGAAGTTTACAAATGTTGGCTGACAGGGAATGCATAGAAATGAAATAAGAAATGCTTTCTTACAGAAGGAAGTAATCGCCGTCGCGTAAGAACATTCACAACTAAATAAACGCAGATGGTTTGCCGACTTATAAAAATTGAAAAAGAAAGAGAGAGGACAATATCATTGGCTTCTATCACACTCATCTGTACCTATTGAAATAGCCCATATACGTCCCACTGCAGGACACGGTTCTCCTCTACAATGGAAAATCGATCGTTAAAAATGCGGCATTAAGCTGTGACTCCACTTCAGTTTTATGCGTAACAATCGTACCAGCTCATTCGTTTTCAAGTCAACCCATGGACAAACCCAAGGGTTGATCTTCCAATTTTTGCAACCCCTATGACTAGCTACGATATGATGTATCTCTCTCACCTGACTTTAAGGTTGTGCAACACGGCAGGTTCATGTAGATATGACAGAGATGTAAGGTCGTTCTGGCCAATCAGCAGCGACGGGTTGCGCAGCGGCGGCATGTGTTTCTCATCCTTGATCTGACAACATTAAATATTTATTTTAATTAAGTAGTTATTTATATTACGTATCAGAAGTAGCTTGGATCCATCCACCTTGCTTTCATAGGGAAAATCCTGACCTGAAAATAAAATTCGGTTTTGTGTTGTAGGTATCAGGAATTCTGAAAATCTTTTCAGACACAGCCGCCAAAATCCCGATGAAGTATTTGTTTATCAAAAACCGGGTTTTGAATTCCCTCCCGCAAAAACCCAGTAAAATAGCAGACTTCTAAAATTCGATTCACAATAGAAACTAGTAGAGATTGATGAAGACCATATATATTTTTATTCTCAAAGTCTTTATCTAATCCGCTGGATAATCATCTAATGCATTTTATGTACCTACCACTCAATTTATATGTATTTTAGAGATAAATTCTATAAGAAAATAATTCTTAGAATTCTAAGCTCGGATTTTGCCTCCATCGTGGCAATTTTTTATTTAGCGCAAGTTAGAACCCGTCTAAATAAAAAGCCGTCCCCACGCTGTATTCATGTCACGCGGCGTTACAAAAGCTTTGTATAAATTGCGCGATATAAAGCTAGACTCCCCTTGCTCGTCTATTTGTTTTCATTCAACAATTTTTATTGCTTTTGGATAAAAATATTTGTTATTTTTGTAGGAGATTGTGCTCATCCTAACTAACATTTGAAATGCGAATGTGAATTTTTTGTTGCTCTTCCACGTCTTAACTATTGAACCGATCATCATGAAATATTGCCCAAACATTATTTGAGATACAGTAAAGGACATAGCACACCTTATCCGAAAAAAGTATTACTCCCGAAGGATAACAGAAGAAGTTTCTAATTAGCTTTCAGTGTCGACGACCACCTAAATTGATTGCCAAACCCCAATTTAACATGAGTGAAGTCGCGTTTGAAACCTACTACGTTATTTTTTCTTACCTTTATCTGCCGTATCTCGCCGCTCTGGTCTAGCTGCACTATGAGCACTCCGGAGCGGTAGTCTGCCGTCACGGTGCCGCTCTCCCACACCTTCTCCGGGTGCTCCACCCATATCCGGGCACCCTGGAACAAAATAAACCTTATACTAGGGAGTACAAACACATAAATACCAGGTAAGATGTAACAAATGCAAGAAACCCTGTATTATGAAAATGCTGCCAGACCACCTAATAAATATCACAAGGAGCTGCAGGCTCCATGTCATTTATAATAACCCGCTGTGAGTGATTTTAGTGGTACAGTGAACTTCCTGTTGCTAAGGACTACACTTAAGAATAAATCCTAATAGAACCCTACTGTATAGCTAGAATAGTCATTGGATCTTATTGAAACCAGGCGTGGAAGAAAGCGATCTTGCATGCTTTACATCAAATCAAATGTTATCTAGAAATAGACAGTAAAGAAAACGATTAAATTGACCTACCGACTTCGTTACTAATGTGGAAGGAGGCGTCATAGCAGTATTGAGTGTTATCCATTAATGTTATAGAATACATAATACTATTACTTTGGGCGAAATTATCTATTTACTGATCCAATACTTCACAACTTCAATTACAAAACCAAAAGAAATGTTTACGTCATTAACATATCAGATTTTTCGTAATAAAAATAGGTAATAGGAACATGATTTCGATATAATTTTTTATCTAATAAAACACGTTTCATCGAAGGATTCATGCAAGTATGACACATTTTCGATTTTTATCTTATTTCGTTGGTATATCTTACACGCTAATTGACTAACAGATTATGTGCTAGAGAACATTTCCTACAGGATCAAAAGACGTAGCATCCGTTATCCTCATCAATACAAACAAACTGCATCGATTATACGTTAATTAAAAAACGGTATTGAATGTGAAATCAATTGACATTTCAATTGCGATCATTATCGATTGAATGATCGTGTCCTAATATATTCACACATGTAAACATTTATTTCAATTCATATCCGCAATATGGTAAATTGTCTTTGCATATATTTTATTTATGACGGAGAAAAATACCGATATAACATTGCACAAAAACATGAATAACTTCTAATTAATCGATTAGGTAATTAAATTAACGACTACGTTGTATTCGTTTTTTTATTGATTATCAATTGATACAACATAAATATTTGTTACGAGAATAAGGACAAAAGAAGATTCTATTCACATTTTATCAGTATAATTTACGAGATACATATAAAAATCTGTCTAATGATAACGCCAACACTTAAGTTACTGATATTAATTATTTCAGTAAATTATGCAATTTCGGACCAGTGTGAAATGACGCATTTCGAGACAAGGTTATGCCGATCGGTATGCCAAACATAATACCTGCCATTAACTTTCAGACAAAATAGTAAGCGTGAGGGAACAACTGTGAGCATCCAACTTGAGCGACCAATCATTATTCTACACCAAACAGTCTCAGTTGAACCTGTATTAGAAACTTTAGGTTCAAAATCACCCGAATTGGATAGACGTACCAACACTCCAATAACAATTGGCTATAGCTTAGCTTTAAAATTTAAAAACAAGCAGACTTCACATACAGAATTAAATGCAATGCAAATACCAGCTACCCAGAAATAACCACAAAAAACAGAAACCTTTGAATGAATCTCACGTTCCAATTGCTAAATGGTATTTTATAAAACAGGTTCTTTATGCATTACAAAGCCTTTAAAATATTAGGAAGTGGCGTGCATTATACTGTAGACTGTAGAGGTTGAACCGGCGGAATGGGGTCACAAGGCCGCGTTAAAACGCTGACTCGGCGCGGCGCGGCGTCGAGATGACGTGAGAGTCGACGCGGACGCTATCGGGAACAAATGTGCAGGCGTCGCACAATCTACGAATTACGTTTATATCCTTGACATGCTGCATGCAAGGATTGTCACCAAGGTTTTCTAAGTACCCTTAATATTACTTACATTTAATATCCTGCTACTATAGGAAGAGTAAGCCACATGCCGATGTCACTTCCTGTCTACAACGACTACAGCGTAAATCAATTTACGTCTTGGTAAAGACAAATTACGATAGGATCTAGATAGCTTTAAGAGTAGACACACACAAGTACACGTGCAATGCCTATTGTGTTGGGGGTGTTCTTAGGCGAAGGTACCGCTTACCAACAGGAGGGCTGTCGGTTTGTTGACTCCTAATATATTAAATAAAACGAAGTACGGACGTTCTTATAAATACTTCATCCCCTGTCTTACCTTCTTCGAAAAGATTATGAAATATTTTCTTACTGCTCGCCTGCGTTATATAATGACGCCTATTCAACATTTGATGTATCTACATTTTAGACCTACGGTTGAACATTTTGCCAATGCTACAATTTTATTATTTAGAAGATTGTGACACACACATCGTTTTCATACAAAGACGTATATGCACGTGACTTTAATGATAAACAAACAATTAACTTGAAATATACAACGTAAATAAAACAAAACGGTATGGACAATAAATGAATAAAAAAATGATATGGTTGAATCTACGTAGAATTGTGATATGAATGGGTCGGCTCTACCTGTGGTGGAAGAGGTTACTACTGTCTCACAGAAAAGTAAAGTGAGGCAATGTTATTTGCGTTTAATGAGAGAGATTACCGGAGGAGGTGGAGGAGATAAGATTTTCATATCGTCCAGAAAAGAGACCATTGTATACAAAGTATAAATTAGTATTCTGTGGTATAAAGCTCGTCATAGCGATCCAGACAAATGTGTCCTTAAAGCTGTGCCTTAAAGGATCGGGCTGAGTATATTTGAAAATGTGTCCTTAAAGGTATATTTGATTTTCAAAAAGTACGCTTAATCATTGACTGGTGGGAGACAGTCGTAAATGTTTCTCGCCAATCGATACTTCACTTAAACCGCACTGCACTTACCATCAAATGCCAATGCGGTCACTGCGCCCTGTAATAATACCTATTACATTACAAATTACTACACAAATTGCATTTATTATGCCAAATGCTTTATTATAGCTATATGTTATCATTTTTAACACAATTTATTTATTTATACAATGAATATTTTTGTGTATTTGCTTCAAACTCTTGTCTGTATAGAAAGCGTGCAATACAAATAGCTATTATTTTGAATTGGTAACTTTAATCTACATTTACTTTTTTTTATTTAGTTATATCGACTTTGGTGTATTAACTACTTTTACTAGTAAATTGGGGTTATACCACAGAATACTAAGTTATACATTGAGTCATAATATGTAATTTATATTTATAACTAGTTAATATGTTTTGTGTAACTGTTGGTTGTCCTAGATAAATTAAAAAATAAAATACAGGGCATCTGACATCACCGTTCCCGATGGATTAAGAAATAAAAACAAAAGTAATGGGAGTGAGTATGACGCTATGGTCACATTATACGCAGAATTTGAATTTCCCAAGCCTAGCCGTCGGCTTGTCATTATGTACCAAGAGATACTTAGCTCTCGTCGCACTAAATATTTTAAATACGAAAGCGCCTTCGCCGTCTTATTAGTTTGTCCTTCCACGAAGCAACGAATCGATTTGAATTTTTCTTTATTGGTTCGGAGAGTGGCAAACACTAATTTATATTTCGGTACAATTACTGTGGAACATATACATAAAGCTTATTTTACAAAGGCACGTATAGAAGCTAATATGGTTTATTTCAGTTTCGGCTACTGTCTTTGTCTTTACAATGCATTTAACATTAATTTTTTTATCCCCACATCCATCGCTCTCGCGGTTGTATCTAATATGTTGATCAATAATAAGTTTACCATCATAAGGTTCAACGACCTAAACTTTAGACTCGAAAGGGTTTTTACCAAATTACGCTTTGACAGTACCCTTTACAGCTTCACATAGGGACATATGTAGTATGTACATACTACATACTTACAACACCTTATTTGCAAGTATTAGTGCAATCTCTTCTAAACAGTTTCTACTAGAACAATCTCTACATAACATAATATGATTTAAGTTTATAGGCTTTAAAGTTCCGGATGTTTTGTTATTACGTAGGCGAGTGGTATTCCAGTAATATGTGTTAAAGATTTATATAATACAAAACATCATTGACCTACATGCTAATTAGGTGCCGTTCCTCCTTCCTACGAAACCTACCACGGACAACTAGTTTATTTTGTTACAAAAAATATCTACTTAAAATACACTTCGCAAACATAAAACAATATCTAAGTATACTGGTGGTAGGTCTCTCATATGTGAGAGGCCACCTGGGTGGGTACCACCGCAATGTCTATTTCTCCCGCCAAACAGCAGTGTTAATGCGCTGTTGTGTTCCGGTTTGAAGGACATTGTAGCCAGAGTAACTACTGGACATATTGAGACTTAACATCTTATGTCTCAGGATGGCGAGCGCAGTGGAATTCCAAGCATTCCCTTGTAATTCATGGTGTTGTTTGGTTTTGCTACTGTCCATGAGCGGTCGTATCGCTTACCATCACGCGAATGGCATGCTCGTCTCGCCATTCATTGCAATAAAAAAAAAAAAAAAAAAAAAATCTAAACTACATTAAAACAACTCGACGGACACAATTTGCCGTTCGTTAAAAAATATTACGAAATTTTGCTCATCGTTATTAGCATTTTTACATACAACAAAAATAAATTATTTCATCAGAATGGTAAAAAAATTCATTACAAAGTACTGATTTGAGATCGAAGGGAGTTCGTACATACTGAAAAACGCATTAAACAAATAATTATAATAATTGCAGCTTAGATATGGCACAAAAAAAAATTAAAGACTTGATTTTTTATCATAGCTCATTTATACTGGTCAGTAGGGCTTTCTTTCGGGGCTCGAGTGGTTTACATTTAAGCATGCTATGCATACCGTATACAGGAACCGTTTACATTAGTCGATACGTATTGCATGTGGTCAGCAGAAATTGTTCTGTTTCTATTATACCTACCGAGTTATCGACCAATGTAAACGTCGTAAAGCAACTAGTATCGTAAAAAACAACCAGCTAGTCGCATTTGTCGGACCATAAAGCCCAGATTCCTTTAAAAAAATGGGAGAATTTCGGTAATGTTTATGTCATTCTTGGGTTAAAAGGCCTAGCCTTATCACGAACATCGCGCTTTTCTATGCCGTTAGCCTTGCGACTTAAGTACTTAATCAACTATTCGAGTCAAGTATCTAATCATGAAAGACGGTAAATAAAGCTAATTAATTACTACATCTACATATCCAACCTATCAATTCCAATCAATAGTTAAATAGATCCCCTTGTCGGGTCGTGGAGGCAATGAACTTTAGTAAAACGGCTGCGTCAGCATCCTATCTGGCTGGCTACCATGCTATGTTTGGAATATCGCCAAACGTCAACGTATCCTCACACATACGAGTGTAGAAAAGCCAGTTAAACATATGAAGCACTTGCAATGCGATAAGACTCGTCACACTATCGACTTTTAGTTGATTAACTGTCGATGACCGAACATTTATAGGCTTTTGCGTTTCTTATTTTTCCGCTTATTAGCACACCGTGTTACATATTATTATCGTCTACTTTTGTACTTCCTGCGAAAGATTTTTGTCGCTAAGTACAAAATATAATTTCATCGATAGTTTTTTTAATATAATAAGAAAGCTGGTGAATAAATTGCACAATTTCCTGGAAAGATCTTACACTTTTAATATACGTATGCCTAACGAAAACCAGAATTAAACAACAAAAAACCGGAAGGGAATGTTGTTTTTATTCTATGTATCTACTTGACAAATAATCCCAAGGTTCTATCAGAGTACACGTTTATCTCAAACATAATCGTGTTTTTCTACTATGGTTACCCATTACGAACATTTTCTCGACTGTCTTGTCGCAACAAAATAACCATGCAAGATTTCTAGCGTGCGAACGTCTTTAAGCAGTGATATCAGTTGCAGCCATTGCATTACAAAGTCAATTAAAAGCATATGTTTTCTTATCTATAACAAATATTGTTGATTATCATTTTATTTCGATTACGCCAGTATTTGCCTACAGGTGATGTCATGCGCCCTGTTCGACCAGTTTCGACTCAAAAGTTATGTTTTATTTAATATTATGTTCACTTGGAAACTGTTATTGTAGGTATATGTATTGTTGAATATGTATGTATATCAATTCAGCATAAGTACCAGCATTAAGAATCTCACTTATTACATAAAAAATTGTTCCAATTTATACAATATGAATTATTTAACATAAAAGTTAGACTAACTTTTTAATAAACAATTAGGCATAATAGCGGCAATATTACGCGTCTCATTTTTCGACACTGATTTACTAAATGAATAAAATCTTTTAAAAAATGGGTATGTCCAAGAAATTGTCAACTTAGAAAGCATTGGTTGTTGCTTATATGTTGCCTCATACTCTATTATGTTACCTAATCAGGTCACAATATACATGTTATATTATTAGTAAAAATGAG
This sequence comes from Deilephila elpenor, assembly GCA_949752805.1. Classification (NCBI taxonomy): domain Eukaryota; kingdom Metazoa; phylum Arthropoda; class Insecta; order Lepidoptera; family Sphingidae; genus Deilephila; species Deilephila elpenor. Next base: position 13,504,400 of record OX457104.1, on the reverse strand, counting down.
AACTAGTCAAACTACTATAACAAATTACTGAGAATCTCCTATAAGGGATGTGCGTAATACGGCTTCTTATTAGACATTAATAAGAGTGTTTATGCAAGTAATGCATAGTTATAGCTCCAGGATTCGATTTTTTTTTTCAGCTTTCATACATAGTCTGTGTATTATAAAAAAATAATTAAAGGTCTGAATCTATTATACAAAAATTAAAATCAGCCCAAACTTTGGTCACCCCTATTAATTAATTAAAGAAATAAGCCAACAGGGGGGAAAAAGACACAAGCATCTCACATATTTTGCTAAAAAATCACTCTCATCAGTGGAACTAATATGGACTGATATAGATAAATATTGGGGCACTAGTCACTTATTACATAATAAAATTCCTAGTAAGTATTTATCTTTAAATATCTTATGTATAATAGAAAACGTACTAATATATATTTCTTACATAAGATACTATCTAAGTTTAATATATTCTGATACAAAACCATTTTCTTTAAGATAATAAAAAATTACCAAAATTCAGTATAAGTTATCATGAGAAAACCAATTTCGTAAGATCATTGATCATTACAAGAATCACATAAAAGTGTTGATGTTAATTTCATAATCAGTATAACACATTTCTCATCACATTTTTATGAAATCATCAGTACATGGTGCAACAGAATAAATTACAAGTCATTGATGTAAATTTTTAATTATTCCGTCACACATTGTTGTGCCGATAGCTAAAGTGAAGTATCATTTGCAGCAGCATTAGACCGTGGCTAGTTTTATGACTGCAATGATACAATTAATTCCTACATTTACAGTATACTAAAAAACTAAAATGCTTTATCAATATTATAAATCACATACACAACATTACAAATCTTTTGGAAAAAGCATTATAATTATTGAATAATTTGAGTCTAAAATGCATTATACCCATGTTTGGATTATTAATTATAGACATAATAACACAATACACCAATAAGCATATTGCTGTATCAAATTACCATTTTATTAAAACATTTATTTTTAGTTTGGAAACAATACATAATTTTAAATGTGTATTATAAACTATAATATTGTTTTATTATTCCCAGGAATAAATCAGTTGAAACCTGATTGGTAACTTAGGAATCCTAGGAACTTGGTCAGTTTATCTAGGTTTTAACCTAAGTTATATGGAATTTTAAGTAAGTTAAGGTGTTTTGCATGACTCACCTATACTAAAATACACTGAAAATAACTGTAATATCGCAATGGAAGCCCAAATCTATTAAAATAAAGAAACAAATAAGACTGCATACAACCTACCAGGTTTAAATGCTGAGATTCATTATTGCATACAAAGTTACATCAGCAAAAAATATAGTACCTGTCATCTTTAAAGGACACATATGATTGAAGAGTTTCAATTGTAAAAAGTTGGATTGATTAAATTGTAAAATTGTAAAAAGTTGGATTACCATATTACTAGATCCTAGGATAGTGTAATGGTATGAGAAATTGGAATATAACACAAATTTATTTTTTTAGTAGCTTAATTCAAGAATGACTAAATAATTTATTTTCAACTAAAATTATAAGCATAATAATTGAGAAAACATAATTTATTAGCGCCAAAATATTTAGAAAAGAGGTTGCTTTGTAACACAATACCAAATTCAATATTGGATTTCAAAAAAACATTACAAAAACATTACAATTACCTTAGTGTAAAGCTCCTTCGTTGTCATTTTTGTATTTTAACGTAAACTAGGAATTAAAAACCAACAAATTATTTCATTTCACCACGAGTTCGTAACTTTTATAATCCATTTTAGGAAAAAATAAGGTAGATTCGAAATTGCTAATTTTTCGGAAAAATGCGTAACGTCACTGCATTGTTATTGACGTTTATGTCTGGTGTTATCACTTTTTATCTTACAGATGTAATAAACACAAACGAAACACTTCACTCTTAAAATAAAACTATAATGAACACGGAAATTAAAATTCTTATTAAATAGCAACTTATAAGATCACAAAAACATTACAATACAAATCGAAAGTTCGCTTATCTAAAGGTTCCCACGGTGCTGCCATGATAAAATATTCAAATGTAGGTTACGATTCCGTTCCGTTTTACAAATAATTTTATATGACCTTATTCTCTTACTATTTTCCAAATTATTATGAATATTTGAGTTAAAAATAAGAAAATTACAACGAGCGTATGTAAAAAAGTGTAAATTAGTTAATAAAATTTTGTTTGGTAAACACGATGAAAACCTCTCTAATTCTAAGATTGAAAAAGAATTCATAGGCATTTTAAATAAAATCATGAATTTTATTGTTATGTACTTTAAAGTGTACTTTTGCGTGGTGGCCTGTTGGTAACGGACCAGACGCGGCTGCCTACATGTTCACGGTGGTCGCGGGTTCAAATCCCAGGGCACACCTCTGACTTTTCGGAGTTATGTGTGTATTGATAGTCAATCACCACGCACTTTAACGGTGAAGGAAAACATCGTGAGGAAACCTGCATACCGTAGCGATTTTAAAGAATTTCTACGGTATGTAAGTCCGCCAACCCGCACTAGGCCAGCGTGGTGGACTATATGGCCTAACCACTCTCAATCGATTCTCTCGATTGTAGAGTAGGCCCGTGCCCTGCAGTGGGACGTATATGGGCTGATATAGATAGATAGATAGATAGTACTTTAAAGATGTAGCCTCCAGACTTATTTATTCCATTGATTAATCATTATTTAACTCATATGTATTGTTAAAGAAATTTAAAACACAGATATATTCATTCAAGCGCTTTATTGCATTAATAAACTATAATCCAGCCTTTAAACATAAACCTAATAATCAAGGATACTATGACAAAGAAAGCAGATTATCGGCAAGCTTAATTTATATAATTCATAAATCCGTAGTGAATTGAAACATGGTATTGTCGCTATGGATTGATTAACATAATTCTTCTTCACTTGTTTTCCTGAGATGGGAACCACGCCTGGCACGCTTCAGTAGCAATCTCGCAGAGAGCCGTGAATGTCTTGCCGCGAGAATCGTAATCTGAAAATAGAAAAAGGTAATTCATTAATTAACCACATACATATATATAAACCATATGCACATAACTTTTGTAAGCATGTTGTATCTAATGAAAACACAGTTTATAACACTGCTGCGTTTTGTCAGAAGCTCAATACCTTGTTCATTCAAGAAGGCACATAATTTATTCAACTGTAACTAAATACAATAATATAAAATAACTAACCAGATGGTCCTCTCTTGCCGAACATGATGCCGTTCATCGGTGCGTTCTTGTAGTTAGCCTCGCTAATTTCAGCAAGAGAGAGCAGGACTGCTACAATGCAGAACAGGCTGATGGTAACCCTCAACATGTTTCCGGACATCTGCGAATACGTAATTAAAAGATAGAGGTAAAAATATGATAAAAAGTGGATTGCATGCGTGTAGGGAGAAATGGACAAAGCCACAGAGATAACAGAGAATCGAACAAAACGACAAAACAAATAGAATTATGGAAAAAGATACTCATGCAATATCGAAAATAGCACGTTGAAGAATGCAATATTGTAAAAGAGATTTTCAGGAGAATTCTTTAACAATGTGGCTGACAGCATTTGTGACTGATATTAGTGGTGAAACTAATGAATTGAAACTTGATGATATGAACTTACATACATTGTAAGTTTTATATCACACAACTGAAGCATTTTGAAATGTAACAGAAGTTAGTGGGTTGTTTTAATGTTTTAGTGGTAAAATGCTATGAAATATAAATATTTGTCTTTCAACAAGCAAAACACTAGAACGTTTAAAATACCTTGTATTTCTTTGGTATTTGTGAGCTGGTAACTCAACCGTTGGCAGTTGTCAACTGATGCTGGGAGACGAGTTTCCCGCCAATTTATACCTCCAACCAGGAGCATGGCGGCAACGTCCACGCTCCTTTCTCAATTATTGGATTAGTATATTGACCGCATATTGACAGAGTTATGAGCGGTCCTCTAGGGATTATAACTTGGTTAGTGCATAAGATTATGCTCGAAGGGAGCTTTTTGTTTGTCTTTCAATCGAGTTATACCCATATAAAGTTTCACAGATATTGGGTAAAATTACTGTCTGATAGTATTTTGAACCAGCGGTAAATATAAAAAATAGATTGCCTTGCGTAGATTGTTGAAATGCTGGACACGAAATGCGAGGTGGAGAGTTCGATCTGTGCTCCGTTAAATATCATTTGTTGCAGAAAACTATTTTAAGTAATAGCTCTGTTTACCGCATTTTAAACCGTTTATTCAAATATTTACAATGAATCCTACATTATCTATCTACCTTTCCACTGTCATTCCCACCATACTCGGAGTATCGCAATGACATTTTTGAGAGCTGATTATGGGCAGCGGTGATAATTTGCATTCGAACGGTTGATTACTTAATTTTCGAAAGAAATGCCATATTTAAATTTTTTTACTGGTGGTAGGTCTCTCATATGTGAGAGGCCGCCTGGGTGGGTACCACCGCAATGTCTATTTCTCCCGCCAAACAGCAGTGTTAATGCGCTGTTGTGTTTCGGTTTGAAGGACATTGTAGCCAGAGTAACTACTGGACATATTGAGACTTAACATCTTATGTCTCAGGATGGCGAGCGCAGTGGAATTCCAAGGATTGCCTTGTAATTCATGGTGTTGTTTGGTTTTGCTACTGTCCATGAGCGGTCGTATCGCGTACCATCAGGCGAATGGCATGCTCGTCTCGCCATTCATTGCAATAAAAAAAAAAAAAAAAAAAAAAAAACTACTTTATTGAAATTCAGTTAATTTAAGAACCCTTATATTATATAGATTTCAAAGCCAAGAGATATTTTAACGAATATGTGACGTAATTTACTGGTCGAGCATATCCCCTTCTTCAATGAATACATTGGCAATTACTTTCAATAAATTTTCCATCAACTAACAAATACCGCGTCTCTCAAGGGATTAAAACATATTGGTTTCTTTAAGATCAATCAATTCTTAACAACTTTATTAATACAGAAAATGACGCCGTAATTTAATAATAGAAAAATCCCTTATTTTATGGGACAAATTTTGATATAAAAGCACAAGGAATATTCGTATCGACGTCAGTTCAACGTCGTCTATCCAACAGAATAGAAGTTTCATTTTCTTGGAATCTCCTTCGAAGTAAGTTTCATGAATGGTAAACTACTTTATCATGTTTCTATAGAATTCATACCAGCGTTGAAAACCCTATAAAGTTTAAATCAATAACACTGGGACGAAATATAGCGTAATTTACTACATCAAGCGTTATCTCTTTTTCATTACCATTTTTTCATTCATTACTTTATTTTCATCAGATTTTAATTTCAACTTTCCGCTAGTTCTCAATAGTACCTTTAGAATAAAATTTCTACTCGTACCTCAATGACTTTAAATACTTTGCAATTCAAAAATAATGTCGAATTCCCAGTTATAATACGTATTGACCGAAAAAGAGCACAATGATATACCGTTTTCCTATTGTGTTAAAAAAGGAGAGTTTGAACTTATAGCCCAGTTGGACTAACATATTATATTTATACTTATATTTCCGAAGTGATGTGTTTACTAGTTAGTTAATTACGGCTCACATTATAGAAACGGGCATGCCAGACAGTTCGAGGCAAGAATTTACAAACATGTGAAGTTTACTAACCCACAACAGACTGGCGTGGTGCACCAAAGACAGAACCCTCTAATCGTGCAGGACTACTTTTTCAACAACGGCTAATACATAATGTTAGCAAATGCTTCAAGTTTTAACCAATAGCTCATGATTTTCACCACCCATAACCACCTAACCGGTAGCATCATCCTCAGCGGGAAGTTAAAACTAACATAATTATTTTATCAAACCTCGTTAGCAATGATCCATAATTTTTTTTCCTCAGTTCTACCATGCGTGTGATCATTGCTGTTCTCATGCTCGCGGTGGTCCTGTGCGCTCTGCACTCAGCAGAAGCCAACTACAGGAAGCCACCGTTCAACGGATCCATCTTTGGCAAAAGAGGCAATACTGGTAAGTATAGCAGTCTATTTTACAATAGATGTCGTCTTTGGGATATTCTTATCATCCTATACGGATATCAATACATCTATAAACAAATTAATACACCCAACAGTCACATACATCGTCTGATCCACACTATGACACGTCAAATCTTGTGTCGTGGGTATCAAAAACTACGAGAGACTTTTCGCCCTCAAACAAAAACTTGTGGTTCACACACATATTTGCCTCGGTGTAGGGACAGAACCCTCGGTCCCTTTTCGGCCGGCGTGAAACCAACTACGCCATGGAGACTGTCAAAACTTAAGTGTGATTAAAAATACTATTTATATGTTTTCCAGAATATGATTCCGCCGGCAGAGCTTTGTCAGCTCTGTGTGAGATTGCTGCAGAAACTTGCCAAGCTTGGTACCAGGCACTGGAAAATAAATAAAACACTAACATTATACCAACTTTACACATCACAAAATATATCAATCATAATATAATCCCATGTATCTTTCTTTGTATGTTTAAATGTTTGTATGATAAAATTCATTAATAAAAAATATTTATCGTAAGGACTGTATGTTTTACTATTGTTAGTCTAAATTTATCTAGAAAATGCTCCTCTGTATGTAATGAAAACATTATGTTGGTAGGTAATGTTTAATGTTATGGCTTAGTTTGTATTTCAAATGCACAATAATTGTGAGAATCGATCGTAAAACTAAGAAGTGGCGCACAGCAAAGTACGTACGTAATTGCTTCAGGGAGTATGAGAGTTCGGCGAGTATCCACGGATTATGGTTAATGGACTCTGGCAACTAAACCAATTCATGTGGTTATTGGAGTTTGAAATGCATTTATGTATAGAACTAACTACCCATATAAACAAACATCGGGTTATATTCATTTTAACACTGCTCTCGTATTATAGTTTGTTTCGTTAATTCTACACCAGCGAATAATGATTGATGGAAGCTGTACTGGCGATTGGAGGCCACGTATAGTAAGCAAAGTGTCCGACGCCCCCCTACAATGTGGACGGAAAGAACTAAGATTGCAGAAAGTCGCTGAATGCAGGCCGCTTCCAACAGGTCGATGTGGACATCCTCAGTGGAGGCGTTTGTTCAGCAGTGGACTTTTTGTGCTGAAGAGACAGAGAGAGAGAAAGACTTATTACATTTTCATACTACATACATACATACATAAACTCACGCCTTTGTCCCAGAAGGGGTAGGCGGAGGCGCAACCAAGACACCCACATTTCGCCTTGTATGTTCTGTGACATGATGTGATAGGGGGCGAGCCTATAGCCGTATCGGGCACAAATTCGTGACTCCGGGCTGATAATGAATAGAGAAATCGAATATCATTTAACCCGACCCGGGATTCGACCCCAGACCTCAGCTTTGCAATCGTACCGTAGTACCACTACGCCACCGAGGCAGTCGTACTATACTATATCGTACTGTATCAGCCCATGTAGGTCTCACTACAGGGCATGAGCCTCCTTTACAATCCAGAGAACTATTGAAAGGGGTCAGGCCTTATAGTCCACCACGCTGGCTTAGTGCGGGCATCGTGTACGGGTTGACGGACTTTACATACCATACAAATCGCTATGGTAAGAAGGTTTCCCCATGATGTTTGCCTTCACCGTTAAAGTGCGTGGTGATTGACTATATATCAATAGTCAATACACAAATGACTCCGAGAAGTCAGAGGCGTGCCCTGGAAATTAAACCCGCGACTACCGTGAATATGTTAGGAGTCGCGTCTGGTCCGTTTACCAACAGGCCACCACGCATTTATTACATTTTCATACATTACCTATATTGAAATGAATAGAAATAAATATTATAATGCGTGAAACGAAACGCTTCATTCGTTCTTTGTTACGTCGTATGGCCAAAGATAACACGTTTTTTAATCTGTGCACGCATTCCACGAAAACGTCATTGTTTACTTCTCTTGGATTGGTTACTAAATTTTTGCCCTGAATATCTACAAATAAGAAAAATGAATAGATTACTCGACTATGTAAATGAGAACAAGACATTCAATAACCAATCTGCCATGGCTGCTGGAATTTTGCGATTTACTTGTGTGGCACATTGAATTTTTCCCTATTTTTTTACTGATAGTTTATGAAAATGCTACATATCATCAAGAATATATAAAGAAGGACTGCTTTGTTAGTGCAAATATATATCAACTTCGTTGGAATATCACAGAAACAGAAAATCTCCTCTGAGGTAAAGTCTACATTAATTTTCTTAATTTTAACGCTTGTGTTGTATGTTAAACTGATTGGATATGCAAATTTACGTTCCTCGTGTCACGTAAATATATATGCGACGTAAATATGTGGTGTGTGTGTATTTACACATAGCTTTACACATTGGTTTACGCCGTATCAGTGGAGCCCGCATATATGGTGTTATTATCAACGTAATGGCAAAATACGTCTTTTTGTATATCGTTTTGCGTGATTTAGCGACTTTAATACGTCTTCTTGGTAGAAGTAAATGTAGGAATGTTACTGAAACGGCGTTTATAAGGTTTTGTTTGGTAAAATGGCCTTGGATGTATGATATTCGCCGTCACGTCGAGTCTTGAGATAACTTACGCACTTACCGATATTTGGACTGTCAGAATTATCACTAACTTTGGATATTTACGTAGGTAATGTTGTATATCTATGATATTTCATAAATTCATATTACGAAATATGGAGCCCAAAATGTCACAATTTGTTTGTTTAAAGTTGTAAAATTATAGTATAATATTTACCCTACACTAAATTTGTGTAGTGTGTGAGAATTTTAACACTGGAAAAGCGATTCGTTTAGAAATAGAACACTTAAAGTAATTATGTGTTGTTTGTGAAATAAAGCAAGGTAACTAAATTATGATACATGTTTCCCAAAATTTTCTGATATTTATCAAAGTTTTTACATGTTCTTTGTATGGGTTATATCTCAATTTATCCCACTCAAGTTGAAATTGATAACAACTATGTAAATTTAATACTTATGACATCAAATCTAATTGGAATATCCATTTGTCAACAATTACATTTATCAACCCAGCAAATTCTTTATTTTTAAATGTGTACATAATTAAATTGACTCCATAGAAGAGCTTAAACAAGAAAGAAATTATATATAATATATGTTTGTGTTGAATGTAAATACAAATCTTGTGACATGTGTATAAAAACTAAAATATTTTTTAAAATCTCTTAAAAATCGTATGAAACAAATATATTTTGTGATTGTCTCAAACATTTGTTTCAATGCAGAATTTAAATTCACGGTTTCTGTTTCATATTTGGCAAAAATAAGAATATAACTGGCAATTATAAGCTTTTAGCATATTGATTGATTTCTCAAAGTAAATTATCTATCAGCATGGCTTGGATTTATTTTATGCAATTAACACCTTACATGAGAAATAGATGCAATATGACGTGGTCATTACAAAACATTTTCAATTTAACAGCGATGTGTTCTATGGATATGAAGAGATGTGCTTTAATTACATAACCATGTGAATATTGGCGAATGTGATACAGTGTGTGTAATGAAATAGTGGTGTTGTTTGTTTATTTTCAGCGAAACAGTAAAGTGCTGTGTGTGACATGGCCGAGATATCTGAACCACCAGTGAAAAAAGCCAAGATGAGCCCAACAATAGACGACATCATGGAAAATATCATGAACTCAAAGAAGAATCTGCAAGCAGTGCTGAACAATGATCTCAATGCGACAATACCATTGATGAAAGTATATGTTGGTCTCGTAAAAGACCCCAAAGATATATCAAGAATGTTTCAGATTCTACATGAAAAGATCCCCTTAAAAGCTTTCAACCATTTAAAGAGGGCTAGAAAGAGAGATGTTTTATTATGTCCCACCCACTTCCTGAACGCTGCAACACAGGAATCTATCCAAGAGTATCTAGAGCATAAAGCGAGTGAGGTGAAAGACAGTTTTGAGTATTTCAAAGAGATTGAGGTTCCATTAAGCCCACCAATGACTAGAAAACAATATTTGGAATGCAGCAAGCACTGGTCTGTCAATTTCCATCCAAATAAATATTTAGAAAGATTATTAAGTGATGATTTCTTTAAAGCTGAAGAGCTGCATGACCACAGACTGTTCATGGGAATGGTATTGGAAGTAGCTAAATGGTATAGAGCTGATAGTGGATTGGACCTGCAAGATGTAGTTTTAGATGATGTTAATGCAGCTGTTGTTGTTGATCCAAAAAATAGGTCAGTTGTTGCTGTAGCATTTGACAACAGGAGAGAGCACCCAATACAGCATGCTGCTATGTTGGCAATAGACAATGTCGCGAGGACACAAAATGGTGGCGCATGGTCTGCTGTACAGGAATCTGAAACTGGAACTCTAGCAGGCATAGACAAAGATCTTTTGATGCATCTGAAAAATAAGTTCCGTGATGTGAATTTAGGCGCGAAAAGTTTTGTGAGCAAACGTGATGATGTAGAACAGGGTGCAGAAAGTCCGTACCTGTGTACCGGTTATTATATTTATTTATTACGGGAACCATGTGTGATGTGCTCCATGGGGTTAGTGCATGCCAGAGCCAAGAGAGTGTTTTTTTGTTTTGATAACAGTTTTAATGGTGCTTTGAAATCAAAAACGAAATTGCAGTGTGTGGAATCATTAAATCATCACTTTGAAGTTTTCACTGGATTTTTATAGAATATGTTTTTAATCAATTGACATACTTTATGTAAAATATATTTTATAATGTTATACACACTTTCATTTTATTTGATTTGCTGTTATAATGTCTAAGTGCAAACATTTCTAATAACAAAATCATATCTGTCAGATAGTTTTTACAATATTGGTGTATTATATTTCTTTCAAATTTTAAATGTATTTATTAGACATAGAAAGAACTGCGCATTGTAGATTTGTAGCTAAGCCACATATTCTATTGATACCGTTTGATTGGAATGAAAGACAATATATCCAATAATTAATCACATAGTCATATTTTTATTAATTGAATAATGAACTACTGCTTAGTTAAGTCTCAGGATGGCGAGCGCAGTGGAATACCAAGCAATGCTTTGTAATTCATGGTGTTTGGTTTTCTACTGTCCATGAGCTGTCGTATCGCTTACCATCAGGTGAATGGGATGCCAGTCTCGCCATCCATCGCAATAAAAAAAAAATACGTCATACCGAAATCTTACAAGTACAAACTTACTGCCTAATAACTAACTCACAAATCGTCAGCTAGTCAAAGACTGAATATGGAAATAATTAGGGAGACTTCCACCCAGCAGTCAATTACTACCATTACATAGTAAATAATTTCCGGCTGTTCTATCAATAGGCTAGGCTCATGGCCTTGTGATTCAACAAAGGTAGTCCATGTGTAGGGGTCATCATGATCTCGATACACGGTATTGAGTCAATGCTACAGTGGACAATGCCTAACTATATGGGTACGGCGCCTAACCCTAATGTATAAATAAATAATTACACCCAACAGTCACATACAGTGGACTTCCTGTGGCAAAAGAGAGAGACACACACATAGTCTTGAACCCACACTAAGATCGAGGCTTGTGTCAGACTTTTCGGTCTCACAAACACCCAGTCCCGAAACAAATAACTGTGGATGACATGAATAATTGTCTCGGTTCGGGGATCGAATCCGCGGTGTTATGTTTACAGCCGGCGTCTGCCCAACTGCGCCACAGAAGGTGTCAAATCTAGCATTCGGAATAAAATTGGCAGTTTAAGTCATAGCTACAGTTGATTACAGACTAAAATAGTAGTTTTAATCATCATTACCTATCAGGGCCTAACAGAATATGTGTGTAATCGAATAGTTATTGATTTGCTCAAATATGGTTTCTAAGAACTCGCCAACCTGCAATTTAAAAATAACTTTGATAGTTCTTGTGTTTTGTTTTGCTTCTTTGAACAATTCTTTTGCTTCTCTGAATTATGTCATTGTTGGCACAGGAATAATTCCATTGACCAAAGTAAAATCGACCAATTACTTGACTTCGACTTTTTTAGACAAAGTATTGTAGAAATACGAAAACAATTAATACTGATGGTCTCATAATAAGGACCAGAATATCTCTAACACGTAGATTCAAAGGCCTACACGTTAGAGGTAGCCGCCCGGAGAATCATAATTGCATCGTTGTCTAATTTTGCAAATATACTCAAAAAGAAAGGCAGCACTGCGTCAGAATACAGTACAATTAGACAAGTTTAAAAATGTCTTAAGTATACAATTAAGGATCAAATCCACTTCACGGAAATGCAGTAATCATACCTCCTGTTAAAAGCCTTGACCGTGTACGTTCACGCCAATTTCTAGATGTTTCACGCATCGTAAATTACTTTAAGTTTGATGTTTGTTAATTACACCTGGAATCCACTAGGATTTTAACTCAGTTGGCAACAAGTGCGAGTGCTATGAGTGTCTTGACTCTGGTAAAATGTGGTTTTCGTGTTTGGATACAACACACAAAGGGCAGTTTTGAAAAGCGATGGTTTTCTAGATCAAGATGTCTGACATAAGAGAGAAATGCAATGAAGACATCGGGTATTCATAACACATCTGTTGGTTCGTTCAAAATATTGATATTCTTACTTAGAAATCGTATTCATTGGTTTATTCATTTTATTTTGCACAGAGATAGGTTTTAAACAGGAGTGTGAAAAATACATTTTCTTTCTAAGAAAAGTCATAAATGTTTTGAGTAAAGTCTTGGACGTGATTCTGCGGATGGCAAGATGTGGGTAGTATTATATGGATTTTATTTTCTTCGAGCTTTCCAAGCAATAAAACAAAAAATGAAATGGACGTCTATTTCTTCATGTCTGCCGCGTTTTAAACCAAATAGTGTGGAGTGACGTCACGCTAGCCGTACCACGGTCCACGACCCATTCTGATCAATAAAAACTTATTAAAAAGTTCGCCATGCGTGTTTCGTTACACAGCACACGGTTCCGTATATTTAGCTGCATTGTTTCAAATTTAATTAGAAAATAGTAAGAAATATGTTCTACATAGAATATCCAAGAGGCATGGCATTACCGAATATCGCTGATTTCATTATTTAAATGTTCTCTCTATTGCTTCTTACATCAGCGCCTAAAACCAATTATTTGTCATTTGATAGAGCATTGTTTTTCGTGGCGTGACTGCCTCGGTGGCGGAGTTGTACTACGGTACGATTGGAAAGCTGAGGTCGCGGGTTCGAATCCCGGGTCGGGCAAAGTGATATTGGATTTTTCTATTCATTATCAGTCCGCAGTCAGGAATTTGTGCCCGATATGGCCATAGGCTCGCCCGCTATGTGATAGCGTGGGACGGAAAATACAAGGCGTAACGTGTGTGTCCTCTCTCCTACCCCTCTGCGTCTCCTCTCTCTCTCTGTGTCTCCTCTGCCTACCCCTTCCGGGAAAAAGGCGTGAGTTTATGTATGTATGTATGTATGTATGTTTAAGCTTCTTGAATATTTAAAATCTACGATAAATTCATTAGGTTAAAGTTACTGTTGGATCCTTTCTCGATCATTAGGGATTGCGAAACAGATTTGGCAATTAAATTGTAAGGAGGTATACTTGGACAACATGTTATATTCTAACACGGCGTGTAAAGACGACTGCTTCCTTCCTCGCAGTTAGTATGGGCAAAAGAAGTGCTATCTAAAATTCATTTCGCACTAAATAAACTCCCATCATTGGGTTGCATTACCTTGGTTTGAGTGTCGCATATGCCATCATTATAACTCCTAGTGCCATGAGACGTATTGGACGTGGGCCCTCAGAAGCCCTATCTACATTGACGATCTGTTTACATCGATACTAATGATGCGAAGGCGGGAAACGAAGTGCATAGTCCCAGGAATATACCATGAACCATTGTTGATATATTTCATGAGAATGCACTGCCCATGAACATAGGTTACCTGAGATCGCTCCTTATTTAAATTACTTAATAGGTCCTACCTTTCTTCTGGTGTATAGGACGGAATCGTAATCTAACTTGCGAGCCAGCATCGACATTAGCACGCATTTTACTTACACCGGGCATTTAAGCTTGCCGAATCTCTGGGAATGTTTAAATTGTGTTTATCCTGCAAAAAAACTGATACCAAGTAAAATTCATCGAATGAAAGATATTACTTTCCATTCCGTTACAATTGCTGAAAACTTTTGGAGTGCCCATTAAATCTATGTATTCGATATGGAAATTTTATCAGACGATAAAAAGTTGAAGCCTTCTCTATCTATTTTACCTGCATCATCAACGATAGCAAACGCACTACTATTTCCCGCGTGTTGTGGATATTCATTGACAGCGGTAATAATCTTTTAAGTGTTTAGGTACGAAATATACAACAAGAAACACACATCTAGGAAACTAGCTAATTTGAAAAAAGTAAACGTAAATACTTGATTGGCTGTGCAGGAAATATCCCATACAGCCAATAATGTCTTAACAGGACAAAGGGGCGACCTGAATATGAACTTATAGCATTTAACTGTTGTAGTGTTGTGCTGATATTCACATTATTATATTTCAATAATTAAAGATGATCTTGGATGTCTCTTTATAGTACATCGATTTGTCGTCATTGCGATAGTTAGAAGTGCATCAAATAGACCAACACTTGGGAAGCATTATGTTGCCGAAGTGATTAGGTTGTTACTATTATGCTGTGCGTTGGACTTAGTAATATTTGTTGATAAATAAATGATCAGGTCTAAAATACAAATTGATACGTACAGCTGAATTCTGTTTCTGAAACTGCTAGCACTATTAATGAGCTTCGTTGGATAAAGCTTTTTGTTCTCTTTCTCCCTCTTACTCTATATCTAGCCATTACCTATTAGGTATATGGTGAATGGCTTAACCGTGCTGTCTTTTTTCTAGTTTACTCTGTTTGTGACATCTTCTATTATCTCCAGCAATCAGCATACCACCGATATCTTTGGTTTTGTTTCTTTGAATGCACTGATAATGAAAAGATCTTTACATGTATAACCGTTGTAAAAAGATTGCCGCCACTAGGTGGTCTTTTCCCTGAATCTTTGGTTGTAAGCGACAGAAGACGGTGTTTCTTGGATGGCTGTTATATGTAAGTCCTACTGGAGATAACTTATTCGAAAAAAAAGAAAACATTTCAGCTAAAATAATAAAAAAATAACTCAAATGTTTACATCCGAAGATAAAAGATTATTAACTGAATGTTCACTTAGTACTAATTTTCTCGGTGGCAAGGCAAATTAGAAAAATAGTTCAACAGTTTAAGTTTTGCTATGGATTTTTTTGTGGAAAATTATTTAGAAAAAAATAAATTCAAGGAACTTCTTATCTACCACCATCTTTGCCTTACACAACTAAATAAAAAATTTCAGTTACAAAACGTGAGGGACAGGCAGTCGTCCCGAATTATGCGCCGGACTATATTGTTTAAAAGGTCATTGGATTCTGCTCCCAATTGTGCACTCCCCCTCATTGTGGCAACTTTAACGCACACTGCAACCCAGCCTCCCGTTGGTTGTACGCCGGAGTTGCTTCCACGCTTCCATTAGCGTTGATTTATTCCGATGTATTAAACATTGTATTATTGGATTGTGTAAAATGGCAAGTTATCGCTATGGCGGCAGTTGTTATGATTGTTTTTGGTGAGTTCTTTTCGTTTTTATTTATCTTCAGTGAGTCAGTCGCTTTTTTATTTTCTTTTATTACTTTATATGTGTTTTTTGACTGCTTTTGTTTCGGTTTTTCTTTTGTTTGTTTTCGTTTTGTTTTGTTTTTTGTTAGTGAATATTTCTTTCTTCTATCACTGTTGATAAATAGTGTTTCATTGTAAGTTAATTATTTCACACTTTCGTTCTCTGACCTGCAGTTCATTGTTTTGAAATTTTTCTGGATAATTTTCAAGATATTTTTTAACCATTTTAGTATGTAATTTTTCCGGCACTGATTGCCTGTTTTTCACCTCATTTTCTCAGGAAATTACCGCGATATTAACACATGTCGCTATCCGAGCGTTGTTTCCAATGCCGTTATTTTTAAATTTGAATGCGTCTTTTCGCCATTTTCTATATGCTTGTCTTTCAACTTATGTCCCACATATTTTCGGTGCGTTTAAACTTAGTAAATATGTTGTTAAAATTGCGACAGTTGGTATTCTGTGTAAAAATATTCTTTCACTTAAAATCACCTTAATGCGAACTTCAGAATTATGCTGCCTTGATACGGTCAATATCGTAATTAAATAACGTTTGAAGTACGATAAAATCACGAAGAAATCAGAATTTCAGAAGAAAATCATCTAGATTTTTCCAAAACCCTCTAAAACCGGTAAAGTCTGGTTCGCACTGAACCCTGTTACGATAAATCTTACTTTAAATGGTCCAGAGTTGGTGACGTTCATTTGTCGCTCCCGTATGGGCTATAACATGTCGTATTATGTAGTGTTAAAGTCCATTCTGCCTCGTGCAGATGGTTTAAATTGAGTTGTCGTTCAGTAATTGTAAAACGACGGTCTTCCCTTCACGTGCTTTAAGATTTTTACGTAAGATAACATTTTATTCGTCTTAAGATTTGCTGGAAGAACAGAACCTTTGATTAATAATACAGGTTCTGATTTTTTGGTGGAGGTGATAGGTTTCTCATATGACCTCTAATATGACTCTCATAAGACCGCCTGGGTAGGTAAATTCAAAACATAAATTAGAGACTGGTTCCAAAATTGGCGGGAATTGGCGGGACAGCATACCTAAGTACTAGAGCAGGTTTCTAATATAGAATAAATAAATTATTCCATAATGTAAAAAGAAGTGAATTCAACAAAACACAACAGATTGAGTATATTTAGACACTAAATCTCGTATTATTTTGTTTCGTTGAAAGCCCGTTATTATTTTTTTGTACTGGTGGTTTTAGTTCTGCTTAATAATTAATCCTTTTAAATAAATAAATAAATAAATACACCCAACAGTCACATACATAGTCCTGACCCCACACTAAGATCGAGTCTTGTGTCGGGGTATCAGAAGCTACGAGAGACTTTTCGGTCTCACAAACACCCAGACCCGAAACAAATACCTGTGGAGCACACAAATATTTGTTTCGGTGCGGGGATCGAACCCGCGGCCTCTCGTTTCACAGGCGGCGTCTAACTAACTGCGCCACGGAGGCTGTTTGAATCGATTGACAATATCTCTCATAAAATCAGAATCTCTAGATGGTTTATACATATGTAATCTGGTCACATCGAATACGGGGAGTGTAAACATAGTTTAGTCAACTTGGTGTCTACGACACAGGATGATTAGGAAGAGCTCCACCATTATGGGATGCAACACAAACGGTATTACATAGGTAATGCAAGAAAGTGTCGCACCTAGCATTGTTACATATGTAGGCTGATGTAGGTAAATTTATAAGATGCGCAATTCACAATTGATAACATCTAAAGGTACACTCATATTTCTTCCTCGTGTACGGAAGTAAGCAAGAATTTCTGCAGGCTGATTGTGTTATGTAAGAGGATGCATGATATTGTATTTAGCGACCATGGCCGAGTTACCACCAGTTAAGTGGGAAGGGAAATGATCTGACGCCATGATTCTCAATTCAGTTCTAGCTGTATCTAGTTCTTTCTAGAGCCACGCGGCGCTCGCCTTACGTCAATCATCCTTGGGAGTGCTTATTTGTGGCTAACAGCTTCTAGACGGCAGAGAGACCAATTACATTCACATATATACCTAATGTAATCTAAAGAAACTACCACAAAGAGACGGAAAAAATAAATTAAAACAATTTTCTTTCCAGATCAGTCCTGATTGCTGCTACTGCCGAGTTCTGATGATTCAAGTCACGTGCCTTATACAAGAAAGAGATAACTGTGCGACTTTTGAAGCGTTGAAAGAGGGACAGCTATATTGGTTTCGACGTCGTCCGCTAGTGTATTAATGGAAATATTAGGAATCGTTGTGCCTGAGCCGGTAATGAAGATACGCGTCGCCATATTGAAGATTTACTGAGATTGGGATATTGTTTTACGGTGTACCTCCATTGTTTGTTAATGGTGAGTATTTCTTCTAAAACATATTATAACATTTAAATGTCCGTCCTGCCCTTAGAGTGTAAACGTATGCAGCTACAGTAAAGAAATCACAAGATTGCCTAAAATAAACATACATACATACATAAACTCACGCCTTTATCCCCGAAGAGGTAGGCAGAGGCGTCACTAGGACACCCACATTTCGCCCTGCATGTTCCGTCCCACGATGTGATAGGGGGCGAGCCTATCGCCATATCGGGCACAAATTACTGACTCCGGGCTGATAATGAATAGAAAAATCCAATATCACTTTGCCCGACCCGGGACTCGAACCCGAGACCTCAGCTTTGTAACCGTACCGTAATACAACTAGTAAGAATGCCATATTGCTTTTAAGTACCAATTCATGATTCAAGATTTGTCATCCTACTAAATAGAATTCTATCCAAAGACGGTGCATTGCTTTGGGAGAATTCTCAAAACAATCGCATATTAGTCATGCTGAAAATTGATTGTTCAAACACATAATTATTTGTTAAGGGTATGAGTCCGTTTAAACAAACTATGATATCATCAGGACCCCAGCGCCTCGTGCCAGCTTCACGTGTCGACAGTTGACATCCAATTGACTTCTGATGCTGATCGTTTGTGCACTAATGTCCGTTCACTTCCTTGATGAGTGTAGATTCTCTGCTGATAACCCTTGACGCGGTTTATTTATATTATCCTGTGAATATGAAGGCAATTAACGTCGAATTCCAGAATAAAATTAATAGACAGATACCTAGATCCAATATATATTCTTTCCTATATGTCTTGAGATATTCGTATCAGTTACAGGAATTTTAATTTAATGCTCTGGAACAGTCTTTATGAATCAGTGATGTGTTTCGTTACGAGATAGTTTCCCTGACCTTTTGTTTCCAAACCAGCCTCACTGTTCGCGCAACGGTGGCCGTCAATTGTCTTTAATTGGTTATTATTCGTTTGATTCTTTGTATTGACCAGAAAAGACTACAACATGCTATATTTTCTTTCAACAATCACATACTACAGAATTGACCCAGCATTTCGATCAGTAGAAAGTAAACCTTCCGAATTCATCTTCGTTTTCTACTTTGACCTATTTAATATGACTGCGTGCATGTTTGTTTAGGCATTTTCAAGTAGTTCCTATTTCTGATATCGCTTTAAGTTCTTTACTAGCTGATTACTGACGTATTATATAGAAGTTGTATCGTTTCTGTGTAACAGTATGATTTATCATAAATGTGAGTAGTGATCACGTCGTAAAGACTATCCTAAAAGAGAAGGAACAGAATAGGAAATCAGGGATAAACTAACTGATTTATTGCATCTTCGCGATAACATTCTATGTAGTTCTGAGAGCGCGGGTTCAAACACTACTTTGCGAGATTTTATGAAAAATTCAGCCACTTTAACAACTGAGCGCCGCATTATATTTAATTTAATTCACGTCTCTTTATACCTTTATCGAAAATTTAAAAACTTCCTTTTTAGTTTTGTTATAAAACTATTTATTTTTTATTGCAATGAATGGCGTGACGAGCGATTATTAACTTAGATTACGAAGATTACGAAGCAATGCTTTGCATTCCATTGCGTTCACCATCCTGAGACATAAGATGTTAAGTCTCAAGATGTGCGGTAGTTACTCTGGCTACAATGTCCTTCAAACCGGAACACAACAGTGCATTTACACTGCTGTTCAGCGGGAGAAATAGACATTGCGGTGGTACCTTCCCAGGCGGACTCTCACATACGAGAGTATAGTTAACTACGACTACCAATAGTGTCCTACAAGTTACAGTCCACACCAAGTTTTCAGCACGTAAATTCGCAAATATCAAGGCGTCGTTTAATTGCGTCCAATAAATATCAATTAAACATTGTGGCCGGACTACACGCGTGTTCATTACTAATGATTGCCTCTAATTGCCACGAAGTTCTTGGGGCCCTCAGATAAGTGCCCGTTGGATTAACCATAACATTTGGTGTTGCTATATCAATTTTAGGCCTCTATAATTTTTTGAGAGACACTGTTCATTCTCAAATAAGTGCGAGATTCTTCGGTGCTGTTCATTATTATCCATTCAACAACAACCACGAAACCAATGTTGAGGATTCCAATATCTAACCCTTCACTGTTATAGAAAGTTTCCTTCCCCATTAGTGATACAATTACGAAGTTATTATAGAGCGTGATGCGGGGCAAATGTGATTTGTTCAAGAGCCAGAAGATTTGGCAATGCGGAGTCTTGGATGAAAACAAGTCCTTAGGAGAAATCAGACATTTTTAAGACTTTTGCGTATAAAATTATTTTACAGGAATCTTATTGCTACAAGTTCTTAAGCATTATTAACATTTCCAATTGCGTAGGTTCTTTTAGGTTTATTGCCTTTTTGTATAAAATCATTGCTTGCTTTACTTTATGGCTACTCAATACTCGTATGTATTCTTATTTAGGAATATTACTTTAAATTCATAATTTTCTAATCGTTATAAGTTATTAGGATACCTTACCTGTCATCTTTACCAAAGTTGTAGAGCCTCAAAGTAGCTACCTTGGACTGCTGTATCTATGGACCGGCATGCCTATAGTGGTACCATTTCACTCACAGAAAACCGCTTTGTTGTTTTTTCGGTGAACGGGATTTTCAGAAGCTCAACCTTTTCTCTTCCTCTTCTTGTTTTCCCTTTCGTTTTGTGAGATCTGTAACATAAATACGACCTAAATTTTAAGGAGCTGCGCTAATCACATACCATTAGGAATGGAGGAGTTTTGCTAAGAGAGCTAATCTGACAACCATCGCCTATAAACACAATAACTGAACTATAATTGCTCTGGCAGCTTTTGAAGATGAAGGTTGTAAGAGGTGAGGGCAGGTGTTTATAGTTATTGAGTCTCCTGTCATTCTGGTTTTCTGTGCGACAACTGTAATGCCCCGGTCAAAGGGCGCAGGTTCTTGAATGGGAAAGCCATTGGCATGCCCATGGTTTCTATCATATTATGTACGTAATTTGTACTCAGGTTGCTATTAAAGAAATTTGGTTGCCAGGTGGTATAAATTGCCTTTTGATAAAAAATATGATCATTGACAAGATAAATGACAAAAATCTCATTTTATATTTATATTAAAATTTAGTAAAGCTCTCAGACTACAACATTATTTATGCGCCTTGATGGCAGTCAGCTGGGTTGGCACTACCATCTGCAAGAAAAAAATAAATGTCTAATAAACTTTTTTATGGCGTTTAGTCTTATTTACCTTCTTCTTACTTTTTGGTTGAAAGGTTAAAAATGCATCTAAACTTTGCCCTATTTTAGTCATTTTTCATTTTTCAATTGAGGACTTCGCGTACTTATATCGAAACCATTTACAATTGATTATAGATGATAGATAAAGAGTTGTCAAAAATCTTAAAAAAAAAATCCTGGGCCACTTATTACACTGGATTTTCGTCTCTACCTTATTTCTCGAGGTTTGTTGTGTTTTTTTGTTTCTCATGTAGCTTAAATTGCTGTAATGGTGTGCAGTAGCATCCCTTTCATTTTCAGGCACTTTGTTAGTCAAAGTTATTTTCTCTCAAACATAAATTGCCTGAAGAATCTCTCGAATGTCTCCATCTTTTACACCACTTTCCACGTCGTATTGTTGTATTCGGTTGATTTGAATAATGGCGTCACTTAACTCCTCGCGCCAAATGCCAAATGTCCCTTACATAACAAATGTAAGGGACATTTGGCATTTGGCGCGGACATGCAAAATGACATCTTTTATATTGCAATATTGTTCAATAAAGTACGCCTCTTATTATTAAATGTTAGATGAATTTATTAGCTATTGACTGCGATGCATGTGGCTCGTCATGAGAGCTTGATTGAATGTTTCCTAACTCTTCTTATAATAAAAAAAACATTTCTGGAAATTACGAGTAAAATATTGTAAAAGATTACTAACCAGATTTTTTTTTAGCATATCATTGCCTCTTTTTTCTTACTAACCAGAAAAAACGGCTAATCAAAATATCAGCCGCCAATTTTGGCGGTGGTTATTGCAGTTCCGAAAATCTGTAAGTTCCATCTTAATTCGAAAACTCAAAGACAGGGTAATAATATAATTATCGAAATCTGTAAGGAGAGTGAAATAATAACAAATTAAATTGTTCTTGTTAAATTATCATGCCAGTAATAAGGGCTGTAAAAAATATTTGTTTCTAAAAAGTGTGTTTTATTTTGTAGGATTTTTTTGGTGTGGCTTTTTTATTTTAAAAAAATTCTACGTTAAGTTAGGTATATCGAATTATGTCTTCAAATATTTGAATATCAAATTCAGCAACCATACATTGCTACATATTTATCGCTGCTGTTGCTACAAAATTGTAAAGGATTTCTACTGGTATAAAATGATTTTACCAAACCTGATTGGAAAAATATGATCTGACCATTAACCGCATTTACCAACACTGGACAAACATGCAGAACCTCACTTAAAAGCGGACAGTACCCAAAGAGTGAACATCTTGACCCGTCGATTGTGTGACCCTGCGTCAGGCAAGTGGTCCCAATTCCCGACATCCACACGACGCTCCGTCCCACAACGCTATTGGTCGGTGAATTAATGACAATATTGCGTACTTATGCATTTGACCGTCTCACTGTTATCAATTTAGCAATAGACGTCGCTCGTTGTACGTTGGTCGCGGGTATTTTTTCTTTTGGAGATTTTTCAAGTTTTTTAAAATTGGAACGTTAAGTGCCGCGATCTGATTGGTCAGTCGACTTGCACCCGCGCAATGGTCGATTGACAGAGGATGTATTTGAAAGACTTGGACGGAAGGATCATGCCGGTTCCGATGTGGTTGTTCGCCAATATGGCCGCGTTGCTACAATGGTGCTAGTTTGAACGTTTTCGTTTTAAATGTGATTCGTGTGTTGCTAGGGACTCGTATTGAAGGTGAGAACGGTGTTTGTGTCGTGTACAACGCAAATGCTTTACTATCTTGCTTTGTGGATTTTCGACGGTAGATTCTTAAAATTTTCCCGCTGCTTGTTCCTGTCAAGGCTAAGAGCTTTTGGGCAATCTTCCTTGTGTTTGCATATTTTTAAATTTTGCTTAAACAAAATCTTATTGATTAAAAGATCATAAGGTTTTTAAAATAAGCGGAATGTTACAAGATTTTGTTTAAACGAAATTAAGAACAAATTAGTCAATAGTATTTATTGCCTTAAATTATGTAAAATCACTGATTAGTGTTTTGTAGTTAATGTTTTTGTCCAAGAAGTAAATAATACTTATACTTGGGTTTTATATATTGTTGCGATGAACGTACCTTAGATCTTAATATAATATCAGCAAAACAATTAAAAAACAAAAATATTTTGTACCACAGATAAATAATTTTAATCTCTGATTTAATTATTTCACTTCTTGGATGCGGTTTTTGTGATTTACATGTTCAACCAGTTGTTATAGAAATACCCAATACAAAGTCATTATTTGATTCAAACATTATTTTAACAAAAATATTACTTTGGAATCATCTCTAACGAGCTTTTAACGCGATTGCAATTTTTTTACAAACGGGACATAAATATGATAAAATTTCGAATTGTGCTGACAAACATCGTGAAAATCGAAAGGTGGTGAAGGGATGAGCCTATACACTATAGAGAAAATTTTTATGTTTCTATACGGATTTCTTACAATTTAAATGTGAAAAGAAATCGAGCTCCAAAAAAAAATATACCAAAAAAAAACTACTGGCAGCTAAAACGCTCATATAACGAAACCCTATTCCTAATCACCTCTTGTAAGTTGTGCCCGGTACATATTTCTTGACAGTTATTTGTTGCCATAAACTGTGACGTCATATTTAGTTTCTGTAAATGTTGTTTGTTATCTGTGAATTTCCCGCTTATATTATCCATTTTCCAATGTTTATCCTATAACAGTTCCTAACATTTCCTATGTATTTATCTAAATTCTAAGCCAATGTTTTGAATACTGATATAAAACAATTATTTTATTTTATAATGTGTTGAGGATATTTCTATTCTTTTTATAATTAATTTGGTCTTTATGTTAGGATCGTAGTATAGATAAATCAAATTTACGACATACGTAAAGTCATATGCCAAAACAGTCTGCAAATAAATTAACTGATAGGAAAACCCAGAGAGATTTTAGATACCAGGTTGATAAAAACGCACATACTCATTCATATCTATATTTGGTGGTAAATACATAGTTTTTCTAAAATAATAATGTACATCCTTTATTTTTAAGATGCAGTGGTACGAAAGGGTTTGAAATATTATTTTAGCAAAAACGATGTATTTACCATCCAAACACGATGATACTTCAAAAAATCCAAAAAATTTCGTTGCTTTTTTGTGAAATTTTAGTTGCATTGAGTCTGTAGTCACTATAACTACCACCTGGCTTCGTTTTCGGTTGCAGTCTGGATACTGCAGGTTAATAGTAAGATTAACTACAGTCAAAGAATAAGTATGCCAAAGGCTCCTGTTTAATGTTATGGACCCAATTTTTTCCCGCAAAATATCAAATACATGTTTTTTTATTTTAATAATCATTTTTGAAAATCAAAAGTTGAAGTATATTTTATAGGTATATATGTAACTTGTTTAATGCTTTAGGATTTTTATACTGTAACCCTTTGCCTGCGTCTACAACTTCGATCAATTTTGAAATCGATGTTCTGACCGATTTATTTTTGGCTGAAGTCGAAGCTTCTATCGTCTAGTAATTTTTGGATTTAAAAATAATTGGGTCCAGCATGTTTAAACATTTAAGCCATGATAAGAGTTGTCTTAAAGATAACCATTTTTTTTCATGACTCATTGTTATTTTATTGAGAAAGTAATTAAGATGTTATCAACATCTACTAAAATTATCTCAAAATCGTCAAAACATAAATTAATCTATACATATAATAAACTTGTAATCGATCTATGTCTGTACATACGTATATACACATGTACATACATATACACGTATAGGTATATATAACGGATTTCGATGAAATTTGGTATGGCGGTAGCTGACACCCTGGATTAACTTAGGCTACTTTATATCCCGAAAAAAATGTTGTTCCCGTGGGATGAGGAAGGAATTCCGATATACTTATTACTTTTTTATACTCAAAGGTATGGGATGGGACTGTATTACATGCTTTGAGTAAGAATGAGACTGGACGGGCGGGATATTACTGAACGAGATGGGCAATTCCAAATAAAGTTAATTTCAAATAAAGTAAATCACGCATACGAAGTATGCGGGCAGAAGCTAGTATTGCATAAAATCCTTTTATCGTTTAGGGTACACGTGCCCGAATAACAATATTATAATCCTGGAAATTCCGTCCATTACATGTAAATTATACTAGTATTAATCGATAAAAGAGATCCGTATCTTCCAAAATTCAAAGTTATCTTAATCCATACCAAGACAATGAATTGATGGAAAGCGATTCATCGCCGATTAATATCCATCACTTCAGAGAACCTGTCACTTGTAAAGTCTTTAAAAGTGGATGATGGAAGATATGGGGTTGGGGAAGTAAATGAATTATTAGGCGTCTGGTAAATTCGATGCATATTTTAATACCGGCTACTAATAAACTACAATGCACCTAATGGTAAAAGCAATGGAATCCAAATAACGTCCATTGGCAGGAGATGGTTATACGTATGACAGCCTCCGTGGCGCAATTGGTTAGACGCTGGCTGTGAACAAGAGGCCGTGGGTTCGATCCGCACCGAAACATTTATTTTTTGTGTGATCCACAGGTATTTGTTTCGGGTCTAGGTGTTTGTGAGACCGAAAAAGTCTCGTAGTTTCTTCTTGCAAGCTTTTCGCTTTATCCATAGCTGTGTAGTTCAGCAGTAAATGATTCTTTATAACAAAATCTGGGTCATAATGTATTGGGCGAGGACATTGTACAATGTGCAATATACTTCTGTGGCATAATAAATTGAGTTTAATTTGTACCTATACCTTTCAGTACTCTGAGGGACCGTTAAGTGACCATGATCTGATATTACTGTTTACAGTGTAAATATATACCTACCAATCGTAAATGCCTTTTCTTTTTCTCCTGTCGATGTGCAGAGAACATTATTTTTATCATCCGATACTCTCCAGTTTATTTACTTTACTTTATGTATAGAAAGTCATAGAACATAAGAATGTTTAAGTATAAGACAAAAAGAAGAAGTATCGTCGTCCAATGACAACATAGGCTATTAGTATTATAAATTCGAAATGCATCGCGCTAGCGAACTTTGAATAAAGATCGACATGAACACTGAATTCAGAGTACTATACTCTTGCAGGCATTTTAGACTTTATTCTTACGTAGTTGATTCCTCACGTCTAAGCTTCCAGTAAGTTTTTATTTTCACCATTTCCTTCAAAGCATAGATTTTCTTGCTAAACAAAAATGACATTGCGTCTGATGGCTGCCTACCTGGAGGAGTGTTTAGGAGACTGCGAAAGGGGATAATGTGAAAAAGTTCTAGTTTTGTACAATATCTCCTGAAACCCAGCCAGTAGTTACAAGGTACTGCGGCTGCCATGTTTGTTAGTGAGCGCATTCATTTTGTAATCTTGTCAATTACGGGGGCCGCTGTGGGAAGTCTGAACGCCTACAAAGGGCAAAGTTCTAATTCTTGCCTGTTTATACTGTACGTACATTTTGTTTAAGAATAGTTCGCTTTTTAAATTACGGGAATACTAAAGGGTTATTCAGCTTGAAGCCAGGACTATAAATGTGTTTGCTTTTGTTTGAGAAATTATGGGAGATATTGATGAAGTTTAGATGGAAGGTCAGAAGTAGTTTGTCTGAACTCTGGTTGAATCAAAGCCTTAAACAGTTTAGGTATTGTACACGTAGCCTACTAGTACGTCAATCGGGCGAAGGATGGTACCTAACTAGCCATTTTTTTACCGAGAATAAAGGTCACTATTGCACCATTTTAGAACTTCCACCTTTGTGATGATGTTACGGCTGGTATGGTTACCAATCTGCTACGCCACGTCGTGCCAGTAACAGATGGAAACACCTCGAAATTTTCGTTTCCTTCGCGCCTTTTGAAGGTGGATCGGGATATCCCATACTAAAAATAATCCTTGATTTTTCTTTATGATATAGCTTTATAGGTTTTATTTAAAGAATAATTATTGTCTATCGCCTATCAGTTCTCCAACTAGTAATTATATAGTCTATGCAGGCCACGCAGGGTATCCTATGTCCGTCTCGTGTTACACTCAACGAAGCGTGCTGAGCTATTTGGTTCGATTGTCGGTGTGCATCGTGTTCTCGTGCACTGTGCTCCGTGCCTTGTGGTCTAGGTTAAGGCATTCTGACGTCATCGATCAGCTTGAATATTGGGGAGTGGTAAGGAATCATGCTACATTAAAATTATTTCATAAATGCGTGAATCCAAGGCTTCATCCGGTAGCGGGAGACAGAGATTAAAGATTGCCAAGTCTCACGGTCGTACCTCATGCCCCTTCATTAATCTCTTCAGGCTTTGCCTGTGTCTTTGTTACCGTGGTGTTATCTCGGTGCCAGGTTCCGTTTTCTTGCTTATAAACTTCTACGTCGTCTGATCTTTAAAATCCTTAGCTGTTGTGCATGTTTGTCTTTCATGCATTTGTGCATCTTCGATTCAATTGAGCTTATACCTTGAAAGTCGTTATCATTAACTGATTGCGGGTCGAAATAAATGGGCAAAATAACTGGAAACCCAGTAAAAATAACAAAATGACAGATATTTTTATCAGAAATATAATTAAAAGTTATCAGTAGGATAAACGAAAAAAAGCGTAATAATTATGCAAATATCAAGTTTTTGAATCAACAATAAGTGTCGTCCAAATTCATCTAATTTTACAGGAAATTACGTAATTTCTAGACTAATGCAATGTATGAATAAAATACTCAGAGTTTTATTTCTTTGTACCAGACTAGACTAAACTCGCTGAAGTTAATTGAATTGTAATTCCTTTTTGTTCTAGACAATAATTAGTAGAGATTCACTAGATTCTTCTGCACAGACACCGCAACGATAAGACTATTACTATTAACATTATAGATTTATATTCCGATGCATAAATTGAATTAGATGTATATCTATTTTCAGGAGCCGTAGTACCACGCCAACGCCGTCGACGGCCGCAAGCCAAACAAAGCAGAATCGACAATATCGGTTCACTGGCCAACAACCGTACCCCATGGAGACCATTCTCAACTGCCAACGAACGTATTTCATCGGCAACCGTTTCACCAACAAGATCTTCCCTGGATTGGTCCCGCACATACAGTACCACCTCTGTCGGTCCAACGCAAACATGCTACTGAAGATAGAGAACGAACTACTCCAGAGCCACCGCCAGCGAGAGACCACCGGCATCAAAAAGTTATACAACTCGTTCTTCGTCTTGTTTTAACCGACTCGCGCAGACAGTGTCACAGTTCATTCATCATCCATCAATCATTCAGTGACTTTAGTGTTGTGCGGGCGGCATGGCCCGAGTGTAATGGAATATCATAGCGAAGACAGAGACTATTTTATTATGCATGAGGGTAGAAAGGAGGATTTCGCTTGGGAATCGTCAGTGAGGCTCATGGTGGGCAGGGAGGAGGAATTCGGGATGTACTTGGAGGAGCGCGAGGGCAGGAAGCGGAAGTGGCAGGGGGAGAAGACGATGCGACGGGACGGCAGCGAGGAGAAGGAGCAGAGGAAGATGCCGCCCAAAAAGATCATGGGTGAGTGACTTATTTCTTTTATTTTTCTTTTAAAAATAGAACTATAAAAATAGAATAGATGTGAACAGCTATTTTGATAGATATTAACTTTAATATCTAGTTATTTTCTAAAATTAAATCGATTAACCTTAAGGTAGTCGCAAAATTTAAATATACTCTCAAACGCACCCAGCGTTGAGTAAAACCCTGAGAGTCTGAGTCACAAAATACCTAGACCTCAAATAATATAGACACATCAACATTTGTTCAACTATTGAATCCGTCCCTACCCGCAACTAAAAACTAAAATATTTAAAAAAGTAATATTTTAAACATCACCCAAAGTCTATTTGATGGTTCGCTTTATCTAAATACTAGCGAACAATCACATCGTCGACGTCAAATGTTTACATTGGCCGGCCAATCGTCTCGGCGTTGCGCACAGATCATGCGTTCACACAGAACCAGCACGTGTTCAGAGTCCACCGACAATTGTTACTAATGTAGTGTAAATATACGAACATTATGTATTAGAATAGGTAATATTATTAGTTACATCGGTTGCTGTAACGGTGAGGGGAATATCGTGAAGAAACTGGTATATGTATTGCCCTCCAGAAGAATTTTGAAGGCTACCACGGCGGTAATGTGGCGTGGTAATTAAAAATTCATCCTTCTGAAAGGATTGATGTCAGGTTAGAAAATTATAAGTCAAGTCGGTCTGCAAAATGTTTCTAAAGACATTTCCGACGACCCTATGTAAGGGTGAGAAAAGGACAGGCAGAGGGCCAACTAGACCAGGCACCGTACAGCACCGAGGATGGTGAGCAGTCAATATCTCTTACACTAATTTCCTCAATGAAGATGTCCGAGGCACTGATGGTTAAGATAGCGGCTGTGAAACGAGATACACGAGTGTATGATCCACAAGTATTTCTTGCGGGTTTGCTTGCCAACGAAAATCTCTTTGATACCCACGATAGAAGCACGTAGCCAAAAAGATAAACAAAAAAATGTGTGTGTGTATTAAGTGTACACACGTAAGAAGTGAAACTTCTTTATGACATCATTTTTCGAAAAATGATCTACTATTTACAAATTTACAGAATTGGTAAAATAAAGCTAAATTAAATAAAGTTTAAGTTTAGGAGGGGGGAAATTTTTGAGGGTATTTGGGATTTCTATCGGGGCCAATTTGTAGCCCTCACCGAGACGGTTCCGAGGATACCAAGCTCGGTGGGTCCACGACCTTTATTGGCCGAGATAGGTTTAGGGGGGGTGAGGTAAAAATTTTAGGTGGGGGTAGGGGCGGGGGGGGTTAGGTTTCGTGGGGGGGGCTATTGGGCACCTTAAAATATTTTTGGGTGGGGAAAGTTGTGGAGGGGGAATTCGGGAATTCTGTTGGGGCAGGATTGTAGCTCTCACCGAGCCGGTTCCAATGAACCCAAGGTCGGTGGGTCTACGATGGATAATGCCGGAGATATGAGTAGGGGGGGTGAGGTAAAATTTTTAGGGTGGGGGTAAGCGGGGGGGGGGGGGAGGTTTCGTGGGGAGGCTATTGGGTACTGTTTTGGATTTAGGGTGGGGGAAAGCCAGAGGGGGGGTAAGGATCAAATTACAAAAAAGTGGGTGGGTCTTAAAATTTTGGGTGGGGCTTGGAAACGGTTGGGGGTGTGGCTTACTGAAGTGGGTACTAATTTACTAAATAAAAAAAGATGGCGCGTAACGGAAGAATGTGACGCGTAACGAAAAATTTTTTCCAACCCCGATAAAGAAGTTTCACTTCAATTAAGTATTGATCAACAGTTTCAGCACCCCTGTAATGCCCAGTGCAATATGACGTCACATTGATTTTTTTTTTATCGAAAACTGGAAAAAATAATCTCGAATCGGTCTGATATTGTCATCATTAGTATCTTTCGACTTGCTCGTTATCTTGAGAAATGTTTAGCCGTCTCAATTTTATGTAATATGATAACGGGGCAATTTAATTAGAATGTGATAACACGATAAGTTTGAACGTTTCTAGACAAAATAAACATGTATCAAATGTTTCAATAGTACCTTTACCGAAAACAATACACTATCATTATTTTTATTTACAGGATGTGAAATCTTGATACTTCCCCAAGGGTTTTCACAGAGACCTGTTGGGAACTGAACAAATAGATGAAAAACTGTTAATTAAAATTAATTCAATTAAAAACAGTTACGAACAATTTTCGATAGGCAAGCCAACATAGGCATGTTTGTCAATCAATAATATTTGATATAAAATATATCTCATCTGGTTATCAAATGGTTGAAGGTGGATCTTCACCGGCTCTTAGACTAATTGAGCATACGGCAATGTCACTCACTGAACGATAGTGACAACGAAGCGTCATAGTCACGTCGATTTTTTGTAAGACAGTGGCACCGTTCTATTCATTCAGTCATGACTGACAAAAGCGTGGCTCTACCACTTTTGGGTGGACGTCTGTTTACGTTCTATCGCCATTTCGATTACAAATTCCTATTGGGCTAACATAACAGTCACAGGCATAAACTCTAAGATAAAGCAGGGGAGACCCCTGTCCAGAAATAATCCGTATATTCGGTGATACAGTTTGAATTGTTTATTATTGTGTGAACTGTCAAAGATAATGTATCACTATATTTTGTTGACTCGAGCAGTAGTAGCAAGCGTGACTGTGTTAATGATTTTCATTAAAAATGTTTTGTTTTTCACAAAAAATACGTAAGATAAACTAATAGCTTCCACTTGATTGTAAGATAACATCAAATATCATTCTAGCATGATCCTTTTGCGTGGGCTCGGAATGATTTTTTACAATCGGCTAATACATTGTAAATTGTTTTATTTGGCATGCCAATAGTCTCATGTACACAAATATGTAAGTCTAGTAGATAGTAGTATGTTTACAACTGAGAGACATTAAAGGCCAAAAATATATATCTATCAGAAATTTGCTTTAATAAGGACTTAATTGAAGAAAATAATGAAATATTGTTTTTCAATGTTTGGGCAATTTTTTATTTAGATTTCCAAAGATATGTAGTAGTTTCATTTTTATATTTTTATCATCAAAAAGCTGTACAGCTATTTCATAGAAATCCGACTTGATATTACAGCTTTGCTATCGAGTTCCGCTTGTTCAGAGACTATTCGGCTTCAGTGCTCGATATTTCTAAAATGATTAATATAATCGATCCTCGCTTACAAGTATTCCAGTAGCGGGTCTGAAGACTCATTAGTCTTTGACCATTGCACACAGGGTTTCGTAAAGAAATGTCCGCTGTAAGCACGTATCCGCGAGTATGCATCACTCTATCTAGTTCACATCTAGGCGATACCGTGCCTTATCACATCACAACATAGTGTAAGACGCAACGTCGACTAAAACTAAGATCTGAAACAAATGTGAATCAGACAGTTATTAGGCCGCGAGGCTTAATTTTATCAAAGAAGATACGAGACTAGTGATGATAAAACTGAGGAGGTTGAAGACCGGGCTAAGTGACAGACTGATTCTTGCACCAGCCGGAATAACACTCAGTAATAGTCTAATCTTGCTTATCAAACCTCTGAGAGCCATAAACTCCTTAGGCACAAACCGGCGCATACGCACCGTTATCACACGTCTAGTCTGGCCGATGCCATGCCGTGGCCGGCCACTTATCACCCAGTACAGTAAACAGCAGTCGACAGTGTGGAGCGCAGCCCTGTCACGGCGTGACGCGTGCTATCGTCTTTATTGTTTACGTTATATTTCGCGTTCCCGTCCCGCGCGCCACCCGCGTGGACGCCGCGTCTGTGATTGATTTTGTGTTGTTATGCGTTCCAGTACATCCTGTTTTGTAATGGTTTGTTTATATTGTCTTGTCCGGGATAGGTTCATTCAAGAAAGTTAATATTTAGTTAATTAAATACCTTACTGTCAGTCTTGACCCGAGATTACGATACAAGTGTTGTGTCATGAGTATCAGAAACTAGTACAGATTTTTCTCTTCCACACATATCACTGTATCCCTCTATGACGATACACAGAGGTGCATTTTTACACCTAATACAATAATAGAAATTAAGATTGTACAAAGTCGCTGGATGGAGGATATTTTTTATTGGTCACTGTGATTAGAGATTATTGGTCAAAATAATCACCATTTCATATTTGACTCCTGGCAAATCATGTATTTTTTGCGTTGAATCGCAAGACGAGCGTGCCGTTCGCCTGATGGTTAACGATACGACCGCTCATGGACAGTAGCAAAACCAAACAACACCATGAATTACAAAGCAATGCTTGGCGTTCCACTGCGCTCGCAATCCCGAGACAAACGATGTTAAGCCTCATTAAATCCAATAGTTACTCTGGCTACAGTGACCTTTAAACCGGGACACAACAGTGTATTCACACTGCTGTTTGAGGGAAGAAATAGACATTGCGGTGGTACCTACCCAGATGGCATCACACATATGAGAGGCCTACCACCAGTAGTACCATAAGTATTTCCCAATGAATGATGAATGAAATCAATAGATGCACAGGGTTTGTTGACCTGGCACTCGTTGCTAGGGTTCTGAACCCATATACACTGGTAAAACGGATTGATTGCTCGAAAATCGACCCAATCCTGAAATTACACATTGTAGAATTTCACACGGCTCAAGGTCTGGTCATTCGCGATTTGTTATCAACATTTTCTAAGCGTATCTTGGTCAATATCTATTTTATATTTTTGAATACGTCACCAGAACCACAATTCATTATTTTCATGTTATTGATGACACTAATGATAGTTTTCGTTAGCAGATGATGAGGGTAGTATCCATTTTTAACACCGGTTTGCGTTGAAACCGCGTTTACTCTACTGTAGGTATATAAAAGCTCTGTAGCCTGATGGAAATATGCTATACCACGTATGGAATGTTAAATAAAACTCAGCTTAATTTCGGTACAACAAACTAATTGTTAACGCAATGCCCTTGATAGAAAGCGCAATGCAGTCTAAATTAAGTATCCACGGGCATAAGATTATAGTCTCATCGATCGAAAAGATGATGAAAGCATGATTTAAATCGAATATACACAATATAAACCCATACTCTCTACTGGTGGTAGGTCTGTCATATGTGAGATGCCGCCTGGGTAGGTACCACCGTAATATCTTTTCTCCCGCCAAACAGCAGTGTAAATACACTGTTGTGTTCCGTATTGAAGGTCGCTGTAGCCAGAGTAACTACTGGATTTAATGAGGCTTAACATCGTTTGTCTCGGGATTGCGAGCGCAGTGGAATGGCAAGCATTGCTTTTTAATTTATGGTGTTGCTTGGTTTTGCTACTGTCCATGTGCGGTCGTATCGTTACCCATCAGACGAATGGCACGCTCGTCTCGCCATTCATCGCAATAAAAAAAAACGTATCATACTTGCGTGGCTAAACATGACAGGTTTTCCACCGTTGTGACCTGGTATTACGAATATCTTTAAATACATTCATCGCAATAAAAAAAAACGTATCATACTTGCGTGGCTAAACATGACAGGTTTTCCACCGTTGTGACCTGGTATTACGAATATCTTTAAATATAAATATAGTTATGCAAATAGAGTTGAAATTATAATAACATGGCCTTGATATCAATAACTACTGTGAAATTCTCAAAACACCCAGGCTCGCAATGGTCCCTGCAGTCTGACGCGTTTAGGTAAGATGCCGACTATGAAACAGACCTTGGGTTCGATCTCGCCACTGAGACAAATGTTTGAGGGATCTACCAGCATTTGTTTCGGTTTTGGAACTGGGTATTTATGATCAGTCTCTCGTAGTTTCTGCTACCAAGGACATAAATCTTGTATCTTGGTTTAAAGTCAGCAGCCCTGAATTTACCGTTAATCATAAGAAAACAAAAAAAGCACTTGAAATACGGATTGAAAATAAATTCTAAAAAGTTATTATCAAGTCATTGTTCCCCGTAACAAGCCATAACATTATTATCACATCGGCACGTGTTCGTAAGAGCCTTATAGAAACTAGCAAGTTGTACCGTATTAAGATAATTCAAGTAATAACATTGAGATAAAGTGACAGCTCAAATCGTGTCAAGAGTCATGTAGGGTGAGATAAATCTGAACAGAGTGCGGATTTGGCCTAATCGCGACCTAATAACTTGATGGAACTTAACTGTTGCTATACAACTCAGTACAGTGTAATTTAGTTATCAGCTTCGGTTTTTGTATCTAGCTTGAATAAGTAATTCTATCGTAATCATCATAATCAGCCTTTTATTTTCCACTGTCGGACATTGGACTTCCTCCAAATTGCGCCATTTCACACTGTCTTCCGCTTGTCGCATGCAGCATCTGCCAGCGACCTTTCGCAAATCGTCACTCCACCTGGCTGGAGTGCGTCCTACACTACGCTTGATAAGACGCAGTCTCCACTCTATTGTAATACTAAAATTAATTATAGACCCCTTTATCTAGCACGGACAGTTTTGGTCCTTCGAGCCATTAAGTGTTTTGTAAATTTACTCTCAAACCCCCTAAAGAGCCTCAAAACTATCTATTAATATTTTAGTCTAAAACTAGATTCAGGATCTTTAAAACTGCTGTACAATTCTGTACACTCATATAATACATGTCACAGCTAACTTTATCTCGGTGTTTGGGTTAATAGATCCAATAAAAATGGTACAGATAACGAGGCCCTTTCAAGTAGCCCATTCGCAAAAACCGAAGTAGCATATTATCGCAGTTAACCTATAAAGACAAACGTCGCGATCAACCAGTATGAAGCGAGTGAGGTCCCGGTAAGGTCAGCACTTATCAAATTATATATAACAAATGTAAACACAATAATGTATTGAAATCATCGACTGTCTAAACATGCATACATAGGCTTCAAAGAGTAACGTACATTCTTAGAAATGATTATGCCTAATGCCTGCCTTGAAATGGTAGAGGTGCTAGTAGTGCTATCTGCTGGAAAGGGTAGACAGTGATTCCACTAATGCCATTTCACGTTATGCGTGTTTTAAACGCAATTTAAAATATACATATTACACATATATAGAGTATGAAAAACTAAATTAGACTGTATCAAAAAGTTTATTTCGCTAAAATTGTGGTTACAACCTTTGTAACCGAAAGGGTCGAAAAGTTGACGTTTTGCGCTGGGCCACTGTAATGCGACCTGACTTTTAGAACCCCGAATTTAGACTCGAAAGAATTACTTATTACATTACGAAACCTGTTTTTATTATCGTTGCGAACTAGATATGAGGGTACGAAAGTGGAGAACACCAAGTCATTATGATTGTGTGAGAAACCGGTACTATCTGGATTTTATAATTCGATCGATAATTTTACCAGTTTTGTCAGCGATATACATTAGCATAATCTCTGTTTTGTTTGTTGATAAATGTGTTTTGACGGTAATATCCGAAGAGTGTGCAAATATATGTCGGAGTGCATATTAGACGGTTCTGTGAAAACCTCTCGATAAAATTCAAGTTATTATATTAAAAATTTGAGAAGTCTTTTTGGTTCATTGATATAATGGGGCAATGCAATAGCTGTAGTCTGCAGTTATAAACTTAGAGTTTTCTTGTTTGAAAATGTCGAGTTGCCCAGAACTGTAATGTATGCGACGCATGTTCAGTTAGCAAAAATCAGTTAATCACTTTAGTTACTATCGGTTGCCTTAGCCTTAGTCGCAGAAATTGTTATAGACGGAAAAGTGCATAAAATGTTTTATTACTGGTAAAATATGATACCTCTGGCATAAGCCTTCAAGTTCCAGTACTATCACCTAGTTTTCTTTAGCTTAGAGATAATTTACAGCCGCGTATACGACTACCTTCCATCAGGTTTCTCCCCAGCTTGTCTGCTTAAAAGCAAAATTCACCACTAATCACCTCGGGCCACACAAATCTTCGAGTCTTCATACGTCGTACATAAATCACATAAGTGTGAATTAATGTGACGTTTTAAATATGTTTACTCAACAATGCTAAACGTGTGAAATACTCGTCCTGGGCTGGACTGGTTTATTTTTGATATATGTATCAGGGTCATTATACGTAGGTCGTGTTGATCTATCCAAATTCGAAATATTCTTCTAACTTGGCCCAGTAATGTGCGAATTCGGAAGAAGATTTGTTCTGCATACAATTTCAATGTGAATAAAAATTCTACAGCTTGAGGACTTGAAATTCATAAAATCTTTTTCACTTCTTTTGCGCGCTGATTTTACACTTTCATCGTAGTTTCTCCTTTAAAAAACACTAGAGTTTATAAGTGCGTGGTGGCTTGTTGGTAAACGGACCAGACGTAGCTGCCAACATGTTCATGGTGGTTGCGGGTTCAAATCCCAGGGCAAACCTCTGACTTTTCGGAGTCATGTGTGTATTGATAGTCAATCGCCACGCACTATAACGGTGAAGGAATACATCGTGAGGAAACCTGCATACCATAGCGATTTGTAAGAATTTCTATGGTATGTAAAAGTCCGCCAACCCGCATTTGGCCAGCGTGGTGGACTTTATGGCCTAACCCCTCCCAATCTTACTCTTGGTTGTTGAGGAGGCTCGTGCCCTACAATGGGACGTATATGGGCCCATACAGAGGTTTTATATCTATTATCCGGTATGTAGATATTGTGAGGATATCAGAATTTAACGTGTAGATGATCGTGTACTACGCAAGTACACAGTAGAGGCGTTAATGTAGGGCGCGGTGGAGCGGCCGCCCAGGACGATACAAACTAAGAGAGCAATGCAACAAGGTTATTTTATTATTTTATTTTATTTTATTCGGGTGGCTCACAGCTATCAATAAAAACACATATATGAATAACAAATTGTGTACAAAAGATAAACCAATATCGAGCTACCTCAGATAGCTTATAAAAGTCAAATAATCGTACATGGATTTTTTGGGCCGTGGTGCCGGTTTTTACATGTCCGGAACTCTGGGCGAGATCATAACTGCACCAACCCCTTCAGTAACACCCTTGGCGGTTGCTACTGTAAAAATAATTCCTATACCCAGTACGTGTTCACTCCTATTTTTTCAAAGACTGGCAAGACACCCACGATAGCTAGGTAAGGTGGTAGTGGGCGGCGCTGAATACTGATCACTTATCAGGTGAGCCGTGTATTGCCGGAGCTTTAATTAAATATTTGTATTGCACACAAGTAAAGAGATAACGCAAAGTAAAAAATTATAATAGCATTAATTACAAAAAAATAACGTTAGCGTTGATAATTCGTTATATTTCGTGGTTCCGTATTATTTACGTACATAATTATTTGACCGGCTAAAATTGCGCCCGCCTGGTGGTTAAGAGGCGACAGAATTTCACCACGGTATCCCCTGCTTGTTATACGAGGCGACTAATAGATGCCATTAGGGTCGCTTGATACACAGAGGGGGTTATAAGCTCGCGTTAGAAGCGACTACAAGGTGGGCGGCAAAACGCGTGACCCCGTGATTATCGCAGACCCTCATCTCGCATTGGGCGTCTAAAATAAGTGGGGGCATCTGCGCCCTCTAAATTTGTGAGGAGACTTATTAGGCAGTGCGCTGGGCGGCACGGCGAGTCTACTGGCCGCAACGGGTATTCACCGCCTACCCCCGTAATGCGCGTGAGAGACACTAAGAAGTTGTGGTCGGTGTGTCGGCAAAAGATCTTGGATCTCGGTAGGGACCCAGCCTGGCCCCAACATCTGCGCGGCAGCGGGCAGTCATCCCTGCCATGGGCTAGAAGGCTGGAGACCCTGACATACCCCTTCCAACCTCCCCGGGGTATCGGAAGGGCAGCTTAAGGCGCTATCCTCTAGTTAAAAATATATAAAATTGCGTAGCACATCTTGAAACGGTGCGGTAATAACATTGAGAGAATCTTTGGAAAAATAAGTATTTAATGGTAAGTCAACATTAAAAAATTAAAAGTTGACACGTTACAAGTCGCAAATTCTTTGATACAATACTTACACAAGAATCAAGGATATGGTTTCAAAATGCTTTTACTATAATTTTACCACCCTCTTTTTTAATTAGTTGAGATCTAGGTGTAGGTAGTATACCTAACCTAAGGCTAACATTCAAACTGATAAGTATGAAATAATAAAATACATAAAAAGACGCAATATCATCGGAAAATTATCTGTCTCCAACCCCCTCGGCTGAACGAATGACGCAACCTCGCAATATATTGTGCTTCACCAATATTGCATAATATTAAGCAACATTTAAAATAACGTCGACACGTGCGGCAGATTTATCTATCTCTTGTATCTTTAGTTATTTTTCGATTGGCGAATTAGTTTGTCCATGCCGATAATCGACTGTATCTTTATTTTTTTATTTGCCAATAGTGACAGCTTGCTCGCAGACATGTCTCGAGACCTATCGGTAGATTTATGTGATCAGTTGCTTTCAACACACGGTGGCAAATGGATCAAAATTTGAATTAATTATTATTTTTTATTTTAATTGACCAATTAAAAGCTCGCTGTTACTGCCTTCCGACTGTTGGACATTTTCAACGCTAGCAACACAAAATCAATACGCGGTATATTTATTAAAATAATTTAAAAATGAAATGGTTTTGTAGATTTATTTCAAGTCTAACGTGTAATTGTAATACAAGTGTTGTGAAGTGCGGATAAAGCGTACGTCTGAAAAAGATGTCATCGAAACTTGGACTCGAACCGTGCTCAGAGTCGCATACAACGTCAGAACATTTAAAATTACGGACGTATAGACGACATTGTTTTTTCTGACAGTGGCTTAAACGTGACTTAGACTGAGTTTGGCTGTTTTAAGTTGCCAGTAAAATTACCAAAGAATCGCCGAGAAGACTTAAACTATTTAGATCTTGGAATATTGTATCTTAATTTAACACGTAAAATAAAATTAATATTGGAAAAGTAAGAACCAAGAAGAATTAAAACTCTATAAGTTCCTATAAATATAGAATCAGTGTGAACACGTCAAAATTGTTGGAAAACTATAATAAAAATCAGTCAACATAAGACACGTTCGGAAGCAAAAGCACTATTGAAATTAAATGTATCGCGCCATCTGTTGAAATCAGACGCGACAATTCAAGATCTGTAAGGACGAGTGGGAATTCATAAATAAATAACATCTATCAACGTGGGAAGTGAAAGTGGAGAGATTGTATGACTAGCGTCATCTGTGGGCGGTGGTGTGAAACTGGACGTGGCCATGGTGGAGGACACGGCGGCGCAGCAGGACCGCGTGTCCGCCGCCGCTGTGCTTCAGTTCGCCGCCCGGGAAGCGCGCGAGGGACGCAGGTTCACGGAGTTCGGAGCCCATGCCTTCGCCAGCATCACTTATAATGCCTACGGTATATATATTTTTAATACCTCTCATTAAGTACACATGTCTCCTTTTGAGCTTTCAATTTCTTATTGATGAAATATTTACATGGTTTATATGTCTCAAACTGCTATCGGGGTATATGCTGCTTTTTTCAGTTCAGAATATTGATAGCTTAATCACTTTTAAATTGCAGAAAAAATGTACATACATCAATAATAATTAAGTTTAACATAAGCTACTCAGGTCACTTATGTATTCCTTTCAGATAAAAGCAATTGAATGCTAAATAATAGACAAAAAGTTACAAGAGATTACGATTTTGTGTTAAATCATAATTCGTTACTTTAAAACCACGTTGTGAATGCTATAAAACCCATGTGGGTTGCGAACCACCGTGGAAACCGTAGGTTTAAAACCTATGTTTGTAAACATGCGTATATCCAAAACAGTGTAGAAAATTATATGAATAATAATATAGCTCCTATGTGCAGAATAAACGAAAGCTTTGCGTCCTAAGAAATACGTAACGTATCAACAAATCAAAATGGCGGCGTCGTTTTCAGAGCAAATTACTCAACTGTTCAATTAATAATTAATCGTAGTTTGTCTTGATATATGAATAATTACATGTTATTAACTTTAATTTATACAACGGTCTCATTGTAATTTGTAGTTAAAGGCAAGTAAACCTGTAATTATAATAAAATTGTAAAGCGGCCATCTTGTTTTGCGACGTCCGCAGTTTCGTGACGCAAGCGTAAGGTGCTCACATTGTGACCTATCACGTGCCATTGAAGCTTAATCGGGAATATCGCAAGGTTTTCCAAAGATATTGCATCATATTTATTACAATTTAACCGTTGAAAGTTGAAACTGTTTATAATATTTTAGGGACAATCGTTGAAAGCTTCCGTTAAATAGCTGAAAGCTTCGTAATTAATATACTTGAACAATATGCACGCACAAATCAGAGTGCAAATGTGGAAACATATTGTCTTTTATTTAATAAAGATCGGAAGCTTTTGTTCTGCAGTTCGACAGTATTATAATGGCTTAACCTAACGAAAATAACTTTGGTTGACAATGCTTGCAAAACCTTGAGGTTTTAGTGGTAATATATTGAATATAAGCTTTTTTACGTCTCCTAGGCAAACGAGCAGATGGGCCATCTGACCAGCCTCTAGCCTATCCCACCTACCAGCAGTCGCCACCACTCGAAAACAATGGTAACACAACAGGTTACATATTGTTAACTTCGAGATTTTAATAGAAGTTTTTGTAACGCCTAACAATACTTATTAATCGCCAAATAATATATTTTGTGGCAGTAAAATTCAAAATATTGTAGAAAAACGTTTAGGCAACTCCTTTGCCTGCTGAAAATTACAATTTGCATTAAACACGGCTTTATTAAAAGTTCCTTTTCCGCGTCGGGCCCTTTATAATTAATTTCATGAAACCAGAAACCGAAACTCTACGTTGTTACGTTGGTAATATTTAAATTACGATACGCGCGGTTTGACATTCGAATGTTTAAAATTAGCTAATTAGTTTGTGATATTGATATCCCCACCACAAAGTATCGTTGCAAGCCGAACATCTGTACGCACCGCCTACTTGGCCCCGCCTCTACGAACGCCCAGTTTTAAAATTGATTCAACGAAAAAGGTTTTTTTTCGGCCGCGCCGACCGCGGACTTGTATTGACAAAAATATTCCGAGAATT
The DNA here is from genome assembly GCA_949752805.1 of Deilephila elpenor. Lineage (NCBI taxonomy): Eukaryota > Metazoa > Arthropoda > Insecta > Lepidoptera > Sphingidae > Deilephila > Deilephila elpenor. The sequence continues at coordinate 13,462,365 of OX457104.1, read as the reverse complement.
GCTAATCGGATTTGCGGTTCTATTCGCGTGAGCTTTTCTACAGAAAGTTCAGAATCATAAAACGTTAATAATAAATTAAGCCTGGCCCACACGTTCAAGTGCGTATGCGCAAACGCAAGTTGCATCAGTCTCCAATCGATCATTTAATGAAGTTTGCGCAGTTATTTGCCCTCACACGTTCCAGTATACTGGTGCAAACTCAGACTTGAACAGTAATATCGTTGTGTGCGGCGGCCATAAGGCTAAGCGGCGAGCCGATCGCCATTCCAGATAGAAAACCTATTACAGTTAAACTAAAAATCTATGCATATAATAAATTTCTAACCGATCTATGTCTGTACATGGAAGATAAATAAGTAAAACTAATATGGGGCCTGTATTAACGTAGTAGAACACAAAACAATGATTTTTAGAACTTTTGTCTATGCGGTTGTGCCCGATGAACTCAGAAACGGCTAAACGGATTTCGATGAAATTTGGTATGGAGGTAGCTGACATCCTGGTTTAACATTTAGGCTACTTTTTATCTCGAAAACAATAGTGTTCTCGTGGGATGAGGAAGGAATTCCGATATATTTTTTACATTTTTATACTCAAAGGGATGGGATGAGACTGGATTACTTGAGTGAGAATGAGACGGGACGGGCGGGATATAACGGGACGGGCGGGATATAACGGGACGGGACAGGATGGTTAATCAATCGATGGTTAAGCAATCGATTGTATTTTTATTTCTTACCAGACTGCTTTTGTTTTGGCCCTTGTAGGCTTAAAATATTTTTAATTTATGTTTGGGCCTCGGAAAAGTAACTGCGAAGTGCGATGCATCTGATGGTAGGTGCAGTATGTAGTACAAAATACTTTATGTATATTTTTTTACTAAAAAAACTACCAATAATATGTGTCCATGATGATGCCAATTATATATGTCACAATTGTGAGTCTGATTAAAATAAGGCTGATTATAAAAATGATTGCTTAAAGTTTAAAAAATACTGATCTCATTACTAGAAGAAGAAATTATAAGTTGTTTTGTTTTCTTAAAATATTTTTTTTTAAGTTTTTGAGCATTTTAAATGCAAGTTCTTTGAATACAAAGTCCTAAAATAAATAATATGTTAATTTAATATGTTATATTGTTTTCTTTACGAACCCTTTTGGCCTGTTACTTTTGACCCACAATGTGTTACTTTCGACCTGCCTACGTGGTCGGAAGTAACAACTTCCCATTTTTTTTCGAGTCTCTGTGATTCATATCAAATGAACAATAAAAAGCAAAATTGAGATACCGATGTAAAGACCATAAATGGAATGTTTAAATGCTTATATTCATTTCTATAAAATAATCACACCTAACAAGAAACCAAAGTAAAAGTAAAAAATGTTACTTTTGTACCCGGTCTCCCCCTACTTTTGACAGCCTCAGTGGCGCAGTTGGTTAAACGCCGCCTGTGAAATTAAACGACGCGGGTTCGATTTCCCATCCATTTGTATCAGATTTGGGAGACAGAAAAGTCTCGTAGGTTCTGATACCCACGACACAGGACTTGATCTTAGTCTGAAGTCAGGACTATACAGAGTGTATATCCAGGCTGCGACAGAAAACGAAGCCTAGCGACCGAATGCGACAATTTTTTTTAAAATGGATTTGTTAAGTACATAATTCTTATGCCCTTCATCAGGTTATTTTGGTAAAATTCAAGATACAAGCAGAGTAGCAGTACTTGTAAGCTTGTCGTTTTGAGTTCACCGAGATTAGAATTTGCGGGAAATTATATTGTACAACGGCAGCAATCTTTCCACGGATCCTATCATTCTTTCTTTTCTATTTTGTACTGTACTCCAACCTGCGAGCCACCTACAACCAACCTACCATACCAGAAAATAGTTTCTTAGCTTTTATTTGAAAAACCGTGATACCAACACAAACGACTTGTTCTAATACAAAGGTTGCAGATTCTGCTTCTGACTACCGTGCGATATTCATGTTTTGTAGGTTATGTCGGGAGTAAAATAAATTAAAAATACATTTATACAGTTACTGATAGTGAATTTATTGTGAACTTGTGTTATAAGTGTTTATATATTATTCTTATTATTATTATTACATAAGTGTACTTAAATATTAATGTGGTGGTAAGTTTTGTTTGTGGCGTGTTTTGTTCTGTCACGTGTTAGTCTATTGTTTGTGAATAATATAGTCGTTTGTGAATAATACTAATAGTTGTAAATAAATATGGAAATGGACGTATATGATCGTAGCCCAGATCCAGATCCTCCTCCGGAGGTCATTGCCTATTTGGTAGCACCCAATACCTCATCGGTTCCCCCACATACGACCAATACTGCCCCTAGCTTTTCTCAGGCCGGCACATTAAAATTAACTTCAATTAAAACTAGAAAAATGAGATCCATTTTGAAAAATAAAAAAATAACCAACAGAATAGTTCTTAAAAATGATTTGATAACTGAGTCAATTTCAGATAAAAAACAAACTAATTTAGAAACACCTGGCTCGTCAGCTATGGATAGTTCGACTTCAGAAATAAAAAAAACCTCTACAAGGACATTGTATGGTACGGAGGACATTGGCCCGTTTATTGCCTATGTGGAACTATCTGAGGAGTCTCCATCAGATGGGACCACATTACATCCCATTAAATTTGGAGCATTTTTATATAAACACAAACTAACGAGTGTTTTACAAGATGGAATTAAAAAAATTGGTCGAAATAGACTTTCCGTCTCCTTCAAAACTGGTCATCTAGCAAACCAATTTATACAGAATGACATTTTTCACCAAAATAATTATAAAGTTTACATCCCCTCCCACAATATTTCTCGTATTGGTTTAGTGAGAGGTATACCCGTTGAGTGGAGTCATGAGGAAATAGTGGAATTTGTAAAACTTCCTTCTAATACAGGCAAAATAATTAAAACGCGTAGGCTCAACAGGAAAATCAATTCACCAGATGGACCAAAATGGATTCCAACTCAGACGGTAGTGTTTTCCTTTGATGGACAAATACTACCTAAAGAAATATATTGCTGCTTCACGCTGTTACCGGTTGAACATTACATTTATCCAACGATTCAGTGTTTTGCTTGCTGTAGGTTCGGACATACACGTACACAGTGTAGGTCTAAACCTAGATGCTTCAAATGCGCAGATAATCACTCGGGGGATTCGTGCTCAGTGTTAGAATCAGAGGCTGTCTGTATTTATTGCACTGGGTGTCATTTCTCCACAAACAAGTCTTGTCCAGAGCACACTAGGCAAACAAATATTAAACATTATATGTCACTTCATAATGTGTCTTATAATGAAGCTACAACAAAATTCCCACAGGTAAAAAAATCGTTTGCTGAGGTAATGGTGTCCACTCCGGGTCTGCCGCCTAAACAACCTACTAATGTCTTTCCTCCACCTGACACACAATCCACTGCTAATAGGTCTTATCGCAAAACAGTATTTCTTAAACCGCATTCTAGACCCTCTATTCAACAATCCCATAATCAAGAGTCGCATAGAGCTTTGATACAATCTTTTGTTATGCCTTCTCCTGAAAATGGTTGTGCCCTTAAAAATAAGCAAGTTAATGCAGACATTGAAAATTCAAATGACCCGATGGATACTGTATCGGCAGATACAATCCATAACTTAATATCATCTTTAATCAAAGTTATCACTGACTCAAAATTACCGAACAACGTTGCTTGTAATATAATTCAAACTATTTCTTTATCAATTTTTAAGATTTTAAAAAATGGATCTAGTTCTTCAGTGGAACTGTAGAAGTATAATTAAAAATAAAACTTATTTGTCCTCTCTTTTAAATACACATAAACCTTTTCTTTGTGCTGTCTCTGAGACATGGTTAAAACCTAACCAAATCTTTCGTATTCCCGGTTATACTTTGATTCGCGATGACCGGAGTGATGGATGGGGCGGAGCAGCCCTTTTAATTAAAAATAATTTAAATTTTAACCACATTCCTTTGGTTAACAATAGTAGCCTTATTCAATTTGTATGCATTCGTTTTAATAACATTTCTTTTATTTCTGTCTACATACCCAGAAGAGATAATTCTGTAATACCCATATTGCGTACCTATTTATCTTCTATCCCCTCTCCTATTATCTTACTGGGCGACTTTAATTGTCATAATCAGATCTGGGGTGCTCATAATAATGATCCCTTTAGTGTAAGGATTTTAGATGTGTTAGATGACTTTGATTTGTGTGTACTTAATGATGGGTCCCCTACTCGCCGTACCCCTCCTAATATTAATCCTAGTTTTGTCGACCTATCTTTCTGCTCCCCCAACCTGGCTAGCCTCTTATCTTGGTCGCGTCTCCCATTTACTCATGGTTCTGATCACTTCCCCATTTTAATCTCATTTCCTTCCCAAAACACTAAAACTTCTACTCTTCCTCCCCTGCTGCCTTTCATCCTGGATGACTCCAAGTGGGAAGTTTATTCTAATTTAATAGAGGATAAAATAAGTCTTTTGCCCGAGCCCAACCAATTCAATATTAATATTTGCTGTGAGCAATTAAAACAATTAATTCTCACCTCCGCAGAAACATGTTTCAGAAAAAAAAATGGTTCTTTGGGTAAAATTCCTTCTCCTCCTTGGTGGGATTCGGAATGCACCCAAGCCGTTAAAAGGAGGCACGAAGCGGAAACAATATGCAACAATGTCATTAACCTCGAGTCCTTCTTAAATTTTCGAAACATAGACGCTTCTACTAAAAGAGTATTAAGAAAGAAAAAGTTGCAAGGGTGGCGTAGATTTTGTGCTTCTTTATCACCTGAAACTCCCTCTTCCTTGATTTGGAAACGGGTCAAGTGGTACAGAATGTCGCAGAAATATCACAGTGCTACTTCCTATTCAACTGACTGGGTGGAAGAATTTTTAGATAAGTTAGCTCCTCCTTCAGTCCCCCACCTTTCTCAAATTCCCTATCAATACTTCCCTCATGGTCAAGCTCACACTGCATCCATAGATTCCCCCTTTAATAACCAAGAGCTATTATTAGTGCTTGACCAATGTAAAGACTCTTCACCTGGCCCAGACGGTATTCCCTATTCATTTTTATCAAAATTAAATGTTACGTCATCAGATTACTTTTTAAAAATAATTAATATTATTGTTGATTATGGTATTATACCAGCAAGTTGGAAACACCAAATAGTAATTCCCATCCCTAAATCTGGAAAGAATCCCTCAGATTCCAAGTCATACCGTCCTATCGCCCTATCCTCGACCATCCCAAAGGTTGTTGAACACTTAATAAAAAATAGACTGGAATGGTTTTTAGAACACCATTCTCTTTTGGCAAAAACTCAATTCGGTTTTAGGAAGGGTCATAGTATTTCTGATAACCATGCCATTTTCACTACAGATATCCAACTAGCGTTCAGTCAAAATGCATCAGTGGTGGCTGGGTTCCTGGATGTTTCAGCTGCATATGATAATGTCGATCTTTTGGTCCTTAGGAACAAGCTAGTTCAGCTAAGGATTCCTCAAAGATTGTCAGATTTTCTGTTTAACCTTTTATCTGGTAGAACAATATCACTGAGGCATCCAGGCATTCAGTTGTCCACTCGAACTGTATGGAAGGGTTTACCTCAAGGGTCTGTTGTCAGTCCGTTGCTGTACGATGTGTACACGACTGATATGGATCACCACATATCGGATGAGTGCAATGTCTTGCAGTATGCGGATGACCTTCTGATATACTCAATTAATCATTCCATAGATGAGGCAAAAGACCAAGTGGAAAGTGGCTTGGATAGGCTGAGCTCATGGCTCTCATTGAATTCTCTGGAGTTATCACCCTCAAAGAGTACTGTAGTTATTTTCACCAGAAAACGAAATATTCCTAATTTACGAATTGAATTAAATGGCTCTATAATTCCAATAAGCAATGAGGTTAAATTTCTGGGGAAAGTATTTGACAGCAAAATGAATGGCAAAGGTCATGTCGCACATATTCTAAGTAAATGTGAATCCAACATCAATATAATGCGATGCTTAAGAGGAGTCTGGTGGGGGGCCCACCCATATACACTTAGATTAATTGAACCACCAATTGGAAGAAGGGAATAAACGCCACTTTTCGACATATTCACTTTTATACAGTTTTACATTCTTTAGACGTAGGGCTAAGTTGTGAGTTCGAAAAAAGAAAAAAAGTCCATTCATTTCATATAGATTCATGGGGCTAAAAAAATTGTTAGTTGGAAGGAGGAAACAAATCCTTCCTTTATTCCCTTCTTCCAACTATCAACTTTACGTGTATAGAAATAATATTTCTTTTTGCCTCTTTTTTTATTCGATAAACAAAATCGCATCACATAGTGGTAGGGGGCGTCATACTAGCGATCTAATACCCGCCATTGTAGTTGTATTTGACGCTCCAAAAACCTTCTACAAACCCGAAAATACCTGAAACTCTGGCATATGTCACTAAAATACCCTTAAATGAGAAAAAAATGAATGACATACAAAAAATAATCCAATATATTCCTGACGAATTCAAAGATTTCTACGATATAATTCTGACCTGGCCAACTACAAGATCCGAAAATGAAGAATAGAAGGATAACAGAGTGTCTTTACAAGTTTGTAATAAATAAATAGTTTTTGTCATTATTATTGTCTATTATTTCAAAATATTTTGTACCTGGACCAGTATACAATTATTGTATACTATTAATATATTATATAAAAACATGTAATAAATGGTTTATCTTTAGAATTATATGATAAATTGGAAGAAGGGAATAAATCCAACACATTTCGATGAACACACATAAATAAATATTATACATTTAAGGCAGGTCTGTCGGTGAATAAATCAGGATTGATATTTTCTTAATAATCATTGATGTCCTATAAGTTTATAAGTTGAAAGCAAAAAGTTATGAAGTTTTTTTTTATTATCTCCGTTCCTATTTTTTGGATTTATTCCCTTCTTCCAATTGGTGGTTCAATTTATAATGCTACTATAAGAAGCCATTTGGATTTTGCAACTCATTTACTGGTGCCATGTAACAAGGGGGCATTAAAAAAACTAGATTTAATGCAAAGTAAAGCTTTGAGAATAGTAGTTGGAGCAATGAAAAGTTCACCAACGAACGCTTTACAAGTGGAATGCTCTGATCCTCCTCTTAATCTCAGGCGACAATATCTGTCTGACAGATATATTTATAAAATCTCCCAATATGCTTCTCATCTGCTCATCCCTAAACTTAGGAAACTAAGTACATACATTGACTCTAGACCATACTGGGCACACAAACCTACTCCTTGCATTGTTGAAAGTTATAGGAGACTAGAATCTGTATCTTGTCCCATTAATAAATTTCAAACCCACCCTTTATATTCTTTTGACTATTCATCTATATTTTTTTTTCCTACCATTGAGTTAACACTTGGAATTGATAAACACACCCCAAATCCTGATACAAAGTTAAAAAAGGTTATTGCAACTCGTTGGCCAATAGCAGAGGTGTTTTACACAGATGCCTCTAAATTGAATAATGAAAGCTGTGTAGGTGTTGCTTTTTTTCATGAAGATGCCAATATATTTTTTATGTTTAAATTACCACATTACTGCTCAGTATTTTCAGGAGAATGTTTTGCAATTTTGAAATGTATCATGTACATTAGAGAACACAAAATTACATCCTCAATCATTTTTTCAGATTCAAAAAGTTGTATACAAGCTCTTTTAAGTAATCCTTTTAATAAAAACAGTATATCACCAATCATCCTAAAAATAAAAAATCTAATTCAATTATGTAGTGAAGAACATCAGCAAATTACAATTGCATGGATACCTAGCCATATAGGGATAATTGGCAATGAATATGTGGATCAGTTAGCTAAAAGTGCTATTAATCAAGGAAACGAAGATCACTTTTCTGTCTATTCACATGATCTTGTTGTACAAGATGTACAAGCTGCCTTAAAGGTGCTCATCTGTACAAAATACAGCCAGATATCACTCTGAGACCTTGGTTCTCTAAAATACGGCTCAGCAAGCATATATCAGCAATTATTTCTCGGCTGAGAATTGGTCACTGTTCATCGCCCGTTCATTTATGTAAATTACACGTAAGGGATTCTTCCTTATGTGAATGTGGTCTTGATGATGGTTCCATGATACACATATTGTTCAACTGCAGCCGGTACTCCTCTCCATCATTATATGACCTATTAGTTAGAAATAAGGTTCCGCTCCCCTGTAACCTCGCATCCATTCTAAGCCTAAAAAATAAACCGGCTTTGAAGGCACTAATAACTTATTTAAATATTTACAATATAAAATTATAATCTAACCTTACATGTCTGCATGTATTTTATGTATAATTCGCATCAGTAACGTAAATTTCCCTTTAGATTATAGTCTCGATCGCTTATAATTTTTACCCTTCAAAATGACATGAATGACTCACTAGTCACTTGACACTGGCAGTAATATTCTCAATGAAGCAGAATCAGATGCCATTCGCAAAAAAAAAAAAAAAAAAAGGTTGCAAAAACTCGTAATTTGAGCTTCTAGCTATAAAATAATTTAAACAGGTGGTATTACACCCTCCGTGGCGCAATTGGTTAGACGCCGTCTATGAAATGAGAGGCCGCGGGTTCGATCCCCGCACCGATACAAATGTTTGTGAGAACCACAAGTATTTGTGATCCACAGGTATTTGTTTCGGGTCTGGGTGTTTGTGAGACCGAAAAGTCTCTCGTAGCTTCTGATACCCACGACACAAGACTCCTTCTTAGTGTGGGGTCAGGACTATGTATGTGACTGTTGGGTGTATTTATTTATTTGTATTTATTTGTTTCGGGTCTGGGTGTTTGTGAGACCGAAAGTCTTTCGTAGTTCTTGATACCCACGACATAAGACTCGATCTTAGTGTGGAGTCAGGACTGTGTATGTGGCAATTGGGTGTTAATTTAAGTACAATTTGTACTTCGATCGCTGCAACAACAACAGAAATTACGAAACCCGATAACAGATGTCGCTGTTACCAATAAATTATTCCCCATTTCGCACCGCTCGCGCCCTTATCTACGAGTCATTGTTTTATTTACACGGGCAAATGAAAAGACCGACTGTCCTCTGATATTTAATGTGGTTACAACTGGTTAACTTAACACTGGCCGACATAGGGTCACTTTTGATAACGGCAATGTATAATTTAATATACAACACAATCACACGTGCCTGTCACTATATTCTGTAATTAAATAAACCGTATTCGAAATTTGAAAGTATTGCACTCCCGGAATTTCTTTTTTGCGATCTTTTAAACGATATTATTTTCCCGCTCTTTTTAACAATATTTTGATCAGTAGTATGACAAATGTTGTGTGGTCAAGCAATATTTTTCTATGGTCTGGACTCTGGATATTGTTACTGAAAATTACCTCGTAGTTAAAATTTTCGTGAGGAATCGACCTATAACCACATCCGATGGTGAAAAACCCATTATATTAACACACGCAACTGCACCGTGATTCGGATTTAGCCCCAGTATATTCGATATAAATAAATAAAATAAATACACCCAACAGTCACATACATAGTCCTGACCCCTCACTAAGATCAAGTCTTGTGTCTTGACTCTTGAGTATCAGAAACTACGAGACTTTTCGTTCTCACAGACGCCCAGACTCGAGACAAATGTTTTTGTTAACCACAGGTATTTGTCGATGAATCGAACCCGCACCGATACCGTCTATTTCCCCAAAAAATGCAACTTTTGTCAAGTAAGACGAAAAACATCCGATCAATTCAATTGTCAGTTATCTGGTAAACAAGTTTATCGTCGGTCATAGCGTTAATTGGCGCTCGTTGCTAACTAAATTATACTGGATATTATTTATAACTACATAATATACGATAGTCTACTTGTTTTTTGTGTGTTTTCGCCTTCGAAGTGTGACTGATGCGTGGAATTTTTTTATTTTCACCGATTGTATATGTATTCACCTCCAATCGTTATCTGCACATAATATGTACATTTTAATCATCATCAACCTTAGTCTCAGGAACTAGGAAGTCCACTGCTTAACATAGGCATCCATCTACTAAAATATGCGAACAAACTGGTTGAGACTGCCTCAGTGGCGTAGTTGTATTACGGTACGGTTACAAAGCTGAGGTCTCGGGTTCGAGTCCTGGGTCGGGCAAAGTGATATTGGATTTTTCTATTCATTATCAGCCCGGAGTCAGGAATTTGTGCCCGATATGGCGATAGACTCGCCCCCTATCACATCGTGGGACGGAACATACAAGGCGAAATGTGGGTGTCCTGGTGACACCTCTGCCTACCCCTTCGGGGATAAAGGCGTGAGTTTATGTATGTATGTATGTATGTATGTATGTATGTATGTAAAATGGTTGAGAAATAGACTCAATATTTTCCCGTGTATTATGTTCGTGATATTTATGTATTAAATATGTATAACACCTCAATGGTCTCTCCTAAAGATTTTCACAGTGACCTATTGACCTTTCATAACGAGTTGACGAAAATCCAGGGTAGGTAATGGAAACATTTGACCCAATGTTTGACTGTGAGTTCTACTAAAAATAAAGTTATTCAAGAAATATAGCCTTTGACAATGTATCTGTTATCTTACTAGAATTATGCTGAACAGCGTTTTCTTTATTGATCCTTAACCTATTGTGTAAAATGTGGTATTTTGTTGTAATATAGTTGTTGCCAGCGTCTATCTTTATTTCAAATAGAACAGTAATGCCAGTTTAAAAAAAAAAAAAAAGTAATATAACTAATAATAGAACACTAAGATCTATTTATCTAGAAGACGTTGGTCTACACACACGTGTTAAAGGCAACATTATAATATTTAGCATATTTTCATAGACCAACGACTTGAAAAAATATCGCACCAAGTCAATGAATATACATATCAAAAATCCAACACCGACTAAAAAAATTGGCATAGCTTTATTCAGCAGTGGATACTGTGACGTCGTTTTTTATCTTCGGTCATAGCAAAATTACCTTCGTCCTAGGTTTACCACAGCTATCCTTGTGGTAATGTCACGCATGAGGCGCGTTCCTGCAACCTTATTGGCGTCATTCGGCTACCTTAGGTCTATTTTTGTGTGTGGCTCATCGAACGTAATGAACGAATATCTTAACTTATTTGATGTAATATCTTGAAGTGCAATTGAGCCTCTCTTGGTGCTAGGTGTGGTTGCTTTCCACAGGTCGTAGTCGACAAGAGTTAAAAAATATGGTTTCATGAAAATTATTTTTTCTATTCACAGCGGCACTTAGCGACATGGGCGGCAGCGGGACCAGCTCCTCGTCGTCCCACATGTCGCCGGGCTGGCAGGTTAACGACCTTGACCTCGACCTGCCCGGCGAACTCTCCATGAAGTGAGTATTTTTTTTTATTTACAGCCTGGATATTCGTCCTTTAAAACAATGTTGATGATTAAAACCCGTAGCCGCTCAGGGTTACTGTTTCACACTGATAACATTTTGTCCCAATACTAATGATAAATGTTATGTTTATAAATAAGTAAACGTCATCTCCATATTGTCATTGTTCTGTGCTAGCTGTAGTGGTACCCATGTCAAAAGAATGTTCCAATCAGCGCCATCTATGTTTTGTTAATTGAACTTTGTTATCTGAACGAAAAAGTTTATTTACTTTTTTTTCTTTATAGAACTTGACGTTATATTGTATTTAACCTGGTAACTTGGTATTTGGTGAATTTTTAGGTCTTGTTAATTATATTATGAGTACTTCAATTTTATTATTTATCTCGCTTAAAACTATGATCGATGTTTTTACTCTAAATTTACTCAAAACTATAATCTCTAAATTTAAACAAAACAAAACTATAATAGTCTTTACTCATACAAAAATATGCTTTACTCTTATTCCATTGTATTCGCCGGATAATAGTTGATACTGAACTTGGACCAATTACCAATTACCTCAACTAATTGTTATGCTCCACCAATGATACTCTACGGCACTGAAACGTAACGTCTCACTATGTCCTTCATAAAAAACTTGTATACAGATCGCTTTCAAAACCACTGTAGAAACCCTAGCCTATGTTCAACAATAGGTTTCTCAGAAGCTGATGATAGTACAATATAGTCGTATAGTAGTACAATATAGTACAATGTAGCCATGTTGTCTGTAGCGAGGCGCTGCTGTCGCTGCCGACGCTGGTGGGGTTCAAGCAGGAGGCGCCGTCGCCCACGGGCGCCGTGCTGTCGCCGCCGCGCCGCGCCTGGCCGCAGCCACGCAGGCTCGATGATAGACAGGTACCACTATACTTTATTCATCTATAATTTCAACCCAAATCATAATTGACGTAGTGTACTGAAGTGGCCCATGAACCGGGAAATTGCAACTTCGATTTTCATTAAAAAATATATTAGTGTGATTAACTCGCACCAAAACTATGTTTATCTCCTTATATCTTTTATCTTGAGTATCCGCCGTAAAGTCAATGAACATTTAAGAAAGCCGGTTTAACTATGTTGAATGATGAAAGATAAATCTTAATCCACACTACATCCACCAAGTGAAATGCAGTCGTTTTGGCAAGGTAGAACAAATGTTTTTATAAACTAACTAATACGGAACTCCCTCGGCCACAGATCACAAGCATGGTGGTGGACGGCGTGAACCGCGACGGCATGGACGACGGCTGCCAGCAGTCGCCCACGCACAACGGCAACATGATCAACCAGCACGGTAAGAAATATAACGTCTTTTCGACAGCCTCCGTGGCGCAGTTGGTTAGACGCCGCCTGTAAAACGAGAGGCCGCGGGTTCGATCCCCGCACCAAGACAAATGTTTGTGAGAACCACAAGTATTTGTTTCGGGTCTGGGTGTTTGTGAGACCGAAAAGTCTCTCGTAGTTCCTGATACCCACGGCACAAGACTCGATCTTAGTGTGGGGTCAAGACTATGTATGTGACTGTTGGGTGTATTTATTTATTTATTTATTTATCTGACCATAATACAATCAAGACAGAATCTTAGACACACAGAAAGTAGACTTATAATTAAAAATCTAGTTTTTTTGGTTGTATCAGCCCATATACGTCCCACTGCTGGGCACGGGCCTTCTCTACAATCGAGAGAATCGATTGAGAGTGGTTAGGTCATATAGTCCACCACGCTGGCCTAGTGCGGGTTGGCGGACTTACATTCTAATGCAGACTATTAAAAGATTTTGGTATGAAAAGTGGCAGTGCCACACTATAGTTACTCAAGGACATTGTAGTTTTGACTCGACTGCGCCAGGTTGGTACTTTATTACAAAGGACCTACTTTTTTTCTCCGACACGACGACGAATGTTCGAACGTCGTACGTAAAACTGTACGAATGTGAATGTGAAAAGTGTCGTACATCAATCATAACCATAGACTAAGTTTAGAGTGAACGAAAAGTTTCAAAGACAATAGTATTGATTTTTAGAAATGGAAAACTTTTATTTTATACGTACACGTCGAACGTTCGAACTTCGTGTTGGAGAATAGATTACTGTACTCACCGAAAACCGACGAAAAGCGACAATATTGTCGTCAAAATACACTAGTTTCCTCTAAGAGCGATGTGACTTCTTAATCCTTAAAGATCTATGTATAAATCAAAGCTTTATTATGACAAATTCGTAAAATCACTCTTTATATCTATCGCAAAAAAAACTACTATGCTTTATTCTAGTTTATAACATACATAAACTTACGCCTTTTTAGGGTAGAGGTTCAAAGTTTTTTATAAGTTAGCAAAATATACCCTTCTGCGGTCTTGCAACTTTTGTAAGAACCTATAAATAATTTCCGTTGCTTCGTGAAAGTAATATTGATGAACTGCCACATTTGTGTTATTAGTATTTTAATTGGAATCACGATCAATTTTCTAGCATATTTGTAATCAAGTGCGTGGTGGCCTGTTGGTAAACGGACCAGACGCGGCTGCCCACTTGTTCACGGTGGTCGCGGGTTCAAATCCCAGGGCACACCTCTGACTTTTCGGAGTTATGTGTGTATTGATAGTCAATCACCACGCACTTTAACGGTGAAGGAAAACATCGTGAGGAAACCTGCATACCGTAGCGATTTTAAAGAATTTCTACGGTATGTAAGTCCGCCAACCCGCACTAGGCCAGCGTGGTGGACTATATGGCCTAACCACTCTCAATCGATTCTCTCGATTGTAGAGTAGGCCCGTGCCCTGCAGTGGGACGTATATGGGCTGATATAGATAGATAGATTTGTAATCAAAATGTTTAAAATTTAAATGAACGTTCCGACAAATCGCAATATGTTTTCTACTTCGCAGGCAGCCCAGAGAGCATGCAGTGCCAGCCCACCATGCCAGGAAACATACCTATGAGTGGATACCATTCGCCCAACGAACAGGAGAATAAGGGTTAGTTTCGACTACTATACATATTGATACCGTAAAAAAATATGAACGCAAATGCGTGCAAGACAGGACTTGTATATAAATCAAAATGTAATCCCAATTGTTTTTCACTAAACTTAAAAGCCGATAAATCTTTAGGTAAATCCATATATTATGTATGTATAACATTGTGGAAAAAGCCGAGAAATCTTTAGGTAAATCCATATATTATGTTATACATACATAATATATGCTTTTTAGGCTTTTTCCAAATACTAAACTGTATAAAAAATAAATCACATCTATTTTCCCATTTTCTCTTTATTCTAAACTCGTTAAAACGTAACTTCTACTCATAGACACCAACTATGAAAGCAGTAATTGATGATTATAGTAAGCAGAGTTGTCACTAGGTGCGGGTTTGCTGATGTGTTCCCCGGTGGGGTCGCTGGACGGCTTCCTGCACTCGCCCGTGACTCGCAGCGAGCCCAGCTTCAAGGACGACACCAGGTCCGTATTTATTCGGTTATATTTATTTTTAGTACATAGATTCGACATACATCGGTTACACGGATTGAGAATGATTACCACTGCCTATAAGCAACTTGGATAATTAATAGAAGCGTGAAGAAATTGAAGACGGAAGGGAAACGAGAGGAAAAAAGGGCGGTAGTATAAAGAGGTATTAGTCCGTAAATGTCATTTTCCCAACGAATTTGCGTAGGATAAAGGTACAACCACTCTTGAGCTGGCGGATTTCTGCAGTAATCAAAATTCCTACAGTGTAGGTCTCTGCTAATAACACCCATGTACATGTGGCAGGTTCCAGTACGTGCTGGCGGCGGCCACGTCCATCGCCACGAAGCAGAACGAGGAGTCGCTCACGTACCTCAACCAGGGCCAGCCCTACGAGGTCAAACTCAAGAAGCTCGGCGACCTGTCGCACTACAAGGGCAAGATACTCAAGGTATGTTAATTTTGACATTTTGTTTATGTCAGTAAAAACGTTGTATAAGGGAGGGCTTATGAATCTAAATAGATGGAAGGATTTCCTGTCTGAAGTGCGTGGTGGCGTGTTGGTAAACGGACCACACGTGACTGACTGACTGCCAGTGGCGAAGGGTGACATTTTTTAAAAGGGAAGCCGAAGCTCAAGTCACAAAATATGTTTATTTTCTTTATCCTGTTACTAGCTTCTGCCCGCAAACTTCGTCTGCGTGGTTAATTTTAGTTGAAATCTACCATCCCGTTCCGTCCCATCCCGTTATATCCCGCCCGCCCCGTCTCATTCTCACTAATGGAATGTAATCCAGTCCCATCCCATCTTTTTGAGTATGAAAAAGTAGCAAATATATCGGAATTCCTTCTTCATCCCACGGAAACACTAAACTTTTCGGGATAAAAAGTAGCCTATGTTACTTCTTATACCTCCAAGAATATGTCTACAAAGTTTCATGATGATCGGTTGAGTGGTTTTGCGTGAAAGCGTAACAAACTAACTTACATTCACATTTATAATATTAGTAGGGTTAAGGGATTACGAAATGAGTACAATGCGACTGATAGTAAGCGTAGTGCAGTCCGAATAGAGATCAAATTTACTGTGTGATGTTTCACAGAATGAACGCAAAACGCGACACATTTATGCACGTGTGTCCTTATATTCGGACCTTTGCGAATATCCTCCCACCAGCAAATTATTGCTTCGAGAATCTTACTCACCAAACTAAAATAATGGGTTTCATTTGGTAAGTGATATTGTGGCATCTGCCTATTGCGGCCGTCAATTAAATTTTAATATTTTCGTTACCTATGTACTTATACAATATTTACAATGTCCATGAAATAAAAAGTAAACCATGCTTACATAATGAGAAAAATAAAAAAGTATATTTCTAAACTGTACGTGAATATAAGATTAATATTAAAGAAATAAAAACCTAGACTCAATATTTTGAACCATGAATATATTGTAAAAATGTAAATACAACACTTATAAATACATTAAACTCCGCATTTCGCTATTGTAATAAGTAATATCTATACCTAAACACACGAAATGCCGGAGAAGCTGCGGCTTGCCTCTTGCTTTTTTAGCGTAAATTGAACCTTAAATCATTATCAATTTAAGGTACAATTTTGCGTGGTTTGTTGCATACTATACAATGCGTAACGGGCGGCGGGGCGGCGGCGGGCGGCGGCGCACGGGCCGCGCTAGTGTTATTGAATAAGCCGAACAATTTTACAGGAATTCGCCAGAGGTCGCACCGCGTCGCAATGTAAAAAGGGCTTACTGTGCCGCTTCCTAGTAATGTTTACGTATCTGGCCGACAGATGTCGTTGAATGTAAAAAATAATAATTGAGTTTTGATATTAAATAAAAAAGTTTGAATAATTTGCTTGTTTATAGTGTAATGATAAATTACAAAAGGGAACCCGGCGGGAATTGGCTTCCATGGAGCCTTCGCCACTACTGACTGCCAACATATTCACGGTGCTCGCGGGTTCAAATCCCAGGGCATACCTCTGTCTTTTCGGAGTCATGTGTGAAGGAAAACATCGTGAGGAAACCTGCATACCATAGCGATTTCTAATCATTTCTATGGTATGTAAAATCCGCCAAGCCGCACTAGGCCAGCGTGGTGGACTATATTGCCTATCCTTCTCAATCGTACTTTCGATTGTAGAGTAGGCTCATGCCCTGTAGTGGGACGTATATGGGTTGATACATACATTTCCTATCCACTTGTATAACGACTACCGTAAAAGAGGGCGGAACACCGTCTTAGTACCGTCTCGACGATGCGTGTATATCAATCAGGTTGCGTTTCGGGTTCAGCATGTGTGTGTCGACAATCAGGTGCATTATGGTCATTTTGTCATGCCAGTACATACATGTTTTGTTATTTCCGAAAATTTAAACTCCCGAATGCTAAAATCAAACAACCGGAACCACGGTCTCGTACAATAAAATATTGTTTTGAAATTGGCCCTATGCAAAGTCAAGCATAGTCATACTTAGTAGTGTTAAATGACAAAGTGTTGAACACTGGTATTGTTGCACAGAGCGTGATCAAGATCTGCTTCCACGAGCGTCGGCTGCAGTACATGGAGCGCGAGCAGATCGCGCAGTGGCACGCGGAGAGACCTGGAGAAAGGATAGTAGAGGTAATGCACTTGATACTTACATATCTACTCGTTCAACAGCTATAAGAATACATTGCTGTTTATCACCATCATTTCTAGTCAGACGAAATCTACTGCTGAGGTCTTTAAGTTTTTAGTGGTTGCCAATACTTGCCGTGTTTGATAAGCGGGTTGTCAGGCTCATGACGTACTTTCTCGCGTTGCTGGCGTCATTGGTTTTCTTCAAAGCTATAACTTTAATTAAGGATTGTCGTTGTACATAACCTTTAACAAGTTTTGTTTTAAAATCTGTATTAAACTTTGGGGTTCATTCCTTACGTTGTTTGAGGGTGTAGTTAGACGAGGCAGTGCATTCAGGCCATTATTTAAATTGGATATTACACAGAACAAACAAAATCTGTGCTAATTGTCCCTGAACAAAAAGCGAAAAGGAAGATAGTGAGACTGCATAGGAGTGACAGGGATAGAAACACTTTGTTGTCGGAATCCCTGTAGTATAGTCCCTGCAGCAGTATGTATGTACATGGTTGTGTCATGTGTGCAGGTGGACGTGCCGCTGTCGTACGGCGTGATCCGCGTGGAGCAGCCCGCCACGCTCAACGCGCTGCACGTGTACTGGGACGCCACCAAGGACGTCGGCGTCTACATCAAGGTACCACATCACCAACATCATCAATTATTAACATCCGACAACACGAACAGATGCTAAGCAAAGCGTCTAAATAGGATATAGACTAGCGAAGGATCGCATTTTTGAAAGGTCATAAGAATCATACGACAAAAAATCAGAAGAAAATAATTATGTATTTATTTGTCGACAGTAAACACAATTATGCCACGTTGCTTAATTTTTACCAATAAAAATACCTCTTGTGTACAAAAAATATTAATATTTTTTAGGCATTTCTACATAATAACAATTTTCAACTGATAATACGTGAACTAATGCTGAAAAATACGAAGTGAATACAACTAATAAATGATGTGTGTGCAGGTGAACTGCATATCGACGGAGTTCACGGCGAAGAAGCACGGCGGCGAGAAGGGCGTGCCTTTCCGCATCCAGGTGGAGACCTGCCTCGCCAGCGACGAGAACACGCGCCTGCACGCCGCCGCTTGCCAGATCAAGGTTCGATCTCGATGGCCTCCATAACAACATAATATATAATTGACAATATGCTTTGAGTAAAATATTCATGGATTGGTAATACGCTGGCTGCGGCACACACACACACGTTGTGCTTTTTTGTGCGCAATGTGTGTGCGGCTGTAACACGCCAGGTGTGATATTTATGTACATATTACATAATATGCCTATAACGCATCGCAGTCTACGTAGTAAGGATGTATAAAATGTAGACATACCATTAATTTTTATTTCATATATATTGTCACTGAAGTTAAATATCTTATGATTTTTAAGCACTTATTTAACTCATACATATGGAACATTGTGATTTACGCCACTTTTATTATAATTACAAATATTCTTATAATTCCACTTTCTTAAGCAGTAAAAATTGCAATCAATAATAGCTTTATCTTCCATAGGTGTTCAAACTGAAAGGAGCGGACAGGAAACACAAACAGGACAGGGAGAAGGTGATGCGGCGGCCGCGCTCCGACCTGGAGAAGTACCAGCCCGGCTGCGAAGCCACCGTCCTCACCACTGTGAGATATTACTACCAACACATCACTCATTACAAAACAACTATAGAAAACCGCAGGCATATTACACTATAGAAAGCCATAGTGCATGAATGGCTAATGGTAACTTTGTCATCTGTCAACAGCTATTAGTCTACAATTTCATAGATTGAGATCTTCGATTAAATATATACGAGATACAGTGTCAGCAACAAAATCACATGCCAAAAGTGGCCGAGGTTGTTAATACATGTACATTTGTATTTCGAACTACGAGATGTGGAAAAATGGTCATAAAATATAAACAACTTCAAGTAACAATAAACTTTAATTGTTTGAAATAAGATTTATTATATCTTACAATATACTTGCATTCAAAACGTTATGACATTGAAAAAAAAAAACATAAAATAAAAATGTCACTTAGCAAAGAAGTTTTTAATAAATGCGCACAGATATTATTGTTGGAAACAATTAAAATATTATTTATGAATTGATTCATATTTCACGTTTCTTTCAATTTTTAATATGGAAATAAATAATTATAGACATTAATTTATCGAAAAAAAAGATACTCCCGCAGATATCTTTGTATTACGGTGATTATTTTGACAATTTTGAAAGGCACACTGCGGCATGTTTACGCGTTGCCGTTGGTGATGATTGAAGCATAATAAATTGAAATAGAGCCACACTGACGTTGTGGTACAATTTTTCGGCCCGTTTTTGAAGTGCTCATCCGACATTTAGTATATATTTGATCGAAGATTGAGATAAATAATACATTCTTATATTCTACCTTTATGTAAAGTTCGTGGAACACATAACACATTTGCGCAAGTTGCAAACTCACTTTGTAATCACACAACATAATTATCTTCCCTGCATGCTGACTTCAACATTTTCAGATAAATATTTTGTTTCTGAAATAAAAATTATCATACTTGTTGCTTGGTTTAAGGATCGAAACTATAACCTTGCAGTCGACATACACATGCCTGTACAAGTTGGAACTAACCCTGTTAAATCGAGTTGATTTTAATAATAGATGTTTTTGTTAATAGCTGTCAAACGACGCCTTGATGCCTCCACCATCGTTGGTCACCACCTCACCACCTTACTCGCCTGATCTATGGTAAGTACACATCATAAAATATACATTAGGTTATAGCGCAAACGAAATGGAACTATTTTCAACCAAACTATATGTATAAGGTAAGTTCACTATATTGACAGACTTGAGAAATAATTATGTGATTAAACTGGTTGTAAAGATATTTGTATGTGGCACATTTGCAGATAATTTTTGCAGCTCGATCTAGATAGCTTACACAAAAGTTAGGATTTCATTTTAGATACAAAACTCATTATATTACAAATAATGTATATAGGCATTACTATGACTTACTTTTTTGCTCATGTAAAATGTCAGAGGCATTAAAATTTGAAACCAAAATTCTAATTACCAAATTAACCTATATGATGTGCGTTTAATTTACTAATCTGGAACCTTAAAAATAAAAAGATATAAAATATTTAAAAATAAAAATAAATAGGTATAAAAAACATACATATTTACCAAAATTTACTTCATGACAAAAGTCTTCCTTTGTACGTGGGAAGTATTCCACGCAACTATTTGTTTATTATAATTTTTATTTTATGTGATATGAATTAAATCGAAAGTAATGAGTTTTATAGTGAATAAATTGATTTTTCTTAATTTTATTACTAAAATTTTGGACAGTGGATGTACGATAAAGTTTCCTCAGCGTTACTAAAAAAGGAATTGTCAATGTCGTGCAGCGCGTCTCGTAGTGATGCGCCCCGGAGCAATTTCATAACCAGTATCGATTACCACATAACCGGTTTTATCATGTCGACCAATTGAACAATTTCCTGAATTGACGATTACTCTTAATTTTAGACGCAAACAATGAAATGTAATAGTCATTTATATGAACTCTTTTGCGGTAAAAAAGTGACTCATTTGGTTTTAAAAAATCTATAGTATATTTAAACCTTTTGCATTTGTTTTTCAACGAAGATTGCAAATACATGAAACTCAAGTACATCTTACTTGGTATGGCTATTTTATCCCTTCCGCTGCTTGGACAGTTTAATAACCCACATTTAACTGCGGCTTTGTGTCATTTCATACATGGTGGTATTGTCATTCTTAGTCTTTTTGAGCTGTGAAACTATAGCACATATGTCTATATCTGTTTTCGCCAAATAACCAAAGAAATCATTAGTTTTCGATTGTACGAATTAAGTAATTAACAATGAAATATTAAATTTCATATGTAACACTAATAGGCTTTATGTAGTATATTAAAAGTTATACCTGTCTATTTTGTTCTAAATTTAATAAAAATTCAAAAGTTGGTAGGTATGTAATGTCGACGTGTGTAAATTCCAATGAAACACGCACTTCGTATGTGACAATTTATCGGACTTTTCCTGTAACCTGACGATTTATATCAGAACGTTATCGGTTCAGCGGTGTGCTTGATTTTACCGGTTTATTTTTGTTTTTCATTTAAGTATACACTTATCTGTATCAATACTGCTTTGAGTGAGCTCGAACACGTTAATAATTGCCAACTAGCGAAATAATATTTCTTTATTTTTTCGATGCCTTAGAAAGTAAAAAAAAGAACTTTTATATTTGGAACATAAAATATATTCAATATTGGCAAAGAACCCATCACCTATAAAAAAAGGATGTTAGAAGATTACGCTCGAACTCGGTTTTGAACGACATTAAACAACCATAAAGCAATTTTTTTACTTACCATTACGAGTACAAGCTCTTCAGCTAAATACGGCCTATTACGTAAGGTATGTAGTTCGTCTGCTACAGCAGTTAACCGTTGACGTCCGCTGATCTCGTGGATATTGCAGACATGCGGGTCAGTTACGCCCTGAAATAATGGCTCTGATTTATAACAATTGCTCACATGACACTCGTCGGCTAGGGGAATTTGGGCAATTGTTCTGAGTTCGGACATGACCCGCCCATTATAGGTGTCTAGCGCAAAGTGGGTTCGATAATGTTGAGAAGGTCAGTGCTTTTGGGGATTGAGTTAGTTTTCAAAGTTAGGTGGCAAATTAAGGCAAGTCACTTAGTTCTTCTAAGAATATATGCAACTCGAGTTAACTCGAGGAGGCTTCTTTCCGTTCTGTGTCCCGACGTCGATTTTTTTTTAGTTTTGATGACATTTGAGCTATCTCGTTGGATTTATCTTTGTGTTTTACGATTACACACAAATTTATCGCGAGAACCTAAACACTCGCCAAATATTCTAAATTTCCAATGAAAATATTAACACATACAAGGATTTGCCGTATATTGATAATTTAACTTACGATGCTTAAGATGGCATAGAGTACATCGATAATATTGAATCGAAACATCTAAAAAGGAAAGCCACCGATAATTTCACCCGCACACCTATCAACCCGATCCCATAAATCTAGATGCACAGAGCAGAGTGAATGACCTGCGCCATTGCTTCATGCGAACACAATAGCACTATGTAACGGCCGTTTACGTTACAACTTGGATGCAGCTACTACTCATTTCAATCATGAACAACTACATTGAACCTTACAACCGTTCTAGAATAAGAATCAGATCCAGTTTATTTAGTCCTGACTCCACACTAAGATCGAGTCTTGTAGAGACTTTTCGGGTCTCACAAACACCCAGACCCGAGGCAATTACCTGTGGATCACACAAATAAATAATTGTCACGGTGCGGGGATCGAACCCGTGGCCTCACGATTCATAGAAGGCGTTTAACCCACCTATGCCACGGAGGCTGACATCGATAAAGATAAGGATGAAAATCAACGCTAATAACGATAAAAATTACAAACTGTACTATGTGACGACAAGATTTGGTAACCCTAGGACACAGACATGGGTCTCGTTGATTGATGCGGTTTCAGCCGGTGTCCGTTAATTACTAACTCATGTCTGACCGATATTCGCTGAAAGCGGTCTTTTACAACATCCATCTTTTGATCTGACACGTATGTCGTAATTGGTGTTGTGTTTTAGCCGTTAGGTCTTATTTGTGTTTTATCAAATTAATACTACATGGAATAATGCCATTCGACTATGGACACCAATGATTTGACAAGCTTAGTAAAAGAATAAAAATATTGTAGTCATAAATCAGTCATTTTTCCGTTACGAATGCAAATTTTTGTAATGCCGTAATGCTGAACTTAAATAGTGCTCTCAGAATGATGATGTCATATATTTCAATCAAATTTTGCAATAACACAATCTCATTATTTCTATTTCACAAGCAAACGGCATAAATTAATTTTCCCGCATACAATAGCTGTGTTTCCATTCATTAAGCTAAATTTTCAATTGTCGCCATTTTTGCGATTGTCTCCTTGTTTTAATGAATTTACGACATGAATACATTTTTAGAATGTTCTTGGAATTGTATTCAGTTCAATTGCTGCTACAATTGACATATTTTTATATGTCTTTATTTTATTTCTGTCTGTGATGTGTTGTTGGATGATTAGGTTCTCAATATCTAAAGCAGCAGTTTGAAAAGTAACATAGGATAGCATGCTATTTGTATTGATAATAGAAAATTATGTCAAATATAAAGATTCGTTTCCAATGGCTAAAAATATTCACATATTTTTTTAACATCAAGTTTACTGTTGCTATAGAAATCTGTATGCATAGATTACTCAACTTTTTACAAAAGACAATAATTTCTTCTTATACGTTAGTCGAATTTCCAGTTGCATTTTCTCTTGCCAATTCTTGTATCACAGAACTCCTCATGCTTATAAATAGAACACTCAATAAACAGACATCCGCAACAGTACTCAATGGGAAGTCGATAATTGTAATTAGTATGGCAGCCGAACAATAACTTTATTGAACACTGAATTGCGACATTTAACATACTCGAATACAGATTGCAATTATTACCCTGCTTTAAATTGTTTAAATTGGTATCATGCGTATAACAATGTGGTAAGCCACGCTGTTACCAATATTCAGCCGGTCGATTGATTGGGTTTATATAAATCCATTAATTTTATTTCGGTTAGTTTTTAAAAGCCTTTGCCTAAAGTTGACAGTAACACACAAAGTGCAATTATTTGTCTAAAACTCTCGCAAAACTTAAATTTTCTAGAAAGTGCTAAAACCGTTACTTTACTAATTCACAAACATTGCAAAGTTTAACTCGTTAATCAGTGGTCGTAAGGAATCAACAGTGAATAGTGAGTGATACACAAAATAAAATGTTGATTTCCAATTACATAACAAGTATCAGGCTCAAGCCTCCAACCCGATACGAAGATGTCGGTGCGTGACATCCTGCGTGCAGACGAACAGAATTAACGTAACAATTTTTCTCAATACAACCACGCGTCTATATTTAGAGCGGACTAGTTCCCGAGCGCATCGCACGAACCGACTCGCGCCGGTTCACTCGTGGGCGGCAGGATCCTGTTCATGCATTTGTTTTTTCGTCACTCATCATGCTCATGTTGGCTGTATTTTATTATCGTATAAACCCATATATGTCAGTGTGTAGCACTGCTTTGTAGTTCGTACTCGCCCCGAATTTCTAAAGGGAATAGTATGAATATTAACATCTTGGTTTGAGTGGAATCTCTTTTCATGAATTGATGTGTTGACTCGCAAAACTCGTTAAGGTTATAGTTGCAATTTTTTAGTTCAGCTAATCATGCCTGACTACTCATTAATTCACGTTTAAAGGACACATACAATGCGTGATACTTATATTATTAGCTTTAATGTAACGAATCTTAACCTTCTCTACTCAAATATTATTTACAATGCTACCACCTATCCTAATCCCACATTCAGCAATCATTTTTTTTTTCATTACTAAAATAAGTTCTCATTTGGCAATGTTTTTGTTGTTATAAATTGCCTGGTATCGATATGTGCGCAAACGGCGGTGTGGCCAGCTGTGTGCCAAACTATTTAAAGTGCGGGATTCGAGCGAGTGCGATGACCCCACGCTCACGTAACACCGTTGCAATTATTGAAATTCATTGAATTATCACATTGAGTTTTGTTTTGATGGGTTTTATATTCGCATTATAGCGGCATTCACTTTTTGTAAGTTCCTATCGGTTTAAATTTTAACATGATCTGTCTGATTCTCCGAGATATGTAGCCTTCAACGTATTAATCAATTGTGTCAAAAATTGATTGATAGATTGTTTAGGATACACTGCTGGAAGTATATTTTGTCTATAAAATTTGATTGAATATATGCTCAACATTAACTTCCTTTTAGAAATGTAGGTGGCATACTTACAGCAAGCTAGACGAAAAAGTAAACAGTTGATGTACGTAAATATTTACTGCAGTGCTAGTTTTTAGCGATATGAGACATAAGACGGCGAAACAGCCACTTTATGATGTTACCATATGGCCTGAATGCAACTGACTCACCATTCGACATTTAAATAGAGCTCAGAACGAATTGAAAACATTGTATAGACTGTTAACAAAAATATGAAATTAATTATTTAATCTATAACTATAAGTTGAAGTTAGATGTATGAATTATAAATTCCTGTTTAAAACGATAATACCATAAAAAGACTGAGGGTCTCAACAAAATCCTTCAATCACCAAATGACTTTTCATTGGGGTGAACCATCGGAACTAACTATCCCTCTCGTAAAGTGAGCTTGAGCCAAGTCTTAGGAATAAGTGACTGTGTCATGCAATGTGATGACGTCACCACCTAAGCCACAAAGGGGTGGCACTGGCCGCCATATCTGGCTCGTCTCGCACTAAACTAGTTCGAATCACCTTT
The DNA here is from genome assembly GCA_949752805.1 of Deilephila elpenor. Classification (NCBI taxonomy): domain Eukaryota; kingdom Metazoa; phylum Arthropoda; class Insecta; order Lepidoptera; family Sphingidae; genus Deilephila; species Deilephila elpenor. The sequence goes on along the minus strand of OX457104.1, from coordinate 13,436,280 downwards.
GCGCGACATTCTCAAAATTCGCACACACTGCGCACAGATTAAACGAATTACTGCAGATTGTATACATTGCACCGCGGTTTGTCACGAGATAATAATGTTTGGCAACATTTCAAAATTACCATCCCGCCGTTAAGCACAATAAAGTTGTTTATTTTAGAGTTTTTTTGCCAAAGCACTAGTATACATAATTGCCAACCAATAGAACATGATAATGTCATTCTTTTATCTTATCGTTAATAATCCGACGCTTAATTTCATTGACCACATTCATATCATCTTCAAATACACTGCAAATCCTATGTGATGTGTGTATTTGATGTAACTTCCCCAAACATTTTGACAGGGATCTGCTGAAAGTTTAGTTTAGTTACAAACATAAAATTGTTAATACACGACAAGTTCGTAAAACCGTCATGAATGCTCGACCACCGGTCTGCACTGGCCATTGAAACAGATAACAATTTGCGTCATGATAACACTAAAAACTAGTAAATACTGACAAGCACGGCTGAATTATACCACCCTATTCAATGAGATTTACCTATTCGTAAGTCACTCTTATATTTTATTAAAACTCCTAAACTTTTCCGAGTTAAGGCAAAATAAATCGTAATCTAATCGTTTATAAGCCAGCATACATCTGTTGGCCATGGGACTCGTTCCATCATATGACCAGTGCAGGTGAGTAAACGATTCCAGTTTTATTAAACTAATAACCTTTTTAATATCTATATTTCGAGACCACGAAGTAAGCGAGACTCATTTTAGTACCAAAAGTTATCATTCCTTGCCTTAGATGTTAACCTAAGCCACGGCATTATGTACAATGATACCATGTAAACTTTTTCTACATAATTAACTACGAGTCCTCTTATGACTAGAATGAAGAAATCCGATTGGTATATCGTTTTTATTAATATTAAATTGGTGAAGCTTCAACGACTTAAAAAATAATCGTCTTCCGGCAACCGCTGAATAATCTCGGTAGTAGCTTGCGAATAAACATCCTATCTTAAGATACTAGACGTCGCGACGCGCAATACTGTTGTCCGAGGTCCGGATAGGTAGTTATCTATGCAGACCGATGTAAATACAACATTATAGGCCTTATTCATAGTCTTTTTTAAAACCGATTTTAGTTATGGAATGTTTTGTCTTCTTCTCTCAAACTGACCTCACAAGTCGTTCGAAAGGGTCAAAACATTCGATAACTAAAATACGTTTTAAAACTATCTATGAATAAGGCCGTATGAGGATTCAGTTATATTTACAAACTGAATCGTACTCTTTGGGTACCGTTTTCTTTCGTTCAGTATTTATCAATATTTTTTGGAATATGGTAACTGGAACTCTGTTTATATTGTTCCTAATTTTTAAAAATAAATTTAAACAATATTGAATCTCTTACAATTGGGTATTTGACTGTTGTGGCAATAAATTATAAAATGTGTTGCATATGATAGCTTGTTGGTAAACAATAATTATAGGTATTTTTATTTACATTTATCTAAATTATAAATATTTAAATTGTCTAAAATAAGTTTGCCATTTTTTATCTGTTGATTAAATGTAACAAAACACGACAAGCTGTCATTGTGCAGCGTGTGATGTCACGATTTTCAATTTTCATTCATCTCTGCCACTAAGATCATTCACCATTTATAAAGCGTGACGTAACTTTTTCAAAGTCACGTGACCTACCGTTTTGGTTACATATATGATGATAAAACTGAAAAATATGTTTATTCGTTATAAACAACTCTTTAAAAATAAATTAATAGTTTGAAGAGGTATAGAGTGATTATATCTAGACTTTAAAACACTTTTCAGAAATTAGTCAAATAGCCAATTAGAAATGTGTTACTATTTCACATGAAACGGTGGCAAACTGACAGGGAAACTATGGGTGCTCCAATGTATTTAAACGCACTGGTAAAAAATGCAAATAACTATGGCAGTAATCCATATTGTTGTCACTTGTAAACGAGCACGGAGTCCTATTTTATTAAGAAACCGGATTAGATTAGTTCTCAACGAATTGACACTCAATTGGCCGAAACTGTATGCAGCTATTGTTATATCCGGTTAATTTCGAACCGCTCATCTACGTCAATTAGTCGAAACATTGGGTAGCCAGCTAAAAATATCTACACTCTACATTGTCACAAAAATGATTGTATATAAAAGTAATAAAAAGTATAACGTTGAACTCTGTCGGTTTTTTGACGTGAACAAAACCGATAAAAGTGTGTGCGAGTCGCATCCCTAGCGACATGACGTGCGGCTCGATGCGCCGACCCGAGCCGGCTGCGGCCTCCGCGAACCGATTCCAACCGGTTTTGATCCAATCGAGGAGCGCGCTCACTCGCGACCAATCAGCGGCCATTGCGACCAGTCGCTCACGTCTCGCCGTTCGTCGTGTACTTCTTTGTTTCCGTTTCGATATTATTTTACGCTGATAAATCTATATTTTGCGCGTCGGCCGTTGCAACCGCGAACCGGTGTCATCCCGTGTTGTGTTTCGTGTCTGCTGGTGCGATCGAATACAAGACGCATTAGCGCAACGTCGCTCGCTTGGAACGTTCAAGAATAATGTTGGACAAGTAAAACAGGCAATCGGACCGTGATACGTTTGCTGTGAACGTTTAGTTGCACATCTAGAACAAATGGTTGTTGAAGCGAGTCGCCGAGAAGCTATGGTGGTTGCGCGCGAGCGGGACTATCGCCTCGGATCCGGTGCGTTCATCTTCTTCAACCTGACGAGGCAGGACTACAGCTGACGAGTAATATGCTCGTTGTCGAGCAGAGACTTAGTGCGCGGCATTTGGGGCGCGGAGTGTCGGTGAGCGCGCGGCTGCTGCACGGGATAGAGGCTCGCGGCTGGCGCATGAAGTTCTCGCTGCTGCGCGCCGACGTGGAGATCGAGGCAGACGAGCGCACCTACCGCGAGCTGGCGCGCCGGCTGCACGCCAACGGCGGCAACGTCCATGTCAGGCCCGCGCGACGACACATGTAAATATCGCCGAACTGCTTAATACCGCTTAAATTCGCATCACAACCGACACTTTTGGTATTAACTAGATTTATTACACTTTAAAACTTTTCCCATGAGATGACAGTATGTAAACAAATACGCTTGAACCCTTAGTTCGCGATGTAAGAGATCTATTACACGAAGGCTTAGCACGGCATTGTAGTCCAAAGGGCTCGGCGAGTAACTAGCGGTAAATTGTCCCGTGACCCACATCCGTCACTCACGCGCCATTGTCTACGCTAAAAATAGACGATGGCTGTTTGAAAACATTGAATTATGCGCCGGCTAGTTGTTGTTTTCAAACAGCAGGCAAAATACCATGAGTAAATACACCACGAAAGTGTGTGATTTAATGATTCTATTTGTTCTAACATAAGTAAACAGTAGCTGTTGTGGCTTATAGTCAATTTTGTCTTATATCTCACCTTTTACTAAACTATGAAAAACTGATATAACAAAAACACGAACCTGAAAAAAATACAATACTAAACCTTTGTGTAGGGATCTAATCTACAGCCTTTTGTTTCATAGTTGGTGATTAACCAACTGTGCCCGAAAGGCTGCCAATACATAGTACTTATAAAGTAATGAAGAATCAATTGCAAGTATGTTGTAGCATACTTCAATATTATGACATTTTATTATAAGTAATTATAATGAAGTTGATGCAAATTTAGCAATTAAATTAAATAATACAATTAATCCCTGTATCATGCAGGAGAAGGCTATGGCAATGTATTTTGCATTTTAAATTAGACATTTCACATATATAATATGAGCAAAACTATCGAGACCAAGATAGTCATCATAAAATTTTGACATAGAAGAGAATTAAACTTAAATATAATATGCAAAATAAAAAAGTAAATTCAAAAAACAGTAGCTGCAAAAAATAATTGAAAATCCTTGATCTAAATAACAAATTTAATGTTAATACAGACAACAAAAAAACAAATGAAGGCCTCTTAATCTGTGTTGTTTAATTAGAATATATAATTAATACTTATTAAGCAGAAATAAATTATGCACACCATTTATTTTCATAAGTGATAAGATATGATGAGAATACTCACTTCCTCAACATTATATCATAAAAATATCCTATATGTTTGTATTGTAGCAAAGATATGATTTGAAAAACATCAACAAAATTTGAATATATTAAAATTCAATATATTAATCTGTTTTGTCAAATATCATTATCATATTATATGTACTTATTGTATGCAGAATGTTTATATTTCTGTGGAGTTGGATCATAATTTTTAAGTAGTGTGATTGCTTTTGCAAAAAAATTAAGTAAGATGACAATGGTATGATAAATAAGGTAAAATTTTGAGATTCCTAGAACCAAAGCTAAGCGTTAAAGCCATGCCTAAATGAAGTAAAATTCAATTAAGTGTGATGCATGCTGAAGTATCAAATGATAAAACCCATTTGCTGTATTTAACCTTTTGAAAAGCATGCCACTTCACTTGTGAAGGCCCATTTACACCGTGTGAGTTTCTTCCCTGGTGCATACAATAAATCTTTAATTGTGGCAATATTCTATAGGCATTCTATAAACTGTCACTGAATGCAGGCTGCTTTCAACAAGTCTTTATGGAAATCCTTGGGGCAGGGGTATATTTAACAATAGAATCAGAGTGACTTAAAAGACAGTAATACTGTGTAACATTATTGCTCTGGAACAAAAATTTGAATTACAGGGGAATGACCATTTTACATGAAGATTTGTGTCCATCGATGGAACCTACTTTTTTGTGTAGGGAGAAATATATATTTTCAATAAAAATAACCATATTTGCGATCCAGGCCCGGAGTTCGGGGAAAAATGAACTTAAAGTCCAGTCACTCTGGTAGCCCCATTTGTAGTAATGGCTGACGTATCGTAAAATGTGATTATAATTACTTTATTTTATAAACATCTGGCGCCCGGGATAAAACAGGAAAATGTTTTAGGACAAACCATAAAAAATGCTATTATTGAATTTTAAGCAGTATAGATATCGGGGTCAACGATATTTTTTACAGATACCATGAATGGTCATTCTCCTTTCCTATTCCAGAAAATTGTTTACATTATGCACATTGTTTATAGCTTTAACTTTATTGTATGCAACCTGTGATGCAACAAGTAATTAGATTCCACGGTCTAAATTGACCAGTCAGCGACGCGTAATAGCAATAAAACCACGAGGAAGCCATGATGTCTGAGCATACGGGCTGAATCAATTACTTCGCTGATAAAATATCGATTGATACTATCGCGCTGCAGATATCCCCGATAAGATAGTAATGTTTACATTGTATAAATGAAAATTATTTCATGTGTAGTGGGTTTTCGTGTACATATGATCTCATAATTCACACCTGCTTATATTATGTGTAATATCCGATTGTCGTTGTAGATATGAAATATGAATTTCACTCAAGATTTATTCCACCATAGCTTTTTGAACTCAAGCTCCTGTCCGTTTCAAATATTATATTCCATGAGTAACAACTTCATACTAAAAATATTAAGATTATGTTGTTTTTGGTGATCTTGTATGGCTAACATTACTATTTTGTCCTCAGTGTGACTCCAAAGACTGTGCCAAGTCCGATCTCGAACAAGCAAGTTATACCGCAGCCAGGTAAGAATATTTGTTACATAAATCTTTATTCAGGTAATACTATTGTATATTATAGCTAAGAACGTCAAAGGAGAATTTTATATAAATTAATCGACGCCGTCTTTCGAAATTTTCCAAAAATGTGGAGGTGATGATTCGAAAATCGTACGTTTCTTGCAAGCGTTTGAGAAAGTGATCTAAGATATTTCTTAGGCAATCTTGTTAAAAAATCCCAAACAATAACAATGAATACTATACTTAATACGTAGCTTAAAGGAAAATTCTTCGTAATTTGTTTGTAAATTATTAAATGTATATTTTAAATAAAGCCTACAAATAAATTTGATCAATATTTTGAAACGGAGAACAAACTCTATTCAAATACTTTAACAATATACTTACTGTGCCCAAAAGTATATAATAAAGTTAAAAATATTCATCAATGCCATTTTCTTAGATTAGACATTAGTCCAGACTGTGGACTTTTGTTCAGTGCCATTCCTTTACCATGTATTTAAAGGTTTATTACATTTGTATAAAATATATTGAACAGTCCACACTCTGTATAATTAATGACATCTCACACCTGTCGCAACTGGTTGTTAATTGCATGTATTTTGTTTGCAGCGATCCTCGCTTCCTCAAACCAGATGAAACCGGTGTACTGCCAGGAGTGAGTATTGTAAACTTTATTTACTTTTAATTTAAATTTATGTTAAACTACAATATTAGTCCTTAGATCATTTATTAAATAAAAACACCCAATATTCACATATTTACATACACCCCATACTAAAATCGAGTCTTGTGTCGTGGGTATCGGAAACTATGAGAGACTTTTCAGTCTCCCAAACACCCAGTCCCGAAACGAATACCTGTGGATCACACAAATATTTTTTTCGGTGCGGGGATCGAACGCGCAGACTAACGTTTCACTGCCGGCGTTTGACTAACTTCGCCACGGAGGCTGTCATTGTGAGTTTGTTTATGAGAGTAATCATGATTCACGACTGTCGTGTTTACAAACAATTCTCATTCGGCACATAACAAGTTTTATAGCTCTTGTTTTATCGATCCAAATATTTATTAATGGCGAAAAGATAGATTTCAATATTTTATGGGTTATGAGATCAAACTAGCGTGGAGCTCCCGACACATTCTAGTAAAGGTCCCTTGTTTTGCTGTAGGTTCGTAACGAACAACCTAAATTAGATTAGATTAACTTCACAAATTACATTCAGAGAGTAATGGCACTGAATGCCCATGGTTTGTATAATATGCTACTTTAGCTATATGCCTAACCTGGCATTCTGCATATCAACCATTTCCGTTCATCCGCCCTACTATTGAAGGCGCATGCGAAACAATAATATTGTAATAATAATTGGCACATATTGTTATCATCGGTTTGTTTATAAATATCGCGAGCGCTCCGTCCACGCCAAGGCCGTCCGCGCTTTTATATCTAAAAATATGATCCGCGCGTGCCAATGTTTGTGTGTATGTAAATAGAATTGGGGGCGTGACGAATACTTTTGAAGGGGTGTGTAATCCGCACCCTCCGATTTCACACCCTTGCTTTTAATCCAATAGCATTTACCAGTAGTTATACATATGTCTAATCCCCACCGAGTCGAAATAGATATGTGGGTGGCATTGATAATCGGATCTGGCGCGGCATCTACTATTCTTTAAAAGATTTCCATAGTTATGTAGCAATTTTTATTACCACGCACATTTCTTAAAAGTCTCTTTTTTATCACCTTCAATGTAAACGATAATTAAAATAAACATATTTAAATGAAGTAAAAGCCCAGATTTTCATTTCGGACTTCGGTGCCAACTATACAGTCACATTCCCTAGAAGTTGTAAACAACACAATTGTAAAGAAATGTACTCAGACACCGTATAATATTGTCCTGAGCACTCAAGTCACGCATCTCAGTGACGTAAGAACTCGTAAAACCAAGCGAATTCAAGCGTGGAAGCAATCAGTGTGGGAATGTTTACTTACCTATGTAGATGTATGTATTGTTTTGTTTACCCTATGTACTCCTACGTAGATATGTATTAATAGATAATTTTAATTTGCGCAGTGGCAGCGACATGAAAGTGAATTCGCCGCCGTGCCACTCGCCCGGCGCGATACTGCCTGACCTACCGCAAGCGGCCGAAGATCCCGATAAGGTAAAATACCTTCCTTCCTTCCAACGCTAGAAGCTAGCACATCTCGTGCTGAATGCTGAAAGTTTTTTGTTTACAAAAAGATCTAAGAGTGGACGAAACGAGTA